>CM054000.1:3520691-5920691 GCA_028641665.1 Chelonus formosanus
GTTTGTAATAATTAATAAATTTCACATTCTGATGGGTGATTCATTAAAATTTAAAAATTATTCGGCTAACTACGCCATCACTGCAAATCTTAAAGTAGGGAATGTTTTATTTCAAAACACTTAAAGTGAAATGACGTTACCCATTTGATTAACATTGTAGTCACTTTTTAGATTCTCGAATATGCTTAAAAAGTGACTACAATGTTAATCAAATGGGTGACGTCATTTTAGAATATTTGAAGTGTTTTAAATTAAAACACTACGATTTGTAGTGATTTAAAAAGTTATTTTTAAATCGATCAATTTTTCAGATCTTAACTTCTTCAATTTGTTTAAATTGGAATAAATCTGTCATACAGAGACATTTTTCTAAAAACATAAAATTCGAACCTGAGAAACCTTGTTCACAAAGACATATTAAAGTTTTTTTTGCATTAATTTAAAAATCAAATCTATTGAAATAATTTCCAAATAAGAAATTAATAACATATAATATCAAACTCTTACCAGAATTTTATCGGTAACAGTGAAATTATTCCACTTACTATTCGGTACAATAACAGAACTATGACTTGAAATATTTGAACACAGCAACAAAAAAATCGAACAATGCTTTATCATCGTTGAAAACTATTTTATTACTTTTCAACACGTCTGTTATCGACAACTGTTTGCAAATCTACTGGTATTTTATTGTATTCATCAATATGCATATTTTTTTTTATTCGATATCATCATAGTATTAACGTGTGTTAGTTTTCTTTCTATCATTATTATAGCAATAATTTATCGATTGAAATACCATGTTGGGTGATATTAATTCTAACTTGCAACAAAATATTATCCTTCGTATCGAGTAAAATGATTTTATTCATAATTCGTTTTCATTTCTTTCTTTTCCTCTTTATTTTTTTACTGGAATATAATGCATTTATTGTGCTCAATCATATAGTTGAATGATAATTAATAATTCATTATTTATATCAAAAAGCGTAAATTTTTTTGAATCAATTGTTGATAAAATGTGGATTTTCATAGATTGTTCATGATTTATTTATTGTATAATATCTACCTAATAGAAATATACCCCTTTACACATAAGTATAGCAGGAAATAAGGAAGCAGACACTCTGGCCAAACTTGCAACCAAGACTCCATCCGACTTGGCTATTTCTATCCCCTTCACTGACCTTAAAAGTACGTTCAAGAGAAAAAGCATCACCGATACCACTAACTACAACTTACGGTTAGTAACTTATCAGAAAAAACGCGAAAAATATTTTCATTCAATGCATCAAAATAGACAACAGTCATGGTATATTAAAAAAGTGCTAACGCAGCGAGTGATAGCAACAATTAACAGGTGTAGAGCTGATAACGACAACCTGGCGAACTCTCTCTCTACTGTGTAAACATTGTCAACTCCCCAGAATTTAAATGTGGCTATAGACATATTCTATAAAGGATCTTAACCACGAAGTGTGGCACTGTTCTTTATTTAACAACAAAAGAAGCGAATTAATTGAAAATTTAAAAAGAATCAAAATTAAACCCTACGGCGATATTAAAAAGTTACTAAGAAAATCGAACATGCCAATTCTCGTAGAAACTTGTAATTTTTTGGAGAAATGTAATATATACACTCTAAAAAATAATAGTTGAGTCTCATAGTTGGATTTACAATCCTGTGTTAATTTCTCATTTGACATTGAATAATTGAGTCCTTTTCGAACTATTAATAGTGGACTCAACTATTTACTTCTCTCAGTGTATGTATAAAGGAAACTATTAAATAAGTGGGTGAATAACTCTTACACTCTTTATTATATTTATAGTAAAATAAAAAGTGAACGAGTTGAAGTTCTTGTGTACCGTCATACAATTGAATGTCTTGCTGTGAACTATTGGAAGAATTTAAGTCAAGTGTCTGTTTTCTTATTATCAAGCGAAAATTCGCTTGGCAGAATACAAGACAGGTATTTATTTCAACGAAGTAAATTTTCCTTGGATATAGTATTTTTTTATCAGTGGATGCAATACGTATATCACAATATGATCGTATATCTACCTCTCTCTGTTTTCGAAATATTCGTGCGATCTCTTTTTTAATTGTTTATAACAAATTGAATTGTTTTAAACGGAAAGACATCGTTGCTATTCATGTTACGTGGATATTGACTCTTTTTTAGCAAAAGAAAAAATTTCCCATTAGAAGTACTTCAATACATAGATCCCGTTTTTTATTGTTTATAACGAATTCAATTATTATAACTAATTTGAATAAACAAAAAGTAGCCAATAACCTTCCCGATAACCCCTGCTACATATCAGCCAAGTTTATTCGCAACCAAATTTTTACTCTAGAACAATACAATTTATTTTATTGTCACGTTTCCATTTCAATCTTTTAAGTATTTCCCACATTTTGAGTCGATGCTTCAGTGTCGCCTGGTGGCGAAACGATACACAGGACATAACAAAACTCAACATCAATAGAAATCATTCCTGCGGTCGGTAATTGCTTAGTGAAAATAAACACAGATATAGGCGAGTATAACATTTTTAACGAAATCTCTACTGCCGACAACTTTACATCCTTTTCTAAAAAATTGATTGGCGGATGTCGTCATAATTGCGTCATATCTGTTGTCATTTTATTCGTCATTTGATTGGTCGTTGTATTGATTGGCGGTAAATAGCTTTTATTTGAATTTTATTTTATTTTTAACATGTTTACTAAGGAGCGCGAAGCGCGCCATCGAACTCTAGTCTAGAAAATTTCCAACTTTTAATCTTAAAAGTCAAATATCTTTTAAATAAACTAATGGGAAATCATCATCTATGTAGCAAATAAAAGCTCATACGAGCTTAGCTCAGATCCAAATTACGAAGTATTTTTGGTATGAGATATTCTTATTATAATATTATTATGATTAGTAGTAATTAATTAATAATTCAACAATAATGAACACATAGTTTAATTATTCAAAGTAATGAAAAGAAAATAAATAAATATCTACATGGCACTATATAGACGTTTAAATGGATATACACTTTGAATATTAATTTTACGAAGTTCTGGTTGTAAAAGTTGTATTCGTAGTTCCTTTTTAAGAATACTTAACTCCTCCATCATGTCTTTTTCTTGTAAATACTACAAAATAACATAATATTTTAAACTGAGCGTTAAAATCACACAACAATAACAACACCAATTGAATTGTATTAGAATATCCAATAGTAAAGAAATATTTTCTATGCCGTATTATTTTGATTAATCATCCTCTTTTCTATAGTAAAATATAGATATTATCCTATCAAAAAGATCAATTTCTTACAAGAAATATGAAACACACCTATCAAACGATATCGAAACCTACTGTGGAATATCAAAACAAGACAATATGTTCTAAGTCGTATTTTCCATTTAAATATATTGATTTTCCATAGAAGTTATTCTGATGTTCTTCATTTAAATAACATAAAATTTTATCATGGGACATTGTGATAAAGATATCATTTCTAAGTTGCATTATACCTTATTTAAACTTCGTGTAAATTTATTAATAATGTACCAAACCGTATAATAATTAAAAATGTATCATTATTGAAGTATAATATAATGCATATTTGTTTTTACTTCCGAAATTTAACTTAAAACTTAGAAAAATATAATTAATTCTGTAAATTTTACATTTTTTGTAACTAAACTTTGGATTAATTTCTTATCATGAACAATGCAGGTAAATAAAATATTTATGCATTTTTTATTCTAAATGTAATGATTAATTTGATGAACAGTCGGGAGTACTATTTTCACTCTACTTCTGAGAATTTCTAGGAGCTCTGTTACAGCATTCAATAATATATTCCTGATATTTTTAATTGCCTAATCACGTTTCTTTGTATACATACTTTTTTCAGCAAAAGGTAGGAAGATTTTCCTGTTAAGAACTATCAGACAGATTGTTGAAAGGGTTATATAACTAAAAATAAAGATAATCAATTATTTTTAGTTTATTTTTATAAAAATAAATTATATCTTGGTTTAGTCCTGGCATTTACAACTGGCCCAGACTTGAACCAACATTAACTGACCAAGGCTTGGCTGTCCAATACGGGCCCAGATTTGGCCCCTTATTTAATTCTGGCATCTCCTATTTGAGAACTTATCAGAAAAATAAATGAGTTCACTGGATAAGTGCAGAATCTTTATGAAGTTATTCATCTTGAATCACAACTAATGATAACATCCTGAATGTACAAATGATTTTCCGGTGATTTTTTATTGCGATAAAACGAGATCCCCTTAGGAAACTACGGACGTTATTATGATGAGTCCAAGCGTGCCATCCTTTTCACACTTGAGAAGTCTTCTTTTCTATTGGAAATTCTGAAGGTAACTATCCGAAACAAGATATCATCATCCGTTTTTCAAAGTATCTTTTCACATTTCTATCATCATTCATTTAAATATTCATTATTTTATTATTCACCAACGTTTCCCTCCTACCCTATACCACCGGCTAATGATTAGCAAATAGATTTTAAAGATTGATTCAAGTCTGGAAACTCCCCACCTTCGTATCTCAATTTCTTCATTCGAACATATTATCTCCCTTCGTGCCGATCTTTTCTGTGTTTCATCAGTCTCAGTTAAGCCTTAACTTGTGATCAAACATTCCTTTCAATCGTTTAGGCCTTAAATTATGAAGATTTTATCATTGATTCTCATATTTTCTGGTAAATTTGTGCTCCACCACACCTAGAAGTTGCTATTGTTATCCATTTTTTAATTTTATTTTCATTATTCTTCACAAGGACTCTTCAATTTCAACCAAGTGCGATCCGAAAGCTCGTCTAAATCACCAGATACTCAAGTACCAAAGCTTAGACGTGAATCTTGGAGACGTTTGGAAGTAAAAAAATCAGAGAAGAAGCAGGTTTTTGAGATTGATTGGCCTGGGAATGGTGATTTTGGGAAAAAATTTAAAGTTAATGTTCAAAATAATTTGAAAGAAGCTGAATCAGTACCTTCTCATGTACTTGAACCACCTCTGCCTTACTATTCATTATCATACCATGACCTGAAAGTGGATAGTTATCGATCATCAACAACCCGTGAACCTCTACCAGAGTCCACTTTAGCATCAACAACTGTGAAAAAATTACGTATGCATGAAACAACAGAAACTTCATCACAACGTTCATTTCTGATATCAGATCCAAGTGTAGAAACGCAATCGTTCGATTCTTTGCGGTCAGTTTTTTCGATCGGAATTTCTAAGAGACCAAAAAACGTGAGAAAATCAAATAAACTTGATGACAAATCACAGGACATTAAGACTAAGTCTAGTGTAATCAAAACCAATCCATTGAAAGGATACTCTTTGAGAGGGAACCGCAAGTACCAACATCATGGGAGTGACAGTGACGAAATATCTAGTACAAGAAACTCGTGGGGTGACTCAAGAAATAGATATACTTGGACTAATAAAGCTCGTCCCACCAATCGGAATAATCACTTGAGGTTTATAGGTCAGTATTGAAGATCATTTTTATGATTGACATCAAAGAATCTTAATTAGTTAAAAGTAAGTAATTATTTTTTGTAGTTCACTACAAATTGAAGAGTGTTACATGAATAAATATTAAACAGAAAAATACTTTCATTCTTTAAGATGACTTTTTAGTCTAAATAATTGAAAAAACGCTTTAGGAACATTTCGCGCATTAATTTTTTTTTTTCATAGTGGAAATTATCGATTTCCCAGCAGGAAATTATTTTAATCGGTTCAATTTTGTAAATTCCAAGTTTCGATATATCTTCGCGTTTCAAGGTCACTCAAGTCATATATCGTTCTTAAGAAAAAGTCTGTATGCGTACATGTACACGGAGAAAACAGTCATGGCAATATTGCGAGAATTCTAGAAAACTTTACTAGAAACTCTTTCACTTATATGGATGGTCGTCGAGTCAAGCAAAATTTACTAGAGATATCTTGTCAATAGATATTCGAGGTTTATGATAAATTCTAGTAAAATTTACTTGACTCGAAAGTAATTTTTACAAATTTAGTTGCTAATTGAATCAAATTATCCAACATGATATTCAAAAAATTAATTATTCGGTAAAATTATACAATACATTTTATTAACGTAACGGAGTATTTACTATAATAGTCAAGAAATATTATATTCTTCAACTTTCCTACGGTGAAAATTGTGGCGGTTTACGTAAAAAACAAAAACTTCTTAAAACAAATAATTTAAATATTAAAAAAATTATTTTTGATAGACTTTATGTATATGCTGAACACCAATTTTACGTATGCACAGTTTAAAAATTGCAGAAAACGCATATTTTAAGCTAGTAAAGAATATTCTATTGAGGAGATTCGAACCTACGACCGCTTTTAACGTACGCAACTATCTACACCAACTCTTTAGCCCGCTTGGCTATCTGAAGCTATTGGAATTAATCAAAATTTTTATTTATATTAAATTGTGGCCGCATGGTTATTTTAATACTGTTTATCAAAAAGTATAAAAAACTATTCCACATCACCAATAAAATTTTACTAGAATTCTAGCACTATTTTTAAGGATGAGTTGACTTGACTAATCAACTAATAAGGCTCTTATTATTTTCATCCGTCCAATCATTTTTACTAGATAACATAAGAAAGTGATTAAGAAATAAAGTAAAAAATCATAAATTGACTCTGCTTAATATTTCTTATACTATTTATCAGATGATGTAAGCAACTGTTTCACACTGCGAATAAAATTTTACTAGAATTCGAGGGATGTTTTCTAGAATAAGTTCACTTGATTAGTCACGTAATAAAGTTCTGATTATTTTTCACCGTGTACAAAAGACTACCCTGAGAAAAATTTTCTTTAAATATTACTGGGACACTCTAGTAGTGCAGGACCATATGCGCGCGCGTAGTAAAATTTACTGGGCAACCCAGTAAAATTTCTTAGGTAAAAAAAATTTTTCCATCTGTAAAAATTTTACTGGGTTACCGCATGAATTTCTACTGGGTTCTCTAGGAAATTTACCAAGCTTTTTAGTAAAAAATTCAGTGAATTTCTCAGCAAAATTTACTATGTTTGTCAGTAAATTTCACTTAATTGTAAAAATTTATAAATAAATAACAATTAAAAAATATTATAATATCTAATTTATAAATGAATTATTAACATAAATAATCCATAATAAACAAATAATCAATGGCATTGACAATTTCATTATTTATTAATTACCCACTTATTGTTTAATTATTATTTATATATCTCCGCAAGTGAATATTTTAAAATCCTTTTTACAAGATATAAACAATAACTGGGTAATTTACTGGGCCGCTTAGTAAAATTTAAAGAAAATTTTTCTCAGTGTATAAAATAGCAAACCAACCAATTTTCACAATGTTTTTTTTTAAGATAATTAAGTGTTTTTTCAAATTTTTGTTGCTTTCCACTAAAATCTTCCACATTTTAAAAAGATGCTTATCATAAAAGCATTTTAGAAATTAATGTTTGAATGTTACTCAGAAAGAGAAGTTTTACATAAAAATAAATAACACAAATAAACTCCAATTTTTTTCTAAATTTACTAACATATTGTCACTGAATCTTAGCAAAATAGTTAAGGTAGTTGGAGCATTTGACTACAGTCGGTAAATAAATTTAATATTGAAATATGATGTTCTTGAGATTGTCACAAACAAGTTACAAGCAAAAAAAGCTCAGCCATCGGGCATTTCGATGAAAAAATCGAATTCAAAGATACAAATTCATACATTGACGTGAATGAGAGTCAGAAAGAGAGAGAAATAGTCCTTTCGACTTTATTGTTCAATATTCCAATCTTCCGTACTGCAAACACTTACAATAAACGAGATCATTAATTCAGAAACATTTTCGAATCGATATTGCCTAAAAAAATTGCAGCTGTCGAATATTTAATAAAGAAATTATTATTTAAAATTATAAAATCATGCATTTCACATTTATAGTATAGCCAATATAAAAGTCACCTTTAAAATTAATTAATAAATTTATATTAATATCTTTATCAATATGTCAGTATGCAATGCCAATTGACAAACCCTGACCTAATCCCTAATTTATAGTAATAATTAACAAAATTTTTTTGTAATTTATGCAGTAAATAATTTAATCAATAATTCAATCAATTGTCATTCATTTCATAGAAATTTAATGAGGCCTCCTCAAAGCACCCATAAAATCCCCTCCTGTGTTCGAACTACCTTAACTCAAAAAGAAGATTGACAATAATTTTACTATTTATATAAATTGTTAATGTACTGTTATAGGCATCATAATCTTCTCTGATTAAATTATTAATTAAATAAATAAAAACAATTGTAATTCATTACAAATATTGTCAACTAATTCAAATTATTATAGAAAAATATTTTAAGCTTTATTTAAAAATGATATTTTTACATTTACTAGAGACGAAACTGACACGGTGACCTAGTGGGTACAGCGTCAGCCTGACGCGCCATGGGTAGCGGGTTCGATTCCCAGCCGGGACGAAATCATTTAATATGGTTTTTTCTCTGGCCACCGTGAGCAGGAGGCCTCTCCGGAGAGGTCGGTTATATCGGCACAGGTTTTCTGCAGTTTCCCTGTGTCCTCGTGCAAATGCGATACAATGGTTAGGGCGTAAGTCGGCTGCAGACGCAAGCCGATGGACTATGTGTGTAATAGTTTATCGGGCAGGTAAGAGGGTGGTGAGTCTTTAGAGGGGGGAGGGGGGCTTAGAGGGAGTGCGCGTAGGATCCCGACCATAGGGATAAGGAGGAAGTATTGTAAAACACTTGGCTGAAACCAGGTATACAAGTAAAATAAATGATCAAGTACATTTACTAGAGACAATAACTCTTTTATGAGATAACACGATAGCTTCTGAGATATTAAAAATGAAAAAGAAAGATAATTTGTATTGAAATAAATGATAGTTTGAATGAAGTGTATATGAACAATTGGTCATGTTTGTTGAATAACAACTCAAGCTAATGTCCTAATTGTTTTTAAATTAGATTCTAGTGATACAATTGGAGCTGTACCTGGTGTGGCCGGAAGAGATTATCCCATTCACCAAGAACATATTCATCTTCAATTAAGAAACTCTGCCAAAAGATTTACGTGCCCAATTGATGCTGATTCACACATCTATTTAGCTGATCGTGCTTCTCGTTGTCAGGTAATTACTTTATTTTATCGTTTAAAAATAAAAATTGATTCCCAAAATATCACGAATAATTATCAATTACCTTCTTTTCACAGATTTTTTATATTTGTTTTGGAACTAATGTTGGTATACCCATGGTTTGTCCTAATGGAACACTTTTTAGTCAAGAGTTGCAAGTGTGTGATTGGTGGTTTAATGTCATTTGTTGATAATCAAAAATATACATCTTAAATTGACTTGAAAATTTTTTTTGTTTCAATAAATAATAATAATAATTATTACACCAAGGAATCCACAAAAGGAAATAATTACATAGAAATAGGTTCCTTATATTATGCGCTAATTTTTTTTTGGTTTGAAAAAAAAAATTGTGTATTCAGGACAATTAATTGTTCATACACATCGCATCTAAAGAGATAAAAATGTTTTTAAAGATTTTACATAAATTGTTGATAACAAAACAGAGAGGTTAGATTAATTATTTCAAAATTAAACTTTATTTTAAATAATTAATTCAATCTTAAAATAATTAGCTTTTTTTATTTACTTACTAAACCTATCAGTTTTGTCATTAACAATTTATGTAGAATCTTAGAAAATTTACTTAGGAATACAGTAAAAGTTACCGGAAAGCTCAGTAAAAATTCACTCAATAACCCATTAAAATTTTTAAAATCTAAGAGTCTAAGATCGAAGAATTTTTACTGGGTTACCAAGTAAATTTTCTTAGGTTTGCATATATGGTCCCGCATAACGGCGCGACCCTAGTAAAAATTACCACGTTCTCCAGTAAAATTTCATGGATTTTTTTTTCCGTACTGAAATAAGCAGACTGTTTTATCACCGGGTTGAGTTGGGATGTTAAGAAATATTCGTATTATATTGTAACAAGCTGGCAGATCACAAATTAACAGCAATAAAAATTTATTGATAATACTAAAAATTAGATTCACAAGGATAAATATGTAAGTGAGAAGCTAATCATCAATGTTTAACAACAAAAAGAACTTCTTAAACATATAACTATCACATTGTACTGTCGAGCAGTCTGATGGTCTCAAAGCTGTGCATACACGCGTCATTGTCATATTTTCCACAGGTAAACATAAATTGAAACGACATAAATACAAAGAAATGATTGTATTGGAACAACTTAATATTGGTTTATTATAGTCAGTCGCGATGTTTAACTAACTTATGTTTTATTCCAGATTTAGTGGGTCAGGGTATAAAACAGTACAACTCTTTTTCCATTATGTTTTGCCTTGTATTATTAAATTAAATAAGTCAGGCCCAAATACTTTGGTCTTTATACTGATCACAGTCTTATATCTCATAGCTATGTTTAGTATCGCAATATTTTTTTAAGTTTAATAATCATCAAATGAGACTTTTAAATAGCTCCGTAACTGCGGTAACGATCAAATTTTGCGCCATGGGACAAATTCATCCTGCGTAAAATTTGACAACGATCTATCCCGAGACTAAATTCGAAGTTCAGTTTCAACTTTAAAATCTTCAATTTCTTTGATATTTTAATGACTGCCTATAATTTAATTTCATTTTGGGAATCATTAACTTCATTGAAGATTTTGATATCTTAAACTGATCTAAAAATCTTATTTTGGTCATCAATGTCATCATAAATTTTTATAGCATCATTTGTATGGCATTGATATATTTTTGAGGTTTAAAATAAATTTTCTAAGATCTATTTTCAACCTCAACTTTGTTAAAGCGGACGAAACAACAGAATTGAAGTCAAAAATAGGCTTAGATTATATTTATGATAATATACTTGTAATTCGAATTTCGACTTCCAAGTTGTAATTGAAGATTTTGAAGCAAAAAAAATATTTTAAATTCTGTCTCGGGAATATTACTAGGTGTGTGCATAAGTTCTAACCGTTTCCCGAATACTGAGTTTAAAAAAAATATTTCGCATTAATGAATTATGCAATATTACGCAGTAGAATTTTAGATAATCCCGAGTCAAAATATAAAACCTATTTTCATCCTAAGACTATCCTTTCTTTAGGTTTAACTTAAGATGAACAAATCCTAATTAAAGTTGGAATACGCAACCAATCAGTATTTCTGTAGGCTGACAATTTTTCAATTTTATCCTAAACTCATCCTAATTTTATTTTTTTTTCACCTTAGGTTCATCCTACCTTTATTTTATACTTTTCCTGGTTTCAATCTAATTTTATTTGAGATTCAAGTAATTTTATTTCAACAAAAACATACTTTTCTATAATTATTAATTTTATTTTAATTCTAATTGGGCTGTCCATCAGCATTAAAATCATTTGTATTATTAAAAAAGTATGAATGTAATGGGAGTTATTCCAACTACTTCCATCAGTACTACTAGATATAAGCAAATCAATTGATAAGGTTGAAATCAGGCTATTCTGTTTATATCCTAATTTTGATCTACTTAAAAAATGAAACAGAATAGTATTAGGATAAAAAAGTTGAATCTAGGATAGAAAGGATGGGAATAGTGTGAAAAGAATCAATTTACGTGTTATGTTTTAACTCGGGAATGCAAGCTTTCAATACCTCATGTTTACTTTATTTTTGTTTATACGTAATTGTAATATCATTTTTATTTTTTTTTTTTTTTACTCTCTAAAACCCGGTAGAACTTTTGCACACATTTAATATAATTGTAGAAGTTTTTTCATGCAATTGATCACAATCGAGTGAAATGGAAAAACTCCAATCAAATGGTGTCATTTTCTGAGTCACTAGAGACGTTCACTAGTATTACACCTTTCTCAACAAGTAATACTGATCTATATAAATTTTATACCAAACACTGTTACACATAAACAACTTACTTTCCTGTAACGTCTAAGTCCTTGAGTAAGGATATCTACACCTAGAAATTAATTAAAGTAGTTTAATCAGCGTAAATGTGATACCAGGAGAGACAGATTCCTTTAGGTGTTCAGTGAAGAGAAAAATTCTAATCTCTTCATAGAATCGAGTCGTCCAAATTGCAACATGGTTGGGAAATCAAAAGCTTTTGATTGCCATCACTGAAACGAGAGGTTGAATGATAAAAAAGAGATTTTTTAATAGTATTGTTCAAATTAGATTACAACAATCGATTGTTTATAATTTTATAGTTGAATATAATTGATTGGCTTATAGTCGACAGACCAATTTTACAAAGTCTAGAGCTTGAGAGACTTTATTTCTCTAATTTCAAGCTCTATGAAATAGTCCGTAACAAGCATAGAAATTTTAATTACTTATATTTGATGCATTTATTAAATGATGGTCATTTATTGTACATTTTATCCTGACATTCAAATGCTCAAAAATATTTTCATACCAAAAACTTGAAAAATACCATCATCCACGAGGGTGTAATCTTGTTATAGTAAATGTCTACTACTGTTAAACCCTCTTGACTTATTTCCCCTTTGTTTCTCCAACAAGTCGCACAATCTCAAATGTAAGTATCTATAATACATGTGCACCCCTTATTGTGATCCAGGGGAGATGCATTTCTCATCTACAAAAAGGGGCTTTATACATTTTTTTTCTTCTATGAAGGGATGAAAATATCTTGAGGGTCTATATCACAGATGAGTCACACTTAAACTGCATCACAAATCGAATGAAGGGTATCATTTATTTATAATATGTTGGAGTAGTTGTGGAATAAATAAGATAAGACACTTTACTTTCCCTCATTTTTATTCCTTGTTTTCTTATTTCTCTTGTGTATGTATTTGTAATTTGACTTATTTTCATTCCCCTGTAGGATCAAGTAAGACTTTACTTGTCTCAAATCGTGTCTAATAATTTATCACGACTGAGATAAACACTATTGGGTGTCATTAGCTTACAAGATTTTTAGCTAGGGTTTGATAAACATTTTTTTTGTGGTAGGATTGAGAAATTTCTTCAAGAAGAGAGGGTTGCTTTTGAAGTGTTTACATTTTTCAGCCATTTTTATGAAGCATTAACTCGTCGAAAAATATATTACTTTAAAAACATTTTCTGCAAATAAATGAATGAATAAATATTTAAAATATTTATCAACGTTATAAAATTACATGTCTTATTTTAAGGATAAATAAACGACAATAAATGAATTATTTATTTAACTAAAAGTTTTATTAAATATACAATCAATCTGTTTAAATTATTTCTAACTGACAACTCAACTTAAAAAAATTAACTGGTTAAATCAATAAGCAAATATTATTTCTAACGAAAATATGAACTATTTTATTATTATTTATTTAATAACAATTTACCACTAATTTCAATTGATTGAATTATTTTTTATGAAATAATTGTACACCGAGGAAAAAATTCACTATGAACAATAATGATTTTCTTTAATCATTGTAATCGAAATTTTAAATAGCGATAATGGAATATTTTATCGTCCAACAACTTTTTCATTGCATCCAAATTATTCTAGAGTGTTGGTTTGTTATCATTTTTTTTAATCTAATTTATTTATTACTTTCAAGTAAATTTTTTTTCCAACATTAAAAAAAAAATTGATCGATTGAATTTAGTGATAAATTAACTGAATGATTATTTATAAAGAACTATGATATCTAGAAACAAAAGAATTCACTTAAATAATCAATCAAACATCATTTGTATTTAAACTTGTAATAGTATTGAACCCAGTAATAATATATATTTTTTAAGCAAAATATCATTCAGTTAAATTAAATATTTTATTGTGAATATTCGAAATTATTTTTAATGATCAAATAAAAAATTTTTCTCAATGTACATCAGGAGTTTCCTTGTAGAGAGCTTATTAATAATTGAAAAATCCAAGATAAAAAAAAAATATTAACTTCTAAATAAGATTTACAATAATTAATAAATATTTTATCGAAAAAAAGTTGAATAAAATATGACTGTAATACATAATACCTTGTTATAACTGCAAAAAAAAATATCCCCCATTTAATAATGTTCACTTGGTCCCGTTTCATGATGAACCATGCAAAATTGATGTCCAATATGTCGTTTAGAAGTGTAGGGAAAAAATATTCGACATCAAAAAACTCAATAAATTTAAAATAAGATTTGTGCATGACTGGAATACCATCACCATCAGGACATTTATTAAGTCCATTATTTATTTTTCCATCAAGATTAGGTTGAAATCGATAATACTCTAACAGTATTTTCTTCGCAGAGAGCATCGAATGTCCCGGAGTCAGTAAGAATGGTAGCTAAAATAATTGAAGTATAAATTAACTCTTAATTAATAAATTGAATACAAAAATTAATGAAAAAGAAGATTACTTGATAAATTACAAAAGTTTGGATCTCTTTTTCTTCTTCTTTTCACGCAGAATAACTCCAAGAAGTGGATGACGATTTTTAAGCGTTTTTGGGAAAGGTACTCTACTATTAGCTGGAGTAACTTCACTGCTATCACAACTCTTCTTCACCCATCCAGAAATCTTCTTTCGAATGATAATAGATCCTTGAGGAGTAATATTAATAGCTTGCCAGGGTTTATCATGTATACCAGTTCCAAGAACGCACGTAAAATAATCAGAAGTGATATGAGGAACAGCAACATATTTTTCACCACCAGCTTTTAGTTTGCTTTTACCATAAAAGTCAAGCATTTGACCTTCAAAGTCCCTCGGATCAATGGTTCTAGGAACATCAATAAGCCATAGTGCATCATCTTCACTTATATCAGATACATTTAACACGCATGGAGTTGTATTAATCTCCAATGACTCCGTTTCCATGAACTCTTCCAAGTTTTGTGGTCGTTTAATAACTTGTTCAACTTCCACTGGTGTTTCTTCTTGAGTTTCTTGACTTTTATCTACTATTTGAACAAAAGTGTTATTGAGTTCATCATCATCGGTGGGTGATTTCAATATACTCTTTCTTGAACTTATAGAGTCAGATAAATTTGAAGGTCCTGGAGTGCTTGTAATTAATGCATCAGAAGTCGTTGCATTATCTAGGATTATTGACTTACGTCTTTTTGATCGTGATGGAGTTTTCGATGATCCTTCGTCCGTCAACGTCATGGATCTGTTTAGTTCAGTGTTAAGCTTGGTTATAGGATCCATTCCTTCATTTGCGTCCATTTTTTTCAAACACTTTAAAATATTCTTAGTTGTCTTCAGTTTTTGTTTGACATTAATAACTTTTAATTGTTATTTCTCCACAATAATCCGCAAAATATGCTCGTTTAATCACGAGTGATCAACTTTCACCAAGTTGGAGGTTAATGATGATGCCACGCCAACAACCACATGATTGAAATTACCATCAGGGAACGGTGAAAGTAGCTAATGTGGCGCCACCATTGTATATTATTTCTTAGTTTGAAAAGTAGCTCATAGGTGACACTACTATACACTTTCAAACACTAATTTCAATAATTTAAACATTAAAATTTTGTTTCCCATTATGTTAACATTTTTAAGTTAACAAAAACGTAAAATACAATGAAAACATATAAACAAAATGTTTTAAAATACAATTTAAATAAAAGAAATTATAATAAAATTAGTATTTACAGCAGAGATAAGAATAACTGTCAACACGAATATTATAATAAGTTCTTAAGTATCAATTAATGGGCACTTACTTATGCTATAATTAGTCCGGTCAATATGCTTTTCAAAATGAAAGTTTGTTGACCATTAACCGATTTTGTTCATTAGGTTATTTTTAATGACAGCAGACATCAGTATAAATTTGTAACCACATGGCAAAATGTTCTTCTTTGTTTATAAAAAAAATGGCTTTTTATTGATTAAATATCTTGAAAATAACGCATCAGAGATTGAGACATGATGCAACTCATTTTTTTAGAGCTTTTTATAAGAAAAAAAATAAGACCAGTCTCAACTCTCTACGACGAATGGTTCTCGAAATATTCAATACCATATGGAAAAAAAAATATTTTTCAAAATATATTTTACTGCAAAAATACATTAAAATATAATTTTTCGGCCAAATCTTATATAAACGAATATAAAAAAATATAATTAAATATATTTATGTAATCAATTATATAATTATATATTTTTTTATATTCGTTTATATAAAATTTGACCGAAAAAATATATTCCAATACATTTTGATATATTTTTGAAGAAAAATATATTTTTTCCATATGGGATTGTTTATGTCAAAAGTATTATTATTTTCTAAACAATTGATTGTAGTTCATCAACAAATAAACTTTTAAAAGTATTTTTTTTTTAATCAAGACCTACATTTATGCTAAATATATAAATCATTGGCATTGATTAAGAAAAAGCATGTAAATTTGTTATAATGCATGTTTTTTTGCGAACAATATTTTTTTGTACACCAAAACTAACATTTAAAGATCATTTTTACATCTCGAATGATTCTACAAATTAATAAATTCTTATTAGATAAATCAGTTTATGAATAGCATTAAATATCAAACCATGTGCAAAATTACATAAACTTTCTCTATTTTCGATTAAGAATTAAAAGAAAAAATTTATTTGCCATCCATTGCAGCTTACTATGCATTATATAAAAGATTTTACATAATAATTAATAACATAATTAAATTATTAGAACCTGAAGTGTTATAATAAATTAATAAATGAGATTTATTAATTATTTTATTACACAAAGAACATTTAAATCATTAAAAAAATAACATTCAGAGGTCATGGTAAGAGAAAATAAATAAAATAGATAGAAATTGGAGAACAATTTTATTCAGATTATTAATCTGCATTTAATTCACAAGAATAAATCAAATAATTGATTCAAATGAATGAGACTCATTAAAGAGAAATCAATTCTCATAAATTACATAAGTAAAATAAACAATTTAAAAATGTCATGATATTAAAGAAAACGATGAGCAGAAACATGTACATAGGTTTGTTGATATAATAATGCACCACTACCATCAATGTAATTCGTTATGCATACTTGGAATGGTATCCGATACTAGAATTATCACGAATATTATAGCAATCTTGAGAGCACACCAAGTGGTACAGCAATGTGTATGTTAGAAAAATGATGTTATAAAGAACTCTTATTACCTGCTATAAACGAGTAACATTGCGATAAAGGTCCGAGTTCATTAGTAATAACTGATTAAGTATTAATCACAAGTGATAAAAAGTTTATCATTTGTTAGATAATTTTTTAAATCACTGATTCAAGACATTCCATAACCAGGTGGCTGCTGACTTATCTAAGAATGTGGTTTTATTGTTTTGACGAGAAGGTAGTTAGTTATATTACTTGTTTTGAAGATATAAAAACTTGGAAAATTTGATTAAAGTTGTGTAGTTCGTTAACAGACCTTTTTTTTTAGAATATTTCAATGAAAAAAGCACTAAAATAATTATAGCATAATGATGATTAAAAAATAAATTATCTACATAGTTTTTTTTTAAATGTAATTATTTAATTCTAGAGTATACCAGTTTATGGCATTTGATTTTATTGTTTTACTTTTAAAATTTTTATAATCAATACTTAACAATGACAACTAATTACACAAAGTAATTTTTCTTTTACAATAATTACTTTATTCCTTTTAAATAAATAAATTTCTATTTTATAACTCTTTGAAAATTAATCATAGGATTGTAATTATTAAAAAAAATAATTTAAACTATTGTTACTCTTTAGAAGTGAATTAATAAAATTTTTCCTGATTTGTCTAATGAATTATAATTCTACTAGTAAATGAATTTTTTCAGATCTATTTACTGATTGAATCAGTGAAGATGATGACGGTTTATTTTGGAGTGATAGTTGATGATTTTGAACATGTCAATATCTTGTTAATTATTTATTGATGTCTAGGATACAGTGAGCATATGTGGAAATAAATCAATAAATTTTTGAAATAAAAATATAACCAAAAAGAATGCTTCTACCTCAACATGTAAATATCATAAGTGTCGAATTGAAAGAATAGTTGATGGTTTATTAATTATTACTCTAGACCATATATTTTTTTTTAAAGTTTGATCAATAATATGTTGAACTAAATCTCAAATTATTGTCACCTTTAGAAAGACTAAATGAATATTAGCAAATTTATGAGAGCTTTTATCAGCACATTTGATCAGTCAAAATAAGTCTATCTCATTGAATTCAACCAGCAAAATTTTATTAATTACCATAGGTCCATAAAACAATATTGCAATTAGTGATAATCCACTGAGAATAATTAAATATTTACTAATTCATTTGTAAAAAGCACTTTTGAATATTTTATTTAATATCTAATTATCTGTTAAGATTATTGAAAAACCCTCCACGTCAATATAAAAATTTGCTTTATTTTACAATAAACTATAACTGTCTAAGCGCATATTATGTTGCAGGAAAACACTGAGAAAAATCGACATAGTTGTATTTACCATCATGTGTTGACACACCTCAGCTATTCTGAAATAGTTGTGGTTTTTAGTTAGGGTAACTAACAATTTCTCTGAGTGAAGGTAGGATTATGGTCCATTTGTTTATTATGTGAGCCCGGTGCGTCTTCCATCAACTAATCCACAAATATATTAAAAAACAACTTCTTGAATATAAGCAGAAACTTTGAAAAGTGACAATTGATGATAATCTAACAGAGTAAAATGTAATTGAATAAAAACAAAAAGTGATTCGTGATCCTACCTTCTTCTCTACTATAACTTTCTCATACACGAAGAGAATTTTTTCACTGCTTGGAAGTAAAAAAAAGAGAAGTACACGATTAGAAGTTTAGAAGTAAAAATGTGTGTATTCACAAGTAAATTTAGAGTTATCATAAGTAACGTACGCACTATATCACAATGTTTTACTTACAGTAATTCCAAATTTACTTGTGAATGCACACATTTTTACTTCTAAATTTCAAATCGTGTACTTTTCATTTTTTTACTTCCAAGCAGTGAAAAAATTCTCTCCGTGTAGCCATAAGATACTTTATTTTAAGAATTGTATTATGATTTGTCAGCTAAACGTTGGGAGCTACAGGCTAATTCCACGAGCAATTTAGTGTTAAAGTATTTCGATCGAGATTAATGTTTTCTTAGGATTTTTTTTACTACATTAGTATTAAAGATTATGAGAAAATAAAACGTTTGCTTTAATAGAAAAAATCGATTCAACTTTCATTCAAAAACGGTTCTTTAAATGTTCGTGAAAAAATTGTATAGTGTGAATGCATTTGTAACAAATACTTTGTCAAAAAAAAAAACCAAATTTGACCGTACTGTTCTCACTACGAATCGTAGTGTTTTATTTTAATGCACTTAAAGTGTTTTAAAATGACGTCACCCATTTGTTTAACATTGTAGTAGTTTTTTAGACACTTCCAAGTGCATTAAAAGTTACTGCAATGCTAATCAAATGAGTGACGTCATTTTAAAACACTTTAAGTGTATTAAAATAAAACACTACGATTTGCAGTGCTTAAAAAAATTAATTATTAATCATACTTTTAACTTAAACTCTCCTATAAAATGGCCATTAACCTTTTTTCATTAATTTTTTTATATTTTTTGAAGTAATATAATACAAATTAATGAATGTGCAGAAAGTTAGTGTGTATATTTCATTAAAAAAATTAATTTTATTTCGAAGGGTCCCGGGTATTTTTTTTTTATACGGCCTGAAGCGAGCGAAATCTTATAAGAGGTAAATTATATCCAGATTTAAAAGAAGCAACTTTTATGTACTTTTGTCCCTACAAATATTCAATAAAAATTATTCAACTAAACCCAACCTCACAGTGTTGAAAATTGATTCATTACGTATTCATTCCAAAATTCTGTATAATTTTTGTTTATTTAGACCAAATATTATTTTTAAAATAAAAAATCTAAATAATAGTTAATAAAAATGATAAACTTTGATAAATAGTTAACTTCTATAATAGCTTAGAGAAATTTGCAAACTCCTCCAAAAGTTAGCCAACTTAATACACCTTACTCCAGCTGTATTTGCCAGTAATTCTCTTGTGATAAACTTACGCAACATCTTGGAAACAATTTCATTCAGAATTGTTAATCGCCATCTGAGGTATTCCATAATCGACTTAATATCTAAAATTAATTTCCGAGTTTCGACAATCTCCAAAGCGGAATTATCATCCTGAGGCAATATATTGTGTAATAAACTGGACCTTTCCGTCGTTCAGACGTTAAATCTACGTAGAGAGGACGCCTATGCATACATAACGGGCTTTGGAGCAACAGGCGGTACTTGGAAATTTGCATTCCACAAAGACACTTTGTCTCGCCGATAATTGATCCAATTACCAAAGGATCTTTCCATTCTACCTCTATAATCCTTGATCAGATCGTCTCGCGTCAGGTCAATTCGTCCAAATCGTGATTCTTCCTTCTCCATCCTCTCTACCATACAACTCCATCCTCCTGTTTCTCTTTCTCTTCTCGTGACATTCTATTTCTCTTCATCATTTCTTTTTTATTTCATTTTATCTTATGTCCTCGAGATGTCTAGATCTCATTTAATTCCTGACCCAATCCAATCAGTCCCATTTATTTAACTATTCCAGCTATTTAAATTGAGACGAGTAATCCTCCTGGTAATTGGGGTGAACCTCTTCAGCTTGGATTTAGATGTAGATAATTTTTTTTATTTCAAATGGAGAATTTATGATCGAATAATCTGTAAACTGATTAACAAAATTATCTTTTGGACTTTTGTTGATTTTATTTTGCTAATAATGTAAGTTATGATTTGTTAGATGATCAAAAACCAGATGAGTTTTGATACAATTAGTTTTTTATTTATAAAATATTGGGTTGGCAAGAAAATAATGAAACACTTTTATAATTTGAATATTCTAGAATACCAAGTATCATGATGTTAGAAATATGTCTCTACTCTCCAGGCAGATGCAAGTCATTGATGGACATGATGACTGCATTGGAGATTGAAGTTTAAAAACTATTAAATAAATAATAAAATCAAAAACTCCTCTAAATGCTTCACTGTTTTCTTTGTTAACCCAATAGTGAAAATAGTGACAGAATATTAATGGAATATTTATGAATAAAGATGTGGAAGATTTAGAAGTCATATTCCACGTGTATGTAAATTTAAAAAATGAATCTTTGACAATCAACTTTAGGCCCAGAGAGGAAATTGTAAAAAAATTATCTTTAGATCACCGAGAATATTAATGAAAAAAGATTTATTTATTAAACCTGAGATCTTACTTGCTTTTGGTAAGTTAGTATGTGGTCGTTTTAATTAAACTACAACATATACATACACATAAATACTATTAATAAATATTTATTATTACATTCACCAATTTACTCTTGCCAATTATAATACAACCTTCCATTGTTACTTTTGTCTGACAATAATCAACTGTATTTTTTCAATTAATCTGATCTCGACTTATTGTTAGATATCACAAAATATTGTGATGCATTTCAATCTTCATTCTTCAATAACTTTAAAAACTATCCATCATCTAGATGTCATCTATCTAGTTATTTCTTGATAAATAATTACAAAAAGTTAAATATAAAAATTGTTATCTCAAGTAATTTGCAATGTATATGATATATCTCAACAAGTGTGACTAAGCATTGAAAAATTAGGGTTTAAATCATAATTTAAGTACAGTACTAACGACATTTTAATGAATGTCTGATGTACGGAAAGGCGGAGTTTAAGATTGGTAATATATCCCAACAAAAGGCATACTATACAGTTGGTATCATTAATTGAATTCAAGGAAGTCTTCCAAAAAATTAAACAACATAAAAAAAAACAAGTAAAAAAGAGAAGTGATAATAAAAATGTAAATGAAGGGAAGAAGAACTGATGATGTAACATTTTTTAACATTATTCAAATGAGATGAAGGGAATTAATTTAGAATTGGTAACAGTTCGATAACCTAAATATAAAAATAGGCCTCAGCACATTTTGTCTGTGATAGCACATGGATTAGGATGCTTTTGACAAAATAATATTATTAATGATGAACGATGACTCTTAATAATTATGTAATTAATGCGTACATCACGCATCAGTATGCTTGCAAATATCTTGAGACGTGAAGATATGATGAAAATTCCAATTTCACCAATCGACCTAATTACAATAACTTCCTAATGGGAAGTTAAAAATACTTACCAACTAAACAGCATGAAAATTAGCTTAGAATTCATTTCTTCTTTTCCCAAGATCCAAAAGGAGGGTCATTGGAGTTCTTTTGAAGGTTTTATTTAATTTATTTGTTGCAACAAATATCTTGGAATACTTCTAAAGGTATTAAAATTAAGTACATTATAGAGAAGTTGAAAATTTGAAGAGATCAGTTAGAGAAAAGCTTGATTTAAGAAAATTTATTTCGACTTCCGGAACTCCAACAACCAAGGTTTGAATGAACATAATAGAAAGTGCAAACGTAGACCTAATAATCCTTTATTTGCGGGAACAACAACAAAGTAAAGAAAAAGGATAACAGAATTCTAAGTTTGTAAAGCTAAAGAAAATGGTTAGACGATTGGTAAAAGAGAATAGAAGTGGGTGAAGGAAATTTCTCATACTAGGAAGAAAAGAATGAGGATAAAGATGCGGATGAGACCTCCGACATCATTTTCTTTAATGTTTTTTTTTTCTCTTTCCTTTGCCCAAGGTATAAAACATAAACGACTCGTGCGGTTATGCCACAGCTGACCGTTATTGAGACTGAATGTAAGGTTATTTTTGTGCTAAAAATGAAAAAGGTAAATAGGTGAGATGGTAAATGGTCAGTAAAATAGGGACAAATAGTTGTAATATAGCATTTTATTTCAGAGATCATGGCTAAATGATTTTATTAACAATAAGGTCAATACTCCGATTTGTTAGGACTCATGAATTAGCTATTGTTCACTTGATAAATTTTATTCCATAATTAAAAAATATTATTTTATAGAGACGTTGATCATTAATGGGCCTTATTAAGTAATTATCTGTCAAAGTCAGAGAGTTAATTTGCACTGGTAATAAAAATATTTCTTTCAAGTAATTTGTAATGAAATGATTTATTAAGTATGTGTGATATTATTAAATTCTTAACTTAAATAACAATTTTTTATGTTTCACCGAGTTTAAATAGGGTAAATACACTAATAGATAAACAGTTAAGCCCAAAAGATGGACAACAAATAAACAATTATTCTAAAACAAAAAATTTTTATAAAAAGTATTCAATGTATCTCATATGTTGGTATATTTAATATTTTAATAAGATATTTTTGTTACATAATTTATATAAATGTTTCTAACATGCTATAATGTTATTATTCAAAAGATATGAGGATTCTGTGTTCATGAATAGTATAATTTATAAATTACAAAAGTCAGCTGGTTTATTTTATTTCATAGTTTTTTGATTCTGCACAAAAAATTGCCGGGCTGATTTTTTTTTAAGTCTAATCAGTTTTAATTGACGTAATTATACGTTGAATGCAATTGATCATATCATTTTTTGACACACACACAGACGTCCACTCAAAAACTGTTGCAGTCGACTCTATAGAATATACATACAAAATCACAAACTACGCGTTATAACAAAAAATTATATTCTTATCAAGTTTTAAAGCCCATTGCTAATAACCAACACATATTACTTAACCCTAATAATTTATTATTTCTTCATCCACTGTTGCGAGTATATTTAAACAATGAAATTTTTGTACTCTTAATCAATCATGAAAGATGCGAGTTGTTATGATAATGAATATAACGTAGAAAAATTTAATAATATTATTTATCTCGATATTAAACAATTATTTTATTGTAATAATTCAAATACTTCAATAAAGTTCTACATTTAAATTTCATTTCAAAATCTTTAATACATAATTTATTAAGTGAAAAATAATTAAGGATAATAATTTACAATGCAGAATTGATATACGAGTCTAAAAATATTAATATTCGTATTATGCACATGACATATTTAAAAGTTATGTACTTGATGTGTTTTACAACCAGACACTCGAATGATTTTTATATTTAATTTACTATCGTGCATTAAAATAAAACACTTGGATGCATTATTTGGATGAAATAATGCGCATAATGTACATAAATTTTTATCTATATGTAATAATACACATATGTGCATTCCAATAAAACACTCTGATCGCTTAAAGTAAAACACTACGATTTACAGTGTGGGAACCTTGAAACATGGAGATAAGTTGGGATTCGCAAAATCAGACCCAACATAATAACTTCATGCCGAATCTCAATTTTTAACCATTCTCTATGAAAAGGAAGATATTTAACTACATATTTTTATTACAGTAAAAGTATTCAACCTACTAAGTAATGTTTAAAAAAATCTAAATCCCAATGAAACATCATCTTTAAATCGTTTTCATCAATCACATCCTTAAAAAAAAGTTCCAAACATCAACCAATTGTTGAAGCGTAGAACTGCACGAAACTGACCGTTATTATCGTCTGAATGGTCATCGTCCACGACGATGAGCAAGAGGAAAAAGAAAGAACATGGAAATATCAGAAAATAGTAGAAATACAGGTAAATCCATTGGGATTCTCTGAGTTCATGTGGATAGTAGTCTCCCTCTGGTAAGTTTAAATGACCTTAGAAATTGTTGAAGAAGAGAAATTGGATGGAATCAAGTAAAATAGATGGGATTATAGCACAGTAGGTTTTAACTAAGTGTGCGTGCGGTCCAATCGCACGTGCGTCGCTACTTATTTTAGCTTCTTTAGTTCTCCAGGTCATCTGTGGACGACCACACAAGCATTCTTGGTTTACTTTAAAACACTTTATATAAGAAACTGTATTGTGAACACAAGATATCAAGGATAAATTATGTCAGCTGGTTGACGTGGGCGTTGATCAGGAAGAAATATCTCCACCTGCTTGTTTATAGAAATTTTTTATTTTTATACAAACAAATAATAAGTAAACATAAAATTAGTTAAAAATTTTTTTAGTTCATTTTCACAATTTATAAATATTTTTTTTTTAAGATAACTCGGGTAATTAATTAAATATTTTTCCAATTTTTTCGTTACTTTCCACTGGGAAGTTAGCTGTGTACACCTTCGGGGTCGCACTCAGACCAGATGTTTTAGATTAAAAATTGGCCAAGATAAGATGAAGACGAAGGAAAAGTTGCTGTTTTAATGCATAAAAAATTTTTTAATTACGTCATTTAAAAATAGTCTGACACATTAACAAATTTATGGAATAATTTAATCCAAATGCTTTTTTAATAATTAAATGTACTGAAAAAAAATAGAAGGAAATTTTTTAATTAGTCTGTCACAGTTTTTTTTATGTTAACATAAAGTAACTGAATGTTACTTTTATATATCAAAGAACTAATTTTTTTCTTCAATTTTCTTCATTTTTTTTGAAACCTCTGTGAAAAAAACTTTCTTAATTCAATGAAAAACTTATTCCATCTCGCGGGAATATAAAATCTCAACCGTTTATCAAGATTCCTAAGGGACTAAAAAAAAAAAAAAGTTATTCGAGATTTTTTTATATCAAGTGACCCACAGATGGTGGCATATATTTTTTTTTGTGAAAAAATCCCTAAATTAAAAGTATAAAACAAAGAAAAAATTTTATTATCAAATTTAAATAATAAATTGATGGTTAATAATCTAACTTAACTATTTAATCCTTAACAGTAGTATTTGTACTATTTACACATGTGCAAAATATGTCAATTTTAATCTCTAGTCGTTTGAAAACAATGCGAAAAATCAACATTAAAAATCTTAGAAAATATTTGTGTATTCACATTGGAGCTTCACTAAATGTTTCTGTGATTTGAATTGAACAATAACTGTTTGGCATTTCATCTGTATCTGGTGTTATTTCATACTTAGGTTCAGCTGCTATTGGATCTTCAACCTCGAGTGGACTAACGAAAACTTGGCTTGTATCTTTGTTCCTTACATACTTTTTACGGTTTGAACAAACTTTGTTTATGTGTCTTACAAATTCTTTGGAAGGTAAGATCCAACCGAGTCTCATGTTAACTAAATCTGAAAACCACAAACAAAAAGGTGAAATTCAATTCATTTATTCCTTGACCACTATTTATTTATTTATTTGAGTAAATAACTTTTAAGTTAACACATAAATGACAGTGTGAAGTGAAACCCAGTAAGCTTAGACTGTTTTAGAGTAAAGAGAGAAAACCAAACATAGACTTAGTGTTGCTCTCTCACTCTTACCATAACTGTAGCTACTTAACAAGAGTAGGCATTGCTTAGTGTTTTCAAAGATTATTTATCCAAATATTTCAGATGCTAATATTATTTTATTCAAAGCTGTTTGTTATGTTAATGAAAAATTTAAGAATTTGGTAAATAATATTAAAGTACTAGACCTTTGGAGAACATATTGTTCAAAATATTGATAAACAATCATAACTGTTCACTTACTATTGGCATCTTTGAATTATAAAACGACAATTAAACATACTTTGTAACTAATTTTTTATCTTTAAATGTATTTGTAGACATTTGATCAAAATTTTAATGAAATCACTATTCAATCAATGTAATAACAATCTTTCTCTGTCTATTTGGAAACTTATTATTAAAGATAGCGTTGTCGGTAAGAAAATTATTCAAATCAATTATTAGTATACTCAGGAAAATTGAAATAGTAACAGCTACTACTTTGTTTTAGGTATCGAAAAGTAGTGACACTAACTAGTTTGTCTAGTTAGAATAACTACAGAGTAGTTGCTGGTACTAAAGACCATAGTAGGAGTAACTACTTTCTAAACATTAACTATTTCAGACTAGTAGCAGTGAATACTTTTTTTTTGATAAAAAAAAATAACTATTTCAAATGGTTGAGTTAACCAGAAATTTCTCTGAATGTAGCTCTATCCCGTAACACCGTGATCAAAGTTAATTTTATTAACCAAAATTTTTATTAATTTACCTTGTTAACTAAAATTATTAAAAGTATGAAGCTATTCGAAATCGTTCGGTTTTTCTAATTGTATGAATTGAATAATATTTTTTAATTATTTTTAAAATACTCAAATGAAACTTTTCCTTAGTAATTTTCATAATATTAATGATAATAAATTGGTTAATAATTGCATTATTATCAACATTAC
This sequence comes from Chelonus formosanus, assembly GCA_028641665.1. Taxonomy (NCBI): domain Eukaryota; kingdom Metazoa; phylum Arthropoda; class Insecta; order Hymenoptera; family Braconidae; genus Chelonus; species Chelonus formosanus. Next base: position 3,548,074 of record CM054000.1, read on the forward strand.
TTACAATTGAGGTCAATGTAGTTGTTAATAACTAAATATGGTTGTTAATAACAAATTCAATTGGTTGTGAATAATGAAAAATGGTTTTTATTTATTGAATTATTACGACTATGATTATATTCGATAAATATCAATAAAATATTTTTCATGAATAGCTTTATGTGTTTGAACAATTGTATATTGTTTATAACATTAGTAAGTTTTTGTAAACAAAAAAATTAAAAGATGAGAAAATAATGGATTTCAATTAATGGGAAATTTGTCGTCAGGGTACAAACTAAGCTCAGACAAATGAATTACAAATAATTTTGAAAAATAAAAATTTCAATCATGTTAATTTAAGTGGACGTATTTACTCAACCCTACTTAACATTTATCCAAAATTGTTTCATTAAATTTTTTTGATAAAATACCCAAAAGATAAAAAATTGTCACGATTTTATTAAAAGTTTATAAATTGGCAATTATTTTTTTTCAACATTAATTTAATATGTATCTTACCATAAATGGCACGATAAACATTCGGATCAATTCCTTGAGCTCCTCTTCGTCCTTTGGCTGATAAAAAGGCCAATTGTTTGCCATAAATTTCTACCAAAATGTCGGTCGTTAATTTTTTCCAATCTCCAAGATCCTGATTTCTGTAGAAAACAGCATTGATTGTCATCGGAGGTAGGAATGTACCGAGACTTGAATGAATATTTGTCTGCAAAATCATATTAAAAAAAATAACCATCTTTTATCAAAGAACTTATAAAATTATTTTACAAAAATGAAACCCCCTGAAAAAAAGGATTTTTTTTTTAAAATAGCATACGAAAAATGGGTAATTTACCTTATCCTGATCGATAATTGCTCGTGGGTCCGGTTCCTAAGTACACAAAAAAGAAGCATAAGATTAATTATTATTAAGAAAAGACATAAATTATTTAAATAAATACAGCCATTAATCTCATGGCAATTACCATAATCATTTCTTCGTGTTTTGAATTATTCTGTTTTTTCTTGTAAACTTTCTCCATTACGGCTACCAATTTTTTAAGAAATTGAATATTTTCCAAAGTTACTGCAATTATTATTAATAATTAAAATTAATAAACTACTATAAACAAAAGAATAAAAAATGAAAAAATAAAATATTTACCATTGGAAAGTAAATTATGCATTGCATCAGACTTATCATTTGATTCAGAATTAATTAAATTGATATCATCATCATCATCATCATCATTATCACTACTGGATTCACTACTTGAATCACTATCTTCATCATTGACATGTGAAATAACAGCTTTATTATTCTTTTTACCATCCTTTTGTTTTCTCTGCTTACTAATTTTTATTTTTGCAGCCTTCCTAGTGGAAAACAGTGAATCTGATCGACTGGAAATTGAATTGCGGATATTTATTTTGTGTGGTTTATCCAGAAGTATTCCCGTTTCTGTGTCCACTGATAAATGATTCAATTCCGCTTTATCTTCTGTTGAAAAAATATTTAGTTTCATATTAATTAGTTATTTTATCTTGAATTATTGAAATTAACATATTGGAATTTTATTTTTCATATTCAATAGCTAAATCAATTATTGAAAAAATGTTATTTTTAGGTTCAATAAACCAATTATTTTTTGAAACTTATTTTTTTGGAGTTCAACAATATCTTTGATTCAATTGAAAATAAATAGTTCAATACATACACTAGAATATTAAACATAAAATTACCTGTTTGATTGTCATTTTTCCAGAATTTATTTATTTATTGTAAAATATTTATTCAAAAATATATTCAAGTATTGTTGCGATTGTATTAAAATAATATTGTAAAATATCTGAATCTATTCGACCATTAACTGTATTTATTTATAACAACTCTAGACTAATTTATTCAAGTTAATTTTTAACTTCCCATTAGGAAATTATTGTAATGGGGTTAATTTTTGAAATTCGTAATTTTATCATATCTTTACGTTTTAAGATATTTAAAAGCATATTAGAAGGTTTAAAAATGGATGTATGTATGTATGTGACAATTTTCATCTTAAGGATAATACAATGAAGAAGATCTGAAAGAAGTTTGAACAAATTCGGTTCAGTCGTTTTTTTTTTATAACAAAAAGAGTGTAAACTGAGTTGAGTAAAGAAGACATTTGAAATAAATTCTACTTATTAGATGATTAACATTAAGGACAACTGAAGTCAATATAATATGATTCTTAATAACTTCATATGACTCTGAACAATTATGTATTGTTTATAACAATTTAAATTTATTATAAACAATTAAAAATAGTGTGAATTTATTGAATTATTATAACTATGCTTATATTCGATAAATATTGATAAAATATTGTTATAAATCACTTAATATGATGAAACAATTGTATATTGTTTATAACAATAGTAATTTTTTATAAACAAAAATACTAAAAGATGAAAAAGTTACGGATTTCAATTAATGGGAAGTTCGTCGTCAGAGCACAAACTAAACCCAAACCCATTTTTTATAACTGAGATTAGATCTAACTAGACGTAGTATTTTTTTAGCATATTTTTGTTTGAAAAAAAATGATTTAAATATTTATGAAAAAAAGATGACAGCATTTGAATGATAATTACATTAACGAGACGACGGTTGAAACTACAGTAAAAATAGGATCAAGGGAAGCCCAGCATGTTATACAAGTGTATCTACTCATAAATGACCGATAATCAAAAGCAAATAGCCCGAAAGAAAGAGTATGGAGTGAGAAGGGCATTCATTTTTCTCCCTAGAGCATCTTTTGAAGTCGGAGTCGCTTCAGCTTTTACTAAACTGAACTGCTCACCACAGCTGCACTGTCACACACATTCTATTCTATAATAAGCCACTACTACATACAATCAAATTCTTCCTCACTTATTCTTCTTCTCTCTCGACATTCCTACATCATCCTCATACAGCCACAAGCATGCTTTACCGGTATTTTTCAGACATGCGTGTAGAATTTACGCTCAGCTGGCTGCACATCGCGCCGCCTTGCGGCCATTTTAACTAACTTGCATGTAAACCACAAATGAATCACGTGATCAAACTTAGATGAATGTTTATCGGTGTTTGTTGATGGTTTAATAAATGAATTAACTTACTTGCTATGCATACTATTTTTGCTAATCTTCTTTCGATAGTTCCTGTGACACCATTTCGCCATTTTAACGTAACAACCGCGTGCTCTTTGCGACATTTTTTAGGTATTGCTGCACACTTTACGGTGTCTGTGTGGCGAGAATTAATCCAGTAAATTAACGCATAGCCTTTACCCATCGTTTGAAAATTCTATTATCTATTTTTTCTTTGAAAGTTTATGTATTTGACAGTCAAAATATTTATTGTTTTTATTGAAGTTTTATTCACAAATAAATGCAATAAATAACCTCCCTTACTTACAAAGATCAGAGGCCTACTGACAACCCGGAAAGCTTGAGTAGGACGTTGAGGTTTCAAGTAGGTCGACTGTTGGCAATTTGCGACTGCGTCGCTGGTGTTTACGTCCCCCTCTACCAATTGGTTGACAATAATAATGATCATAGCTAGTGGAAGGTTGAGAGCAGGCTTGGAATATCGACCTGCTTGACCTTCTCATGTTTTTCAGGTAGCTGGATTACTTCTGATGGTAAGTTTGATGGAATTTGATTCTTTTCAAAGCGTTAGACGGTACATCATTCTATTAAAAATGTATATATATTTCCATGTAAATCTTTAAAGGCAAGGGTATGATTAAAGTCAAGAGAAAAATCGTTTGGTAACAAATAATGGAGAAAATAAATGTTGGATTGAATTTGATAAGTATTTTTGTGTATTGAAAAAAATATTTGTGAATCATTTTATTTAAAATAACTTTTTTAAAAATATTATTTCATGAATATGTAAGTTAAAATCTAAATTGTTATTTTTTTAAAATATTTAGTAAAGAATTGGATGATGTTTTGAGGCTTATTATGTCGAAAATAGCCTCAAAATTAGATAATTAATTGAAAATGGCCATAACTTTTTATTACTATGGACAAAAAAAAGTTAATTTGCAATTTAAAAAATTCTTTTACACCAGATAAGCATCATCTCTAATCTAAATTCACAATTTAAAAGATTTCTTTTCACAGGACAATTAAACTTTTATTACCTTTGAAGTCGTAAATTATGGTACCGAAGCAATAAATTGAGGTTTCTATGAAAAAATATTATAAATATCTGATTTATTTACTGAACTATTATCTCATCTCTTATATTAAACCTGACTTTAGGATGATATGACAAAGCAAAATTTTAACTAAAACATTCTTATGTACCACAACACGTACTATCCTTAAAAGAGACATAAAAAATTATTTCTCAACTATTTTTAAAGATCAATTTTTTCCAAGGATTGATCTTTCTTTCGTAATAAACGATCTCATAAAATAGTTTGATGGAAATAAATGACAGAATGTAACAATTTATTGAAAATAACTGCGAAAGATGATGTAGCTTGAAGACCCTAAAATATTTAATTTGCTAAATGTTCTCGTTTAATATTCTGTTTTAAGATTTTAACTGTAATTCATTCTTTATATCTTAACCACGTGCTGTTTTAGTTGAAGCATATTCTTATCAGACTTTTTACTTGATATTTTTCAACGATTTGTGAATTAATTATGTTTCCTAACATTAGAGAGGATATTGCTTTTACTTCTCTTCCGTTTTCCTACGAGATCCAATTGATTATGGATTTCTTACTGTACTTAATACTCGTCGTATCGGCAATTTGTGTAGACGATTCAGTAGTCTATTTTTAATTTGAATTTATTTTAAAGATGTCACGACTTTTCCTAGTCAGTTGTTTTTCATTTAAATTAATGAACATTCATATTTACTGAAAGAAATGCAATGCTTTTAAATGATTATGCAAAGATGAAACATAGATGTTTCTAGAGTCAAGGTATATTGCTAATTATCTTGAATATTAAGCTGCTTTTCGGATCAACGAATGATGCTAAATAATATTTTTTACATTCAGTTCACCTAATTGGACTTCTTACAGAAGTGCATCATTACATTGATTAAAAAAATCACGCTTTTAGGATAAATAGTAAATTCATGAAAAACAATAGGTAGAAGTTATTCAGTGATACATTGATACCACAATTAAAATTAAATTATTAATAATCGGCAGAGAGTTCTGTGAGTCGAGATATTTTTCTCGAAATTTATCGCTGAATCTAATTCAATTATTGAATTTTCAATATCTATCATACTTCACCATTATTTTATCAATATTATTAATATTACTATTATTATTATAAAATTACAGGTGGAATAAAAAAAAATTATTAATTAGGTTAATAAAATTCATTGCTGGCGAAATAACTTTTATGTTTAAATTAAATAGAAATTAGAAGTCAATTTAGTAATATTTACCGTATTGCACGGTAATTTTTTTTGGTGTTTCCAATATTAGAATTATTTCTGCGTGTAGGACCTCTTTGAAGCTACTCGAAGCAACGAATGAATTCAACTTATAGTGCTAACATACATGCATAGTATGTATCATAAAACTAATTAATGATTTCGACTAGTAATAAAAAAAATAGTATATTCCACACCGAATGAGGAAAAGTAGACTAGCGTGTAAAATTACAACCCGAGCTGAAGGCGAGGGTAGTAAACATGTGGTTTAGGATAGTCTAATTGTCCTCCTTAGGGCTGAATATGATTTTTTGTCATACGTGAGTGAAAAGTTCAACCCTTCTTCGACGGAAAAGTGAACTTTCCGCAGGAATATGACGAAACATATCTAAGCTGAACTCGGATGCATTTACTAATATAATAATTATTATACTTTAAAGTATAATAATAAAATCATTTATTTAAATTATACACTAAATTGGTTCTTAGCCTTTTACAACTTTCTCTAACCTACATAAATAAAATTAACATGCGTCTATGAATTTGAAAAAACTGCCTTAAACGAAGTTCAGAGGGTTATTCGCATGCTATTAAAACGTAAATGACAATTTTCATAATTTATGTCTGTCTATATGTCCGGGGTAATGTTGGATACGGCTGAACCGATTCCGATAAAATTTTGTAGACATGGAAAGGAAGATTTCAAGAGTGACAAGAACTACTGTTTCAATATCATCAATTGTTTATGACGATTGCTATAATTAACAACATTATAAGGGAACTCTTACTCATAAAATCGAAAATAAAAAAAACTGACGAAATTTCTAGAGAATTCGAGATATACCAAAAATTCGAGATTTCTAGAAAATTTAAAGAGATTTACAAATTTCCCGGGGAAAAATTTTTTTATATGATCGTATATGAGAAATGGACCTTATATGGTTCATATATAAAACGTATATGATCTTATATGGATTGTATATGAAACCTATAAAATTATATATAAATTATATAAGACCAATTTCCCATATACGATCATAAAAGAAAATTTTTTCCTAGAGTGTCATAACTCGATAGATTTTTTGTTTAAATTCTAAAATGATTTTTAGATATTCTAGAATTGTTTCAATGTATTTAAAAAATTTAGATTATTTTAGAAATTTCTACAAAATTTGAAGCAATTTGCAAATGTTTTAGAATTTTCTTAACCTTTTGAAAACATTTAACAAATATACAATAAAAATCATCTTAGTTAGAACAATTTTTCAAAAATATCTTACACTTTCTTCAATTGAAAACCATTGTTTTCAACTATTTAATTTAACTAATAAAATAAATTTTTCTCTCTACATTTTTAATATTTAACTAACATACATGAAATGTTTTTTGTCAGCACAAGTGATGAATTATGCAATAAAAAACTGAAAAAAAAATATTCATTGTAGACAAGAAAATTACTCAAGGATTTTTTTTCTAAAAAAAATGGAAATTATTGTGCATAAAATATTAGTAATAAAATGCAAACTTCCTTGCAAATCATCAAAGTACAATTTCTCATCCCTCAACAAACAATTAGTTGGCTAAAATTCGTCGTAGACATTAAGCAACATTCACCATAAACATGTTGAGAAGGCCACACTAGGTTTGGCCATAAAATAAAAAAAGATTACCTAACTTACAATAATCTCCAAAAGCAGACATTGACTTTCTAAAATTGATAAACAATTATTTGGGCAATTGTAGGAGACAGCTTTTGAAGTTTTTTAGAATAATTTATCACTGTATACATACTTTATTGCATTTTTTTATGACACCATACACCCACATAATCTTGAAAGTTTTCTTCACTTTTCATGTACCAATGACGTAACTTATCCAACAAAGGTCAAACCTTGACTCCCGTCCTACTTTTACCAACTGTTAGATCATAATCAGTCATCCCTCATAAAAGATACTGTACATATGACCTTGCTAATAATTTACAATTCATAATTTATTAAAAAGTCAAACAATTCAACTTTAAATTAATTTCAAAGTCATGAAATTTCATAACATTTTTTAAAGTTTAAGGATCTTTGCCTAAATATGGGCTGTCTAATTTCATCAGTTTGACCATTATGTCATCTAGCTGTTCTTTTCACAGGATATTTGCCAGCTTTGGTGACCTTTCTGGTTGCAGGTATGCTTACTAGACAACGAAAACATTTGGATAGAGGACAAAAAATGGAAAGGAAATAACAGGATATTTTGGGTCCGTTGATGCTACTTGGTAGGGTGCATACCTTGACTCTATTGTTGTCTTATTTCAAACGATTTCTTTCACTCAATATATTTAGATCTATTCGTTCCACGGCTTACATACTCTTAGACCTTTGATGTTTAAAAGCAGGAAGTTCAGAGAAAATTCGTCCATTTCTCGGTTTCATTTCAAAGAGTCCCCGGTTGACATTGCAACCCATTTCTTAGTATAGAATATGACAAAAAATTTTCTGCATGATATCGAATGAATAAGATAACTGTTTTCACGCCTTCTAGATCTTGATGTTGATCTCTAACTGATTTTATAGATCCCATGATCTTTCCGGGATTTTTCTCACCATGATACCCAGCTGTTTCCAACAAACGTTAGAAATTTAAATCCTAAAATGACTTCAAAATTTCCTGGTCATTTTTTCTTTTTTTTTTTTAACGTCGATATTCTGTGAATGGAAACAGCCTACAAATTACCAAGAGGAAAACGTAATTGCTGATGGGATATTTTTTTTGTTTCTGAGGAAACATTTCCCAACAATTACTCGCTTTTTTGTCGTACAAGTTTCTCGAAATTTTTAAAAATCATTATATATTATTGATTAGATAAAATGAAAAATGGATGCAATTTTTACAAAAGTGAGGTAAGTAAAGTAAATATTGATAAATAAAATAAAAAATTTTAATTATTTATTAATTGTTTTTCAGTAAGTATTGACTGAATATCTAATGAGATAATGTCAGTCTTAAGTATATCACTGTAAATTAGTTAAACTTTAATTCATTACAAAAATGTTGGTAATCCAACTTGACAAAGCAGAAGTAACTGATTCATCAGTAACCACATTTCAAAACTTTAGTTTGTTCGATAATCTTGACATTTAATAAATTTCTATTGTTTCCTTCTTCAATCAGTATCCATCAAGTTTACTTCTCGAAGTCTCCATGACTTGGAACGTGGGAGAGCTCCATGCAACTTCAATTGTAAATCTTATTGTCAAACTATTTTGAATCCTAAAGAGGATTTTGACTTAAAAATCATATTCCATGTCTAATGAAGAGTATTTACCTTTCTAATTTTTTGTGTTTTTAATCTGATGATCCAGATCTATTGGCCTTTTCAGCTGATGATTGGGTCTTGGATAATTAAAAACTGTAGATCCATTGTTGGGAAATTAATTCTCTTAAATGTCATCAAATCTAGCCATCTTTGATGGATAAAATACCATCAAAAACACAAACAAACAGAGACAAATGAAACTTGAATCCGAAATGAAGGTAAATCATTGATGATAGTCGTCCCGAGGCGTAAAAATTAAACTTATTTTGAAGCTGCTCACACTGAATAAACTTTTTTTCACACTAAATGTTCTAAATGATCGTAAAATGAATTTAAATAACCTACTATCATACTGAACACACTTCTTTAGAATATGCAATGTCAAAACAGGTTCAATTTGAAGAATACTTTTTTTGAAATTGCAGTTAAGGCTGATCAGTTTAATTACGGTATGCTCATTTAGATATTTAGAATAAACTGAAAAAGTATATTTAATTATGAAACTACTTTGGCCCTAATGAACCTAAATTCAAACTAATTACGTTCTATTATCCTGGAAATGAATAACCTAAGTTGAACCTTAAGCCCTGAAAGTAAAATTATGCAGGGTTACCAGTTTGAAGTTGGTGCAATTTTTATTACATAAAATGAACATGCAGGTTCATGATTTCAAACTGAAATTAAATATTGAAGCAGGGTGAATAAATTCAAAATAAGTTCAATTTTACGTCTCGGGAATAGTTTAACACTATAGATCAAGTTAAATAGTTAGGAGAAAATTCAAAGAACATCTTAGAATTATTATTAATCTGTTAGCTATTATCTAATGTATAAAAAAAATTATTAAGGAAGTTTGAAGCTTTAAACCAGGCTAAAACTCCAAGAAAAACATACTTCTTTTATTTTTTCCTATTCGTTATCATTCTTCTAACTGGTTGGAACTTATATGATAGATAAATAATAAAACATCTAAAGACCAATAAATTTTTTCTAACAAAAAACATTTTTTGTACCACCAAAAACTCTAGGATGTCAGAATGTCCGCGGAATTCAATTTTAAATCAATTTTCTAACAATACTAGAGAAAGTATAAATCAATTACTTAAGTACTCGTAATGTAAACCTACCCGAAATCTCAACTAAAAAGAAGAAAACATATTTTTTCATCTATTTTTTATTCCAACAATGGAGATAAATGGGATTACCCAAACAATCCGTAACAAGGCATTGTAATCCCTATAATACAAGTCCATACTTCTTTATAGCCATAAGGCATAAGGCCATAAGATAGTCTAAGGTTTTATAAAATCGAATTGAAAGCCAGGTAGACATTTCGATAGACTATGTAAGCCATCGGCCAAAGACATTTACGCGATTGCATTCAACATCTAACAGATACTTTGTGGATCCAAGAGGACAATAAGTCATCCCTCAGGGTCTTGAGTATCAACATAAACTTAACAGATCTTACGGTACATAGGACTCACCCCTCCTCTTCTCAGCCCCACCCAATATCCATAGTTCAAATTTCTAAGCATTCAATAGCGACATATTGTCAAAATATTGCGGTGATTTCGTCTTTTGTCATGGATTCATGTGCCCCAGGCTGACTTTTTGATGCACACACGAAGAATTATTGTATTTAGAACCAACCGCAAACGCGACCACCGGATTTTAAAACTCCTTTCGATTTCTATTGAAATCTAGACCAGCCTGGCAAGATGTCCAATGTGGTTTGATCGATATTGAGGTTCAAAACTACACTAAATGAACGGTGAATAGATTGCGACCCTTAGTGGTATTCTTTTATTTTGGATCCAATACTTGAACGTCATTTCAATGCTCCTGGCTGATTTTTTTCTTTTAAGGAATGCAATCCAAGCAATACTAAAATGTAAGAAAATACTTTTTAGTTTATCATCTTAAGATTCATTTCAATTAAATTTTTTGTTATTGAAAAGAGGGATATTTTTTTTTAATAAAGTTCTAAAATTATTATTAATTAAACATTAAAGTTAGTAAACTTACCTTAATAGTTGGAATATATTTATTATTTGAAATTGTTTGAGTATTAATAATTTCACCACTTGCAGAGATACATGACATCTTTACTTTTAATAGTGACTTTGTTTGCTTTGAATGTCAACAGAGGTACAATTGGAACAAACATTGGTTTATTATCAGCCTTGGATGATGATACAATTAATTGTGTTATTAATATCAACATACCACAATCATTCCTATTAAAACAATACTTGTTTTAATTTTTATTCTACTTCTCTGGTTTAAAAAAAATATATTTTTTATTCAAACATACAACTTGAAAAATTATTGGCTATTAATAGACGTGATAACTATTGAGATAAATTGCACAGTTTTGGAACAGATCCCTGGTAATGAAGTTTATCTCCCAGCAAACATTAGATATACTTGATGTATTGTTGTTAGATATATACCATCGTTGAATCTACAAAACACTGAATAAAAAATTATAAAATTATATATACATCAAAGCTACAACTTCTATACGCTATTGTTTTTGATTATTACACTGGGTTTATCATTACTCCACATTCACATCTAATCACTGCAATACTTAAAGTGTTTTAAAATGATGTTATTCATTTGATTAGCATTATAGTGACTTTTAATGCACTTGAATGTGTTTAACATGCTACTACAATGTTAATCAAATGAGTGACGTCATTTTAAAACACTTCAAGTGCATTAAAAGAAGACTTTTAAGAAGAGAATTGTTAAAATAAAAACACCACGTAAATGAAACGGTAAGTAGTGTACACTACCTATTGTTTAGTAAATTTACATGTCCAATTTCAGTGGATTTATTCATTATTATTTTTCATTCATTAAGACTTTTAAGAAAAGTCTTATCTGACTTCATAGAGATAGAAAAGATTGAAATTTCAAAAATGATCAAAGAATTTTAGTAATTAATGGCAAAATTTTCATCTGAAGATGGTAATTATTGCTACCGAAACATTGTGATAAATTAGTTGCTTTTAATTAAATGAAGACAATTGAATTGGGAAAAAGGCTTGAAAAACATTTATTAATATCAAAAAACTCCAATCTATTGAATAAAATATTATTGTTAATTAATTATTAGTGATGTTATATTAAAATGACGGTTTAAGAATTAATTAATAGCAACTTCTAGCAATATCAATGAGATTATAACTTTAATAGACTACTAATAATTCTAGACCATCAACAAGCTTAGAGGATCAACTTGCCATTTAAAACAATGATTATAGAGAATTACTAGGATCTCATGTACGCTCTTCTTTCATTTAAATAACTATTATGTAACACATTAATGCTCTTTCTTGTATTATGAATGATCATTTTCAATTTGCTGTTGTTTTTTTGTAAATAAAAGGGCGATCAATGTGTAATCTCAATTGTTAATCCCACAGTTTTATTAAATTAATTAATGAATCTGAAAAAAAACTTTTATTTAATTCACAATTAATACATTTCAAACCTCGAAATTGAGTAAATCACGCTTATTAAACATTTTAGTTGTTATGTTTAAAAAATAATTTGTATCTTACTATTGTAGAGTGATACCATCTCAATTTTCAATTTATTTTTGGTCGATTTTTAATTCTAGCCATTTAAGAGTTGATTTATAATTTTTAATCGAAAAACAACCGTAAACCAATCGTCATAGCATGCAAAAAATCTGCCAGCAGTTGATCGAAAATAGACGCCATTTTCGAGTCTAATCTGAGTTCACTGAAAAAAAAGTTTAATCACTGCAGGAAAAAAATGTTTTATTCTGACATGTATTTCTGTCGTAAGAAAACTTATTCATAGGAATAGAAGGAAAAAAAAAAACAATTCAATTCAATGTAAAAGAATGAAAAATTAATTTGAAATTTTTAAATTAATATTAATTAATGAAAAGTTTAATACAAAACAATATAAAAACTCGGGTAATGTTGTGGGAGTAATAAATAAGTGTTCTGATGTATTTATTTTGAAAAAATACATTTTTTAAAAAATAAATAATTTTTTTTAAATTTCTATGCTTAACAGCCTTTTTAAAACGCATTTTATCGACAAACGATAAGAAGTATGAAAAAATAAAATGAATACATTTTTGTAGAGAATTTAATTCTTCACAATTTTTACTCGAAACTTTTTTTTATATTTCCAGTCGTTCTTGAGATATTTGGGAAAAAGTCATTTTAGTACTTTTTTTCAATTTTATTGCAAGGATTTCCTTTCATTCAGGGCCCTGTTTTTTGGCATTAACATTTCTATATCCTTTACACATATTTTCGCGTTGGTTTCATTCAACCTGTCTAAAACGGTGAGTTCAGCCTCCCATTGATTGTATCAGGCGGTTAAATGTCAATCAGCAAAAATGTAGTATTTGAAAGACAAACATTACTTGGTATCATATATTTATTCATTAAAAAATCCTTATTATAAATTATCGATTTCCAAATAATTTGATACAGATATAGGTATGGGTTGTTTGGTATTTTTGATTTTTTTAACTGCCAAAAATTTGAAGAGAAATGAAGAAATGATTCAAGTGAGAGATAAAGTTTTAAGAAGTTTTCAAATCTGTTATATAAAATATATTCCAATATGAGAAATCCGGATGAAATAGTAAGATGCAGAAAATATATTGGAGAGAGTTGAAATCTAAAGTACAAAAATCATCTGGCATGGCTTGGGCAGAAGTTGATTTCGGAATCTGTGGTAACAAAAACCACGTTCCCAATCTCGATGTAAAAGAGAAGAAAGAGACAGTTAAAGGATGTAAAAAAGGATAAGAGATCGAATGAATCGGCTAGCGAGACGGTGGCCGCAATGCTCCCAGACAGTAAAAGTTCTTTCGTCCATCGAAAAGGTGCCGCTAATATTTTCCACCATCTTTGAGACGCTCTGTTGAATGCACAAGCAGTTCTTGCATGGGGGATCAAGCGAAATAAAAAGAATCTTGGACAAGTATTGACGATGGCTTGTGAGATTAGCAAAGACGAAAAAGCCTATTCGATCCGTTGGATTTTTATTGGTGGAATAAAATCTTCTTGACACTCTTCTTGATAGACTAGAAAGAAAAATTTCCAACGCAATTTTACTTTAGTTTTATATAATTTTTTTTCATCCTTCCGGTGGTTGAAATATCCTATGATGGGAGAGTTTTAAATCAGGCATTTTCCTCTCTACAATAAACCGTCCTTGGATTGTTTCCATCATCATTAGTTTACCTGCAATGATTTTTTAAGTAAAGCCAATCATTGAAATCAATCTAGAGGAAACAGCAAAAAGTTTCTCAGAGTAATATTAAATAATTTTTTCCATACTTCCGATGGATGAAATTAGCTGTGATTTAGAGCTCTTACACGGAGAAAAATAATCAGAGCTATATTACTTGATTAATCAAGTGAATTTATTCTAGGAAACATCACTAGAATTCTAGTAAAATTTTATTTGCAGTGTAATATAATTTGTCATGCCATCTGATAAATGGTATTAGAAAAATCAAGCAGAGACAATTTCGGATTTTTCTCTTTATTTCTTAATCACTTTATTATGTTGTCTAGTAAAAATGACTGGACGGATAAAAATAATAAGACCCTTATTAGTTGACTAGTTAAGTCAACTCATCTTTATAAATAGTGCTAGAATTCTAGTAAAATTTTATTGGTGATGTGGAATAGTTTCTTATACTTTTTGATAAATAGTATTCAAATAACCATGCTGCCACAATTTAATATAAATAAAAATTTTGATTAATTCCAATAGCTTCAGATAGCCAAGCGGGCTAAAGCGTCGGTGTAGATAGTTGCGTACGTTAGAAGCGGTCGTAGGTTCGAATCTCCTCAATAGAATATTCTTTACTAGCTTAAAATATGCGTTTTCTGCTATTTTTAAACTGTGCATACGTAAAATTGGTGTTCAGCATATACATAAAGTCTATCAAAAATAATTTTTTAATTATTTAAATTATTTTTATTAATTAGTTTTTCGCATGTTCTGCGTAAACCGCTACAATTTTTATGATAGAGAATTTGAAAAGTGTAATATCTCTTGAACATAATAGTAGATAATACGTTACGTTAATGAAATATATTGTCGTTAATTTTACCAAATAATTAATATTTTTACTATGTTGTTGAATAATTGGATTATTGCCTCCCTACTTCTCTACCTCTAGATTAAATTAACTACAATATTTTACAAATTATTTTCGAGTCAAGTAAATTTTACTTGAATTTATGGTAAACTTCGAGTATCTATTGATGAGACATTTCTAGTACAATTTGCTTGACTCTAGAATTCTAGAAATATCGTCTTCTCTCTTAAAAATAATAAGTTAATATTGACTGAACATCAGTAACTATTCACTGAAAGCATCAGTCCCAATCAGGCCACTGATATTCAATTAAGTTTAACTGAAAAATTCAGTAGAATTTATTGTGACAGGTGACTTCAGTAGAAATTTAAGTGATTCTATCATTAAACTCAACTAATTTAACTAATTAAATGAAACTAATAAATTACAATAAATAAAAGCAAATCTTTCTAGATGAACTAAAATATGTATTTTATTTTGAATATATAATGAATTATATTTTATATATCGAATGAATCATTAGTTATCAATTTTACGATATAATTTATATTGCAGATTATTTCATCATAGATAATTAACCTTGTTTTTTGGATTAACTCATCAACTGACAAATTTTGGTACTCTTCAGCCATAGATATTTGCAATATAGTTTCTGAAATTTAAACAGAATTGAATAAACATTTTGTTTTATTGATTTTTCAAGGAATATTATTGTAATTTACTTACGTGAATTTTCTAAACCCTGTTCGATAAAAACACCAATACATTATATGAAAATGTATGGCACAAACGACCTCAATCTTGGCGGTGACAATGAAAACTCACTATTCAACTGATAAATCACTAAATAAATATAAAATGATCGATTTTTCAGTAAAATTTTCGTTTACTGAAAGATTCAGTTAAATTTTTACTGATATAATTTAAGAAAGTTGATTGTTTTCTCCGTGTATAATAAATTATCCTCAGATTATTTTAATTACCATCGAATTAGCCATGATAATTGTGCAAATAAAGTAATAAAAGATAAATTGATAAAAGCTTTTATTTCACTCAATAGAGCAATATTGAAGATCTGGAATGATCAAGTGCAGTAAAGTTGAGACCCTTGTTATCAAAACCCAATGAAATCATTAGTTTATATTCGAAAATATTACACAGTGATGTAGAGAAGCAATTACTAAGCATTACCTATTTACTACCAAACTTGCACTCAACTTCAAAATCTCAATAGTGCAATTAAACCAATCAATGTACAAGCATTGAAGTTGATGGTCAAACTAACGATAGTCCGTTAGCTAGTAACGAGAATCTACATTCCTAAATCACTGTATTTCAACCCCACCTGGCAGGTACATATTGCTCTTTTGAAAGCTGATCACCTGTAAGGGTGCATTGTTGCAGTATCGTGTACTTGGCTGAGCACCATCTGTACCTAATACGCAAGGTGTGACCAACAGTCAAGAGCTATTGGCCAAGTTACTTGATAGGGAGATTTTAATAAAGTTCACGTGGAATTTTATTAGGTCCAGATGGTGATACTAGATCTCGAGCAACTACCAAACACTTGTTTTGAGAATATTAGATTCAATCTGTGGTATTTAGATCACAATCCAATCATTTTTTAACGTGTCTTTGAGGGATTATTTAAATGAAATTCACTTTTCTCGAATTTCCTGATTTGAGAAATAAGATATCTGTATGGTTTCGATGATTACATCTTTTAGTAATCTGATGCTCCACTTACTAAAGGTCAGGTCTTTTAGAACCGTAGTGCATTTGCCAAGCTTCTGAGATTTCTTTTGGTCCAAGATTCGATGTTTTATTAATAATAAATATTTCTTTTCTTTATTCATTCTAAATAATAATATAAGCTTAACAGCAAAAGCCAAATTAAGGCCACAGATAGAAAGCAAGATATAAAAATGAGAAAAAACTTAGTATGCAATTAAAATTTAACATAAAGCATGATGTGCATGGCTAATCACTATAAGCTGCAAGTGTTTTTAGCAGAAACTTCATTAATATAAAATCACGGAAATAGGCCAATGCATCATTTATTATTAATAAAGAGATTGTAAATATTAGGATAGTTGATAAATTCATGTGTATTTCTGACATGTAAAAATACAAAGGTAAACTTCAATCTATATTTATTCAATCAATTATGTATTTGTTATTGTTATTTATAATTTAGTATTATTTTTAGAAATGCTAATCTGCTTTACTTGTTAAAACTTCATTCTCTCATTGTCAAGTCTTTTTATATTATACTTGACCTTGAACAACACCCACGAACTTATAGACCTGATATTTAATTGTTATTAAGAATAAAATTTTTTTAACTTCCCATAAGGAAGTTATTGTAATTGGGTCGATTGGTGAAATGTGAATTTTCATTATATTTCCACGTCTCCAGACATTTACAAGCATACTGACCAATTTTTAGAATGATGTGTGAGTATACTTAAGTACACTGCAAATCCCGAAAAATTCAAGTGTTTAGTAATGAAGTGTTTAATAATTAAACACCTAAGTGTTAACGATGTATAACGTCATAAACAAACTATAGCATTTTGATAAATGGCAAGAAATGTCGACTAGAAAATTGCCATACTTCGTTTATGATGTTTAACATTGTAAACACTTTAAGTGTTTAGTTGCTAAACACTTAGATTTGCAGTGTACGTACGTATGGATGTCAGCATTTTTTTCGTTTTCGATATTTCAAGAACGGATTGAGATATCAACTTCAACCAAAATTCATTCAAAAGATATTATTATAAAGAAAATTTGAAAGAAGTTTGAACAAATTCGGAAAAAAACTAATAATAAATAAATGACAAGCTATTTAAAATACTTTTAAATGTAAGACAGCACATGGATTTGGATGCTTCTGACAAAATAATATTATTAATGATAAACTATGGACTCTTAACAATTATAAATTGTTTATAACAATGTGAATTTGTTATAAACAATTAATAATGGGAAATTCGTCGTGTAAGCACAGACAAAGTGTGCTCAGACCTATTTTTATCTAAGGATGAATTTTTTTCAAAAATAATTGCAACTGTACTGATAATGATGAAAATAATGTTGAGATGAGGTATATTGTCGAGAAGAAAATGCTCCAATGACAGCAAAAAATTTTATTTATAAAAAGAATGGAGAAAAAAATAAAAAGCAAAAGCATCTCTTTTAGATTGTACCAGAAATTATTTTTGTTATTTCTAAAAGACAACATTTGATGTGATTTTCAGGATGTAAATAAGTACTCAACAAGACTGCTTCATTAAATTACCTTAAAAATTTCGAAAAAATAATTCTATTTAATAAAAAATAATTCTATTATAAAATTCTGAAAGGTGAAATTAATTTAAAAAACATCTCATTTTTCCATCTCTAAGTGTTATTTTCATGGAAAATCAACAAACTTATTCTTCAATTTTTACAAAACATTATTCTTGGTGAAGATAATTGGCATCATTGAGAAGCTGCTAGTTGTGTGGTTATGAATCTAGACTTCTATCCCCATGAAAGCGATTCCAAGTAAGTTGGTGAACAACTGAGAGATTCTTGAAAAAAAAAATAGCATTTTAGTATCAGTGGTGAGAGAAAACAAGGCCAAGTACTTTGGAAATCGACCTATTGTGTTTGAACTAGTGGCAAAGAGGATTATATAGTTAGTTGATTCCATTATCACTAGAATAATAAAAGCGAAAATGATCATCTCATTCATCTCCATTCATAATTCGGTATTACACTGGATTTTTTTATAAAAAGTTTTTATAACCGACTTTCTATTTTTTTTTTCTCATTGTAAACTTTGCATTAATTACCACTGGAGATGAGAAAGCTTTAAATCCACCGAAAAATAACATTCCATAGAAAGGAAATAAGATGATAGATTATTATAATAGATTATCTAGTGACTTTGGAATCAATTAATCTATGCTTTCTCTTGGCTGTTAGACTATTCAAGGTATACAATGAGGAAAAGTTGTTGGGATGCTCTTGAGAGTTGTGCACTTGAATTAAAAAGAAATGTGACACAATGGAGAGTAAAAGTTATTAAATTTATCCGTAAAATACTTTCTTCTTTTAAATTTGTTTACTAATGCCTTTGATAAAGTTGGACTTATTTGTCTATTTATGTCAATATATTTTAATTTCAATTCAATTCAATTAACAACACTTGTCAACAACTGAGATCAAGTGATTGAACATGGTTTTATTTAAAAAGAACTCGTTTTTATTCCAGTCCTGAAAAAATGGGTTTGGATGCTTTTTGTGCTCACATGATGAACTTCTCATTCCCATTGACCCTTTTACTTCTCCATTGCTTGTTACGTTATTTTATTTGCAGTTTTTTTTAGTTATGAAAAAGACATTGATGTACCAAATTTGTTCAAACTCGTTTCTTTTTCATTGCAGATTATCTTTAAAATTATATGTGTCTGGAATCAATATCTTCAGTGGTTCTCGAGATATTGAAAACAAACAAAAACATGTGACATATTTGCATACATCTATTTTTAAATGATCTAATGTGTTTTTAAATATCTCAAAACGTGTAGATATAATGAAATGAGGAATTTAAACAATCAATCTCATTACAATGACTTCCTAATAGTAAATACTAAATAAAAAAGGTTTTTCTTTTAATAATAAAAAGTAGTTCAATTGTGGGTGGTACTATTTGTTTAGTTAGCATGAGCTATCAAAGTTGTTAAAATAATTGTCAGCAGTTACTTTGAGATATTGAATTACAGAGAGAAAATTGAAAACAATTGTCTTTTACGATTTTCAAACAAAGATCTAACAACTTGCTCTAAAGAGCAAAAAGCAAAAATACAACAGCAAAAATAGAGAATGCGGAATTATGGCAAAATGCGGTTGAACCGTTTGTGTTTATAGCGAAAAAATTCAAGTTCTGATGAGTCTGAGAAAAGAAGATAAAAAAAAAAGCTAACGAATGAAAGTAAAGTGGTTAATAACAAAAACAAAAAAATAAAAACAAAAGATATAAAAAAATTGCGATTTCGATTCGCAAAGGTTCTCGACAGTCCGTAAAATTGCTCTATGGTTCATCGAACACAAGGAAAACGGCTTTGGGTACGCTTGAAAGAACACCGGACTCACCCTGTCTGGCCACAAATGTAACCTGCTATGCACAATGTGTAAGAAACTAGGGGTAAAGTTGGTGAATACTGACCTTTATTCTTGTTTTATTCTAATTTAATTACTTTTCGATCTAAAATTCAATTTTTATCCAGAGATACTTCACTATTTTGATTGATCATCATTGGAAATATAAATTATGCATTGAAAACTAAAAATGGAAATGAAGTATCTGTTTGAAAGAATTATAATTAGTTTTGATAAACATGGAGGGAAAAACATTTTGAAAGGATCAGAATACATTCATTGTCATTTTCATGATTGAAGTAGATTTTTCAGGATAAAACTAATTATTGGATCTTATAGAAGAATTAACATTACCCATTTTTAGAGCACCAATTCAATCAACATTGAACAATAATAACTCCTAAAAGAATTCATAAACATTGGTAACATCCAGATACGCTTCATAGATGATGTTTGATACATTCATTGTCATTTTTATATATGAAGACTATTTTTAAGAATAAAACTAATTATTGGATGTTGTAAAAGACTCAATTTCCGATCTCTAGAGTATCAACATCATCAAAATTAAACAATAATAGCTTTTGGAAAATATCCACAAACTTATTCAAAACTTCATTATTTCTTCTACATGATGCTTCATGCTTTCGATATCGTCTCTATGCTTAAGCCGGATTTTTAGCCAACGAAATCTTGATTTATTTATCAATATCCATCTAGAAGAAGTTCCATTTATACAATGAAAGCTAAAAATGGTTAAAAAGTAATTTTATAACTCCCAAAAGAAACACAAAAAATATTTCCATTTAACAAATGACCACCAGATTCATTTTATCATTGCATTAATTTACCTCAAACAATAGACAAAGTTAAATATTTCCAGCTGTCTAGAGATAAACTTCACAAAAAATAGACTGCATTTCATCGTACGAAATGAACAAGGTCATAATATTGAATTTATATTCTGACCCCCTAGGTAGTAGCAGAAGTAATTGATTAATTACTCATTGAAAACCAACCTTATTTCAAAAAGTACATCCAAATGTTTTTTATTTTCGAACTCCAGATTTCCTCATCAAACATTTCTTAGATTATAAGTTGATTTCCATCACCTGTCCACTGCTTATTATTACCATCACCATCACTCACTTTCTGTGTTCTTTTTTTTTAACCAAATCATCCATTGTTTTTTTTCTCTTCATAAAAAAAAATTGATTGTTAATAGTTATTTTCACACTGAAGCAAAAAACATTGTATTTAAATATTAATAATCCAACTCGTACTTGATCACACTAACCTGTATTACTCATCATAAACCCTTTCTCTCATCCTTCATAACCACTGACATGGCATTTCCAATGACAAGTCTAGGATTGGTGAAAGTAGTATGATCAAAATGACGAAGCTGTCGTCAATTGGCGTCTGTAGGCAGCTGAACATCAAAAGAATGAAATTTTACGTCAACGTAACATCACATGAATGCCGATTACACTTGAAGATTCAGCTAGTGATTGAATTGAATGATTGACATGAGTGAAGTAGGTAACGTGTGACCTTTTAGATATTGCACTAGTGTATTCATTGTTTACGTGGGACTGCATCGCTTTACCAAATTATTCCACCACAGCTAAATATTTATCAATAATATTTAGTGTCTTTGGCAAATATATCTGGTTTGTGGTGTTTACCTTGAGCATTAGCTGTATTGTAAGCGGATTCTCTCATCTGCATGAGGCGTATGACATACGGCAACCAAGCAGGGTCGTTTTCGTGCATCTGCCTGGCTCATCTTCAACCCCGCCTCTTCTCTACGGTCAGGTTTATGGTGAGAGACGACATTCAATAAAATCCTGACAGAATGTTTCACTGCTTTAAATTCACTCAACTCTCTCTCTCTCTCTCTCTCTGTCTCTCTTATGCTCTTTAGACCCTTGTTGGAGTTTATTGATACGTGTTTTGGGTTTTCTATGGGGAATTAGAACGTAGATAAAAAACTTGTTGTAATTATGCTCCCCCTGGTGGTCAGATTTAGTTTTTATGCCAGCATTTCAATATGGTTGGGTAGCAATAGAAATGCTCATCATTTTTAACTCTTTTTTTTATTAATGAATACTTAACCTTTTTTTGAATTTTTTTTTAAAAATCAGTGTTTTATGGAACGATTTTTCATATACTGACACTTAGATTATATCATTCAATTAATTTTAGAGCTTTTGTTTTGTTAGAAATCGTTAGGTAAAATTTTTTTTATCGATTGGCAAACTTTGATTGCGCTAGAAAACATAGCGAAGCGTCATTGTTCCACAGTTTCTTTTTTTTTTTTTTTTAGAGTGAAATTTGGGTTTGATGTTTGTATTTTTAAACATGTTGGAATTTAAATGAGTAAATTAGTCGATATTGTAACCTTTTATGACATAAAAAATATTTTCTAACAATGCCTTATAACCTATAGGTTATAGTGAAATTTCACTACTCATAACCTCTTAAAGCCCTCATTATTATTTAGTTCTATATTTTAACTGTTGTTGTTAATCACAAAAAAAAAGATTTAATCTGTTTTACAATTCTGTAACATATTTAAATAGTTTATTTATGATTTTTTAAAATACTATATTCAGTAGCTTGAGCTTCAATGAAATGATTTCTTTAATTTTTTGTTTGTTAAAATGTTAATGTAAGTACGATAATTAAACAAGATTCTTTTTTTCCACAAAAACAATTGTTCAACTTTTTTTTGCAGTGTGTTTTGAGTTTGTGGTTATGCTTACAAATACTTCAAAACTTCAATAAGTAAACATTTCAACAATTTAACTCTACATGGCTATCAAAAGTATTAATTGTTCGACCGAATATTGGTAAGTTGTAATTATTCATTCATCATTGATTTAACTGTATATTATGTTTTAATTTTTTTCTCTCAGTGCTAATGATTGTTAAAATCTT
Organism: Chelonus formosanus; assembly: GCA_028641665.1. Taxonomy (NCBI): domain Eukaryota; kingdom Metazoa; phylum Arthropoda; class Insecta; order Hymenoptera; family Braconidae; genus Chelonus; species Chelonus formosanus. The sequence continues at coordinate 3,571,015 of CM054000.1, forward strand.
TTATTTACGTTTAATTGCGAGGTCTAGTTTACTCCAACCTGTTGGAACATCAACAAGTGAACTTGTACAATTTCTAGATTCTTTTAGTGTATTCTAATGTATTATTTTCCATTCTAAACATTTTAGAACTTGACTAAGAATAAGGTTTCATACTTTAATTCATTCTTTAACGGAAAATATTTTCCTGTATCTACTAATGACATTGGTTTACTGATTTATAGTTTTTATTACGTTTTAACATCAATATATGAACTTTTCCAAGTTTATAGTGTTTTTTTTACCATCGAAAACATTTATTATTATATGTTGTTATTGATTAAATAGCATTTTTCCTTGGTAAAACTTTTAATCCACATCTCTGAATTCCAATATCTCCATTTAATCTAGCTAATAAATTTGTTAACACCTATTCTTTAACCTAAAATCTATCCTGCCTCAGCCTATAACCTCGCCAAGTTATTGAAATCACTCAACTCTATTGAAAGTTTTGACGATATGAATTATTGAATAACATAAACACACGATTCATGTTTGATGAAGCAACACAGCCAGACTAGATGAAGATAGATAACGGATCTTTCAACACTGCCTGTACGATTGAATATCCTGGTACCAATTCATCCACCTCCAGCTACTCTAGAATATTGTCAAGTCATTCAATAGGTTTTGCGTAGTTACCAAAATGTTGTTACTATTGTTGAGTTGTCAGAATGAAGATTTTTTAGTTTATCAGTTAAAAAAATCATACCAAGCCTAGAATCAACAGCAGCAGCAGGTAGAGATGAATCTCGATGAGTTTTGATGAATATCAAGGTCTCTTGAATGGAGATACGTGAACAGATAGACTCAAAGAGACGAATTGTCAAACAAAAAGAGACGTATTGATTACACATCTGCAATGGGACGCTATAAAATGTGACAGTAGTTCTTACTTATTGTTTCGTTTTCGAAATAGAATAATAAAATATCTACTTTCTTATTGTAATGAAGTCGTAAGTTAAGATTTAAGAGCTTTAAAAGACTGGCAACAAACAAAATTGGCCATGTTTAAAGTGAATTTATCCTGTGCATGAAAAATTTAAATTAATTCTTAACCATAAAAACAACAAAAGCACATGCGCAGTAAAAATGCGCAATGAACAAAGAGACTTAAATTAACTATTTTTTTAGTAGATAAATTTTCTTTTTAAAAACCGAAAATACCACGTTAAAAAACACTAAATTTCCTTCAAAATAAGTATCTATACCAATGAATTTTGATCACAAAAAATGCTCGAAAACATTTAAATTCAATGGGCCTTAGGCAACGCCACCTAACTTTTGGAAATAATATTATTAAAGAAAAAAATTCTTTTATTTAATTTATTTCTTTTTTTTAAAAAAAACTTTTTTATTTATCTAAAAATTCAATTCACACTGTCTCTAAAGAACATTTAAAAGCATAAGAATCAAGATTTTAGAATAAGGTTTAAATTAAATTCTATTGAAATGTAAAAATTGTTTATATGTTGACATTTATTAAGACTCTGAATGTCATAAATATAATCTCATTGACCTCACTAGCGTATTTTCGTAAATAAATGTATTTTTGATTAGGAATTGACCGAAAAAATACCCGCAGCCTTAAGAAATTCTTTGTTGTCCCACCATAAGTCTCGATGTTTGCAAACGTTTCGAGCACATGGGTGGCGTATAAAAGAATAAGAACGGGCCCAAAAATAGACCTTGGCATTGTATCTATTGTGGAAAATATGATACGCATAGGAGCATCTGTTGTCATTTATGTGTGACTTTTCCAATTCAATAGCAAAAGATATTGGGCCTCACCAGGGGCCTTATGAATGTGCCGAAGATGTTGGAGTAAAATTCTCAGAATTTATGTTATAATTCACAGGATTTCTACCAGTTACCCGTGACTGTCGATGTAATTTTACGATACTGCATTTCGAGCAGCTCACGTGAGTGCATGCAACCAACGTGATTGGCAAGACCAGTTGGAAGAATTGGAATCCAGGGAAACAAAAAATTATGGGCCTTAACGAGAAATTAACATAATTTACAGAAGTTTACGGGCTTCTTAGATTTTTTGTGATGGTATTATATACTGAGATCTCGTTTTGAGAGTAAATTAATGATCTTGAAGATAAAATCGACTCGAATAAATTTTTTTAGTTATGAAAAGTCATCGTTTCTGCAGCTTGTGAGGTTTTTTAGTCCTTCCGACGACTTTTGTTTGTTTTAAGATTTTTTTTTTGGACAGTTTGAGCAATAGAAAGTTTATTTGGGAAGTAGCTTAATGATGTTTGATGACGAATTATTGTTTCATAAGAAGAAAAGTTAATTCTCGATGAAAAATTGTTTTACAAAAATTCAGATAATTTTTGTAGATAATTGTGAGTGGATCGTTAATGGCTGGCGGATCAACATTTATTTATTTAATTTTCAAAGGCATTTTTTGTAATCCAAACATATTGTTGTGGGTATTCATTTTAACGGAAATTCAGGGCTCTTTAACGTGATATATTTATTCAAAAGAAAAAAAAATTTACTAGCAAAATCCATTTACAATTAACAATTAAATAATACTAAAAAATCCCATTGCTTCATTTTCTACTAAATCTTCATTGAAACATATTCACTTTTCTTTTCAATATTTAATTTATTAGAAAGCAAGAGCTCTTCAACACAAAACAATTATCTTTTCGCAAAAAAAAAATTCCCTCGATTGGAAAATCGCTTAAATCCATCCAATAAAACGTAATAAATAGCACACACAATCCCAGCTGTTCAACGAATTCAAAAAAAAGTTAATGAATAAATAATCTAAGTAGTCTCTTAATAAATACAAAAAAAAAAATATCGATAAGTCGGCAGTGTAGAGAACAAAGAGTGCAAAGAGAAAACAATCATTTGTTATTACATGCAGATTAAAAGTGGCAGCATCCGCAAGCGATAGAGGAGAAAAAAAGGGAGACGGAGGCTTGGGAATACTCAAGAGGTCATGGCATGTGGTTGTACTATCATGCTGAATAAGGTTGATTAGATTAAAGAAGCGAGAAAAGAAGCAATTCACTACCTAAAGCCTGTTAATAATGTGAATAAAAATTCATGGAGTTAGAAAAAAGGGTCATCCGCGTGCTATTTACCACCTAATGTATAGTATGGCACTAAAAGTAATTTGTTCGATGGCCACCAGGCTATTTTAACACCCATAATGTCACGTGACTGCTTTAAACTACATGGAATATAACGAGATCAGTAATCCCGGGTCAGTTACGCACCACAAAAGACACCATGTGGCAGGTTGTTTCGCGGTAGAGTGAATGAGCCTGATTAGATGTAAGAGGGGTCTAGGGAAAAATGGCTTCCTAGGGGTCTGCAAGTTGATGAAAATGACTGTGGGATTAGATATATGAGTATCGTTTTAGAAATTCGTCTTTCTGACCTGGACCCTGTCGACGTTTTACAAAAGAGTTCGGGGAATTGAGTAGAGGAAAGACAAGTGACAAAAAATTTTCTAGTTGGACTAGTGTTTTCTTTTTAATGTGGAATTCATCTTACGAGGAATATCATAATTGAGAGATTGAGAGAAGTTGTTTTATTGTTTCGGAGTATTTCACCTCTGGAGAGGGGAGGCTAAGACAAATTTTTTTTCCTGAGATTTCGAAATAAATCTATTCTTGGACATTTATGAGAAAAGGTGGTTTATTTCGAGGAAATTATTCCTAGTGATCGATCAATCGTTACTGGAAACAAATAAGATGTTTGAAAAACATTTCAATCGATTTTTGATAAGCATGAAGTAAAAAAAGACACATTTTAAAAGGATGAGAATACATTCATTGTCATTTTCATGATTGAAGTAGATTTTTCAGGATAAAACTAATTATTGGATGTTATAGAAGAAATAACATTACCAATTTTTAGAGCACCAATTCAATCAACATTAAACAATAATAACTCCTAAAAGAATTCATAAACATTGGTAACATCCAGATACGCTTCATAGATGATGTTTGATACATTCATTGTCATTTTTATGTATGAAGACTATTTTTAAGAATAAAACTAATTATTGGATGTTGTAGAAGACTCAATTTCCGATCTCTAGAGTATCAACATCATCAAAATTAAACAATAATAGCTTTTGGAAAATATCCACAAACTTATTCAAAACTTCATTATTTCTTCTACATGATGCTTCATGCTTTCGATATCGTCTCTATGCTTAAGCCGGATTTTTAGCCAATGAAATCTTGATTTATTTATCAATATCCATCTAGAAGAAGTTCCATTTATACAATAAAAGTCAAAAATGGTTAAAAAGTAATTTTATAACTCCCAAAAGAAACACAAAAAATATTTCCATTTAACAAATAACCACCAGGTTCATTTTATCATTGCATTAATTTACCTCAAACAATAGACAAAGTTAAATATTTCCAGCTGTCTAGAGATAAACTTCACAAAAAAAAGACTGCATTTCATCGTACGAAATGAACAAGGTCATAATATTGAATTTATATTCTGACCCCCTAGGTAGTAGGAGGAGTAATTGATGAATTGAAAGGTTGACTTTGTGGCTGCAAAGAATAAAAGGGCGTTTCATTAATGACTTAGCATTTCTAAACCCTGGCAGTTAGCCATGGATATTACTAGAGAAGAACTATAAATGGTGTAAACATTTATTGTAGTTCAATTGTTAAAATACTACATTTGGACGTTTTGCAAACAGTTGGTCGATCATACTATATTTTGGGCCATAAAATGACTGCTTCTCTTTGACAAAGCAACGATGCCTGTTGTTAACAGGCGAATTTGATTGGGAAGGGGCTTGATAGATACTCTGGACCCCTAGTTCCATTGTAACTTTTATGTCCTGAAGCTATAGACCACCCGGGGCCATCTTCTTGTTTACATTTATTAATTAGAGCTTATGTTCTACTGTCGTTTATTATCATACTAACAAGTTCAACCCCGCAGTCATCGCAGAGTATTGTTGTTTATTTATGTAATAACAATCTCTTTGCTCAACTTGAATGATTAGGTAAACCTCGAATTGCACAAATTATTGCAGTTTATTACCAAGTAACCTTTTCAGGTATGCTGGTCCTAGACAGTTACTCTCCAGGTAGCTACGATCATCAATGAAACCGACACTAAGCCTACGTTTCATTTCCACAAGTCTTTCTCTCTATTTTCTCTCCATGTTACTCAAAAACAGAACAAGCTACCCTAGTATATAGCTGGTCAATGTGCACGATTGAATGTCAAATACTACCTGATAGTATGAATGCTATTAGAAGCTTTTACTACTTAGCAATTGTTCTTATTAATGCAATAACAGTTAAATGATTATTCTGTATAGTTCTATATTATAAGAAGTATTAAAATAAGTAACAGTAGTAATGGTACAAATAATAGTAAATAGGATGATGGTCATCAAGATTAGAACAAAGGACGAAATAGTCAGGACTGGTGAATTATTGAAAAAGGAATAAATTAGTCAGTTCGAATGGTAGCAATGAATGAAGCTAGTATGAAATGAACATTACCATTTTGTATGTATTAAATATTTGTTGATGAGCTTTTTCGTATCTTGTCCAACTAATCCTTGCAAAAGGCTATCATGTGGTTTTTAAAGAAAATTTTTTTATTAAATATCATAATAAAATTTATTCTGTTAAACTTATTATGGTGTTCAAAGTTGTTCTTATTGAGTTACACTGTTTAATAATTCGTCTACGTCCAAGAATATGTGATTTTCTTTTATAAAAAATACTTTAATTGTAAAAAGTGATTCTTTTGTCACTTATTTTTTTTTTTGTTAAATATTATTGCAGTATTATATTATTGTGATTTGTGAGTTTTAAGTAAATGACATGTTATTTATTCAAGAAAAATCCATGCTGTTAAAAAAGTTAACTATTTTTTTTTATTAGTGATTAAATGAATGTATTGCTACTGTTTGGAGTGAGACAAATAAATCAAGATTTTGCACGCATTTATGTCTTGAAATATACCCAAGTTCATGGCCATATGCTATTTTCCAAGCCAAATACTTCTATTCTAGAATTGCCTTTTCTTTATCATTAATTGACTATTTTCAACAAAATATTTTTAGAACTCTAACAGAACTATGAATAAACCAAAATTTCATTGCTTTTTTTACTCTCTAACATGCTTAAGTCAAAAAACATTTACTTCCTTTCCACAAAAATGCATTCATCCCAACGATTAGCAGTCCAACTTCCCTCAAAGAAAAAAAAATTAGAGCAAAAAAACATCAACAAAAAAAGATCCCTAAAATTTTTTCTAGCTCATCAATACTTTCCAGTTTATCTTACAATGCCTTATAAATCATCCAACAATTCTCCAAGCTTTCTTTTGACATTCAAAATTCCAATAAAACTAAAAACTACAAAGGAATAAAACCCTGATGACAAAGTCTTTTGCATCACATGCAGACTTTTCAATACCAAAAAAAAAAAATTACTAGCAAAAAATGATTAACCAAACTAACAACCTTTTCGGACAGTTTTATGATACGTACAGCAGTAAGAGAGAATCCAAGGATTTTTTATCGATATTTTACAACCCCAAAAGTGTTGAAAATAAAGAAAAAAGTAGTACTCAACATCAGCATATTCTAAAAACACATCAGCATCAAGAAGAAAGGCTTAACAATCCTCTAAGTTAACAGTTATTCCCCACCAGTTTGTTAGTTTGATTTTAATAACAATTCTAAGACCTTTCAGAGATATTTTTCACCCATTGACCCTTTAGGCTTAACGGAAACGAACCAAATCCAGCTTAACTGGCTGGCATCATTGGATCCACATTTTTTGCCTTGGACCTTTTAGGTGGTAAAGAGCTTGCAAATGCTAAAGTTTAGAAGGAAGTGATGGAGGTTGTGTATCAGGTCAGCATTGACTCGGTCAGGGGCAAGATGAGATTTCTGGACCCCAGGGCTGTAGAGAATAACAGAAAAAGTGGCTGTGCTGTAGCTATTTTGACACGTTCTGTGTTGTTGCCGCTGAGTTTTGCTTCGTTGAGCGACGGGACGCCGTGTTAAGCTCAGCAGGGTGCAAGAAAATCATTCTCTGCATAACACACCTCTGCATCCAACATACAGTTTTTAAGATATCCGATCATCATCCAATGTAAATCCTCGTCACGAATCATTTGTTTTTTTTTACTTAAGATTAAAACCTAACTTGTGGATCTTTCCGCCTAGATAAGCAGCTCATTTTGCCCGTCTTTCGATCCCGATCTGTCTGAAATGCTGATTGTTTTATTGAGCTTTGGGTTATGATGGGGGTGATAAGTCTTTCGATGATGAATTGGAGGTTTTGGATTAGATTTTGATGAAGATTCTTGCTTTTTTCTTCAATATCCTAGAGTTCCTTTGTTGTTAATATTTTTTGTTCTAATCCATATTAAAGATGAATAATGGTGTATTTTTGATTGGAATACAGTAGAAAGTGTTTGTAATTTTTGATTCAAGTATTTTATAATTTTTGTTTATGTTTTTTACTTCAAAAATACTTAATAGTAAATTGGAAAGTCATTTTCAGTGATAAGAAATTTTTTTTTTGACTAACTTGATAATTGGATCTTGTAATAGACTTAATTCCTCTATAAAAAGACTCTGATCTCTTGAGCATTAATATAATTAATATCGAATAATACTAGTTTTTCAAAAAAATTCCTAAACATTCGTAACATTTAAACTTTTTCTAAATGACAGTTGATGTAGTTAGTGCCATTTTTATGTATGAAGGCAATTTTTTAGAATAAAATTAATAATTGAGTTGCATAGAAGACTCAATTTTCTATCTCTAGAGCACTAACATTATCAAAATTGAACAATAATAGCTTTTAGAAAAAATTCATAAACATATGTTACCAACGTTATCAATATTAGTAACATGAAGATGCTTTTCTCCGATGTCATTTGATGTATTCTTCTATCCTTAAAATACTTTCTTTGGAATAAAACTAACTACTGGATCCTGTAGTAGACTCAATTTCCGATTTAAAGCATCCATAAACTAAAAATACACCCAATATATCGATCAGAAAACATCATAAAGATGACGAATTCACAGTCTCATAACTTCATCTTTGGTCACAAAATGATAATATTAACGTCATTCGACATGAACACTATTCATTACTATAAAAAATACTCGCTGCTAAGATTGTTCTTAGTCTAATTTTTAAACAATAAACCAAAAAAGTAATATTTAAAATAGCTGGGAAAAGTAGTTCTACAAAACAACTATCTACATAATTTCAATACTCATCACTGCAAATGGTAGTGTTTTATGTTAATGCACTTAAAGTGTTTTAAAATGACGTCAACCATTTGATTAACATTGTAATAGCTTTTTAGACACTTCCAAGTGCATTAAAAGTTACTCCAATATTAATCAAATCGGTGGCGTCATTTTAAAACACTGTAAGTGCATTAAAATAATACACTACGATTCACAGTAATCTAATGAGAAACTTAGTCTAAGGGTTACTGTACTGTTCCTATAGTATACTATCATAAATTTTATTCAATGTATTTTTATTAATCAATTTATCACTATTTCCTAAATAAATTTAAAGAAAAATCATCACGTGAATTTTAATTTCCGATATTCTTTCTCTTTCATTTTTTTTTTTTATTTGACTTCATCCCACCAGTAGTTTTAGAAACTTAATATTCACCATTTTAAAAAAAACTTCATTTGAATAAAAAAAAATTTCTCGAGGCAGTTTGCAGCTAAAAAAAAAGAGAAGAACTGAAAGATAAAATCTTCGGCATTCTAGTAATTTTAACGAGATTCCTTTGATTGCTCTGGGTTATAGACTTGGTGAAATCTGTTGTATCATCAAAGAAAGGACTTTCTGATGTATTGAAGAAAAGCAATGAATTTTTTTCTTGCAATTGATTTAAATTTTTATCCTTCACAGGTCAAAAAAAAAATCCAGTTAAAAGAGTAAAATTGAAATATTGATTGAGAAAGAGCAAATGAGAGTTAAATTACTTGCCAATGAATCCATGAATTGATTAACCTGATTTTTTCTCCGTTGATCGTGGCTCTAGAGTATACAGTTAATGACTAGTGTATCTTATAGGCTGTCTAGTAAATCAATAATTCAAAGCCATCGAGTCAATACCAAAATTCCTTTCATTTAACTCATTGAGTAAATATTGGTTTGTGCTTCTATTACGATCATTATGCAGCAATGGGGTAGAGCATCGCAAATGAGTTTATAGTCCATATACTAACTTTGATAAATACCATTAACTAAACTTCAAAAATGACTCTGATGGTGTTTGCAGACTACCATATTGGGAGCCAATAGATAAATAGTTTCTTGATGTCATGTTGACTACATCAAATCGAGTGCAGATGTCGAGGTAATAGTGGTTGGTATATGGGTGATGAAACTCGGAATGTATAAAATAGAAATAGAGTGAAGGAGTGTGGGGCAAAACGAGGATAGATGATGGTTAATGATATGTGGCACAGAAATAGGGAAAAATAGAATTTATATCATCAGTGAAATTGATTTAATATTTTTGAGATATTCGTTGTGGAAGAGTGGAGTTAGAAGAAAGGTACATATGAGAAAAATTGATGGTTGCATTTAATAATTTGCAATATTTTTATGATTGACGATTTTTTAATCGGAAGAAAATGTTTGATGTAAGTAGATTGATGTTAAATATATTTATCGTCATTTTTACACCTGAAGAAAATATTTTAGGATAAAATTAATGATTAGATGTTGTAATGAGTTCATTTCCGAACTCTAAATCGCCAACACCATCAAAATTAAGTTAAATCAACGCTAGAAAAAAATTCATGAACATTGATGATGCTAAGACACTTTTCCTAGTTGATGTTTGATGTTCTCACTGCCACTTTTAATGACCTTTTAATTTTTTTTGCACCAAATTTGACAGTTGAATCTCATAGATCTTATTAAAATTCTTAATGTCGAAAAATTTCTTTAGGTTAAATAATAAATAATCGATAATAAATGTTTCATAATGAATAGTATATAAATAATAAATAATCTACGAGGAGAGCTTCGATAGCTCCACGACACTAACCGACATCAGTCGGAAACTATCGAAGATGAATTTTTATGAAACGGCCTTACGCCTGTAGTGAGAAAAAACATTTATTTTTCAATCTTAAAATCGTCAAAAATAAATTTTTCGAGATCAATCATGAAGAGAATTGAATATTACGAAGGTAGAAAAAATTTTAAATAGCTATACTATTTGAAATTATTAAAAAAAAAAAACAGTTTCAGTACGGGTGTGAGAGAAACTCTCATAGTGCGCGTAACTCCGGGTTAAAAAAAAACTCTTTTTTTGCGTGTTAAAGCAGCAATAAAAAATTAATTTATTAATAACAAAAATGATAATAAATTAATTTATTTATTCCACGAACAAGACTATCATCAAAGGCTCTACATCATCACGAACATCAACCTTTCATTTATTACTGTATTCCAACGAGTTGTTGTTTTTTTTTTTTTATGATCAATACAAGCTCTAATCTAACTAAAAAAAAAAACTAAAGAAATAATTATTAACGCGATAAATTTTCTCCTTTCTCTAATAATCATTTATTTGAGGTATCAATAGTAAATGAAAAAAATAAGGAGGGAAGGAATGTCGAATGGTTGTTTGAAAGAGGGAATGAGATGAAGTAGAGAGATATATATCAGATGGTCTACACCATATCACTAAATTAGGGAATCCTCTATCTAAAACTCTTACTTTTGGTGTTTTGATTCAATTTATTGCGACTTTTGGTGAATTGATTTTCATTAGAAAATGTCGGAACAGAAACGCTTGTAGACTTGGGATGCGATGCGATGGAATCATAATTTATTGCACGCGCGATAACCACACGTACATCTCCAACGTCTAAGGAAGTTTGCAATGGAGAAAAATTTTATGAGAATTTTTCCGTTCATTATTATTTCACCATCATTATTTATGTTGTAATACAATCGTTTGAGTTTTAAGTGAATTTTCCGTTAAAAAATAACGGAATCACAAATAAACGGTTTATTTTGATGAAAAAATTGTTTTAATTTGAAAAAGGATATCATGCACCATGACTTTATAAAGTCATTCGGTGGGTTTTATTGGACTGATTATGGATTCATTGACCGTTGAGAGATGGTAAATTAAGTTTACTATTTGATACAGTTAGATTTATTTTAAAAAATCGTTTTGTTGACTGAAAATTGGATTTAAGGTAGCTTGGCATCCACAGATTGGTAGTCAAAACAGTAATGATTTCACTGTAAAAAATTTCTGTAGTAATTTTAATGTACATGTAATGGAAATTTTTTACATGTACAATTGTATAGTAATTTTACTAAACATTTGTGAAGTATATTTCATGTACGCAGCATTGAAACATACTTCTGTACGTCCTATACGTACATTGAAATTTACTCAACATCTATTGAAAACTACACTATGTATAGGACCAATAGTTTTAGGTTAAAAGTAATCCTGATATTTATTTATTAAAAATAAAATAAAAAAATATTTCGATTATTTTAAGATTTGTTTATTGTTGACATATTATAGAGTAAACATTATTAGCTTGTGAAAATACTGCGAAAAATCCATATTGTAATGAAGATGATCCTGGGGGAGATTCAAACCTACCAACCGCCAACTCGTGTGCATCTAAATCCAGTGTCTTAATCCACTCGGCTATCGACTCATTAAGAAAATTATTTTAATCAAATGTTTTTGGAGAAAATCGTTTGGTAATTAAAAGAATTCATTGTTAGGATTCAAAGAATACAATGACATCTATTGTTATGTTAGTTGTTAAAATATAAATATTTTATTTCTACTCAGGATTGGGGAGAGACATCGACGAAAAACTTTTAAGGTTATCAACTCACCGGCATTAAGCGTGTTTCAATGTGTACATTGAAAAATACTTCACATATGTGTTGTAATTTTCAGTAAGTATAGATGAATTTTCAATGTCATGAGTGAATTTCAATAAAATTTATTAAAATTCAGCTAAAATATTAAATTTTACTTTACATCATTGAATATTCGTAGAAAATATGGAATTATTTTACTGCTGTTCATGAAAATAAAAATTCATTGACAGTGTTTAGGAAATTTTATGTATAGTTGTAAGTTAAAATCGTTTTCAATTTACTTTTTACAGTGTTTTTTTATATTATTTTTAAATCTATCAAACAACTTTCTACATAGTATGTGTAAATGATTTACAATGGTAATCAAATATTCTAAAAGATCTAATGATTGCTTTGAGTCTAAAATGACTGTATTTTAAATTATATTATCAAATAGTGATTAATTTTGTCATTGAACGATTTGTTCTCCACAATTATTGATAATAAAGATGAATAAAAAATTATTGGAAAAATAAAATTTGAAAAGATTTGTCAAGATGAATAATGATCAACAAAATTGTCATTCAGAATGGCTGAAACCAAGAATGGAAATAACGGAAGTTGAAATGTTTTTGAATGAATAATCAAAGACTCAGATGTGCTAATTATCTGAAGATAATTCAAATAATATCGTGACTGTTAGATATTCTTCTTAATTTTGTCATTAAAACATTGGAGAGAACAACGAAATAGTATAAATAAAAATTAACTTTTCATTTGTACGTGCAATTAAGGTATTCCTGAAAGGATAAAAGCTAATAATTGCAGAGTACTAATGCAAGACAAAATTACGCTCAATCATCAACGTGGATTCTAGCTTCAGGTTTCGGTGAATCCTCGAGTCTTTCCCAGTAATGACATTTTGATGGCCGGTCATTATTTCCTGAGAGTTCTTTCATAATCAGTTCTCCAAGATATCTTGAATCTCCAAATATTTTTTGACCAACTGAATTTCTTTAGCAAACATGGCTTAGTCTTGAATATTTTTACCACTTTAATCTTCTTTTAAATGCCTTTGAGTAATAAGAAAATTTTTTTTTGATATTTTAATGATGAGATATTGTAAAAAACTTAATTCCCAATTTTTAGAGCACCAATTCAATCAACATTGAACAACAATAACTCCTAAAAGAATTCATAAACATTGGTGACAATCAGATACTCTTCCTTGATGATGTTTAATGCAACTTTTATGAATAAAGATAACATTTTGTGCTAATATTAATAATTGCAGTTTTTGATAGAAGGCTCTGATCCCTACACACGGAGAGAATTTTTTTACTAAATCTAAGTGCAAAAATGACAAGTACACGTTTCGAAATTTATAAGTAAAATTATTTCTGTTCAACCGTGAATTTTGGGTCGTTGTAAGTAATTTTTGAGTTATCCTAAGTAATTATTTTACTAAGACACTTCTTAAGTACAAAATTAACTTACAAGAACTCAAAATTTACTATCGAATAGAAATATTTTTACTTATAAATTTCGAAACGTGCACTTGTCATTTTTGCACTTAGATTTAGTGGAAAAATTACTCTGAACTTTGGGTTAACCGAGTGATATTTTCAAAATCTCGAAAATTTTACAAACTACACGTATGAATTATTACAACACTATCTGGATAAATTTTACCAAGCACGTTTAGTAAAATTTCCTCAACAACAAAAAATCTTTAGCCTTATTACTGCAAATCTAAGTGTTTAGCAACTAAACACTTAAAGTGTTTGCAATGTTAAACATCATAAACGAACTATGGTAATTTTGTAGACGACTTTTAAACGTTTCTTACCGTTTGTTTATGATGGTCAACATTGTAAACACTTAGGTGTTTAATTATTAAAAACTTTAAACGTTTTATTTCTAAATACGTAAAATTTTCGGGATTTGCAGTGTACAGATAAATGAAAAAGATGTTATTTTACTCATTATGAAAAAAATGCACAACATCTAGTTAAATAAATGCCAGACTTAGAATTAAAAATTACCTATGACATATGCCTACCATTCAGATAACTATAAATAACTACGTGAGCGTAGTCTTATTTACACTCAGAAATATTCCATGCAGCAATCAAACTGGTCTTAACTCCCATAAATGACAATAGTACATTTCACACCTAGGGAGATAAAGTAGACTATCTCAAATCACGTGTAAAATTACAACCCGAACCGAAGATGAGGGTGGTAAACACGTGGTTTAAGCTTATCTAATTGTCCTCCTTAGGGCTGAATATAATTTTTCGTCATACCTGAGTGGAAAGTTCAACCCTTCTCCAATGGAAAAGTGAACTTTCCGCGCAGGTATGACGGAAAAAAAACTATTCTCCTTCTATTTAAGAGTATGCACTCATTGAATATATTTGAGGTCCTTACATATTCAATTCTAGTATTAATATAATAATTTATAATTATGTTCAACAAATTATTATACTTTATGTAAATCTCCAAGTAATAAAACCATTAAAATGTACTTGAATATTTATCTTGTCAAAATAACATCCACCTATTTTATTAGGTACTTGTAAGTTTAAAATAATTTATAACATGCATACTCTCTAAAAATGAAACAGTGAAAATAACGAAATACACTGCAAAATCAGTGAATATAATACAACCGATTTAAATAGTGGTTCAATTCACACTGTAAAATCAATGAATATTCACTGATTTTGCAGTGTATTCCGTTATTTTCACTGTTTTATTTTTAGAGAGTAAGATGTGTGTAATAAACGTAAAAATATTCCTAAAATCCAAACAGAAATGTTAGAGTAAAATTTACCATGAATTGTTTGGTAAATTTTACCCTCACATTAAGTTAATTTTTCAAGAGAGATTTTCTCAGTGTAGAGCACCAGTACAATCAAAATAAGACAATAACAGCTTACGGGGGAAAAATGTAGAACTCTAACAATCACGATAATATTTCTACACTTCCTGAGTCAAAATATAATACTTAAATTGATTTTGTTCACACTATTCCCATCCTTTCTATCCTAGATTTAACCCTTGTATCCTGATATTATTCTGTTTCATATTTTAAGTAGATTAAAATTAGGATATAGACAGAATAGACTGATTTCAACCTTATAAATTGATTTGCTTATATCTAGTAGTACTTATGGAAATAGTTGGAATAACTTCCATTACATTCATACTTTTTTAATAATACATATGATTTTAATGCTGATGGACAGCCCAATTAGAATTAAAATAAAATTAATAATTATAGAAAAGTATGTTTTTGTTAAAATAAAATTACTTGAATCTCAAATAAAATTAGATTGAAACCAGGAAAAGTATAAAATAAAGGTAGGATGAACCTAAGGTGAAAGAAAAATAAAATTAGTATGAGTTCAGGATAAAATTGAAAAATTTTCAGCCTACGGAAATACTGATTAGTTGCGTATTCCGACTTTAATTAGGATTTGTTCATCTTAAGTTAAACCTAAAGAAAGGATAGTCTTAGGATGAAAATAGGTTTTATATTTTGACTCGGGTTTTGCAGTATTGATGCATAATCAATTAATTATCACTCCAATCTATTCTTCAAGTATTTTTAATCCTATCAAATCTATTAAGTGTCTTCTGGACAAAATTCACTGGTAGGAAACTAGCCAAGCATTGGAAAAAACCTTGGACCAAAGTTAAAATTGACGCTTAAAGAAGCCCCAGACAATTGAAACAAATGTAAGGTCGTAAAACGTGTTGGTCTTTTATCTTACCCTCGGACATAAGTACATATACTAACGTTAGGTTGGAATGGTTCCATGTTCTCCATGAGGTTACACTATTCCAATAATGCCCCCAATCCAATTTAGTCAAGACGTTCTGCTTGCAATCTATGGCCAAATAACAACATGATATAGAGAGCTCGATTTTGTTTGTAAGATATTCCTCTGCTCGTGATGTTGTTCGACCAAACTCTCTCAATCTGCACAGACTCACTTTTCTCAGCTTGTTCTCTCTATATCGCCTTAATCCTCAACCTCTTCTTCACTGGCACACATTCGCATGGTCGATAATAATATATTTTAGCTCTATACAGGAAAGCAGTGTCCAATGTATTCTTTCGTATTGTCCTCACTCCAATAGTACTTGGATTTTGTGTATTGAGACCGGATATAGACCACATCCCGGAATATTACGCACTCTTTTATACGATTCATGAACAGTATTGGATTTTCATCCGGTGTAAAGTATTGTTGCTATGTAGACCAGGATTTATCAGGGTCAGTGGATGAAATGGAACAGGGTTGGCTTCTTATTAAACCACGGAAATGATGTTAATAATACATCTGAAGGTAGGTTATTTTTTCAATTTTTATTTTGAAAACCATGATATAATCATGTCTTCAAATGAATACTTGAATATGATGATCTTGATATGATTGCAGTCAAATTTTTTATTCATTCTTTTATGAAGAGCTGGTATGTATGTCAAATGTATCCAAATATCATCTAGGAAAGGTGTCTTAGGAACATTGATGTTCATAAATTTCTTTCTAGCATTGTTTTGTTCAATTTTGATAATATTAGTACTCTAGAAGTTGGAAGTTAAGTCTCCTACAAGACACAGTCATTGATTTTAGTTGAAAAAATTGTCTTCATACATAAAAGTGGCATTATATGCTTTCAACGTCATCTAAGAAAAATATCTGAATGTTACCTATGTTTATAAATTTTTTTCGACAGTCATGATTGGCTAACTTTAATGGTTTTGGTGTTCTAGAGATTAACAATTAAATTTTCTAAAAGATTTTATCTTATTTTCATTCCGAAATATTGTTCTTATAATTAAAATAGCAGTAGATGCATCAAATGCTTTTCAGGAATAATATCTCAGTCTGATAAATGTTTTGAATTTTTTTCAAGTTCGACTTTAATAATATGAGTGATTTTTTTTAATGAAAATTACTTTCGAAAAGTTTCAATTCTGATTGATTTAAATTCATTTAAATTTTGGTATTATTCTTATTTTATCTGACATTAAAAATATGACAAGAGTCTAAAGATTGATATTATAACCTAAATATTGAATTAAAAAATAAAAAAACCTTACATTTATAACCTCGAGAAATTGCGCGTAAACATCGTACCTTGCGAATCGATTGTGCTTTTGCCTCTCTCACGACGGTAACGTTCTGGAGGTCAGGAATTCGGGTCACCACTTAGAGGAAGGAGATAGTTGAAGATATTAATGCTTTTAGTTGAACAAGGATAGCTTATTTATCAGCCTATCTCACTCATTCCCTTTTTCATGTTCTTGTTAACACGCACGCGTTTGTTTCCCGCCGCGGAATCCCACGAGACGTCCACGTGTGCCACGCGATGTTCACAAAGCGAAACTTTCAGGGCGGTCGTCGTCGTCGTATTTTCTTTCTCTCAGGCTCCGCCTAGAGCACGCCTTCATTTTTGTCATAATATTTGTTGCTAAAGTTATTAATTGCAATTGGTAATGAGTACGATGGATGATTTCAATTTTTTTAATATTACGGGTGAGATGGTCATAACATATATCATTGATTTTTATGTTTGACAATCGATTGAGTTTATTGTTATCAATAATTGACTTGTATGTTTATTTTAATTTGTGATCAAAACTAAAGTCGAGTACATTTTTAGCTAATATTAGACTTCATTTAAGTACAGACAGGGATTATTTTCCATTTTTGATGTCGTAAAGTCTCTTTTAGGCCTGTTTGATAGAATCTTTTCTTTATATTTTGGTGTTAAGTATTTTTTTTGTGAGTATTCTCTGACGTGTTACCATTGGAAAATATTTTAAAAGATTGTTTTCATTGAATTTTTGTTGGTAAAAAATGAATTTGTGGAAGATGTTAAAAAAATCAACTTAAATTGAAATAATGATGAAAATTGCTGAAACGTTTTAGAAATGAATTCCGTCTTCGTTGTGAGTTTATTGGAAATTATATCGAATAGGATAAAATTAGGTGAATGTAGGTTTTTGTAAAGAATAAAAATTTCGATAAATAGAAAAATTGATATTTTACGAAACTACTTTTTTTTTTAGCAAAATAAAAATTGATTTATTACAAATTAGTCTTTTTCGACATTATTTACAGTACATATTTCGATAATAAAAATAAAAATTTTAATTAAAGGACTAAAAAAGGGAAACGTAAAGTAGCAATTAATTCATTAATATCAATTAATAAGTTTTTTATTTATGGAAAACTTTTTTTTCTAGAAATTGAATAATTGTGTATTAAGTATTGTTAATTGATGTAAATAAAAAACCTAAATAATACATTTTGCATCAAAAGAGTAAAGTAGGGGAGACCAGGGTTAGTTGACTATAGGGGTAGGTTGACTAATTGTAAAAAATTAGACATATTTAGAAGTGTTGCATTTTTATTTCTCACTTAGTGATTAGAGAGGGAAAAACGGACTTTTATATTTAATTTAAAAATGCAATGACTGAGGGAGAAATAAAAATGCAACATTTTTAAATATGTCTCATCTTTTACAATTAGTCAACTTACCCCTATAGTCAACTAGACCCGGTCTACCCTACAACATTTTATTGGCAAGAAAAATTTCGTCTCAAGTCGAAGGTAAGAGATAAAATATCACGAATTAAAGTGTTTTGAAGTTGCTTCTATGATAGATGTATATCTTTTTTGTCATATTGTCGTAAAAGATTAGGTTTTATTCTCAGTTTAGAGGTGAATGAAGTGATACGTTTTGCTTGGTAGAAAAAACAAAATGCGTGTTAGTATGCGTATTGATAAATTTTGTTATTCTATCACTGCAAATCTCAATTTACGAAGTGTATAGTTTACCAACAGTACAAAAAATATTTTTTAACATTCAATAAATCTTCGTAACTATTAAGAAATATAATGCGATCAATACAATTCATATTTTATTGTGGATTATATGATTTTTTTTAATATAAAATGACAGAACATTCGAATTAGGTTAGGATTAGGTTTTATTTAATACATATTTTTATTAATAAGAGATATGCATGAGGGAAAAAGTGAGGTTATAAAGGGTGAATTGATACATATCACAGTTCGGAGTGATACAAGGTTAGGTGGCGCTGCGATCGCCGGTTTATTAATTGTTAAAACATATATATTTGCGATAAAATGAGATTTATTTATTATAAAATCACGACTATGTCCATAACTAAGGGTCTTTTATTGTTCTAAAATATTTATTAACAGTTAAAAAACATTGACTTTAATAATTTAAAAATCATTTTTTAACAGCATCAAATCTCTCCTATCAGTGTGCTTTATTTAGATACACTTGAAGTGTTTTAAAATGACACCACGCATTTTATTAACATTGCAGTTACTTTTAACGCCTTTCCAAGTGTCTAACTTGACTACAATTTCAATCAAACAGGTAAGGTCACTTTGAAACACTTTAAGTGTTTTAAATTAAAACACTACGATTTGCAGTGATGTAACAAAAAAATAGATATAAAATTAAAATATCAAAAACACAAAATATGCCTTTTCATTCAATACTTAGTGAACAACACAACTGCATTAAAAAATCACAGAATCTCTCTGATAAAATATAAACTTTCTGACAAAAAGGATCTCTGTAAATCCGGAGCTATTTATTTTGCACTTATTAATAAACAAAGTTAAAAAAAAAATGATTAATATTTTCTTAGTTCCCATCGAAATAATTCACGAGTGCTTGAAAGTTTTGATATTGTTTGATAAAAAGCAGGTGAGTAGAGAAATGCATGCATTACATTAACGAAGAAAAATCTAAGAAAAAAAACAATAGAAGTCATAAAAAAAAGATTAAATATTTCACTCACCATCAGAGTCTCCATAAAATGCATGCAGAAATATCCCAAGTTTGCTTGCTTTTTAACAAGTAAAGTTGCGTTCAGTGAACTTGGCTGACCTGTCTCTTTGCTTCTCTCTCTCTCGCTCTCTCACTCTTGACTATCCACCAACGGCGACATGAATTTTTTAGGTCTATGCTTACGTACTTCATGACCTCTGCATGTTATATGTTTTGTATATTCAACTGCTACTTCTAGATTATATGGTCTTTACATTTCCTTTGTGTAAGAAATGTTGCATCTATTAAAACTATATGCCAACATGTGTCACTTACTTCAATTGCTAGAAATGATTACTTTTGCTTCAATTACTACTGGGTTAACTAGATTCTTTATTAACTCATGTAAATAATCGATCTGCAACAAAAATTTTTTATTATTTTTACTTTAATCACTATTAATCAATTATTTTTAATGATTAATTCAAACAGTAATGCTTAATAATGACCACAAACAATAATCTATATTAGTTTTTCTGAGCAGTTAATTTTTATAATTAATTTCAATACATTGATAGGAGAGATTTGATGCTGTTAAAAAATGATTTTTAAATTATCAAAATCAATGTTTTTTAACTGTTAATAAATATTTTAGAACAATAAAAGACCCTTAGTTATGGAGACAGTCGTGATTTTATAATAAATAAATCTCATTTTATCGTAAATACATATGTTTTAACAATTAATAAACCGGCGATCGTAGCGCCACCTAACCTTGTATCACTCCGAACTGTGATATGTATCAATTCACCCTTTATAACCTCACTTTTTTCCTCATGCATATCTCTTATTAATAAAAATATGTATTAAATAAAACCTAATCCTAACTTAATTCGAATGTTCTGTCATTTTATATTAAAAAAAAACCATATAATCCACAATAAAATATGAATTGTATTGATCGCGACGTTATCTTAATTCAAAATAAGCGCCAAAATGTTGCTTATCATGTGGCAATGTCACACTAATTTTAATATTGCGATGGTTCTGTGCAGCGCGACCAAATACGGTCGAAATTTTGACGCGACCGACGAAGGGTTAACAGTTAAGAAGCCTCCTTTATTATTACAAATCTCTTTTATCAATGTAGTATTGCACAGCAACGTTTACATTAGTAAAGTAATTTTTTTTGTCGTAAATTTGAATAACAACTTTAATTATCTATTTAACTAGTTAATTTTAATAATCAATTCCAATAGTGCTCATCGATATTAATTATTCTAAACAGTAATTTTTCAAAATTTATTGGAACTGTAATGTTAAATGATCGAATAATACAGTAATGTTCAATAATTAATCTACACCGTAATGTTTAGTGATTAAGTTGTACTGTAATGTTTAGTGATTAATTAAAGATTGAAATTTAATTATTATTATTATCTAATAATTAAATCACACGTAATGAAATCAATCTTATCTCGTAATGTTTAATTTATTTATTGAGCTGTTTACTCGTTTGCTCATTATTAAATGAAAAAAAAAAAAAAATAAGATTGCAGATTTATTACTCGATAAAGTGGAATTTGTCCAATTAACTGACCGGAATGCCGTAGACTTAATTGAAGAATATCGTCAAGTATTTCTCTCCAGTAAAAAGTTGGTGCCCATTTAAGAATGTTTGACATATAACGTCATGTACAATTGGCTTTAAAAATAGTATCAATGTCATCGTGTGATATACTTAAGATTTTTTCGCACATTATATGTCGTTTTCATCTTCAAATATTTTATTACGTATTTTTATGTATGACAGAAAGAGAGAAAAAAAAATGACAAATTACAGTTTAATGAAGATTGATTGTCGTTATATCGTCTAGGAGAATTAGGTTTGAATAATTTCAAAGCACGATGAACTCTGTAGCTATAATTGTTTGAGACAAAAAATCTTTGAAAAATGGTTTGATGACTGAAATGATGCTTATTTAACGTTGGGTTTCTTTTTTAAGTGTAAAAAATTAATTATTACCTTTTAGTAATTTCTTACGTCATTTTTTAAGACAAAAAAGCCTACACTTCCATCATTTTAATAATTTTTAAAAATTTTCTTATACAGGATTATCATTATTAATTTCCTAAGACTTAAAAAATTATTCTCTTCATTATTAGATTCTATTATCAATTTCTTATACAGTATAAAAGTGAGTTTTCTTATTTTATTTATATCCCAGGCATTAAAATGTTAAAACCAGGATTTTTCAACATACCTTAGATAGATTATAAAATTAGCGAAAACTATCTCCAAACCTAATTTTTCACAGCTATCTTGTAAATTAGATGAGATACAAAAAAGATCGTTAAATAATAATTAAAGATCTTTTGATTTTACACGAAAAGATCCTTAGATTTAAACTTTTAGCTCTCTTAGTTTAGCTATCAAAACTACTATAAAGATGAAAAAATGTTAAAATAAGGTGGGTGACCTAAATAAGGCCTACCTCAATGTTTTTATTATCTCAAAATAAAATCTATAATAACAATACTGCAAATCTAAGTGTGTTATTCTTGTAGACACTTTTTACACGTTAAGCTGCTTCAATGCTAAATGCCATCAAAAACGATAGATTATTCACACGGTATAAAACGTGTAAAAAGTGTCTACAAATCATGCAGAGTTTGTTAATGGGCATTTTACATTGAACACACTTTACGCATGTTATTTTAATACATTTGCGAAATCTTGGAATTTGCAGTGTATGTACGTACCAGGAATCGTCAAAAGAAGTATTTTCAATTACACATTACTCAATTACTGGGAAATGGTTAATTAGAAAAAATTATCAATTACTTCTGTAATAGATAATATCGAAAATAAAATTATTAATTACAATGTTAATTGATAATTTTATTTTTGAAATTATCAATTGATAAAGTAATTTGTAATTTTATATATCGAATTACAAATGTAATTTTATTTTTTTTATAATTTTATTTTTTATTAAAATTATCATTGTTCCATACTAGTACAGAATCGGTTGTAACGGACAACATCTATTAAATACTGAAGTGTCTTCCCACTCCCGTTCCATCCCTCTGCAACATGAGTGTGTATTTTATAACAAAAAAAGTAATAATGAATAAATGACAAGATTAATTATTTAAAATACTTTTAAGCACAAGACAGCACATGAATTTGAATATTTTTGACAAAATAATCTCATTAATGATAAACTATGACTCTTAACAATTATAAATCGTTTATAACAATATGAATTTATTATAAACAATAAAAAATTGTATTTATCGAGTAACTTTTGCGTACATTACATTGACTTGGATGCGTTCAACAAAATAATTTTATTTATGATAAGATATGACGTAGTGTTTATAACAATGTGAATTTGTTATAAATAATTAATAATGGGAAGTTCGTTGTGTAAGCACAGACAAAATGTGCTCAGATCTTTTTTTTATCTTTATTATCTGTATCTATTGGCTTGTCAAAGTTTCCGTGATCAGAGTATTTCATTTTTTTATTATTCATTAAAAATTAGTATTTTATTATCATTCATTGTTTATTTTTCTATTCTCTACTATTTAAAAGTAAATAAAATTTATCAATTTTGAAAACTATCACAAAAATCATAAATTGCAAAAATAATGTCTAAAAGTTAATTTGGATGGAAAAAAAAATGATTTTTATTTTAAAGTAGAAATAAATTTCTTTGTCGTACGTAGATGTGATGTTTTATGCCTCTAAAAGCGGATATGGCAAGCAGATGGTCAAAGACTAAAAAGAGTATCATAGATTTTAAACAGTGCATAGTAGATGTATTCTAGTCATTATAGCGTCTTTATGTATCTCGTGAATTTTCTCACGTTGCTACCCAGTTAAAAACCAATGACAATAAATTAAAAACACTTTTTCTTATTTCTCTAGTTTTCTCAGACTTATAATAACACTGAATGACTGGCGGAGTGTCTAGACATTTGTTTTAACCGTAAATCTTCACTCGACAGTGTTAGATGTCTAAAACTAGGGTTCTGCCCTATTTAAGGGGTAACTTATATGTATTTTTTTTAAAAGGGGAATCACTTCTTACTTGCTCTTACAAAGAATGAGTTTTGTTCAATTTGATAGCTCTTAAAAAATTCGTATTTAAAATATATAAATCCAGTGCTTTATTGCTTACACGTTCGTCTGATCTGTTTATGATGATTTTTTCGTGTAATTTTATTCTAATCTTACTGATATTTTGGATCAAAAGTAATTTATTTAGTGTTATTCATCATTCGTAATACTTTTTCAGAAACTGATTATATAAATTCTCTCACGTTTGGTTTTTATGATTTTTTTTCACTACTTCCGGTTGTCAAAAATAAGCTTTAATTGTAGTGTTTGGAATTAGGAATTCGCTCATCTTGAAGATAGTATTTTTTTGATTCTCTAATCATCTTTTTATATACAATTAATGTTAAAATAAAATTGTTTAATTATTAAATATTAACAAAAGCTTTATTGAATTTTCAAATGATAATTAAATTGTTTTTTTAAATATAAAATCGTGATTTATGAATATCTTTATTATTAATGTAAGAATTTAGATGAAATTGATATGGGTGCATGGAATATTTTACAAACGGCTAGACGATTTGCAGTCATTAAGAAATTAATCAATATGTCTGGAAGTAACTTTATGATTTTTTAACCCTGAGGTATTAGATTGCTGATGAATTATTTAAAAATCATTACAGATATAGATGTCAACTTCAACTGTTACACCTTCATTCGTCTTTTGGAAACTTAATTTTTAATAAAAAGCAACAACAGTGCTGTATGGAATTAATAGTTCAGGTTTTAGTTATCATTAGTATACTAATGAAGTATTAAATAAGATTATTTCTCATGAAATAATTTATTTTAATTAGAATATATCTTTAGTTAATAATTCTTAAGTTATAATTAGATCTTTCATTATATTTTAAATACAATTTAAGATGTATTAACGATATTTAGGATTGAAATTGGTTTAATTTCTTATTTTTTTAAAAATTAAGAAAAAATAATAGAAGAAAGTAATCAAATATGGGCTACCATTTTGTTTTTACCTCAAAAATAAAAAAACTATTAAAAAATTAACTATTTATTGAAGTCAAAATAATCACACATATATTTTTAAAAAGCTCAGTAACAATTTTATGTTCTTAATATTATTAAATTAAGCATTAAACAAAATATCAGTTTCGAGAATTATTACTAGCCTATATTAATGCACTAGCCTACATTTAATTATTTTCTTCTATACAATAAAATATACAAAATGATGTTTAATGATTAGTAAAATAACTGTCTTAATTAAATCATTAAACTATTTAATTTTTAATTTTAAATTTCAAATACTGATATTAAAATTAGCTTTTAGCTATTCTTACAACTTAAGAATTATCTTGATAAAATGAAAAACCTCAAATAGCTCAAAATTTGAGGGATTGTTCTTAGAGTTACTAAGGAAAATTTGCATTTTAAAAAAAGCCCCCCCCCCCCTTCTCCAAAGAAGCTATTCTTGAATTTTCAAAAATTGTAGGGGCAATAATTTTACACAAAATATGTTATTACATTGTCATCCCTATCTTTCATGGTTTAGCTATACAATGTCATTAAAGGTATTGGTTTATTATGAAATAAGAATTCAAAATTTGTGGAAGTCTTTTTATGATGCTTAGAGTAACTAGATTGGATCTTGTGTATGCATATACATGTGTGTAAAATTGTTTAAATTATTTTTATTCATTAAAGAAATGAAATTATGAATGAATGGTGGTCAAATACTTTATTAATTAAAATAAATATCTCTAATATCAAAAAAGAAAACAAAAACAAAACTCTTTATTTAATGGATTTTAATTTGAAAATAAATCCCTAGCATTTTTATTCTAAAAGCATCATTGTCAGATATCACAAATAAAAGAAAATAATAATCCATTCCCCCTAAATAAGCCAGACAAATAAACCAGATCAAATCTCACAGCTCATCACTCACTAGCATCTCATCCATGTTTATAATTACGAAAACACGATAAAACTGATAATAAAAAAAAAAGGCAAGGGGACCACAATCGAGACATTTATTCTCAATAGAAATAAAAGACAAAGCAGTGAGTGTTGAGAGAAGCTCCTCAGAAAAAGGGCAAAAACTAAAAACAACAAGTAAAAGATAGACAGTCGAGTTGAAAGTTTAAAGAGAAGAAAAAAAAAGAAAAGTTAAATGGACTGACCTGAAGAACAAATTGTCTCTTGCAAAGACACGTGCGTCGATGAATGTGGGTTGCATCTGTTGGATATTCGACGAGAGACCGATCGAATGCAAGGAATCGTTTAAGCGCATACGGTCAGCCGATTCCCACACTTCATTAAGTATTTATGATCGTGGCGACACAAGATCAATTTTTCATCATGGCCGTCATCGTTTAGCGTTATAGAGAGGCCCTCTGGACTCAGTAGAGACGAGCTGAGTGAGCGATAAAAGGGAGGCCACATTGGCATAATTCTTTCTGCTTCGTCGGCAGAATAATTTGTCAGTTGAGGATGCGGTGGCACGACGAGCGCGGGACCAAGGGGTTGCAGTTAAAGAGAACAAAAAGGGATCCGAGGCAATAGTCTGACGATCAAAAAAGAAGTTAAGATACAAGCAGTGGGGTGAAATAAACAGACAGGAGTTATGATCGTTGCCAAGCTGATGAATTAGCAATCTAGTTGAGAATTTAAGATTAATTATTTTTTGATTAATTTATTATTTGCACTTTAGTTTATCATACAGAAAATAATTTTTTTCGCATTCTCATCTACAGTGGTTTGTGACTTTTCAAATAATCAAAATACGGAAAAAAATGATCATACATAAAATTGCACTGATAGAAGAGATTTATTTCGGTTAAAAAATGAATTTTTTATTAATAAAATCAATGTTTTTTAACTGTTAATAAATATTGTATAACAATAAGAAAATCTTAGTTATTAACACATTAGTGGTTTTATAATAAATAAATCTCTAAGAAGATTTATTAAGTGTTAAAAAATATTTTTTGTACTTTAACAAAGCTGTGTTTAATAGTTAAGATATGATTTTATAACTGTCACAAAATATTTTTAAACAGTTAATTAAGAATCCTCATTTATTATAACGAATCTCTTCTATCAGTGTGTTTATTATAGAAGAATAAACACTCCTTTGTTTTTATAATATGTTTGATATTTATAATAGTTTAGCTGAAAAATGCACCATCTCGTTGTTCAAAATAAACAAATTTCTCGTTTTTTATGGAAAAATGACCGTTATATTAATATTCTGCACAAAATTATGCAACAAATTCATGATAGTCATTTTGTTTACTATTTTTTTAGTAACGAAAAATTAACCAACAGTTTGCATTAAACTTTTGTAACTAGTCCATGGATCCAATGTCAATATTCAATTATTAGTATTGAGCTTTTTATTCAGTGCTTTTAGTGTTTATCATTTTTTTTTTTTCTTATAAAAATAATTGACAAAATATGTTTTAACTCTCTAAATATTTTATCAGTGTTTAACAAAAATCATTCAATGTTTACTTATCCATTAAAATATTTTCATGTTACAAAAAAGCCTCTAAAGCACAACTTTTCAATTTTAATTAAAAATTCATATTAGATAATATGTTTGTTATTTTTTAATTGTCTTAATTGCAAAAAAAAAAAATATTCACCATAAATATTATCTATTTTTAGAGTTCTTTTTATTTCTTTTTGATACAATCAGTAACAAAAACATAATTGCCTAATTTATTGTAAATAATAGAAGCTTATTTTTTAGTTTATAATTCAATTGTATTGTTCTATTATTCTTCAAGAAACTTTCGTAAGAGAAAGAATAATTTATTTTTTAATTGAATATCAAATAGTTTAACTTTATATTTTAATTATTATTTTCTTACTCATACAACATGACAAAACATTCATCTGTTCTTATTAAAAACATTACTCATCATCATTTCGAGGCAATACAATATTGATAAAAATAACTTTTATTTCCTCGAGGCAATTCTGGGTACACACGATTGAATCACCATTACTTACAAAACTCAATACACAACTCTGATGCACGTTTGTATCTCTTGCCTTCAATTCGAACACTTCATTTAGTGTATTATCATCACCACAGGCATTTTATTTAACTGGTGTGATAAAACACACCTACAATACACCAACTCATTAAATATAACCTACTAAATATAAATATAAATGTTAATGTAAACTTTCCATTATCGTTTCATCAAAAACTCATCATTAAATATAACATCTTCAATATTTACGTTTAATCATCACGCTATCGCATCTATTTTAAATTTGATCATTTCGATAACGTGAAAACAATCGTAATAAATTTTATAACAAAGGAAAATTAATAGAAATGAGATTGCTCGTGCTTTTTTTATGAATGATCCATTTGAAAGATTAAATAAAAATGTGTTATACAATAGTAGCAATTTTAGTTACGATTATCTTGGAAAGTATCGATTTTTTCGATAAATCGATAATAATCAAAATCGTAGAACATAAAAGGAACTATAAAAAAGGTTCCGTACTATTTTTTAATCGATGCGATTATTGATAAGTTTTCATGCTTCACATCATTTATGAAAGTGATTTACAAACATGACAGCTAAAATGAAAATATGGCAAAAACTATCGATTTTATCGATTAATTGATAAGGACCAAATTTGTAGAGCATCAAATTATCTGTAAAAAAGATTCAATACAATTTTTCAAAAAATGTGATATTAAAGAGTAATTTATAACAATGAAAAATAAAATGGCAAATATTGCAAAAAACTATAATTGTATTGACAGGATTATGAGGACCAATATTATAAAAAATAAAATTTCCTACAAAAAATAATTAATAATTTTTTTGATAAATATAACAGTTTATGAGCTATTGAACGCTGAATGATGTACAAGAGACACTCAATGATCTCTCAGATGAAAAAAACATCTGTCGTGCAGATTTAAGTCAAGGGATATCAGGTTACCTGATGATAAATTTCGAAAAAATGTGTAAAAGAAGTTTAAAAGACATATAATATAAAATTATAAATGTCAGATGACCTCTGGACAATTGGACCATGTATCCAGAGTGAATTAAAGCCAATGAAGTCCCACATCTGCTACAGTTGATCGTCACACGAGTGAAGAGACAACCGGAGCGTGCGGTTCGATGATAAACCAAAGGCGTGCGCGTGCACGCATCCAATTTCCTCCCCCTCACTACTCCCTACCTACCAACATCACACAGGCCTTTGTGTCTGCACTACATGCAGCAGCTTGTTGTTCAAGATAAAAAATTCACTCTAATTGAACAGTTTTACAAGAAAAAAAGAAAAAAATTTTCAATAAATTTTTTATCATTAAATTATTCGACATAATATCACAATTATTAATGAGTTTACATAACACTCTTTATTTTTTATATACACCATCGATTGTTATTGCAGAGAAAATTATTTTAAAAAAAGCTATGAATTTTTATTTAACTAAAAAAAAAATAATTTTGAATTTAGTTTAATAGGGCGAAATATTTAATTTTAATTATAATTAAAATAGAGTAATTAAAATAGAGTATACTCTAGATGAAGGACAGAGTAAAGGTTTTTTTGGGCGAATCAAGAAGGTAGGGTGACTTTTTTTCCATTTAAATATCGATATTAAAGAAAAAAAGACATAAAGTTTGATTTAAATTTTTTTATTTAATTCTATCTGTCGATTTCTTTTGATAAAATTAAAAAAACAAAGATTAATATCAAATTAATTACATTGACATGAAGATTCTTTAATTGATGATTAAATAATTTTATTTATTAAATTTGAACAGATCTGTTGAATTTATTAAAGAATTAAAAAAAAAAATAATAACTATTAGTCAACGAATTTTTGATTA
The DNA here is from genome assembly GCA_028641665.1 of Chelonus formosanus. Taxonomy (NCBI): domain Eukaryota; kingdom Metazoa; phylum Arthropoda; class Insecta; order Hymenoptera; family Braconidae; genus Chelonus; species Chelonus formosanus. The sequence continues at coordinate 3,600,739 of CM054000.1, forward strand.
CAAATAAAATTGGTATTTTAGTCGTAAAAAATAATACGATTGATTGATTAAATTTTCATTTATATATTCGATTTATTTGACTCCTACTCTAAAGAAAAAATTTGTCACATTTTGAATGAACACTTTCATAATATGCGATAAAATTTATTACCAATTTCATGTATCAATCATAATAATTAATATCTACTGATTGATTATAAATACTCAGAATGTTACTTTATTTTGGTAACAATTGATTGAAAATAAGTTGTAGCCATGTTTCTGAAAACGTCATACACTTTTCTATCCAACTACATTTCTTTTCTATTCATAAAAAATTTTCAAGCGGTGACATAAATTTTTAAACAAATTACCGTAGACTGTATACTTTTCCAGAAAATCGGAAAACTAGAATGTAGCTTAAAAAATTTATTACTTAACTGACAAAAAAGCTAAAATGATTTTAACAGATGCATTTAAAAGCTAAAGATATAAACTTTTAAAATTCTGAAATAAAAATTAAAAAGAGTTAATTATGGCAATTTATAGAAATTTTTTGATTCAAGAAAAAAATTATGTCCCAAAGTAATCTGTAAACTTTAAATACATATCTATTTATTCGTTTCAAGTCAATAATGCTATTAACGTACATATTATTTATAAATGTAGACTTACCTTTGATGACGTAAAAGTCAGTTTTAAATTCCGGTAATTCATCAAACTATTGTCCATTGACTAGTGTCACTACCAGCCCACAGCCTGTTGAAAAATTCATCGATAGTTCAGTGGAAGAATGCCAGGTATATAGACTAATACCTCGATACCGAATAAAAGTACGTCAACGTCTTGTTTCTTCTGTAGTCGTTCGATCACAATGACGCGAAGCTTTGTGTTTAGTCCACTATCATGTGTGTCGATCAACGATTCACCTACAAGACTAATAAATCAGCCATTTCGTGTGGCCCTTTGCTATATAAGTCTTCTTCAGCTTGCTTTGTTTTATTGCTTCACCGTAACCCTACTCGTGGTGCTTTCATTGCGAACCTCTAACGAGGTGACCCGCACGCGCCCCGAGCTCGGAAATTCAATTCCAAGAAAAAAGGTTATGCAGCAAGAGGTGCTTGTTGGTGATTTCGGTGATTTTTTCTGTTCCTCCTTTTATTTTATTTTTTATCTTCAACACCCTCTGGCGCTCAACTTCGTTAGGATAAGAAAAATGGCTTTCACACTCTCTTAAGACTACTCAGTTTGCCACACGTGTCTGTCGCTTCAGCGGCTCGTTTGAATTTGGTAAGCACCTTCTAGAGTCTACATCTTGTGCTGCTATGGATATGGCTAGCAGATGGTCTTTAAAGACTTGGAATTTTTGATTTTCATTTTATCCCATCATGTCTATTTGTCGTGACTTTATTTTTACCAAAGTCCTCCCTGTTATCTAACAACTAGGTCACTCCTAGTGAAACTTATATTTTGTCTTTGGTTAAATTTCTTTTTACTCCCCTCTAATAAGAGCTTTGTTTGATAAATGCTAATGCATCTTGTCTAATAGATGAGAAAATTTTTCCGTGGGAATTTTCAGAGCAAATATTTTTTCGAAATTATCCATTACAATGATTTCCTGCTTAACTTTCTTCCTTGTACCTAAAAATGGCGGAAAATTAGTTATTATTAGGGACAAATTTTTAGTTAAAATAAACATGAGTTTATTTTTTTTTTTACCTCTATATGATTTGAAATGACCCAAGCTCTCTTTTTGACTAAACTTAACAGCCCATAACATGAGAATTTTATTTTCACTGGTATTTCGTTACCTCTAAAACTTGGAATCATCATTAAAACCTTGAAGACTTGATGATAAGTACTTGTTAATATCAACATCAAAAAATATTTTCTCTATTTTTATTTCTTAAATTGCAAATTTTTTTTTTACCTTTGACAAAAAGTAATTAATTTCATTAAAGAATAAAAATGTTAATTTCAAAGAATATAAAAAGTTATTTTTGAGATAAATTGTGATTTACTTTCTAATCACAAGGAAGTAATTAAGAAAAATATATACATCAAACTTAAAAGATCAAATTTTAGAGAAATAGTCAAATAAATTAACATACTTCAACTTGACATTCTCAATAGCATCACTAATTTCTCAAGAGCTAACAATTCAACTTGATCAGTGTTGTTCTTGAGTTCTCAAGAGTCAGGTACATAAAATAAAAGCCCAGGTAATCAGTAAGCATGCAAAAAATCATTTCAATTAATTTTATCACAACGATGTGTCCACACGTCTTCCATTGATGTTCACACAAGTGCCGGCGACTTGGAGAGTCATGTGTTTACCTAGTAAGTAGTGTTGTCAGTTCGTAGCATTGAAGATTACCAGAGAGTGAGTGAGGAAGAGATCAATTGAACGGGAATCAGAGTAAGAAAGAGAGAAAATAAAGGAAGAACGATAGACAGTTAAAAAGTGGGGGATGTGCAAGATGCTGAGTACAACGTGGGACAGAGTAGGGATATATTTTCTGGTAGGGGAGTAGTAGAGTGGGGTGAACGCAAGAGTCGTGTAGTCGGTCGCAACTCACTTGAATCAGTTGTCCACCGTAGGAGCTCGGGTAATGTTACTTGTTCGGTGGTAAGTCTCCTAAAACACGCGACAACTATTAAAAAAGTATAAGAAAAGTAATTTCTAGTTAAATATGCCCTACAGTTTAGGGATTCTACGAAGCTCTAAATTACTGAAAATACCCTAAATCGTTTCTTAGAGAAAAAGACTGTGGGAAACAAAGTGATAGTGATTATGTGTGCGTGACGAAAGTTTTTTTTAGTTAAAAAACTTCATATTCCAACTAGTGATTCAAAATGGAAAAACGCGTGTTAGAATTTTTTGTGTGCATTTTGCTGTTAGCATCAGCCTTAGGGCGTAGTATCACAAGTTTAGAAGCACCAAGAGGATGTGAATGGACGAAAGAGAATAATATTCAAAATCTAGGATGTCGGTTAAGAACAATTGGTAATGCGGTGGAGATCCTAGGGAATTTATCAACAATAGCAGCTGAATCCGTTGGAAGTTTGACACTTGAGTGTAACGATGCATTGTTTTTCGAGAGTCAATTTGATGAATCTCAAGATTTTTTGACGCCGCTAAAGAATGTTCAAGGATTAAGCATTGAAAGATGTAAGGTCCGTTACCTTCCAGGCGGTGCTTTTGCATCAGCACATAACTTGCATCGTTTTAGTCTTAGGACGGCAAACAACGACTGGTCGGGTATGTCATTGGAGATACATCGCGACGCACTTCGTGGTCTTAGCAACCTGCGGCAGCTCGATCTTGCCGACAATAATATATGGACCCTGCCGACGGAACTGCTGTGTCCCGTGCCGAGTCTTGTGAGTCTGAACCTCACGCGCAACAAGTTACAAGACATTGTGTCGTTGGGATTTGCCGACTGGTCGGCGACATGTACGCCAAGTTTGGAAGTATTGGACATCAGTGATAACGATTTGAGTGTTTTGCCAGACCGATCTTTCAGTGGATTGAAGAGCATGAAGACTTTAATGTTACAAGACAATAAGATAAGGCATGTTGGTGATCATGCACTTGGTGGGCTGTCATCACTTCAACAATTAAATTTATCAAGTAATAGACTTGTTGCTTTACCACCAGAGTTATTTTCTGATACTCATGAATTACGTGAATTAATTCTTAGTAATAATTCACTATCAGTTCTTGCACCAGGTCTTCTTGAAGGTCTAGATAAACTTCAGACTCTAGATCTAAGTAATAATGAGCTGACGAGCCATTGGATAAACCGTGACACGTTTACTCGACTAGTTCGTCTAGTCATTCTCGATCTATCCTTCAACGCCTTGACAAAGATAGACGGATTCGTGTTCAAAGGCCTTCTTAGTCTACAGGTATTGCGGCTTGAGAGGAATAACATCGAGATACTGAGTGAGGGATGTTTCTCATCGTTACGGAATCTACACTCATTGACTCTCTCACACAATAAAATAAGTCGATTCGATCCAAGTCACACGGTTGGACTTGGGTCTATCGTTCAACTTTTTTTGGACAGCAACAGACTCCATACCTTGCATCGTCATGCCTTCGTCAATGTTTCAACATTACAAGACTTCTCTCTGAGCGGAAACTCTTTCACCGATATACCTGAAGCTATTAGAGAGTTAAAAAATCTTAAAACACTAGATTTGGGTAATAATAAAATATCCAGCATAAATAACTATTCATTTGTTGGCCTGAATGAACTTTATGGACTCCGTTTGGTGGATAATAAACTTGAAAATATTACTAGAGATACTTTCTCAGCATTGCCAGCTCTCCAAGTGCTTAATTTAGCTAGCAATACAATCAGACATGTTGAACAAAGTGCTTTTGCTCGCAATTCAGTGCTTCGTGCTGTTAGACTTGATGGAAATCAATTGACTGAAATTCGCGGAGTTTTTACAAGTATTTCAACCCTAGTGTGGTTGAATGTATCAGACAATAAATTACTCTGGTTTGACTACAGTTATCTTCCTCAGAGTTTAGAGTGGCTAGACATGCATAATAACCAGATAAGTGAGCTTGGAAATTATCAGATGGTTCATGGAAATCTGAGAATCAAGATGCTTGATGCTAGCTATAATTATATCACTGAACTATCAGATGCCAACATTCCTGATGGTGTTGAGACACTATTTCTTAACAATAATCGTATACGTAATGTGGCATCAGGTACTTTCTTACGAAAGACAAGTCTAGAAAAAGTTGTACTTTACGGCAATGAGATCAAACATCTTGATATCACGGCTTTAGGGATTCAAGAAGTGCCAGCAGATCGTGAGATTCCAGAGTTTTACATTGGTGACAATCCCATTCTCTGCGATTGCTCGATGGAGTGGTTGCCGAAGATAAATGAGCTCTCGAGACTCAGGCAGCATCCAAGAGTCATGGATCTTGATTCTGTCACCTGTGACATGGTCCACGAGAGAGCAACACCAAAACGTCCTCTACTGTCACTCAAACCCAAGGACTTTCTTTGTCGCTACGATGCTCATTGTTTTACTCTTTGTCATTGTTGCGAGTTTGATGCCTGTGATTGTGAAATGACTTGTCCGGACAACTGTTCGTGTTATCATGACCACAGTTGGTCTAGTAATGTCGTTGATTGTTCCAATGGTGGCTATAAAAATGTACCAGAAAGAATACCCATGGACGCAACAGAAATTTATCTTGATGGCAATAATCTTGGTGATCTTGGTAGTCATGTTTTTATTGGTAAAAAAAGACTTGAAGTGTTGTATTTAAATAATAGTGGAATTTCTGCGCTTCATAATCGAACTTTTAATGGTGCTCCAGCATTACGTGTTCTCCATCTTGAAGGTAATTCGCTCCGTGAGCTTCGTGGTTTTGAATTCGATCAACTAGAACAACTTTCAGAACTTTATCTGGACCACAATGCTATTGCTATGGTTGGTAATACCACATTTAATAAAATGAAGAGTCTGCAAATTCTCCGCTTGGACAGTAACCGAATTGTTGATTTCCGGCCGTGGGAAGCACTTGCTGGAGCCGGTGCAGGTGCTCGCGTTGCTCTTGAGGGTAATGCTTGGAACTGTGATTGTGCCAATACAGCAAAATTGAGAGTCTGGTTAAATCAACATCAAGGAGATGCTGACAAAATGTATTGCAGAGATGGAACTGAAACTTTAGCACAAGCATTAAGTCGATGTGGGGATCCACTGCGAGAGGCAGTTTCCCGTGGGATTCCAGAATCACCAGTGGTGGGAGGTAACTTTGTACCGCTTTTAGCTGGTGCTCTAGTTGCCATCATAGTCATATGTCTCATCATCGCGTTGGCATTTGCCTTTCGTCAAGATGTACGACTTTGGATTCATTCCCGTTACGGTTTACGTTTGGGTAAAATGGCTCCCCCACCAGATGAAGAACGTGAACGACTCTATGATGGCTACATCATCTACAATGAACAAGACCAAGACTTTGTATCCGGATGTGTCTCAGCAGAGCTTGAACAATCAGGTCTTACACTTTGTCTTCATTATCGTGACCTTCCACCAGCTCATCCTCAAGAAGCTCTACTTTCAGCAGCTTCTGCTGCTAGAAGAATTGTCTTATTGCTCACACCAGTGTTCCTAGCCAATGAATGGCAACACCCAGAGTTCCGTGCTGCTCTTAGATGTGCTCTAGAAACAATCAGACCATCATCAAGACGACGACGTGTTGTTTTACTTCTTGCTGCTCAGGCACCCAGAAATGATCCTGAACTTCAACTACTATTACAAACATGTGAAGTAATTGTTTGGGGTGACAAGAGATTCTGGGAAAAGTTAAGATTCTCCATGCCTGATCCCGCAGACAACAGGCGGGACGGCAAGAAAATGAATGACAGATGTGGAATGAGAATACCAGCGCGTTACACGGCCGCGCCTTCAGCTCCGGCTGATCTTTGGACTAAACCAAACGCCGTTTTGGTTGCTCCGGTCCATCATGCACCCACACCAACCCCCACGCAGTCAACCTACGTTAGTTCCGCATCCAGCAGAACTGAAGATGAGGACAGCGGCGCCGAGCATCAACATCACGGCTACAGTGCTTTACACACTGCCAATGGTAGACCAGCCAGTCTTTCTTCACGTGGCAGCCATTTATATAGCACTATACCTGAACCACCATTGTCCCAGCCTCCTCCTGGCATGATCAATCCTCGTACTTATTTCGTCTAAACCACGATCTTCCCTTCTTTTCCCAAGTCTCCCATTACAGTCCCGGTCAAGAATCATTTTTTATCATGCGGACTCAAGATATATTACGTTAATTATGCACCTGATCCGCTTTTTTTACCTTTTTTAATTTATTTATTATCTTAAATTCTTGCTGATAATTATCTGTATTTTTTTATAATAGAAATATGTCTTAAGTTTAATTGACAATCATTACAAGCATCATCTCCAGTAAAATATCATTTAAAAAAATCATTAAAAAATTAGAGTAAAATTACTGAAGTTTTATTTTAAAATTAGCTTTATAAATGGCGATGATGCTTTTGGTGGTTAAAAATTGCTATGATAATTTTGACTGTGACTGCAAAGTCTTGTACATAATTAGTTTATTTAAAGTGCGGGAGCAAAGAGATAAAAAAATACTATGGGGACTGAAAGACTGTAATATTTATCATTGTAAAGAAGTATAAGTGAGTAAAAGCGTTCTAATCTGTGGCTGTCAAAGGCAACAACAAGACAGTGAATTTAAATGATACTTAAAAATAGATAAATTTTTTTAATTGCTGTCGAATTTTTGCCGAATGACTCTTTTTTTTTTTTAGAGTCAACGCTTACTAGTTTTTTAAGATATATTCTCTGTAAATAATGTAACTTTTGTAAATAGACTTTAAGGGGTTTGTTTGAGACAAATCTCAATGAGTGGCCCCCTGGGATATTATTAAAAATATTTCCTAGATAAATAAATATAAAAAATATAAATAAATAAATCTTTTAACGATTATAAGAATTATTATTATTAAAACAAATCATTAATTATTATTATAATTATTATTGAAAATTCAATCTGTTGTAAATAATTTCACAATGCATTTTATCTCACTTTTAGTGCATTTTAAATTAATTCATTTACCAAACTCATCAGAAAAAATCGTTTTTTTTTAAATAAACAAATCAAAATTATTGAAAAAAATTATTTGTGTTATCATTTGGATATTAAACCCTGCTCTTATAATGCAATAAATTCCATTAAATATCAACTTTCACTTTCGCTTGCGGCCATTGTTTAGTGGAATTTGAGACTGTCATCAGTTTTATTGTCTTTTCACTGGGATTTTGAAAGAGACAGGTCTGAATTATTTATGTTGAGTCAGTTTTATGAATAAATAAACTCTAGAAGAACGTATAACTTTCGAGTCTGGTGGTGAAGATTTGTTAGAGGATCAGCTGTGAAATTTTCTCAAGTTATTTGCAATGGATTTTGTAACGGAATTCTTGGAATTGTGAGCTGCTTTGATATCAATTTTTCGTTATTAAATTATTAACATTACTCATTGGAATGGCCCATTGTTAGCAGCGTTTAATAAACACAGACAACTAAAAGTTAAAAGTAAGTAATATTTAATTAAAATTATTAATTTATGTTTGACGACTTTTTTTAAACACTTTCGGTTGTTAAAAAAAGATTCTGTTGTTGTTTGAAATCGAAAATTTCCTCCTCTGTAAGATCCAACAAGTTCCATGCTTTTATCTCACTTAGTTTAACCATAATTAATTTCTGAATAACCATTGCAATAATTAAATTTTCATCAGTACTCATTCCACTGGCTTGTTATCAGTGTTTGATAGAGACAGCCAAAGTGAAAGGTAATACCTAGATAAAATTTCCATTAGACTATAAAACAATTTGTTTCAATTTTTAATTAATTTTTGTAGATGCTTATAAATTATTATGTATATTAACATTCAGAAAAGTTTAAATTTGCTAATTTAAATCATTCTGTAATATATTTATTCACAAAATATATAAATATTGAATAATTATGGTAATTACTCATGATGAAGCTGAGAAATTGGTAAACAAATATTATATTACATATTTTATTTTAGATATACATATCAGTTGAATAAATAAATCAAGCAAATACATATTAATTGCATCAATATTCGCTGAGTATGTGTGCTTGGAAGTAACGAATCATGTTAAAGTTATAATATTTATCATAGAATTTCTTTCTAAAAATTAATCGAACAAACAAATTTAGACGCTCAAGTTATCAATAGATTCCAGCGATGAACTTATTATTCAAAATAATATCATCATGATTTTTTGATTTATCACTCAACATCTTTTATACATAAAATCTTCTAAGCCTACATTAAACAAAGAAAATATAGAACAATGATTCTAAATGATTTAAACTAGACTATAAAGTGCATTCTATCAAGGTTGGAGATTTGCTGTTGCCTGAGCCTCTTAGGCAATCCTCTTCTCAATAGTCTTTTGTCCTAGGTCTAGGTTCCAAAATACATTGTTCATATACTGATTCTGTACACTACTTATAAAAGAATTGGTTTCAATAATAATATAACTATGATTGTTGTTTGATCATTAATTACTATGGAACTTGATTATGTCACTCATTGGATCCAAAACAAGGAACTGATGTTGGAGACTTTGGAGTAGTTTCTAAAGTTGTTTGTTTTGAATTTATGAAAGTTAAACATATCTGAAACACAAAAAAATTGCTAATAAATTGATGTTGTCCTTTTACAAATACATATTTATAAAAGTGATGAAAAGTATGATGATTAGTATTAAGTGATGCATCGAAACTGCTTGGAACAATTAAAAAATAATGATAGTATTGTATAGCAGTGTTTTAGTAGATTTCATCTTGAATCTTTCATATTATTATCTAGGTCAGCTTAATATTCCCAACTTTACTCATCAAATCCATGTAAACAATCACCTTTTTTATAACAAATTTTTTCAATGTCAATACACAATCCATCACAATAGTGCTCTCCGTTAGCACAATCAAATTCCAACTCTTGATCATTCAATCTAGAATTTAAATCTAACTCAATGGTATGCTCTGAATAACCAGTTCTTGAGTTGTTCGCATCAACTTGTTTGTCATATCAGTATTACTGAGAGATTTTTTTAATATACCTGGTCCAACAATTTCTTCTAGACTTTTGTTGCTTTTAGTGGTAAAGAAATAAAAGATTGATTTAGATGATTTTTTATTCTATGATTTCAAATATTGAGGATCATAATTTGAATGTAAGTCAAAGTACTATTTTTGAAAAAACTCTTCACTATAAATAATACAGCTGGGCAGAAAATTGTCTGGCGTCTCCAAGGATCCAGTTACAAGTCATGTTTGATCACTTATTACCAAAGTTATCAAGTTTTGAAGTCAGTAGGTTTAAACTATGGTAACTTCCATCAAATCAATTACCATTAGTTTCTTATTGTATTTTTAATTAGTACTATGAGTTGGACTTCATTAAGAGTTGTACATAATAATAAATACTTAATAATTTAATCCAGTTCATGATGAATCGAATCAAAAACCTTTTGATGATAAAATGCATAGTCAAAACTATTTTTTGATCAATCGTCTAATAAAATTAGTATTCGAATAAATTTAAAATTTGTTTATTCCTTATATTTCATGTACATAATATTATAAAAAAAACTATTTCTGCTATGTTAAATGGATGAATTGAACTGGATGATGATAAAATCCAGTACTCGACAAACAAAGGTGTGAATTGATCGATATTTGAGGAATGTCATGTTCCAATAGCTAAGCTAGAATGAGCAATTGTGTTGATAATAAATTCGACTGTCATTGGATAGAGAATTTAACAACAAGCGTAATCGAATCGACAAGCTAATAATTCTTACCACGTCTCAGACAGGAGCAAGAGTCAGCAGCAAGCAGGATATAATATCAGACAGCAACTTTGTCTACCCCTTGCGTATGTAGTAGAAATATTCGATTCGGTTCTCGTATCAAATGTGCAACGTCAATTCGATTCATATGGCATTCGTTGAAACTCAGAATATGGTTTAGTTATCGAAAGCAAAGCGAAAGATAAGTGCGGACGTGATTTTAGAGCGAGCAAATATATGAATACAAGATCAATAAGTGACTTGTGCTACCTGTAGAAATTATTCCTCTTATGCCAACAAGCTTTTTGCATTTCTCATTGTCTAGGTCTTTCCAAGACTCTAGATGGTATTCGAGTGATGACTAAGAGCAAATAAATGTTTTATTTGAGATTCTATCAGCTGACATTAGATAGTATCATTTAGAGGTTTGATAAAAATTACTTTTTTTTTGTTTCGTCAAGTGATCTGAAAATATCTGAGGTATTTAATGAACTTCATTACAAGCTTGGGTATTTACTGAAAGAAAAAATTAGGACAAAAAATAATTCTTATTTACAGTGTTCAATTAAAAGTAATAATAATGTATAAAAATTGTGAAAAAGTTTTATAGAAGTTTCATTTTAATATTTTTTAGCAACACTTCTGGTGGTCGAAAAATGACTCCATTGTAGTGGCTGAGATTGGAAATTCAGTCTTCTATGAGATCCAATCGTTACTTGATCAGTTCAATCACAGGTATTCTTAGAATGAATTAAACAGTAATGTCATCAAGCAAAAAGACATTAAGAAATCAATAGCGATTTGATAAGTATTTCAACCAATTTTTTAGGAACTTCCGGTTGTTAAAAAATGACTCTATTGTAGTATTAAAGATCGAAAATTCAGTCCTCTATTATATCCAATCATTATTTTATTGTTTAAACTAGTGATACTCTTGGAATAAATTAAAAAGTAAAGTCATCAAATAAAACTTTTTTAACATCGAATAAGTTTATAATTTTGATTACGCTACTTTTACATGCAATTATTGTCTTCCGAAGTTATTGTAATAGAGTCGATTTTTGAAATTCGTAATTTTATCATATCTTCACGTTTTAAGACATTTGAAAACATATTAGAAGGTTTAAACATGAATGTATGTATGTACGTGCGTGAGTTCGTATGTCAGGTTTTTTTTCGTTTTCGTTATCTCGAGAACCATTGAAGATATCGACTCCAGAAAATTTTCATATTAAGGATAATACAATGAAGAAGATCTGAAAGAAGTTTGAACAAATTCGGTTCAGTCGTTTTTTTTTAATAACAAAAAGAGTGTAAACTGAGTTGAATAAAGAAGACATTTGAAATAAATTCTACTTATTAGATGATTAACATTATGGACAACTGAAGTCAATATAATATGGTTCTTAATAACTTCATATGATCCTAAACAATTATACATTGTTTATAACAATTTCAATGTGTTATAAACAATTAAAAATGGTTTTAATTCATTTAATTATTATAACTATGATTATATTCGATAAATATTACTAGAATGTTGTTATAAATAACGTGATGTAATTAAACAATTGTATCTTGTTTATAACAATACCAATTTGTTACAAACAAAAAAACTAAAAGATGAAAAAGTTACGGATTTTAATTAACGGAAAGTTCGTAGTCAGGACACAAACCAAGCCCAGACCCATTTTTTATTAAATAATACAAAAGACAACAGAAGATAACTATCAATACATCCATAAGAATAAAAACAATTGACAATCAACTGAAAAATCAAAATGATAAATCCTTGAGTAAAATACTAAGTCGGTTCTTAAGAATGATTTAAGATAAAGTAAAAGCCTAGGCGTATATCAGTTGAGCTTGAGTGCAATCTGCGTGAATTTGCATCATAATGAAGTAGATGAGACAGCAAAAAAGTTTTTCGACGATTGGAAAATATTTTCCAAACGGAAATTAGCGATTTTATCAAGAGATTACATTTAGAGGTTTTCAAGGAGTTGATGTATATCAGTTTAGGACATAATTGCGTGATTTTTTATCACTTAAAGGTGAAGAAGATGATGAATATGAAGGGTATAATTGTCCTCTTTCCGCACTAAACTAGTTCAACACTTTACTCTAAAGCTTTAAAAGCTTGTCTTGATGTAGCTGAAGTGCACCGTAGCCAGTTATAAGTTTTCGAGTTAGCTCTCATTTAAAACTGACGAGAGAAAAGTTTTAACGTTGGTGCCATCTTATCCTCATTTACGTGTGCGATAGTGAAGGGGAAACGAACAAGATGGAAGAGGAACGATGTTGGAAGAAGAAAAAAAGAGAGAGAGAAAAATGAGATGATAAGGATGTTTTATCTGATGATATTTCACATTTAGATGTCATTTATAATGAAATGAGACGTTGAATAGTATTTTTTAGTTCATAATAATTTTTTTTTTTCAAATTAAAATAGAACATTCTGCTATTGAACTACCAATCAATTTTCTTCCAACCTACTCTCTTAAACTAAATCAGTGAAAACTACTACGAATCAGTTAATATTCACTGATATCCAGTGCCAATCCAATCATTGATTCTTTCGATCAGTGAATATTAACTGATTCACAGTAGTTTTTACTAATTAAGTTCACTTTAAATCCAAGTGTTTAGCAACTAAACACTTAAAGTGTTTACAATATTAACCATCATAAACGAATAATGGAAATTTTGTAGACGACTTTTAAATGTTTCTTGCCGTTTTCCGAAGTGCTATAGTTTTTTTATGGTGTTGAACATTCTAAACACTTAGATGTTTTATTATTAAACATTTTAAACGTTTTATTAATAAACATGGAAATTTTTCAGAATTTGCAGTGTTTAAGAGAGTATAAATTGTAAGACACACCAGTCAGTAAACAGTTTGATGATTTAATTTAATTTTTTTTAGATTCAAAAATTTTTGCATATTGCAATAACTGACTTTTTTGAAATTCAACTCCGGAATTTAAAAGCTTGTATCTATGGCTTTAAAATGCGCTATCCGAAATTATTTTAGCATTTTTTTTTGCCAAAGTTATGATTTCTTTAAACCGAATTCGATTTTTTTAAAAATAAACAGTCTAAGTCAATTTTTTTTTTTAATTCTTTCCTGATTTAAAATTTTTTTGAAATAAATAGTAAGTATAGTTTGGTAGGAAACTGTCTAACATTTCCAATCACCTAAGTGTAATTTTTAATTGAATATTATCAAAGTTATAAGCCTTTAAAATTTATAGATACGAAATTATGATAATCTCTCAATAAAAGCGAATGTAGTTTATTATTACGAATCGAAATTGTTTTTGAGATTAGTTTTATTTATTTTTTTTATATAGTATGAGAGGCTATGATAGACATTATCTAGGGCAACGCATGTTAAGTAACAGAAAAATTCAAATTCAGCTCTTAATGAATTTTTAAATTAATATTTTCAAGTTCATAAACGAAAAAATAAACGAAAATTATGTAAATATTCTAAAGATAATAATTATTAACTAAATTATTCATTTATGATAATTAATTTCCTTCAGAGGTCTAGGTCATGGTCAGTTGATGATAAAAAATTTTTAAAAAACCGTCAAAATTCTTGGAATTGATTGTAATCATTTGATCGCACTAAACAACTAAATAATAAGATAGTTTTAATTTTCCTGTCATCAAAAATATTCATCATCTATCGAATTTAAATAAATTAACAAACAAAAAACAGATGTTTTCATTTCTAACAATAGAATACAATTTAGAAAAAAATATACATCTAAGCAAACAAAGTTTATGAGTTTCCTGGAATCACAATTCTTCCGAAGATCGATGGAATAGAAATTGATCGATCGGTATGTGACAGATCGAAAAATCGGTAAAATAGAGTCAGAAGAATTTTTTCTGAAGAATTTTTCCAAGGTTTTTTTTATAAGCAACTTTCGATTTTTATCAAAATGATTTCTCTAGTGTCATTGAGAGATCTGACACACATCCACCCAATCTTTCGATTCCGGCTGTTTTTCACGGTACTTTTGAATCTTAGAAAAACCTTTCAAGACCTTGAGTAATTTTCTATCATTAATAATGATTATTGTTATTTTCCAGTAGCATAGAAGGCAACCACTATCAATAAAATGTGATTAAACGGTTGATTTAAAATATTAAGAGCCTCTGGTATACTTTCCTTTTCTCGAATTTCATTTAATAAAAATTCTATTAATTTTTTTTCATCGAGTATAAATGATTAAATAAATTTCCTTTATGCTGATTTAATCCAATTAATATTATCAATTCACCCTAGATATCTGTCATCATTCATTAAGTCGATTACTCACAGGCCATTGGACTCTCGAAGCTTCTAGATATCATGGAGCATCTTATTCTGAGGTTTTATGACCGTTTGGATATTCTCCCTAGTCCTCTTGCCCTTTTTGTATAATTTTTAGAATAGATATCTTCACGCTCCCTCATCATTTCTTCACCGGTTATATGAATTGTTATGTTATTCGATAAATTGAATGTTCTTCCGATACCTATCGGAGACAATAAATTTGATAAATTAATTTTGGCGGTAGGGAAAATGTTGTCAGTGTGATACTGATATCAGGAAATGTGTGGGAAAATAGTTGGATGTGTTTTAGAGATGATCAAATTGATTTTTATTGAATAATAAAGATATTAGTTAGCTTTTTGAAATTATTATTATACGGAATTTAGTAAGTTTCTTGAGTTTCAGGGTAAAATAGAAAAACGACTTTGGGTGTAGTAAAAGTTTCATGAAAAATTAATTTATTGAATAAATACAGCAAAGTCTATGTATTTTCAACTCTTCAGGACAACTTGATTTATGTATTCTCAACTTCTCTGCTATTCCTATCCTTCAAACTTCTACTCTGCATTATTATTATTAATTCCTTCCATTTTTATGGATTTTTCTGAGTGATAAGTTAGTATTAGAGATAATTTAATTTTGTTTAGGCCTATTTTCACTAATTAAAAGTAAAAAAAATGTATACATTCCATCAAATAATTTTAAGCATTTATTTAATCAATAGAGGAAAAGATAGAATTATGGTCCGGTCTTTAATATGATCCATTCGTTTATTTTGTGAGTGATAATTCAACAGAGTATAATGTAATTAAGTAAAAACAAAAAGCGATCTATAATCCTACTGTTTCAATAAGTTACTTTTTGTTTTTACTCAATTACATTATACTTTATTAAATTATTGCTCGCAAAATAAACGAATGGACCATATTAAAGACTGGATCATAATCATACCTTCTCCTCTAATATAAGGTAACTTCAAAAATTTTTCAATACCGATAATATTTTATACGAACGTTTTAAAATATATACTCAATTACTAGCTGAAAAATAAGCATTAATAATAATGAATCTGTAACAATGCTCCAACAATTTTGGATTCTACATCAACATTAATAGATCCAAAACCGACGTCAGAAGATCCAGCATCAATATCAACAGATCCAGTACTGAAATAAAAAAATCCAACACGATCTTCAAACTCACTATCGACTAACCTACAATCATCATCAACATATCCATAACCTCCAGCATACCCACCATATCTTTCATCATATCCCCTACCTTTTTGGAGCTATACGCCACCAAAATATCCAAATAATTATGGTTACAACAATTTTCATTATAATGGAAATTATAATTACAATAATAATTATGAAAATAAAATTTGCAATACTAATTTCTTAGAACTATTGTAAAGTGTTTATGTCATCGTGTAGAGGAAAGTAGCCAAACATGGGCTACCATTTTGTTTTTACCACAAAAATGAAAAAACTATTAAAAAATTATTGCTCGTCTGATTTATGTGCTCTTGAGCACTTTAAAAGCATCAAAATTAACCATTTATTGACGTCAAAATAATCACACATATATTTTTAAAAAACTAAGTAACAATTAGTTACTATCCCATATTAAAGCACGAGTCCACATTTAGTTACTCTCTTTTATTATATATTTGAACCTTAAAAATGGACTTATAAAATGATCAACTTTCAACTGAATTTTTGAGACCCAAAAATACTGGATTATTGACCCAATAAATGGCCATTTATATATACGAAATTATAGTTATACGGAAAATTTAGATAGTTGGGCCTTAAAAATAGGTTCAGACAATATTGCATACAAAAATAAATTTTTAAGACTTAAAAATAATAAATAAAAAAAAATTAATAGTGATAGCAATAAAATCATTATAACTACAAAAAATTTAATCATTTAGGCCCAAAATTTGGGCCTAAACTCTTTTAAAAGTAAATTCTCGAGGGTCAAAAATATTGGACTACTGATTCAAAAATGTATATTAATTGGAAATAATTATCAGTATTGTTAATATTCTAAGAAATCGAAATATTTATCTTCGAAATAAGGCCCACAAACGACAATCAACATAAAAAATTGTAAGGCATTTCAAAAATTCCTAGACATTGTACAAAAAAAATATTAGTGACCTTTGCGTAACATAATTTTTGGATTAATAAAAATAAAAAAAAAAATATATAAATAATCCTTCAACGTTGCAGAATAGCATTGAATAACGTAAATATGTCGAGTATAAATACAATAAAACGTAATGAAAGTCTATAAATCATAACTCGTTCAATGGCGTCAATTAAAAACCCGTATCTATTCACCTGCTTTTGATTCAAGGAAATTCAGACACGTAAGCGTAAATAATTCTGGTGTTTGATTATTTCCCTTTTGTGTTTTCCTGCTCGTAAGTCGTATTACCGAGAAAGAAAAAGATGAAAACAAAAAAAGTGAGAAGTAAATAGAGTATTACGCGTGAGTAAGCGAGACAAACATGGATTAGTCAAGGTTGTGTTTACTTCAGGTCTTCAGTCCATTCTATACATCAGCTTGAACTGGATCTCAATGCCCAGTTCTGTGTCTTGTCATCCACAATGTATTGGATCACAAAGGGTTCCGTAAAAGACATATGTAGGTTTTAAAGAATATAGAAAAAGACGCTTACACGTAAGTAAAAATGAATGAGACAAAGTATGGAGTAGATATCCGCAACGAATTTAACTGTGCTGGATTTAGCTGTCTATTCAAAGCGGTTTATGTTTGAAAAAAATTTCTATTCTCGGGAAATTTATCGATATTTTTAGGGGAGAAAATGAATTCGATGATGACTAACTATAATAAAAAAAAATATTCATAATATTTATATCAGACAATGATTGCTTACATTCCAGATAAGAGATAATGGAGTGCAGATAGATAAGTGGTGTCAGTTACCCATTAATGTTTAGATACTTAAAAATGAATTGTGAGTAAACTAAGAGAGATAATAGTATGTAACTTATTAGACCTTATAGAGAGGGAAATTTCTGATCTTTAACACTACAATAGAATCATTTTTGGACTACCGGAAGTGTCAGAAAAATTAGCTGAAATATTTATGAAATCGATTCTTTGTTTAATTTGACTTTACTTATTAATTTATTCTAGGAAAACTATTCAATATAAATAAAAGGTAACAACTACATCATACAGAGGACTGAATTCTCGATTTCAAACACTAAAAAGGAGTCGTTTTTGGACCACCGGAAGTGTCAATAAAAAATAATAAAGTGCAGTCGACAAGAAATTTAAAAAAAAAGTCTGGGCTTATATTAGTTTGTGTCCTGACTACGAACTTTTCGTTAATTAAAATCCGTAACTTTTTCAACTTTTAGTTTTTTTGTTTATAACAAATTGGTATTGTTATAAACAAGATACAATTGTTTAATTACATCACGTTATTTATAACAACATTCTATTAATATTCATCGAATATAATCATAGTTATAATAATTAAATGAATTAAAACCATTTTTAATTGTTTATAACACATTGAAATTGTTATAAACAATGTATAATTGTTTAGAGTCATATGAAGTTATTAAGAACCATATTATATTGACTTCAGTTGTCCATAATGTTAATCATCTAATAAGTAGAATTTATTTCAAATGTCTTCTTTACTCAACTCAGTTTACACTCTTTTTGTTATTAAAAAAAAACGACTGAACCGAATTTGTTCAAACTTCTTTCAGATCTTCTTCATTGTATTATCCTTAATATGAAAATTGTCTGGAGTCGATATCTTTAGTGGTTCTCGAGATAACGAAAACGAAAAAAACCTGACATACGAACTCACGCACGTACATACATACATTCATGTTTAAACCTTCTAATATGTTTTCAAATGTCTTAAAACGTAAAGATATGATAAAATTACGAATTTCAAAAATAGACTCTATTACAATAACTTCATAATGGGAAGTTAAAAATTCAACATTTTTTATTTTAATAAAATATGCAGGTATATTTAATAAAAATATTTATTATCATTCACTGCACGACTGCAATTGAATATTCCGAATGAATTGTCACCTCTTGAGGGAGGATTGAACTCACTTAATTATTCGACAGCCCTCTAGAGTTGGTCAATTTTTATACTTGACTCGTCATATTGTCCAACCCATTGTCAATGTGGCATCACATGAGCAATGAATCAACTATTCAGAAAGATAAAAAAAAAAAATTATGCAGGAATCTTTCGGTTCTCTTGACTCTTTCCTCGTCCCACGTATAAAATAATAAAAACTAAAAAAAGCGTGGGCATAGGAAATTGGTACCGCATGCACTATGAAACAGATTCTTACTATTCCAGAGGAACAATGTCCCTATTCGTATGCAGATTCGATCGCGTTGTGGTTTTGGAGGGTGCTCGTATATACCTGACTCACAATAATTCACCGAATCTATATATACTGTGTGTATATATGCAAGAGAAAGTTGTGACAAAGATGAAAAACCCACAATATCTCATCATCACGCTAGTACTCAATGTCGTTTGTTTAGTTTTATCGTTGTTTTTGTTCCTTATCTCTGTTTAATCATTTTCTTCGAGTGTATTACTTCTTTTCAAGTGAATTTTTTTTACATCTTTTTAACAATAAGTGCATTGTTTTTTAGTTCTAGGGAATTTCTAGCACAACAGTATATTTTAATGTTGTGGAAATTTTATATTTACATCCTTTTAGAATAACGTGCATTTTGTTATTAGTTTGAAAAAAATATTTTTTCTTAGATTTCATTAACGAATGAAACACTTTTCCATTTTTAGGGAATTCTTCGATTTAAATTCTACTGACAAATTTACTATTGCATTTACTATCCCTAGGGAATTTTAAAAAATATTCTTATCGTCAATAAGATCCAGTAAATATTTTTTATAAGCAATTGAGAATTTTTAATACGTAGGGATTTTTATGTTTCTTAAAACTAGTGAATTTACGATTATAGGAACTTTTTTCACAGGTATATTATCTACAATGCATTTTTGGTTTCTTGAGAATTTTTATCACTAGGAAAGTAAGTAAAAATTCTTATCTAAGGAGTTTTTTTTTATCAAGGAAAAAAAGATCTGTTTTTCTGCTTATTATTGAAAATCGCAGAGAAAAACAGACTTAAATATT
The DNA here is from genome assembly GCA_028641665.1 of Chelonus formosanus. NCBI lineage: Eukaryota > Metazoa > Arthropoda > Insecta > Hymenoptera > Braconidae > Chelonus > Chelonus formosanus. Next base: position 3,620,660 of record CM054000.1, read on the forward strand.
CCATGGTATCAGGAATAAAACAGAAGTCTTTTAGGACAAATTCAGTCTTCATCAAAGAGTCGTAATACAGATAAAATTTTTGACTCGGGTGAGACTGACAGTAATTTTTTGGTATTGTTAGGACATTTTCATTATTGAATGTTTGCAGAAATATTTTTGTTTAGGGAATTTTTTTATATCATTGTTACCAACCGTATATGCTTTTTTCAAAAAATATATTTTTAGACTTTTTTTTTACAATCATCATATTTTTTCTAGAGACTATTCCTGTATAGAGACTTACTCGATGAAAATGTACATACATAATTTTAAACTTTTCGATCAAACAAAAAAATATTTATCAAAACCTCTAGGCTTCCGGTATATTTTTTAAGTCGAATAAATTTTGAAGTCATGAAATAAAAAACATGAAACTAAAATTTTTTTTTTTAACATACCTGCGCGGAAAGTTCACTTTTCCATTGGAGAGGGGTTGAATTTTCCACTCAAGTATGACGAAAAATCATATTCAGCCCTAAGGAGGACAATTAGACTATCGTAAACCACGTGTTTACCACCCTCGCCTTCAGCTTGGGTTGTAATTTTACACGTGGTTTGAGCTAGTCTACTTTTCCTCCCTAGGTGTGAAATATACTATTATTGTTTTAAACTTTCAATTTAACATTGTTATTATAAAACATTGAAGCAAAATGAATAATTCACAGATTTCATTAAATGCCTCTAGGGACTTTCTTTTATTCTAATAAACTTTTTTTATTCTATACACTTTGGTATGATTATTCATGAAAATTATGATTCTAGGGGAAAAATAAAAACTTTCTTCAACTTCATAATTAGGAATAAAACTCTTTTAATATTACCAACAATGCAAAAAATAATAATCATAAATATGATTTGGTATTTAATATTTAATGAGAAAATTTCACAAGTCTTTATTCGTTGCTAATGTAAATTAGAGAGTTTTGGAAGATATTCTGATAAGATTAAAAGTAATATAAAAAATCCCTAGTGTCATTATCACCAAGATTTTGAGGTCAAAATTCATGGATTTGTTTAGAAATTCATTCATCATTGGACAAAATAATTTGCCCATAAATATCAACACTTGTAAGTCTAAGATGAATGATGAAAGCGTTAGGATAGTATTCAGGGTACATTGTTATGATGCATTATGAAGCGTCATCATCATAATTGATTCTAACGGCGCTTTCCAACGTTCTATTCTGATTGATCGAGATATATATAGTAGCTGAAGCAATTAGGATACCACAAGTCTTTGGGCTTTCAATACCTTTTACACTGTTTTTATTTACTTTGACCTCAAATGGTAAGTCCAAGTGTGTATGTGTGTGTGTGTGTTGAACATGATCTAATAATCATTATTTTTTCAACCTAATTTTTTTTTTCAATAGTAATTCTAACAGTCTACTATTTTTAATTTCAGGTGAAGAATTTTTAATTTGATGGATTACAATTTTGATTTTCAAACAATGATTCTTCATTTATTTACAATCAGAGAATAAAAACAGTAAAAAATATTTACAATTTGGTTTTTATTATTAAACAATCATTTTTCATTATTTATATATTTATAGCCATTCTGTTAGATGATCAATATCTTAAAAAAATCATCTACTTATTAATTTAAATAGTTCCTAATAAGTTATTTAATAAATTACTTACTTTTAATTGAATAAAGACAATTGGATTAGGAAAAAAGCTTGAAAAAAACTTGTTAATATCTAAAAAATCTACAATCTACATAATAAAATATTTATATTAAGTATATTTCGTGGACTCAACTCCACTTACAACTAAAACTTAATTCCCTTACGCAGTTGATTTAAAAGGAACTGCGTAATTATTCTGATTCCGACAGGCTTGTGTGAATCAGAATGCAATGTAACAATAAAAAGTCTCAAATTTTAATTTTTCAACTCCGTACGAAGTTGTAAAAATGTCATAAATTTTTCTCAGTGTAGTTACACAAACCAATAGTGTGAGCCAAATAAAAGCCATAGATATTAATACAGATAATGAGTATTCAACAAAATGAAATAGATAGATCACATGCAAAGCACATTCAATATCTCGATATTTAATAGGACAAAAGCAATTTTTTTTATAAACAAAAAAACTCAATGTGACATGTGGTCACAAATACTGACCCGAGTCAAAATATAAAACCTATTTTCATCCTAAGACTATCCTTTCTTCAGGTTTAACTTAAGATGAACAAATCCTAATTAAAGTCGGAATACGCAACCAATCAGTGTTTCTATAGGCTGATAATTTTTCAATTTTATCCTAAACTCATACTAATTTTATTTTTCTTTCACCTTAGGTTCATCCTACTTTTATTTTATACTTTTCCTGGTTTCAATCTAATTTTATTTGAGATTCAAGTAATTTTATTTCAACAAAAACATACTTTTCTATAATTATTAATTTTATTTTAATTCTAATTGGGCTGTCCATCAGCATTAAAATCATATGTATTATTAAAAAAGTATGAATGTAATGGAAGTTATTCCAAATATTTCCATAAGTAATACTAGATATAAGCAAATCAATTTATGAGGTTGAAATCAGGCTATTCTGTCTATATCTTTATTTTTACCAACTTCAGAAGGATAAAAATGGTATTAGGATTAGAAAGTTAAAATGAGTCTTTATCATCTTAATTTTGATCTACTTAAAAAATGAAACAGAATAATATTAGGATAAATAGGTTGAATTTAGGATAGAAAGGATTGGAATAGTATGAAAAGAATCAATTTAGGTGTTATATTTTGACTCGGGTACTCTTATCTGTTGTCAGTAAAAATGCGGTTATCACGATTTAACGATCAATATTCAAAAACTTTGAAATTTTTGAAACGTATAGACTGAACGAAGCGTTTAGTTTTCACTAACAAAAAGACACAATATTGATGTAGAGTTGCGAGAACATAAACAGTTCAAGAAGAAATATTAAAAATTGAATAAATCTCAATTTATTAAGTATGACTAATATTCGCCACATAATCTATCTAAAAATAATACTTAATTTTTCTTCTTTGATTGATTAAATTATTCACGACAGTGTGAAGATATTTTTTAGCAGTAAAAAACGACTCTGTACAAGTCCCCGAGGTGATTATGAATGAAGATAAAATCGCACTTTTGTAAAATGTCTGAAATTAATCGCTCGCAGTCAAGGTTTACTCTAAGTCGACACTTGCCAAGAATTAGCTGCTGAGTATTTTAAGCCAATTTTTCTCTCAAGTTTAAATCTCGCTCCTTGTTTCCTCAACACATCTTATAATTAATGACTAATTCAACATGAGAAGTACCCAAAATTTTGCATTTATTTATTCACTACATTTAATTATTTAAATTTTAAAAAAATTCTATCTAAAGATACCTCTTGCAATAATAAAATGGATAAACTTTTTAGTGAATATTTATAATTTATGTTGATAAATTCATGCATGTTATTAATTATAAAAAATAATTTTAAAGTCACAAAAATACTTGCTGTTATACTACTAAGGAATTAATTTAGTCCAGTCCATGACATGTTTATGGAGACTTAATTAACATTCTTTCATTTTTATTGTCATTTTACAGCTAAACTATAAAAGATAGAGGACATAGTGTAAGGACTTTTTTAATGCAAAATTAAAAGAGCTTTAAAGTTTATTCGAAGCTTTTTTTTGTATCTTTCATAGTTTACGAAATATTTTCACAAATAAATTCCATTTAGTTTCAAGACCCATATTTGATAATAAATATTATACCTTATTTTTGTTATTACTACCCGTCAATTTTAATTTTTTCATTTCTTTTATAAACAGATTTTTTAGGATCAAAGCTTATATGTCTCTTTCATCTCATTTTCCAACTAAAATGAACCCAAAGAAACCAATAATGGAGACAGAATCTCCAAGGCGGATTTCAAGATGATATAGAAGGATATGTATTAGGTGGATATGTCTTTGCTACACATGTTTTCTCATATTGCTCGTCATATAGTCACATAGTCTTACGTTATTTTCGTTTTATCCTCTGCACATAAGACAGATAAAATCCAAAAAAGAAAGGAAATAGGAGAGAAAAAAAAATTGTTAGAAAGGTGAAAAGCTAAGATGTTCTGCAGGAGAGAAGTCGTGTGCATGACCTTTCCCTCATCTTTTTCTTATTGCAGCTCCAAAAAAGTACTTTGGGCTTGGGTTGGATCTTTTGTGATGAAAAGTGAGCAAAATGTTGGCTCGGATATTGACAGAGAGACTTTTCGATAGTATATATTGATTTAAAACAAAGTAATGAGTATTTTTACTCGACCACACTTTTGGCAATCCCAAACACTAGGGTAGAGTGTGGTAATTGCAAACACCTAAGAGGAAACAGAAATAAAACAAAAGTAGTTAAAGTTATGAATGTTATTTATTATCGAAAGTGTACTTGAATTAATAAAGCTTAAGATCTTACAGTGGTGTGGGGTAATTACGGAAGGTGTGAATTCTATCATTATTTAAATCACAGATAAATCCTTTTGATGAACTTTCACTCATCATAAAGTTTTCGTGGGCCCTATAGATTAAATTTATTACATTTTACCCAATCGTTATTGGGAGGATATTCATGCTTTTTGTTACAATGTCAGACACCAATTCCATTTAACTCAAAAATTACGTAAAATTGTTAAAAAATAATGAAGTCAACATATGTTGTACATCAAGCGCGTTGTCACTTTACTACTGTTTATCAGGCTCTGCATTTGAGATTGACTTCCGATTGCAATATTGAGAATATGTTTCCACCCTTTCTAACATAGCCAAATATAGGTGTTCGCAATTACCCAACGTTCAAATTTACCCCACTCTCCCCTACAATGAAACGATAATTGGACGATTTGTTGAGCAAGTAGAAAATCTTTTCCCAAACTTGGAAATTTGTTTCGTAATCTCTCGAATTTTCAGAGCAAAGTATTTACAGGGATAATTTGACACGGCTGTTGCAGCTAGAAGTGATGTGGATCTCTTGCTGAGTACCTAAAAGCACGTAAAATTAAGAGTGACAGCCCGCTAGTAGATTTGACGATTGGATGCGTTTGAAAAGTTTCCCCTAAAAGGATTTCAACATCAACACTGTGTCCTTAAATTTCATATGTGTTTGATTACCATGAAGTTTCGTTGGAAGTGTGTACTGCAGTTAAGAAACTCTTTCGAAAGTAAGCACAGATACTAGATAAGGAGGAAACTGCAACCTTGTTGATTCCGTGCTTTTAATCAAGTTCTGCTGCTCCGGTAATTTTGTTGAGATAGTTTTCCTTACCAAATGGTTCAAGTTATCAAAATCTCAACATTTTATTGGTTTTATAACAAACTTTGGTGCAGTTAAAAAATTTTTAAAAGGATTAATTTTGTACTAGTTAACGAGTTGCTTCGTGCTATTTGTTAACTTTTAATTATCAATGAGTCTCGAGATGCTTCTGCTGCATTTAATGAGTGAAATAAATTCTGACACAAACACGTCTTGTTGGTACTCCATCTAGAGGTTTTCGCATGTTTATTTAAAGATTTGGTTTTCGAGATAGAATTATTTTTAATTCACTCATGAAGAAAATTTTCAACTGTTTTAAGATTCAATATTCTATAAAATTGCAATAAAGTCATGAAAACTCATTCCTTGATTTTAAACCCCTATACAACATGAAAGGATTATCGAAAATTGATTGTCTTATAGTGTCTGAAATCCGTCCGGTTCTCATTGGAAAGATTATGACTTTAGTTTTTAGAAGAATAATTTGTTATATCCTCAAAAAAACCAAAAACTGTCAGGAAATCGAAAACTAGTGATTTTTCAAATTACTTCTTTGCTTTAAATTCCTGTCACTCGAGTATTTATTAACAAAGATGGTCTTAAATGATGTGTTTAAAATAATTTATTCATTCTTAAAAAAGCAACAAGTATCCCATTACTGCCGAAAAGGTAATTTTTTTGACTTTCAACCCTTATAATTTTACACGAACGAATCAGCAACACTTTTTATTTATAGTATAGAGTTAAGGTCGTTCTTTATTTATTATAAGGGTATCATTCTCTTCATTTTCATGCCTGAACATGCGAAATTAAATCGAACACCAAGAGAATAAGTTCCAACACTCTTTAAATGAGACAAACTAGTTACAAATTTAAAAAATCACCTCTTTTATGGCTTAATCCTTTATAATTCCTGACAGGATGATTCAAACATGATTTTAAACAATTTTTCAAATCATCTTAAGGATGAATGAGCAGGCGGCGGGGTGGGGATAGGGATCTACGTTTGCGGGGTGAAGAGAATAAGGTGATCACGTGGGACCACCATTACATTTAGCATTACATGTTAGCCATTTTCGTCATATTTTTCGAAATATTTGCTAATAACTTTTTTATTAGTCCGAAAATGATATGGTTTTTTTCCATAATTACGTTTATGAATATTTATACTTTCATTTTAATAGTTTTTTAAAAGTTAATCTTTAGTGAATCAATATGAAAAATGTGATAAGATGAAGGCTACTATTGGTTTCTTCATAAGCGTAATGCTAAAAGAAATCAATTTTTAAATCGAATATTTCACAAAGTAATACGGTAATCACTCATTGAACAACGAAAATCAATTCGTGCATAATAAATTGACTTATGAGAAAAAATTCGACTCTTCATCTTTGATTTTGTAGGTTGATCATACATCCTTAAATCCAGCTACAAGATTCAATAAAAAAAAATTCCTTCACTTATAAAGTAATTGAAAACTGTTGAAATTTAAAAAAAATCCGAGTTCTTCAAAATTTCTCTTCCTTTGGCAACTTTTATAATAACGCTTATATTTCCCAATAAAAATAACTCAAATAAATCATTGATTACGTCTTCATGGGAAATAAAACCAGCGATTGTCATAGATATCGGTGACAGCCTTATTGAAAATCAATTCTGACACCATGAGAATTCATAAAACTAAAGAAATCTCCAAAGCTGATATTTTATTGTCCGATTAATATCCTAGTGATTTCTGTTTCCTATTAAAGTATAGCAAAAAGTTAATAAATCATTGTTTGCAGTAAAAATAATTTAATTAACCATAACAATGTTTAAAGATAAAATTTTTCTCACATATTGCCACCGTTTGAGAATTTACGAAGCCCATACATATCCGGTAAAAATTAGTCACAGTTTAATACACGTGTTTGAACGTTATCCTTGACGAATCAACCTCATTTTCCCACCGGCGGACTCTTCTAAAGATCCAATAGTAGTATATACCAGTAGTGCGGTCATCACTACAAAGCCCACACACTAGTGGTACGTTAAATCTTAACAAAAAGTATACAGGTCGGCTTTTCTTTATGTATATATGTATAAATATATACACACATTTATAAATTGAGAAGAAGCTTTGAAATTTCCCCTAAGACATACATTGTTCGTTACAAAAAGTCTTTGAACTAAACAGATCCTCAAAGCATCCCCGGAGGTCCGTAAAAAATTAATCCTTCTAACTTTTATAATAAAAATCTGCTTTTTTTATTTATTTTTATCATTACTAAATACAAAAAGCATGAACTCATGCTCAGCCTCATACTATTCCATGCTCAATGTGCTCTCCTTTCGATGCTTTGCATATATACTAGAGTATTGAAAAAAAAACTCAATAAGTAATTTTTTTTCTTCAATTTATGGTTATAATAAGAAAAAACTATTAAATTGAAACAAAGATAAATATCGTTTGATCTAAAGGAAAAAAAAAATAGATCATAGAATTCTTATGGTTGTTTTCTTTACTTTTATTTTATTTATAATTATCATAAACAACTATATTATTTAAAATTATTTATTATTAACAGTTTTAAATAAATTTCAATAACGAAAGAATATCATTGATTGTATCTAAATCGGTAATTACTATACGAAGAGAATTTTTTCATTAAATGTAAATGCAAAAATGACAAGTACACGTTTCAAAATTTAGAAGTGAAAATATTTCTGTTCAACAATTTATTTTGGGTTGTCATAAATAATTTTTAAGTTATCCTGAATAATTATTGTATCAAAACACCTTTTTTTTATTAAAGCACCTTAGACCAATATTGGTTTATTTCGGCGATACAAAATTAGTACACATATATTTAGCGGTCAAATACATAGTCATTACATCATAATTTACAGTCTTATATATAGAGATTATAATGATTGAAAAACTTGGCAATTATTACACTGCAAATCTGGAAAAGCTCAAGTGTTTAATGACGAATCACTTGATGTGTTTAATAATTAAACACCTAAGTGTTTACAATGTTGAATACCCTAAACAAACAATAGCACTTTGGAAAACGCCAAGAAACGTTTAAAAGTCGTTTACAAAATTACCATAATTCATTTATGATGTTCAACATTGTAAACACTTGAAGTGTTTAATTGCTAAACACTTAGATTTGCAGTGCACCCATGCTTGAATATTGGACGTCTTTAAGACAGTTTTTACATTGAGTTGATTGGTCAACTTAATTCTTTCTAATTTGCTGCAGCAAATTCTCTTAAAGGATGTTATATTCTTTTTCATATATTTCACACTGCCACGAGATATGGTCTAGGCTCTCCACGCTCTTCCCACACCTACAGCAATTGTTGTCTACGAAGCCTGTGCGTTCAAGAGATTCTGCTAGGTTAAAATGATTGGACCTGCACCGATTAATAGTCACTATTGTCTCTCTGTCTAAGCCTGTGTAGTTATAAACTACGGTTTGGGATAATTATTGTATACTAAAACACCACTTATCATTTTTGCACTTACATTTACTAAATAAATTCTATTCGTGTCCTCCATCTACACAGTTACATAAAAGCATGCATTTCGGAAAAAAAAACAATTGTTTTGTGACCAAGACACGACCCTGGATCCCCAAAGTTTGCGCGTTCGGTGATTTACCACTTAAGATATCGCAATACTTAAATTTGCTATTTTTCCAAAAGTACCCATACTCATCGTGGTCCAACAAGAACTCTGCTATCTCTCTTACGAATTTAAATTTAAGTAAATTTAATAAATCGCTAAATTAGCACATAGATCCTGGGGTCATTAAGTGAAAAATTACCGCCAAATGAATTGATCTGGCGAAAATTTTTCCGCCTATAAGATCTACTAATTGGTAAATTTTCTTTATCAATAGTATGTATAGAATGAATAAATAAAAAAAAAACAAAGGAATAATTTATTTCATTAGCTTAAACTTAACTGGAACGTGATTCAAAGAAAAAATATAATCCACAAGGATCTATAGTGTTTATTAATAAATCATCAGCAAAATAATTGGATTAATCAAAACAAGGCAATTGATCAATTATCTCAGTTATAACAATAGTTTATATCATAGCGGGTTTCTATAACGATCGTTTACCTGTCCAATGAACCAACTTGTACAAATTCCAGCCGGCTTAGCAAAATACAATCCCATTGAGAGTTGGAATATACCGGGCATAGACAGAATAGACTAGCTGGTGGGACAGAGAAATGGGCTTTGATTTAATTGCCGTAAATAGGGGCACCATTGAGTGCCACCAGCAGATACTAATAATGACAAATGATAACCAACCTTTCTGATCAACTAAATATATCCTTGCTCACCCTTTTTACTATTTTTTTTATTCCTTTTCTATCACCAGCATATTTTTCAGAGCCTCTCTCAAGTTTTCAACATGAAAATAAATTTTTCATGGATTTGAGCTGAATTTTGTCTCAACTGCTGTCCCTTCATCAACTCACCCATCCTCTAGGGAAACTTTCTCGAACGCTCAGTTTGTCGCGACTGATGAAAAATCGGATATTTTCTCGGTATACACAAAACATCGACGAATTTACTCGACTTAGTAACAAAGTTTTTGGCAACTGATGTTGTCTATTACAACTATAGTTACATTAAATTGATTATAAAGTTTTGTGAATATTAGAGATTATTTAATCTCGTAGAGTGAAATTTTTTTTTCGATATTTCGTAAATGTTTATCAAAGTATGATGTAATGTCGACTGGACTTATGGATAAAGCAAAGTTTTCTGCAAAAAAAAAAACATGACGATAAGATTTTCATGAAAATTTTAAAAGAAAACTTTGAAAACAAATTGATAAGTATTTTTCTCTACTTTTTTCCCTCACTTCCGGTTATTAAAAAGTGACTTTTATTTTCAGAGAGTAGTGTTTGAAATTGGAAATTTCCCTATCTATACACTGCAAATCTAAGTGTTTAACAACTAAACACTTAAAGTGTTTACAATGTTAAATATCATAAATGAACTATGACAGTTTTGTAGACAACTTTTAAACGGTTCTTGCCATTTTCCAAAATGCTATAGTTTGTTTATGGTGTTCAACGTTGTAAACATTTAGGTGTTTAATTATGAAACACTTTAAACGTTTTATTACTAAACCCCTAAGTTTTCCGGGATTTGCAGTGTAGTATCTAGTCATTGCTATATTTGTGTTAACTAATGGTACACTGAGAGATTTTTTTTGATAACTGCAAGTACAAAACGTGACAAGTCCACGATTACGAAGTTGACAAGTGAAAATGTACGTAGATCGTAGTAAATTTCGGCTTATGATAAGTAAAACTGTACTATGATTAAGAAAAATATAGAATTAAGTACATCTCATCATTAAAATAATTCAAAATTTACTTCTGTTTACACACATTTGTACTTATAAATTTCAAATCACGGACTTGTCATTTTTTGTCCTTGCAGTTATCGAAAAAAATCTCTCAGTGTATATTCAGAATAAATTAATGAGTGAAGTCGTTAAGCAAAGAGGAAATAAAAAAAAAAAAAAACAATTTGATACTTAGTTTTGCGAAATTTTTTTCAATACTTTTGGTGGTCAAAAACGATTCTATTGTAGTGTTTAAGATAGGAAATTTCCACCTCTATCACTGCTTACAATTAAATTATTTTTATTACTTGAAAGTACTCTACAATAATGTTGTCTATAAAAGGATGTATGAATTAACTTATTCAACAACATTATCTTCAAAAATAAAATCTATTTTGAAGAAGAATTTTTCTAAAGATCGACGTCATGAAGATTTATTTTAGATAAAGCTCCAAAAGTATTTCAAGAATGACATAAAGTCTGTCACATAGTTTATTTTACCATCAACAATCCAAGCGTCAACGTCAACAGATCAATAGAGAACGGTACAGTAGGGTTTTGACAAAATTACGGTCAATTCTTGACCCAATAAACCCATGAAAAATTAGTGATCGGTCTAGTAGGCCAATTATAACTGAAAAAAAACGGTATATTTTTAACTTGGAAAAATTTCTAATCCATGTAATACATAATGGAAATTATGAAACGATCAACGAAGGATTGAGAACATCACGACAGTTACTGGAGAAACATTCGACTGACAAGAGCGTGACGATCTAATTTAGTATTCCATTGGATAAGTAGGCAGTCAAGTTGAAAAGTGAACTGGGACGAAGATCAGAGTTTCTTGACAGAGATGAAGGAGGAAGCTGAGAAGATATAAGACTAGTTTGTAAAAACGCGTGACGTCCGGGAGATCCACCTATGCCGATGGGGGACCACCCGCATATACAGTCCCTATGTGTGTACAGTTGCTTACCTCATCGTAATGGGACCTTATAAGTAAACAGACTCATTCTACACCACTATTCTACTTTCTTCCCCTGACACAAATGTCATTTTAAAAACAATCACCCCCCAGTTTGTCATTTTTCATCAATTGTGTGCTCGATGGCTTCAATGATTGAGTTATTCTGATAAAACCACTGACTGAATAATCAAAGTGACATTTGGATCCAACAGACACGGAAATTTCCGATCTCCATCACTACACAACAGAGTCGGAGTTAAACCCATAGAAGTCGAGAAAAAAATGGTAAAATCACTATAAAAAATTTCTGTAGTAATTGTAATGTACATGTGATGGAAATTTTTTACATGTACAATTGTATAGTAATTTTACTAAACATTTGTAAAGTATATTTCATGTACGCAGCATTGAAACTTACTTCTGTACGTACTATACGTACATTGAAATTTACTCAACATCTATTGAAAATTACACTATGTATAGGACCAATAGTTTTAGGTTAAAAGTAACCCTGATATTTATTCATTAAAAATAAAATAAAAAAATATTTCGATTATTTTAAGATTGGTTTATTGTTGACATATTATAGAGTAAACATTATTAGCTTGTGAAAATACTGCGAAAAATCCATATTGTAATGAAGATGGTCCTGGGGGAGATTCAAACCTACCAACCGCCAACTCGTGTGCATCTAAATCCGGTGTCTTGACCCACTCGGCTATCGACTCATTAAGAAAATTATTTTAATCAAATGTTTTTGCAGAAAATGGTTTGGTAATTAAAAGAATTCATTGTTGGGATTCAAAGAATACAATGACATCTATTGTTGTGTTAGTTGTTAAAATATAAATATTTTATTTCTACTCAGGACTGGGGAGAGACATCGACGAAAAACTTTTAAGGTTATCAACTCACCGGCATTAAGCGTGTTTCAATGTGCACATTGAAAAATACTTCACATATGTGTTGTGATTTTCAGTAAGTATAGATGAATTTTCAATGTCATAAGTGAATTTCAATAAAATTTATTAAAATTCAGCTAAAATATTAAATTTTACTTTACATCATTGAATATTCGTAGAAAATATAGAATTATTTTACTGCTGTTCATGAAAATAAAAATTCATTGACAGTGTTTAGGAAATTTTATGTATAGTTGTAAGTTAAAATCGTTGAATTTTCAATTGACTTTTTACAGTGAGTTTGGTTTAATTAGTCATCTCTGTGGTCCATTTACAAATAATTGACCCAGGATCTACGGAATTAAAAAAAATTAGTCAAAAATGTTGTTTCAAGTATGCCCCACACATAGTTTTCATAACAAATGGTAAAAAATAAGAGGAAGTGTACAGAGTAAAGATGAAAGTTTCCGTAGCACAATGGGTGGTCGGGGAAATTAGTCGGCATTTAGTAGGAGAAAAGGTTCTAACTTGAGCTTCCGGATTAGAATAAGGTAATAAGTGAGTTAAGTTGTTTAGGTGTCATTTTACAGACTAGATGGTCAAAATATGAATACCAAACCAAGTATTCTGACGTAACAAAATTAATTAAACCACTAATTAGCTAATTCTACATCGAAATATGAGATAATAATGGCTGTTGTATTCAGCCACATTTGACTTTGTTGTATCTATGTATTAGCTAGCATTGACTAATATTACTTAATTATCTGGGAAATATGAACGTAATTTTCGTGTATATTTGTCGTAAATTTATGCTAATGGAATATTAACAACGTAGCCTCGATTACGACCACGAGCTTTTAAAATGCAATATGAATGCTACGATTATTCCTCAAGAGGGAACAATACATTTCTCATGTACCCATTATTGTCCATTATTGGAATTGAATTAGTTGATGGTAAATGAAGAGAAAGTTCCGATGATATTTTAATGAGATTAGGGTTATGAAATATTTTTTGCAAGTTGTGATTATTATGTGAATTCTTATTCTTAAATTTAATAACTTTTTAAAATGATTCATACTGAACTTTGGATATTTTTTTACTGGCTATTGAAAATCAAAAATAAACTCTATTGTAGTATTTAAATTTGGAAATTTCTCTATCTATAGCGTCTAGTCATTACTTTTTTTATTTAACCAGCAGTATTTTTGAAATAAATTAATAAGTAAAGCCATAGAACTGAAAGACATCAAAAATTAAAACCAATTTTTTGAATATTTTTTTACCTTTCCATTAGGAAGTTATTGTAATGGAGTCGATTTTTGAAATTCGTAATTTTATCATATCTTCACGTTTTAAGATATTTGAAAACATATTAGAATGTTTAAACATGGATGTATGTATGTACGTGCGTGAGTTCGTATGTCAGGTTTTTTTTCGTTTTCGTTATCTCGAGAACCATTGAAGATATCGACTCCAGACAATTTTCATCTCAAGGATAATGCAATGAAGAAGATCTGAAAGAAGTTTGAACAAATTCGGTTCAGTCGTTTTTTTTTAATAACAAAAAGAGTGTAAACTGAGTTGAATAAAGAAGACATTTGAAATAAATTCTACTTATTAGATGATTAACATTATGGACAACTGAAGTCAATATAATATGGTTCTTAATAACTTCATATGATCCTAAACAATTATACATTGTTTATAACAATTTCAATGTGTTATAAACAATTAAAAATGGTTTTAATTCATTTAATTGTTATAACTATGATTATATTCGACTAATCACTGCAAATTGTAGCGTTTTAATTTAATGCACTTTAAGTGTTTTAAAATGACGTCACCCATTTGATTAACATTGTAGTCATTTTTAAGACGCTTCCAAGTGCATTAAAAGTTACTACAATGTTAATCAAATGGGTGACGTCATTTTAAAACACTTAAAGTGCATTAAAATAAAATGCTACGATTTACAGTGATCCCACACCTATTTTTTTATTATTTTTTTGAAAACTTCCGGTTGTTGAAAAATGATTCTATTTTAGTGTTTGAGATCAGAAATTTACTCAGCTATACAATAAACTTATTCATTGATTTTTATATCATTTAGTTTATTCGCAATGATTTTTTATGATGAAATTTAATAATCTTTTTCTTTCATTATTTATCACAATTTTATTCTGCCCCAAAGTTATTTATCTTTCCTTAAAAAAAAAAAATCAAATTATTATTTATATTTGAATCAAAAAGCTGCTTATTCAAAGTCCAACAGTGAAGAAAAAAAGTCTCCCATATTTTTTTCATCAATTTACCCATCTGTACATAAGTAACTCTACATCTCTCTATAGTATCCCAGCCAATTTGCAGTTGCATGAATTATGAGAATAGCAAATGGCTACGAGTATAAAACAATCTCTTTTAACAAACGACCTGTCAGGCATTTTTTCTCCTTTCATATTTCTTTACTGCCACAATGTCATTGAAATGCCAAGTGGACAATTGAGATTCATGGCGCTGATGTCATCGATACAAGTCTCATTTCCATTGCATTCAATTTAATCATACATTATATTCTCGGTAAATATAAAATATTTATTAGAATCAATTGGACTCAAATTACTCACAATAGTGTAAACGACCTGTTGACAAATAATTATTCACCTCACGCAGTCAACTAAAAACACTTCTAGCCATTACAATGGACAAGATGTAATATTGATGTTATTTAGTGTTTCATCAAAGTCTCGATCAAAGCAACAACATGCACATCATTCCCTATTGAATACAGGTGGCGCTGCTCATCGTCAAGTAACATTTAACAGAAACTCTTCTATGCACATATTTGCCAAGCACCCGCACTAAAATACCGATCATACGTTGGTGTAAAGACACGCGTGTAGAAAGCCTTTATCATCGCTTGAATAAGCCCGGATGTACATCACACGCTCAACGTGCCATCGTCTATTGTCCACGTGAAACCTCACTAACAAAGGCACCATGATCGAAGCTGACAGAATTAAAACTTATCTCGCAATATTTTAGACAATGTTTGGACGAAATACGGACACCTCCTAACTGATACATAATGATAATTTTAGGGCATAAGCTTCTATGAGCCTTTTTTTCAGTCTTTAAAAAATTAAAATTTATTTCAAAATACCTTCAGAGAAAGAGCTTTCCACAAACCCGAATAATTGAGACTCATCAAATATTTTTGAAAATAATTTTCACTGATATTAAACGCAATTATACAGGAATTCTCAAAATTTGACTCAGAAAAGCTCATACCTGATTTTTCGAGAGCATAAACATATTTTAAAAATCTAAAACAATTTTTTATTTGAATTTATACATACATAGAGACATTTAAAAAGCTCTTGTTCAACCTTTTTAAAGGATGAATGTATAATTAGAGCTTATTAAGAAAGTTTTAGATTAATTCAATTATGAGATAACAGGAATTTTGAAACCTTCAAAAAGTTTTACTTGTATCTGATACAATTATATAAATATTTCATCAGCTCGAAAGCTTTCACTGAATTTTCCAAGAATGAAAAATTAAATTTGAAAGCTCAAAAAAGTTCTTGCATCCCGAGTAAAAATGATCAGTTTTCGGGCGCACCCAAAAGAGGCCCCAAAAAATATTTTTAAAACTCAGAAAAAAAAAATTTGTCATAAAAACTCATCATTGAATTAACGTTTGTGGTACAAATTGACAGTTGTAATAATTTATTGTCATCATTGTCGAATATGATCTTAGAAAATGGGCTCGAATTAGGTATGTTGTTAGCCTAGAAAAACTTTATGGGCTTGAATTGGGATCATTCGAAATTTAATGACCCTGTAATGGGCTTGTTTTGGGCACTGAAAATATCTGTAAGTTAAGATTGGGCTTCAATCAGGTCTATATTGAACTTATTTTTCATTTTGGGCTTCTTTTGGACCTATTTATTTTTACTCGGGATATTGTAATGATTGTTTGAACGGTATTCAAAAGCTTAAAAAAATTATTCAACATTGTCATTCAAATTTTCGAAAGCTCCAAAAGTTTTTGCATGTCTTTCAATAAAATAATGAGTTTTTATAAATCTTTTGTAGATGGATCACTTCAAAAATAAGAATTTTTAAAATCTCTTTTAATATCTGATGTGATGATTAAAAATATCTGGTCATTGAAACATTTATTTAAGAGTAAATTAGTGTCAATAACAATTTTTCCAGCTGCTAATATTAACTCAAAGCTTAAATTGGTCAAATAAAGAGGCAAATAGATTAATGAGACTGATTGTAAAAGATCAAATAATCGCTAAAAATGGCGCTGTTGTCATTGGCCAATAGTTTAACCCTTCACCTCAATCGTGATGCCATGTTTCAGGTTACATCATGCTCAAGTCATTTGGAACAATTAAATCAATGTTTGCGTTATCAGAATCATAATTGCTGACATTTTGGTTCAATGGACTCGAAAGAATGTTTTTATATTTTTACTGGAGAAGTTATTTTTATTTATTCATTTTAAATGCAAATTATGACCAGAAAGTTGGTTAAATGTTAACCATAACGAAATATCGATGCTCAGTTTTCGAGAAAAATAACTCTGATGTATTATGCAGTGGATTAGAAGGGTGAGGAAGAGAAAAGTCTTTACATATATATTCAATAGCTGTGTTGCTATACTAGTGAATATAAAGAAGCATAGGAAAGTGTTCTAGAAGCATTTAACTGCCATATATCACATGAGACAAAAGAAAGCTAACCTCGTGATATTTATAAATTTCATAATAATTTTTTTCTTTAGTTATGAGGAATTTTTTCTACAAGAAAAAAGCCTTTTTTTTAATTACCGTGATGGTTAATCTTTACGGTTTATCACTAAATATAAACCGAATTAATATTTTTTTGTTTTTAAAAATACATTTTAATTATTAAAATGTTCCATTCAGAGATTGATTTAGATTATGGTGGTCTTATGCTTTTAGCCAAGTAGTACTTTTTCTTTTTTTTTTAGTGGTTACACTTTTTTTGACAGTGATGTAATTGAAATAGAAATACAACAATGTATTGTATACATATATAAATATATTGCATGCATGTATAAATATATTTTACTAAGTAGGGAAAAAAATATCTGTTAATTAATCTCACTGGAAAAGAGAACTGGATTTGGTTTTTATAATTTTATTCAAAGAAAAATTGATATTCAATATTTTGTTGTCTAGAGGCATTTATTATTACACAACCCGAGAAAAAATAAAATAGCTCTACATTGATCGACTTAGATCTATCTTTTGGCACAATTAGATCTACTTTTTTGTGTATACATCTGTTTTGATCACTTTAGATCTTCTGTTATTTCTGTAGATGAATTAAATGTTTTTATCATCGAGATCAATAGAGATCTCCATAGACATACAGTCATTTTTCTAGATACACAGTGATCTCACTCGATATACATAGATTTACTTAGATCAAGCTTGTGTTTTTTTTCGTGTAAACCACAAAAGTGAACATCCAACTAAACTTTAGCAATTTTTTCCTAATCATTGAGTGATTAAAAAAAAACTCCAATACAGTGTTTTTAAATTGGGAATTTCTTGCTTCAAAAGATAAAATAAATCATTCATTAATATTCACTGCAAATCCAAGTGTTTAGCAATTAAACACTTAAAGTGTTCACAATGTTAAATGTCATAATAGTTTGTTTATGGTGTTCAACATTGTAAACACTTAGGTGTTTAATCATTAAACACTTAAAGTGATTCATCACTAAACACTTGAGTTTTTCCGGATTTACAGTGATTATTTATAATTTACCTGAAAAAAATTGCTTTATAAAATCATAAACAATCATTTTCATTATCATTATTAACTATTTTTTCTAATCTATTAACAATTAAATTTTTCGTTATTAAATATACAACTTAAAAATTAAATGACACTATTTACTATTTATTGAAAAAATAACGATGTCTATTAATGTTTACATAGTCGATTTTATTTAACTCTGAAGCAGAACTCTTTGTTTAATATATTTTCTGTTACAATGCAGTAATTTTTATTAAAAAAATTCTCCATTATATTATGTCACAGTCATAAACATGTCTTTCGAAGGATTATGTACGCAACGGCCCAGCTGTTATGTTCATTGTCTTATTTATTTCCAATGCACTCCACCGGAAATAACAGGAAAAAAGATGTGACTCACATTTTCTTTAATAGTTAGACCCAAAATTGTTCATGATCCAATATATCTTGATTATAATCTACATCCGCTTAATTATCATGAAAAATTCAGTTCATTTCCACAAATCTATAAAGAAAAAGTTATAATCCTTATTTTCTTTTGTTTTTAACAAGAGATTTTTCATCAAGTTTGATTATTAGAGATACAATGTCACTGCAAATCGTAGTGTTTTATTTTCATACGTCACCTATTTGATGAACATTGTGGTAAAATATAAAAATAAAACTGAGAACGGTAAGTCCGTTATTATATTAAAGATAAGTATTCAAATAAATTATTTTGCAAGTTTGAAGAATTTATTAATTTAAAAGAAAGTGTACGTCATCGACTATTATTACAAGATATTAATGATTAATTATGATATTCATTTTCAATGTATAATATATCGATAAGATAGAAATAATAGCTACAGGAACTAGTCAAATCAGTTTAAAAAAAAACTATTTCTGTTTGTAATTAAATCTTTTACATTATTGACTGTTATAAAATTTATTTAATTATCATTATGAATTACAGTAATATTTAGATAATCTTTCATCCGCTATTTAAAATTTAGAAAAAAATAGATGGTCTGTTGTTAATCAAATGGGTGTTTTAAAGTGTTTTAAATAAAAACACTACAATTTGCAGTGGTTGAATTTACAATCCTACGTTAATCTCTTATTCAACAAAAAAAGTTTTAGTTTAACTTGAACAGCCTTTCCATAACGTTCATATTTCGTGTAAAATGAAGTCTTCAATAATTTCAATCAACTGCCTTAAGTTTCTTTTTTAATGCCACTCTTAATATGAGTGATAAAAAACTCCCTCATTAAATTGCAATTGCAATGAATGTAAATTAATTTTACAACTGAAGTATGATAGAGTGTTATAAAAATAAATAATCATACCTCGATTGATGATTAGTAATATATAACAAGAAATTATGTAAATTTTGGATAAAATGGCATTCACTTCCTTCTCGAAAACAAAAAATTCTCTTTTCAGCATATCCGATATGGAAAATTAATTCCTCCCTCGTGATGTCTGTTTCCTCAATTCAATTGGGGTTCTCATTAACGTGGTATCATGCTAATTAATCTCTTCTCTATCGTCCGCATGACACCCCCTCTCTGTTTATAATGACATGAGGCTACTAATTCTTCTTCAATAATAAACCGCTTGGAGCGTATATTAAAGCTGATAAAAAAATATTTGGAAACATAATTAATTATTATTACAATAATTGCCTTTGTCTTATTTGTCATCAGGAATAAGACAGCCTCTTTAAGAATTTCTTTAATTTATAAAGTAACAGAGTTATAAATACTAATGATGTTTTAATATTATAAAACAATAGTGTAATTGACTGAAAAAATTGGTGATAATTATTTATTATCACGGTTATCTATCTAATGGTCTAAGAAGAATTGAATTATTGCTATATCTTTAATTAAATGGAGGAGTGTATAAATTCGATATTCCGTGAGGAAGAGCTACTTCAAGATGAGTGTGGGCACGAGTTTGGAATAGCTTAAATGATAAAGCATCCAGCAGGTAAATATTTTTGTGCTCTATCCACATTTTAGGTGTACTTCACAACTAAATTATCGAAAATATGTCAAAATTTCATAGAACTTATTTACAGAAAATGAAATTCTCTACCATCTTTGTTTGAAACTTTTTCCAATTTTCTCAACCATTCGGAAGATATTGCAAAAAAGCCAATGTCAGAGATGGTAAAAATCACTACACTGATAGAAGAGATTCATTATTGTTAAAAAACCATTTCTTTAATTATTAAAATCAATGTTTTTTAACTGTTAGTAAATATTTTATAACAATAAAAAGCCTTAGTTATGAAGACATTAGTGATTTTATAATAAATAACTCTCATTTCATCGTAAAGAAATATATTTTAACAATTACTAAGCCAGTATTCGCAACGCCATCTAACTTTATGTCAACCTAAACTGTCATATTTATCAATTCACCTTTCATAATCTTACCCTAGTAACCAAATGTGCGTAAGACTTTCAAAAGACTAACGGAAGAATACGTTTGGAATCATTCGTCAGTTTTATGTACATCTTCTATGTTTCTTAGGAGCAATCGTACGTAAGATTGTCGTTGGAATCTGACGTAGAAAAAAGTCAACAAATATGGAATACCATTTGTTTTTTGGGATATAAAAAAAATCTTCATATCAATTAAATCAGTTTAATGTTTATACTAATCAGTCATACATTTATATGTAGTAATTAAGAGCCTTTAATCAAATATATTAGTTATCAAATTAAAATCTGACACAATAAACAAAATTACAAATTGAGAAATGAAGGTATTCCATATTAAGATACTACTCTATATTTGGTGACTTGTCTCTAAGCTGTAATCTCTGAAAATTAAACCGTGAAAATAATAAATTCCATTGCAAAATCAATGAATATTCACTGATTTTGCAGTGTATTTCATTATTTTCACTGTTTCATTTTTAGATAGTAAGATGCAATTGAGATTCTGAATTCTCATCTGCATCTTACAGCAGACTAACGTCGGTCTGATGCCTGCATGCTTACGTCAGATTTCAACGTAAAACTAATGTTAATAACGTACGTAAGTACTGGTTACTAGGGTATCTTACATTTTGCTTTATGCATATATTTTATTAATAGAAATATGTATTAAATAAAACCAAATTCTAACCTCATTCCAATGTTATGCCATTTTATATTAAATAAAACCATATAATCCACAATAAAATATGGACTGTATTGGTCACATAATATTCCTTAATAGTTAAGAAGATTGTAACAAAGTTATGTTTAATAATTAATATATTATTTTATTACTGACACAAAATATTTTTCTACAGTTAAGAAGCTTCTTTTATTATTACAAATCTCTTCTATCAGTGTATGTACTTTAACTACACTTATGAGTGTATACAAAGCGTAGTGAAAAAAATATTGCTGTAGAAATTATTTAAAGCATTATTACAAACAGATCAGTGTTACAGTAATATTGGATATCTATAGTAGCTACCTACACTGAAAAAAGGATTTATTTATAGTAACCATGTTATGTTTATAGTTAAAATGCTATATTAATTATTAGTAAATTTTACTTCAATTAAACATTATTTTTTTCAGTGTACATTTCTGATCATAATGTGATAGTATTAACGCCATTTGACATAAAAATTATTCATTATTCTAAAAAATATTCACTGCCAAGATTGTTTTTAGTCTAATTTTTAAACAATAAACTAAACTAGTCATATTTAAAATAGCTGCGAAAAGTAGTTATCCAAAACAACTATTTCATGTATCTTCTATTAACTATTTAGATAATTTCAATACTTCTCTCATGAGAAACTTAATCTAAGAGGCACGATATTGTTTCTATACTGCAAATCGAAGGTGAGTTAAAATAATACACTTTTTGTGTGTTCCATGTTATATTGCTATACACAAACTGTAGAGCCTTGTAGTCATTTTTAACACACTTCAAGGTGTGTTAAAATCTATAGTTGGTTTACAGAGTTTAACATTGAACACGTATAGGTATGTTTACTGTAACACACTTTAGATTTACAGTGTATACAACTACAAATATTTTCTAATGTATATAATAAATTACAATATAAATTTCTGAATTAATGAAATCAAATGGAATTTTAATAATTATTTACTATTAATTTTATCATCGAAAATTGTTATTCATAATAAAACAAAATAATACAGTATTAAAAAAAATTGTATAAAAATAAAGAAAAGAGTTAATAATTATAAGATGACCTTTTTTCCATTTTTTAAAAAAGATAAAGAAAGAATTTTTTATGTCATTTAATGGACTCATTAAATTAATGATACTGTAGACAGTTTTTCCATGTTATAAAGTTGTCTTTCGCATAATCAGTTATGATAAAATTGGCGTAGCTGATGTACACAAGTGGAGTCAGTACACAGGAATAGTGCGAAGCTTTAACTGACGCTGAAGAACGGAAGCACCTGTCTGTTGGTTGGATAGCCCCTCGTTTATAAATCTAACATATAATCAGGTATCCCTTGGCAAAACGAGTTAAGACAGAAAGAGTGAGAGAGAGAAAGATGAAGGTGGATCTTAAGACCCGCCTTATTACCGCCTTGTTAGTGCTCTTATTTAAGGCAGCTGCTCCATTTTACTTTAGACAATTAAATTGGCATCCATTGGAAGTCGTTGGTCACCCTTCTTCTCCTCCTTCTCATCCAGTATATACGCAGCAGTCATTTTTACCCTGACTTGACTTTTTTACACTCACTTAAGCCCAAAATCATAAGACCTCCCAATCTCAATAACAGCCTTTTGACACTTAGCCTTTTTGAAAAAGTACATTCTTGTTAGCATGATATATAATTTAACTGCAATTCTCTAAAAGTAGTCTACTATGTCATCAATCTGTCAGAATTTTACCTTCTTCATTAACTCACAGCTTAACATATGCAATTTACCACGAAAAATTCCAACTGAAACAATTAACCATTGCATGATGAGCTCAAATATAGATAAGTCAATAATGCTTTTTAAGTTGTTTCAGAGTCAGATTGTAATTACTGATTACCATCCAATGCTTAATTACACTTTTTAAACCATAAACGTATAAGAAAGATTTTTTTTTTACTTTCATTTTAAGAAGATTATGAACTGTGTTCATGCTTAATCACTTTTTCTTATATTTTTCCAATTATCTTTCATCAGATCGTTCATTATTAAAACGATTCTTCCACTGTGTGCTGATCAAATAATTATTTGCTAAAATAGTTGATAATATTAGCAGATAGTGATAAAATTATTGTTCCCTTTTTTGACGTAAATATAACTAGAATATGAAAGTAAATTGAATCATTATTATTGATACGCAAAGAAAACAAATTGGGTAAAAATTTTTCTATTTTCGTAAAGAGAACTAGTGAATATTCACTATTTATAGTGATAATAATACTACTAATTCAAACAGTGATAGTTTTATTACTGTAAGTCAGTGAATGTGCATTATTTTTTCAATAACTTTTACACTGCACAAAAACAAAGTGAAATTTATTTCACAAAAATACTTATCTTGCAGGGTAAATTCAACTATTTTTTGTACCACGATTACATTGCATACACTGCAAATCTCAAGTGTTTAGTGATTAGTCACTTGAAGTGTTTAATACTCAATCACCTAAGTGTTTTACAATATGAAACGTCATAAACAATCTATAGCATTTTGGTAAATGGCAAAAAACATTTAAAAGTCGTCTAAAAAATTACCAAGGTCTTTCATAATGTTTAACATTGTAAACACTTTAAGTGTTTAATTGCTAAACACTTGAATTAACAGTGTAGGGAGATAATTTTTACTTAATTCTTCTTATCGTGTAAATATTTTTACTTAATTAAATGACAATCACAGCAGGTGATTAGAATTTATGGGAAATCGGATTATGTGATAAGCGAAATGAAGATCGTATCATCGGAGACATGGAGGATAAACTAAATTTTACATGATTGAGAATAAAGTGAGATTCATTTTATACTCTCTTCCGATGAATCAGTGAATATTTACTATTAGCAGTTTTAATAGTAGCGTCTATTCAATCAGTAGAGGAGAAGGTAGAATTATAGTCGGGTCTTTAATATGGTCCATTCGTTTATTTTGCGAGCAATAATTTAACAGAGTATAATGTAATTGAGTGAAACCATTGAGAAGGTAGGATTATGGATTACTTTTTGTTTTTACTCAATTACATTACACTCTGTTAAATTATTTCTCGCAAAATAAACGAATGGACCATATTAAAGACCGGTCTATAATTCTACCTTTTCCTCTAATATTTTGATAACTGGAAAATAATGTATATACACTAACACTGATTTTTACCAGTGACTGAAAATGAATCAGTGAATATCACTACAAAATGTTGTGTAATTGCTAATTTGCTGTTATAAAATCATTACTCTTTGTAACGCATCACTAAACGACTATTCCTTTATTTACAGTCATTTACATTGATTCAGTTTAAAGAAACGCCACTCGAATTAGTCTTAGTATTATCACTGCAAATAGTAAATATTTATTGATTTATTTACGTGATGTTTACTCGATTTTCAAACACGTGCTATTTTTACACATTTCTGAGTGTGTTAAAAATGTCTACAATGGTAATCAAATAAGTGATGTTATTTTTAACGCACATAGATGTGTAAAAATAACACGTGTTTGACAATTAATATTTGCATGATAAAAATGAGATTATACGTAGTAATTTGATTTTTGTTTTCATTTAAAACGGAATAAAATAAATTTTAGTTTTTCCACGTGGGTTACATAAAGTAATAAAAAATATCCATCCAGTATTAATCTAAATGATAGTCCAGTCAATATGCTTCAAAAAATAATTGACTAATTTGATAGTCTGTTGAACATTAACCGATTTTGTTCATTAGGTTGTTTTTAGTGACGGCAAACGTCAGTATTTATTTGTGACTACATGACAAAATGTACTTTTTCGTATTACATATCTTGAAAAAAATGCATCGGAGATCGACACATGATGTAAATAATTTTTAGAGCTTTTCACGAGAAAAACAATAAGACCATTCTCAACTTTCTACGACTAATGGTTCTCGAGATATTTAATTGTTTATGTCAAAAGTACCACTGTTTTTTAAACAATTGATCGTAGCTCATCGACAAATAAACTTTTTGAAGTTTTTTTTTTCTAATCGGAAGTTACATTTATGCCAAATATGTAAATCAACTTGGCATTGATTAATTGTCATTACATTTTAAGATAAAAAAAAACCTGTAAATTTGATAGAGTTTGCCATAATGCATGTTTTTTTTAGAGAACTATTTTCTTCAGAGAATAAATGATATTTCTAATAAACGATAAATAAGAGTCAATTGAATAATTAAAACTCGAGGATAAAAATAATCCAAAAAAAGGAAGAAAGAATTAAATAAATGGATGATTTTAAAAGTAATCTTAAACAAATATACATGATGGATATTAAATTGTTTAAGAAATATTTCAAAGAAATAGTGATGAAAATAATCAATAATACTATCAATCAAAAAATACTTATGTACTTAATGAATGTTTTAATTCGTATAAATGATCACTTAAAAATTTGTAATAAATACTTAATCAGTAATAACTTTATACTAAAATGAAAAATCCATTAGTCTAGCAATTACTTTAATGGATAATATCCACATAAAATAAAAATAAAGAATGTCAAGTCACAATGACATTTTCTGAGTGATATAAATACTACGATAAATAAGAGAAGACCATAAACTTTCGTACAATCATATTCTTTCCATAAAGGTAAATTAAAGGAAAAAAATTTAAGTAGAAAAAAATGCACTATCTTAAATATATCGGCAGATACGTAAAGTATGTTACAACATTTTTGTTCAAGATTATTGTTGACTCTTGCTTGAGGCAATTGCTTTAAGGGATAGATGGAGGAGAGTAATCTAGTGGCTGGAGAAAAAGAAAATTACCGACTCGAGCGCTATCATGTATAATGAACCTCGTCAGTTCTCAGAAAAAATCTACATATGCATTTATGTATTTTAGGATACACTTAGAATATATAAACATGTAAGTGAGTTCAACCTTTGCTAAGAAGTCTTTTTTTAATAATGTTAAAAATAAAATGTCCTCAAAAAAAATTTTTGTTTTGTTCATTAAATTAAATCGAATTTTCTCATATATTTCGGGTAATCACAAAATGGCGACTTAAATAAATAAAAAACTATAGATCATTATTTTACTATGCATGACGCCCAGCATCTCGTTCTTTACTACTTACACATGATTGGTCCACTTTCAACGCTAATATTAAAAAAAAATTGATCTTTGAAAATTTTTATTAGAATACTTTTCTTTTTATTTGTCTATTTTATCAATCGTATTTACCAATTTTTCACACTTTACACGTATTTTTTTGTCAACAGTAATCTTAAAAAATAAATAGATCTGTGCTTACACGACAAACTTCCTATTATTAATTGTTTATAACAAATTCATACTGTTATAAACAATTTATAATTGTTCAGAGTCATAGTTCATCATTGATAATATTATTTTGTCAAAAGCATCCAAATCCATGTGATGTATGCATTAGTTATTCGATAAATACAATTTTTGATTGTTTATAACAAATTCATATCATTGTAATTATAATGATATTTTTCTAAACAATGTGTAATTGGTAAAAATCATATTTGTACTGCAAATCCAAGTGTGTAATTCTTGTAAACACTTTTTACACGCTAAGCTGCTTCAATGCTGAATGCTGTAAACAAACTATAAATTTTTCACACAGTATGAAGCGTGTAAAAAGTGACTACAAATAATGCAGAGTTTGTTAATGTCTATTCTACATTGAACACACATTACGCGTGTTATTTTAACACGTTTGTGAAATTGTGGGATTTTTAGTGTGGTTGTAAACAATAATGTTTAGTCAATATCAAGTTAATTTTCAAATGAAATTGTTTTTTTTTTTTTTTGATTAAAAGTATTTTAAATAGTTAATCTTTTCATTTATTCATTATTAGTTTATTTGTTATAAAAAAAAGGCTCGACCGAATTCGTTCAAAGTTCTTTCAGATCTTCTTTATAATAATATCTTTCAAATAAATTTCGGTTGAAGTCAATGTCTCAATCCATTCTTGAGATATCAAAAACGGAAATAATTCTGACATCCGTACACACACATCATCTTAAAAGTTGGTCAGTATGCTTGAAATATTTTGAAACATAGAGATATAATGAAAATTCCAATTTCACCAATCGACTTAATTACAATAACTCCACTGCAAATCGTAGTGTGTTATTTTAATGCACTTAAAGTTTTTTAAAATGACGTTATCTATTTGATTAACATTTTAGTAACTTTTAATGCACTTGGAAGTGTCTAAAAAGCTACTACAATGTTAATCAAATAGGTGACGTCATTCTAACATACTTTAAGTGCATTAAAATAATACACTACGATTTGCAGTGTTCCTAATGGGAAGTTAAGAAAAAAATAAAATCACAAATAAGAATCAATATTTGCATTATAGGTGTTTTTGCTAATTCTTTTTGGCACTTCCGGCCATCAAAAAATAACTTTATTATAATGTTTGAAATCAAAGATTCCCTTGTCCATCAAATAAGACCACTTTTTTTATTATACTGACCAATACTTTAATTAGAATTAATTTTTTAATACGTCTTTAAAAATAGTAACTCAACTGGAAAATTCATATCGATCAAAGCATGACTGTCATTTATTTTCCTTTCAATATTTCTCGACTAAATAACTTCTATACATCATCTGAGATACCTTTCTCAAGATAAAAGTAAAGTCGCCGAAAAAAAATTCTTTTTCTACATTGAAAAAAAGACTGTTAATATCTTGAATCAGCTGCATATTAAGTAAAAAATTTATTTGAACATCAGCGCACGTGTGTACGAAGAAACAAACTACTAGGCAAAATTAGTAGCCATTTTGAAGTTATCTAGTTAATAATATACGCAAAAGATGATTGCCTAAAGCATCACTATAATTTTTTTTTACTCATTTTAAGCCTTCTTTTCCCTTTAAACTCATCTTTCATGGGTAACTTTTTTCTTCGCGTATCGTTTGAGTAACCCGAAAAAATTAACTTCCAGAAGCGAAAGTTACCAACTAACGGCCATTATTATTTCGATCTTGTACCTGTAGCAGCCAAGTGAGTCTCGAGGACTTAGTAAATACTAAACGTCGGTTATAAAACTCAAGCGATGTAAATATGGATCTTGTAAAACACAATTCAGCCAACTTGAAAAAACTATTGCAACCACAAGGACATTTTCTAGAGTAAGATAAATCATTATTTTATAATGTTTTGATTTTTAATATCAATTTATAATCTCACGCTTTCAAATATAATGACATAAAATCTATTAAAGAGTTCAATGACTCTTTGTATGTGGGTCTGACTGATGGGAGGAGTTTAAAAATGATGGAAAAGGGGAAGTGTTGTGACAAGTCATTAAATGTTTCTAAATATTATTTTTAAATAGAAAATTATAGAAATTTTAACATCTTGACAGCATGATGATTATTATGTGTAAACTATTTTTAATAGAGTTATTTAAATTATTTAGTTTGTTCTCAAGTCTAGAAATATTTCTTTTATTTTCTTTTAAACTTCCATCAAATTATATCCTTTTTACGTTAATCATTTGATTTGTCATAATTTTATGGGATATAATTACATTTTTATTCATTGAAACACATTTTTAGGTAGCTCTATCATTTGCGAAAAATCTGCAGAAAAATATAGACCGGATGCATTAGATAGAGCAGGATGAAACCACTTCCAAACACTAGCTATTGACCTCAATAGGATTCATAGATCGCAAGTAATGCATACTTTTAGGTTTAACAGTTTTTTGTAAATGTTTTTGTTGAAAAACGTATTTTGTCATTTGATTCAATACTATGGCAAGTGTAAATACAAACGATGTATGATTAATTATCGAAGAGAATTCTTTTTTTCCAGATACCATATGGATCTTAATAAATAATCATTCATTTATTTCATCATTGAAATTAATCGATAAATTTTTCTGTAATGTTAGAAAAAAATTTACTTGAAAGTAATAAATACATTGGATTAAAAAAAAATTTTTTCATCTTCTAGTTTTTTTGTTTATTACAAATTGCTATTTTTATAAATAATATACAGTTGTTTAATCACATTACGTTATTTATAACAACATTCTATCAATATTTATCGAATATAGTTATAGTTATAATAATTAAATGAATTAAAACCATTTTTAATTGTTTATAACACATTGAAATTGTTATAAACAATGTATAATTGTTTAGAGTCATATGAAGTTATTAAGAACCATATTATATTGACTTCAGTTGTCAATAATGTTAATCATCTAATAAGTAGAATTTATTTCAAATGTCTTCTTTACTCAACTCAGTTTACATTCTTTTTGTTATAAAAAAAAACGACTGAACCGAATTTGTTCAAACTTCTTTCAGATCTTCTTCATTGTATTATCCTTAATATGAAAATTGTCTGGAGTCGATATCTTTAGTGGTTCTCGAGATAACGAAAACGAAAAAAAACCTGACATACAAACTCACGCACGTACATACATACATTCATGTTTAAACCTTCTAATATGTTTTCAAATGTCTTAAAACGTAAAGATATGATAAAATTACGAATTTCAAAAATTGACTCTATTACAATAACTTTGGAAGACAATAATTGCATGTAAAAGTAGCATAATCAAAATTATAAACTTATTCGATGTTAAAAAAATTTTATTTAATGACTTTACTTTTTAATTTATTCCAAGAGTATCACTAGTTTAAACGATAAAATAATGATTGGATATAATAGAGGACTGAATTTCCGATCTTTAATACTACAATAGAGTCATTTTTTAACAACCGGAAGTTCCTAAAAA
The DNA here is from genome assembly GCA_028641665.1 of Chelonus formosanus. Classification (NCBI taxonomy): domain Eukaryota; kingdom Metazoa; phylum Arthropoda; class Insecta; order Hymenoptera; family Braconidae; genus Chelonus; species Chelonus formosanus. Next base: position 3,650,942 of record CM054000.1, read on the forward strand.
ATTGGTTGAAATACTTATCAAATTGCTATTGATTTCATAATGTCTTTTTGCTTGATGACATTACTGTTGTTTAAACCTTCTGATATGTTTTCAAATGTCTTAAAACGTAAAGATATGATAAAATTACGAATTTCAAAAATCGACTCCATTACAATAACTTCCTAATGGAAAGTTAAAAATTATAACAAACCAATACACTAGAAGATTAAACTGTCTAAAATAATTCGGATGCAATGAAAAAGTTAATGGACAATAAAATATTCTATTGTGGCTATTTAAAATTTTGATTTCAATTAATAAAGAAAATCTTTATTGTTCACAATCAATCTTTGTCGCAGTGTAGTCTTTAAATGCTATTCTGTTCTACTGTTAAATAAAGCCTTCAACATTTTAATTGGGTTTATAACACAAAATATATAAGCTATGTGAAAAAAGATATACACAAACCGATCATAATTTCAAGGATTCTATTCAATAGAGTGGGACGAGACGGTTTCCAAACATGTAAGAATTATTTAATAATAAGGGAACATAAAATATTAATGCTAGTAACACCTTATCTCTAACAATTTGAAAAAAACATTCCAATAATTTTTCTAATGATTCGGATGTATTCAAATTGGATGTATTTAACAATCCACAATCGCACAATCATTGAGTCGTTAAAAATAAACTGAAAAGCATTAGGAAAAGCTTTAATAGATTCCAAACCCTCTAGAATAATTCATTTTTTATCACCTGATGTCAAACAACAATCCAACAAATCAGAAAGGACATAATCACAAGATATTTTTGAATAATTCAAGAAAGAAGAAGAATAACATGAAGAAGTGTATGTTTTTAATCGATCGACAAGGGGCGGACAAGCTTATTCGAGGGGAGGAGACAAAAGGCCATAAAAGTTGAAGGAAAGAGTTCTCTATGCTGAGAGAAAGAAAAAGAAAGAGAGTGCGTGAGAATGCTATCAGCGTATGAACCTACCTACTGCATCAAAGGAGAGACATGAAGAAGAGTTAACAGAATAAGGGAAGAAGACCACACCGCGAGACCACCGTGCGTGGTACTTTTGGGATCCCACTTGGTTTGCTTGTTTTCCCCCAACCAACTTGATACTTACCTTCAGCCAATATATCCATGATTAAACATCCGCGTGAGTAACTACGTAATCACTGCACTCCATTCCATCGTCGAACATCTTTAACTTTGAGGTACATACTCTCCAAGTGAATGAGTATCATCAAGCCACTGGAGTCGATTGGATGAACGGAATTGCAACCTGGAGGCAACCTAACATACTCTCCTTCTCCCAATGAAATCAACCATATCTTGAAGGATTTTTAATTGGCTTTAAAAATCAACTTTTTTGATATTTTCATGCAGAAATGTAGATTTGATGGAGTTAAGGTGAAAGATGATATCCTAGTAACCGGAAGTGGTGGGAAAAAAAGGATTAATTGAGGTTGAAGTTAAGTGAAATGTTCATTACCAAGTGTCTAGACTATTTTTTAAATAAGGAATTCTATCGTTACCTTTATTGGTTATGAGAAACTTCATTTAAAAACAGTTTAGATGCTAACTTTTTTATAATTAACGTCTCTTTTTTATGTCCATTAAAAGAATGAAAAATAGGTCTGAGCACATTTTGTGCTTACACGACGAACTTCCTATTGTTAATTATTTATAACAAATTCACATTGTTATAAATAATTTATTTTTGTTAAAAGTTATATCTTGTCATGAATAACATTATTTTGTCGAAAAACTTCAAGTCCATGTGATAGATGCATTAGTTAATCAATAAATACTATTTTCAATTGTTTATAACAAATTCACATCGTTATAATCAATGCGTAATTGTTGAAAGTTATATTTAGTTGTAAACAATAATGTTTAGTCAATGTAATTGTTATTCTTTTGCTTAAAAGTATTTCAAATAGTCAATCTTGTCATTTATTTATTATTAGTTTTTGTAATTTAAAAAAAAAAAAACAGCTGGACCGAATTTGTTTCAACTTATTTCAGATCTTCTTTATAATAATATCTTTCGAATAAATTTTGGTTGAAGTCGATATCTCAATCAAGTTAATAATTAAATTTTTACTCCCTATTTTTCGAGACGTTTCATATTAAAAATGCCAAAAAGTGTACGGTATCATTTTAAATTAAAAAAAAAAAGATCATCACAACCAATAATAAAATAAAAAAATGGATTTGAGTGTACTTTAGAATATTTACATGACGAACCTCTCATTGAAGCATTTCTGCTGGCGGTATGAGTGTAACCCTCGGTGGATTTGAACAATGGAAATGATTCTTTTGTTTAAAACAAAATAAAAATATTGTAAACAATATTCAATTGTTGCAAGTCATGTGCAATATTCTATTGACATTAATTAATTTAGAAAACAAATTTTTAATATAAAATGATAGAATTAATTTTCAATTTTTAAAATAAATGACGATTTCTATAAATAAAATTCAATTGTTGAAAATCCTCTCAAGTAATTTATAATAATATTCCAGCTAATATTTACTCAATCTTTCATTAACACTGATCATTTGATAAGTAAAATTAATTCTAAATTTTTTATCACTCAATTTATTCTGTAGTTTTCTCAAAAACGCTTTGATTGAATTCATTTAAACTTCTTTCAGTCTTTCTTCGTAGCATTGTCTTTCGACTGAAATTCATTCAAAGTCAATTGTATCTCTATCTGGTCTTAAATGTATCATAAACGAAAAATAGCCTTGACGGACAAATGTGTATGTACACATGTACAAACACTGCAAAACAGTGTATATTCATTAATTTTTAGTTATAAAACTATCACTGTTTGAATTAACATTAGTATTATTACTGTAAATAGTAAATATTCACTGATTCATTTTTACACTGAAAAAAATTGAAATAGTTGGATTTACTACGTAATGTTAATTTTCCATTTGAGAGCTCATAGTAGAGTTCTTTTCTTACTATGAAAGGATTCAACTATGAAATGTTAAATGGAAAATTAACATTACATAATAAATCCAACTATTTCATTTCTCTCAGTGATAGAGAGCATTTTATTAAAAACTAGTCAGTAGGCACACTGAAAAAAAATTTCGTTAAATAAAAAATTTTTTTATTCAATCAATAAAAGAAACTTGAAGTATCTCTAGTAACCAGTACTTGCGTACGTTATTAATATCAGTTTTACGTTGAAATCTGACGTAAGCATGCAGGCATCAGACCGACGTTAGTCTGCTGTAAGATGCAGATGAGAATTCAGAATCTCAATTGCATCTTACTATCTAAAAATGAAACAGTGAAAATAATGAAATACACTGCAAAATCAGTGAATATTCATTGATTTTGCAATGGAATTTATTATTTTCACGGTTTAATTTTCAGAGATTACAGCTTAGAGACAAGTCACCAAATATAGAGTAGTATCTTAATATGGAATACCTTCATTTCTCAATTTGTAATTTTGTTTATTGTGTCAGATTTTAATTTGATAACTAATATATTTGATTAAAGGCTCTTAATTACTACATATAAATGTATGACTGATTAGTATAAACATTAAACTGATTTAATTGATATGAAGATTTTTTTTATATCCCAAAAAAAAAATGGTATTCCATATTTGTTGACTTTTTTCTACGTCAGATTCCAACGACAATCTTACGTACGATTGTTCCTAAGAAACATAGAAGATGTACATAAAACTGACGAATAATTCCAAACGTATTCTTCCGTTAGTCTTTTGAAAGTCTTACGCACATTTGGTTACTAGGGTAAGATTGTGAATAATAACTATTGCGCATGTGCAAATTTTGTGCAGTTCAAAATTGTCTTTACGCGTATGCATATAAGTGATGAGGCCAGCGAAAATGACCTTTGTCATTTGTTTTAATGTTACGACAAGTTTGAAAACAAATGAAATTTTTTTCGTTTAAGTAAATAAACTGATTTCAATCAAACATTCATAATTTTGAAGAAATATTTTATTGCAACTATTTAAAATTTCGATGTTAATGATCGAATGAAATTCGAAAGATCTTTTTGCATGAAGTAAATTTTTCTCTCAGTGCATCTAAATACTTCACAACGTCAAGATATAGAACTTAAATTCCAAAAATCGACTTTGTTATAATAACTTCCTAATGAAAATATATCAATGATAACAGAAATAATCAATAATGAAAACAACTTCATTTGCTTTTCGATAGTTTTCTTTTTAATTTTTGTTTTAAATTTAAATCATCCAAATTATAATGTTTAGATCATTAAAATTAATTATTTACATCAAAAATTATAAACAAGAGAATGAAATTGATATAATATCAAAAAAATGATGACCATCATCTTAGATCTTTCAGAATAGAAAATGATCATTCCAGTGTCAAAAAAAAAAAAAAATTGACAGCGCAATAAACTTTTATTTGCCATAAAATAAAAAATCAATAAATCAAGCGTAATGTCAACTGTTATTATTTAAAACCTTAACATCAGTGGATTTCTAACGAGTAGATCGTTAACAGGCGCTAGTCTTGTAGTTGAAGATAAAAAAAAAACAATCCATCTAAAAGCAGTTAAAATAATTGCAAATAACCTTGAGAACATACAGACATTCCTATACTACTTATTGTCACCCTTACTTATTCTCTATGCAAGCCATCCAAATAGATAATCATCTTGGCGTCGTTGAAACGCGTTTTGTTGCTTCTGCCAACACAGCCTGAAGCTTCAAGACTGTCGTGCTGTGATATAAATTGCCGTCTTATTTCTAACGACCACTTTACGTTTATTTATCACAGACACATTCGTCTAACGCAAATACTAGTAATTTTAAGATTCTTATTTTGATACGGAATTGGTCTGGAGGTCTAGACCTCATCTAGAGTTGCGACCGATCTTCTATTTCTTTATTCTTATCAATTTAAAATTCCGTAAAGGATTTAATGTTCATTTTAGAACAAAAACCCACGAGCGGCCACGAAATTTATAACATCAGGCTACAAATTATGAGATCAACTTTCGATGCGGAATCACATATCTTTTGAATGGCCAACTTTACGAGTTTAGTTTGTAAGCAGTGTTTTTATAGAGAATTTAGCGTTCTACGAAAAAGGTTTCATTACTTCTTGACATATCTTTTATAGTTTTTAGCATACTTACTGGAATGGGATGACTTTTCTTGGAAATCGATTGATTAGATTTTTGTTCTTGGAATCTTTCGGTATTTGTGAACGTTTTTGAAAAAAAGGATATTACTTTTATAAATATTTCCCGAGTCAAAATATAATACTTAAACTTATTTTTCTTTATACCCGCGCGGAAAGTTCATTTTTCTATTGGAGAGGGGTTGAACATTCTCCACAGGTATGGAGGAAAATCATATTCAACCCTAGGGACGACAATTAGACTATCCTAAACCACGTGTTTATCCCCCTCGTCTGCGGCTCGGGTTGTAATTTTACAAGTGATTTGAGCTAGTCTACTTTTCCTCCCTAGGTGTGAAATGTACTACTTTCCACACTATTCCCATCCTTTCTATCCTAGATTCAACCTATTTATCCTAATATTATTCTGTTTAATTGTTTAAGTAGATCAAAATTAGGATGATAAAGACTCATTTTAACTTTCTAATCCTAATACTATTTTTATCCTTTTGAAGTTGGCAAAAATTAGGATATAGACAAAATAGCCTGATTTCAACCTTATCAATTGATTTGCTTATATCTAGTAGTACTTATGGAAATAGTTGGAATAATTCCCATTACATTCATACTTTTTTAATAATACAAATGATTTTAATGCTGATGGACAGCCCAATTAGAATTAAAATAAAATTAATAATTATAGAAAAGTATGTTTTTGTTAAAATAAAATAACTTGAATCTCAAATAAAATTAGATTGAAACCAGTAAAAGTATAAAATAAAAATAGGATGAACCTAAGGTGAAAGAAAAATAAAATTAGGATGAGTTTAGGATAAAATTGAAAAATTGTCAGCCTACGGAAATACTGATTGGTTGCGTATTCCAACTTTAATTAGGATTTGTTCATCTTAAGTTAAACCTGAAGAAAGGATAGTCTTAGGATGAAAATAGGTTTTATATTTTGACTCGGGTATGATCAATTTTTAAAATTAAAGATGAAGAGTCGAATTTTTTCTTGCAAGTAAATTTACTATACACGAATTGATTTCCGCTGTATAATAAGAGATTACCGTACTGCTTTTTGAAATATTTGATTTCAAAGTCAATTTCTTTTAGCATTACACTTAGAGAGAAACAAACAACAGCCTTCTTATTATCACATTTTTTATATTGACTCATCAAAGATTAACTTTTAAAAACTATTGAAGTGAAAGTATGAATATTCATAAACGTAATTATGGAAAAAATCATCTCATTTCCGGACTGATAAAAGTTATTAGCAAAAACATATCAAATATTTAGATAAATATGACGAAAATGGCTACCACGTAATGCCAAATGTACTGATGGTCACACATGATCAAATTATTCTCTTCACCTTGCAAACGTAGATCCCTATCCCAGATCTGCCACCTGCTCATTCTTCTTTTAAAAATTTAAAGTATTACTTAATAGTGTAATCATTGTTTGAATGCATGATTCTTTTTTAGCGATTAAACATAGCATGAATGTCTTAATAATGAAAATTCTTACTTGTATGCTTAGTATTTTTAAATTGGATACTGCAAAAACTAAAGCAACAACCTAACTAAAAAACATCCATTTAAATAGACTGTTAGATGTAAATAAATTGACATTAGTGTGTGTGTGTGTGAGTATCGACATAATTTCAGGAAAAAGTAATTTCTTGCGACCAAGATCAAACCTGGATCCCCTAATTTCATACATTAGATACTTTATCACTTAATCTATCGCACCTTATGTTTGTGATCCTAATTTTGTATCGATGCTTATCGTGTTCCACCAGTGTCTCCACCATCTCTATTACGACATTAATAATATTTTACTAACCGACGTGATGGACTCATGGATAAGCGTCAGCTTGATGTACGGTGGGTCGCGAGTTCAAGTCCTGGCCGAGACAAAATTATTTATATAATTTTTCTCGGACTACCATAAGCGGGAGGATCTTTTCGGAAAGCCGGTTGTATCGGCACAGGTTTTTTTCTGCAGTTCTCTTGTGTCTTAGTGCAAATACAATACAATGGTTAGGCTTTAAGTTGGCTGCGAACGCAACCCGGCATTCTATGCATGATGTAATGGTGTGTCGGATATGTAGGTACGGGCAAGATGGTAATAGTTATAGTATTTCTTGAGATACAAGGAAATTGCAAAAACTCAAACGAGCATGTAATGAAAATGAATACTTCAGTTATAAAACCATTACTGTTTGAATCAGAGTTATTATTATTATTATGAACAGTAAACATTCACTGATTTATTATCAAATAGTATAATCATTAATAAAATTTTTTCCTTCTTTAGATAAAACTTGTTATTTGCTTCCATAATTGTTGAATAATTTTAATAATTATTACTTTGGAAAATGAACATCCAAAATATTTATGACAACGAAACTTTGGCAGATTTATCCATTTCTCTTTTTACCCTTTTATTAATACGCCTCTTCGTCAATCTCTCACAGAAAGGCACGCGCTCGACCACTTTCCCAACGAGATTTAAGTTGGGGAAAAAGGTTAAAAGATTGACTGAGTCTATTTACTTTACTTTTCGTAGCCCTTACGTAGCTTGATCCGAACGTGGAACGTGCAATTAGGAGGTAAGTAAAGAACCCACAGTCTTTCCTTTTTCTCGTTAAGAAATCTCTGACCATGTGGTCTTGATGCTGGTTTAGAAGGAAATTGAAAGGGCTTTTGATATTTTTTAATGATTATAAACAGAATTTATGGCTAATGAAACTAGTTATCAAGAGTGATTACCAGAAGAACTGAAGAAAATTAAAGAGAAAAATTATTAAATAGTTAATTACAAGAATTGTTGAAATTTTTTTTATCTAATGGGTGGTCTTATTGATAAACATCGAAATTAGAGCATTATTGGTATTATTTAATTCCAAGACCTTCCATTAAACATCAGAATGAAGTTTTTTCATTCAAAATAGAATGATGAAAATAATCTAAACATCTTTAATTATATTTTTTTAAATTTATTGACCTTAAATTATTTGTAATTATTGACAAGCAAATCAGTGAAACTTATTAAAAATCAATGAAATATTTTTTTTAACTAATCATTAATTTTCATAGTTATAAGTATAATACTGTGTTAAATAGCAAAATATATTTTGAAGGAAACAATGAAAAAATTTATAAATTTAAAAAATGATTTTCTATTCAAATTTAATATCAGTATAAGAATTTTTAATGGATACATTGAACAGAGAGTAAATATTTGAAAGTTTTACCAATCAGATTAGCACTATTTACTATTCTCTAAAAATGAAACAGTGAAAATAATGAAATACACTGCGAAATCAGTGAATATCTATCTATGAAAAAATTCTCTCCGTAACAGTTAATAAACCGGCGATTACAGCGCCACCTAACCTTGTATCAACCAGAACTGTCATATTTATCAATTCACTCTTTATAACCTCACTTTTTCCCTTATGCATATCTTTTATTAATAGAAATATGCATGAAATAAAACCAAATCCTAACCTCATTCGAATGCTCTGTCATTTTATATTAAAAAAACATGTAATCCACAATAAAATATGGACTGTATTGGTCACATAATATTCCTTAATAGTTGAAATATGTATTTATTAATCAGTAAAACTTACTATTTGAGCTGGTTGAATAATATTAAAAAATTACTTTTAATCATTATTAATATTTGTTTCATTAGTAATAAGAATTACTTCTTTGGTCAGTAAATTTATTTCTATCACTTACTGACAGAGTGACAGTCATTTTTATTGACATTGGAAGTTTCATACAATAGAGAATGTAGTAAAAATAAATAACAAAAATTAACTGATCATCCATGTTTAAATTTACTGACTGATTTTCCTTCGTGTACAATTCCAGTCATCTGTCCTTAACTTTTTTCTCTGTGTGAGAAGTTGAAAATAAAAGGGACAATTTTAATTGATTAAAAAAGACTCTTTGAAGAAATAGTGATTAATTATATACATCTTTCATTCTGTAACATCTATAAAAATGAATAATAAAAATAAACAAATAATAATTTCCATATAATTTTATGTTACGACTTTAATAAGCCAGTAGTAGTAGTAGGGAATGATGTGACGACGAGGAAAAGGTACCAAAGAAATTTATCGATGAGATAATGAAAACACGAGGCCCAGTAATGACGGGTTGTCGTTCCATGTTTCGAGTGTAACCCAAGGACTTCGTGATGTTTTACCTCCTTCTCCGCTTCTCTATCCCAAGTCAAGAAGTTTGCTTACAAGTAAAACCCTCTAGCGAGCATTTGTGAGAAGGCTTTCCAGCAAGCCTGAATGTGATGGCGTGCTGGAGTTCGTGACGACGCCATTACTGCCTGGATGGATGCATTATCTTACCTTCATAACATCCTAGAATGCTGCACTGGATGTCCAATTATATGCGGCTTAGGCTTTAGAAAGGATTTTGTGTACTCACTAGAGTCGTACATATTTTTGGTCATGTTTTATTCCTCTCAAAAGAATCATTGTGTCTGTAACAAAAATCATTATTATTCACTAATGATTTGGTATGATTTTTACTTGGTTTTATAAATGTTGCTTTTCAATTTTCAATTTCTATCTAAGCTATAATGATTATTACTACTAGAGGAGAAGGTAGGATTATGGTCCGGTCTTTAATATGGCCCATTCGTTTATTTTGCGAGCAATAATTCAACAGAGTCTAGTGTAATTGAGTAAAAACAAAAGTAATCCATCATCCTACCTTCTCAACACTGCAAATCCGGAAAAATTCAAGTCTTTAGTAATGAATCACTTAAAGTGTTTAATAATCAATCACTTAAGTATTTACAATGTTGAACATTATAAACAAACTATATCATTTTGTTAAACGGCAAGAAGCGTTTAAAAGTCGTCTACAAAATTGTCATAGTTCGTTCACGATGTTTAACACTGTAAACACTTTAAGTGTTTAATTGCTAAACACTTGGATTTGCAGTAAATGGTTTTAATTAATTACATTATACTCTGTTGAATTATTGCTCGCATGCACTCTAAAAAATAACAGTTGAGTCCCACAGTTGGATTTACAATCCTGGTGTTAATTACCCATTTGACAGTAAATAGTTGAGTCCATTTCGAACTATTAATAGTGAATCCAACTATTTATTTCTTTCAATACAATAAACGAATGGACCATATTAAAGACTAGATCATAATCCTACCTTCTCTTCTATGTATTATGTAGAGAATGTTGTTAATGGCAATTGCTGTTAAAATCCAATAATTTTAAATAAATCAATTAATTAACACAATTTAGTGAACACCAACATTTAACAGATATTAAATTAACGTCTTCGATATTAATGATTCAACATCTTCATGTTATTTTAGAAATAAGTGCAAATTGGTTATAAAATCAGTGGAGTAAAGGGAGGTCATTTGGTAATAGACTCTTAAAAGTGTTTTATAGTCCAGTAGCCGTAATTTTAAGCCCTATCTTACTAGGGAGCAATCGTTCAATGGAGGTAAAAAATATTTGAGAACGGATTGTTGTAAAGATCACCGAGGAGAGCATTTGTGCAAAATATTTCCACTCGGAAACAATAATTACTATTGTTTAAACAATCTCAAACTAAAAAATTTAAACTTGTTTAAACAATAGTAATTATTTTTTCCGAGTGGAAATATTTTTCACAAATGCTCTCCTCGGTGATCTTTACAACAATCCGTTCTCAAATATTTTTTACCTCCATTGAACGATTATTCCTTAGGTATTTTTTTTGGCTACTGGACTATTAAAACGTTACTTATGCACGCAGTAACGCAGAATAATGCAACCGGTTTACTACAAAGGTGGACAAGGCACATTATTACGCAATATTACATGCATAGGTAATGTTTTGAAAGACTTTTAAGAGTTTGTCACCAAACTGCCTGTATCACCAAATAACCTCCCTTTATCATACTGTTTAAATCAGTGTTATTATTGTTACTGCTAACATTAAATATTCACTGATATATTTTCTGAGTGTTTGATGAGATTTATTTGTTACTAATTTTTCTTTGTACTTGACGATGGACATTGTTGTTATTGAAACTCAGTGGATATGATTTTAGAGATATTTGATTTCTGGACGGATAAAAGACGTTTTTAAATGGATTTGATTAATTATGGTTAAATTTCGTTGATTACAATTCTACTTAGAAAATTACTATCAATAAACAACTATTATTTTATTTATTTATTGCAAAGATAATTATAATAACTTTATTTAACTAATCATTGTTGATAAATTATAAGTTATTATAAGTTGATAGCATAATTTTATAGGAAACTAATTTTCTGATATCAAACACTAATAAAAGCTTTTTTATTACAGTCAAAATATTCCAGGAAAATATCCTTGATAAAAATATCCTTTTACATAATATTCCTACAAAATATATATTTATTAAAATAAATTAATTTAGAAATATATTTATTCCCAGCAAACATTTCTTGCTGAGGTGGGGTTGGGAGTTGATATGCAAATCAAATTTGAACATTTGTTCTTAATTTTTAACACCCTTCCCCCTTATCCTACTCTTAATTCTCTTTGATTCTGAGTGAAGAATAAAAAAAACATGAATTTATTTTAATAAAGATATATTTTGGAGGGAATATTACGTAAAAGGATATTTTATAGGCGGGATATTTTTACTAAGAATATTTTCCTGGGATATTTTCACCGTAGATAACATAAAAAAGGATATAAACAGAAGTAATCCAAAGATAACGTTGATGATTTCATTCAAAAAATTATGAGGAAACAGTTTTAAATAGAATAACCAAGAAAAGCTGCATTTTGTAAAAAAATTCAATTTCTAATCGCAAACACTCCAGTAGATCTTTTTTTAAAAAATTCCAAAACCTTTTTGAGGATATCAAGCCTTCTGAAAATGAATCAGTAAAAATTACTGCAAAATAGTGTAAATTTTCTCATTTTTAGTTATAAAACCATTTTTTTGAATCACTTCTGAGGTGACTATCCTAATTGTCGCTCATGAACCTATTCTCGTTCAATAAATTTTATTTGGTAATTAAAAAATATTCTTTAGCGAAATGTTGATCATAAAAAATGTTTCGGTATCTTTTTATTAATTCATGAATATTCAACCATTAAAAAATATAATCATGTATCCTTTTTAAAAGAAAATATTAATTTTAAATTTACTGAGCAAAAATAGGTTTATGAGCGACAATTGAGATAGTCAGTTATTATTATCACTGCAAATAGTGAATATTCACTGATTAGTTTTTCAAAAAAAAAAAAACAACGTAAATAAGTAAGTAATAAGCCAATAATTAAAAGATGATACTTTGACATACTTAATAGTCAATCTAAAATTTTTAATTTAAATCGAAAAAATCATCCATTAATAGATCACTTTGATTCCAATCTCATTAAAAAGTCGGTTACGTATCGAGTCAATGTGATATTTATAACACCATCGGAACATTCATTAAAAATTAATGAACAATTTAAATTTCTATTGACAAAGCGTAAACCATTTTTATTTATAAATCTAAATCACATCAAGCTTTTTCTTTTCCTCGCTTTTCTCCCCTCACTTTACTTATTTATTCACTCTTCAATAAACCACAGTTACGCGCAAATAGAGGTAGTTACGATCAATCGCAATGACTTTTCAAGTGTGTTCCCACTTAACCGCACTATCCAGCATGGGAAGTTTGATTTCCTACGGGAAATTTAAGGTATTGCCGGCATTGAGGTATTCATTGGATTCATTTTTTTTTTCGCCCTTCTATCTTAATTTGAAATTTATTATTCAAATGCATTTTAAAACAAAGAATCATTTGACAGACATTAAAAAGAATAATTTTATTTAAAATATTTTTTGCTTTATTTTTCTCCAACCATTTATCAACTATTTTTATCGTTATTTAGTTTTAAACAAAAAAAAAAAAAACATTTCGACCCTATCATATATTTGATTACTCCTAAAATAATAGCCATCAAATAAATAACAATAAAAATAGTCCAAAGTTGATTTGAGTTACGGAAAAATCTAGGATATAAAAAAAGAAAAAGTACGTGACAATCGTATAATTGGGCATATGACAAATGGTATCACGATCTAGAGCATCAGTAACGAGTTTCTCTCCTTCCTTTAGCGCATTTACCACAGGTGGTCGTTGCTCGCTCTGATAGTGTATTAGGCACGTTCTGTAAACACCTCGTATTATCGTAGTTATTCTTAGATTCCCTCTAGCACAACGCTTTCACTCTACATGATGTTAGAAAATTGATTATTACAGTTTTACGACAGCTTTACCTATAAACTATTTGATCCAAGATTATTTTCTTAACTTTCCGTAACGAAGGCGTTATTATTATCTTTTTTCTTAAATAACCGATCATTTTTTGAGATAATTTTCAAGTAGGTTACTCAACTGTAAAAAAATCTTATGTACAAGGAATAATATTTCACTGAATTTTGATAAATTATTGACTAAATAGCTCATTGAAAAAATGACAACTAACATAAAAATAGAAAATATTTTTAATAGAAGTAAAAAAAAAATTTTCACTGAATATCACTGATTTTTAGTTGAAAAAATTCAAGTGATATCAAAGTCAATACTGATTAACAAAAGGGTTAACACGAGGGTTAATAGTGAAAAAATTTCACTTAATATCAGTGAATGTTTCACTAAATATTACTGTTTACATAACGAAATAAATGACAGTCTTAGAAATTGGATAATTGTTTCACTAAAAATATGCTCTGCTAGATATCACTGAATACTATAAAATAATTATTTACATCTGAAGATAACTAAGTAAAAATTATTACAACAATATGTACTCACTGATTTATTTTTATAAAAGTATCGCTATTTAAATCAGTGGTAATAGTATTACTGCAATTAACAAATATTCACTGATTCATTTTTAGAGAGTGTAAAATAAAATTCAAAGAATTTATCACTAATTAAAAATTCTGACACTGAACGTCACTGAATATTACACTGATATCTCTTTTTTTTGTTAAAATATTCTAGCTGATATTTACAATCGAATGTCAGACAGTTATTAGGATAATAGAATATTTTATAGCGACTACTAAATATCACTGAATCTCAATAAAATGTTTTTTGAGTCCATATTTAATATTTTAAATTGGCATTAAAAGCTAAGTAACAAAATCATCTATTTATCGAGCTAGATTTTAAAACTTCTTAATGAATTAAAACGATGTTTGCCAACAGTGCGAAAAGAAATTACAAAAACATTTATTCACTGATCTTGAGTAGATTGGGCCTTAAAAGGAGGAAGATTGATATGAGCCCACAATTTAAAAAATCAATAACTAAATCCAAACTTAAAACCGAAGAAATCAAGAAAACCAACGAGACCACCCAATGATGGACCTAACGTCTAATTTTCTCCAATCTTAAAGCCTTATACCGTTCACATCCACAATCCACGTGATATATTGTATTCCGCGTGTCCTCAGGGGTAAAAGACTTGCACAACATACAGACTGAAGCCACGGCGGGTGATAATTAAGATGGACGCTGATTTGCCGATAGCAAGGTCCTCACGATGTCAGACCCACCCGGTTAGTTTGCGATGGCATAACCGTCGCGTTCCAAGTCCCAACACTCACGATTCAACATCATGGTCATATAATATAAAAGACCTACTACGGAAAAGCATCCTCTCACGCTTCACTATCTCTTGAGCAATATGGCGGTACTTAGTGCACACCCTCTCTACATACGATTTATCGGCGTGAAGGAGTTTGGTTATACACAGGTATATAACGAAGCGCTACTGCAAGCCGATGTTTCCTTTAGTCATTTATTAACAGAATTTATCCCCTCGAGGCATAAAAGAACAAAGAAAGGTGGAGGCACGAGCTCAACCCGATGACTATTTTTCTACTATTGAGAATACGTGAATTATTATATCGTGCTCACAGTAACGGAGATCTCTCGTGCAACGCTCCATCCTCAGTCCCAAGGTTTATAATGCCCGGTTTTATAATGATTATGACATTTATCAAGAGCGTGAGCAAGTTGTCGAGGCTTTATTGCAGGAGCTGCAGCATTGGATCAGAGGTTAGTATTTCTATTTTAAATTCGGCTTTTATGGATAACTGAATCCATTTTTTTTTTAAACTTATTTATGATCAGTGAATCTATTTCACTTAAAATCAATCAGTGTAATACAATTAGTATCCTTATCAGCAGCATTGATTTGAGTTATTGGTAAAACTAATAAATCAATTTCTCTCAGAGTTAATATAAAAAAAAAATAGTAAAAATCAGTGATAAACTAACGAATAATGTTAATTCCTATAGTTCATGTATTACATCATCACTTACGGACTGGAACGCAAAAAAAAATCAATTACACTGATTTTCACTGATTTTTTTTTTACCCTAATCAGTTTAGAAATTTTTAAGAATGATTTATAGAATTTGTAAAGGCTTTATAGTGAATATCTAACGCCTTATTAATCGATCGAAGAATAAAGGTAAATTTTTGAGAGTAAAAAAATGATTAGTGTTATATAATTATATAAACCATAAACAAACTCGTCATAGTTTCGTAAATCTGTAAAAATAAACTGCAATAAAAAATGGCCTGATAAAATCCACTGTACCCTACGCAATCATTCAAGGGTTAAAAATGAACTCACAGAAGAATTCTTTTATTCTCATATCAGCAGATGGGTCCATTTTAGTGCAACTTAAAGATACAGTCTTAAGCATATGAAAAAAATGCGAATATTAAATCAACCCCCTGCAGAATGGGACGTTAACGATGAAATCGTGAGCAAAGAATACACTGGAGATATGGCATAAATGTTGAAAAATGCCACATGAAGGTTGGTTTTCGATACCCGAATTAGATATGCGCGTTAATTCAATGAACAACAAGAAGACGTGGACGAGGAAGAAAAGGGAAGACAAAGAGTAAGAGGAGGAGGATTACAAAAAGGACACGACTGGCTTTTGTTATATACACTGAGCGTTCAAGCAAGAGTCGAGAATTCAGACAATAAGAGACTCTGGAAATTCTTCAGGACAAAGAGAGGACAAGAGAGAAAAGGGAATGAAGAGGATGAGAAGACTTTAAAGAAGCTCGAGGGCTCGTCGCATCGCATCATTAAGTGCCTGTTGAACCACATTGTACTCAGCTGTGAGTTTAGCACGATTTATCGCGTTATGGACCGCCGTGCAAGCCTGTCGTGTATCTAATAAGCTAGAGGAGGTAATTAAGACATTTAAAAATCAAGAAAAAATATCATGATCCCAGTTGAAGTTATATCCTTAGAGTTGAATTACTTAAAGGGTTGACAAATTGAATTGTTTTAATCGATGATGGAGTCGGAATGTTCATTCATCAGTAGACAATTTCGAATTTTTCGTTAATCATTATTGACAATCAAGACTAAAAAATATGTCACTGCTAAGATACTCTAAAATTCTTGTTTATAAAAAAATTTTCACTTTACTACATACAGAAAAAGGAAAATTATCAGTATAAAAGGATGTTGTAAATACCCTTGCTCTCTTCACTGCAAATTCAAGTGTTGAAAAACTAAACACTTAAAGTGTTTGCAGAAATTTTCGCAAATATTCACTGATTCGTAGTAGTTTTCACTGATTCAGTTTAAGAGAGTGGACTTAACTAATATTGAATTCATGGACCCGAATGTTATATTTAAATTGAATATAATTTACCAAAAAAAAAAAAAAAATCCTTTCAATTATTTTATGTTTTCAACTCAATAAAATCTATAGAGTGATTTGGGGGTAAAATTTTCCCTTCATACGATAAGTGAATCGATATGCGGGAGAGAAATGGATTGCGAAATACTTTCTTTCTCTCTATATAGAATAACTGCTGTATCCTGCACGAATAAAATGAAATTTACTCCTTTAGATCATAAAATTTACCCTTTAAAAAATTTGGGGGAGGGGTAAAATGAAGCGCGAGGCAAAGTGAAACAGTCGAGAAAATGTACTGATTTATTGAAATAAGTTTAAAAACGTTTATTGTACTTTTTGTTTATTAATTTTTTTATTTATTAATGCATTAAAAATTAAGTTAATTTGTTGATTTACTTTTTTTCATGGTACTCCTCTTTATCTCCTCTCCCCCTACTGCCTATAGAATCAGTTTAAACATCTTTAATGTGTCGAGTTGTATGTTTAGCTTAAATCATTCGAACAAATATGACAATTATTCTTCATCATTGAAATTTTTTTTTTATCTCAATTAAATATTCTTACTCCGCTTCTAATTTTTCCCTATTAACTCTAATATCTTCGTATTTTTTTTTTTTTCAACAAGAAAACATTCTTATATATTCAAACACCATCAAACCAACATTATTTTGCTTTACAAATCAATTTTACCTTTTCTAACAAGTTAATAATATTTTTACCCCGTATGAGTATTATTTCGGAATCATTTCAAATATGTATTATTATCTAGTGTATGTTAATTGTCATTAAAATAAATATTTGCCATTTGCTTCTTTAGTCCTTTAAACAACACTCCCCCGCTAGCATTATTTTACAAAAGCCTAAAACAATAGCCATGAGCTTGAAATAACACTGGTGCATATTTGGGTGAAATATGTTCCGGGAAAATTAATGCTTGCTTTATGCAAATTGTCGTGGTAAAATGTACGAAAACTTGGACGTTAGAAGTAGTTATGTAGGTTAAATGAACAAAGGTTGTGCCTGGTGTGACAATTCTGGCTGCTAATTTAACATTAACATGTTTTAAGATGTATATTTAGACAAGTGTTTTTAAAATCATTCCAGTCAAAAAGTATCATTAATTTCGTAGTTAACAAAAAAAAAAAAATATTCATCAAGAAATGAAGTTATTACTAGAGTATAACCATCATTTTAGATGATATATTATTAATTCTTAAGATTTATTTATCCCAATTGAACTCTCTTGCTTCAAATATGTATAGATACCAGTACAGGAACATCAACGGAAACGCGTAGTTTGGTTGAAGGCTTCCTTAATCACCGCAAGCATCCTTTTCCACGAAAGATAGTTACATTCATTGGACGCCTCTTTCGTTACATTTAATGACATCCATTTACCATTTAAATTGAGATATTAACTTGAAAATTACAGTAGTAATTCTGCGTGATTACTTGACTCTACTGTAATTGACTGTTTATTTTACACAATATTTTTTTAATTACCTTTTTGTCTTTACTTTCAAACTAATTATTATAGTTGTCTTAGCATCTTAACCAGCATATTCACAATAAACTTTTTTTAGTCACTGGAATTTTTTTCATTAATTTCTTTTTTCTTTGCAGTTAACTTAATATATTTTTTTCTAAATTGATTCTCGAGTGTTGCTTATAATAATAATAACAATACGAATGTGCTTCTGAATGTGGACTTACTGTTGAAATTTCACTAAATTTTTGCTATAAAATTATCATTGAATCAGTGCTATAATTATCACTTGAAACTGAAAATCGTTACGGATTAATATTAAACTGTTTCTAATTAAATCAGTGAATATTCACTCATTTTTATTATCTTAAACTGAGTAAAATATGCACTAATTTTATTTAAAAGAGTAACATTTCATTGATTTTACAGTGCTAATGCAATTACTGATTCATCTAATGGAAAAATTTGATATTGATAAGATAATCAGTGAATGTCACTGATTTTTAGTCTAGTCAGGGTGCAAAATAAAATAGAGTAACTAAAAAATTTTTTCTCCCTAACTCGGATTTGTCGTTTTATCTACCGAATGTATGTCATATTGTTTTAAATGTGTGCAATTTTTCAGGGTTAAATCCGACCATAAGTTCTATCCTTACACATCCTTAACTTGTAGAATTTTTTTTTTTTATTGAACCGTGCGGCTGAAGGCCGCAAATACGAAATTTCATGGCACATTTCAAGACTGGGCTCATTTTATATGTAGACAAAAATACGCTGAATTCAATAGACTAATTCCCCGACAAAAAGCTAGCAGCGTCATATTGTTTTTTTAATTCAAAAATTAATTATTTCGATGAACACACATATTCCATACAATATTTCGTAAACGAAGCCCAAATCAGCCACACTTTAAGGAATATCATAGTCACCTCACTATTTTCTAATTCAATTTTATTTTTGACACTTTTGTTAATCATCACTCAAATTAATTTGTATTATCGATTGATTAGAAAACTTCAATACCGATCAATTTGGTAGCTGTGTAAAAAAATTATGTTGGTCCTGATAATTCATTTTCCATAAAAAATTTTAAATAAGTAAATTCTGAATAATAATCATATTTTTTTCGTCTAGACTCAACGATGTCAAAATAGAAGATAATAAAAATGATTTAAAGTTATGAGAGTTAATTAAATTAATGTCAAACAATGAGCCAGATAATTCGTAGAAAAATTGTAGATAATTATAACGAGAAGAGCTGACGTGTGAGGGATCTTTAAAATGATCGCGTGATACTTCAGGTTATATTGTTAAACTAGTTGTGGTGTGCTAACAATGTTTTGCAGCGTATCGTGATATTTCATTTCATCGCATGATATCGTAACTGAGCTTATTGTTAGCAATAACACATACCATCACAAGTACGTATTATACTCATGTACATATATGTTGATAAAAATATATAACATATTTATAAATAAAATACAGAAAGGGGAAATTTGTCCTGCTTTTAACAATAATCTTCTCTCTTTCCTTCACTTGACTTTTTTACTTTGCCCTTTTCTTCATTGTATTTCGTGGCTTATTTATGAATAACTTAAAAAATTTTCTTGATAAAACAAATGGATATGAAAAACTTTCTGGTTCATGTTTTACTTACACAATCAAGTTATTCATAGATCGGATAACTTAAATGTGGGTTATGGTAATAATGGATTCATTTGAATGATTGAATTAATATTTTTTTAATTTTTCAATTATTAAAAGAGAATAGGAAATAAAATTAATTTATTAATTCATTGATGAGTTTTAAGTCTAGCCAATTATCTTGAAACAATCATCAATTAGTTACCATCGTATTCAATGAAAGTTTTGAAAAGGAAATGGGTGGTTGGGTTGACTTAGATCAATTCAAAGGATAATAGTTCTATGAATACAATTCATTCACTGATTATTTCATTTTTAATAAAACTTTATCGATTTTTTCGTACATTTATTAATAATTTAAACTTGCTATAAATTAAAATCAAATATTTCTTTAAATTTCACTTTATAAAGAAAAAATCTTTAGATTGGATAATCAGTTAAAGTTAATAATAATTGCATATAATTTTTTTTGAATTTTTTTCGACCTTTATAAAGTCTTAAGAAAGCTAAATCCATTTCAAGAAATTAAATCTTTCAAAAGGATCGTTTGTTAAGATAACTTTATAGCTTATATTTTTGGTTAATTTTCCTGGCTAATCACGTTATGTAAAGACTACCTTCAGTGTGTTGTTTTTCTAAATAAAATTTCTCCGCTTATTTTTAATACATTCCAATATACAGTACTATCTCTCAATAGTTCCGTTCGTAATTTTATTGTCAAAATAAAAAATTGATTGATTTAATCAAACGATTACCATATAAATTTAATTATTCAGTTAACTAAGAACATAATTTATTATAGATTATTACAAAAACTGTTATGTTTCATTATACAAAATATTAAATAACTCAGACAAGATATTGAAGTTATTTTCAAACTTTTTGTTTAAAACGATGAACATATAAAATACATTTTAAAAAAAATACATATCATTTATTGTACAGGATTTATATTTTCTTAGGTATGATTACAATGGAAATTGTCCATATGATTTGTGAAAACATGTAACAAAATAGCGGAACTATTCGAAGTCCGATATTCATTTTAAGGAGAGGAATATTGAGCGAGAGTGGGGGAACTACTTTTCTGCGATACATACTCTCTTACGATCCCATAGCCGGCCCTATTGAAAGAGAGTTCTGTATATTCAATTTACCTATTACGGCGGTTAGCAGTTTTACACTCCAAGTTACCGATTTATATTTCAGGCGAATTAGATACATTTTTAATGTATTCCTTTTCCGTGATAATAATTTAGAGATTTTTAATCTAAAATTGTTTTCTATCGATTTCTAGACTTTTTTCGTATACTGATCGATTGAGACACAATTAGTAGATTGTTCACCAAGGGAGCAAAGTATGATATTCTGACCTGGGTGTAAAATTGAAACCCGAGCCGAAGGCGAGGGTGGCAAACACCCAGGTAAGGATATCTTACTTTGTTCCCGTGGCCAACATACTATTTTTTATCATACCACTGTCCAAAATTAAAGTTTGTTGTCTGTTTTGAGGTTGGAAAAATGGTGTTCTCTCTCTCACAGAGAAAGACAACACCCGTCTGGGCATGCGCACAGACGATTTTTTGTCTTTTTGTGTGAGATAGAATACGTCATTTTGGGACCTGAAAACGGGGAGCAAACTTTAACTTTGGGGAGGGGTATGATGAAATAGTATATTTCACACCTAGGGAGGAAAAGTAGACTAGCGTGTAAAATTACAACCCGAACCGAAGGCGAGGGGGGTAAACACGTGGTTTAAGCTTGTCTAATTGTCCTCCTTAGGACTGAATATGATTTTTCGTCATACCTGAGTGGAAAGTTCAACCCCTCTCCAATGGAAAAGTGAACTTTCCGCGCGGGTATGACGAAAAATAAAATAATTATTCATGAAATCTCGGTCTTAATTTTCTCTTTTTACTTAAGGAATATATCTACAGGAAGCATTACTTATAGAATGTTATCATCTCACATTCAGGTTAGTGAGATTAGACGAAAATTTGTGTGGTGACGAGCGCACTAGAATTCAGTTCTATTGTGGTCTATATATCAGATTATGTTGACTTATAAATTTAGAATATCACTTGCATGTGTAATAGTATATGGTTGTATTGTGAAAAGGGTGCAGAAATGTTTGAAAAGGTGGTAACTAAGAGCTTATCACTCAGGCTTAAAACTGTCGTGGTGGCATTAATGAAAAGAACGACAAGAATGCATCAGATATTTCATGAGGCCGTCGTGCGAAGGTGCATTAAAATTTTTTTTACATTTTTATCCACATGTCACATAAAACTACATACTATTAACAACCTTATCAAATGAATACAGGAAGCTTATCAATAATTAATTTATTTTTTCAATGTCTTTATTTTAATGAAAATCATGCTCCATTCTACACAACTTGTGTACTGGTTTTTAAAAATGGCGTATAATTATGTTAATCTAGGGAATTTTTTTGGTGGTTTTATTATTTATTTTAATGTGATTCGAACAAAGGGAAAAATTTTATTCTCTTTTGTAAATAATTAAAATAAGCATCAAGACTCATTTCCATGAAAAGCAGAGCAACTTGACATTTTGTTCTCGAGAGAATATATTGCAGTTAAAATAAAGTGCATTACTCTAATAATTAAATCACATTTTAGAAGATTTGATGCAACCTAGATGTCGCTTTTATGATTAATTTATCAACTTTTTTTTTAAAATATTTATAGCCATTTTATTTTATTTAAAACATTTTTATTCAGACATGTGTTATTATTCACCTAAATTTCCATAATAAAAAAAAATGTTTGTATGAAATCAATGAAAATTTCAGGAATAGTCCAGTTAGGGTGTAATCGAATTAAGAAATTTTATATACACACCCTGCGATTGGACTTTATATCTTATATTTTATAATACAGAGGGTATCTCATAGATAATGTCGGTTTCCAATGTTCACTTTGTTTATTAAATAATCATACAAAAAGAAAGCCTTAATTTTCAAATTATAGTCCATCGTATTCTATAGAGACTAGTCTTAACAAATTACAACATGTTTAAATCGAGGCATAGGAATTTTTACATATGGAAACCGACGTTACTTATGCGACTCCCCCTGCATATAAATATATTGTATATTCTATATTATAAAATATTTTATATAAAATATACAGAAACTCTCTTATAATTCTGTTATGATATCGATGAAGTCAATCGATTGGAAAACTGTATTACCAATAAATCATCTGCGGAGAGAAAACCATGGCCACCTTAGAAAAATTTACTTTCAACTTTTTAAGATTAAATATCTCAAAAAATAAGTACAATTTCGAACAACTGTGGTAACAAAAAGATTCCTTATATATGAACTATAGTTGAAGATAGAAATTATGTCCCATAAAACGAATTCCAATGGAGATACAATGGGTAGGTAACCAATAATTTTTTAAAAATAATTAAGTTTAAAAATCAACTATTAATACATTAGGCTTATAGAAAAATGAGCACTTCCTCCACGAAATTGATATTTATTTTAATAAATCAGCAAGCTAGCATACAAAAAAACTATTAACAATATAAATAATTAGTGAAAGAAAGTATTACGACCATAAAAAGACGATTTGCCTGTTTGTTTATAGAGAAAAATGATTGTAAAGTTTTTTTTCATTGCAAATTACCATGATTGTTTCGACAAACTTTACATTTGGCAACGTTATAATACATCGTCACTAGACGAAATATACGATTAAGTTCGCTTTGGGAATGTAACACTTGTCCTAATTGGGGCTAAGTGGAGAAAGCTTAATTAGGGTAAGTTCAGAAAATGCGAAAAGGATTCAGATAAAGAATAAGTAAATTGTTTGATTATTATTTTTTATGATTTTATATTGTAAATATACTAATTATTGAACGTATTTAAATTAAATTTCCACGGAAAATCGTATTCATATCACTTATATGACCATGTATGTAAATTATGCACCGGCAGTCTGGCAATTTTTAGTTAAGAAAAACTGAATCTTTATTTTTTACAACAAATAATATAGCAATATTGTGGTATTAAAATAGATATTGAAAAAAACACATATCCCAAACGTTACATTGTTATTAATTTAAGATTTATTCTCAAAATATTCACATAATCTAAAATAATACGTTGTATTTCCAAATTGTAATTATAAACTACACTCCCTTAGGATTAATTTAACTTTTTATAAAAACTAATTGTTCATTTTATTATCAACAAAATCTTAAAAAAATAATTCGTGAATGATCGGTAGGTTCAAAATAACAAAGCATCAAATATAGTGAAATAAAGATGTCCACTTCTAGTCAGACACTTTTGATTAAAATGTAGCAATGAAATTAATTACAAGTGTAACGTTAAATAAGTATTTATTTCTTTATTTATTAAAGACAATATAGTTATTTATTTCTACACCCAAATCAATAAGTGTATTATAATTTGTGAACTATAATAATTATTTGTATCATTTCATTTTTCGATTCATTTCCTTTCTTGGATTTCAAAACTAAATACAGGTGTTACTTAACTTTTCTGTACAACTACATAACATATTATTTTTTGATTGAATAATTAAGAAATTAAATCAAACTACAAGAAATAATTTTATTTTTTTTATTTTAGTAAGGTTGATATTAAAAATAAAATAATACTCAATATTTTATTTCGTAAATAAAATACGTAGATTAAATATTCTTAGAAAAGTCTTATGATATCGCCTTGACACTTGAGAAAGCGTCCAAACTCATACTTACAACATGCCAACATCTTTACAAATGTACTACATAAGTTTCCCGTCATTGGATGACTTAATCCACCAAAGGTGCACGCAGTCTCGCCTTTCCCGTGTGTGTGTCTGCACGTGGGAGAGTCTGGGATTTGTGGCGAGATAAATTACTTAGACAAGAAAGTGTGTATGAGAGAGAGAGAGAGAGAGAGAGAGGGTCGAATGACACACTAGAGATCCTTTCCAAGACCCCATACAAGTGTTACTGTCTTAAGATCCCCAACCACTATTTGCTCTGGTACTTAACGAATATGATGGCTATACAACAGCCAATATAACACTTAATACTAGCACGCGACTATTTCCGGAAAGCTTCGGCTTGAGCGGTGGGATTAATTCGTTCTTCGAAGAATAGAACATGACCTCTAAATACTTGAAACTTGCCACACTCACTGTGATTTATGGGAATGTCACTTTTTGGAATTGGAGTAAGTTTCCTTTTATCGTGAAATTATTTGCACTATTTTAACAGATTTACTAAATTTCTAGATTTATAGTTAAGATTAGTTGTCAAGCTCTCAACATTATTTACAGAATTGGTGAAAAAAAATTATTAAAAAAAAACAGGGCGAACTTTGGAGTACCCACATGATGGACTTCCCATTGTAACACGAAAAAAATAGTAAGTAAATTTTATTTCATTACCAATATTAACTTCCCATAAAAAAGTTACTGTAATTGTGTCGATTGATGAAATTGGAATTTTTATAAAAAAAAAAACTAATAATAAATAAATAAAAAGATTGACTATTTAAAATACTTTTGAGCGCAAGACAGCTCATGGATTTGGATGCTTTTGACAAAATAATATTATTAATGATGAACTATGGACTCTTTACAATTATGCATTATTTACAACAATGTGAATTTTTTATAAACAATTAAAAATTGTATTTATCGAGTAACTTATGCGTACATCACATGGACTTAGATGTTATCGACAAAATAATGTTATTTATGACGAAATATGACGTATTGTTTATAGTAATGTGAATTTGTTATAAACAATTTATAATGGGCAGCTCGTCGTGTAAGTGCAGACAAAGTATGCTCAGACCTAATTTTTTTAATATCATTGCTGGTCAATATATGAACAGCTTCGGTATGAAATAAAAGTTACTGATTTTCCTCAGTCAATCCAGAGCATTGAAACTTACTGAATTCAGTAGTAGACTTAACTTGCTCTCTGTAAATTTTAGTATCTTATTTTAAAACGTTAAAAGTGTATTAATATGGCGTCACCCATTTGATTAACATTGTTTCGATTTTAAAACGTTTTTTAATGTTTTAAAAATTGCGTAGATTCCAAAAAACTCGATCACAGACAAGAAAACTGCCGGCGTCATATTCTTTTTTTAATTTTAAAATTTTTTTTTCCCCTTAACTCGGATTTCCCTTTATCTCGTGTCGTCATATATACATTGGAATTTGTTTTGTGAGCCATAATATTTATTTTCAAGTATCAGGAATCTTTTTGTCGCCTCAGTTTTTCGGAATTGTACTTACTTTTTGAGATATTAAATCTCAAAAAATTGAAAGTAAATTTTTTAAAGGTGGCCATATTTTTCTTTCCGCAGACGCTGAGGTTTCTGTTTTATTTTGAACCGTTTTATTAGAATTCAATGTATTTTTGCAGCGTCACAGGAATCTTACTCATCCCTGAATGTATCTTTAATTTATTGGAGGTTTTTGGAATCTACGTGTTTTTTTCTATCGGAAAAATCTATTCGCAGGATGTGTATAAAAATTTCGTAGTTACCCTACTTTTTTTTGCACCATGACTGGACTATTATATGAGCTTATACATGAGGAAAATTTTAGACTATAAAATTAGAAAGGTGATGTCAGTTTTATAAAGAATAATAACCTTGAAAGTGCTTTAGAACAAGTTACAGAAATTTGGTCTTAAAAAAAAATTGCGGTGCCATGGAAATCGTACTCTCCCCTGCATACATACATCCTGGTAAAAACTTTCAATACGTTTCAAAATGACTTCAAACGTAAAGATATAATCAAATTTTGAATTTCAAAAATCGACCCAATTACAATCACTTCCTAATGGAATGCAATATCTAGAACTTTTAAAGTAACAAGTTTGTGAATTTGTACAGACTCTAGTGATCAGAATCATTTAGTATTGTAGTATTAAAAACTGTCTATTAAGTCACCTGTAGAATAAGCGAACGATAATTTTTATAATAAATTAATTCTATTTAAAACACTAAAGTTTTATAAATTGATTCAAACCAGTTGTTATCCTTTATTTCTCTTTCTTTTAGTGGCTACAATTTTTTTGAGATATTTTCATTTTTTGGTAAGAATACATAAAGCATTCACAGCTACATGAACTTCATTAGGAAAATGTTTGTGAAAAAAAATTCAATCAGTTGTGCATTTGTTAGGTTTCATTATTATTCAATTCAAGACTGTTTTACCCTTTTCCATTCAGATTCTGGATCCTTTTGTTCTGAAATGGGTTGTCTAGCAACTCGGGATGCACCACAAATGTGTGAAGTCACGTGACTAGAATAATGACGAGATGCTAGAAAAGCACCTGACATAGACTCATCTACAACTAGACTTGTGAAATCATCTCTTGAGTAGTTTCATGAAGATTCACTTGCTTTTGAACTTCCTTAGAAAGTTAACCCCAAAAAAGGTGGATTTTTTATTTTAGTTTTATGCAAATATGAAAGTTGAAAAAAAAATTTTTTTATCGTTGTTTATGTTCTAGTTATTATAGAGGTGTGTTTATTAAAATTCTGTATGATAAATTGTTGAGTCTGCATTTTTTTTAAGGACTACCTTGGCTTTGTATTAAGTTTTTTAATATGAAACGAGAAAAAATACTGGTCTTTTTGGTTTAATTAAATTTTTTAGGTACAAATAAATTTTTTCTTGAATTACTTGTGGTTTTTACCAACAGATGACTTAATTTGCTATCTCAAACATTACAATTAAACGTAATTTCGGAAATAGAATTATACATTACATCGTTCTTTAAAACGTATTTTCAAAAAGAAGTAATAATTTATTTAAATTAATTCTTATTGTTTTCAGCTACAAATAATTTGTAATTTCCCATTAGGAGATTATTGTAATTGGGTCGATTGTTGAAATTTGAATTTTCATCATACGACGTATGTCAGCATTTTTTTCGTTTTTGATATCTTAAAAACGAATAGAGATATTGACTTCAACCAAAATTTTATCGAAAGATATTATTATAAAAAAGATCTGAAAGAAGTTTAAACAAATTAGGTCAAGCGGTTTTTTTTTATAACAAAAAAACTAACAATAAATAAGTGACAAAATTAACTATTTAAAAGACTTTTAAGCAAAAGAATAATAATTTCATTTGAAAATTAACTCGAAATTGACTTAACATTATTGTTTACAACTAAATATGACTTTCAACAATTAGGCATTGTTTATAACAATGTAAATTTGTTATAAACAATTGAAAATTGTATTTGTCAATTAACTAATGCGAATTTCGCTTTGATTTGAATTCTTTCGACGAGATAATATTAATAACGATGAAATATGATTTTTGAAAATGACTAATTGTTTATAACAATATAAAATTGTTCTAAACAATTAAAAATTGTAGTTATTGATTAACTAATGCTTATGTCACATGGATTTGAATGCTTTCAGCATAATCATGTTATTAATGATAAACTATGACTTTTACCAATTTCAAATTGTTTATAACAATATGAATTTGTTATAATAATAACTTTGACCACAAAGTACACTCAGACTTATTGTTTTTAATAATTCACACTAAAAATAAGTGTAAAAACAATTTTTTTTCTATTTTATTAACCTATTTTTTGTAATTACGCGTCACTCAAAAAAAAAATAAACAAAAAGGGCCAAAAGATCGTCCAAAGTAGTTCAGAGTACTCGACTTCTCTTATCATCAACTACTCTACTGCAAGGTATATATCGCAAAGCACGTTACGACACTCTTAAATTTTTCACTCTCTCTGCAGAGAAATGTTCCTGCATCCCAGGGGACTATCGTCGATTTGACCCAGTAGGCCACTTCCGCAAACCTTCGTGAATGTTATACATAAGTTACACATTTCCTGGTTTCGCTTATCCGTCGTTGACATTTACTCTTTCTCTCTTGCTCTCTCTCTCTCTCTCTCTCTGGTAGCATCTCTAGATTTCCTACATTTTTTAATCATCCTGTTCACTATATTTTCAAGCTCTAGAGAAATATTTAGAAAAACTTCCAACAATTTACGGCAAACAAAACATGTGTTATACATTTATGTTTTGTACTGAAATTTAAAAGAGCAAAAAATGTTTAAGAATGAAGTCTCAATGGATGGTAAAGTATTTGGTTATGTATTCAATATTTATATTGGCAGTCTATAAATTTGTTTACAGAAAAGTAACACTGATTTATTTATTTTTAGATTTCTGACTGAGACTTGGGCTAACCGAACATCGTTCTCTGTAATTGAGATACATTTTAAGGTATATAGAAAATTCTTATAATGATGTATGTATAAATAAACATACCTTAAGGTATTTCGCTCGCTTCGGGACATATAAAAAAAAAGACCCAGGTTCTTTCGAAATAAAATTAATTTTTTTAATGAAATATACACACTAGCCTTCTGCACATTAATTAATTTGTATTCTATTACTTCAAAAAACATAAAAAGATTAATAAAAGAAGGTTAATGCCTACTTTATAGGAGAGTTTAAATTAAAATTATGATTAATAATTAATTTTTTCAAGAACAGTACGATCAACCTTGATTTTTTTTTCGAAAAAGTATTTGTTACAAATGCATTAACACTATACAATTTTTCTATAAAAATTTAAAAAACCGTTTTTGAATGAAAGATAAAAAACCTAATTTTTTAGTCAATTATCATTGGTTTAAATAGAGAAAAGAGTTAACTTTGATTTCGAATAACTCAAGTTTTAGACAGTCAATCGATTTTTTTTATTAAAACATACGTTTTATTTTCTAATAATTTCTAATTCTAATGAAGTAAAAAAAAATCTTAAGAAAACATTAGTCTCAATCGAAATACCTTAAACATATTCCAAAATGCACAGAATGTAAAGTATGTAAAAATTCATACATGTTAGTGTATGTAAAAAAAATTACCACTTGTTTTTGTAATAAACTAACGTCCCTCAAGACATATTAAAATGGATGATTAGAGTGTGTGAAAAATTGCCTATAGCAGGTCAATTATTTTATTTTCACTGTTTTAAAATTGTAGATACTTTGATATCTTGTATTTTAATATACTTCGATGTACTCTATTGTCAAAAAACTGTCACAACTTTTAATTAAAAAAATATAATATTTAAGCCGGAAGAAAAATAGTAACAAAAAATCGATACAAAGGAACAAATGGTGAGTGGAAGAAAATATAAAATGAAAAGTTAATAAAAATAGGATAAAAGAAAACAAAAATGTATTTTCCCCATTTTCGTGACTCACAAAAATGCCGGCTGACTAAATAGAATAGGATATACTATTACTTAGACCCCTTTCGAGATACTAGAGTGAATTTTGAAAGAAGGTCCAGGTGTTGAACTCAATTCATGTAGTAAATACATCCCTATAATGCTACAAATAAAGATTAAATGTCATATTTTTGGTTTTGAAATCATGCGTGGGTTCAAGTCATGATCTTGAATTAAAATGAACTTAACTTCAAGTCACTTAGTTGGGTCAATTAATGAACAACATTGAATGAGACAGATGGAATGTGTTGATGACAAAGAAAAACTTGGGGTCTAAAATACGCGAGCCCTCACTTCCTTCCTGGATTAGCCTCAGCCTTAGGTTGTGAGTCCCGGTAATATATAAGTCTTATTTAAATTTATTTCATGAGGGAGAACAAAATATAACTAGATTCCCAGATGTCATTAGACAGTTTGTAGAACTAGAAAAATACGCAAGTGGATAAACTTTTGTTTTTATTCAAGGTTTAACATCACTTTTAAAATTAAAAAAAAAATTTATTTATATTAGATTTTTTTTTAACTTCATCAGTGACACCAATTCTCGAAAATAATTTCATCAAAAATATATTTAGAATCTCACAAGGTGAATTTAACGATGGTAAATTGAACAATCGGTTGATTAACTAGTGTTACCAATTTCTAAAAAAAATTTACTTAATATTTTTAAAATTATAATAATTTTTGTATGTATTTAAAGATGAGGATCCAACTTATTTGT
Source organism: Chelonus formosanus (assembly GCA_028641665.1). Classification (NCBI taxonomy): domain Eukaryota; kingdom Metazoa; phylum Arthropoda; class Insecta; order Hymenoptera; family Braconidae; genus Chelonus; species Chelonus formosanus. Next base: position 3,681,993 of record CM054000.1, read on the forward strand.
TTTAAAAGAGTGTAAGAAACTATTTTACATTAAAGTTAAAGCAGCAAAACGGACAACAGAGGAGGAGAAGCCACATTAAGATGATTGCAAGTACGATTAATTGGAGAATTTACACGAGTTTAGGATAGTTTAATCAGAAGAACATTCAGCGCGTAATTGGAAGGTTCAGGTTCAATCTCTCGATCCTAACAGTGTATTGTATCTGCAGGAATCGTCCTGTCGTGGAGTCGTCTATTCATTCATTAGATTAGAATTCAAATTTTTAATATTAATTATAATTTTTATTAATTAAAAGTTGATAGCGCACTCCGCGCACCTTAGTAAACATGTTCCACTATTTTCTACATCAAATGCACACAATCCTTATAAAAAATATTTTAATATTAATATGAACAATACTATAAATAATATAAATATAATGTAATCGGATTGAAAAATAAAAATAACATATCATAATAAAAACTATTTTTTAATTCACTATATAACCACATTCAAATAAAAGCTATTTACCGCCAATAAATTTAACGACCAATTAAATAACGAATAAAAAGGCGACAGATATGACGCGATTCTGACGTCAATCCGCCAATCAATTTTTTTAGAAAGGATTTACCTAAAAATCAAATTTAATTATTTAGAATTCACTTAAGGTAGTTTGTCGTTAAAAATTTTCCTTAAAACTTTTCCTTAATTTTCCTTTCTTTGCAAAATGATTCTCTGAACCATTGTCTGTGAATAGCCAAAATTTTTTAATTATTTATAACACGAAAATATAAAAAAAATTAATTCAAAATGAATAGTTTTAACATGTACGATATACTAGAAATCACCGTTGTGTTCCAATTTATTTTAATTAAATTTAAATGGCCCGAGCAAATCGTTCAAAAAATTAACATAGTACGTGAATATGTATATTAATAATTTATGACAAAATTCAAGCTAAATTACAATATCATTTAAAAGATATTCTCGATTAAACTTAAAGTAATTTCAAGTAAATAATAATTTTAACCTAAACTCTCCTATAAAATAGGGATTAACTATCTTTTTCTAATCTTTTTGTGTGTTTTCGGAATAATAAAAGACAAATCAATAAAGATGCAGAAAGTTAGTGTGTACACAGAGAGAATTTTTTCACTAAATCTAAGTGTAAAAATGATAACTGCACGTTTTGAAATTTATAAGTAAAAATATTTCTATTCGATAGTAAATTTTGAATTCTCATAAGTTAATTTTGTAGTTAAAAAGTGTCTTAGTAAACTAATTACTTGGGATAACTCAATAATGACTTACAACAACCCAAAATTAACTGTTGAACAGAAATATTTTTACTTTTAAATTTCGAAACGTGGACTTGTCATTTTTGCACTTAGATTTAGTGAATGAATTTTCTCCGTGTATATTTCATAAAAGAAATTACTTTTATTTTAAAGGGTCATGGGTCTTTCTTTTTGATACGACCTGGAGCGAAAGAACTACCTTAACATAATTATATACCAAGACCAATTGTAATAAGAGGTAGATAAATATTTAGGAAAAAATGGTATGTTTCAAATCGAATTTATTACGTAATGAAAAAAAAGTTATTGAACAGAAAACATCATCAGAAAGTGAGATATGTAGTTTTAATGTGTTTCAATTGATTTTATACATTACAATAACTTGTCTCCTGACTCTTCAGTTAAAGCGATTTCATACTATTTTTATTTTTACCTTTAACATACATTGTGTTAATGATGTTTACGAATCACATATGTATCTATCACTAACCCGTATCCTACCCCAAGGCTCGTCTTGACCTAGCTTTCTTTAATTAACATATTTTTACGTTGTTATACTATGGCCATCTCACCCTTAAACTCGTTATTTTGCTATTAAATACAGATATTTCATTCTGATTGATATTACTACTGTATAATTAAACCTTAATTAGGATTTGGAATCAATAAAACTCTTTAAATAGTTTAATACTTGATGATAAAAAATATAAAACATTAGAATTATTAAGAATAAAATTCTAATGAATATAATTAATGACATTTGATTTTATTTGGGAATTTTTTTGACTCTCAGAGTGATATTGATTGCTAAAAATTAAATTAATTATTGGGGAGTTTCATTTTTTATTTCGACCAAATATTTAATAAGGAATTAATTAAAAGTAATATTGATAATTATTGGAAAAATAATAAAAAGCAATGGTGTTAGTTTCTATATAACGACGTAATTTCCATGATTGAATGCATAAGTGACTTCTATTTCTATTTATTGTGACCTCATAAATCAATCTGGTAGACCTGAAGTGGTGATATAATGGCTACTGATGGCAAAGCCTGTCTCCGATAGCGTCCTTTAAGGTCTTTTATCGTTTTCTAACCTCGACGGTCAATCTCCGAAAATGGTCACGCGATATCAACCACACGCAAGTCACACTACCCATTAGCGTCAATCTTCTTTAAGAATAAGGTATTTCTCTTGCATTCTATCACGATTTACTCGCGACAATTTTATTAATACTAAATGATTGATTTGATCCCAACCCTAAATGTATATAAATGTATACACAACTATGGAGAATAGGAAAATGAAGTTATGTTTTAGGTGGCAGATAGTCAGTTTTGAATAAGATACATTACGTTTATAATTTAATAGTAAATTTATGTTTTATAAATATTTTTTTGATTATTATTTATTGATATTAAATAGTCTTGTTATTTTGCTTGGAATATTTATCGTACTTTATTATTTTCAATTATTGAATATATTTTTAATATTCCTTAGATTCTCCTACAAAATAATCTACGATATTTTAATATTTTGTTTAAGTACGACTCGTTTTTTTTTCTCTATTTTCAATATAAATTATTTCCCAATAAATTCTCGAAATTTTTGGAAATTCTTAGATGAACATAAGTCCCTGAGAAATTAATAATATTTTTTTATTTTATTATTTATTGTGGAATACTTTCTAAAAAAACTATTCCATTTTTCTTATTATAATTTTAGTAATGCTTTATTTTAAGTCTTTTTTGTAATTAATTTATACTAAATAAAATTTCTAAATAGAAATGCAAAAAAATCATAAAAAATGCGAAAATTCATTTTGAATTTTTTTCATATGTTTCAAATCAACAGTTATTTCTCTTTTCTCAATCCGGTGGTTATTCTTTTACTAATTTTTTTCACGACTACTCATTACTTCTTCATTTCTGATGTCATAAATTAATCTAATTATGACCATCAATGAAGACTAGTGAAATTACTAGGTGATGAATAAAAAACTCTTCAAAACAATCATCTGCTATTTCAATTTCTAAAACTGTAAATTAATGAAAAAAAGTTTAACATAAAGAACTAATAAAGATACTAATTTTGACAAAAATTTAACCCAAAAATCATCAATCAAACTTTTTTTCATTAACTTCAACTCAATATCCCTATAATAATTCTCTCATCACTGAAATGATGAATTGCTCCAAAAAAAAAAAAAAGACAACAAAACTAAAAAAAAATCCCTATGAAAAAAACATACCGAACAAATAAAAATAATTCTTTCAGCCTCATTTATAACATTTACTCGTCATTAATTCTAAAATAAACTTTAACGTCGACAAAAAACCACCACGTATTATATCACGTTCGCTCATTACTCGTATAGTGTCAGAGATGTCGTTGAGACTATGGGACATAATATCTAGGCCATCGTCTCTCTTTTTTTTTTCAAGTCTTAGTCTTCTTGCTCTCCCTTTTTACTCGTTCATTTAACGTTTATTTTTTTTTTCTGTTCAAATTTTCATCTTTTTTTGTTTATTTCTTCCATAATTAAAAATATACTTTATGTAACTTTTTTTCAATAATCGTTGTTTTCAGTTTAATTATCATTTCAATTGTTACAATTTATAGATTATTTTATTTTTAATTATTATTTTGTTTTCTTTCTTTCTTACAAAACTTACTAAAAGTGTCATCCTTACATATTTTTGTATTGAAATAAAAGTGTGAAGTCAAATTCAACAGTTCAACTGACTATGATTCATTATCAGGCATGTATAACTCTTGGTAACGTTGACCGTTTTCTTACTTTCAATGAATATAAATGCCGTGACAAATATGTTAGACTGTAGGATATATTTCTTTTTCTTTTCTTCTACTTCTTCCTCCTTTCTTTTCAATTAAAAAAAAATTCTTTAAATAAAGAATTCTTTTTTCCCATTTTTTTTTTTTTTTTTCATTCTAATTGTGAGACGATGACCTCACTCGCTGTTACTCATTTAAAAGGTTTATAACCTCATTATGAAAAAAATTGTTGAAAGGATTCAGACTGTCATTTGAATAAGAAAATCGATTTTAAGAGAAAAAAATTTTTTATCATTTGTTTGGAACTTTCAAATTAATTATAAACACATAAGCAAATGCAATTAAGTACTCTCTAGAAATGAAACAGTGAAAATAATGAAATACATTGCAAAATCAGTGAATATAATACAACTGATTTAAACAGTGGTTTAATTAATATCGCAAAAACAGTGAATATTCACTGATTTTGCAGTGTACTCCATTATTTTTACTGTTTCATTATTAGAGAGTTATACAAAAAATAGCCTAGTAAGTAAAAGTGTTGAAAAAAAGAAATGTTATTAAAAATAGTCTTGAAACTCAAAACTCCCTAGAAAAAAATACAGCCTGAATAAAAATTGATGAAAATATCTTATTAAATAAATTCCTTAGTTTGTCCCTACTCTCTTAAAATGAATCAGTAAAAATAATAAAATACACTGCAAAATTAATGAATATTCATTGCTTATGCGATGCTAATTAAACCACTGTTTAAATCAGTTGTATTATATTCACTGATTTTGCAGTGTATTTCATTATTTTTACTGATTCATTTTAAGAGAGTAATAAATCGCATTTGCTGCGATTCATTCAAAAATGAACTTTTGACATATGTTAATAATTAGATCAATCCTGTAAGTAAATTTATCGATAATCATTAACCTCATGACCTGTAGGGTTATCTTTCCTATATTTTTTACGAAACTGAAGTAGTGACAGGTTATTCGGAGCTTGAAACCTTCCACCTTGTTACACAGCATAGTAAACTGAAAAGTCCCTAGCCAATAATTACACCATTTTTCTTACAATAAATCGGATTACTATCCTTTAAACAATCCCTTGCAAGATAAATTTTGAAATAACCAACTTGTTAAACAACAAGTTCCTATTTAGGCATTATTTGGATTTTTATCGAGCAAAATTCGTCATTTTCCCTCTCATCAGTTGTTATTTTAAGCTCTATAATCCTCTTAGTAAAGTGATATACAAACTGAATAGTATCTCTAACTTTGCCATTGCATCTGAGTTGGTTTCATATCAACGAAAAATTCATAGAGATAATAAAAAAAAAAAAAAACAAATGTTAAAAAATACGTATATAAGAGTACATGAAAACAGAGGCATGAAATATAATTTTATAAGTGGATTTAATCATAAAACTTTGCAGACTGAATATGTAGGGCTTCTAAAAGGACTCGAACTCGGACACTGTCGTGGAAACCTATAGTTTTCCTCTTTATACACTATATTACAAAGGATTGATTTAATCTGACGATACCTCACAAATTGTACTTTTTTTTGGAAAATTCACTCTTATCTATGGTGTTAAAGGAAACCTTAAGAAAGACATTTAATTTATTTAAAAAAAAAAAAAACAAAGAAATTGTTATGATAAACATTAGAGTAATTATTCAATAAAATTTCAATTAAATTATTTTTTCAATTATAATTATAATATATACTTTGTAGATGGCGTTATTATATATATTTTTCATTATTATATAAAAGATAAGATCAGTGTATTAATGGAAAAGTGTTATTTAATGCATTCAAAGGCTCAAGAATAACTTAAAATCATGTCTAGAGTACTGACATAATAACTAACGTATAGTTGAACTAGTTTTGTGAGATCAAATTGACAAACTTCCGTGAGTTAGAGTCTTTGTTAGCAGCATAACAAGTTTCATCAAGTCTAACTGTACTTGTACGAATCCTTGGGTAACATCTTTTCACCGCAGGACTTTTGGTTGGTGATTATGACATAATTATTGCTTAAAATAGTAATACGAAATTATACTTTATGATTTACAATTGATTTTTGTATAATTGTTTTAATTACATAAGAAAAAATGTCAATAGATGCCAAAAATTCCTGTAATAAATCAAACTAAAATAAGCAATGCGCTTAGATTTTCGTTTGCGCATGCGCATTTTAAGATTAGTCTTGGTATATTAACTGAACACGCGTAAAAAGCTTGAGTAGCTAAACAAACGATTCTATTTTACTTGAATAATTACAACACTCATTGAAAATGAGGGGGGGGGGGGGTGAATATTAGCATTCTTAAATGATAAAAAAAAATTACAAAACCTTTGTCTGTTATTATTTGATAATTTATATTTAATATAATAAATTCCTACTTAACAAATCTCAAAATTTAATAATAAAGAAAAAAAAAATGAGTTAAAATTTATAGTAGAAAATTCTATCGTTTAAATAAAAATACAAGTCAAGAAAATTTTTAACTTTATTCAAACTCAACGAAAATCGAAAACGACTTTTAAACAACGTCATTTCCTTTCCTGCCAACTTCCTCCAAAAAAAAAAGTCAAATAAAATAACAAGAACAATACCAGACAAAATTCTCCAAGTATCGAATAACAATTTATTCTCAAGCATATTGTAGATTCTCCTGCAGGAGAGCACAAATACCGGAGTATCCTCTTTCTAAAAATCATGCATTCATAGACAAAGATAACAACAAGTATGTCCTCTGTGCACACATCTTTTCATGCTATTTAAAAATGAACGGTAGATAGTTTGCTTCAAGTTCCTAAAGGTTTCAACGTCCGTAAGATGGTATCTATTCAGTGAGGGGAGAATAAAGACTCAGGACTGGGTCCAATCTAACAATTGTGTCTCATTCTTGTCGTTTGTGATCTAGTCTTTGATAAGACATCAACTGATCACAATTTGCCAGATCTTTTTGAGACTTTCAACATCTTCTTCCTCGTCTATTTTTTTATTTTATTTCAATTCATATCATTCAGTCAACAGACATTTTTTTTTATTTCCCTTGCAATTGTCGATATCTCAAGAAAAATTAGATACTTTTTTCTAACTTATTAAATGGGCCAAAATTTCATGGTCTAGATGGCGCTAATGCATGTATACTATTTTCATTACATTTCTTTTTTGATTTTATTGTTATTATTATTACAACGCGTTTATAAAGAATATTGCTTTTAATATTTATAAAGTGGATTATATTTGCTTTTATTGCAACGATAGCACAATGTAGCATTTACGGTTGCATGAGCTGAGAAAGAGAGGCTATGACACCACGCAGCTGCTCCAGTTTTCCAACAATTCTCAAAGTCTCTCTTGGTGTAAACATCTTAAATGTAAGTAGTTAAGTAATTTAGAGTTTCTAGGATAAGTTGAGCAGAAATTATCGCTTATGATGAGTTCATTATTATGAAAAAACAAATTAAAGCAAATAATTAAAATAATTTAAGAAATATTGCAACAGAGAATGAAATATTGGAAATTGACTTAAAGAAATCTTTTAAGAAGGTTTACATTTTTTTGTCAATCACAACAATTTTATCTTATTGTTCACCCGATCGGCAATCTCAAGCACTGCATTAGAAGGTCATTTCGATGACTGAAAGATAGAAGAAGGAGGATTAAAATGAACTCATTACAAAGTAAAACGTACAACCTAGTAATCATGTGAATTTAAAATGAAATTAAGGTAGTATGGGTCGTCAACAGACAATTATTTTTTTCTAAATTTTAAATAGCGTACAAAAGATTATCTAAATATTACTGTAATTCATAACGATGATTAAATAAATTTTATAACAGTTAATAATATATAAAATCCAATTACAAACAAATATAATTTTTTTTTTAAAACTGATTTAACTAATTACTGTAGTTATAATTTCTATCTTATCGACATATTATACATTGAAAAACTATGAATATCATAATTAATCATTAATATCTTTTAATAATGGTCATTGACGTACACTTTCTTTTAAGTTAATAAATTCTTTAAACTTTAAGCTTTTTTTTTTGGTACATTATTATGTGAACAAACTTTTTTGGAAATATGAGAATTTTAGTCTTGTATAAAGAATAACGCACGGGTTCCCATTAAGTCAATGTAAAAATTACGATTGTTAATTTTCAATATTTTATTAAAAAGGTCAATAATTTTATTAACGTAACGTATCTTTATTATAATGCTTAAGAAATATTATATTCTTTAACTTTCCTACGGTAAAAAGCGTAGCAGTTTACGTAAAAAAAAATAAAAAACTTCTTGAAACAAATAATTTAATTATTTAAAAAATTATTTTTGATAGACTTTATGTATGCTGAACACCAATTTTACGTATGCACAGTTTAAAGATTGTGGGAAATGCATATTTTAAGCTGATAAAGAATATTCTATTGAGGAGATTTGAACCTATGACTACTTTCAACACACGCAACTATCTAAACCGACGTTTTAGCCCGCTTGGCTTTTTATAGCTATTGAAAATAATTAACAATTTTATTTATATTAGTTTGTTGCAGCATGGTTATTCGAATACTGTTTATCAGAAAGTATGAGAAACTGTTCCACACTACCAATAAAATTTTACTAGAATTCTAGTGATGTTTTCTAGAATAAATTTACTTGATTAATCAAGTAACAAAGCTCTGATTATTTTTCTCCATGTAAGTTAAGCGCACGATTCGTAACCGTTGAGTTCAGTTCAATAAACGCATACGTTTATAAAATGGCAGTAGACCTATAAAGCGTTGTCTCATCTGTACATATTGATATATGTAATGGATGAGAGTGACAACTCAAATTAATAATAAAAATATTTTTAGCACACAAATTTTTTTTATTTTTGAACTCACTGAAGTGTCACTGATATTTCAGTAGAGCTAAAATCCACTGAAACACTCAGCGATTACTTACTGGTTCACAGTGGAAGAATTGACACTACTTTAATCAGTGAATAGTCACTGATTTATTTTAAGAAAGTACATCAGTTACCAATTGGCGATTTCAAACACGACAATCAAAGGTGATTTGCATGATTAAAAATAAAAAGAGTAAATTCAAAAGAGTTGATGAAGACTTCTTGAAATGATTATTCGGAGAAAATTTTTATTGGTTTACTTATTATATTTTAATAAATATTTACCAGTCAATATCCACCAATTTTATTATGACTATTTCCTGTGTACCTAGCCCGAGTTTAATAAACTAAGAAACCCCAGAAAAAAAATGATTTATTTAATTCAAAACTTCCTTGAGAAGAACAGTAGTCGGAATACCTCCACACATATTTACCTAAAATTAGTACTTAAATTTCCGCAAGCAGGTGCTACTACCAACATTAGTGTTGTACATTTAGAGATTTCAGAATGCGTTTGACCAGTTACACTGGCACATTCTTCTGTGGCTTCTTCAACAAATGAAATGTCGACAAAGAAACGTAAGGAAAACAAACGAGGGAAAAAAGTACCACGACCTGTACAAATATCCTCAAGCGTCTTTCAAGCTTGTATGTTAAATTCTCTTGTCTCTTTATAGTGAGCCTAACCTATACTATACAATGTTCTCTCTAGTCCTATCAAAATATTAACATTTTATTGTATCTACATTTCATTTTAACATTTCAAACATTTTCAAAGTTTAAATTTTAAACCTCAAAAAATTTTCACATTCTTTTCTATTCTTTAGATTTATTTTTTTCTCTTTTCTCCATCCTCATTTTCACCTTTCAGTTATGATAATTTTTATTATTTTAAATTCTATACTATTGTCGGAATAAATAAATAAATATCTTTGAATTTTTATTCATGGTTCAAAATAATAAATAAGAAAATAAATAGTGATTAAGAACAAAAGCATCATATTTTTATTTGTAATAAATAACAGTTTATTATTTTTATTTTTTATTCTATAAATAGGTCGTTTTAAGAACAAAGAAATGAATAATTAAAAACAACATAGCTATACAGTAATGAATGACAATGAATAAAAATCAATTAATTGTATATTATGTTAAAATTATTGAGAGACAAGAAGTCTGAGATTTAGATAATAAGTAAAAACTTCATTGAAACCAACAAGTAAAGTAAAATGTAATAATACATACGATAATCAGAGGTTCAATACGCTTAAGTGTTCGTAAAAACCCCGAGTCAAAATATAACACCTAAATTGATTCTTTTCATATTATTCTCATCCTTTCTATCTTAGATTCAACATTTTTATCCTAATATTATTCTGTTTAATTGTTTAAGTAGATCAAAATTAGGATGATAAAGCCTCATTTTAACTTTCTAATCCTAATACTATTTTTATCCTTCTGAAGTTGGTAAAAATTAGGATATAGACAGAATAGCCTGATTTCAATCTCATCAATTGATTTGCTTATATCTAGTAGTACTTATGGAAATAGTTGGAATAACTCCCATTACATTAATACTTTTTTAATAATACATATGATTTTAATGCTAATTGACAGCCCAATTAGAATTAAAATAAAATTAATAATTATAGAAAAGTATGTTTTTGTTAAAATAAAATAACTTGAATCTCAAATAAAATTAGATTGAAACCAGGAAAAGTATAAAATAAAAGTAGGATGAACCTAAGGTGAAAGAAAAATAAAATTAGGATGAGTTTAGGATAAAATTGAAAAATTGTCAGCCTACAGAAATACTGATTGGTTGCGTATTCCAACTTTAATTAGGATTTGTTCATCTTAAGTTAAACCTGAAGAAAGGATAGTCTTAGGATATTTTGACTCGGGACTTTACTAACAATGTTAGACGAATTGATAATAAATTAGATCAACGTTTGATTTATAGTTATGAAACAAAATCAAAATAATTTGTTTTAGAAAAAGAGAAATCAATATATAAATAAAATAATTAATAAAAATATTTTTGAAATAAGACAATTGAAAAAGAAAAATTTAAAAGAAACCTTTCGTTCAATAAAACAAATAAAATGTCTTGTTACGAAGTTGAGGATTGGCCTGGCTAGACTTTAATAACCAGATTATTACCATCAGACCGTGACTCGAAGGAGGAGTCACCATTTTTAACAACATACACTGTCGACTGACTGATTATTTCATCATAATCATGAGTAAATCTTGGTAAGATTGTAATACATAATATGAAAATAATTATCTCCATTTTTAGACATTTTTTTTTTTTTCTTTTAAATTAATTTATTTTCCAGGATTTATTTTTTACTGAATAAATAACTTCAATTATTAATTGGAAGATCTTTCATCCCTTCTATAAACAAATAAAGACTTTTTCACTTTAGACCGGAAAATTAAAAACTCTTTCAATATAATGCTCCTTTTTCTTCCATTATATATTCTGATAGTATTGTTAACTCGTTAACTTTTAAGTATCAAAAACCCTTCAAGGGAACTTTATTAAACACTTTCTCAAGCCCTTTCAATATTTCATTCCTATTATTATCACAATTCGAACATTTTTTATCTTTAATTGCAATTTAATAACAATAAATTAATTTCTTCTTATAAAATAATTTGTTTTTTATCATTAATATTGTCAAATTCGATTTATTATGGTCAATGTTAATTATGAAATGATTCTTGAGTATATAAAAAGGAGATCTGAGTGATAAGAGGTATCCAGAGCAAAACGGATTTACTTCTAAAAGTAAAGCAGTATCTTTTATGACAGAAAAGTAATAATATTATATCTCCGAATTTTTCTTTTTTAATATAATTTTTTGGTTAGTTAAGACTTTGAAAAATCTTTAATATAATATAATATATAGTAAAGTAAACAATTTTTTGAGCCGCCATATTTTCCCGGTCATTTTTCAGACCAGTAAGGATACAAATAAAAAAAAATACGCTATCAATCCAAAGTGTGTTACAATAAACATACACTGCAAATAGTAGTATTTTATGTTAATGCACTTAAAGTGTTTCAAAATGGCGTCACCCATTTGATTAATATTGCAGTCACTTTTTAGACACTTCCAAGTGCATTAAAAGTTATTACAATGTTAATCAAATGAGTGACGTCATTTTAAAACACTTTAAGTATATTAAAATAAAATACTACTATAGATTTTAACACACCTTGAAGTGTGTTAGAAATGACTACAAGGTTCTATAGTTTGTGTATAGGAATTTAACATGGAACACACATAAGGTGTGTTATTTTGACACTCCTTTGATTTACAGTGTAGAGGTAATAGAAAATTGAACCTCCGATTTTAAACCAAGGCATTTTTAAATGTAAAATTACAAATAAAAATTCACACGTCAAAAAAAGTGTATGCGTCATTGTGTGGTTTTTTTGCAATAAATAATTTTTAATTTCTCGAGTCCGCACATTTTAATTAATAACTTCTTAAATGTGCAAAAATCAATAATACTTCATAGGACATTTTAGGTTTTTTAAATTGCAACGAAGATCTCTGGCACTTAACATATCTATTAATATTTATTAATTTTATTTTATTTATTTAAAATTATTTTTAGAATTTATTGATGCTTTGCTAAGAAATCGTTATAAGATTAATTGGAAAGAACTCTGCACTATCAACAAATTCGTATGGTCACTATGAAATGGCTAGCAGGCTCTTTTTCATTTTTTGAGAGATTTAATCTAAAAGAATAGAATAAAAATGAAAAAAGTGAGGTGACAAAATAAAAGGGTTGATACTCTAATCTAATCGCACTTTTAGTGGACTATTTATATTTATATTGAAACAATGTAATGTAAAGAGTAAGTACTTATTTAATTCATCATTTAATACAAATTCTTTTATCAGTAATCAATAATTAGTCTTGTTATTTATTCAGCACTTAATTATCATTTTAAAAAATTACTTTTTATTTCCCATTTTTAGAAAACATCTATACATAAAAATAATTATTTTATTTATCCTTAATTTACAGCAGAAATTTTCAAACCAGTGGATTCGTAAGCTCGTAAATTATTTTGTTGAAAAAAAAAAACTATTCTTAATTAACCCATACTCAAGAATTTGTGTATGTGTTCCAAAATACAATAAAATAATAATTATAAATAAGAATAATTAAATAATCATTTCAATTAATGAAAAAATAAATTTAATCAACAATTTGATGATGTAATAAAAATTCAAAAACAATTTCCATCATAAATATTTATAATTAAAAAAAAAAGATAATTGTTTTCTAATGCAATTTTTAAAGATGTATACCACCATTGTGTATTTATATCTGAGATGAAATTTAGCATAATGTTGTCCTAAAAATTTTAATGGTCCTCCCGCCCACTTTTATTATCCTTATCCTCTACCACTATCATTAAAAGTTATTTATTTATTTACTCTTAAACAAAAATAACAACAGAACTAAATGAAATAAAATAAGAATTAAAATACAAAATTAAAAATACAAAATCTTTCGATATTTTAAAACCCATTATTATCATAACCCGCCCTCCACATTTTTCCCCTACTTAAGCACTATCTTTATTCGCCTCCGGGAACTCTGCAATTTTTTTTTTCTCTTTTTTTTTTTATGTATGTATTCTTGTTTCTTTTATATCAATTTTTATTGGCTAATTAATTTTATTTCAACGTTTCTGGATCCATTATATTTCAACACAACTTTCACATGCTTTTATTTAAACAATAGAAATATGTACAATTACTCTTTTTTACATTTTAATTTCAACATTTGATGCTAAACAAATTTTTTTTTTTTAAGAAAAATCATTAAAAAACTTTTTTTTTTTTACTATGAGATAATTCTTTGAATTTTCATTTAATTAATTTAAAAAAGATTCGAAAAGTAAATTCATTATAAACAGAGTATTTAAATACAAATCGAACAAAAACATTTTTGAAATTTTCTTTATCATGAAAAGAATAAATATAATACAATTGTCTCATTTAAAATAAACATTAGAACTAAAATCTTATTAAAAATCTACACCTGTCACTCTCAATTTAACTCTAAGTTTACTTAGTCATCAGCGACACGACTATTGTCATGTTAAAATCAAACATAAAGTATGATTTGAAGCTCTAAAAATGACCAAAGTGTCTTTGACCATAAAAATAGCTTCATGAATTCTCTTTTAACTAAAAATAATAGATAAAATTTCAAAAGTGAATATCAATCACTCTAAAACTGTAAATTTTTAAATAAAATTCGTTTATTATTCACTCCAAAAAAGTTACTAAATAAAAAAACATTACTTAGGTTTTTTTTATCCCTAGATAAATGCAATTAAAAGTAAATATTCCTAGTGTTTTTATCTCTCTATTACACTGCAAATCCAAGTGTTTAGCAATTAAACGCTTAAAGTGTTTATAATGTTAAACATCATAAATGAACTATGGTAATTTTGTAGGCGACTTTTAAACGTTTCTTGCTGTTTATCAAAATGCTATAGTTTGTTTACGGCGTTCGACATTGTAAACACTTAAGTGTTCAATTATTAAACACTTTAAATGATTCATCACTAAACACTTGAGTTTTTTTCGGATTTGCAGTATAGGAAGTTATTGTAATAGAGTTGATTTTTGAAATTCGTAATTTTATCATATCTTTACGTTTTAAGACATTTGAAAACATATTAGAAGGTTTAAACATGAATGTATGTATGTACGTGCGTGAGTTTGTATGTCCGGTTTTTTTTCGTTTTCGTTATCTCGAGAACCACTAAAGATATCGACTCCAGACAATTTTCATATTAAGGATAATACAATGAAGAAGATCTGAAAGAAGTTTGAACAAATTCGGTTCAGTCGTTTTTTTTTTATAACAAAAAGAATGTAAACTGAGTTGAGTAAAGAAGACATTTGAAATAAATTCTACTTATTAGATGATTAACATTATTGACAACTGAAGTCAATATAATATGGTTCTTAATAACTTCATATGACTCTAAACAATTATACATTGTTTATAACAATTTCAATGTGTTATAAACAATTAAAAAAGGTTTCAATTCATTTAATTATTATAACTATGATTATATTCGATGAATATTAATAGAATGTTTTTATAAATAACGTAATGTGATAAAACAATTGAATATTGTTTACAACAATAGTAATTTCTTAAAAATTAAAAGATGAAAAAGTTATGGATTTCAATTAATGGGAAATTCGTCCTTAGGGCATAAATTAAGTCCAGACTCATTTTTTATATTTAAATTATGTTAATAATAAATGATTTACTTGGTATGTATTATTTATAAATAATTATAATAAATAAATATAAAATCTAGGAATTTCTTATCTGTAATTAAACTTTTCATATTTGTTAACTACAAAGAATTTGATAATTGTAATAAATGTCATAAATAAAATTCTTGAAAAAATTTCAGACTTATTATTACTTCACGTAATCACTAGTAACCAAATGACTAATTATACATCGACCTAGAATAAATTCCCAGAAGTCTAGTAACATTAAATAAATAGGTATTTTCTCAACTCAGTACATTATTTAAAATAGCAGATATTTAACAGTAATTGAAAGAAATTACATCTGATATGTACGAATCAACTAAACATATATTCTACGGTTTTTATAAAAAGGTAAAGCACACATACCCAGAAGGTATATTGTGTTAGCACAAAAACATATTGTGGATAGTATGCAGCCGGTCAAAGGCAACATAACATATACACATATCGTCGTAGTTTTCTGCTCATATGTATACATGTATGTAAAGGGGTTATACACAAGGGGTTATAGGGGTTTTAAGCTGTGCCTTAGGCGACTGACTATCCACCTTGGTTAATGTAACGGATTTACGTTCAAAATGGTCTTTAACCATACCGACTTCACAATAGTCAGTGGGTAGCTATTGTTCTCTTCAAGCTTACTTGTGATGATACACATAAAGAGACCTTTAGGAGACCTACTTGAAGCTCAGGACATACACACTATCACAAACCCATACTTTTAGAAAACTAGGTCACTAATAAATTGGCTGGACTTGGGTAGACAGACTGATAGGTTGATTTAGTTTTAAATGAATAAATATCTTAGAACAAAGGTTGGAAATCTCAAACTTTTGTAGAACAACTTAAATTTAAAGTTCCTTTTTATGTACCCGATGAGTAGAATGAGCAAAGATTGGTCTAATTTCAGCTCAAATCCAAAGATTTCTAAATAGTCATTCAATGAAATCATGATTAGGCTATATCTGAGTCATCATTAAACATGGTAGTCAATGCTGGTTCAGTTATCGAGAATGACTAGATGATACTATTAATCCAGAATGCTCTATATGAATTATTAACTGGCCCAAATACTGATTTGGGCAACAATGAAGCGTAGGTGTTCAGAACTGAATGAAAATACCTTCAACCAGGTAATAAAAATGTTCAATATTCAGCTTCATTATCATCACCATCATTATCATAGTGTTCTTCCATTGACCCGGTTGTTTCCTAGTCTTGTTCTAGAATCCCAGTGATGTGCATTACCTAGCAAGTTTGATGCATCAAGGTTAATAATTAACTCTGAGTAAATAATAAACAAAAGCCGATGTCCCTTTTGAGTCCTTTTTCCACCTCTATCTAACTAACTCATCTTGGTCTAAGAGCTTCTAATTAATCAGCATGAATTATGACCATGGCTTGAACGCCAGAGAATTGATCCTCCAAAATGCGAGCACAGCTGTAAGCTGACACCCTCTACTCTCTATACCCACATAAGCATTTCTCTATTGGATAGAGTGTATAGACGACCATACACCCGCCCCTAGTCTCAGCACACAATTCCAAACCACGGGAAGCTGCAAAAGGGAAAGACAATGTAGACTACCGACTGACAATGCTTGAGAAAGACAGCCATACTTTGAGGGGAATTCAGCCGGATTAGGATCCCTAATAATTAGGGTGAAGAAACGTAACAATCATCAGTATGTATCACTGACCTGGACTATGGAGAACGCCTACCAAGCATGCCTATCAACATCAATAAGATTCTTCGCTAAATATCAAAGACATCGTCTCAAGTTCTTGAAACTCATCCCACTCAAAACTCAGGGCGTTTCAATATTATCCAATGTTGCGTATTTTATTTTCTCTTTTCATTTCAAGCAAGTTTTTTTTTTATTCATTGGATACATTTCTTGTATTTTTTTGCTCTGTAGATGTCGACAAACTGTCTAATGTCCCATTCAAATTGACAATATCGTGAGTAGATCGATTCGGAATTCATTCTTCTTCTGGTATTATTATACTAGTGATATGGTAGACTGCGGTTAATGTTTTCACGAATCTATGAAGAGAAGAAAAAAAGGGAAGTTTATGATGTAAGATTCTTTTTATCTGTCAGGAATACTTTGAATAGTAAAAGATACGAAATCGTTTATATAAATAATATCATTGAATCTTCGATAAAAATATACTACACTAAAAACATTTTCGTTGCTGTTTAGACATTTCTGAAATGTTCTCGATACGTTGAAAAATATTTCTTCAACTAAGTAATGACGTAGAAAATGGCTTGGAATCGATCGCGCACGAGTATTTGAAATTTTTCACATTCATATCATGATATTTAAATTTTTATAGAAAAAAATCGTCAGCTTTTTTATTAAAAAAATATCTAGGAACTTTTATTTTTTAAAAATGTCTTAGACAATTTTATTAAATGATTATGAAATTATTAAATAAAGAATAAATATTCGTATTTTATGAATTTTTTGAGACCAGATAAATAAAATAAGAAAAATTATCTAAGAAATTTTCATTTTTAAAAAAACTTTAGATTCTGTTTAATTAAAGAACTTAAAGTAATTATCCCGCGAAAGCAATTACTTAAAATTTTTTCAAACCGCATTATTTTTATAGAGTAACAAAAAATAAACATTGTTTTCCTCTGAACAAAAAAGATCTGTCGTCTAGAAATGAATATATTTGCAGTTAAAGATTATGATTTTAACATGCAGTCTAATGGTAGAAGGTAACTCGTGATAGTTTTTCAATAAATATTCCAAAACGGAATTTACGATTACGTTTAAAAAAAATCCGAAAATCAATGAATATGTAATGAATGCTTCAGTAAAATTTCATACAATTCTGACATTCACTTATTGAACAAATAATTATTAAAATGAATTATCCGATACCAAATGTAAGAATAGTAATGTGATGGTACATACATATAAGTAATGTCGATGCATTGGTACAGGTCCGTACAAAGAATTGTTTCAAATTGTAGAAAAATAATTATTAATAATACTTTATAGATATTATTGAATATTACTTATATCATATTATAAATAATTTCTGAGTATAATTTGACAGAAGTTTGAATATTTATTGGATATTTTTTTTCATATATCACTAATTCTTCTTGGTTGGGGCACAATGAATTTTGATACGAGCTCTCGGGGGATAACTACCTTAACATCAAATTTAGTAAATGTTTTTTTTAATTTTTAGTGAATTTTTCGATTATAATATCTAAATATTCAAAATTATTTGAGAAATTTTTTCTAGTTAAAAAAAACCTAGATTACTTCATTCACTGATCATTAAATTATTTAATGTTTAATTAGCGTTTTATTTTTTTTTTTTGCATTTTCAGTAATTTTTTGTGTAAAAAATTGGAAAAAAAAGTTAACATCAAAACGAAAAGGCAGTCGATTCTTCAATTTCATTTAAAAGTTACATGAATAAATAACTTTAAAAAAAATCCCTAAAAGAGTAATATTAAAAATAACATCTTAAAATATTTCCCTATACATAAATTAACCGAATCGTGTCGTGATTTAATTTTAAAATGTTTCGAAAACCGTAGAAAAAAGCCTTGAAGTTCGAATTTTACCAAATAATCCATCAATCTTTCCATAACTAAAAATAAATGACCCGAATGTATTTTTTTCACACTTTGAAGTCAGTCCTAATTTTTGACTCCTCCAGATGACTCTAAAGTGGCAAAAATTCCAAAAAATGACCGATAATTAAACCGGTGATCAATTAGATCATGAAAAATTGTTAAATGTCAATAGAAGTAGGTTGCATGGAGATCAATGAAAAACTATGATACCTGTTGAGCATCAGGTAACTGACCCCATGTGTCTTTTGTACATCGATGCCGCAGATGGTAGAGCAAGGTTTTCCTTGTTCTGTCTATCTTTAAAAGCGCCTGTAGACATTTTCTACAAGTTCACATCAATTATCACCCGATAAGATTTCCAACATTGCGGCGTTCTTTCCATCTCGTATCCTTTGAATGCAGTAAATAAATAAAATGCTCTTATAATCGACATTTTTCTTTGTTGTTTACCTCAAGAGTTGTGTAAAAAAGAAATAGAATGGGAAAAAATAATAAAATGTATTTATTGTGGTGAGGTTTTACTAGTAATTCCTAGTGTTATTTCTATGATCTTTACGACCACAGCAACATGAGTTGTTACATGACAGGCTATCAGCACGTGTGATAGGTAAGTAGATAACACAATTTTCGGCTTCAACTAACATCTGTAAGTGTCCGGTCAAGATGATAAAATTTATCTGGGAATAAACTAGTCATTCAAGTTGATAAGTAATCTTGTGGTGTTTGGGAATGTTTTATTTCGTAACTACAGCGTGGTAAAGGTCAAGATTGATTTTTTATTCATGAGAAAATTGTTCAATTAGAATTAGAATTTTAAAAATTTTTTACGCATAAAAAATACCTCATTTGTCATTTTAAAATTGTTTAATATTTTTTGCAATTTTTTTTTTTCTCATTTATTAAGGATCAAAAATAATTCTCCTGAATTGTGACAAATTGATTGTGATTTAGATTTTTTACTCCTATTACGTATTATATAAGTTAAAAAGGATTATTTAATCATCACTAGTCAATATTAACTCATTATTTACAAATAAAAATAAATTTTTTCTCTATTTTTTCATGAAAATAAATATTAAAGGAAAATTTATAGATAAATAAAAAAAAAAACAATATTGAAATATATTTAAAATGAATATTTTTTTTTCCCTGTAATATATTGCAAAATAATAACACGAGAAACGATTAAAAAGAAGTTAATTTTATTTTCAAAGCTTATTAAAAATAATAAGAATGATTTTTATAATCAAGATAGACGTCTAATATGTTCTAGTCTTAGTCGTAAATAAACTTAAGTAAATAAAATAATTATCAGGTTTTTTTGGACAGGAAATGATAATTGTATAATTAACATACGTATTTTATATAGAAATATACCTTTTTTAATTCGATATTTACGAATTAATTTAATGGCCGACTTTAGACACTAGGTTAACAATAGGACACTTTACCTTAAGTCAAGCATTGCTAACAACCAATTCCGTCGTTTGTCTATCCATCATAGATAGACAGATACAATCATTTAACAAGATTTTATTCTATGCGGATATTTCTGTATCTATATAAATAAAATTAGAGAGTCTGTTTGTGATTTTGAAAAAACTATTTTAAACTAAGCTCAGAGGGTTTTCCGCATGCTGTAAAAATGTAAACGTAACATGAATAGAAATGAATTCTTTCTGTTTATAGCAATTGAATTTGTTAGAAAACAATTAAAATCAAGATCTATGCTGTTATTGTTTTTTAACGGGAATTTATTACTTTCATTTTAATAACACCAAAAAACAACACTGCAAATTTCAAATTTGGGAGTGGTGTTTTATTTTAATATACTTTGGATTAACATTGTAGTTTACTACACTTCTTAAACACTTCTAAGCATCTAAAAAGTGACTACAATGTTAATTAAATGGGTGACGTCATTTTTAAACACTTTAAGTGCATTGAAATAAGACACTACGATTTGCAGTGAATGCGTATCTGGAATTGGCTCATTAGTATACGAATTTATCATTCCAAACTTTTTCCGATCTATTTATTGGTTTATTAGTATGTTACGAAATTATGCACATTACGTAGATAAAGTCCTAATAAAATTAGTACATTTCACACCTAGGGAGGAAAAGTAGACTAGTTCGAGTCACGTGTAAAATTACAATCCGAGCCGAAGGCTTGAGTGGTAAATACGTGGTTTAGGATAGTCTAATTATCCTCTCCATGGCTGAATATGATTTTTCTTTATACCGATATGGAAAGTTCAGGCCCTCTCCTATAGAAAAGTGAACTTTTCCGCGCAGGTATGACGAAAAAGATATTTTTCATTATTTATTATTATAAAAAAGTTATTAAAAATTTTGAAGTTTATTATAAAGTCATATTATATCAATTATAAAACCACATGACATTTTTTCTCCACCCTCTCACCTTTCCCAACTATTAATTAATTATTTTCATTCCACTGAAAACCATATTTTCCATTAAATAAATGTCATATGACATCGTCCAACTGTTCTGGGATTTCGTTAAGCAAACAAACACCACAAAGCCACCGCCAATAGCAATTAAAAAAAGGTTACAGAATGTCGGTAATAAACAGAGGTAGAAAAAGAGAAAAGATAAAGAATTTGCTTAAGATAACTATTTTTCATCATCATGATGGGTCCAGAACGGGCCCTAAAACTCTATTTATTTCGAATACAATCTAAAAATCCTCCTTCACCTTGTGTATATGAATATATGTATATTTTAAGTTGTGTTCTTCCATTCGATATTATAAAACGAGGCCTTCGGAATGGTCTCTGCCACGCCTAAGCTATTTCTTTCCCCATTCTGTTATTCTTTACATACCCCTGGCCCAAAGACAAAGCGTCCTCAAGGCCCCGCTCCTCCCACTGAATACTTCTAATTACAGTCTATACACTGGTCTTATTTTTTTTCTTCTAAGGTTGACTTTCGAATCATTCTACGTGATAAAATCGTTATAACTGAACTTGACAGTTTTAATAATATTTGGAAATTTAAAAAAAATTTTTTTTTTTTGCATACTTATAATCCTTAAAAATCATTAGTACTGTAGTGTCGGATCTTTTAAACGCAGAAATTGATTTTTTTTTTTTTTTACTTTTCTTCAAATTAATTTCTCGAAAATTATCGATACATTTTTATATCAATTGCGACTCATATATTTTATCTCTTTTTCAGAACATTTTTTTCAATAATACATATTATTAATAGAAAATTGAATTATATTTTCAACTATTTTTAAATGAATTCCTCATTTATGTTTGAATTTAATTATTCATGACTTTTTCATTCATTTATTTATTTTTAAATATTTTCAATAACCATTCATTGATCCCATAGATTGTTTTTAAAAATTAAATTTTAATGAAATTGAAACAAAAAAGGAGTAAAGTAACGAACTAAATATAAAATTTAAATTAAAAATTCTCCAAACAAGTCGATTTTTCACATCCCCTCGACTCACCCAACAATAATATTAATATTCTTACCTCAAATTCATCATAAAAATGAAAAGGGAAAATAGAAAAGACAAAAAAAAAAACCATTAATTACCTGGATATTTACATAAACACGATAAAGGTTACGTTACGCATCGGAAATGATTTGAGATCTTCCAAAACACGTTTTTATACAATTCTCAAGCTCTTTATCTACAAATGATGATTCGAGATCTTGGGTTACACACGTGCTAAGCATATAGGCTAGATTTTTTTCAGTCTCAAAGAATATGTAGCAAGCTTAAGAATATGTATTAGCTTACAATGATACTTCATTAGAAATTCACAACCATGCGATACTTTTAACGCTATATATTTTTTTTTTTCATTTGTTAAATTCAACCCTCGAATTTATTTTTTTGATTGTTATTCTGATCAACATAACATAACGAGGCATTATGTAAAAAAACTATGAAATATAGTTAGATCATAGTAATAATTATTTTCAGAGTTTCACAACAATGTGCTGTTGTTTCATGTTATTTACAGTTAAATGAATTTATTTATTTAAAATTATTCGTAAGACAAACTAACAAAGATGGTTATTTAAATTTTTTTGCATTTTCCAGAGAGGAAAAGGGAAATTTTAAACACTATGATCTAACTTATTTTTTGTCAAAAGAAGTTTGCAAAAAAATCATAGACAAAAGAAACATAATTTTGCATGTTTTTTTTTTTATTGCAACGACTTTTGTGTATTACAAAATTGATTGCAGACAAGCTAATAAAAGGATATATCAATAAATTATCAGATCTTTTAAAAAAAAGAAAAGTAATCTCAAACACTACAATAGTGATGATTTTTATTAATTAAAAGTGTGCAAAAAAAAAAAAAGAATCATAAAACATCGTGTTTTTACCGTTTTCTTTAATAACATTAATTTCTGAGTATTATAAAATTCATCATCATTATATAAATCATGTGAAAACTTGAACAGACTCATAAAAAATGTTATAAAAAAAATTTATATGTCCCTAGAAATTAAATTAAACAAAAAAAAACATGTTTTTTTTAGCTTTAATAATCGATAAAAATCCAACGAAAAAATTTCTTATTAGTTTAAACGATTATAGATAGAATAAAACTAATTATATGAATATTCTACAAATAGATATCAACACAAAAAAAAAAGATGATAACATTGATCAGGGAATTTTCTGAAGGTTCTGAAAGCAGAAAAAAAGATGAAAAAAAATGAATATATAAATAAATAAAAAATAAATAAGTCTTCTTCGATCAACTGTTAGAGTTCTACTCCGCCCAAAAGTAAGCATAAAGGTTGGCATTTTAATGTCCGCCTTCGAATTATAGAAACAAACGGGATCTTTTGGGTTTGTGTTAAATAGTAGCTAGAGCATCTATTTTATCCATTTTAGATTTAATTGTATGCTTCTAACTTAGTATTTTCTACTGACGTTGATCACCTGTTCTTATTTAAAGTTCTTTATTCCAAGCGTCAATCATGTCTAGTTGACTTTAAAAGCCTAGTGATCATTAAAATAACATATAAGATCGTTAGCTAAATTATTTACGATTTTGTACACAGAAATAGAATACGAATTTTTATATATTTCAATGAATTAATTTTTTTTTTTTTTCAATTAATAAGACGATCGATTTGGCAATAAATTTATTTTAACTAGATTAGATTTAAAGATTAGTAGATTATATAACATTTGTTTTATAAGAAATAAAATTGATTTGCCATTTGGAACTTGAGTAATTTATAATTAAAGCCTACTGTTTTATTCATTTAAATCAATGATAATTTACTACGTGACTATAGGTATTTTTAAAATTAATTCAAAAACAGTTCTTTAAATTTTTGTAGAACAATTATATATTTTAAATGCATTTGTGACAAATAATTCACCAAAAATCAACAATCAAATTTCTAGATGTCGTTTTTTAAAAAACAAACTATTAATAATAATTTAACTTACAATTCTCCAATAAAAGTAACATTAACTTTTTTTTAAAAAAAATCTTTTTTTGGCTATTTGAAATAAAAAAAAGATGATTTAATTAATTTACAATCCAAAAAATTTGGTATGAATATTCAATGAAAAAATGATAATTTTGTTTTGAAAGAGGCAAGGTCTCTATTATGTAAACTAATGTAAAATAGAAGACTGCAGCACGGCTAAAATCATTTTGTTAATCCAGTGAAGATACCTCCATAGACATGAACAAATTCTTTTATTAGTGAACATGAGCATTGATTTTGTATTGATTCACCCGACTTTCAATTATCGTTAAATAAAAATTGATTTTTGTCATTTGATTCACAGAACACTAGTATAAACATGAATTGCATTTCAAGAAATTTATATTGCGGATTTATTTTGGAGATAAACAATGTGAAGAGAATTTTGTTATCTTGGCATTTGAAGTAAGTGGTTGTGTTTTTGTAAATTTTATTATTTTATATGTTTTTCGCGATCTTGGGTTACTCGATAGTGTTGTTTATTTACTTTGTAAGAAAGTTAAAAGGTTTGTTTGATTTTATTTTAAAAATATTTACTAACCATTCAGTTTCTTAATGAAGAATTAGTTTTTATTTGCATCAATATTTCTAAATTCAAGAATCATCAATTATTTGTAATCGTGAAAAAATTGATTGATTAACATGGACCAACCAAATAACTAAATGGGATTATTTTTTTCACACCAGGATTACCCAATAAATTTGGAGCAGGGTTTCTATCAAGAAAGAGAAGGTGAGAATAATCAAAATAATCCACCCTACGTCGTTGGAATTCCGAGGTGGCCAGGGCCGATATACGATAACTTCCCTCCAATAGTCCCGGAAACGGAGTTGATAATATCGTGCTTCCTGAGAGAACCGAGACTGACTTCAAAGCTGTTACTTCTTAGTTTTAACCCGAACGGATCCGACCGTGTTGACCGGACTAGACGGCCTTGCACGCTATAGCTCTCGTAGAGCCGAAGAATTACGAAGAAAATATAGCAGCACTTGTAAGTAATTCAGCAAGCTGGGTCGTGAGAGGTATGTTTGGCAAGAGACCGATCAATTATGCGTTTTTAAGAGTGATAAGGACGATATACAATAGAGTATTCACACGTTCACGAATTATATATCAATAAATAATAAAGATAAATATAAGAAAATATCAAATAAATATTGAAAGAAAATGTTAGAAAAAAAAAAAATATTTACTATCAATTTTAGGCCGTAAGAGGGACGGCGGAGTTGATGGACACATTTGTGGCGAATTTCATTTTGAAAAATTATAAAATACATTGTTCTTGATGAAATATTGATAGCAATTAGTTCATACGTATAATTTTTTTCTTTTCTAAGAAAAAGTGTATATATTAATTGTGAAAAATGATACAAGTTCTTGGCAATATATTAAAAAGTACCCACCTATCTTGTTGAAGTCATTAAAAATGTATCCTGTCTTTAAAACTCATATTTTCGATAACGAGACGAACGGCCGGAAACTAGTTACACGTGTTCAGATTTATCTCTTCACTCTTGTTTTCTCACAGACAACTCTTCGACGATCCAATGTCATTGTTAATTACCGACTACAATTTTAACGTCATTTTTTGTTTTCATTTTTTTTTAATTTGATCCTTAAGCTAAGAATATTTTATGTATCGGTTATTATCTAATCCAAAATTTAGATAGAATAGTACTTTTAGGCAAACAATAAAAATAAATACTGTTATTCTTAATTTTTATCTTTGTTTATAATAATAACAGTAATAAGTAATAATAATTATTATTTTACTTTATTTATGGCTACGCGATCTGTCGTGGATGACTGATACATGATTGGTCAGTTTAAAATTCTGCTATTTCAGAAAATATTGATTGAATCCAATGTTTGTAAAGGAATTCTCTGTTCAGTTATTGATACAAAATATGGGGCTGCAGTCAGAATATTTTATTATTTTTGCATCCTGAATAATTGTATTTCAAGACATTAAAGAATTTTACATGGAAAATTCAAAATAAAAAAAATCTCTCGTGATTATTTTGGATATGTTAGAAGGGGTAGAAACATATTCTCAATATTGCAAATTGGAAGTCAATCTCAAATGCAAAGCCTGACAAACAGTAGTAAAGTGACAACGCGCTTGATGTACAAAATATGTTGACTTCATTATTTTTTAACAATTTTACGTAATTTTTGAGTTAAATGAAATAAATGTCTAACATTGTAACAAAAAGCATGAAAATGTAACAAATGTAATCAATGGGGTCGACGAAAACTTTATAAGTGAAAGTTTATTAAAAGAATTTATCTGTGATTTAAATAATGATAGAATTCATACTATCCGTAATTACCCCACATGGTGTTGGGTAGTCCCGGACACCAAGGTTTTGTTTATTTATTAATTCAAGTAAACTTTCAATAATATATAACTTTAACTACTTTTGTTTCATTTCAGTTTTCCATCAGGTGTTTGTAATTAACCCACTCTCCACTATAACTATTAGCTGACCAATAATAAATTTTTAAATGCACGAAAGTCATTGCAATCAAAAATTCCATTTTTTTCCTTAAATTTTGTTGTTACTTTTTTTGTGTAATGCTAATTAACTAAAATCTTCTGTATTATAGTGTTTGAGATAGGTCTTGTTACTATCTAACAATAAGACATTCATCAATTAATTAATGTTTATCAACTCTCTGTCTTTTACGAATCATTATTATTCATAATTTTCTAATGCTGACAAGTATTGTTTCCAATAATAATAAAAAAATCATTTAAATTAATTATTTTCTTCATATTGTCATTAAATTGTGCTTATTTTTTATGTGCCGAAATAGCTCAGTTGGGAGAGCGTTAGACTGAAGATCTAAATGTCCCCGGTTCAATCCCGGGTTTCGGCAAGCTTTCTTTTTATCATCTTCACAGTTTTTTCTCTTTCTTCATTAATTTTTGTGGTAATTTTTTCATTATTCTTTAATTTAAATTCCTTTTTTTTTTTCTGTTTAAGTCTATTTTTCTGTTCTCGGTTCATTCGTCACACAAAAAACCAATGAATTTAATTAATTAACAATCAAAGGTACTAGCAAGGAATTTCTATATCAAGTTTTTTCTGTATAGAATTTACTTCTGTATATACTTTTTATTATTTTATAATACTTCCATGAAAGATGGATTAATAGACGTCAACATTTTTCTCTGAATATTCCAATGGTTTAATACGGATTAGGAGAAAAAATTATCGTTGTTGAATGAAAAAAAAAAAAAAAATTAAACAATTAAAAATTATTTCCTTCTAAATCCCAACATTTCAATTTAACTTAAATTACGACCTAGTCGTACTCCATCAATTTTATAGACGATACGGATACACCCTTGCGACTAGTCGGCTTCCAGCTGTTTTCTAAAAATCACTAGAATCTATAAAACTATTAAAACATCCTAGAATTACTAGAACTTTTTAAGAAGATTTTTTTTTTCACTTTAATTTATTTTTTTTTTTTTTCAGTGTTGTTATATCTTTGAGTTCTGTGTAACTTAATACCGTTGTCTTTTGGATGATGACTATGAAATAGTGCATCTGGTGAAATGACTTGAAGATGAATGAATTTTTAAATTAAAATTGGAAAAAAGTAGGCGGAAACGTAAGATAAATAGATAGATATTTTTTGTTTATAAACAATGTGGTTTTTCTAAGTGGATTTAATTAGAAGTAATTAATGGTAATGTATTAGTTATATTTTTTTTTATATCAAATTTATTATATTAGAGGAAGAAAAATTGTTTAGAAACGATAGAATTTAAATAGTATGCCCATGAAAAGGTAAAATTTATTTTTAATTTAAAATGTACGTAATTTTTTTTTTTTTATAATTCTTTAGAGAGAATTTATGATTTTTTAAATGATATCTTATTTAATAAATAATGGAATGAATTTAAAAATAAATCAAATAAATTAAATAATTAATATTAATAAATAGTATCAATTCATTAAAATTAAATTAATATTTTTTTAATAATTGACCTATTTTTATTAGTTTATGTATTCAATGAATTATTTGATTGTAAAAATGAAGATTGGACTGTTTATAAAAAATTAAAAAATTTTGTAAAATAAAAAGAAGAGCAATAATAATTCTCGTATTAAAGAAAAAAAAAACAGTTGATGAAGCAATGAACACTTCTAAACCACGGTAACCTAGTGTTTTTCTAAACCACATTCTAAGCTAAACCAAGCAAATATTTGTAGGAATAATGACAAAAAGTCGAACTAATAAATGTGATTGAAAAATTAAGAAAATAAATTAGCCAAACATAAGTACATAATTCTACGAATTAAAATTGAATAACAGAAAAAAAAAAAATCTTTTCATTACAAAAATTAATAAAAAAAAAAAAAAACAAATCTTTAGTGGCTGGGAAGAATTACTTTGTTAGACCAATTTGCGTTTATTTTATGATAAGAATTTTTAGCTCATGTAGTGATAAAATTTGTTGACAATCATTTCAGTAAATTTTCTATCAACTTAACGCCATTTATATGGGAACATTTTTCATGCTTTCAAAATGTTCGCATACATTTTTATTTTTTGTGTAGTTTTTATTGCATCTATTGATGTAAAAATAATCCAATTAAATCAATCTCTCCGATCATGTCATTTTATAGGGAAAATCAAATCTTACAATGACCGTCAATCATGGATCATTGAGTATAGCAATCGGGGATAATTAATTGTATAAAAATGTTGAGATGATCATTTTAATTATTATCAGAAAGGAATTGAATAGTTAATACTAGCTGCGGAGGCATATAAGTCTTGGAAGTAAAAAAACTACAACCACATACAACCTTATTACGTCGTAAACGGTGGTATGGTGAGGACCGGAAGAAATAAATTTTTAACGATACCTATTATCCAACGAAAGATGGAGATTTTACGGTTCATCAGTTGTACAAAGATTTTGGCTGCTTTTTATCTGCATCTCATGTCAAAAGTTGTTGTCCAAATTACAATGTTAAATTTAAACAGAGTAAACAATAACAGTTGTTGACTCATTAACTTTAACATTGTATACTTTTGTTTCTTCACTTCATTACACTTCACCTATATCATTAAATTACACTTTCCTGTCTTGATTCACTCACAATATCACTCACCCGACATTTAATATGGGATTCATAAACTGTACGTTGTGTTATTTCTGAAAAAAAGTAAATTAATAATAATTACAATAAGGTATCAATAACAGTCTTAAATTACAGAAATGTCAACAAAAATTAGTTGATAAAAAAATATTCTACCTTTCTTCAGCTGTCGGTACAATATCGATAATCGCTTCAATTATCGCCTATCGGTCTAATAGGGAATCATAAAAACGAGTGATGTTTCATACTTTTGTATCACCATCTTGAAAATTTATCTTCAAGTTTTCTCAAAATATCATCTGTTTAAAATCAAATAATTTTTATCTAATTATCTAAAATCTTTTATCTATTATTTTAATTTATTATTATTATTTCATCAATTTAACGTCAAATTAAGCATAAAAAAGATTCAAAACTAACAATTCTTAAATATCCTACGTTTTCCCTCGTTTTAACTGACGCCATAACATTGATAGCATTTTTTCCAATGAACATGCTATTTAAGAAGCATATTTTCCATTAAAAAGAAAAAAAACTTTTATTTACCTTTTATTTACATATTATAAATTTTGTTTTATTAATTCAATCCTTTCCAATCAATTTATTCTGCTTTGTAATCTATGTAACATCTCTAATGCGACAACAATCAAGACACGGAGTGATGAAGATGCAGTCTCACAACGATGCGCAGATCGCATGCGCAATGATCATCTAGTGCTGCCGCCTAGTAGTAGTTTGCGCAACTAATTTGATGAATAATTTTTATAACAAATTACATTTTGACACTAAATATGAATAAAATATATCATTCACTTAAATCAAAACATTATTTTAAATCTCTTTTAAAAATGTAAAACATTTGTCATGGTCTAATAGTATTCTTGAACATTCCGGACTACATTTTGACCACTAGTGTCACTTCCGGTATAACATTAAAGCCCTAACCCGACGCCATTTTACGGGACGCGTCCTAAAGTGTTATCAACTCAAGTCGATTCATTTTTTATTATCATTTATCTCTTTTACTACATAAAAGTGGTGTTGTTTTCTACAAAAACCAGATAAATTATCTATCAACTCACCATGAAAGCTGAAGAGTAAGTAAAATAATTGTATACTCTAGTAAATATTTAATTTATATTAAAGTCGGCATTTTAAGTATTTTTATTTGTCTATAGAAAGTTTATTTTTAAAGTGTATGTTTCTATAAATAGATAAAATCAATAAATAAATGAATACTTACAACAATGTATGATATTTTTTATTAAATTATAATAAGATTAATGAGCCATTTGTTTTATCTAGATCACCAATGCAAAATGATGACCGTGAACGAAGCCGTGAAAGAGACCGAAATCGTCGTTCAGATCGCCAACGTATGAATTCAGCAAGCCGAGATCGTAGTAGAGAACGGACTGATCGAGGACGAAGGATATCTGAACGTCGTATTTACGTATCTAATATTCCTTATGACTTTAGATGGCAAGACTTGAAGGATTTGTTCAGGACAGAAGTAGGAAAGGTAGCTCATGTTGAGTTATTTACTGACGAAAACGACAAACCTCGGGGTTGTGGTATCGTTGAATTCGAAGACTCAGAATCTGTTAAGATTGCTGTAGAAAAAATGCATCGATTTGATATCAAAGGACGAAAACTCGTTGTTAAAGAGGTAAAGTATCATTTATTAACATTTTAACACACTTCACTAGCACATGTAGGTATTTTAAGGTTCCACTTAAATTTTTAAAGCTCCAGACAGAACTTCGAAGATCAATTTTTTGATGTATTCATTTTTTTTTTTTTCATTAATAATAACAATGTCTGTTTATTAATAAGGTAGTATGCTAGTGAAGTGTTGAAAAGAAAATTATTGTCATGTATTTGAATGACAAAAAAAATAATCCTTTGAAATATAAAAGTTTTAAGACCTTTTTTTGTACATTGCCTAGGATTATGATGTTGAGCGTGACAAGTATGGACGACTACAAACCTCTCGAGACCACGACAGATCCCGTGAAGACCGATTTCGTGATGTTCCTCGGGGTAATTCCGGGCGACAAAGCATGTCGGTATCATCAGTGGGTGGTGGTGGAGGTAATGCTGGGAATGACAACAAATTTGGAAATACTTATGGTTTAAGTACTCCATTCCTTGAGTCACTTGGAATCAATGGCCCGTTGGTCACTAGAGTGTTTGTTGCAAACTTGGACTACAAAGTTGATGAAAAGAAACTTCTCGAAGTCTTCAAGCTAGCTGGAAAAGTAATAAATGTTGAATTGGGTAAAGATAAAGATGGCAAATCACGTGGATTTGGTGTTGTTGAGTATGATCATCCGGTTGAATCAGTTCAAGCTATTTCCATGCTTCATAATCAACAGTTGTATGACAGGAGAATGACTGTAAGAATGGATCGTGCTAATGATCCTGATCTTCCTCCAAAACTTCCTGAAGGATTGAAGAGCATTGGAATGGGCCTTGGTGCTGGTGGTAATCGTTTATTAGATGTTGCTAGAAATCTCCCCAATCTTCATCCTAATAACTCACCGGTTGTAAACTCCATTCCAACACCAGTCATTGCTACTGGTGCTTTTGGAGCTGGATTAAATAATGTTGTACCTGCGCAACTTGGTAAATAATCGTTTCATTTCAAGAAGTTGACATCTTAAAACATAACGAAGAGAGCTTAATGAAACTTTCAAAAGATCTCGGTAATATTCAATAATTCAAATCAATGTGGTTTTTTTTTTAATTAATAGTAAATAATTTCTTCAATATAATGGTGATTAAAATTGATATGCTATTATAGTTGAAGCTTTTATTGTAACTATGAAATGTTGAACAAGAATAAATTACAATAGAAGTAGCAATTAACTTTGATGTAAAGTAATATGATGACTGAAAAGATAATGTAGAAAAATCAATTTTAATCGCTAATTTTAATTTTCAACATTTATAGATAAACGTAAAAAAAAAATCATACCAAGTTGAATAATCCAATATTATTAAAATATTTAATTACTGATAAATGTTCATGTATTGATATTATTAATTATTACTAAATCAGTATAGTTCTGGACTTGAAAATCCTTAAAAAATTTAATAATCTTTTTTCATTATGCTGCAAGATGTCAAATTTAATAATATTATCTGCACTTTTTATGTTAATGATAATAATCATTTTTTTTAGCAACAGCCTTAAGTAACACTAATGCAGCAGCTCTCCAAGCGAGTTTAGCTGGAGGATTGGGAGCGAATCTAACCACAAATTCACTCTTGAATCCATCGTTGACATCAGAGTTAGCTTCAAATTTAAACAATTTCAGTGGTAGCGTTGGTGGATTGTCTAGTCTTCAAGCTTCGTTAGCTAGTGGACAAGCTAATAATTCTTTTACGCCTCGTGGATTAGGGAAATTAGACGCTGACGTACCTTTTGGGAGCAACAGTGCTTTTGGTAATTCCAATTATGGTGGCAGTCGAGATTTTGATGCCTTCAGTCGAGGTGATGCTGACCGTATCACTGGTGCTGGTGGAATCTTTGCGGGTAGTCAAAGTCAACAGGGTGGTGGAAGTAGACAGAATACTAATGGCACTCGGCAAGGATCTGATACCATTCTTATTACAAACGTAATTCATCTTTTTTGTTTTTATTATTTGAATTTATTATGATTAAATAGTCTAAATCATTATAGTCGTAAAATCGAGATTTTTCAGAATGGTTGAAAATTTCAGGTAAAATTTCTAGTTTTGGTGATTATTTCGTAAACTATAGGAGATACGAAGAAAAAGTATTAGGCAAAAATTGAAGGTTGTTTTATTCTATATAAAAAAGGTTTCTAAGTTTTATATTCTATTTCTTATCGTTTAGCAAAGAAATGAAGATAATTCTATTGAAAATTGATTTTTAAGATTTTTCTATCTTTATAATATTTTTTTTTTATAATATCTTAATAATATTTTTAAAAAAACTATCAAAAATACTTATTTTATAATAATTTTAATAAGTTTTTAATGACAAAGAACATTTTCTAAAGCTTTTCAACCATGCTGAAAACTCCCGATTTCATCACTCAAGAAACAATACTTTATTGATAATTAGTTATTTTTCGTTTACTGATATTTAATGTTTTTATTTGAACAGTTGCCCCAAAATACAACGTGGCAGATGTTGAGAGATAAATTTCAAGATGTTGGTGAAGTAAAATTCGTTGAGATGAGAGGCAATGATGTCGGAATGGTCCGATTTGCTTCTGAATGGGATGCTGAAAGAGCAGTCTGTATCCTTTAACATAAAAATTTAATTGAAAAATTAGTCCTAATCAATTTCACTTCAAGAACTCTCTAGTATTTCAAAAGCTATATAAAAATTTTTATTTATTTAAGCTGAAACTAACGCTATAGTCTTATTTAAATTCTGCATTAGTTTAACAACTTGAATGTTTAACTATTTTTTCACTCTCTAGTGGAAAATTACTGTAATGGGCCCGATTTGATGAATCCCAAATTTGGAAATATTTTCACGTTATAAAGTCCCTAGAGTCGAATACGTTGAACTAGTTGAATTTTTTAATTCATAAATTATACTATTTTTAACAGAATTCTAACATCTTTTAAATAATATTATTAATTATTATTGCATTTTAGGGACATTTGTATGAAAAATATGATAAAATTGTTTTATAAAAAAAAGATATTTCCAAAAACAAGAATAACAATTAAAGACTTCTAAACTTTTGTCAGTATTAA
The DNA here is from genome assembly GCA_028641665.1 of Chelonus formosanus. Taxonomy (NCBI): domain Eukaryota; kingdom Metazoa; phylum Arthropoda; class Insecta; order Hymenoptera; family Braconidae; genus Chelonus; species Chelonus formosanus. The sequence continues at coordinate 3,716,314 of CM054000.1, forward strand.
AAGAAATCTTTTCATTCTTTTCACTGGAAAGTTCACTAGACTAATATTTAAATAATCATCTTAAGATTACATTGATTTATTTTAACAAAACTTCACTTCAATTTGTCTCCAACTTTTTTAATCAATCAATTAATCATTTTTTTATATATTTAATGAAAACTGTTATTTCAATTAAGCAAAGTTTAAAACAAGAAAGTATTTACCTTAACAAAATAAACAGCATTGATGAACCGAGCTCGCATTGACGGCAGAACAATAGAAGTGCGTTTATACTAAAACTTATGCCGAAAAAAAGGGAAAGAAAGGTAAAACAATTGGAAAATAATTAACAATTAATTATTAATAATTACATGATGTTTTTATCAGCGACAATTAATCAACTAATCGATGTCTCGAAGGTTTCAATACATTAATCAGGGTCTCGATTTCTTGTGATTTCAAGATATCTGACGATTCTGTTGGGTGATGATGATTCTTGAAGCCGTTGGTTTTGTCTCTTCGACACTTCAACTTCATTCATTCTTCCCCCTCAATTTTTGTCTACATTTTATTCTCTACATGGCAAGCAGCAAATTTTTGAGATTCACAAGATAATCCTTCGACCAATTGATTGAGTTTACAGTATATTATTCGTAAATCGTTTAATCGTTTTTTCTTTAGTCTACATTTCAATTCATTATGTCTTTAGGTTTGTAAGTCGTAAGCTTTTCAACTTAACTTGTATATTGAATCCATAGAATTTAGTAGATTATAAGATTTAAGAGCATTGTCATGGAGCTGTTTTTTTTTTATTTGATTAAAAAATAATAATGAAACAACTGGGGCTCGATTTTTTGATATTTAAGTTATTATTATTTTTTTTTTATTTTTAAATTTCTAATTAATGTCGAATAATTAATCACATTCTGCTCATGCGTAGCTCATCTGTAATGTTTTTTACTCGTCTAATTTTGTTCATTCGTCATTCATCAATTATTTTTCAATATATTCTTGTGACTTTAATTAATAAGTCTGTTTTCGCTTTGAGAAGATCATCATTTTGTTTAAATATCATTCGATGATTCTTCAGAAGAATAAATTATGTTTCTCGATAAATTTTGATAATTTTTGGTGCAATTTAAGAGCAAAGTGTTTTTTTTATAATGACATACATTTGAATGAATTTTTTTTTTTTTTTTTGTTTAACACTTCAAGTGACACACTGTCCTATTAAGAGTTGGCCATATTTGTCAGTAAACAAAATTAATTTTGTATTATAAAATAGTTTTATTTAAATAATTGATAAATTTTTTTTTCAGAAAATTAGCTTTTAACAAGCAAAACTTAATCAAATTAAAATTTTTTTCTTTTCATTTTTATATCTAGAAAGATCAATAAATTTCCATTTCAAAACACTGTAATATAAGTAAAATAAAATTTACAGATTTTAAAATATAATTGTTTAGTTAAAGGAAGAAATAATGTTCGTTAATCTTTTATTATAATTTTTTATTTGTATGATTAATATGGATAATAATTTCTTATCTATGATTTGAAAACTAGAGAGTACAAGCTTTTAAATGATGTATATAAAATTATTTTACAATTATTAGAAAATTTTACAATTTGGAATTAAATATTTATGGTTCAACATTTTGGGACAGTGTGACGTATTTTCGACCCAGGTACATATATTCATGTGTGTTTAATGAAGTATAAAGTTGAGTAAATAATATTGCTGGTAATATAACATTTTTTGTCATCAATGAAACAGCTCTCGACATTTTTTTACATTAACAATTTATTCTTTGTGAATTGTGTAAGAATTATTAGTAAACAAAACAAAAAAAAAAAAAAAAAAAAAAGATACACCTCTTGTATAATGATGGTAAAACAATTTCGTAGTAAATAAAATATTCATTTCGATTCCATAATTAATTAACAAAAAAAATCAATAAAATGAATTATTGTTGTGTTTTATTTTGTCAATAGACCATGAAAAAGATTATCAGAAACAATATTTTAAATGACTTTTAGTTGAAAAAATGTTTTTTTTTTTTTTTTTCTTTATAATATTAGAAAGTGTTTTAATTTTTAGTAAAATTGTTTTTTTGTTTTTAATTATACTGGTATGTAATATAAATTGATTATATTATTGAGTAGATTGATTGTTGAGAAAGCTTTTTCATCGTAAGGTGAGAGATTTAAATCTTTCGTTGATGTGAATTTGATTCTTTCTCATGGAATTTATTGTCTCGAAGCCTGGAATACCTTTTTTTCTCATATCATAATATTTTTTTCATTAACCATTGATAAATACTTCTAAAAAAATTAGTAATCAATTGATTTCTAAAAAAATTGGTTTTTTTTTTTTTATTATTATCTTTATTATTTCAACTTTTTAATCATTTAATACTTTTTTTATTTTATCCGATCAATTATTCTAAAAAACATATTTTCTTATTCCCTTTGGTTACTTAATCCTCGAAATAACTAATTAACATTTCCTTCATTGTTGATAATCAATACAACATTTAAGAAATTACTAAAAATATATATACATATATATTTTTTCAATTTAATGACAAAGTAAATGGACTAATTAATGAACGAAAATCAAAATTTAATATTCAATATTTTAGCATGGAGAAGTGATTACGTAAGTTATCTTGCTAGGATTAAATAGTAAAATAATAAATTATTAAATAAAAGTTTTTCTTTTATTCATCATCATTAAAATAAAATAATTATCTTGCCGATAATTCTTGTAGATTTTTTTGGAAGATGGTAAGAGAATAAGACAGGAAAATTATAAAGTCCCAGGTCGAAATTTTCATTGCATTTTCAGTCATTAAACTTGTTATTCTTTTGATCCTTTATTTACCGCTCATAACTTCAAATTCGTCCGCAAGATACTTAAACTATGATGTGAAGGGTTTTTTGATGGTTATATTCTAGTGGGTCTTTAATGGATACACGGAGAAAAATAATTAGAGTTTTATTAGTTGACTAATTGAATAAACTTATTTTAAAAACTGTCACTAGAGTTCTAGTAAAATTTTATTTGTTATCTGAAACAGTTTCTTATATTGTCTGATGAACGGTATTAAAAAAATCAAGCAGAGTCTGCAACTTGTCTTTTGCGGCAAAAGTTACCAAATCGCAGGCTAATTAGTGATTAAACTATAAAATAATTTCCTATCTTTAAAATTAATAAAACCCTCCAAACCTTCAATAGCATATTGAGAAAGCTTCAATGTGGCCAAAATTTCGACTCGGGTTGTTATGAATATCAAGTAATTCGAAAATAGTGTCCAATCCAATAGGATGTAATTGAAATTTAAATTAATATGTCCCGCTAAATATAGTTTTAATCATGAACTAACATAAACAAATTAATCAAATGTTCCTATAAACTAATGTAGTTAACGGTGGAGTGTACAGATTTAAATATTATACAGTATATTTTTGATGTTAATATGTATATACGTATATGTATATCGAAATATATAAATAAATCTAATATATTTTTCGGGGACAGGAGACTGGAATCCCCCTCTTGAAGATCAAAATTCCCTTGCTGAGGGCCACTCGGTTAAAGAAAAAAAAATAACCCTGCAAGTACAGCGTATGCTATTACCCGAGGCGTAAAAATTGAACTTATTTTGAACTTATTCACCCTGCTTCAATATTTAATTTCAATTTGAAATCATGAGCCTGCAGGATCATTTTATATAATAAAAATTGTACTAACTTCAAACTGGTCATCCTGCATAATTCCACTTTCAAAATTTAAGGTTCAACTTAGCTTATTCATTTCCAGGATAATAGAACGTAATTAGTTTGAATTTAGGTTCATTAGGGCCAAAATAGTTTCATAATTAAATATACTTTTTCAGTTTATTCTAAATATCTAAATGAACATACTGTAATTAAACTGATCAGGCTTAACTGTAATTTCAAAAAAAGTATTCTTTAAATTGAACCTGTTTTGACATTGCATATTCTAAAGAAGTGTGTTCAGTATGATAGTAGGTTATTTAAATTCATTTTACGATCATTTAGAACATTCAGGTGTAAAAAAATTTATTTCAGTGTACCTCTGCTCTAAATTTGTTCTGTTTTTTTTTTTAATTAAGAAAATGTATTAAAACACGGCAACGTCGTGTCCTCTAATAATACCCTTCCATATAAACCAGTGACACAAATAATACATTGGAGACACGATTTGTATTAAGGACTATTTTCAAAAAATACGGATGTCCCCTTATATTGTTATACTGGAAATTGATACCCAAAAGATACATCCCTTAAATTTATGTATATATATATGTTTTACAATCCATTAACTTGCTATTAACAGCTTCACTTTTGCTTGATTAGTTTGTTTATGTTTCGTTTGTGACTGAGACTACAGCTGATTAATTCTATTTATTCAACATTAGTATAAAAAATAGGATAAAGTAAGATGTAGAATATTATAATAATTAATTAACCTTTTAAACAATTTACAATGATTTGATAGATCAATAAATGATAACAGTTGAAGTAATTTAGTAATCAATAAATCACATTCTTATTTAATTGAATAAACTTGATATTTTATTTATTTTGTTCTCTAAATTGTGGTGTCATTTAAAATTGTTTTATCATAATATACTATTAGATCTGGTTTGATTTAATTCAATGTCTTATTAAAGATTTGTCCGAATTTTAGTGTATCTACTAAAGTGTAATTATTTTAAAAATTAAAATCAATCTAGATCTTTTTTCAAATCGATTTCATCATAGAATAAGAACTGTTGACAAGGTAAAAAATAAAATTATTAAATTTTTTTATTATTTAAAATTAATGTTAATTTGCTTAAAAAAATCCATTTTTTTGAAATCAATTGATAAAAAATAATTGTATTAAACAATAATAATTGATACTTTTCTAAGAAAAAAAAAAAAATATAATACATAAATGTAATAATAAATAATGAAATCTCCTGAGACAACTACTCTTCGTATCATCATCAATGGTAAGTTGGTTTTCTTCACTTACAAATCAACTGTTCATTCTTAATGAGTTTGTTAATTTTTGTCATAATAGTCTATTAAATTTAGGAATGGTGACAAAAAAGAAATTTTCCGACATAATTAGATATCTAAAATCTGAAGAGTTTCATTTCTTATCTCGCATAACACATGATACATTCAATAGTCTGTTAATTTTTTAAATTCAGTGGCAAACATTTACCGTATTATCCTTAACAATAATTTGATAATCACAGTCGATTTCAATATTTAGTGCCGTTTTTTCCATTTGTTTATTTCTGGGTTTTTTGGTGATGGCATAAATTTGATCAGTAATTTTCTTACTATGGGAAGTTGTTTTGTTGTTAGAGTTTTTATTCAGGATGTAAATACTGAGATTGTTTCAAGTTCAAAATTTCATGAATTCATCAAAAAAAAAAAAAACAGGATAAACTTGGCATTTAAAGGGTATTAATTTATTGTTATGGTGTAAATTAAATAATATTTGTTGTTGAACGTTGATATTAACATTGGTAATCAATATTTCTAGTAGCATTAGCTCTGATGATGATCTTAGTGAAATTCGACTAAAGTCTTGTGAAAGTTTATCGCTTAATTGGGACTATTCAAAGTAGATTAAAGCACATTATATATCAAACAAAAAAACAATATGACTTCTACTCTTACAGCTCGGTTCATTTCCAAGACGAAATTCTTTTAATGCATTACAAAATCTTTTGATTATTTTATGCAAGAACTGCAGACACCATCAACAGTGCCATCGGTATCTGTTTCTGCATTGTTCGGATCTGGCGACTGAATATTATGGCAAAATCTAATTCAAAACCTTAATGTAGATTTGGTAAAGAAGTTGATGATAAAATTAGCAGATCTTACATACATATATGAAAGGCATCCCTTCAGCCAGTAGCTTTTGTTGTAATATACAAAAGGAGTTGATACCTTTCATATTTTTACTGGTTTCTTTGATGACAGTTTTTCATTAAATTTGCTGCAAGATTAAGGAATAAATCTTGTATGTAATAATATTCTGTCGTCAGATTCATATGTAAATGCGTAAGTAGATATTTATAGTGCTGCTGTATAGTGGAAAATTTTGTACATGATTAACATGGAAGATTTTGAATAGATTCGTGAAAGCCAGCTATCATGGTAGGAGTGGTATGGGCAAAGTGATTATAGTGGATAGAGTCTGGATTCTAGTAGAATATTCAGAATGATAGAAATCAGTCATTAGCTAGGTAAAAGTGATTATTCAAAATTGGTTCTGTTAATAATACTATTCATTTGATACTTGAATTAAATCTTATCAACTTCTCAGTGGGAAGTTATAATAATGGGTCTGACTTTGCGAATCTCGAATATTGACATATTTTCACGTTTTAAGACCCCGAGAGTTGAATATGACAGTTTTCCTGAGAACGTCTGTGTGTGTGTGTGTGTGTGTATGTATGTACATTCGGAATTATTATTCGTCTTGATTATCTCGAGAACAAAAATGATATAGCTGTCAGACCAATTGCATTCAACGCAACTTAGAACTGATTAGGTTTTCAGAAAAGTTCGTCTCGCTGTTTTTTTTTTTGCAGAATCAAAAATAGGGAAAAATGGTAAACTAGCTAAATCTTATTATTCTTCCCACTGGGAAGTTAGTCGTATGGATCTTTCGGATCGTACCTGAATGAATTTAGATCTTTCGTTATCTATTTATGTCTAGTTGACTATCGAGAAATGTAATATCAGGCTAGATTAGATCGATAAAATCATATAAATAAGATGTTAGATTTGATTGAATCAAATGAAAAGCAATTAGATCAATTTAAAAAATTTACAGAAAGGCTTAGGAAGATTTTTAAATATTTCTATCAAGATTATTTCCATTGCTAAAAACTTGAGTTATGAGGATTTAAGAACAAGATTTTTTATAAATGAAAACTTCAAAATGAATATTATTAAAGGTAAATGAGTAACTAGTCATTAAAAAGATTCATATCTTGTAAATGAAGTTTATTTAATTACTTTGTCCATACCGACTAATACAAGTTTATTTATTCTATATAAATAAATAAAAAGGTAAGTCAACAATCCTAGTAGACAGTCGTGACGTCAGACTTATGTACGTCTGTCTGCTGCAGAGAAACGGCAGATACATATGTGAATGACAAACTTACGCCAACATACATATGTTTGCCGTCAGTCTGACGTTGATTTGGCTACTAGGGAATAAGATGATTATAATATCGTTATTATTTAAGAAAACAATGATTTACTATTTCTATTCGTTTAACTTTAAGTTATCGACATAAACAAATTATTCTTTCAGGACATATCAACATATCCAACTGTAACTGATTCAATTACAAATGTACATTTTATAAAAAAGCAATAAATATATTTATGTAGAATAAATGACAAACTTTAAATGGAGTTTTTTTTTTGTTTCTCTAAAATCATCCCTTGTCAGCTTTCAATTAGGAAGTTATTGTAATGACATTGACTTGAGAAATGCGTAATTTTATCTTGAACACTTGAAAGGAGTTTGTACCAAGTTGGTCTTTTCATTTTTTTACAATAAAAAAGCTGTAAAATGAATAAGGAAAAATACAAAATTGTATTAATAGTGATAAATGAACAAAAAATAATTTCTTCACATAAAACAATGCTGTTTACTGATAGAATCAATCACTGCTGATAGAATTCATAATATTGCGACATATTAATAACTTTATGTATCTGATAAATATATTTTGTTTATAATGATTATTATTTTTTTGAAATTCAGAAAAAAAAACTATCATATGATAAAATTATGTATTTCAATAAATATACAATACACAAATGAATAAAATTTACATAAAATTGTATTTTATATTCGTCCTGTGAGCACAGAGTCAATTTAGATGATTTTTTATATTTATCATCATCATTAAAGTAATTATTATGATAAAAAAATAGAATGACTAAGATAATTTTTGGTTTATTTCAAAAAAAACTTATCTTATAATAAGATTTAAAATTAAATATCAAAATTTACACATACTTCGGAATGTGTTGTCAATTATTATTTTTATTAAGAAAGCATTTTTAAAAATATAAGCATTTGATAGAAATAAACATTTTTTATTAAATAGTGACTTTGGATGGTAATGCTTCTCAGTTGCTCAAAAAAAAAAAATAAAAAAATAATCCTCCCCGGCGGGGAATCGAACCCCGGTCTCCCGCGTGACAGGCGGGGATACTTACCACTATACTACCGAGGACTTGTATTGAAAGTGTTTTCATATTACTTAAATGTTGCCATCTGTGAAATAAATTTTAGACTATTAACGAAGCCATCGTTTTTTTAAAATGTTATTTATTCATTAATTTTCCAATTGGAAGTTCTTGTAATGAATTCAACTTTAGAAATTAATAATTTGGACATATCTTTATGTTTTAATTCACAGTAAAACAATTATTGGTATGTTATAATATTAACCATCATCGTTAATGGCATCACGAACTTCCTTATTGAATCATAAATAATATCATCCTTTCTATGACTTAGTATTGCAGCAATGACAGTGAGATCATTTTCTCTATCTTTCAATGATTTTTTCTATAAATAAAAAAAGCAGCAATACATTAATGTACAAATAATTGGTATGTAATCAATCAAAAAGAGTTGTACATACTTTTGCAATTGCATTTAAATTTGTCTCCCACTTGAAGAAGTTGCAGAATTACAATATAACTGATTGTAGGATTGTTATTATTTGTAGGCTAAGAATATCTCAGAATAAAGTGAATAATTTGTTACCGTAAATTAGAAAGAATATATAAATATCACTTATAATCAGCAAATGATAAAAAATAGCAATTTTCTACACTGTGGAAGAACAATCTTAATATGATACGATAGTAGAAATCAAGAGATTTTATTCTTAAAAATATTGTGGCTGATGGCTATAGCCACACTAATAGTAGATATTTATAACTGTTGAAAAATGATTTTTTAATTATTAAAATTAATGTTTTTTTAACTATTAATAAATATTTTATAATAATAAAAAAGCCTTAGTAATGAACACATTAGTAGTTTTATAATGAATAAGTCTCACTTCATTGTGAACAACTATTTTTTAACAGTTAATAAACCGGTCCCTGATGGATTTTAGGCAACTAATTGTTAACTTTAAAACAACAGTCACAATGTGCGATAGAAAAATGGTATTTTAACTAACATGCAACGTTCAATCAACTGTTCACCCGAATGCAATCTTTCTTGTTTTTTAAAAAATATAAAGCAACAGTTGCAAGAAAAAAAACTCTTAACCACATTTAAACTGTTAATATACTAATGCGTTCATTATAAGTTGATATGACGTTCAATTGACCAATAATCAACTTTCAAGCAACCGTTTATGAATGGTTAACTCATAGTTAATAAATCACACATTCTAACGGTTGATTTATAGTTGATCTATAGTTATTTTAAGGTAAAATTACCCTAAAATGACTTAAAGTAAACGCTAAGTTTACTATTAACCTAATTGCAACTCTCATTTAACAGTTGATATGAATCCATCAGGGGGGTTTGCCGAAAGAATAAACCACTACGGAAGAAAAAGAAATTTAAGATCAAAATGCAAATCGTGTCTTACAAGAAATAAATTTCAATGTGAAATTTGGATGAATGATGGTAAAGAATCATGGTATAGAGAGTTGCTAGACCCTAAGAAACTTTTAAGGAGTATGTACCGTACTAACTGTCTGTAGTGTTGATGATGTATTATTTTTAGAAATTTCTGTATTTTATTCATATTGTCTACAGGAAAATACTGATGCTATTATTCATAAAATAACATAAAATAATTATTATTCTATAATTGCACATAAAATGGAAGAGAAAATCATAATATTTTATTCAGTCTCTAATTCTTTGATAGTTGGTAGTAATTTTATTGTTTGTTGCAAGTTATATTTTTAAAATTCAAGTATCTGAGAGTCATTAGAATGTGAGCTTGGTGCCAATTTTTACAGATATCCAACGATATTTGTTTTATCCGGATTGATACATACGGCTTAGCAAATTGAAGCTGAACATTGCATTCTTTGATTAGTTTAATCGGAAATTTTTTATTGAAACTTTTTACTCTTAATGGAATTGAATGATAAAAAAGTTTGTTAAATTTTCTAACATTCGATTAGAATTTATAAATAATTTTCAATAAAAATTCAAATTTTTTAATAGAATCGTATGGGGAAAGAATAAATTTTCACTCTTCACGTACAATGTAAAATTGCTTGAAAATTTCCAACTGCTAATAATTGTTTTACAGGTTTATGCAAGAAAATAAAACATTTTATTTTGATTAAAGGGTTACTTACCTTTTAGAAATTCCATTTAAATGATCTTAATAATATTTAAATATAAAAGTGCGAAATTTATTCATATTTGTATATACATAAGTTATAATGTTATCACATTGTTTCTGATGAAAGAAAATATTGTGTTTAGTAATGATGCAAACATAAAAATTTTTTATCTCTAAATTTTCATTTCTTAGTTGGACTGCAACAATTTTACATTTTATCTCATTCATTTGTACTGTTATGGAATCGTCTCCAGATTCTACGATGTCGAAAAAGTGTGTTAATGTCAGGTTCATTTCTATTTGAGTTGTCTTTGACATATTAAGCTCAACTAATGTCTAAAATTGAATAACTTTAAATTTTACAATTTGAGCTATTAAACTATTACGTAATAAAACACAATCTGCTGATTCTTTAGAAGCAGACATTCTTCTAATTCAAATTTAAAAAATAGTATAATAAACTGTCCTGTGTCATCAGACGCATGAAATGCTAACAATTAATTAACTGCAGACTTTTTATTTATAATGTGATTGGTTGGAAAAAAACGGAAGACGATTTTCGTCTAGTCATTAGATTTAGATTGTGTCAAAATTTTTAAATTTCATTCGATGAAATCATTTCATACAAGTCATTAGTGAAAATCCCGATTCAGGCAATATAATTTGTGATCCAGTTACCCATGTAAAAGGAGAATGTTTCTATGGAATTCGAAAGGAGCTCCGTTCTGAGAATGTTCCGTTGGTGAAACGCAGGGGAATTCTTTTGGAATTCCGTAGGAACACTAGAAGAATTTTATAAGAGTTCCAAAAAAATTCGAAAAAAAGAAATTTTTTATCCAAAAATTTCCAAATAAACTTAATATAATTTAATAACCAAGAGAAATGAATATATTTAATTTGATTAATAATGCACAATTTACCTTTTTTTATGATATATAATCTCATATGATTACAAATTTTATTTCTTATAACCTTAACTGTAAAATGAACATCATGATTAATTTTGTACAAATCTTAATATTAAATTATTGAAAATTATAAAATTTAGAAGACGTTTACATTTGTCTCATCATCTGACAGCTTTTTTTATTTATTTTTATAATTGTCAATCAAATTATCTTCTCTACCAATAACACTAATATGCCATTCATTTTAACTTTAATGATGCGAATGAAAATTTATCTAAATACAAAAAATTTCGATTAAACATAATTTGTATTCATTTTTAAAATATGATCTTTAAATTTAATAACATTGTTTACGACTAAATGACAGTTTAATGCTCCGTGCATGTTGAATGTGTATTGTGTTCTTGGATACCAGTTTATTGAACTTAAAAGGATAACATTCTGATCCTTTTAAACTGTCATTTCGTATGAGAAAAAGTTATTCAGTGTAAATGTGATATTGTAAAAAATGAGTGAAAATGATGGTTAATTAAGAATTGTTATGTCTTAGGTAAGTGTTTGTCCACATCATTTAAGATGAAAGTAAATGGTAATTAGTGTTATTGGTGGATAAAGCAAGAATTAGTATATTTCCCACCTAGGGAGGAAAAGTGGACGAGCTCAAACCACGTGTAAAATTACAATCCGAGCCGCAGCCGAGGGGGGTAAACACGTGGTTTAAGCTTATCTAATTGTCCTCCTTAGGGTTGAATATGATTTTTCATCATACTTGAGTGGAAAGTTCAACCTCTCCCCAATGGAAAAGTGAACTTTCCGCGTAGGTATAACGAAACATATTTTTATAATCAGAGAATTCAAGTGAATAAAGAAATAGTTCTGTAAGATATTAAAATGAATTATATATTTTCTTAAATTTTATAATTTTCAATCATTTCATATTATTATTTGTGTTAACTTATTCATAATATAATATGTGAAAATTTGGTAATTTAGGTTATAAAAAAATCATGACAAATATTGTTAAAATAAATTTATGTCAACTATTTATAGAATTAAATATACATTCCTTTTGGTCACTAAATAACATTGAATAAATTTTGGAATTTTTGGATAAAAAATTTCTTTTTTTCGAATTTTTTTTGGAACTCTTGTAAAATTCTTCTACTGTTCCTACGGAATTCCAAAAGAATTACCCTGCGTTTCACCAACGGAACATTCTTAGAACGGAGCTCCTTTGGAATTCTGTAGAAATATTTTTTTTTACATGGGTAACGATGAATATTTTACAAAGCCATGCTCTTAGGTAATGTGATTTGAATAATATATGTAACATCAGTTATTTTATACCTATGCAATCATTTACTCCATATGTTATAATTATTTTTATCGAGTACACATAATATGATTATACACATATATTTTGCTAAGTATTTTTTTCTAATTTATAAATGAATTATTATACATGGATTGAGTAGACAAATTAATTCGTGTAAATATATTTATTATACATAAATGTGTATCACAATTCACATAAAGGCATCAGTACTACACGTAGCAATCAAGCTTCGCGTTATTTATCATAATTATTATTAAAAATATTATCGTAAAAAACACACTTTAATTAAATACTAAATCATTTTTTTTTTGTTATTTATTCCTCTTTCATTCAAATTTATATCCACCGAAGCTTTAGCTCAATGATTTTCTATTAATTATCCAGAATACAATGATCAAATCTAATAAGATTATTTGTAACTTAATTTTACTTAGATTTATCTTATTATATTCAGCATAATGAAAAGAGATAACATTATAAAGGAAAATATTCAAAAACATTGATCTTATCAAGTCCGATATTTTTTTCTTGAATATTAAATTTAAAAAAAAAAGGATTTACCGATAATAGCCAAAGAGAATAAGCAATATCGAAAAAAGACAATTATTAAAATCATCACGGAAAAGAAGGAAGGGTAAAGAGGGTTTTAAACAATAAAAGAAAAAGGGTAAGTACATCATAGAGCTCTTTTCTTAATTGCGACTATATTGGAAAACAGTAATTCTATTAGGAGCAATCAACATAAATTTAAAAATTGTAACCATGCAAGATTTATAGAAATCACTACTGTCTATATGAATTGCATTATATTCAATAATTATGAACTATTTACACATCTGTAAACATTTATTCAAACTAAAACACGTCATTATTAACTTATGTAGTTCGTTGTATGAAGTTTTTTGCGATAATGGGGATGTAATTTTCAAGAATCCAAAATTTTAACATATCTTCAATTGCATTCTGATCTTAATATGGTCCATTCATTTATTTTGCGAGCAATAATTTAACAGAGTATAATGTAATTGAGTAATAACAAAAAGTAATCCATAATCCTATTGTTTTAATGGGTCACTTTTTGTTTCTACAACCCTTCTACATGTCTGCAAAATTGTGTTGCAATCGGATTAACCGTTTCAGAAATTACCGTGAACAGACAGACACCAGAAATTTATGTATTAGTATAGATTTCATGAAATGAATAAAATATATTGGTGCAAAAAATTAAATACTCTTCAATTTATGTTGGTTACTCTTAACTGAATCGGGCCATGAACCATCGCTACTGATGTAAAAGAACAAAACTTTGAAGATGTTTAGGTATCCTATTAATATCAATATTCGATTTCCTGACAGCTCTTGCTGCAAGACACATAAGACTAACATATTTAAGTCTATATGATGCATATTGACGCTTATCATTAATTATGCACACAAAAGTTTTGCCACGATTATTAACAGCATCGTAATGTGCACCTGACTCTAATAGTATTTCTATCAAATCTTCTCGCCATGGATCAGACATAGCTATAAGATGTAGAGCTGAATTGCCATCGGCATCAACAGAACTTGGATCTGCACCAGCTTTTAATAGAGCTCTTGATAAATCTGCCGAGCATATTTCATGGATTGGATGAAGACTTTTTGATGTTGTATCAGTGTAGTGAGCCATTTGAAGTACGTTTCGACCCTAAAAATAAATTTGATTTGATTAGAACGTTTTTTCTTAAGACAAATATTCATACAATGGTGAGTTGATAACAACTTACGGCTTTATCTTTAGCGTTGATTCGAACTAATTCGTAAATTTCTTTGTGTACAATTTCGGATTTCTCAGTACCAGCATCTGGTTTAAATTGTACTAATAAATCGGCAAGATATAAAGCAGTCATTAAAATACGATCCAGATTGTTAGCATTTCTATCGTTGTAGGAAATTTTCTCCAACATTTGCTTTCCTACTTTTACCTCAAGTACCTGAAACAATTAAATTGAATAATTGTAAATTTTCAAAGAATCTTTAATGAACAAGTTATTAATAAATGTCTTCACATTGAAAACTTTCGATATCGTCCATAATGAACGTAGAGTCGTTGATTTTAATTTCTTTAAGCACATATGTGAAGAAATTATTATTTTAAGGCACAAATTTATAGTCAATAAACAACAGATTTTCATTGAGAAAGAGTACTTTTTAGGAGTCAAAGTGGCTCCTCAGGTATAATTTTTAGATCCATTGCTCATGAATGTAAAAGTGAAATAAATATGAGACTTTACTAGGTAGATTTTTTCACGAGTCTTTTACAAACTTCAAAGTTTGCCCATTTCCCGGGTTGGAGCTGCCAGAGTTAAACAAGGGGCCAAATCAGGGCCCGTATTGGCCAGCCAAGCCTTGGTCAGTTAATGTTGGTTCAAGTTTAGGCCAGTTGTAAATGCTAAGACTAAACCAAGATTTAGTTTATTTTTATAAAAATAATTGATTATCTTTATTTTTATTTATATAACTCTTTCAACAATCTGTTTTATAGTTTTTAGCAGGAAAATCTTCCAACCTTTTGCTGAAGAAAGTATGTATACAAAAAAACGTGATTGGGCAATTAAAAATATCAGAAATGTAATATTGAATGCTGCAACAGAGCTCCTCGAAATTCTCAGAAGTAAAGTAAAAATATTACTCCCGACTGCTCATCAAATTAATCATAACTTTTAGAATAAAATATGCATAAATATTTTATTTAGTTGCATTGTTCATGATAAGAGATTTATCCAAAGTTTAGTTACAAAAAATGTAAAATTTACAGAATTAATTATATTTTTCGAATGTTTAAATTAAATTTCGAAAATAAAAATAAATATGCATTATATTATACTTAAATAATGATATATTGCTTATTATTATTGTTCGGTTTGTTATATTATTAATAAATTTACATGAAGTTTGGACAACAATTGGTTTGCTAGACCTGGCCCAAGTCTAGCACACCAGACTTGGCTCCAGGACATTATTCTAAACCTTATTCAAGCTTGGGCCATTGGGAAATGCCAATCCTGGCCCAAACTCTAAGAGCTGTGGCGTGGGCTTGGTCCAGGTTTGGTCCCTTGGTTTTTTCCTACCCGGACTCTGAGTTAAACAATAATTTTAAAAAACTTTCTTTTCTCCAAATAATAAGCTTACCGCTTTTTTGAAAACCCTCATGATTTCATCATCATTTATAGGAGGGACTCTTCTTCCTCTTACTGGCAGCATAGGTACCTTTCCCAGCATGAGTCTAAAAAGGTCGATGAAGCTATTAAATGAGCTTTGTGTCATTGAATTCAACGGTTCCAATACACTTTGTTGCATATCAAGAGCATAATTCCAGAGCTCAATGCATCGATCAAATTGTCCAGAATCAGCATACATAGCACCACGATGTCTGATGTAATAACTAGTATCCGGATGCACTGGACCAAGAATTCTTTCACGGATCAATAGAGCTTGCATCCGCATCTCATCAGGATCAGCAAGTAAATCATCGAGAGCTGCTAGATCATTAATTTCTTGAGCATAATCATAAGCTTTAACTGCTGGTGGCCTCGGTGGTTTTTCGATAACTGATTCATCACTGTGATACCTTTCTTCCATCGCTCGTTTCCAACACTCTAAAGCTCCAAGTAAATCTCGTTTCTTATCAACATAAGTAGCACCTAGAATCTGTAAGGCGTCGATTTTGTCTTTGTGCGACACCAGCTGTGGCATTCCAATCAGATATTCTACTATGTTCATATGTCCTGCTATTGCAGCTGCTAGTAATGGGGTCATTCCACAAGAGTCCACATCCATTCGTGCTCCATGATCCATAAGGAGTTTTACAATCTCCAAGGATCCACTTTCTGCACAGTCGTGCAGTGCTGTATTACCTTTTAGCGATTTCCGATTTATATCAGCATTCAAAGCTAACAGTAATTTTGCTATTTCAACATGCCCACGGAAACATGCTATCATCAGACAGGTGTGGCCATGTTCGTTTGCTATCTCGATATCTGAAAAAAATAATATTTCATTGGTAATCAATCTAGTTAAAGTTAAGCCTAAGTACATAGGAATTTGAATGCCAGAAAAGCTTGCATAAATAATATTAAGCCTCCCTTTCTCTACGGCTTGGCACCCCGATCGCTTAACCTTGATATATAACTTATATTAAAAACATTATTCTAGATAAATGGATTGTCCTTTGAATTAGGGGCTCATTTAGAGTCAAGATCCCTGGATGGAGAAAGTAGTAGTAAGGTCTTTGTACCTGTATTACACGAAGACTTTATCTTCACCTTGTGAAGACCTTACTCGGTCCACTTACCACTCCAATCGACGAACCTTGCTTTAAAATTACTAATTGTTTTTAAGATACTATGGCCTCAAATTAAGTGTGCATTCTAAGTTTACGATGGGTGTCTTTTGAACCTGTACATATTGATTCGGGAGATTTATAGTTGATATAGATAAAAAATTGTATCGTTAATTTTACTAATATAAATATTCGTGATTTCACAACATTTTAAAATTATCTGTGATGTATCAGAGGTAGACAGATGCAAATACATTTCTTATACTTTAAAAAAAATTTTTTAAAAAGAAGTTTATTAAAGGATATTCCTTATTATTTCTTAGAAAAAAAAAAATTTAACGACAAGTTCTTGATGCAAATAAACATCTTTACTAATGAGAATGATTTAATATCAATTAATTGATGACAATTCAACAAACTGTTTTATTTTATAAAATTTTTTCTATCGTCTGCTGTTAACAGAGGTTGATGTACCTTTCTCTAGCAATATATTGAAGTATCAGATACTTAAAATATTCAATTACCTGCACCATGACTAATAAGATACTGAACAATTCCAATATGTCCATCAAAGCAAGCAGCACGTAAAGGGGTAGAATTAGTGGTGGTGGTAGCATTGATCTTGGCTCTACTTTCCACAAGCAGTCTCACCAGGGAAAAGTGTCCGGCAGCAGCAGCACACCACAATGGTGGTGCACCAGTTATTGTTTCGCCATCGAATACAACTGAAAACAGTTATAGATAAATTTTATTTAATTTTAATAAAAAAAAAAAAAAATTGATTTTTTAGCGGTAAGTATAGTGATAATTAAATAATTTTTCATCAATGTTTCCGCCCTTATTCTCTTCTTTCAAAACAATGCCTCTAGTGAAATAAAATAAGCCTCAAACATTTCTATTGCTTTAACAGCGATCCTACTGTAACAATACGTAAACTATGGCAATAGTTTTTTGAGTGTAATCTCCACCAGTGAAAATAAGATAAATCACAATAAGCTGATGAGGAAAACTATAGCTTGCCTATGTAAGGGAAGTGGAAATTAACACATAAGGAATTATTTTAGTTCTATTGTTTGAATTGATAAAGTTAAGTATGAAGGATATAGAAGACACAATACAGAGTAGGACTTCAGAGTTGAATATCAAATTCGGTCAAAAATTCGCAGAAGTCAATCCTGAGATCTCATTCGTTTTCACTAAGTGTTTACATTAAAAAAAAGCAGGGAAGTGGGAGTAAACAATAGCCCACTCGTAGAGAGTAATGTAGGGTTGCCAGCCTCCAATTTAAAAAACCAGGACAATGCAGTTTAAATACCCAGGACGTTGCTTAAGGACCATTCAGGATGTCCAAGAACACTACAAAAACTAGGACATGTCCTGGGAAAACAGGACGGTTGGCAACCCTAGAGTAATATGATTCTACGTTTTCTGATTACAAGAAGTCCTATTGTATATCAGAGTCAGACAAAGCTTGTCTTCAAGGAAGTCTAAATTTTGGGTCACCTTTCAAGCATTAATGATTGCAAGTGAGGAAAAAACATCTTCCTGAGTAACTTTTAAGGAGCAAAAGAGCTTGGCTTGCTGTGCAGTGCATTTAAAAAAATTTTCCATCATCTTAACTGGACCTCACATATTCAGTTATTGATGATGATAAATAACGTTGATGTGAGTTAAAGAAAAAAGTCTAACAAAATACTAGCAGATCGGGCAATTGTTTGGAAGTAGAACTTTACAAAAAATCTGAGAAGATTTATGTTTTTACCTGAGCCTCGTTGTTCAATATCAGCATCACACTTCTCAATGAGATATTCAGCGACATCAAAATGCCCATATCTACAGGCAATCACCAAGGGGGTGGCTCCATTGGTCTTGGTACTCACCAACTCTTTTACTACGTGCTTATCTCTGTTATCCAGGTACCGCTAAAACAAAATAATAAAATAATCATTTTATCATTTCATTATAAGTGGTACAATAATTTTTACTCTTATATTAAATATTCGATCATTGTGTCAACACCTACACTAGACAATATCGAACCCGTGGTGATTATTTTTTCAAAACAATCTGATAAAAAAAAACTATCAACGTCAGCACGTTGATGTTAAATTGGAATTACTGTTGTTAATTCTGAAGACAAAGCTCAACTGGTAGATCCTGAAGATGAGACAGATGCAAAAAATCCATCAACATTCAATGGGATTTCCAATCGTTTTAACGAATGGATGAATCAATATTTGAAAAATATTGTAATTTCTTGGTAAAATCGTAATCATATAATAACTCAAAAAATTTTGTCTGCTTTTTACACTACAAATATCAATAATAAATAATCCTTTTACTTGGTTTAATTTGAAGGTTAACCTTCAAAAAATATCACTGAGTACACTAATTATTTTTCCGATAAAAATGACGACAATAAAAGTGAAATTAGTCGACTTTTACTGAAGAATACTTTTTAACAGTATTTCTAGGAACGCAAAGAGTGCTGGACACCCACGAGAAACGTCAAATATGTACTGATGAAGCTCAAACACTGAAGAACAGTTCTTGACATGAGGAGGTAAAAAAAAAAGGAATGTTTTATGTATATCTTGCTTTACCTACATAAAGATATGTATTTCTATGGCCTTCCCTTTCTTTTTCATGAGGTCCCATTACCCAGATCCCGTTAACGAAGAATTGAGAAGATTCCAAACACCAATACAAAAAAAAAAGCCACACAAACATTTGGCCTAAATTTTCTTATTTTCCCCACCACCATCTGTTGATTCATTCTCGTTAAATACACGAAAAGTTGACAAACCATTAAGCCAATGACTTTAACTAATGGATCCTTAATATTATTAGTATGTTGTTTAGCTTCATTTGAAGGTCAAATCAAGATTGGTATCGTAAGATTGAAGTTTGAAAGGAAATTAGATAGAAACATCTGTAATAGAAGTAGTGTTTTAATTAGAGATTTATTAGAAGCATTGCTCTAAAATGATGCTTAAATATTCAAAGTTAGCAAAAAAGCCAAGGATAAGACCTCATGTTTAGCATTCATGTGTTTATCTTATTCATTTTAGTAGCAGAGAATAGGGAGAGTTAGAGATTGCAATCAAGAGAAGAAAAAAAACACAGTGAGGTGAGTACAAGGTGAAATGTGATAAAAATACACAAAATTTGAATTTATCTGGAATTATTAAAATAACATTTTTCTTCCTTTTTAGCTTGGATCTTTAATGGGTTTCTAGACCTTGGTGATGAGAGGAAGCGAAACCACTTGAAGAACAATGACCTTTTGATAGTGTCATAAATCTTGTAGTTATAGTTCGAACAAATTCATTACTGTAATAAAATAAGAGTAAAATGAATTGGTAGATATTTAGTTAGGTAATTATGCAGCTGAACACCTTTACCTCCGATTGTCTTGAAATTTTAATATGTTGTAAAATTCTGTACACGGAGAAAAAATAATGTGCACACAACTTCATTTCTGGTAAATTTAATCAATCTTTGTAGTAAATATAGGAACAATTACACGATAAAATAAAATTATATATATTAACATGATTGTTTGTAGTCAAGAAGGTATTGTAAACTTAAACTTATTTTTACGTTTAAATAAATTTCTGAGTTAAGGGGATTCGAACCTACTATCATTTCAATGCACGCATCTTACTAACGCCTTAAGTAAGTAAAAGCGAAAGTGAAAATTTCCATATTGTTTCATAGCTAAATAGTATATTTCACACCTAGGGAGGAAAAGTAGATTGACTCAAACTACGTGTAAAATTACAACCCGAGCCGAGGGCGAGGGGGGTAAATACGTGGTTTAAGCTTATCTAATTGTCCTCCTTAGGGCTAAATATAATTTTTCGTCATACGTGAGTGGAAAGGCCAATCCCTCTCCAATGGAAAAGTGAACTTTCCGCGCAGGTATGACAAAAAGTATCATTCACTTTACCTATAGAAAAATGTTTGACATCTAAAGTATGGATAACTTTATTTTCTCACTATATTTTAGATGTGAAAAATATTTTACAGAGTCAACAAGTACACGATCCGTAAGATTATTTGTGCTTTAAATTTAGTGTTAATTATTGTAATTTTTTCACTATTCCTGTAAAGTTAAAATTACAGCATTCATTTTTCTCCGTATATGCTGAATAAGAATATAAAAGCATGTAGCACGTAAAAATATGTCTACAAATAGTTTTTTAATTTGAAGAACGGAAAAATTAAATGTATGATCAGTATTTTCTGAACATTTAATGCCAAAAAAAGCTGAGAGTAGTAGCGGGGGTGGCGAATATTCAAAGCTGTCCGAAAAATAGTTATTGGAACAGCTTTGAGTAATTACGCAACTAAACCCCTTAACCACCGATGACCTTGGAATTTCAATATGTTGTAAAAGCAATTATGCTGATCAATTTTATGTGTATACAGGCTGAGTGAAAAGTATATCTCTATGAATACACGAAAAAAATTTCCTCGGAATTTTTACTACTCAATTTAGAGTAAATTTTACTAGCCCAAAAAATTAAAAATTAACCATTTTTTTTTAAGTAAAAATAGCTAAAAAACTTAAGAAAAAGTACTAGTTTGGCTGGTAAAAATTACTAAAAAAGTAGTAGTAAAAAGTCTTATACAGGCTGGTAAAAATTTCTAGAAAAAAAATTATATATTCAGAAATTTACTTTCTATTCAATATATTCATTGAAAATAATTATACTTACATCAAAGGATTATTTTATACTTTCAGATGTTTTTACTTTACTACGCTAGAACACGTCTGTTTGTGCAATTTTATAACTTAATCTTTTTTCATAGGACTCCATAGTGCAATAAACAAAGTATTGTACTTATCTCCCAATAATCGCGATAGGCCATCATATAACTGAGGTAGATCGATCTCCGAATAAGAACATGGTCAAGAATCACGTATTCTTCAAATGCAGTAGAATGAAAAATAAAATGAAAAAATATTTCGATTATTTTAAGATTTGTTTATTGTTGACATATTATAGAGTAAACATTATTAGCTTGTGAAAATACTGCGAAAAATCCATATTGTAATGAAGATGGTCCTGGGGGAGATTCAAACCTACCAACCGCCAACTCGTGTGCATCTAAATCCGGTGTCTTGACCCACTCGGCTATCGACTCATTAGAAAAAATTATTTTAATCAAATGTTTTTGCAGAAAATGGTTTGGTAATTAAAAGAATTCATTGTTGGGATTCAAAGAATACAATGACATCTATTGTTGTGTTAGTTGTTAAAATATAAATATTTTATTTCTACTCAGGACTGGGGAGAGACATCGACGAAAAACTTTTAAGGTTATCAACTCACCGGCATTAAGCGTGTTTCAATGTGCACATTGAAAAATACTTCACATATGTGTTGTGATTTTCAGTAAGTATAGATGAATTTTCAATGTCATGAATGAATTTCAATAAAATTCAGCTAAAATATCGAATTTTACTCTACATCATTGAATATTGTAAACGTTGGTTCTAAATGTTTAGGGACTCTCCCTCCTAATTAATTTTACAGTTGCTATGTAACAAAAAAAACAACTTTACCGAATTTGTTCAAATTCCTTCAGATCTTTTTCAGTGTATTGTATTTTAACTGAAATTGGTTTGGAGTCGATATCTTGAGTGGTTTACGAAAAAGAATTTGATATACATCCATACATCGTTGTTGTTATTCTAAAAAGTCGTATGTGAAATTTTTGTTGTATTGTATACAATACAATAAAAATTTCAATTATAATTATCTTTATGCGTAGATTGAAATATAATCTTGAATGTGTCAAAATGCCGTATTGTGTGCCACATTGTGTTTGACAATCTTAGACTTTAATTATAATAAGTAAAAATTTTTATGTTAAAGTTTTTTTGTATTAACACTTATTTAGTCTAGTTACCATAATTTCAAGGCCTATTACATTATGCGTCAATTTTTCAATGGACATAAAATTAAAAGCTAGCGCCTCGAATGAATAGCTGCTAATTCAATTCAAGAAAGAGTAATCTGTAATGTCAATAATAAAATAACAATTTATAAATTTGTATTGTGGGTTGCATTAGCATACACTCATTGAGTAAAAATTTTATTCCTTCACTGTAAAGAAAGAACTATCTTTAAATGTTTTATATCCTTTGTGTTCTTAAGAAAATTAATCTTCTCCTTATATTCTGTTAGTATTTTTTACAATATTTGTTAGCCGAAATATCGAAAAGTATCAAAGAAAAAAAACCCTGAAAATAATTATATTTTTTATTAAAAACTCACCGCAGTAAAAATTCCCGCAATCTGCAAATCCATTTGTTAATGTATAAGTTTTTAGACTCTGCAAGTTAACTTTGAATTAAATTTCGAATAAGATAAATTCCAAGGATAATAACTTTGATAATTATACAGAATCGGGGTCACCCACTTAACAACTCAATAGATGACTCCACGACTTGTGCAGGACGATGTATGCAACAAAAATTCTCTGTTGGAACCGGGGAAGTTGAATCTAGACCTTTCAGTTGTATGTTGAATACTTTACTACTTAAACTATCCTACACTTGTGTGAATTTTCCTATTAATTATGTTCGTACTTGTCTGAATGCCTTCTTCCCTTTTTCTAGAATATTAAATTTATCTCTATACGACCTTAAATGAAAAAGTCAACCCTTGGGAAAAATAATCAGATCTTATTGAATCTGTCTATTGGCTAGATCTAACTAGATCTGATAAGATCTTATTTGATTTCATCATGAGATCTGTACGTATTTAATCAGATCTTGTTACATTTGATTATATTTGATTTTTAGATGTGATCAGATCAAATTATGATTGTGCACATCTACTTAGATCAGGTCAATTTCAAGATCTAATCCGATTTGATCATTTCTTTTTTAACCCTTCAGAACCCTCGCATCAAAACTTATAAAGAATCTTCTCTTGATGAGAAAAAGTCTCACAAAGTCTACGCACGCGCACAAGTCTGCGCGCATGCGTCGTAGTAAAAATAAAATTCAAATTTCAAACATACTTATATTTTTACAATAAATTTCACCGAATCTGATATTTTTTCTTACTTACTATACTCTCGCGGTGAGAAAAAATCTCACACTTTTTCGAAAAGTCTTTTTTTAATCATTATTGACTTGAAAAAAAAATTGGAACCAGCAAATGAAAGAGAATTATCTGAAAAGAAAACACGAAAATGTCGAAGGGGTCATTCCATTTGAATTTATTAAGTAATCAGAGATAAAAGAGAGGTGTGAGATTTTTTTTTCATAGCGAGGGTTCTGAAGGGTTAATAATAATTGATTTTTTATTGTGTCAGGCAAATAGGCAAGTGACGGTGATAGTGTAGAGGAGAAGGTAGGAATATGGGCTAGTCTTTAATATGGTTCATTCGTTTATTTTTCGAACAATAATTTAACAGAGTATAATGTAATTAAGTAAAAACAAAAAGTGATTTATAATTCTACCTTCTCAATGGATCACTTTTTGTTTTTACTTAATTACATTAAACTCTGTTAAATGATTGCTTGTAAAATAAACGAATGAACCATATTAAACATCAGACCATAATCCTACCATCTCCTCTATAATTACCAACACTTTTTTGTTTATTAGACAAACGTATAAAAGCGTGTGCGAGAAAACGATAACACCAAAAACATGTAATTCTAGGTTAATTTTTCAACCTATATCTACTGTTTACAAGAATGTTTTTTTTTTTTTTTTCAATCCACTTGCTTTTATCACTAATTAATTATTTCCACAATCTTTATTTTACTGCTATTAAATTCAACACCATTTAATACAATAATTAATTTTACTTTTTCAAGAAGAAAAACTTTAATACACTAGTAACAACAATTTGAAAAAAAGCTTCAACAAGGTATGTAAAGTAATACTTAGTGAATTTTAAATAAAATGTATACTTAAAGATCACGAAGTAACTTTAATCATAAGAAATAATGCAACTTATTTCTCAGGTGACCAATAAACTTCTGAACGTTGGACTGTGTCTAGAAGATCAGTATGAATTCACAATGTGAAAGAAAAAGAGAAAAGCACAGACAGGTACAGGACACCCCTTTCATCTTGACTTAACTCTACGAGTAGGGATATCATCCAGTTGGAACAGACGTCTAGTCGTTGTGAAAGTGTACTAACAATATTATATCTCTGTACCATACCATATCGTCACTATCATCGTCATTATTATCATTGCCATTATCGTTGTGTTGTCGTTGTCATCATCATCATCATCATCAGCAAAAGATACTTTTTAATACATATAAATGGTCACGCGATATCGACGAACACTTTTGCGGTACAGTCACGCAACTTTCTAATTGTCTTCCTGATTGACTCTTACTTTATGTAACAGGCTTGGGTCGAAGATGAAGAAAACTATAATGATAATAATAAGTCACTTTGGTTTGGAATTAATAACTATTTTACTTTATTACTGTAATCATCATTGACAACAATAACATTTTTTTCGATTCAATTATCATTTGAAGTAAAGTTAGCACCATGAAAAATCTACAGTTAATTAAAAAGAAAACTTTTAATTCTATTGAATGTTTGAAAATTATATGATAATCAATTTTATGCTTCCTCATTTTTCTTTTTTTTATTCACATTGATGTTAAGTTTGTTATTTTTTTAGTAAAGCGTGTAGTTAATGATAGCAAGCAGTGACAAATGGTGATATTGCCGAAAGTCGATAATATAGGCAGTGAATGTGCGATGTTACTTTTTTTCATTTATCAATAATGACAAATGATATTTTTGTAACTCTTTATGTATAGCTAGTTTTAAATGAAACAAATAGAAATTTATACAGAATAAATGCCGATTATTTGAGAATATTTTCGGTTTTTTTTGCGGCTAATTCATGATAATAAATATTAAATACGATGATAACAGTCAGAAAAATTATTTATTTTTCTACAAGACAAAAAAGTACTCAATTATCATTACTTTTAGAGCATTTTTCGTATTTAGATTAGTAAATATTTTTTAAAAAAGTGTCTTCAGCATAGGCTTACGAATACTTAATCAACTTTAAAGCGTGTGGATTTCATAGATTTTTTTTTCTTACAGGAAGTCAGGGGAAAAAATCGATGAGTTGGCGGAAAAAATACTGAGAATATTTCTTTTTTTCAAAAATTTAATAATGATCTTTAATTATCTCGATTATGGTTTTTTTTAAAATGAAAATTATTGCAGAAAAGGTTTGAAAAAAATGAACTTCACATGACAAGGCTTTTTATTACATCACATAATCGGTTTTTGAGTTGGCCTTGAACTATTAGAGAACGAAAAAATTGTGTAAATTAAGACTACACTGACCACCATACTAATTGTAAATTTACCTCGTCTTGCATAACAAATTCATATCAATTGACTAACTGATAAATGGAATGAATTGATGAGAAAATTGTGCAACGTCCCTTCTATTCATTGCATTAATTAAGTGATAAATCATTCATAAAACACCGTCAGTCATTATCCTAATGTTTGCCAAACGATTTTTTTTCTCTTCCTAACTATACGCCAGTGTAATAAAAACAAATATTAAAATCATTTTTTGTTACAAAATCGATCAAATATATTTACTCATCATCAGGAAGTTTATTGAAGGTCACATAGGCATTGATTGTTTTTTTTAAAAGTCAAAAGTTTCTGGAAAAAAATTAAAAGTTCAAAGATCAAGTTCTAGTACCTCATGTACTTAATATTTTGATTGTTCCGAAGCAAAAAAAGTGGCAAAAATGAAGGTGAAGGTAAAGATCGAACTGAATCATTGAAATTTCCGAAATTTTATTTTTACAATTTAATTATTTGATACTTTTTCATAGAAGTCTTCTAGATATATCCTAAGCCTTCTATATGGTTGAATAAAAGAGAAATAAGAAAGGGATAAGGCTAAAAATTATTACTACGCTCCCTCACAGTCAAGTTTTAGGTTATTAGGTTTGTGTTTTCAAACTGCGCGCATGCGCAGCCGTATTTTTTTTTAAGTATTCTTCTTCTCTTTAACCCGAATCTTTTCAATTGTATCGACAGAGGCTTTAAAACTGATTTTATCAAAAAAAAACCAGAAAAATATAGTAAACAATAAACTTCTCGCCATTAGAAAAATAAAATTGTACAAGTCCAACATGTTTATAAATTGTTGCATGATCTCTTTTAGTAATGCCGATATCCGAAAAAGAAAATGGAAATAAGTTGATCCACACTATTGTATGTATTATATGATGGAGGATAAGTATGGGTAACTGTGAGGATAATTGATTTAAAAACAATTGATAACAATCGTATTTCAATTAATCGATCTCACGACCCTAATTCATAAGTTAATTAACCGGAAAACGTTTATGTATTTTTATTTATTTATTCAATAATTTTCATTAATCCAGTTCTCATGTCGACAGACATACTTTAAGTTATTAAAATCCTATTTTTTAACTCTTTCTATGTGATGGGATTATTTTTACCATAATCTTATGAATAAGCAAGATAATAAAAAACATTAAAATCTTAAATAAACATGTTTCAATTTAATCATAATTGCCAATGAGTATAAAGAAATAAGTCAATATACATTCCAACATCTCTGAAATATGAAAAATTTCTGGAAATTTTTCATTTATAATAGAAAAAATATAAGAAAAGGAATTCTTGGATTTCATCGCTACAAAAATCTAGAGCTGATAGTCATACAGGAAGTTTGTTTTTATCATTAATTTTACTGATCTGCAGAATTTTTCAGATTCTATTTATTTATTAAAAATATTACATACACTCAGACAGTTATGAGTGGGTGAGTTATTTAAGACGCAAGAGATCTTTTCTACTAATAGAGAAGGTCCATGAACCCAAGGACGACGAGAGTATCTACAAGTTTTATTCAATTTCATTTTTCATAAATGTATACAATGAATATACATTTGTGAAAGACTCTTATAATTATGATAACATTAGCCAGACAAGAATAAGAACAATTTCGTTATTACATTTGCAATAATAAAGTATCGTTTAACTTTTAATGATCAATAATAATGAATTCAATAAAATTTTAAGCTATTAAATTTTATTTTATTTTTATATAAAAAAAAGTATATCGATATACTAAAAAATAACGAATACTTATACACCACTTAAAAATTGCCATGAATCATTTCCAAGGATTTTCACTTGAGAATTTCACATCTGACGTCAGAGACAAGTGATCTCATTTTGCATTCAATCATTGATTAAATTTTGTTTCATTATTCAAAGGATTATTTTTAAATAACATATACTAGAAATCGATGTAGAATAATTTTATTGAAATAATTTTTTTTTTATTCTAAACCTTAAAAAAACTGCATAATGTTGAATTATTTTTAGAAAATTTACGCTTCGAAGATACGCAAAAGAAAGATGTTTAACAATTATATATAAATTTTCCTCTCAATACGTTGATAACCTACACTACCAATATTGTCATCAAAATAAGAACATTTTTTTTTGTGAATACAAAACAATGATTAAATCACATGAATTATTTAATTTGTCAACTAGTGTTTTTATCATTTTTTTTTTCTAAATAAGATGCTTATTCATGCACTGTTGATATTACAGTTTTTCTAAGTTATGCTATTAATGAAAAATTTTTTTTCTTCAAATGTTTCGACAGTATAGTGGTAAGTATTTTAAAAATTCTTAAAATGTTGAATAATATTTTGATATTAACAAAAAAGTCACATGAAATCGAATGAAAGTGGTAGCCTAAGAATAAAGTTAATGGTAGACAACAGGATTTAATATTAGAACAAGTGAATCATGACGTCAAAGGACATGAACCTCACAACCAAACAAAGAGAAATAAGATTCTTTCTAATTATCAAACGTTTTCGGATAATTTTTACTCATAGAGTTTTATCAGAACATGCTGAATAACCTAGTAATGATGAAAACAGTCTAGCGAAAGCTCATAATGATCCATGTAATTATTCAGTTGATAAAATATCGCAGAAACATATAAAAATCAATATAATAAGTGTTTCAAATAAATCTATAAAGTATACCTTTAACTTTCGCAGTTCGCCATCTTCTGCAGCATGATACACTATTCTAATATCAAAATCAATGTTTATCATTCTATTGTTTCTTTGTTTTGCAATTCTTATGATAATTCTCAACAGCTTCTAACTTTGTATTCCAACCTCTGAAATAATTTCGTATGGTAAAATGTTGTAACAAACGGCAGTAGTTTATTTAATTCATTATTATTGCACTTGACGATCTGAGTTAACTTATTTCGACGTAAATTGTTATTTTTATCTATCAACACTAACACTCGTGATTTAGGCACTAGGCAATGATACCGTTATAACTTATTGCATACATCGACAGATAGATATTACACACATCTTGAATCTCTTTCACTGCTAGTACACTACTGCCCGGACGCACACCTGACACAATACGATTCGGGAATTCAGCGTGTGTACACCATTCGGGCTACAACAAAATGTTCATCGACTTTCAAGTGTCCCCGAAAGATAGCGACTCAACTTAATTATGGCGATAATTTCCCTGCAATCGGGCCAGTAGTTCTTTCTAGTTTTAAAACACGAATTAAAAAAGCTTCACCTATTTAACAAAAAAATCTTGTAAAATATTAGATCAAGACAACAAATATTAAAAAAGAAAAGTTTATTGAAAATGACAGATTCAAATACAGAATCTAAATATGACGTTTAATTAGTCCTAGTCTCAGTTCTAAATTGGAGATGAACAAACTCTTCCATCAACAAACTGTCGTTGTTTAATCCATCCACGGATGGACACACATGTATATTTTACCATATTTTTAAAAAAGATATGAGAGCGTGGAAGAGAAACGAGAAAGATAGGAGATTTCGTCTAATGATATTACCGACTGTCAACTTACTTGATAACTTATCAATAGATTTGATTTGCTGGCGATAGATAAAACAGTTTTTTAAAATGTTTTGCACTACTTTTATTTATTTTATTTTTCAAAAATAGATATCCTTTTGAATGAAAAGGATCAAGAAGAATTCGAATTGATCATTGTTGCAGTTCTGCATTCTGTTCAGTGACTTAAGTATTCATATAAGTGACAATTTTGTAAAGCATCCCGACAACAAATGACTAGTACATGGCATGATAATATTTTATAATAATATTGACGAGTAAAGAATAGGTAAAACAAAAGAATATGATAGAATGGATGGCATAGACCATAAATATATGTTAGGTGTTGGATACGTGTGTATTGTACATAGTTTGGAACAAGTCAAGTTTTATATTTTGTCAGTTGGATTGGCCGATTTACTATCACAGAGTTTAACTGCAAAAGCCATAGAAGGATGGGATGAAGAAAATAAAATTTTTTTTTTTTATAAAATACCGATTGATTAAAATCTGCTTCGCTGAACAGACTGACCAGTCACGTCTATCAAGATGAACAGAAAAAAATGAGACTACACTTTATTAGATTTTTTTTTGTGTGTGCCATATCTATTTCATTTTGATTTCTGTTGTTTCAAATTTTCTTTTGTTTTGTATCTGAAACTTTTTATACCATTTTTCTGTATTTATTATTACTTTATTTTGTCACATGAAAATTTTTTTTAGATTCATTTTTTTTAAAAAGTTTAAAAAATAAAAGTTTAAGATGAAAATACATCGGTAGACATGGCTTGACTTTTTCATCGTTGATTTACTTCCTTCTTTTCTTCTTTTCCCAGTTGACAACTAATATCCTCGAAGCACGAGTAAAACTTTGGTAGAGTAGCATAAAAGAGTAGATAGATATACTATACCTATTCACAAGGGTCAACTTCTACTACTATTTTTGCTTGAGGCGGTGATCGGATGATATATAAACCATAAAAAGCTCATACGGAAAAAGAAATTCAAAAGTAAAATAAGAGTAAAAACAAATTTTATCATCATCCACTTCAATTACATTTTACTCTGCAAAAAAAAAAGAAAATAATTAATCAATTTTCTTCAAGAAAGTAACAGAGTAAAGGAAAAAAAAATGAAGAAATGGAATAAATAAATAAATAAACAGGCACGTAGTTAAATGATAATTTGAAAAAGGTGGCAAAAAGTCGAACTTTATAAATGAGTTTTACGATCCATTTATATAGACACCTCCAAGCTTCGATTACTCACCAACTAAACAAAGTTTTGCTTTTCTCTGATGCTCTGCCTGTATACTCAGGTTTCCATCTCTATCTTGCAATAACGTTCAGCTTCATTATCCTCTTTGCCACTACGCTACATCATCAATCTTCTGTCTTGTATTTAATTTAATATATCACCATTTCCAACAACATAAAAATTATCTATAAACTACACAGTACCCTAATTACCTCAATATTACACATTATTGTTGAATTAATTCTCTAGAAAAAGAGCTTATTTTTATAAAAATGATCATCTCAATATTATTATCTAACTAAATACTAAAAACAAATATTCAAGATGGATGAATAAAATAATTATTCATAAATAACAATCTTCCAATTCAAAAAGATCAGCATGACAAATCTCCAATTCTCTTGCTCATCACGTCTTGTACAATACACACACGACCATCCAATATAATAATACGATTAGCTTGCAAGCACATGAAGCCAAAACACTAATACAATTGCAATACGTTTTAGATTGGGACCCATACTATCTTAATATAAAGCGTCTCGTTGATTCTCATGAACAGGACGAGTGAGGAGGATAGATGGAGAAAGAGAAACAGTGATGAAGATTAGTGCGCATGTGACTGTTGTGTATACATCTCTTTACACTCCAATCGGGAAAAGGGGGGTGGCGCCCCCTGCGCCCTTCAAGGTTAGCACTACCACCAACCGCTTGTCACATTATACTACTAACTTCTTTATAAGCAATCTTATCAATACAATTTTATGTTATTTCAATTATAGACTTTTTTAGTAAATTCAGCAACAGAATTATCAACAAAATTATCTGTGAAATTTTAAAAATAAAAAGATAGGCTAAAAATTAGTTTGTTTTGGTTATCTAATTCATTAATTTGATCATCTGTTTTTAGTATTTATAAAGTATTCCAGTGTCTGTTGGCGTAATTTAATGCAACAAGAGTACCTAAATATCTCTCTGTTCACCCCATTTCGGGTATTTATACCCTCTTTTACATAAACTAATGACAATCAACACTTGCATGACCACGTGATATTGTGCATGTAGGGTCCAGTCAAGGTAATAAAGAGGCAAAGAGGTTACTTGCAGAAAGGCACTTTGGTCCCACTTGCTTATAGAAAGGTTTGGTTGTATTGGCAGCGCCCCACCGCCCTTTAACCTCATACCACTGTAGCCCCCTCAATTCCATCTCTGTTACCCCTTCTAATCTAACACTTGGCCGATGACGATTGCGACGACGCAAGGCAACATTCGGCATTCGATGTTTCCTTTCTCGCCTCGTGAGAGACAAAGACATAGAAATCACCCCACGATTATTTACTGCGTGCGCATGAGACGGAAAACAAAGGACAACTGATAGCAGGAATGTGAATTAGTAAGAGAGATGGCGCTAATACATAAAATAGTGGGAGATCGCGCGCGCACACTTTCAAAGCCGCCATTATTGGTGTTTTCTCTTGTTAGTCTCAGCCGACTCGGCGGCACGTTCGTGTGTTCTGTGAATTAACTAGCCGGTCTTTTTCGTTCATCAAGTGTCTATTATACGACGTAATTCTACATTTATTATTTAATCATTAATTTACTCAAATACGTTAATTTACATTTTTTTATTGCATTGTTGACCAAGTGATTATGTGATATTCATTGTTGTTATTATTCTTCAGTGATAATCATATTATTTTTATGGATATTATTGTTTGATGATTGAGGTATTCCATAAACAAAATCACAGCTTTGTAACTTACATGAACTCTTTGTAAATTTTTTTTTTATTAAATGTTTCAATATTGGTATTATTCAATCAATAGAACAGTTAATAATTTTTCTTGGATAATGTTGAAGATTAATTGATTAATTGTTGAAATATTATTGTTTTGTTTGTTGAAAAGATTATAATTAATAAGGTAAATGAGGTTGATACTTGAAATTTTTTTTTTAAACTCACTTGTGTTTCATTGTGACGACTTTTTTCCGGTTTTTACTAACGATCCTCAAGCTCCGATTAACTTCGGACTCGGCAAGCAACTGCCAAACACTCTCCTCTGGTGGCAATTAAGAAGACGACCTGACTCAACTCTACTTCATTTCGCGCCGGCGTCTAGACTTTGTAGGGTTTTAAAAGAAAATTGACCGTTTATTTTATTTATTTGATTGCTCGTACACTTGTCTATTAATTAACATTCTACTCTTATTTCATGATATAACTATTTCTCCATAATTTTTTTTTCTTCGCTACTATTAATTAAATAATAATTATTATTCCAAACAAGTTAATTAAATGATGATCTTAAATAGTTTTCCAAGTCCCTAGGGATTTTTTATCATTGCAATACCAACTTAGTAAACTCAAATAATCAATATACAAATTTATGTGAATTTGTTCAAATTATGTAAGTAAATAAGGAACTTCTTATGATGATAGTACCAACCTAATAAACCTAAATCATTGCACCAAAGTGATTGATGATTTTTTATGAATTAAATAAGAAAATAAATAAATAAATTTGTCGAATGAGAATTGAGATTTTTTTTCGGAGTCACTAGGGATTTTTACCATTATAATACTAAATGAAATAAATGTGAAGAAATTTCTTAGAATTTTTTCTTGTATAACATTATTAATTTACTGTCTCAACCATAATTTTACCAGCTTGTCACATTGTGTTAAGGGAACTTATTAAGTGGATTAATTATCGCAAGGAATGCTCTAAATAATGAAAATAATTCCCTATAATATTTTTATATTTATTATCTTCTCTAGTTTTGAATATTTTGCTATGATAATAATCCGGAAATTAATCAGTCATGTCAATTCTCAGCAGTAAGCTTACATTAGACCTTGAGACTTGCGTGTGTTTGGAGATTAGGATAAACGTGTACTCTGAATAGTGTTTACACACCTCGTAAATCGTACGATAAATCGATTACTATAACGTCAAGTATTGTAAGCTATATATTATTATAAATTTTTGGCTAATTTTATTTATCATTGAATTTTATTTAAACTCTATAATTTTTTTTTTTCATTTTCATTCCTAATCTAATTCAGTTTATTTAGTGAAATATATTAAACATATATAAATGTTGAATAAAATAATTTTGATGCTTGCAGGTCGCATGTTGGAGATTAAATGGAATTATTGAAAAATATACGAAATGATTGATAATCAATTGACAAGTTTTAATAATTATTTGATCAACTAGAGTTGAAAAAGACTTTGGATAAAATTTTATTTTAGTGTTATTTAATTTAAAAAATTATTTAAAATTAAAACTAATATAAAAGTGAGCGAAGTTTGAATGAAATTGAGTGAATATATTCGTATTGAAACAAATAGTCATAAAAAATCGAGCTAATTAAATAGAAGGATTTTTTCTAAACATTAAATACAAATAAAAAGTGCTATGAGACAGTGATGAAAATACATGATTTTCTTTACTTATAAACTTAACTTTGAGAATGAAGTGATTAGAGAATACAGTTGGTGAAATTGTTATAAGCGTGATTTTAAATTTTCATCACGAAGATGTACCCCGCACCGGCGAGACACCCAGCCGCTCCCGTAAGTTCATTATCTATTATTACCATTAGTCGTTAATTAGTAATATCTAACTTAAACATTAATTTACATTATTTATGTGTAAAAAAATATTGTCCAATATTTAGTAGGGATAAATACTTGTTCTTTAAATACATAAAAAAATCCAATTAAAGAAGTTATCTAGACTATTTTAATGTCAATGATGACATTATGACAGATGTCACTACAAAGAAAAAACCTGTGGTAACGTCGTTATTACTGTGATGACACTTGTTATAAAATATAGTAGAAAGAACAAGCTACAAACGAACAAATAAAATGATCATACACATAAATGTCTACGAAATGGAAACAAAGAAAAAAAAAATACACATAGCAATAGACTAGGCTGATGAGACGTAAAAGTGGAAAAAAATTTTTTTTTCATGGATGACAGTTGCTAATCAAATTGTGTCCTGATGGCTAATTTGGAAAGGTTCATTTGAATTGTACCAAACTGTACAGAAATAAAAAAAAAATGCTTGAGGCATTTTTTTTTTTGTTTATTTAACAAAAAAAAATCGACAATGAAAAAAAAATTACAGAAAATTTTGTTAAGAAAACTATTTTGTTATCAGCTATCCAGTGTTTAAAAAAGATGAGTTTGAAAAATAAAAGTAAATAAATAATGGAAGATGGAAAAAAAATGTCAGAAAAAAAATAAGGCCAAGACCTTTTGTCAAATGCACAATACGTGCAAGTATACAAAGCGGTCTGGAAAGAGCGTTCATATATTATTTGCAATCCAAGACTCACGCTTACGTCTATACTTAGTTGTTTTTTTCTCTTCTTTCTTATTCGTATATATTTATTTTTTTCTTTTCTTTTTATTTCTTGCAACTCTCAAGTCTGAGGCTGCCGGCTTTCGCGAATACATTTATTACGAAGGCATGTGCATGACTCCGCCTACACGCTTATATACTGACGCTATTATTAACATTTGACAAGTGCCTACTGTGCCTCGTCAATTGGATGAACAATCAAATTTAAATAAAACAAATAAACCAATAAAAATAATACAAGTAACTTAATAATAATGAAATGATAAATGATTTTTTATTACCGGCTGATGGTAAGATGTTAATTGAAATTAAGTTTTTAACATAAAAAATTGAAGAAAAAATTGACTTTGTGTTGGGGATAGAAAATAGAGGGCGTGATAAATCGGTGATGAAAGGGAGTAGGTATCACGGGGTTGAATGGAAATGATATTGCCTTGAGGATGAAAAAAAAGGGCAAGAGAGTAAAGAAAGAAACCTTGGGGTTAGAACAAACAATTACCCTGTCCCTCAACTATCATGGTTCTACGCCCCTTAAACTTTGTAAATACATCTACTTGGAATTAGGATGTAACAAAAAACAGTGAATTGAATAGAAAAAAAAAAGAATTTATTGGTATTTATTTTTTTGTTTTATTTTAACGTTAAATTTCCTGTAAAAATTATTCAATTATGAGCGTAAAATTTTTTTTATTGGTCAAGAATAAATTACAACCTTTCTTTCAAATTCGAACTATGAATATTTCTGATATATTTTAAATGGTGGAGTTGATTAAGTCATACTGAAATATAGAATGATAAAACTTAT
Organism: Chelonus formosanus; assembly: GCA_028641665.1. Lineage (NCBI taxonomy): Eukaryota > Metazoa > Arthropoda > Insecta > Hymenoptera > Braconidae > Chelonus > Chelonus formosanus. The sequence goes on from CM054000.1 coordinate 3,752,648, forward strand.
TGTACCAATAGAAATTCTTACAAAGTGAAAGAGCACACGATACGACCGTTTAGGGTACATTCCAGTATCTACGTGTAGTTTACTACGATTATACTTTTTGTTTTTTTTTGTTATTAAAATTTAATAACTTGGTATAAACAATTTTTGTTGAACTTTTATGCATTATGAATGTGTAACCTTGTTCATATCTTTTTGTTAGACAAATACACTCTCACTCGTCATTACTGATAATATCTTATTAAAAATAGATTGACACTGGCATCCTCAAAAATTAAAAAAATATGTACTAAACGTTTCGGTATAGTTCATGAATTATCACACATACCTATTCGATTCATAATTATTACAAAATCAGCGTTGGAATTTTGTATCAAGCGTAAAGTTTGTTGTATACTGAAAGTTTCTGCTGAAGCTGATATCTCTTCAATAGACAGGGTTTCCTTTTTAGATACGTATTTAGTGATCTTACGCTGACGATTTCTATTTGTTTGTTTGAAATTTTCTACCCAACGCTTAAAGGCTTTAAAATCAAAATCTTTAAATTATGCAGCAGTAGTTAATGCTTATTATTGAAACATTCTGGTAGTAATTTTCTGATAATTTGGTCGAGCTTTAACGAAACGATTATAAGCTCACGAGTTGATTTTTACATATTTATCAAAGATAGCTCCTCTATTTTCAAAGATACTCTCTTTTTTTTTAAACGGCTGTATCGTTTTTTTTTTTAGAGTTCTCAAAATTCATGAAGGATCAAGAAAAGGGTTTCTTGACCCTCTATACCTGCGGTATCTTTGAATTTCGTCAGCTGCATCTTATTTCACTTCAAATGTACAGTTCGTTAGTTTATTTTTGGAGTTTGCTCTGAACGAAGGTATTTTCTTATTTGTGTGATACGTAATTCTACTTTGTTTTTTTTTTTTTTTTTGGCAAAATGACGAGAAGCAAAAAATTTCCTGGCCTCTCTGTAAGTGAAGATACAATACTTGAATCATTTTTATGCAGTGATAAGGCGGAATTGTTTTAGAAAAATACAGTAGTGTATTCTGAAGGTCTACTTTTAAAAAATAATTTAATTGCATCGGAGTCATGGATAAACGGTACTATAATCAGGTCAGACGAATGAACATGGAATGAAATATTACGAGCAGAAGAATTTGTATCTTATTGATTCTTCAAATAGTTTGTGATGCATTAAACTTCATTTAGTATTAACCACATGCGAATTTTGAATTTCAATATGTTTGATATTAAAAATATCAACAATTAAACATTATAAATCACCAAATTTGCTATTCAATGATGGATAAACATTCAAAAGAAATTATTTGTAACACATTATTGAATTGAAATAATAAAAAAAAGAAAGGATTTTTTTTTTAAGCTTTAACAATTTTTTTCTCGGCAATGGCTAAGTAGTGCGCTCTAGGGTTTGAATATATGAATCCATTCACTAAGTACTAACTATACACGGAACCTTTATTTGATCCGAAGATCCAACACCCTTGCTATCTCCTTGTCAATTGAATTATCAGCAATCATCACTTCTTGAATTTTTTGTTCATTGACAATAAGTTATTTCCTAATATATTTGAAAGTTAGCTGATGAAAGGTGCAACATGTTTGCCAAATAAACGAATGGACTATATTACTGACTAGACCATAATCCTACCTGCTCCTCTATGTAGTTGGTAGTAATAAGGTAGCTTTAAAGTAGTAATGAGATAGTCACATTATGACATACCGTAAAAAACGTAATCTGGGCTATTTATTGCCGAATTGAAGTAGACCATGTTTTGGACTTTTAATCAACATTAGATAATTAACATTAACATTTTTTTTGTTTTTGATATCTCAAGAACGGATCGAGATCTCGACTTCATCCAAAATTTATTCGAAAGATATTATTATAAAGAAGATCTGAAAGAAGTTTGAACCAATTCGGTTCAGCTGTTTTTTTTTATAACAAAAAAACTAATAATGAATAAATAAAAAGATTGACTATTTAAAATACTTTTCAGTGCAAGAAATCACATGGATTTGAACGCTTTTGACAAAATAATATTATTAATGATTAACTATGACTCTTAACAATTATAAATTATTTATAACAATATGAATTGTTATAAACAATTAAAAATTGTATTAATCGATTAATTAATACATACATTACATGAATTTGGATGCTTTTGACAAAATAATATTATTTATAACGAGATATGACGTATTTTTTACAACAATGTGAATTTGTTACAAACAATTAATAATGGGAAATTCGTCGTGTACTAGGTCCCGAAGCACAGACAAAGTGTATTCAGACCTATTTTTTTAATTAGAAATTTTATGATAAAAATAAGTTGATTACCATTTTTACTTGTCAATATTTATTTCTTGGTTGACAAAATTGAAAAAACGAACAGTCATAAAAGAACTGTTTTACAAGTGATAGTGCATATTAGTCGTGAATAAACAATTTGTTAAAACCTATCCTACATGCTGAGAATCACCCTGCTGGAAAAAAAAAACATTCTAGTAGCTTTTTACACAAAATATCACGAAAATAGCAGGAAAAAAATCGGAACAGCGTCCTAAAAAATTTAGAATATTTTATACTCATGTATATGTGCATATATACGTTAGAGAAAAAAGGTTTTTACAACTCGTGTAGAGAAGACAGTGCTTCCGGTGTTGATGAATATTTATAAGTGTCCGAGCACCGTCTTTTGTTTCTGACTTATTTACTCTTTTTTTGTCAGGTTTACGCTTGGCTATTAATGCAATTGACGAAATGCTAGTAATATGTAAAATATAATTAACAAAAATATCTATTCTAAATTAAAACAAATAATATATCTTTTAGAGACGTTTATTTTTTGATTCTTGTAAAAAGTTGCGTTATAAAAATGTAATTTTCATCTACGTAAACTTGAAAACGTGAAAAAAAAATATCAAACGGATAAAATTGAAGTGGTACTTAGTAATGTGCAATATCATAATTAGAGGCGATATAGAAGTAATTTTTATTCAATCGTCTCCCTTTCAGTATCTATACTCTTTTAATATTATTTTATCATTTCTCTATCATCTCATTTTCTTACTTTTTATCTTATAACTTTTGTCCTTTTTTAAAATCATTTTATTGCTTTTCTTAATCTTGCAAATTAATTAGTTTCACCCTCTACTATCGTTCTCTCACCATTTCACGGTTTGCACGGTCGAGCTATTCGACATATCGATTCTCAGATTATTGGAAAACGATTGTTCAACTTAGTTTCCATCCCTCGAGACTTTTACGGGAATTATGAGATTGTCAGGTATTTAAATGAGACCATTTGAAATTGAAATTGCACTTAAATTATTTATTAATCGACTGACGATGTTAATTATTATTTTTTTAATATTTTATGTTAAATTTTAATTACTATTAGCTCTTAATAATAAAAAAAAAAAACCAATTTCATGAAGAAAATTAGAAAAAAAAAAAAAAATGAAACAAATTTAAAATGAAAAAATAGAAAGTGCGAATTCCATAGAATTTGCCGTAGTACACATTTTTTTATTTAAAAAAAAAAAAAAAACGACATTTAATTAATATCAATTTGTTTTATACATTTAGCATAGATATAGCTTTCGATTAAAAAAAAAATTCTACAAATTTTTTTTTTGCTAGTGAGCTACATTTAATTGTGTAGAAGATAACAGCTTTTTTCATATGTTCAACTGAATATTTTGAGAACTACACAGATAAAAGGATTTCGTTAAATGTAACATCCGTAGTAACCAAATATGCATCAGACTTTCGAAAGACTAACGGAAGAATACGTTTGGAATCATTCGTCAGTTTTACGTACATCTTCTATGTTTCTTAGGAGCAATCGTACGGAAGATTATCATTAGAATCTGACATAAGCTGTACTCTCCACAAATTCAATGAACGAAATAATAAAATTCACTGCAAAATCAATGAACATTCACTGATTTCGCAATGTATTTCATTATTTTCACTGTTTCATTTTTAAGCAGTAAGATGCAGATGAAATTCTAAATTCTCATCTACATTTAAAAGCAGACTAACGTTGGTCTGATGCTTGCATGCTCACGTCAGATTCCAACGACAATCTTACGTATGACTGCTCTTAAGAAACCTAGTAGACGTACGTAAAACTGATGTTAATAACGTACGTACGTAAGTACTGGTTACTACTTTTTTTCGAATAAATGTTCGTTAACAGTTAAGAAATTGTTTATTAGAGTAGATGTATTTAGCTGTAATGAATGATTTCTTAGCTGTTAACGAAAATGTCTTTCTAACCTAAAAATTATCAATGAACTCAGGGGATAAGGTAAAATTAATTAATACAATGTTCGTTCATATTATCCTTGCCATAATTTAGCAACAAATAAAGTAAAAAGTGACATTTATTTATTGAATGTTTTGAAGTAAAATATACAATACAATGATGGTTTTATAATTCTAAATATTGTGATGTTTCGTGTACTGAGTAAATGGCGGGTAACGCGTGTGCTAAGGATAGTACAACGACTTCATCTTTCAATATTTGATGACGTTAGACAACTTTGCAAAGAAAATTTATCGACTATGAATAAATCGTCATTTGACCCCACAAAATATACATTATTTACAAAATAACTTTATTTATTTCCGCCAAATAAATCCTTTTATCCGTGCATTAATCGTCAAGAGACTGGTCTCATTTTTTTTCTCACGAAAATTTCTAGAAATTATTTACACTATGTCTCGAACTCTGAGGTGTTATTATTAAGATATTCAATGAAATAAAAGCAAAATTTTGATTAACAAAAAACTACAATATAAAATAAAATTATAGATGGCTACTGTAATCTACTGTCACTAAAAATGCAACTATCAAGCTAAATCAATTAATAGTTGAAAAATTTCCGAAAATTTTTGAAGCATATTGACTGGACTATATTTAGTTTTGTAAACAAGGTAAATTAAAGAACACTTATCGAAGCATTACAACAATTCACCTGTATAGAGATGGACAACGCGACCATGGTTGAGTCACAATAGAAGCAGTATTGACTATCAAATGGTGTTATCATTTAGTCATGACCTAGATGTGGCTCCATCATAGGCCCAGTGGTGTTCTGCTTGGGAAGTCTAGAAAATGTTGATTCTCGTCTATTTTCTCATTGGCTCTCTTATTCATTGTTCATAAAAAAATAGGAATTAAAGTGTATAAATCAATCAGTAAAAGAGTAGATACGAGAAAAGATGAAACAAATAAATACACTGCAAATCCACGTTGTGGACACTTTTAACACATTAAGCGTCTTCAATGTAAAATTCTGTTAACAAACCCTCGGAAAAAAAATTTCGCTGAAGGTAAGCATGTTTTTAATGCCAATCACATAATTTTTTTTAAACAATTTGATGATTTATATGTGCTATTTTCGTATTGGTTTATCCCTTAACTGCATTACAAGTTCTGCCATCAGGTGGCGTATGCCTATTTGATGGATCCCAATAAAGATGTTCGAAGGATTAATGTATTCTCTATCGCAAAAATTAATAATAAAATATAAAAATTTCTGTATAGTAAACTAGAAGTGAATGTTATTGTTGACAATGATGAGTAAAAAGATCTTCATTGTTCATTCAAATTTCTTATTTTTAAAAAATTATAACCCGCCATCTATGACGTGGCAACGTTGCACGTGATTAACACGGCGGCGCATCGTCCACCATGCGAGTAAATTAGTTTTAAAAAATTACGCTAGTGATGAAGGGTTAAATAGTTATATCATGAAAAATACTTATCTTATGTAATTTTTCTAAAAACACTTTTATTTCGGATTGTTCTGAATTGCAGGGTAATTTTTACTCAATTCTCTTTTCCATGTAGCAATATTGCTAGAATTCTAACAAACTTTTTCATTTATATGAGTGATCGTCGAGTCAAGCAAAATTTACTAGAAATATCTCGACAATAGATACTCTAAGTTTAAAATGAATTAACGTAAAATTTATTTGATTAGAAAGTGATTCCAAATTTTGTTGCTAATTTTATTAAATTATTCAACAACATATTGAGAGAATTAATAATTTGATAAAATGAGCAACAATATATTTCATTAATGTACCACTTACTATAATGTACAAGAGATATCATAGGTACTTTTCAAATTTCCTGTACAAAAATTGTAGTGATTTACGTGGGAAAAAACAAAAAACTAATTAATGAAAGTAAAATTTAACAATTAAGAAATTATTTTCTTTAGATTTAATGGTTGCTGAAAACGCTGATTATGACATCTACTAAAGAATATTCTATTGTATTCTATTATATTGGGGAGATTCAAACCTACGACCACCCGAGTCAAAATATAAAACCTATTTTCATCCTAAGACTATCCTTTCTTCAGGTTTAACTTAAGATGATCAAATCCTAATTAAAGTTGGCATACGCAACAAATCAGTGTTTCCATAGGCTGACAATTTTTCAATTTTATCCTAAACTCATACTAATTTTATTTTTCTTTCACCTTAGGTTTATCTTACTTTTATTTTATACTTTTCCTGGTTTCAATCTAATTTTATTTGAGATTCAAGTTATTTTATTTTAATAAAAACATACTTTTCTATAATTATTAATTTTATTTTAATTCTAATTGAGCTGTCCATCAGCATTAAAATCATATGTATTATTAAAAAAGTATGAATGTAATGGGAGTTATTCCAACTATTTCCATAAGTACTACTAGATATAAACAAATCAATTTATGAGATTGAAATCAGTCTGTTCTGTCTGTATTCTAATGTGTACCAACTTCGGAAGGATAAAAATAGTATTAGGATTAGAAAGTTAAAATGAGGCTTTATCATCCTAATTTTGATCTACTTAAACAATTAAACAGAATAATATTAGGATAAAAAGGATGGGAATAATATGAAAAGAATCAATTTAGGTGTTATATTTTGACTCGGGCACTTAAACTTACGCATGTCACGAAACTGACACTCCACTAAAAATCCAAGTGTGTCATTTTTGCAGACACTTTTAATACGCCAAGTCTCTTCAATGCTAAATGCCGGAAACAAACTATAGATTTTTCACACACTATAAAACGTGTAAAAAGTGTCTGCAAATCATGTATAGTTTGTTTACAGACATTTTACATTAAATACACTTTATGTGTGTTATTTTAACATATTTGTGATATCTTAGGATTTGCTGTGTTTAGCTCGCTCGACAAACCGAAACTGTTAAATATAATTAAAATTTTCATGTATATAAAATTATCGCGTCGTGAGTATTAACTCCTTAGTGGGAAGTGATTGTAATAGGTCCGATTTTGACAAATCTCCATGTTTCAAGGTTTCTTAAGTCGAATACAAAAGTTCTTGAGTGGACGTCTGTGTGTATATGTACGTATATTTGTATGTGTATTCGTAATTATATTTCGTCTCAATTATCTTGAGACTAAAAAATGATATTGATGTGGAACCAATTGCATTCGATGTACAATTACGTAACTTAAAAATGAATAGGTTTATCAGCATAATCGGTCTAGCCATTATTCGTATGGAATCAAAAAATTGGGAAAATGGGGTAAACTATTTCAATTTTATGATTCTTTTTACTGGGAAATTAATAGTGTGGATCTTTCGGGTCGCACCTAGACCACTGGTTTTAACATACTATTTATCAGAGAGTATGAGAAACTGTTTCATTGTACCAATAAAATTGTGCTAGAATTCTGGCAACGTTTTCTAGAATAAGTTTACTTGCACTGTAAATCTCAGTTTTCCAAAATGCATTATTTTAATACGGATAAGTGGGTTAAATATGACGTCATTCATTTGATTAACTCGTAATAAATGCGTTAAAAGTGACTACAATGTGAATTAAATGGGTGACGTTATATTTAATACACTTATTCGCATTAAAATAACTTATTTTGGAAAACTGAGATTTACAGTGTGATTAGTCAAGTAGCAAAGCTTTGATTATTTTCCTCCGTGTAGGTTATTATTAGTCAAAAAATTGTTGTATATGATAAGTGTGAGAAATAATAATAAAAAAATAAAAAATCATTTATTGAAATGATATAAAATAATGCTTACATATAAAAGTAGAAAAACAAATATAACCATGTTGACCAGTATTATATACGAGTGTACGGTATTATTTAAACATTGATTCAAATACAACCTGTTTGATGACTACTTTTAATGATTGCAACAAGTGAACACCCTCAACATTTCCCACCCCATTGTACAGGGGTTTCCCTCACCCTCTCAGACCCCTTGACAAGAGTTAGAGAGGGAAGGCCCCCTCTTTCGTGTATCCCGCGAGCCACGTGGATCAACAAGTGGCCAAATCATTCTCTCTGCTTGACGAACCCACCCCTCTAAACTTTCCAGTGCCAATCAAAACCTCAATCGTCATTCCATAGACCCCTAAAAAATCGTATTTATTTACCTAACACATCCTACATTTTTTACTGTACTTTTTAATTATAACAAAAAAATCATCATTTATTTTTAATTTATCAAATGATGCTTAAGTAAATATCTTTTTTTGTTTTTTAGGGTGCTGGTGGAAGCACCGGGGCTGCGGGTGGACGTGGGAGTGGGTTTATGGTGGCTGAAACTTGTGAGAGAATCAAGGAGGAATTTAATTTTATTCAACAGCAGTATCATTCGTAAGTATCTGCTTCTATCAAATCATTTACATTTTTCTCATTTCATCATTTCACAGATAACATTTCTCTTGTTATACCAACTTATTATTTTCAATATTATAAATTTAATTTAAACGTTTTCTTTTATTATTATCCCCGTTGTTTTATTATCATTGTTGTTTTTCTGACTTGTCTATTTCTACTATGTTCAATTATAGTGTAAATAAACTACTTACTTAGTATATCAAAGTTTAGATACTTCGAAAATTCTCTATCAAAAAAGAAATAAAACAAATAAGTTATTATTATCATTATTATTATTATTGTAGCATTAAAAAAAGTATCATTATAGTCATTATTACATTTTGCGCAGGTCAACGTAAGTTGGAATAACATAAATATAAAGAATACTTCAAGACAACTGAATTTTTGAATATTGAATCAATTATGTATGTTTACTTCAGATCTAGTGGATCAGGGTCTGAAATAATATAACTCTGTTATCATTACGCTTCACCTTTTATTATTACATTAAATAAGTCAGGCATAAATACTTTGATATTCATATTAACTACAGTCTTATATCTTATAGCCATGTTTAGTATCAATATTTTTTTCAAAGTTTAACAATTGTTTAATTAAAATTTCAAACGATTCTATTACTGGGACAAGTTGACCTGTGTAAAATTTAACAACGACCCAATATAAATCAAATATTTTAATATTAAATGATTTAAAACCTTATCTATTGATTTTATTTATGCAGTAGTCTTGTTACCTTAATTGAAAAAAAGCTTCATTGGTAATTACAATAACAGATATCGACGTTCTCAGTAGAAAAGTGGCTAACTTCAAATGAAAATCATTATCTTGGAATTTTTGTTCAGAAATATCATACTTCACATACCCTAAATAAAAGAAATATTTTCGAAAAAAGGGGAGTTAGCCACTTTTTTACTGATAATGTCGATATATTACCTTCCCGAGTAGAATTTATCTTGCACATGCCTAAAATTTCATTGGGCCCCTATTAGGAATTGTTTAGATCAGCCTAAATTAAGTATTGCCAACTTATGCTTAATGAAATTGTTATTTATATTTATAGGGACAGCCTAAGATTTGTTATTAATTAATAGGAATTAAAACTGGTCTAATATTCGGAAGAGCCAAAAATAGACCATTTTTAATTCTTTCTAAGAATGCTGTCCTATCAAACGTTTGAAATAAAGTTCCAATAATTTCGATTCCTATTAAATGGAAGGAGTCAAGTTGTCCTCTACTCTTTAAATTTCTACTTTCCTGATAATTGTGTTATGTATCATTTCATATACAACTATGCAGCTGATCCCTTTTATTGAATTGGTTTTTTATAGTCAGATGGACAGCGGTAAAAATAATTTTAATTTCTTAGAACAAGTGGGTTTATAATTCTGGAATTATTGGAACTCAACCGTACAGTATAACTCCTTTCTAACAATGTGCTGGTTGAGCAAAAAAAATCTTTATCTAGCAATTTTCTCTCACTATCTTCATGTTTGTAGTTAATATTATTTAGCTGTGAATGATATTTCAATGGATTTATTTTCATTCCTTAAATTAATTTTATTAAACATTCTAACGAACCAAGTTAAATATATTTTACCTGTTCAATTTGTTTCGATAAAATTATTATTAGTTTGCATGAAAAGGTTTATGAGCTCTTACCATAATGAATATTACGATAATGAAAGTATACAAAATAATTTACTGTTATTTATATTTATAAAATTTTATTTTGATTTCAATCATTACTTTCATTTCCTATGATTCTGTTATTTTTTTTACGCTATCTAAAGAAGCATTGCAAGCTGCTATCTTGTCTTTTTATTGACAATGACATTTTTCCTTCATTTTTCTCGTTTTTCTATCTCATTTTCTCTTTTACGTCACCCACAACCTCTACTATATCTACTTTTTTATTTTTTTCTCTATTTATTTTATTTCTTTTTTTTTTTTATTCTCCTCCTCGTTTTATTTTTATTTTCTGTCCTCTAGTTTTCTTTACTTTGGACTTTGTGTGGGGTTTCTGTGTAAACTTAAAACGTTAAAATTCCCAAGGGTAGACAGGCAAAAGCGATTTTTATATACTGATAAGACAGACGACAATTTTTATTTATTTATTTTACTTTTTTTTTTATAAAATTTGTTTATATGCTTGTATCTGTGTGAGAAAAACATTTAATTCATTCATTCATTAATCTTTCTTCCACATGTTAATGAATTTCACTGTTGTTTATATTCATTTTTTTCACTCAGTTTTTAATATTTAGTTATGCAGGTTTTTTTCATAGTTTTTTTTTTTGTTGTTTTTCAGATTAAAACTGGAATTTGATAAACTGGCTAGTGAAAAAACTGAAATGCAAAGGCATTATGTTATGGTGAGTAGCGAAGAAAAAAATATATTAATGTGAACTTTATTTGCATCATTGAATAATGAAAAATATATAGTTAAGTTGTTTATCCATATTTCTTTTCATTTTTGAAAGTCATGTATCTAGAGTAATTATTCATCAAAAAGATTTTTGTATACAGAATTGTTCGATAGAAATTTATATCTCACAGTACTCTCTGGTCTATTATATCGCATTAAAATGAATGAATATTTTACTGAAGTGAATTGATATAATGTATATCTGTGTATTCGTGTAGATTTAGATGCCAAAATATATTGCAGGAAATTGAATACTTGAAATGAAATATCGAAAAAATAGTCGACATGTTTTCGAGATTATTCCAATACGGTTTTAAATAAAATGTTTCAAAATACTTTGACTTTACTTGATATTTTTTTATTAAAAAATAAAACAAATTTAATAAACAAAAAAGAAATTGCAATTTATAATATTATAGAAATTAAATAACTATACAATACAAATATTATGTAGATTTACGATTATATTTGAATTTATAAATAAAATATAATGCACTTTATAACATAATATTTAGCATAAAACAATTACGTTGAACTTACTTTGAAGCATTTCCACTAACAGAATGAGTTATAGCCCTTAGTGGATTCGAACAATGGAAAATGTTTGTATTGTTTATAGCAAAATGAAATTGTTATAAACAATATTCCATCATCTGAAAATATGGATTATCATTTTTAATAATATTTTTATAATATTGACTTAATTCGTTGGGAATTATTCAATAGATAACGATGATGTTTGCACTGTAAATTTTACTGTCTTATTTTAAAACATTAAAAGTGTTTTAAAATGACGTCACCCATTTGATTAACATTGTTGCCACTTTTTAAACACTTCTAATTATCTAAAAAGTGACTACAATGTTAATCGAATGGGTAACATCATTTTAAAATACTTTAACTGTTTTAAATTAAAACACTTACAAATTGGAGATTTGCAGTGATAGTAATTGCAAATCCAAGTATTTAGAAATTAAACATTTAAAGTGTTTACAATATTAAACGTTATCAGTAAACTATGATAGTATTGTTAACAAATTTTAAATGTTTTTAGGCGTTTACCGAAATTTTATATTTTATTTATAGTGTTTAAAATTTTAAATACTTAGGTGTTTTATTATCAAGCACTTTAAGCGTTTAATTACTAAAAATTTAAATTTTTTAGATTTATAATGAGTAATATAAACATAAAGTAAAGTAATGAATATTTTATTCAATTCGTGACATTGTCAGCCTGACTCACTCTTCATTTTTATTACAGAAACAAACATTCAATCACCCATAAATTCTCTCTTATTCCTATTCAATTCTTACTTTAAATAAAACTTAATATTTTTCTGGAATAAATAATTAAACATTTAAACATTAAAAACAACTCGAAGACATTTATTTTAACAAATTTTTAATTGTTTATATGAAAAAAATTATTCAAACAAAGTAATTAAAAGGATAAATAAAATATAATTTTTGATTTATCTTCTCACTTTTTAATTACAAGCAAGTAAAAAAAGTTAAATTCACTCTGTGACTAAAATAAATTAATTAATAAGATATTTAAAACAAAACTTGGCAATTTAATGAGTAAAAAGGTAAAGGGTTAAAGTATGCGGTAATTAATCCAACGGTTCGTTCAACGCAATAACGATAATCGTCACGAGAACGGACGTATTATTTCGTTCTCTTGTCGCGGTAATATTGAAGTAGGGGTTGGCAAGCATCTCTAACATCAACGTAGGTGTGTAGAAGACCGAACGCAAGAGAGAAAGAGAGAATTTACCCCTCCCGCTTGTAAACTGCAACATCGACGCGACAATCGAAAGAGCAAGTGAGTGAGACAAGCAAGATGTGAGGGTGGTTGACGGTAACGAGGGGCTAAGAGGGTACAGAGTTGAGCGGGTAATCGATATCTCCAAAGTAAACCAACAGACAGAGACATTATGACAATCTCTCTGAGCATTGTAGTTAAGGGTGATCATCAGAAATAGCATGTAAAAGAACAGAAGTGAGAAATAAATGTCAAGAGTTTGTTAAATGCGATATAAATTGATGAAATTTTCATTCAAGTATTTGGCTTCATACATTTTTATTATGTTTATTTTATTGCTATATATTTTTTTTTTTCTTTTTATTTAGGGAAATTTATTATTGCTTAAATATTTTATTACCTAAGACAAAATTAAAAGATTGTTATAAACTGATTCCTTTGATGTTGGAAAATACCGAAAAAATAAAGACTTCATATGAACTATCACTTTAAATCCAAGTGTAAAAATTAAACACTTAAAGTGTTTATAATATTTAAGGACATAAAAAAATTGTAGCAGTTTTGTAGACAAATTTTAAACGCTTTTAAGTATTTCGCAAAATGCTATAATTTGGTTATTGTGTTCAACGTTGTAAATACTTAAGTGTTTTTATTATTAAACACTTTAAGCGTTTAATTACTAAAAACTTAGATTTTTTGTTGAAAGTAATCAGCGATTAGCAACTAAACAGTTGGAGTATTTAATTCAATGTTTAACGATTAAATACTTCGGGTAAGTCTAAGGTAGATGGCCATAGGGGAGAGATGGCCAATCAAAATAATTTATAAAACCGTTAATTAGGTGACGCAACTTTTTGATGTTTTTCGATAAAATTTCACTGCAAATCCGGGAAAACTCAAGTGTTTAGTGATGAATCACTTAAAGTGTTTAATGATTAAACACCTAAGTGTGTACAATTTTAAACTCTATGAACACTTAAAGAGTATGGTTTCTAATCACGGATAAAACACTTGGATTAGAAATGATCGGTTTGATGGAAATCGTAATACAGTAAAACCTCTATTACATTTATTTCTTATGTTTTGGGATTTGTCGAATCGAATTGCGAAAGAAATCTTTCCTCGTTTCGATATAGGGTAAAGGGAGGCTTATTGGTGATACAGGCAATTTGGTAATATACTTTTAAAAGTGTTTCAAAACGTTATCTATGCATGCAGTAACGCAGAATGATGTAACCAATTCACCACTAAGGTGGACAAGACATTATTACGCAAAATTTCGCCCTTAGGTAATGTTTTAGAAGACTTTTAAGAGTCTATCACCAATAAACCTCCCTTTACCCTACTTTTCGTTAAATTTTCATACCATTTCTATAAATATTATACATTTATAGCTCGAAAGCTCCAACGTAAGAGAGGATTTACTGTATCCTTTCTCGTTCGATTTCTAACCCTATAGTAAGCTGTAATTGTATACCAAGGTCCTACATTAAACCTAGTTTTGGACCTAACTTTCATTTTTAGTTTGATATTATTCTCAAAATAAACCAGTACTTATACCTACCAGGGTCATCAACTAATAGTTGTGTTTTGCGCATTAAGTTCATCAATTTAGTCTGTATATATATATATATATATATTTTTTCAATTAATCACTCATGTAATTTACACTATTTAGATAGAATCGATTGTTTGATTTTTCATTTTTTTTTTCTCATTCAAAACTTTTTTTTAAAATTATTTTTAGAAATAATTGTTATCATCATTAGGAAATTTAATCTACATTTTATTGTGAAATATTTTAATCTAATCAATCAAATTTATTTTTCATGTTCATATATATATATATATATATATATATATATATATATATTTATCAATTATTTTTAAATTATTTATTAACAAACCAAACATTCGTTAATGGGAATGGACTTTCATGTTTTACTGTAACTGTAGTCTATTTATTAATTGCTAAATAATATTATTTCATAAAGCTTGATTACTCACTAATTATCTGAATTAATTTTGAATTTTCAAAATCGATATTACATGTGATTCTTGTTAATTTATTTCATCTTCCAAACAATGATGATAAAAATTGTATTCAATCTCTGGAGGAAAAAATAATTTTTTTTAAGAATATTGTGATATAAAAATGAAAAAATCTGATAGCACTTTATTTTCCAGTATTACGAAATGTCCTATGGCCTGAATATGGAAATGCACAAGCAGGTAATTTAAAAAATGAATAATCTACCAACTATTTTATTATCGTAGATATTTAAAAAATTTTTTTTCTTCAATAATGTATTTCTTTATTTTTTAACTTTTGTTACTTGAAGTCAACACTTCCGGCAACTGCTTTTTATTCCCTATTTTATCTTTTTACTTTTGCTTTATATCCTGGTTAAGTTGAATTAGTTGGCATTGTCCCAATTCTACCATTTTACTTTCTTTTAATAACCACAAATAGAACCTTCGACGATTTTTATTCTATTCTCAATGTAAACTTTCCTTCAACCAATTAATCTTTAAGCCTTATCCTTAACGCAGATAATTAACTTTATTTTGATAAAAAAAAGGTTGTATGTAAATGTTATAATGCAATAGAATAATCATCATGTAATTACCGAGAAACAAATTTATTTTTAGTGGTCTTCAAGTAGAGACTATTTACTTTGCCATCTTCCTCTTGTTCCGTCCTTTCTTTTCATTTTTCACGCTCCAAAAACTCCCGGAGACTTTCTAAGACCTTTGTTTTATTCGCAACTATTTTTTAAACATTCACAACGAGTTTTTATCAAAAAGTAAGCCTGGAATCATTGTCTCAGGTGGGACAAATATTTCGAGATATTTGTCATGGTAAAATTCTTTGGTTTTTGTCTCAAGTGAACAAAAAAGTTTTTTACAATTCATAACTTAATACGTACTGTTTAATAGATGAAGTAAACTTAAAACAACAGATATGTCGTTGTAAATTTAATCATTTTAGTCTCAATTTCGGCTCATTAGCATGTTAGTCTCCAACAGTATTCAATCACACTTTTAATAGATTAATCATAAATTTAATTTTATGCTTTCTAAAGAATATTTTATCAATTTTTGACTCAACTTAGTCTTACTAATTCTTTGTAAATAATCTCAATTGCCGTCAATGATGAAATTCAATAAAAATATTAATTATTTTTAGTCTCAACTCAGTCTCATTGACTTCAAAGAATGAGTTCAAAAAGATTGAGTGAGCTTTAGTCTTAAATTAATTCTGATAATGTTTAGTAGAATATTTCACAAAATTTTCTTTCTTAAACTGAATCAGTGAATATTCACTGATTGCCAGTGCCAATCCAATCACTAATTCTTACACAGTGATAGTATTGATACTGGATATCAGTGAACATTAACTGATTCACAGTAGTTTTGATTGATTCAGTTTAAGATAGTTGCCCTAATTAGACTAAAAAATTTTCTTTATTTGTCTCAATTTCTAAAAAGTTTAAATGTTATATCATGCAATATCTCAATTCTAACGAATTAAAAAAAAAAAAATCTGAAAAACAAAGTAATGACAATACATTTATATTTTTATCGACAATCGCAAGTTATAGTTGGACGAAACAAAAATTTACAGACTGACCAATTGCATATAACTCATCTTCTACCTGACATGTCGTCCATATTTCTTTTGCTCTGAACAATTTTATTTTAGCCCCTATCTCATTTTTATTTCTTCTTTTCTGTACCACCCAAGCCACCCATCCACCACTACTACCATCACTATCACCTCCCCCCCCTACCCTCTAACTCCCTCTTATCCACGTCCATCGAGAATTTTCGAGGGTGTGAGTAGTTGGATTTTTTCTCTTTATTCCTTCTCTAGTCTCGCATGGCAGCTACGCGGAAAGTGTGTACTAGCGTTGTTTTATTTGGCTCTCCGGTCGCATTGGAGAGGGTTGAAGCGAGTGTGGTCGTTGGGGGGAGGGGTGAAAGGGGGACGGGTGCACAGGAGGGGGTGGAAGAGGCTAAAAGAGGGAGAGAGGGAATACAAGAGAAGAGGATGGGAACGATGACATCGATTTTTTTACCCATTGCTAATCTCAATACAACCCCCCCTTGTTACTTCAACCCCCCTTCGATGTCTACCGGCTTCTATACCTCTCATCTCACCCCCTTCTATCATCTCTACCAATCCTCTGTTACCTTTTTACCCCTTTATCATTCCTAGTACCATTCGTTTACCGAGAATCGTTGCTGCATGTGCATCGAACACATTTGCAAAAAAAGAATAACCATTTTTTTCCGTTGCGTCCTCATTCGTTCGCTCATTCGCTTCAATCCTTCTATTTTTCTTCCACGCCCTTTTCCTCTATACTAAATCGCTATAAATGATATTTAAAAAATTTCTTTCTTATTCATTAATTAACACAGTCAGTTTTTTTTTTTAATTATATCAAAACTTCAAAGGTTTAGAAACTTTCATTAAGTTTTATTTAAGCTGATTATCTTATCTAGATATTTTACATATTTTGTTTATTATTATGTTTCGTTTTTTCGGTAAAAAAAAATTTTTCACTACGAAATTTGTTGTTTATTTACGGCATTTTTCGTTGAAGAACTTCGGAAAGAGGAACTTGAATTGAATATAAAATATTTAAAATAAAAAACTTATAATTTATCTAACTAAATTTTTATCTGCTTATTTACTTGAAATATTTCGTTTTTTTTTTTTTCTTATTTTCTGTTTGATAAAATGAGGAGAATAGACAGAAAAAAAATAGCTACCGTTTTATTAATTAAAACCATATTTTTATGGGTGTCTAGTAATGGGCTAAGGACTGTACGTGAAATTTTTTTTTTGTTTTATTTCATCACGTTTAATTGTTTATTTTAATCAATAACATCTTTCCTCTTATATTTGACTGTCTCAAGAACCATTGAAAAAAGGAAATACCTGAAAGCTAAATGAAATAATTATAAGTCACTGAACTTTTTTTGGAAATAGATAAAAAATAATTAAAAAACAATTAAAAAATTCCTAAATATCATATAATATCCTTAAAATTTTCTATTAAATAAAAGACCATAGAAAATTCCTAATCATTAAAGTAAAATTTTTTAAAAAAATATAAAGACAAAATATGTATAAATCATAGTATAAACCTAATATGTGATATAAAATAAGTAATCACAAAAAAAAAACTCGTAAACAGTAGAGCAAAATATCAAGAAATCAAAATACAATTCCTACATACCAATTTCCTTAAAATTTTCTATTTTATTTTTATTTTATTTTTTTAAATTATTTTTGATATAAAAATATTTAAATTTCTTTAAAAAATATTTGAGAGCTAACAAGAATGATTTTTTATTATCAAACATAACAATAAATAGAATAAAAAAAATCATCGGAATGATATGAAAATAATTAATGAAAGGAATAAATATTATTTTACAGACGGAGATAGCGAAGAGATTGAGCGTGATAATATCACAGATAATGCCCTGTTTAGCGCAAGAGGTGAGTTTATTGATTGTTGATTATAAAGCGCCGCGTGCCGCGTGACTTTAGTTACGATGACTAAAGAAGCACGACGACGCGATAATGATAGCCTCGCTTCTAGCACCAACAGCAAGTGGCAAATGCGGTGGAGAGGGCTAAACAAGTCACCATGACGGAGCTCAATGCAATTATTGGAGTAAGTTTGTTTTTGTTATTTTTATCATTTTATTATTTCATAATCTTTATCATCAATCCTCTTATTTATTATTGTTTATTATTTGTCCAGCAACAGCAGCAGCAAGGATTGCAACAACTCTTGGTAAGTATTTTTACATTGATTAATGATTTTTAAGCTTTATATTCATCTCTGATTCTATTGATTTTCAAAGCTTACGTTTAAGAAAAAGTTTAAAAGACACTTTAAGCTTTTTAATGATATCCAACTCATTTTTTCATGATCAGTTCTTCAAGAGCTGGAAGAATTTCAAGTAAAAGATTGTTTTCGCCAGTAAATTGATTCCAATAAATTTTTCAAGTTTAAAAGCTTGAGTATGAAAACTTTTCTTTAAAATTTATCTGGAAAAAACGTTGAGTTTTCAAATGATACATTTAGAATTAAACTTCCTTTCTTTGCAGATTTTTTTTAAGGTTTAAGTCGAAAATGAGCTTGACAAATTTCTCAATTGAAATTTATATTATTTTGAAGATATTAAAAGCTTTGAAATCATTAACATAAAATTTTTCTCATCTCTGTCAAAAGCTCCATTCAAAGTGGAGCTTGTAAATTCTAAAGTGTGTACTAATTAAGTTTCAAAAGCGGTAAATTTTGATTGAAAAGTTATTTTAGAAAAAAATAATTGAAGTTTTCTATAGTTCTCATTTTATCTCAAAGAAAAAAATCCTAAATAGAGGTGGAAAGCTTTTTTGGAAACTTTTACATTTATCTTATCTGTTATTTTAAATTTTTCCAAAACATTCAAATTTGATCAAAACTTTGTCATAATGAACTTCCAAATTAAAGCTTGCAAGCTTGAAAGTCCGGTCAAAGGTCACTGAAAATACTCGTTTTTTCCTAAAATACATTTTCTGGAGAAATATTTGAGCCTTGATTTCTATTTTTATTAAGTACCATCAATTTTGAACTTTTAAGCTTCAAATTATGGAAAATCGATAGTATTTATATTAATTTTAATAATACATCTACCTTTCAGCAACAAATCCACGCGCAACAATTACCTCATAGTGCAGTGGTGGGTGCATTACCTCCGGCGAGTCTTTTAGGATTCGCGGGTGCAGCGGCCGCAGCGGGTGTTCCACCTCACTTAGCGCCACCACCACACCCTGCAGCAGCTGCAGCAGCCGCAGCAGTTCAAGCTCAAGCACTTTTGAAATCTTCAGATCTGCAACAGCACCGAAGTACAACCGAAACCCCTGAAGACCGGAAACCTATTACAATTTCCGATGAACGACTAAGACAATCTGTATCACCAGATAAATTTCGATCACGTACGCCTGACCTTGAAAGTGATCCTAAACGAAGGAAAGAGGACAAACTCGGACAAGTAGGTGTTTTTTTTATTTACTTTAATCTCCTGTTAAATTAGACAAATATTGTTTCACAGTAAACTAAAAATTATTCTTACACATGAACATTTCCACACTTCAATAAGTACTTTGTTAAGCACGAGTTCAACCCAGGTGTTGTTTGATGTCATTATATGGGGTTTATTAGGTTTAGGGTCATAGAATGATCATTTGAAAAATTGCCAGGGGAAGGAAGAAGGATTTAATGCTGATGCATATGTGATATTATATAATTGAAGTAAAGATTATTCCATTAAAGAGTAAAAATTCACATTTAATGAGGTATTTTGAAACACAGAGAGGAAAATAAAGTAAAACTTACCTTACTAGAATGTGAAATTCATCCTGAAAATTTCTATAATTTTTTGTGTATTTTGTAGAAATTTTTGGTAATTATGCAGTTTAATGTTTTACCTTCAATGGCCTTGAAACTTAGTATGTTATACAGTTTTTTATGCTGAATACAAATATATATATACACTACTGTGTCAAAAGTAAATAGACACCTATGTAGCATAGTAGAGTGTAAGTAGGACCTAATTTCAGTTTATTAATCATCATGTATTAGGTTTTTAATTAAGTAATCAGATTCTTTGTAATAAACATTTTTTTTTAAAATATCCTGTCTATTTACTTTTAACACAGTAGTGTATGTTGGGCGCGGAAACGTCATCTTTACATATGATGTTTTCGAGACAGGAAAACACGACACGCGTTGTGTTGACCGAATATTCCCGATCTGAACCGAAGTTCAGTTTTCTAAAACATGATTCGCGCGCTACGATGGGAATTTATTGTATAGGTTATATATTTGTGTTCTTAAGTGTTTTTCTGTTCGAAAAAACTTTGATAATTTAAAAGTAATTATACTATGAAGTATGCAGGCAAGTTTGGATAGATTTTTCCTGCTTTTTGAACTATTCTCATCATCTTCTTCAGAAGAAGATGATGATGATATTCCACTTAGACTTAATAGACGTCGACGTCAGCGAAGAAGAAAAATAGAAAATTATATAGAAGATGTAGTCAACTATTATACAGAGAAACAAGTATGTATAAAATGAGTATTTCATTTTTTGACTCTTTATTTATAGCTCCATCGTACTAAACTTTATCATTTTTATTCTAGTTTAGAGAAAATTTTCGTGTATCCAGGGAAACTGTCAACAAACTTGTAGAGTTGTTTGAAGAGAGTGAATTTTTTCCAAATGATCATCGACGTAAAAGTGCTGAAGAGCACATTTTAGCTTTCATATGGTTTGTGGTCAATTTTCTGTATAGCTTATTAATAATGGTTATCGATATGAGTATTGATTTAATATTTTATTTAGGTATGCTGCAAATAAAAGTACTCTACGAAGCGTTTCCGAAAGATTTAACATGGCAATCTCTACATTATTCATCGTGAACGATAGAGTAATGAACTTTTTATTAAGTCTTGCACCGCATGTAATATATTTTCGATCGTTGTCATCGACTACAATTTTATGCAAAACTTTTTTTGCCATGCCCGTATCTCGTAATCTTATCTTTTTATAAATAAAAATTTTATACACAGTCTATTTGCAAAGGTACGATATGGTTGTTCTTTATACTATAAGCGTTCGGGAATTACCGGAAATGATCGGCTACTTTCGACCATTTTCGGCCAACACAACGCGTGTCGTGTTTTCCTGTCTCGAAAACATCAATAGTTTGTTTAATTTGAAAAATATCTAGCTTAAATGATGTCTTACTATTATTTCACGAATGTCTGATGTAAAAGGAAGTTGCGAATAGGGACGTGAGGGGTTAAAAGTTTTCTAAAAAATAATTATTCGATTAGTTTGAGAGCCCGCTGCAAAATCTTAAGCCTATCGAGTTACCGCATGAAACATTTTTTGTAGTGAAGTACTCAATATTTTATTTTTAAAAATTCAAGGGCTGCCATCCTGAGTGGTGCACAAAATTTATATGATTTTTTAAATCTTCTAATATAGGTACAGTAATCGTACCGGACGAGTTATCACTTCAAAGTAGGCTTAAAATTTACTATTTACACTACTACTATGTACTATGTCAAATAAAATTATCATTTAGTGCCTTGATTAATATAGGACCATCACCTTGGCAGCACATTTTTAAAGTTTCAAGTTTTATAGCTTGTAACGCTCCCTCCCTTCCCTACTTGTAATTTCCTTTAAATGTATTGTAAACTCACGGAGAAAACAGAAAAGGAAAATTTACGTAGATATCAACGCAACATTTACAATTTAACTGGGTAGCCCGTCGCTTCAAAAGCGAAAATAATAAAAATTATAATTTGACCTGAACTAGTAATTACTACAATTTTTAAATAGGACGTCAACAAATTGAAATTGTAAACCTTGTAAGAATTATCAGTAAATTACAAGAAGTACAATTTTATTTTGTATATATTAAAAGTTTGTTTAGCGGACATTTCTATTGCGATTTGAATATAAAATACCAAAAAGTATTGAAAAAATAGTTTAAATAAATTAAAAAATTAATTTTTGTGACTATTATTCATCCTGAGGGCTCTTTGATCTTCCCTTCCAGTCGAAGATCGCGAATCAACTGATATTTTATGCGAATTCTCCGCACGATGATGTCATTTATATTAGAAAAAATAGTAATAAGGATCAGCTTAAGACACATATTTCTGTAGAGTTTCAAAGTTGAAAAACTGTATGAAGACATACTTTTCGCGC
Organism: Chelonus formosanus; assembly: GCA_028641665.1. Lineage (NCBI taxonomy): Eukaryota > Metazoa > Arthropoda > Insecta > Hymenoptera > Braconidae > Chelonus > Chelonus formosanus. The sequence goes on from CM054000.1 coordinate 3,775,345, forward strand.
CCAACATGTATACATAAAATAAACCGTTAGAATTGCCTCGACAATGTATTAAAATTTTAAAGCCATCGGAGGTGAGGACATTCAACTGCATAATTACCAAATTCTTTTCTCGTAGGATAAATTTTACCATCTTTCCAAGTAATTTTCATTTAACCCCTCTTATTGTATATTTATCCAAAATTGAGATTTTAATATGTTTGACATAGAAAAGTGTTGGTAATTATTATATATCAAATTTCATGCCATAAGAAGGAGTGGAGAAACTTACACTAAAACAAGCGCGAGCATAATTAGCAGGAAATTTTATACGAGTTTGGGATAGCTTGAGTGGTAGAACATCTAGTGCGTAGCTAGAAAGTCCGGGTTCGAACCCCTGGTTCTCACAGTGTATTTTTTCACAAAGATCGTGCTGTGCAAATCGTGAAGTCATCTATTTAATTCTTCGGTCTAGAGCCCTAGTATTGGATGTCAACTTGTATTTTTATCTTAAAACAGATAATTCTTACTATGTATTCTAGACAAGCTAAATTGAAGAGTAATATTTGCTCAAAGTTTTCTTTAATGTAACAAATAAAAAATTGAAAATCATAGAAGGAGGTAAAAATGATGGAGAAGAAAAAAGTAAAACTAGTAGGAAGAAGAGAATCGGATAAATTATTAGAAAAAAGTAAGTGAGGAAAAGGGATAGAGTAAAAATGAGTAATAGGTGGTAAATAATATAAAAATAAAGAAAATATTGACAATGGATTTTATTAATTTTAAAAAGAGAGAACAAATAATAAAATGTACTGTGAAAATTATTTTAAAAAAGAAGCATATTCATTAGTAGTTTTTAGAATACTTTTCTATTCATTAAAAATTTTTTATCTTTACATTTTAATGTTTTAATATTTGCAGATGAGGTTTTACAGTTCAAGCTCTTTTAGAATCTCTTAAAGCTCTTTTAAATTTTTTCAAAAACAAAAGAAAAAATCTATATTATTGAAAGTTGTAGAAAAAATGCCAGAAAAAATAAGGGAAAAACGAAAAACAATTTAAGAAAATATAAAAAGCTTAAAAAAAAAAAACAGACAATGACAAAATGTTGTCTCATGTCTCACGTACTATAATTAAAAGCATCAAAACAACAAGAATTTCTTCCACGTTAGTTTTTTTTTTCTATTTTTAAGTGTTGGTTGAATTACATCGTTTTTCTACGTCTTTTGGTATTATTTTTGTAGTACTTCTTTCTTATCACATCATAAAATTACAGTTCATAGATCAATAAAATCGGTATTCCTGTATTGTTACTTTTTGATCAATAATTACTTTCCCTCAAAAAATTAAAAACCTTTCATAACTTTCTTCATTGTAAAAACTTCCTAAATTTGTGAATTGTCTTTAAATAATTCGAATAATTGGGCCAAATAAACTGTGTATTTATTTTTTGGTTTTTTTTTCAATTTTCTTAGGACGATGACCGTTATGGATTCCGTTATTTGTTTGTAACATGACAAAAGATGGTAAAATTCAAGAATAACGACATACACAGACACACATTTACAAGAAGACTATTCTCTAGTTAGACATAACCACGGCACTTTCTAGTTGTCTGGAACCCCGGAAATGAGTTCTGCTAGCGCAAGTTTGGTTGGATGCACAGTGAGAGAAGGCATCCATTAATCAAAGGAAATAAATCCATAGATGTTTGTTCTATTTTAACGTCTAACATATACATAAAATATACATGACGATCATAACTGAAATTATTTGTTCAAAAGTTATTTGATAAATATAAATAATCATGCTTTTTATGACATCAGTAACACTAATTATTTTCAGTATTTATATTGTTAAAAAGTAACTTGTTAATTTTTAAAATGAATGAATGTATATAAATTTTTTTTTTCTTCATTGACAAACTTACTACACTTTACCCTACATAACACAATATACTTGCGTTCTTTTCATACTCGTCCAAGCGTTTATAAAGCATCTGAAGCTCCCCCACCATCTCCACCTGCTTGTGGAGAGGATAATGAAAGAAAGGGGAATGGGGTTGTATGAGAGGATAAGAGAGAAGTAGAGGAAAGGTTTGAATTTTTCATCTGACCACGTCGAACCAATTAAAACGGACCACGTTGCCACCAACCAACGAGCTTCCATCCTACTTTTTGTCCAATTTTTATCTGTCTTTATCTTTTATTCGTTTTTTCTCCACGTCTTTTTTCTTTCATTAAGGGAATTCTGGTTTCAAAAGCGAGAAAAATACTTTTATGAGAATTATTTGATAATTATATCTATTGATTATGATTTCGTTTTTTTAAGGTTTGAGGTGATTGAAGGCAGGGGACATGAGATAAAAATTCTGGCTTATTAGTTTCCGATTTATTAATTAGAATTATGATTCATTTTGTTTTTTAACCTATTATTTTTATTTAAAAAATCTTTTGGCAATGTTTTGGTATTATTTATTGTCATATAAAGGTGCTTTACATTCAAATAAAATTTACAGTGAAGATTGAGTACTTTACAATGACTGATTCTAACGGTAATAGGATTAGCGCTGGTAATCAGTGAATATATACTGATTCACAGTAGTTTTTACTGATTTAGTTTAAGAGAGTATTTTCAATATTATTTTAAACATCCCGAGTAAAAATAATCAGTCTTTGGGCGCGCCCAAAAGAGGCCCAATCCAAGCCCAAAAATATTTTTAAAACTTGGAAAACAAAAAAAATTGTCATAAAAACTTATTGAATTAACTTTTGTGCTACAAATTAACAGTTGTAATAATTTATGGTCATCATTGTCGAATATGATCTTGGAAAATGGACTTAAATAGGGGGCGTTTTGAGCCTGTAAAATATTGTTGGACTTCAATTAGGCTCATTATGGGCCTGTCAAATATTATTGAACTTGAATTGGGCTTTTTTTGGGCTCGTTCGAAATTTAGGCCTGTATTGGGTTTGTTTTGGGCAATGAAAATTTCTCTAAGATAAGATTAGACTTCAATCGGGTCTGTATTGGGCTTTTTTTTTTTTGTTTTGGGCGTGTTTTAGGCTTCGTTTGGGCCTATTTATTTTTACTCGGAATGTCAATTATTTTTCTACTGATGTGACAATTAATTGTGCGGCAACCTAAATAATTTATTATTAATTTAACGTAATTTTTATGTTGAAATTATAATGATCAACATTTTGAATTTATTATATTTTTTATTACAATTATGAAGGAGAATATTATTCAAACGATTTTTAAAATATTTATTCATAATCCAAAATTTTTAAGAAGTTATCATTAGAAAAGAAATAAGTTTTTTTTTTTTTTCGTTTTTATTTACAAATTCATTTTTTGCCGATGGGGCAATGAGACGCACTCTGTTTTTTAAGATATTAACTCATTCAAAAAAGAAAGACGTAGCCCGATTCAAACTGTTTTATCAGTGTGGAATAACCGTGTTCGAGTTGTTCTTGTTTTTATTTATATTTTTGTACATTTCAATTGCAATTATCTAATTATCCTTAACTTATTATTTTATGCCGTATTATTTATTATTATCTTTCAAATATTTTAAATCATTAAAAATTGTTTTTTTCTATCCTTAAATAACATCTTCTACTGTAATAAACATAAATTCACATAAATCTATTCTTTAATAGCACCATTAATAAAAATATGCCATACACAAGCCACATTTTATCCAACTCCCAAGAAATGTAGTGTTTTTGCTTGGCATATACCAGAATATCCTGTTAAATTTCTTTTTTTTTTTTTTTTTAATTAAAATTTTTTTTCATCATTTTTCTAACTGTCTCGCTTACTCTTCACGCTCTCGCTTAGCCTCACTCACGCTGGCAACTCGTTGGATTTTTTCGCGTCACGAGACGGTGTAATTTATTTGGCTGAGCTACCGGGATAGTTGGAAGAGAAAAGAAGGTGGGGAGGTGGAAAAAAAAGACCAAGAGATGTTGGAGGGTGATAGAATGAACGTAGGGGATGAGTACAAGGGCGGTTTCAGTTTATTTTGTGGGTCCTATCTACTGTATACCGCTCGTCACTGTCCAACGCCCTTTTTCCTCTCTTTCTCGCTTTTACTCTTTCGTTCTTTTTTTTCTCTTTTTTTTTGTTTTTTACCTTTTTATATTACTGCAGTTCTGTCTGCCAGTTCTTCTCCCTGCTTCTTTTGTCTTCACTTTTCACATTTTACAGATTAGAGAAATATCGAGAGCCATTTTTTTTTTACCAATTTTAGGTTTTACCTTTTTTATATATAAATACATGTATATATAAATTGAGTAAAAAAAAAACTTTCTAGTAGCTATAAAGTCAGTTTAGCTTTGTGGTTTTGCCTAGTGTCTATTGATTGTATTGTCATTTTTACTTTTGACTATTTCACGAGCTTTATTGGTTGAAACAATAAAAATTCTACATCCATTACGGAACTCTCAATTCTTTTTGAGAGTAGTCTAGGAAATTTTATTTAAATTAAGCTACAATATTTTTTTTTTTTTCTTTTTTTTCAGTACAAAATTGTAAGGTATAAATGCTTTTAGTTATTTAAAGAAAATATCAATATTTGAAAAAGAAAAAAAAAAAAAACAAAATAGAAAAACTTCATCAGGAAATAATTTTACGCACTCAGGGGTAAAATTTACATTGTATACTCTTTTTCACTCATTCTTTCTAAACCAACTTTTATTTACTTGAAAGTTTGTTGTAATGAATAAAGAAATAAAAATCCCCGAAAATAATCTCATTATTTACGTATTTGACCGGAATATCCTAAAAAAAAAAAAAGCTTCTCTTCTCCGAAAAGAGAAAAAAAAGCATCCATTAATTCTCCAACTGTAACTTTATCATTTTCTCAAGCGAATCTCCATTAAAAATAATTTCCAAACCCGTAAAACCATTAAAACACACGGAAGTATTTAAAATAAAGATTTCTTAATGTCGTGATGAGAAAAGCTCGTTAGTATGAAAAAGACGGAGTAGTTGTGTAGGACAATAAATACGATATATTTACACCCTTATCCATGCTGAGGGGCTCTAGAAGCGCTCACCCTTGATGTAGGCGAGTAAGGGGATAGTATAGATTTTTATGTCTGCGAGAAATACAAAATGATGGATATAAACCTCCGTCTCGACCCCTCACACCCTCGTGTCCTTCTCACACCGCGCTTCAAGCCACCCTCTCTCTCACTCTATTTTACCCTCCTCCCAAGCTTTTTTCCCCTTACGCTCACTTTCCCCACTCTTTTGACAAGCCCAAAGCCGAACCTGCCGCCCTCCGCGGAAGCTCAGAGCGAATGTTTTGTCATCATAGCCTTTCCCAATCCTCCTCATCCCTCTCACTTCTCTACACCCAAGAGCTTTTTCTCTCTTTTTTCCTTGCTCCCTCGCACTTTTTCGTCTCTCGCCATTTTTATACCATCACTGTACCGTGTGTACTGGACTACACACACTATCAACCACGTGCACACCTCGAATTTCCGCTTTTTTCGTGTCATGTGTGTAAAGGTAGAGGGCGCCTTTCCACCTCATACCATTTTTACCCCCCTATTTTCCCTTTCTCTCTACCATGAGCTTGCAGCCTTTGTATCTACTGCATATTTGCTTGGACCTCTTTTTCTTTCTCTCCCACATACCCTTCCTCTGCTTCGTTTTTAACGTCCTCATGTTTTTTTATTTGTTTTTTGCTCTCGCTTCGATCCTAGAGCAATTTAAAAAAAAAATCCCAGGGATTGCAATCGTTGTTGCTTTTTTTTTTTTTTTTTAATTTATTTATTATTATTTTTTTTAACGGCTTTCGAGAGATTGCGATGCAGAGAGATGATGAGAAGTAATAAATAATAATTTCTTTTTCTATTTTTCTTCAAAAGCTTTTGTTGATATCGAATCAAAATTTTATTTACTTTGTTTCTATTTTACCGGAATTTTTATGAGAAAAATATCATTTATATTTCGTGAATTATCAATTTACTGGCATTTGATTAAATACAATTATAAAAGTAATTTTTTAGAGCTGATATAGATGCTTCGAGTTTTCAAAAATAATAAAAGAAAAGAAATTTTTTAAATCTCCAGCAGATTGTACGCGAACTTTGACCTATACTTTCCCCTTTTCTAGTCCCAAACAAACCACTGGCTCGTAAAACCCCACGGTTCTCCTTCAACCTCTGGTGATTAACACAATCCTTTGTCCCTCAACTTTATATAAACACTTGTGTGAGTATAAATGCAATGAATTTGAGTCGTTTTACTAGATAAAATACGATAAAGGACATTATTATCTTTTTTCTATCATCAATTGAATTAAAAAAAAAATTGTTCTACCATCATAAAAACGATTGCTGTTTTCTTCTTATCAAATATAATGTAATTAACACTTAATAATTAACTCCAACTAACAGTTATTGAAGTTTATACGACCTGTGAGACGCTTGTTATACTGGAGTAAAATTTTACCTCTGCCCTGTTATCTCAAAAAATAGCAGTCAGATCAAAAAATGGCGACTAACATCTGAAATGCAATATTAAAAATTCATCGATGTGATGGTTAGTCTAGACCTGATGCAATTTTAGTTGCAAAACTTATTACACTGTTTGAGATGGAGTATTTTTTATGTAAGAAATAACACTCATTTCAAAAATATCCGTAGCAGGCAATAAAGTGTTTGCGTCACATCAATGTACACATATTATTCAAGTGATAATAAATCAAAGATAAAATCGTCAAAATTTCCACCTTCATTAAAGTGGTTGTCATAAAAAATTTTTCTCGACCAATTTATTTCAAATTTTGCAAAATGATTCTCTTAACTATTGTCTGTGAATAACTAATTTTTTGTAACTATTTACAACACGAAAATATAAAAAGAATTAATTCAAAGTGAATAGTTTTGAGCAGAAAGCTAGTGTGTATATTTCATAAAAAAATTAATTTTATTTCGAAGGGCCCTGGGTCTTTTTTTTTTGATACGGCCCGTAGCGAGCCAACTACCTTAATGTTTCATTTGAATTCAAATCTATTTACCATTTAAAATATGAGAATTAAATATTCCAATATTAAAACGAAAATAATTCTACATAATTGAATGAGTTTAGATATGACAAATTTATTTTCTATGGTTACATTTTTTAATTTTTCTTTCTAAATATGTATATGAGTAAGTGATTGATTAAAAATAAATTAATGAACTTAAAAAAAAAATTTTTAGACATAAAATTGTGGATAAAAAGAACAACTATTTAATCGAAACATTCAGTATCATCTGCAATAAGACAGGATGTTTTCTTTCTCATCTATTTTCTCGTTTTTGTGGTCTCATAAACGCTTTCACGTGGCTGCGAGCCAAAAGATTTACTGCAGATTAAATTTGCCAATGACTCAAGTCGATCAATCGTGTAAGACTCAGCATAACTGCATTGGAAAGATAATTGTTTTCCGGTTGAAAATGAGGCCGATTAAAATCTATATTTAATTATAAAATATTTCATCACGAAAAAAATTATACAATAATACTGTAACATTAAAACCTGCATTTATTCGATTCCAATATACATTATTTTATATTTTTATAATATTACTCAATTGTATTCTACTTTTTATCTCTTCCTTTTTTTCCATTTAATTACAAATGTGAATTGATTATTAATTGAACATGATTTCCAAATTAATTTTTTCTTTGTGTAAAAAAATTCCATTGAAACCTATGCCCTAATTCTTTTTATATTTTATTTGTAAACAGGCATAGTTATTAATTTTAACTAGAGAATATTGTTTGCACAGAAAATATGGATGATAAAATTAAATTCGTTAGGAGTGGTGGAAAAATTTTTTTAATGGTGGAGTAAAATTGACTTCAAAGATGATTCATTAAACCAATGAAAGAGAACACCTTTTAATATGGTCGTTGACTCATTGAAGAATTTATTAATCGATCATCTTAGGTAAAAGTATCAGTTGTTTTTCAAAGAAGACCATGTTACTTTTCATGATGGAAGTAAAACTTTTTTAGTTCTACTTTAATGTACAAAAATTATAAATTTGAATTTAATTATAATTTCTACTCCTTAAGCAAAGAAATGAAACGTTTTTCATTTCAAGAAACAATATTTTTTTACCTAGAATAAATGAATACTTCACAGCTTTAATTATTTTATAGATAGTATTTTTGAAGTATTAAATCAATTATACAATATGAGTTAATTTTAACGCATTTTTGAGGTAAAAAATACACTGAGTTACATCTTAGGGTAAATTTTACCCTTGTATCAAAAATGGTATTTTGTTTCTATCAATTAAATCCTAACCATTATAAAATAATCTGTATGCTAGTTGTGGTGTAAATTTAATTCTACTATTATAGACACAACAATTTTTACACTTTTATTTTTGTCATGTAAATTAAAAAAATTTATTCCTCAATAAATTGTAAAAAACATTCAAGTATCACCATTCTTTTCAACCTCTTATAATCTATTCTCATCGAAATCTAATCTTAGTTGTTAAATTCAATACACAACATTGGTGGGGCGCTACTTAGTCTCTCGTAATGGCGTCTGTTGACTGAGAGGAAGAAAATGATTCAAGACATGAAAAAGTAAAAAGAATTGTCGTGAAGCGAAAGACGAAGTGAAAGACAAGAAGAGTAAATAAAAAAAGTGAAAGGACATAGACTTACAGTAGAAGTAGAGGAGAAGAAAGGTTGGGAGAGGGCAGCAGTATACTGGAGAAGGGGGGAAGAAAAATTAGAGGATTCTCGAGGCAAAGTCGAGTGGTTAAGGGGTTGGAATAATAGAGCTAGCCTTAATGCCGTCATCTCTGTCGCAATGAGAGTGAGAAGAAAGCAAGAGAGCAGAGGGGTAGATTGAAGTGATGAAATAGGGATGAGGATAAAAAAGATATAGTCGATAAAAGAAGAGAAGGGTTGATGGTCGCTCGTGGTTTGAGTACTACACAGGCAATGGAATAGACGGGATGATAACATTTGTATCATATTTAACGGTAGAGTGGCCAGGTTAAAGGGGGTAGGAGACACCCTTCGTCGTACCACTACTACTACCATCATCCACCACTACCACCCTTTCGAAACCACCCGTCTGCTTCTCCTTCTCTTTTCTGCTGAAACCACCTCTCTCGTCACCCTGTAATACCACTGAAATCAATACTACCACACGGCTTCTCTATTTACTCAAGTTCAGCACACAAATTTATTGCGTCTCGCTCACTTAGTTCTACATCTATATCAGCTATTGAGTATTTTTTATCATAATACAGACTACCGACACACACACACATACAATGTCAATAATACATTATTACTTTATTTATTTTATTATTTATCACTTCGTTTAGGGTTGGGTAATATAAAGTTATTTAAATTTATCCAATTTTCTATTACAGTAATCGTAAATGGTATGTTTTCCTTAAATGAAAGTTTCAAGACTCTAAATTTGGGATAACAAGCGAAACATAACTGGGAACCCGGAAGTCTATACCAGCAATTCATTTCCTAATTATGAATACAATTATTTTTCATTATTATTAACAATTATTTGGTTTTAAATTTTGCATCAAAATAAATATTTTATTCTTATTGTTAAATCATTAATGTCTATTTGGAATAGCTATTAAATCCGTCAGATCAATTGCCATTGATCGAAACTTGCAATAAAACTGTTCAACAAATAGTTCGGAAAACGATATTTTTCTCACTTAGAGTGAAAAAGTCGACTTTTTCACCTGCAGGGTAAAATTATAATAGGGGTATAATTATAATAATTGAAAATGGTTAATTTGTCTTACCTAGGAGTCAACGTTATTCTTTACAACATTCACATAGAAAGGTTAATCCCTTTAGAATGGAAAAGTGCACTTTCTACGCGGGTATAGCGAAGAAAATGATCCTTTAGTTTTTAAGAGATGATAAAATAATTATTGAACCAATATGAACAGAATCTTTTTCAGATTATTTTCGTATTACAGCGCTATAAATATATCCAAATTTAAATCAAAATCTCAATCCATTTCGAAAATATCGTCCAGGAAAAATTTGTCACACAGAGAAAAAATATACATTTTTACATATAGACAAGCTTTTTGGGAACGATCTTGATGAACTTTTAGCACTTCAACATAATGAATTACTATAACATATTAGATTTACATTTTTACGTGAATAATAACAATAACAATAATTTCTATTTGAATAGTAGAGCCGTCATACTCGTAACAAAAAACTTTTAAACACACATCAAGCATTAATTTTTAATCACACTATTTACATAAATCTATAATTGATAGATTAATTTCCATAGTCCACGATTGTAAGGTTAATTCACCATGTCCTAGTTTTACGATCCTCTAAACCACCTTCCAAAAAGAATCATTAAGAAAAGTCTACTCTATCTACATTTTAACAGATTCAGTCGTTTTAATTCTATTAAATATTGTTGGATATATTTGATTAGATTCCAACTAAAAACACTTTAAAAGGATATGTTATCTGCTAAAATTGCGCATTTTAATTTGAAAATTAATTTATTTTACTCGATTGAGTATTGAAAAAAAGCTGAAGTGTGGGTTAATAAATCTTAATAGATTCCCAAAAAGATTCGATTCAAATGAGATGATATCTTAACTAGATTTTATAAGACCCAATTGAATTTTAAGAGGGTAAAGATAATCAAGTATGCTGTATAAATATCAATTGAAAGCATTAAACTAACTAGATCTAGATAGATTTCATTAACTTTAGAACTAATAACTCAAAAAAAATCACTGTTAAATTTTATCTCTGCTAAATTAACAAATCAATTGATGGTAATAATAGTGCTTTTAGCAAAAAAAAAAATAAATAAATAAATGAAAAAAGATGATAAAATGTATTAACTCGAAGTTATCAATTAGACTTCAAAGAGTAAATGATAAAATTAATTGCAACTGATTCCCACTGATATCAAACGTTTTTCGATCTAATTATGTATAATTACTAACCATTTATTTGAAAAATAATTTTAAAACACACAAAATCTTTTATCTAAAAAACGATGTAGAAATAGATAGATAATAAAGTATTAATAAAATGAAAAAGAGGTAATAATGATAAGTAACAATTAATGGTGTGATTGGAATCACTAGATTGAATAGCTCTTTGACAGGGATTGATTTTGTCATTCACGTGATGATTAGAGTGTGTGGGGAAAATAGAATGACCGGACGAAATCAACCCCTTTATCCCTCGTCGACCGCGAAATCGTTTCCGTGCACAGGTGGTTTTACGCCGCGCCACACAAGCATTTTGTATTCACGCACGCGTTTCACGTGCCCTCTTCCCTCTACCTAATGAATTGATGAGCTGCTTGCATGATACGTAGCTACTTTGAGTCTTTATCAGCTTTTTTTTTTTACCCTACTTAACTCCTCCATTATTCTACAATACATTTCCCAAATAAACATTATTACTATTTTAAGGAAATAGTTTTAACGGATTTTTGGGTTTCAGGATAGTGATGCGGAAAAGAGTGATCAAGATCTAGTTGTTGATGTAGCTAATGAGGTATGTTTAAGATTTAATTTTCTACATTTTCTACTTAATCTGATGAAAAAAAAAAGTTTAATAAACTATAATTTTCGAAAAGTTATTATGAAAAGGTGAAATAAAACTCTATACAAGGGGTAAATTTTTATTCCGCTTAAATTAGTTAGCATAAAATGTAATAAACTTAATAAAAATATCTATTTGTATAAAAAAAAAAATATTTTACTTCAAGTTAAAGATTAATTCTCACGGTAAATTGACATAGAATAAATTTTTTCTCTGAGGATATGTAAGAATATATTATGACAAGGGGTTTTTGATTTTATAATTTAAAAGTTACATTCAAGGCTTACTTATTTTCAACCAATTGTTTTTCTGTAGCTTTGCTTACATCAATTTCAAATATGAAATTCCATCAATTTTATTTAAAGTGATTATTGAAAAATCATTATTAAATATATTGAAGCATCTAATAAATGATGTTTATATTTAAATCTTGGCCTTAATTGTGTCTATCTTGAAGTGACGATTGGTTTTATGATGCTTTTAAAGTAATTAGTTTATAGATTGATTCAGATCATACATCACATATTTTGAATAATAAAATATATTTCAATTGGATATTTTCTTAATCTCTTTTTTACGTTACTAATGTTATTGATGAAACATTTCATTTTTGTCATACCTTCAACGAATAATAAAATAAAACTTCTAGTCTAACAACAGAATACCAACTGAAAAACATGCTCTCATTTTAAAAGGAAGTAACATCTCCACATGCTAACGGAGACCATTCGGATCATCGTGAAAACGGAAGTATAGAGAAGATAAATGCCCCAAGTCATGGCAGTGCGCCAATATCTAGTGGAAGTATAACGTCAATGAAAGAAAGACCACCGTCACGAAGTGGAAGTTCATCAGCAAGGAGCACACCCTCACTGAAAAGTAAAGATGTAAGATCTTGCAACAAAGCAAGGCTTGCACTTCAAATTGATTTCGAAAGTCTTTCAATTTATCATAACAATACTTATCTGAATAATTATATATCAGCTTTAATGATAAACTAATTAGATGATTCATATTGATGAGGTCATACAGTAATGCTAATCATTCTAATTAATGAAATTAATTGTAGATCGACAAACCGGGAACACCAATAGCACCGAAGGGATCGCGCAGTTGTACCCCAACTATGGGAGCAATCCTTGGACCCTTAACGTCTCGAGGATATCATCAACCATCGCAACAAACGTCACCGCAGGGATACCAAGCATTGCAATCCCGCGCCAATGAACCACCGCAATCTCCATCATCTTACAGTAGTTTACCCTACGCTAGGACATCTATAGTAAGTTTTATTATATCTAAAATCTCATTCCATACCTGGATTATTAACGAAAAAAATTCTTCCAGCTTGGGTTTGATGGTCACATTAGAGTTCCTTCTGCTAATGGACTTAGTAGTCTTACCGGAGGCAAACCGTAAGTACTATTTCACTTATCCTATTCACAACTAAAGCTAGAATTAATGAGAAACAACTAAAAATAATTACTTTATTGGAAATAATTAATGATAAGTTTAAGAAGATAATAGAATCTCATTAAAACAATGACAAATAAATTTTCAGAGCCTATTCGTTTCACATGAATGGCGAAGGACAGCTTCAACCAGCACCATTTCCAACTGATGCTTTAGTAGGTCCAGGAATACCCCGACATGCTCGGCAAATTAGTACTCTAACTCACGGGGAAGTAGTGTGTGCGGTAACGATATCTAATCCCACGAAATACGTTTACACTGGTGGTAAAGGTTGTGTAAAAGTTTGGGATATCGGACAAGCAAATGGAAGTTCAAAACCTGTGTCACAATTAGATTGTCTTCAACGTGATAATTATATTCGATCAGTAAAACTTTTACCTGATGGAAGGACTTTAATTGTTGGTGGTGAAGCGAGTCAATTGAGTATTTGGGATTTGGCAAGTCCAACTCCAAGGATAAAAGCGGAATTGACATCAGCAGCACCAGCATGTTATGCTTTGGCAATATCTCCAGATTCAAAAGTCTGTTTTAGTTGCTGTAGTGATGGCAATATCGCTGTTTGGGATCTCCAAAATCAATCACTGGTTCGGCAGTTTCAAGGCCACACTGATGGAGCTTCATGTATTGACATTTCGGCTGATGGGTCAAAGCTTTGGACTGGTGGCCTTGATAATACTGTCAGATCTTGGGATTTAAGAGAAGGAAGACAACTTCAACAGCATGATTTCACCTCCCAAATATTTTCTTTAGGATATTGCCCTACTGGGGAGTGGCTTGCTGTGGGAATGGAAAATTCTCATGTTGAGGTTTTACATGCAAATAAACCGGATAAGTATTCACTTCATTTACATGAATCCTGTGTATTGTCGTTGAAATTTGCTGCTTGTGGCAAATGGTTTGTGTCAACCGGCAAGGATAACCTTCTCAATGCTTGGCGAACACCGTACGGTGCATCAATATTCCAGGTAAATTCATTTTATAGAATACGAAAAAATTATTTTTTATCTCTTAAACTTAATGAATAACTAATGCGAACCGTGAAAAAATATAAAAAAATTATTGTGTTTGAATGAATATCACTTAGCAAGTAAATATATGTTACAGTCCAAAGAATCATCATCAGTCTTAAGCTGTGACATTTCAACGGATGACAAATACATAGTCACTGGATCAGGTGATAAAAAAGCAACAGTCTATGAAGTGATATATTAGGCCATCAAAAAGTGTTTTCTTTTCTAAATTAAGGAAGAACAGACGATCTAGTGTTTAATAATGGACTAGTACTGTTGCCACGAGTGTAAATAAATATTTATAATCAGTACAACTGAACTAAGCATGAATGAATATCAATGATGAATCACTAAATACCAGATACAACGAACGTATTACGTATGTGTGACAACTAAAAGACATTCATGGATTACCTTTTTTGTATTATACAATAGAGATATGTTGATAGTTAAGAATTGTACATTTCGTACGCTGATGAAATAATTTATTTGATTGCAATAAATTCTATGCAATCATGATAGTTTTTTGAAAAATCTTACTTACCGACTGTTGGCAATTATTCGGCATATTCACTGATAATTTATTGACGAGTGATAATTTGACAATCAGTAAATGGTGTTTTCCTATATTGGCAACGTGGAAAAGATTTTGAATGTAAAGAAAATTAATAGAAAAGGAGTTGGAATGTAATTAAAAATAAATTATTTTATCAGTGTGTTATCGACACAAGTCTTATAGAATCTTGTAGTCATGAAATGATTATAAATGCATGTAGACTTATGTCAACAATCAATACTTGTCAATAATGTGACTATTGTACAGTAATAACAATAATAATAATTATAAAAAAAGAAAGTAATTTCATAATTAGATGGGTGAAAAAACGAAAGCAAATGAAAGATACATCAGGATCTGGTAGTGAATTTCATAACCTGAATGAGAGAAGAATTTACACGGAAATAGTTCATAAACATTTGAAAATGTTCATCAAAATTACAAAACGCGTTGAATGGATGAGAAATTTCTTCGTAAAAGAATCTGCAAACGTTTTTTTTCCAATAAAAATAAATAGAATTGTACAATTCATATTATCCTGTAGAAACTCCATCATTCCTGTAAAAGAATAAAATAGGATTCAATGTATCTCTATAGGACAATCAAATAGAATATGATCAACTTCTATAAAAAATACATTTCTTATAAGATTTAACACAAAATTTCCAATGACATTTTCTCATTGAATTCTAATTTTCAATAAAATCATTTCAGTAGAATAATAATCATATTATATAACTAGTTACCCCCGCGACTTGGCTCGTGTTAAACTTGAACGAAACATTCGCAAATTTATTGCAATCTTTCGATAAAACTGATAATTTTCTAATTACAATAACTCACATAAAACCTCTTCGATATAAGAAACCCTATTTTTTTTTGTAAGTTCCAAAATGTTTAAGAATTTTTTAGAAGCATCTGAAAACGTCTCAAATTTGATAGGAAGTTTCAAAACATTTGATAATATTCTAGGATTTTTTACAATATTTGGATTTGTCAAGATATTTCGGATTCCTTTAAAAAACCCATTGTATTATAAACAATACATCATTTTCAATGATAAGTTTTAGTAAAAATGCTTACAACAATTTGGTGGGATGCTAGAACATCACTTCATGTATTAAATTTACCTTACGGTAATGTGAGATTGCGATGCAAATTTCTAATCAAACGTCGTAGATTGAATACTGACATCATATCTTTTATGTATTGACAATAATAATGTAGCCAAATTTATACTTATAATCCATTTAGGAATTGGGCATCCGATGGTTGGCTAGAAATTCTGAAGGATAATGAAGAGACAAATTGACAACAAAAATATGATTCAAGTAAGTGACACCAATTACATTCTAGAAGTCGACAACGAAAGCTATTGCTGAAATTGTACACTGATAAGAGAATTTTTTTGATAGTAAGGTAACTTATTACTAGTCTGGACTAGCGCTATCTTTATTTGAGAGAAAAAGCCGTTAGTTTTTTGGCAAAGATATAATAAATATTAGTGCTCTCCAGTGATCTGGGTACGATCCGAGAGGTCCACACTACTCTCTTGCCAGCTAAAAGAATCATAAGATTTAGCTAGTTTACCATTTTTTCAGTTTTTTGATTCTGTACAAACAATACCTAAACCGATTTTGCTGGAAACCTATTCAGTTCTAAGTTGCATAATTATGCGTTAAATGCAATTACTCCCACGTCAATATTATTGTTTGTACTTCCAAAGTTGTGCCGATTTTATGACGCTGTACGGCCATTGTCATATAATTGTCTTAGAATAATAAACACTTAGTAAATAAACAGAGTATGTAGTGTATACTACCTATTGTTTAGTGAATTTACATGTACAATTTTAAGTGGATTTATTTATTATTATTTTTGGCCTGGCATAATATAGTAAAACTTATTTTTGCAACCTTCTATAATCTTTTCCGTCAACTCAGAGACTTAATTTCCTAGACTACCATTGTTATAGTGCTTACGAAATTTTTCGTGGTGGTTTTAGCTATTCTTTCTAAAATGGTCGATCTACAGCTCATTTAACTAATAATAATAATATCTTTATTGGCAACGAAACTACAGTTTCATACAGCCATATGGTAGAAAGTGTACAGTATTATACATAGATATACAATGTGGTAGAACTTATATATAGTATGGTAGAGCTTATGTAATATTTACATATATATAGAGTAGCTTGTTATATATATAAATTACAGTCTTTTAAAAAGTTACAAATAGGTATAATTGACTTTAGAGAGAGATCAGCCAGAATTTTATCCGTATTGAAAGGTTGGCTGAATCCGTTTTTTAATAAGGAATTTATGAGGATGAGTCTCTGTGACGAATATTTTGAACACACCCACAATATGTGAGAAATATCTTGAATGAAGTGGCCACAGGTACACAGAGGAGAAGACACCATTTGTTTTCTATGTAAGCTCCAATTAAGATTATAGTGATTGCTTCTTAAGCGGCAGATGGTTGAAGTCTGAAATCTGTTTGTATTAATCCTGGAAAACCAAGGTGTGGTAGCAGAAGATATGTGGTCGTAGAACTTGTTGAAGTAATCCACACCTTTTGTCCATCCTCTAATCTTAAGAAATTTGATCGTTTTATTTTTTGCATCCCTTTTTACTAGTGATAATAGATCCGTGAAGGGCAGTCGGATATTGATAAGTGTGCCAGTGGTGACAGCCTGCTTAGCCAGAGTATCTGCTATCTCATTACCTTTGATTTCTCTGTGTCCAGGAATCCACATCAGACGAATATCTCTTCCTTGGGATTTAGCTTTTAGTAATAGATTGGTGATCATAAATGGAAAATGAGATTTCTGCTTATCATCAAGGTTAGAAACGGCGTCCAAAACACTCTTAGAATCAGAGAGAATAGCTGCCTGTGAGATGTTGAGATTCATTATGGTGTGAATCGCCTCCACAATGGCCAATGCCTCAGCAGAGAAGATTGACGAGTGTTTGTCGATTCTGAATTTCAGCTTTATTGCAGGATTTGAGGAGTAGATGGACAGGCCCACGAAGGACTCTCCTTCACATTTAGAACCATCTGTATAAAGTATTTTGAAGTTTGGTAAGTTGACGGCCAGAAATTTATTCAGGTGATGATTCACTTCCTCAGGAGGTAACTCTTGTAACGTTCTCCCCACCTCCAACTCAATTGGGTTGCTGCTGTTGATCAATTCGAATGGATACTGGAAGTATAAAGGAGTATTTGTAGAGAAAATAGAGGTTTGATATATTTGGAGGGTCTTAAAAGAATTTAAAATAGGTAGAGGATTAAATTGATTAGGTTTGTATAGGGACAAACCAGAGGACGTATCGTGTAAATTGAAAAGGAGTCCAGTAACAGGGTGGTTGAATAAGGAGAAAATTTTTAGGATATACCTGCCTGCTAGCTCATTAAATCGAATGTTCAATGGTTTTTCACAGGTTTCAGCCAGGAGTATGTTGATTGGAGTTGACTGACGGAATCCTACTGCAAGTCTTAATGCCTGATATTGAACTTTGTTGATGGTCTCTAACCATTTATAGTTGGATAATGAAATGATGTGGCTTCCATATTCAAATCGGCTGCGAATAAGACCCTTATAGATCGTCAATAGTGTAGATGGGTCAGCACCCCACCAAGTTTTCCTCAAGGACTTAAGAATTGGAATGATTTTTAACGTTTTAGCTTTTACTTCCTTGTAGTGATCTTCAAATGAGAGTTTGGCGTCAAATTTAACTCCTAGGAATAGAGCATTTTCCGCCATTTCAACTGCACTGCCGTCTATATCAATTTTTATACTAGAATAGCAAAGTCTTTTTTTTGTAAAAATCATAAATTTAGATTTCTCCGGCGAAAAAGATAAATCCCTGGTTTTCAGGAATTCAGTTAAAGACCTCGTGGAAGATTGGATATCCCCGAGTACATTGCTCAATGACTTCCCTCTGCATATCAGGGCCATATCATCCGCATACATTAAAAGTTTGCAGGTGTTTTTAATACTATTAGGAGCATCTGCTATGTAGAGATCGAAGAGGAAGGGACTAGAGACTAGGCCCTGCCCTGTGCCCTTATTTACAACATATTCTTTAGTCAATTTTCCACCAATGACGAATTGGAGTGACCTATTAGCTAGGAGGTTAAGAAAGAAGTGACAGTACTTCGTTGGTAGTCCTTTGGTTCTTAGGTTTTCAATCAAAGTAGCAATATTAACGTTGTCGAAGGCTCCTTTAATATCAAAAAACACTACCGCCGTGAACTCCTTTTTTATGAATCCTTGGTGTATTTCAGCAGTTAACATAGCTAGGTTGTCAGCACAACTCTTATTTCTTCTAAAGCCAAATTGTAGAGTAGGAAACAAAACATGGTTTTCTGCCCACCACATCAATCTACGAATTATCATCTTTTCCAGTAATTTTAAGAGGCAAGAGGCTAATGTTATCGGCCTAAATTTATCATTCTTTTTTGGAAGTAAAAATACTAGGAATTTTTTCCATTGGTCCGGAAAGAGATGTAGGTTCAAAAAGTCATTGAAGCATCTGAGCAATAAGATGAGAGTTTCATATGGAAGTGCCTTAATTATCGTGTAATTTATTTGGTCTAGACCAGGGCTTGATTTAGTTTTAACTGTAGATAGCGAACATGTGAGTTCCTTAATCGTGAAGTCTTCTTCTAAGAATTTACACGAGTGATTTACACATGTGAAAGAAGAAGAATTTACCAGATCTAGGCTTGAATCAAGTGAGGTGCTGGGATCTAGAGGAGCAGTAGAGTTACTTCCTTCACAAAAATTCTCGGCGAATTCAGTCATTTTCTTTAGCTTATTTTTATCTAAGTTAAAGTAGTTATCCAGTGGTGATAAGATTCTGCGTTTGAAGGATTTGATTCTTCTCCATACATAGGCGACCGGGGTATCTCTATTGAAGCTTTCACAAAACTTTTTCCACCCTTCCCTTTTGGCTCTTCTTAGTGTCCTTTTTGTGCTAGCTTCCTGTCTTTTTAGAGCAATATACGTTTCAATTGAAGGGTATCTCCTAAAAATTCTATAGCAATTTTTCCTTAACTGAGTCTGGAGTGCACACTCCGCGTTCCACCATGGTGCAGGAATATGTCTGGAGTGGTTAGTTCTTCTCTTAATTTTATCATCGTGGTTGGAGATATTAGGAGTATAACCTCTACCGCTATTGGACGGTTTATTTGATGAGTGAAGAGCACTTAAAATCGATTCAGTAAGATGCTGATATTGAAGTCTAGGGTCTTGCAATTGTTCCTTCATGTTTGAGTTGATAAAATCTGTATCTTCCTGTATGACTGACCGGAATTTGTGCCAGTCCACCTTACTAATGTTCACTTTATGTGAGAAGGCAAGAGATCTGATAGGTTGCACACCAAAGGAAAATTGTATGGGGTAATGATCGCTACCCATAGCATCACTCAGTACCCTCCATGAGCTAATTAAAGAGATATCCGAAGACGCTATCGTGATGTCTATGGCAGAAGGCATCGTACCTGGTTTGTTGATAGTGGTGAATGAACCGTCATTTAATATAACAAAATCTTCTTCCATGACTGCCTCGAGGAGGGCTTCTCCCGAGAGACAAGACTTGGAGCTACCCCAGCTTATATGGTGAGAGTTGAAATCACCACCAATAACTGTAGGTGAATTACCATAGAAATTAAGCAATCGAGTCCACTTTCTTGAATCAATTAAGGTTGTCGGAGGTTTGTAGACGTTGACAATTGTCATTTTCCCAACTGATGAGTCGATTGTGACCGCAAGAGTTTCTATAGCCCCAGAGAAGTATGGAAAATCCTGCTCAACCACATATGGTATATCCTTTTTTAAAGCAATAATAAGTCCACCACCTCTGTGGCTGCATCTGTCTCTTCTTATAATGGTGAAATTTGGTATTGTCAGACTTAGTTCATGGTGGAGCCAAGTTTCACATATTAATAAAACATCGTAATCTTGACAGATATGCCTCAGGTCTGCTTGTTTATTGTTTATACTTCGAGCATTCCATTGGAGTATGTTGAGACCTCTGTAATTAGAATAAGCCATTTTAGTATTTTAAATATAAACCAGAGTGCTATCTAATATTATAGCGAGGCAAGCGTGCACAAGCGATCAAGCAGGCCGGTAGTGTATAGAAGGTAGATTTGTAGAGATTGGAAAGAGACTAAGAGGAAGGATCATGTGGAACAGAAGTTGATGAGTTGGAGTTTGCAAATGAGCTTAAAATTTGTAGTAAGGCATCTGGCTGGGATTGTTGACTTTGCATAAAATTGATGAAGAGTTGAAACATTTGTATGAAGATGTTTCCAAAATTATTAAATTGGCTATTGGGGTCAACGACGGACTGTATATTCAGGTTAGGATTTAGATTTTGATTTGGGCTAATACTCAGTGCATGGGGGAAAGAGCTAGAGGGAAGATTTTGGCTTAGAGAAGAAGAGTTCAGTAGAGATTTTGCTACAGAAACATAAGATAGAGGTGTAGAAGAGTCTCTGGGTTGAGGATATGCGGAAGAGGGAGTTGAAGTAGCACGAGAGTTAAAGAATCGTTGCTGGGGATTGTTTGAGGTTAGCTGAGGTCGATGTGAAAAACCAGAGTGAGAAGCTGCGGCAAAAGAAGCAGAGGGTTGCCAAGAAGGTTCTTTGATGTTCCCTGAAGACGAAGGCTGAGTGCGTCCTAGGCTAGCATGCGCAGCAAGAGTGTTAGGCATAGCGTTAGATAAGTCAGCAAGCTCAGGATAATCAGCGAAACTGAAGCTTGAAGGTGGTGGAGTAGAAGAGCGGTTTGAAAGATTATTTCTTTTAATTTTAAGTAAGTACTCTTTGGCTTCAGCAAATGAGATCCCGTTGAAGGCTGCATATTTGCGGATTTCACGCTGGAAGATAAGTTCCGGGCAGTTTCTGTACGTGGCTGAATGCGGTCCTCCGCAATTTATGCATTTAGGAGTCATCTTCATCTGACAGGGCTCGTTGGTAGAATGTTGGTCAGCAGCACAGAACTCACATTTTGACTTTTCGTGACAAAATTTAGCTGTATGGCCAAATCTAAGACATTTATTACAGCGTCTGACTTGAGAAACATAAGGAGATACATTTACACGACAGTAAAATAGATATATATATTCTGGTAAAATTTGACCTACAAAACTAATTCTTATAGTTTTGGAAGGTACATAAACAGGCTTGCCTTCTGAGTCCACTGTACGTCGAAGACAACGATCAATGTTTGAAATTTTAAATGGTGATTCGATGCTGTTAGCAATATCTTCAGTAGTAATGTCGATGGGGATATTTCTGATGATACCTTCACGCGTGAGACTGAATGCTGGTACGAACGCTTGCAGATTCCTTGTTGAAAATTCTAGGTGGTTAACCAACGAATTGGCCGTTGCACGACTTTTTAGGTGTATTTGCATCCTGCTGGCTAGGGGTTTAACCTGTACAACATCATTGGTAAGTCTCAAGTTTTTAATAATTTGAAAAATTGTGCGCCCAAGGCTCATCGAATGTGGAGGTATTCTATTATTTTCGTCCAGCTTTTTTTGTACCTGAATGATAAATGGACCTTGGTGATCTTTGGAGTATTTATTTGAGTATATACTGCTGCTTCGGTCGTCAGAGCTTTTCTGTTGCTGTTGAGTACTCAGATTGCTGGGATTATTATTATTATTATATGGGGGAGCCAACTTTGCTTTGCTGCCCTCTGTAGGACTGTTTCTTGATGAACTTTTCCTTTTTATAGGTGTATTTTTATTTTTATTCTTTGATTGGCTAGTAATGGTGTTGTCAATAATAGTAGAGCCAGCAATTGGAGTGGAACCGGGATTTGGTCTTGTATCTGAGACTATAGCATTCTGTTCCAATTCCATTGCGGTATGGATGAGACTTTTTTCTATGGTATTTATATCAATGTCGGTGGTATTATAATTGTCACTGTCACTATCACTCATCACTCCAACACTATCCGGAGAAAGTGGGATATCAACGTTTTGGCCAAGATGATCAATTGGCATGTTAAATATTGCTAAATTGTCATTCTTAGTTGGCTGATTAATGTCCGGAGGAACGTTGGATTTTGGATTGTCTTTGTTCTCCATTGCACCACGTGGATCAGAAAATAATACAAAACTCAAGTAAATAATAAGAAAGAAAAACACTTAATTTCACTTTGAAAATATAACCAAAATGATTTGTTTGATTGGATAAACAAAACAGAGCAAATTAATCGAAGCAAAAATAAAGGAGATAACCAGTTTTTAAGAGAAAATTACACAGTCACTGTAAACGTAAACTATTCAGACGCCATTTTTCTCTCTCCTCATTTAACTAGATTAAAAAAGGATTTTTGGTAAATAACTTGGAATACACTAAAGAAAGGGGTTTTCTTTAGGTATTTTAAGCAGGCTGGCTGTGTGAGCACAGGTATTATGCAGTTTTCTTGAATCTCTGAATTCGAATAGGATTCAGTTCGGAGTAGTAGTGAATCCTTGGTAGATAGTTGATAGTTAATATGTAAGATTCTTGAAGAATATTTTATTAAGGAGAGTTATACACAGATCTTTGTAGAATAAAATGTATCTTCCATGAATAAAATCTAATCAACAAGTGAATAGGTAAGGTATATAACATATGTACTCACAAAATGCTTTTTACACTTTTTCATCTTCGGGAAAAAGAATCATGTATAATGATATTAGATTCTAAAGATAAAAAGTGACAATTCAACTCAACTTTCCATAACTTTCTGAAGAAAATCTTCTGTGGAAATCTTTCGCCCAGGTCAGAATATAATACTTCTCTTTCTTGGTTATCAATTTACTATTTTGTGCATGTCTGACAATGAATCATTTTACTGCAGACCAATTTTTCAAGTCAAGATACCTTTTTTAATTGTATAGTAATAATAATTACTAAAAAAAGTTGAAAGTTATACATGTATAACTTTCAACTTTTTTTAGCGACATTTTAACATTTCAACATTTTATGCATAAAATGTTAGATCATGCTATCCAGAAAACGGTATATGCTCGCTCTTCTTTTCAAATGATTTACCATTTGTTGATCGATTCATATTTGACATGATATTTATGACTTTTAAATAAAACTTTTTATTTATAACTGGAGAAAAAAATTATGACAAATCGACGATAATTTTTTTTTTTATGCTACGTCAAATTGCAAAAAATTAACACAAAATCTTTGCTAAAATGACCACAGAATTAAAACATCAATTCAGTGATAAAGCGACGGTCAATCGACGGTAATAATGATCATACACGATTTGTATAGAATTCCCTAGAATCAACGAAAAATTGATCATAAAATGAGGGTGCTATATTCTACTCCAGATGAGCGTGTTCGTTCAGTCTTAACAATAAATCAAAACTATTAGCTACATACATCGTTAACGAACTTTTTCATTCAATTATGCATGGATAAAAATGGGCTATGCTAGATAGCAACCATGAACCAAGATTCACGTATAAACAGTGTAAGTATGCTCAGTAATTGCAGCTAAAAAACTTGAAAACATTAATTCATTTATTTATATAATAATGTTATTTTAATCAATGATATTTTTGTTTTGAAAGGTCCGTTGAAGAGGACAAAATGGTAGTCACATTAAGAATCGTTCACTGGGGGGAATAATTCAATACAACACACTGGAATGATGTGAATAAATTCATACCAGAATATCGGCAGTAAATATTCAAAGTGTAAGTAATAATTAACTGTTTATGTTGTTCTTTATAAACAGAAAATTTTATTACAGGAAAATAGCAGAAGACCCTTATTTCAAAAACAAATATTCAGAGAAAGACTGCTGGCAATGTTTTTCAATTTTAATTCTACGATTAAACTTCAGTAAAAAATTGTATTTCACAAAAAAATCATGTTATATGAAAGTGAAACATCAACTATTTTACAGTATCTACGATCGTCGAAAAAACTAGAGCGCTGACAATCTCAACATCACCTGAGTGTATATCCAATGATAAGAAAATATCAAAAAGAGATATCAGACAAGTTAAATTAATTGTCAAACTGAATCAGTCTTCAAGTTTTTTATTTACAGTTTTCCAATAATATGGAATTGGGTTAACAATAGCAATACTTTAGATTATAAAGTTATTGCTAGAAACATTCATAATAAATTAATGGAATCAAATATCGATATTGATACAGTTTATCATAATTTTTATCAAAATCTGTACCACTCAATTTCAATAACCTCTGATAATGTCAACATCGAGGGTTTATTTTCATCACATTGTCTGGTAAGTTTATGAAACTTATTAGGTTTTTGAATTGTTATAATTAAAAAGAAATTATTGTAAAAATATGAAACAACTCGAATTTATATTACAAATACTTCCGACCCGTGCAAAAAAAATCAAAGGTTTTGAAATTAATAACAGAGGCCATCAAATACTGCTAATTATATTTTTTCTATGTAGATTCAATGTAAGGATAATTCAGCTAGCGAAGTTTAAGAAAACACATCTAAAGACTCTATCATTGTTGCTGATTTTCTACTAGATGTTGTTTCTAGTGGAGAATTAGTATACTAATTCTCCACTAGAAACAACTTTATATATAAGGTATTGGTGTGAATCGGGAGACACCACGCAAAATGATTGAAGCCTTTATTTCTTCATCTTTGGCTACAAGAGAGCATACAAACGAAGAAGATATTTTGGAACCTTCTCTAAAGAAAGTCAAATATGAGTTCTCAATTCCAATTATTACTAGCAGCCAAGCATGGAACCAGCTAGCCAGCCACCATCTTATCTTACCGCCAGTAGCATAGCATAGCGACTGAGTATTTTTTATCACGCCGCGTTTTTATAGTATTTGCAACTAAATTTATAAGTCTGTTAATTAATAATAAATAAATATATTTTTAATAAATAACCTATGTAGTCTGCCCTTTAATTCTACGGCACTCCCCACACAATCAACAAAATGCTTGCCATTCATGCCTACGTCTGCTTGAAAGCTTATCCCACAATTTTGAAGGTCCTATCATACCGACAACCAGGAGGTTGCCATCTTAAGACAACTTGTCACTCCACCTTGCCGACCTACGAACGACCGGAAATTCATTACAAGTTTGCCATCCAGTGGCGTTGGTGCAAATGATGCGGGGTTTATCACTGCGCAGCCACGCCGCGACCGCTTCCCGGCACGCCAACCGTCGAGAGAAAATTAAAGTCGAACTGAGAAGAAAGTTCCTCAGATGTTTAGCGAAGCTGGAGATCTCCACTCCTGGTCACTCCCACTACCTAAATTTGTATTTGCGTATGCCCTGCGAGAAACTGATTCACGTTCAAGAAATTAATACGCGCTATGCGGAAAATAGATCCTTTTCTGGTTTACAGAAGAGTTTATTTGAATGAATGCACAGTAAATAGCATAATTATTATAAATTAATTTTTTAATGTATATACCAGTATAAAGAAATTTCGTGCCCCAACATAATATAAAACCATGTTAATGTTGGAAATGTGGAGGTTGCCGATATTCTTCTAAATAGAGGTGCTGATTATAAATTCAGAGATCAATCCTGTCAGACGCCATTTGATTATGCGGCTCTACACCTGAATTTAGATATGATTAAAGTTTTTCTTCATAATAATGCAGACCCTAATATTGTTAATCCATATAAACAAACTCCACTTCATGCAATCGGACGGATAACTCTCACTACCACTAGTCTTGGAATTGAAGCTGCTGATAAAAACACGTATTTAAAAATTATTAATGCTCTTGTACAAAAAGGAGCAAAATACTCCTCTTCATTATGCTGTAATGAATGGAAATAGTGCGTTTATACAAGCTCTATTAGAATGTAACGCTGATTCGGCTATTAAAAGTATTTATGATGATACTGTACTTGACTTTGCAATTCAACAGAATAATTACAATATTGTCCAATTAATATCAAAAAAGAATCCAAACATTGATATAAAGAACAAATTCGGCAACACAGCATTGCACCAGGCAGTCAAATTTAAATGTTATCGTACAGTTGATCTACTATTACAGAATGGAGCAAATGTGGATTTAACAAATGCAAGTGGAAATACGGCACTACATTTAGCACTAGAATTGAACAACTCTCCTATGATCACATTACTTTCAAAAAATAAAGCCAATGTAAATTTGAAAGATTCATCAGAGAGAACTGCTTTCCATCTAGCAGTACAACAACCTAAAATTTTAATAGAAATCATTGAATCTATTCTAAATTATACAAACGATATGGATGCGAAAGACGATCGTGAAAAGACAGCCCTTCATTATGCAGCTCTCAATACTGACGATCGGATTGTTGAAGTACTTTGCAATGCGAAAGCTGATCTTAATGTTGAAGATTACAGTTGGAGACACTTTAAAATCATCATCAGCTGATACGACTGGATACTCTTCTTTTTTAATTTCCCTTTTTATAGATGTTGTTGTTTGTATGAGTGCTTGATCACTTTGTCCCTTAGCATTCTCAAAAATCATCACAGCATTGCGTAGAAATCTATTTGGTATTAAACTGTCCGGTGAAACATCTTTTTCATTACAATCAGGACATTGATGATCATCTGATTCTAATAGAAGAGTACGGATACATTCATCACAAAAAGAATGTGCACAACATGGAGTCATAGCTGCATCAGTTAATAAATTTTTACAAATAGAACACAGCAAAGTTTCTGGTATTTCTAACTTTTTTTCTACAGGTTCTGGGTTCTGAAGAAATGAAAAACTTTCTTTTTTACCTTCCTTGTAAGCTTGGTGGTTGATTGTGGGAACAGCATATTGACCTGTCGGAGTCATCATAGCTCCAGGAACTGATGGTCCTTCAACTGGTACCATGAAACTCCGAGGAATACCGGAGCTTTTTTTCACCTTGATAAGTTTCTGATTTAATCCGAGAGGACAATTTTTTATCCAATGTCCTGGACGATGACATTTATAACAAATGTAATTAAGTGGAACATCTCCAGATTGATTGGTACCCCGAATTTTCATGTAATTCGCTGGATCATAATCTTGAGTTGATTGATTCATCATTGCTTGGATTTTATCTTCTTCAGAACCATTTAATCGTGTTAAATCACCTGCATCACTCAAATCAGATTTTCCTTCAGAATTGTTCGATGTTAGTGATTCTGATCTATCCCAAGATTTCTTCTTCTGGACTACAATTGGTACTCGAACCACTATCAAACTCGTGTTCTTCACAATTAATGTATTGTCATCCACATAGTCTTCTTTAGTTTGAGCATTACATAATTGTAGATCAAAACTTTTATTTTTTCCAACACGATTCTGATCACAAATTCTCCTTTTTACGTCAGCCACAGATATATATAATCCATCAAACGATAAAGTCTCATAGTCCACGGCAGATTTAAATTTATAATGGACAGCCATAATTCATTGACAATATATCACAAATACCGCACTTTCACACTAAATCACTTCTTGTATACACAGATACGATGTCAGACACTTTAACAAAATATCCAACACTCACTTGCCACTACAGACGAACTGCGAATGAAGAGCAGTATCTTCAGATGCTCGTGATGCGCTGTGGCTAAACATGGTGGGAGGAGTAGAAAACCAGTGGTGGGAAGCCCGAAAGCATTGAAGGCGGGACTTCCCTTCGCTGAAATCCTCCCTAATTCTCATTGTCAATTTGTGATTTTTTTATTCGTTTTTTCTGTGTAAGAAATATATATAAATGTTAAGGAAAATGGTATACAGGAGGAAAGTTAAAGTTTGATAGCGTGCAGTAATAATTCCATAATAAATGATTTTTCAGTGAATTCTATCTACTATGCAACTATTACTGCACTTCCGCTATCAGACTTCAGTTTTCCCCTGGATACCATTTCCCTCAACATTTTTAAATATTTTTTACATAGAAAAAACGAATAAAAAAATCATATAGAGGTAAGATTGATAAGGGAAAGTTAAATACTAAGAAGAATAACGAAAAGAGTGATGGGTGTTCCTAAACTTATTTCAATAAATTAATACATGTTCACGAGAAAGTCGATTTTAGAGCTAGGATAATTAAAAATTAAATTTATATATTTTTATTGCAAAGAAAATTGTGTGTTAATTTTATAGTACCCGCATGTAATTTTAGAAAATTTTTATTTTCAGGTTTTCCCCATTTTAATCCTTATTTAAAAGTAATATAGATAGTCAATGGTGAAGAACAATCCAGGCGCAGTTTGGGTCAACAGGTATATGTTGGCCAATATAAAAATTCGGTCAACACAAAAGTCGGTCTGTAAGCCACTTATGAGTCATATTTGTCCACGTCTGGTTCAGGTACATTGTCACTTTAAATATGTGGCTTCATATTATTATTAAATTTATTGCACTTTAGAAGATTCGAGAGGTCGTTATAATTGTAAAAGGCTGAAGTTTGCCCACCTAGTCTGAAGATAATAGAAGAGAGTAAAATTTGACAAACCTCATGAGAGTGCTGGGTCACTCTTAATCTAGACTATTCATCTTAAATATTGAATATTTTATTCGTTATTATTCCGATTATTCTATCAATTTGACCCAGTAAATGGTTAAAGTTAATAGGAACTTTTTATCAATAAATACAAAAAAAGCTTTCTTTATTTTAAATGAAATTTGAATATTTTCTCAAATTATTTAGAAGATTATATCGATATTTATTCCGATGGATTTATTTAATTTATCAAAGCAAATGAAAAACTATAGAATAAAAACCAATTTGAATCGTTACTTCATTGACCTTGTGGATATATAATTATTCGTTAAACGACAAAGAATTTTTCCTGCTTTGGGACTTCAATCGCAGGTATCATAACTCCTACAACACTAATACTCTTATAAAACATCCTCAGGTCATCATAGTCAGATGCAACATTTCCAGATTCACAACATCTAGTTCCTTTTTTCAATAAATATTTTATGTAAATAAAATAAATTCATTTATTCTCTATTAAGACTAAACATCTTATGTTTTCTATTAAAAATTGTTTCTTTGTTTATTATTTCGGACCAAGACAAATAAATCACAAAAATCAAATCTCGAGACAATTAAAATACTTTTAATTCTCTAGTAGCAATATTTTTTTATCCTCAAATAAAGAAAAACTGAAATTTATTTTCTCAAATAGCTATTGAGTTAATCTAAATTTTGTTTAGATTTTTTACTGGAATATATGTTGATAACAATCATCAGCTACTTTATATTGCTGTTGAATATTTTAATATGGACTACCTATAAGCTATCAGCTTATAAAGTGTACAAATAGTAAGAACCAATTATAAGAAAATTAATTCAATGGTTATGGTTAAAATGTTCGTTTTAATGAAATTAAAATTTAACTCAATCACATTTATTAATACAAACAATTTATTTGTTAATTAACTTTTCAAATCTATTTTGTTTTATTTGTAGATGATTCCAATTGGCTTAAGCCTATTGTGATGAGATTTACAATAAGACTTGTTTCAGCAAGACTCAAACATTTTCCCAAAGCCCAAGGTCAGGGCAAATCCCTTAAGTCTAATAAAGGTGATCCTACATAAATATGACAACTCAAGTGTGATATTTTTATTTAAAACAGAAGATGAAGATATTTATCTGGTAGTAGTTACTGAAAATGATATATATATATTTGTATACAAATCATCCCATCTTTGATATGAAACTTTCTCGCGGACATGTATTAATTTATTCAACTAAATATAGAAACGCACACCACCCTTCTCGTTATTCGCCTTAGTGTCCAACTTTACCCCATCAACCTTACCTCTATATGATTTTTTTATTCGTTTTTTCTATGTAAAAAATATTTAAAAATGTTGAGGGAAATGGTATCCAGAGGGAAGCTGAAGTCTAATAGCGTAAGTGCAGTGATAATTGCATAATAAATTATTTTCTAGTGTATTCTGAGGTGTCATGGCGGGCGTTTTTGCCTTCTACTAAAAAACCATTTATTATGTAATTATTGCTGCACTTACGCTATCCAACTTAAGCTTTCCCCCTGTATACCATTTTCCTTAACGTTTATAAATATTTTCTACATAAAAAAAAAACAGAAATTGTCAATAAAAATCTAAGGCTATTTCAGCGAAGGAAAGTCCCGCCCTCCATGCTTTCGAGCTCCCCATTGCTGGTTGTTACGCCTCCTACAATGTCGTCTGCTGCGGCGCATGCGTACAAGAACACATCCAGAAAATCTGAGGATGCGCCTCTTCATTCGTAGCTCGTGTGTAGTGGCAAGCAGTCGTTACAGAGTCTGTAAAAGTGTTTGTTCTCGTGTCTGTGTATAGATACAGTAGTTCATTGTGGAAGTGCTATATTCGTGAAATATATACGTGATATATATATTGTCAATGAATTATGGCTGTCCATTATAAATTTAAATCTGCCGTGGACTATGAGACTTTATCGTTTGATGGATTATATATATCTGTGGCTGACGTAAAAAGGAGAATTTGTGATCAGAATCGTGTTGGAAAAAATAAAAGTTTTGATCTACAATTATGTAATGCTCAAACTAAAGAAGACTATGTGGATGACAATACATTAATTGTGAAGAACACGAGTTTGATAGTGGTTCGAGTACCAATTGTAGTCCAGAAGAAGAAATCTTGGGATAGATCAGAATCACTAACATCGAACAATTCTGAAGGAAAATCTGATTTGAGTGATGCAGGTGATTTAACACGATTAAATGGTTCTGAAGAAGATAAAATCCAAGCAATGATGAATCAATCAACTCAAGATTATGATCCAGCGAATTACATGAAAATTCGGGGTACCAATCAATCTGGAGATGTTCCACTTAATTACATTTGTTATAAATGTCATCGTCCAGGACATTGGATAAAAAATTGTCCTCTCGGATTAAATCAGAAACTTATCAAGGTGAAAAAAAGCTCCGGTATTCCTCGGAGTTTCATGGTACCAGTTGAAGGACCATCAGTTCCTGGAGCTATGATGACTCCGACAGGTCAATATGCTGTTCCCACAATCAACCACCAAGCTTACAAGGAAGGTAAAAAAGAAAGTTCTTCATTTCTTCAGAACCCAGAACCTGTAGAAAAAAAGTTAGAAATACCAGAAACTTTGCTGTGTTCTATTTGTAAAAATTTATTAACTGATGCAGCTATGACTCCATGTTGTGCACATTCTTTTTGTGATGAATGTATCCGTACTCTTCTATTAGAATCAGATGATCATCAATGTCCTGATTGTAATGAAAAAGATGTTTCACCGGACAGTTTAATACCAAATAGATTTCTACGCAATGCTGTGATGATTTTTGAGAATGCTAAGGGACAAAGTGATCAAGCACTCATACAAACAACAACATCTATAAAAAGGGAAATTAAAAAAGAAGAGTATCCAGTCGTATCAGCTGATGATGATTTTAAAGTGTCTCCAACTGTAACATCAACATCTGTTTCTTCTGAGCCTTCACAATTAGTGAAAAATTCAGCTAATTTTCCGAGATATTCTTCAAATGTTTATTTTGAACCAGAAATCCATAGAACTAATGGGGATTATTCACATTTATCTCATAATTTTCATCAATCTCATTTATCAGTTTGTTTGTATCCTCAGAGTGAAGAGAGAATGGCTGTTTGGTCACCACCGAATCACAATTATTCGTCTATTTCATCTGATCCATATATAGGACAACATGTGCCCATGTATCCTTATCAACAAGCACCTTACTACGGAATGCATCAAGAAATTCAACCATCTCCTCCAGCAGTAGGTAGCAACTTCAATAATGGAGTTATCGACGATCCTTTGGAAACTTTTATGAGACTGTTACGAGAAAAAGATGAAAGAGATCGAAAATTGGGCAAACGACGACGATCTCGATCGAGAAGTCGATCACGATCTACATCGTATGCAAGACGTTCTACTCTTTCATCCCGTTCGAGCAGGTCTCGAAGTCCAGCTGCCAAGAGAAGGTCATCAAGAACATCTTCATCTCTACGACTACGTAGTACAACAAGTTCTCGAAGTGGAAGTTCTTCCATCAGCGGGTATGTATAATTAAATTTTTGTTAGAAACTAGAGAGATTTTTTAAATGTATAAATAAAAATTTCAAATAATTTACGAGATTATTTTGTCGTATTTCAGATCAAGATCATATTCTCGCAGTCGATCGCCTAGAGGTTGTAGCTTGAGAAGTCGAGGAAGAGATCGTGATATTATATCAAATAAGGACAAATCAAGCAGTCGTTCTTCATCTCAAAATTCATCATTGTATCACTATCCATTGGATCTTCATCAGAGAGGAAAGACTATGCTGAATCTTACGACAGGTACTTCCCTGACTTTACATTTCTATATTTCGTATTAATATTGTTCGCGATGTTTGATAACTATTTCTATGACCGATATACGAACTATTCATACTCGACGACTAGATTTTATATGATACAAACAATAACTCAAAATTACTTTAATAAACTTTTGTAATTTCACTTTTATAATAATTAAGAATCATAGTATGAAGTATAATCGAAAAGGCTGATAAATAGAGATAATTAAGTATAATCAATCAGATGATTAGTTAGGTGTTTGATTAGACAAAAGAAGTTTTTAAAATAAAATTTTCCTCAAAGTTTAAGGACTTAATTGAATCCTTTTTTCATTATGATTTCTAAATTTTAGATTTATTCATTTTAATATTAATAATAGATTCACGTAAGACAAGTTAAGGAATTAAATGAATAAAGAATGTCAATAAAAATATTAATATATTATCTATTAGTATTATAATAATCATGTACCAAAATATATTTATAATTTTGATAATAGGAAACTTTATAGTTTTTGTAATTTAGAGTAGATTTAATTGAATCAAATTCATTCATTTATTAAATAAATATACAGAATAATCATCTTAATGCAAGAAAATGAATAATAAATACATCTTTATTCATACCTGATATATAACATAAAAAATAAGTTATCAAATTTGTCTATGGTTTATCTAGGATAAATAAACTGAGTTGTTTAAATTTCATCGATTCTAAATTTAACTGTAAATAAATTGATTAAAATTTAATAAATTAAATTACTATCATTCACATAAAGAATTTGAAAGAATTCAATCAAATAATCTAGCAAGATGTTTGTGACAAAATTGTTACTTTTAATCTTATACTTTTACGATAATATTCTATTTATATCAAAAACTATTATATTTAATACGAATATAAGTATTGAAAATAAAATTTCTATTGAAATTATTGAATAATATATTGAAATAGAATATACTTTACAGAATCAAAAATAAAACTTTTCAATTTATTTACGGACTGTTTTTTCTTGATTTCAGTTGCTACCAAATAATATCGTAGATCCAATGGAATTGCTGTCATACTTGGACCCTCCAGATCTTCGTACTTTACCAAGTAGCGGACCTAGCATTGGCAATCTATCATCTACCCTAGTAGCCACGATCTGATGTCAGAATTATCGACAGACTTACGTCCGTCTGTTTTCTTTCTGCAGCAGAATCTGACGTCTGACGCTGATCTTACGTTGATCTTACGTTAGATAACCAAAAGACAGTAACATACGTAAGTTTGACGGCAGTCTTACGTTATTTGGCTACTAGGGTAGCGATGACATTTTAGTACTATTTAACCAATGAAACATATAAATAACTTTTGACATGATAATTAAAAGAGTACCCTTCATTAGGGAGATGAATAGTTAATAAGTCAATGTTACCTTGCAATTTAGGAATAGATAATAATGTTAAGTTACTATAATTGTGATTATAACTATTAAGTTATTCTTCATTGGACTGTTAATAACTTATTCATAAACTTACTTATAAAAATAGTAATAATAAATAAATTTACTTGTTTATTTTTTAAATATAAATTCTAAATATCTTTTCATTGAACCTTTCATCTTTCTCCTTCATTCATTAATTCTTTAACATTCTTAATTAGAGTTAAAATTTATTCATGATATATAAATAAAAATCGTTCTTGATCATTTTAATAATATTAGATATTTTTATCTTTCTAGATTTGAAATCTTGATTATTGTTCATCCTTTCACTATAAAATAATTAATTTTCCCGTCAATATATCATTAATTTAAAATATTAAAAGCTGATTAAATATTAAAGGATAATAGATTTTTTAATAAATCATTTCTTTTTTTTTTTTCTTTTATTAATTAATTAAAAAAATTACTTTATTAGAGATTTTAATGCTTTATTATTTGTATGACTATCGTTTTAAAATACAAAAAATTCCAATTTCATCTAATTTACACTCTTTTTTTAAGCTTCTCGTCCCTACTTTTCTCTTAATTAAGAAAACCTAACTTACTTTCTTGATAATTGTTTATCATATATTAGTGTGATGAATTTTTTTTATTTTATGATTTAAAGAATGTCTATAATAATATATTTCAATAAAAAAAAAATCCAATACCTGAGTCTTTTTAAGCATAACACATAATTCCATTATATTTCAATTAAAGAATAATTCTTCAATTTTTTGTTTCAAATTTGTATTTTATCTAAGACTAGTAAGGTTCAGGCACGCTGCACGCGCTCAACATCATATTATATACGTAAATAAACAGAAAAAATTATATTTTATTTTTAAATTAAAAATTTCTCCCGCCATTATTTCTAACAACCAATCAACACACGAATAAAAGTGTTATGGACATGACGTAAAAATGACGATGACTGGTCATGCCTTTTTTAAGAAAGGATTATCGGAATAAAATCATCAGAAATTCACCTTAGCGATAAAAGATTAAAACTATTCCTATCATACCGACACATTACAGTTATCTGTAGCAAAATTATTGTAGATGACGTCACCGAAAAATTTTTCTCAATCATAACCTTCATGTATTGACACATATGATGATCGATACTCACTAAAGTTTATTTATACAATAAAATCGTATAATTTTTATTATTCATATCTTTTGTTAGATTTATTAATTGAAAAAAAAATAAATTATAATCATGGGTTGTGATGGAGGTACGATTCCCCGTCGAGATGAATTGGTGCGTCTTAAAAAGAAGCCAGAACAGGTAAGGTTAATCAATTTTATTATTAATTACTAAAAGCAATAATGAATTCACTACGTCTTATCGTTTTTTATTCATTTAACAAATTCCTTTTTCATATTCATAGAAAGATAAAAATGCTGAATTAGCTTTCAAATGGAAACATTGTACAATAAAACAATTACCATTGCAATCTCCAATTGTGAGTTGCAGTCTTGGTAAATTATACAGCAAAGAAGCTGTCATTGAAGGATTGTTGGACCGATCAATTCTTCCAGAATCTGCAGCTCACATAAAAACATTAAAAGACGTTAAAAGTTTGAACTTGACTCCAAATCCAGCTTACGATGATGCTAAAGTAGAGAAAGGTGATGATTACAGTCAAAATAAAAGTCCATATATTTGTCCTGTCATTGGATTAGAAATGAATGGAAAGTATAAATTTTGTTTCCTTTGGACTTGTGGATGTGTAATGAGTGAACGAGCACTCAAACAAGTTAAAACAACAGTAAGTACTATCATAAAACACAATTACTTTATAAACCTTCTACATAACCTCCGATAAAAACTATTCTTCTATTTATTCGTAGGTTTGTCATCAATGTCAGACTCCCTTTGAACCATCAGACATTGTTATAATAAATGCTGAAGCGGATGATTTAAATCTTATGATCGAAAACATGCAAACACGAAGAACAAAAAGTAAAAGCAACAAAAAATCTAGCAAGAAACGTACTAATACTGACAATCAACAAGTTCAAGAGGAAAAAGATAAACTTGATGATGTCATGAAAGCAAATAAAACTCTGAATGGTTCAAAACAAAGTTCAAAAAAAATTAAAACTGAAGGAGCAATTAATTTGAATGATAATACTAGCTGTTCAAGTGTTGGAAGTACTTCAAAAAATATTGGACCTCAGGATCCAGCGTTTAAAAAAATTAAAGATGATTATAGTGTTGCTAAAGATCCAAATGCTTCAGAAGTATTGAAAAGTATTTTTACAAGCCATAAATCTGCTAAGGAACAAACAAAAGCTCATTGGGTTACATATAATCCATTTTACAATTGATAATAATATTTTATATATTAACTGTATAAAAAACCTTCTGGTTATTCTTTTCTACGTATTTATTTATTAAAAGTTAACAATTGTAATTTAGTGTTTGATGTAAAATTAATTTTTAACATAAATACAGTAGGATCTATGTATTTTAATTTCCATCTACTTTTAACTAATTCAGTTTAAAAGTACTAAAACTATTAGTATTATTCACTTCATTGTTATTCTGATTAAAATTATCTAGTTGAAAATACATGGATCCTACTACACAATAATAATAATAATAAAATAATGACAATTTAAATGTTTATATCTGAAATATTACCTATCAAAGTATGACGATGGATTTAATTCACCAACACATAAAGATATAAAATAATTGAAAACTCCAAATTATTTATTACTGGTAATATATATGAAAAAATAAAATTGAAAGTAAGAGAGTATTGGCAGTTAATGTGTTCATCTGTAAGTGACAACAAGTGTTAATATTACATTTCACATTAGTAACAAAAAGTAATTAGTGTTAAAACGTATCAATAGCAACAAGTCAAAGTGAATATTTTAATAAAAAATATAAAGCTTTTTATGTAGTAGAAAAAAAAAATTTATTTTGGTACTTGTCTAAGAGATCATTCCAGCATTAGCAGGATAAAAGATAATGGAAATATCTTAGACATCAATATTGTATTGATATCGTCTTAATTTCAATTTTAATTGTGAAATCTATACATTATTTTAAGGCACTCGATGGACTGTTATTGCTTGAATAGCCCGTCGAAGTTTTCCGATAACTCGTTTTCTTCTTAATGGACGTTTTACTGCACATATAATACATCGTTTGGCTAAGTAAAGCAACAGTATGCTACTGATAACTATTGCAATCAATTTATAACTCCAATGATTGATATGAATCCATTGATTATGACTTAAATCATCAAGTATATATTGTTGACTGTCAGTAGATATTTCATGTTTATTATTTATCGGTAGTGTATTGTATGATCCACCAATAACACCACCACGTCTTCGAAGCCATGTAGAATCAGACTCTGGTTGCAATGGTACCATTTCCACTACTCCAAATTGTTCATCGACTGACATTAACTTTTGAGCTTTATATAAATTTCTGAAAATCAATCATCCATTAACCATTTTTATCCCACTTCTTTTAAATTATAAACAATAAATATTAATTACATTGGAATTGATTCGTTGAGTGGTTGAGAAATGGCATAATTAAGTACTGGACAAGCTGGAAGTGGTTGAATAGCTTTATTATCAATATTATCATTCTTTAGAACTTTACTGTGCCTGTACAAGTGATTTCCTTCCATCCTTTCCGGTAGTATGCCAATTTCGAGTTTCTCTGATATTATTTCTGATTTATGGCCTAGATGATGAAGGTTATCATCCATAAATATTGAAGGAATGTGACCTGTTGCTGTGTATTCAAGAATTGCATCTAACATCCAAAAGCATGATGCTAAAAAAGATAGTTAAATTTAGTTAGATAGTTTGAATAAATAAATTATTAATTAATACTTACGTTTCTTATGATTGCTATCATCAATGCAATTTGAATCACCATAAACAACTAATTTTCCTCCGAATTTTTTATTATTATTAGAATTAATTTGATCTGGATTAACATTTGGACTCTTTTGATGATTATTATCAATAACATTATCACTTAACTGATCTCGTTTCTCTGATAATAATGTTAAATGTTCATTTGTATCATTACCAGGCTCATTAGCAACTTTAAATTTCCCTTGAGTATTTTCAACTTGATACAATCCAAGTATTGGGACTAGAGAAGTTGATTCCAGAGATTTACCAATCAATAAATCTTCACCTTGATCTTTCAATCTAACAGATAGAACCATTCCGTTGGTGGGAAATCTAGCAATTGTTGTCCCAGATGCATAATTAATTGATGAATGCTGACCTAAATGAAACTGTCCATCTCTGACAGAGTCTCCAAACGCGATACCCCAATTATTGAAGAGTAAATCATTTAGAGCTGGAATATTAGCACCACCGGTATCAGGAATCCACCACTGTCTAGTATTTTCATCATAGAATTTCACTTTCTGCATGACAGTTACGTTATACCAATCAGCAAATATTATAACAGATAAACCTTCTTCTTCAACATCTTTTCTAAGCTTTTCTATTTCTTCTGGAAAAAATTCCTCTTCTGAGTCGACTATTAGAAGAGTACCATAAAGTTTGGCATCAAAACAAGTGAAAGGGAAGCCTAAGACTTCTAAATAATATCCAGAATTACGTAAATGTTGATACATTGCTTTAAAATTAGTATGTATGTGATCACCATTCCAGTCTAATGGATCATTCTTAGCTCGTAAATCATCGCGAGGAAAATATCCTGGTGGATATCGTAAATTATGAAATTGGTCCCAAAGTAATCTCTTATGTCTAGGTGGTGTTGGTATGATTTTTATTTTCAACGGTAGATTGACTGTAGCTTCTCTAGGTTCTAGTTCACCATCACCAGGAGGAGATTGAACAGTTAAAGTGATATGACCATAGGCAATACCTTGAAAGTCAATAGCAGAATTAGGTACTGTTAAAGATATAGCAACGTATCCAGACCATGGCCATAAAACATCGCTATAAGTCAATGAGACATCTACTTTATCACCATTTCCTTGGTTTAAATAAGGATGCCAAGTTATATTGGATACATGTCCTGATACTCCTAAGCCATTTATGATCGTAACATTGATAACTGCCGGCATAGCAGAATGATAAAGTGCTTGAGTGCAGTAAGGCCACATGTACTGACATTCAGTAAAGTCAATATAACTTGGACTTAATGTTACAGTTGGGGTATATGATTTTAAATAATAGAAAGCTCTTAGAAGATCTAATTTTCCAGCACCTTGTTCAAACATTCCAATACCTGGGAGACGTTCAGCTGAATTTAGCAATGCTTGTTTCATACTAGCTGGTGTTATTTGATTTTTTTTATTATTATTGTTATTAATAAAACCACTTGATAATAGTGCTACAGCACCAGCAACTACAGGGCTAGCTACTGAAGTACCTGAAAGTGTTCTACATCCATATTCCAAAGAACTTGCACGAACTTCTGATCCGTAAGTCACTAAATCGGGCTTAACTCGTCCATACCCAGCTG
Source organism: Chelonus formosanus (assembly GCA_028641665.1). NCBI lineage: Eukaryota > Metazoa > Arthropoda > Insecta > Hymenoptera > Braconidae > Chelonus > Chelonus formosanus. The sequence goes on from CM054000.1 coordinate 3,815,301, forward strand.
GTAATTCCCACGTTGTCATACCACGAGATGAAAAACTTGCTATTTTATCAGCCCAGTTAATTCCACCAACACCAATCACATCCATTTGATCAGCAGGATTGTTATGAGTACCATATAAAGGTCCATCATTGCCTATCGCACTCACCATAATGACTCCATTAGCTGTAAGTTCCCAAACTTTATCAACAAATGGATGATCCATGAAGTCTGGACCACCAATGCTGAGATTTAATACAGTAATCTTTGATAGTATAGCATAATTAAAGGCATCAAGAAACCAAGATGTATAAGACGCTTGTTCGTTAGTAAATACTCGAAATATATGTAATTCCGCGTCAGGAGCAAGACCTAAACATTCACTGAATGTCGATGCTATGACTCCTGCTACAAATGTACCATGACCTAGAGTATCAGCAAGAGTTTTTTCATTAGTCCAGTTTGTTATTTCTTTGATGTTCTTTAAATGGGGATGTTGAGATGCTAAACCAGTGTCAAACACTGCCACCTTGACATTCTGACCAGTCAAACCCATCCTCCATAGTGTATCAACTTGCAAAACTGATGTTATTTTTTTGGGAATAGCTCTCAATAGTTTTCTTGTATTATGACGACTATTTGATGATGATGCTTCATTATTTTTTAAAGCATTTATTTTACGTTTAAAATTTTTGTATTCTGGTAAATCATCAGTATCTTCTTCTATTCTATCACTTTTACTTACATTTATATAGTTTAGACTTCTATGAACTAATCTTTGTGGTGTGACTCGTTTAACTAGAGGATGATCAGTAATGGCATCAAGACCATTTGATTTATCAGTTTCTTCTAAAACTACAACATCAAAATCACTCGGAAAATCACTAGCAGGATTATCACGGGATAAAACACGCCATTTGTTAACTCCTGATGAATTAAGTGCAGCACCAATATAATTTAATCGAGTCTGAAGTTTATAATAACCTTTAAATACAACGATGTATTCATTTTGAACTATTCTAGATGTGAATTGTATTTTCACTGTTGATGTATTTTCAGTTGTATTAGTAAACTTTTTTAGAATATTATCTGACAGTAATGTATCATCATCTCCAGATCCATTTTTTATTATTATTAGAATTAACAAGATTATTTGATTTAAAATCATCATCCACAAGTTTTCTGTTCATAATATTCGTTTATTCATTACCTAAAAAACAATAAATAAAATAATTATTGTCATTATTTTATAGTACAAAAGTAATTGAAATTTATTTCTTACATTGAGGTTAATGTAGCAGATGTTACTAATAATAAATTATCGTTATTCACTTGATTAAATAATGCATAAAAGATATTATAATTTGCTAAAAGTACTTGTAAATTTTTATAAATAATAATATGTTTTTTTGATAATTAATGGAATTATTCGTGACGGTGTTTGTTGTGAACATGGTAAAATTATAACCTTAAAATATTTTAGAATTAGAAAATAGCATTTAATTGTTTACAATATTTTAATAAAATAAATTAATGTAATTTATAGGTTAATAATTAAAAATTAGTGTAAATATATGAATAAATAGTCCATTTATTTTGAGATTATTTAAATATATTTTAGTTTAGGGCATGAAAGTGTGTTGTTATTATTTACACACTGCACAGGCGATACTACTGCATCCTGTTGGTGATAAATTCAATTATAATTTAAGTTTTCTCCTCCCTCTGCGCGTGGTTCTTCACTGATGGTTTTGAGAACACGTAAACATCCAAAGCGTCTTTGCTATTCAACGTATACCTACAATGTAAAAAAATAGCTTTAATTATAATCTAGAGTGTATGTGGTGAATCGTGTTGTGTTACTCTAAAAACGTAGTCTAAGCATTTTTGTACTCCAGTTAAAATAAAACGTGAGTAAAAATAATCATTGATATTATGAAAATGTAATTGATATTTTTTTTAAAATATCAACTTTATAAAATAACCTAAACTGTATGTGTAAATAAGTGATAACCCCATACTTCACCATTAGAAATTTGCGCGGGTAGAATGTTGATTGATAAATAAGGACAAGTTTGCATGTAATTTTGTAATTACTAAATGATGAATCTTTTTTATTGATAGAATAATTAATTTTCAGGATTAAAATGAAATTTAAAGAAGGAGAAATAGTCCTGGCAAAACACCCAGAATCGGATGACTTCCAGAAAGGAAAGGTTATGACCGCAAGAGGTGATAGATATCGAGTAATGTTTGAAGGGGGTGAGGAGTATACATTGTATGGAGATTCAATTCAGGTAAACATGAATAAAAAAAACTTCATCATCATTATATTAAGTATTTTTTTAATTTTTCATTTTTTTTGTTTTTTTATTACATAACTTTTGGCGGAACAAAATATAAATTGGAGGGAAAAGTAACATTTTTTAAAATATTACACTAAGAACAAATTAAATATTGTCTGATTATGTTGAATTTATTGTTGATGAATAAATATTTATTACTTTCAGCCGGAAAGACCATCACGGATTACAGGAAGAGCCAAAGGTAGACCTAGGAAGAGTCCTTCAAGGAAATCTCCAAGTCGAAAGTCACCAAGCAGAAGATCACCAAGTAGACGATCTCCTGGACGATCTCCGAAGGCTCGAGTGACAAAGTTACCATCAAAAACGCGTTCAGATGATGAAAAAAGTAAATAGAAAATATTTATTTCAGTCTAAAAGAAGACACAGTCTTCTAAAGCTATCTAAAACTCAAACTCTCTACAGAGATGAAATGATCAAGTATATAATTACCAAATACTTTATTCAGAAAATAATTAATCAATTATTTATTGAAGGTTTTAAAACTGATTCCCAAAGCACGATGAGTGAAACTGACGAAATTGGAGACTTGGTTTCCATCTCATCACGAAGTAAAGAGGGTCCAGTTGCTAGAAGAAGGTCTGTACGTATTCGAGAAAACTTGATGAAGACTGAAGGAGTATTTTCTACACGGTCTATAGATCGTGCGGCTTCACTTCCTGTTGAACGCAAGTCTATCATGTACGAATATTTGTTGGAGACCAAGGAAAGAGGATTTTCTGTTCAACGTGAACCTGTAAGTTCATTATTAGGTTAGTCCATGAATTCGTATGTATTATTGATTATTAATCAATTCATTTTATATCTAGGATGTTCAAAAACTACATTACGAAGAAGACGTGCTGCCCGATTCATCAACTCAAGATAAAGCAAAGAAGGAAATAGAAATAATCAGCCAACCACAAGAGTGGGGAGGTTGGTTTGGAACATTGTGCCTTACATTTATTCTACCACTTGCCGTTATTTTACCACAAGTTGCCTGTTTTAATAACAAATGTCTTTTAAGTGGATACCACATGCCTCAGAAGTGGCAATCGTACCTTAATATTTATGCAATACTTGCATACCTTGGATTATTATTATCAGTGTCCATCTTATCTGTCATACCGATTGGGAAAAAAGTTGATGGACAGCAAAGCAAAGTTGGTAGACTTCAATATCGGATGAATGGTTTAATGACTGCGGTCATTATTATGGGAGCAATAGGATTTGGAGAATACCATGGATATAAAGTTTTTGATTACATACTAAGGTCCATTTTCAAGTTTGCCATTGGTGGATGGATTATTGGAACAATTTTAGCGATTGGATTGTACATTAGAGGAGGAAAAATTCCTGTATCAAATACAAATATTTATGCATCTACTGGTAATTTTATCTACGATTTTTGGCAAGGAAGAGTAGTCAATCCGAGGGTTGGAAAATTAGATCTCAAGATAGTCTTGATTCGAACGAGTATTATTGCAACAGTAAGTTTCAATGAATCATCATCAAGGATTCTTTATATTAAAAAGTTCCGATCAGGGGACACCTCCAAAAATGAATTCTTTGTGCTGGGATACACTTAAATAATAAATAAATTTATCTAGACTGTATGAAAGATGGTGCAGAGCAAAGGGGGAGCCACGTTTGACGAATACAGGTACGATTTGAAACGAATTATGTTGACTGATGAGAGAGTTTAACTGGTACAGCATCCATCGTATGATTGAAAGGTCCAGATTCGACTCTCGGTCTCAACATAATATATTTTTCGCTGAAAATCGTCCTGGACTAGTTGTGGAGTCGTCCATATGTATTTAAAATTGGAAAAAAGTGCCCCCTAATTGGAACTCTACCCAAAGGCTTCCTTCATTCTGAATATCTAATTAATTAATGATTTTTCTCTATTTGTATTAGATAATAATTAATTCAGCAATCATCGTAAAGTCTGTGCAAGGAATTACACTTGAGACATTGAAATATTTAAATAAAACAATAATTGTAGCTTCGGGAATGCAAATATTTTATTGTCTTGATGCATTAATTTATGAAGCCGCTTCATTGACATCATTTAGAGTAATGTACGAAGGAACTGGATATATGACTTGTGTTGCAAATTTGTTATATCCGTTTTTCATTACCTTGGGACCTAGATATTTACTCAGTCAAAGAATGTGAGTATTCAATAATTAAATTATTTATTTATTTTAAAAGGAACATTTTATAATTATTTAATTTATTGCAGAAGTCAATCAAATACTGTGCTACACATTTTAGGCTTCACTTTCTTAGTAGGATACTTGATTTATCGTCTTAGCAACTTGCAGAAAGATAAATTCAGGACGAATCCTTACATGAAGGACGTATCTCGTAAGTACACTGTTTTAAATACATTTTAAATATTCTTTTTTGAAAGTCGTGATTTTGTCATATCTTTACATTTTAATCCATTTAAAAGCATATTGAATGGATTAAAAATGAATGTACGGACGGACAAATATACGTACGTATGTGATATTATTTTTCGTCTTTGATATCTCGAGAACTACTGAAGATATTGACTTCGGACAAATTTCATTCGAAAGATAATGCAGTAAAGAAGATTTTAAAGAAGTTTAAACAATTTCCTAAGGTTTATAACAATGATCATTAGTTATAAATAATTGAAGAACGTTTAAACTTTTTTTTTTTTATTTTATTGGAATTATTGAAGAATAAACTCGAATGGGAAGTTCATTGTGTGGGCTCAAAATGCATTCAGACCTATTTTTTAAAGACTTTGAAGACAACTTAATTAACTAATCATATTGCTTTCAGATCTAGAGAGTATTCTAACGAACAAAGGAAAGAAAATAATCGTCTCTGGATTGTGGGGATTTTTAAGACGTCCAAATTATTTCGGTGATCTCATAATGAATTGGAGTATGGCATGTATAGTTTCAAATGATGGTATTCTACCTTATTATCCAGCAATATGTTGTACACTAGTGTTGATGCATCGTGCAATTCGTGATGATGCTCGGTGTCGAGCACGTTATGGAGCTGCTTGGGAACAATATTGTTCGCGTGTGAAATCGTTAATTTTAAAGGGAGTATTTTAAATAAACATTAGAACAAATAATTGAATTTTAACCAATTTTTTTTACAAAACAAAAATCTAAAAAAAATTTAGTAATCAAAATTGTTTATTTATCGATAAATTTTAAATGCCATTAAGCATTAAATGGAGGAGTAACTTTTTATTGTAAATTGTGTGAATTAAAATCAATCGTAAGATTGATTCAAGTGTGTTTAAAAATGACAATTATACAAAACCGCCATGATGAACAATTTAAGATTAAATTATTTGTGTAATAAATATAACAGAATTGAGACAAAATAGATTTTTATTAATCTTAGAGATAAAATATTCTTAAATGGATGATATTAACACTTGTGTGCACTTAAAATGCAATGCAATGCTATTTACATGACAATTACCTGAATCTTAGAAGTGTAATATCACATAATTGTTTAAGTATTAATGAATAAGTACAGATTTAAAAATATCTCATTAAATTTAAGAATATTAAATTAATTAGTATATTTTCTACCTTTGTATAGCATAATATCTACAAAGAATTAATGTAATATTGAAATAAAAATGTAAGTTTTTGGTACTTAAGTTTTATTATTTATATTTTTTAACTAATTAAAATATTTTTGTTTCAAGATCCAGGTTTTTTAAGGCAAACAAAAAATTTTCTCTAAAAAAAGACTCAATTTATTGAGATAATAAATATATGATTACAATGGAATTTTACTATTGAAGATTGCTTGAAGTTTCCTGATTGATAAATTAATTAATCACCAGTCATCGTCATGAGGAGGAGGTGGTGGTGGTGGTGGTGGACTGTAATTAGATGTCATGATTTTAATTAAACAGTTAAATAATACAAAATTAATTCTACTAGCAGGGTAAAAAAATTATATTTTATTTTTAAATTAAAAATCTCTCCTGCCATTACTTTTAACGACCAATCAACACCCGAATGAAGCGATGACGGATATGATGATATTATGACGATAATTGGTTATGCCTTTTTTAAGAAAGGATACTTACTCTGGACTGCGCCAAGTTGCTCTATCTATCACTACCGTTTCTGCACTATCTCTGCAATGATAAGAAATGAATTTATTTAATCTTCATTCAATGATTGATTGAAAAAAGTATCCTTACTGTCTAGATGTTGTGAAGATCATCATCTTTCCAGAAGTATCTCTATAAGAAGTGGCTAAAACATGTGCTATTGGTGTGCTTACTGTAATTACCCATATACACAACACAATTATGAACCAGAACCCGTCCTAAAAAATTTATTTCTTTATTAACATTGACGTAGATTGATTTTGAAATAATTTCTTACCATAGGTCCTACGATGTTGTAGCAGAAAAGTGTTTTAAAACCAACCATAACATCCCACAATGGACATTTAGCAACCCCTAGTGTCATTTCTGTTAAAACATGAGTTCTCCATTGATCCAGATAGCTATTGAGCCTCTCAACATACTGTTTAGTTTTCTACAACAGAAAGAAAAATAGCCATTTATTTTAATACATGAAACTATGCTTGATAATATCTGTTTTTTTCGCCTGGGTTTTCTATTTATTCCTTGACTTCATCATTCTCTGGACCTGGTACCAGTTTACCTACCAACTGCGAAATAGTTTCCCCCTGTAGATCCATGTAGTACTGAATTTTCTTCAGCTGACTAATAGTATCATTGACTTTGCGTTGGTAAGGACGTAATTGGATCTCCAAAGTTATTAATTGATCAACCAACGAGTCTTGGATCATCATTAGAGGCTTCACTCTATCTTCCATGAGATTTCGCATTGACAAACCGATTGTTTCGAATTCCCTTGATGTCCTGCGGTCATTCAACTGCCTTGCTATATTGTAGATCTGATCTGATAGAGCTCTCAAATCTCTATCAACTATTGGTCCACGTATCTACAACAGAAACAATTTTGCTGCTGTAATTAGATCACCTTCAATGTAAATCATAGTTATTGCAGCTGAGAAAAAATTTTGGAAGCCTACTTTTGATCGATAGTCCGTAAGATTGATACCAGAAGCATACTGGACATTATCTAGCTTCCCTTCCAAGCTTGGAGTAAGAATTTTTAAACCACGTAGATCAACTTTCAATGAAGAGAATGCTTTGGTCAGGTCTGACCATTTCCAGTAATCTGTTATCTCACCCAACTCCAGGGGTTTGCTAGTAGGCTGATTGAGGTAAACTGTTTCATTCTGTCTGCACTTCCTTAAAAAAAAAGATCATCAAGATATTTTTACAAGAAAATAAAACATTTAGATATCTTTTGATCTAAATGAAAGATAGCAAAGAGATTTGAGCTTTTTTTTACTCTAGTAAATCCTTTAGAGGACGGTTTAATGGTTTCCCCAAGAATGGTTTAGTCTCCAGCAGAACTTCAATCATTTTATAATTTGGATCCTCAAGTGGCCGACATGTCATCACTTCTGTATGAGATGAGATAACAACTGCGGTAATGAAAATCATCCAAAGCATTATTGTGGCTAGACAATTGACAAAAACTCCACTGGAATATGACATAAAAGTTTAGTTAGGATGTTTGATATTTTTGTTTATATCTATCAGATTATTTACCAGAGCAAGCCAGATCGTAGTTTCTTTTCAGATTGGCATTTCAATGACAAAGCAATCAGAGTTAATAACCAGATGAATAGTATCCCGCAAATTGTACCTGCAGTGAAGGTAATATTTTATAGGGGAGTTATATTTTTAGAGATGGATCAAAGAGGACTAATGAGGTGAATAAAATAGTACATTTTTAATTACCAATTCCTACATGCCATCGTATCTCATTAAAATCGAATATATAGGGAATGACTTTGTTGATTTTCCTTTCAATTGATTTTAGTCGTTTTGAAAATTGAGAATTACTAGACTCTAAATTTCTTGTTTCACTATATAATCTATTCCTGGATTCTCCTAGTTCTCGTCGAATTTCTACAAAAATAATTGATACATCAAATTAATTTTGGTTTTTAAATAAAATATTGCTAGAAATGATTACTAGCATTTTTTTTTTTTTATTAATATTGGCAATTTTGGGGGTGAAATGAATTTTTTTAACATTTTTCATGGATATGTATGTTTAGCTTAGATTCAAACCTTTCTAAATATCTCTTAAAAATCATTATTAGATGACTCGAACGAGAGTTACAGAGGTCTAAAGTCGAAGTAAGGGTCGAAAAATCATCCATCCTTGGTCTTCGGACTTCTATAACTCGTAAAGAAAATGTCGAACGATGATTTTTAGGAGGTATTTAGAAACTCTAGAATCGAAGCTACACATATATATCCATGGAAAATTCAAAACAAATTTATTTCACCCTTAAAATTGCAAAAATACTTGGCAAACTTTAGGAAAAATGTGACTTTTTTTACGTTTTGGTGATTTTAAGGGTGAAAGAAATTTTTTAAATAGTTTTTATGGACATGTGTGTTTAGCTTAGATTCTAAGGTTTTCAAAACGTCTTTAAACAACGTAATTGGACCTTCCGTTTCAAAGTTATCGAGGTTTAAACTCAGGGGGATGATTATTTGTAATTTGTATCCGGTTTTACCCGTTTTCAAGGGTGTTAAAATGAATTTTCTCAAGCTGTGCCTCGATTTCGCATTTCTACACATCAAGACGAAGAGAATGAGTCCTCGATCATCAAAATCGAAGGACTTTTATTTTTTAGCAAAAAAAAAAATGGAAAAAGGGTGCCACTTGCCATTTTTTGGGGGTTGAAAAATAAAAGTTGTCCGATATTCAAGTTTGACTACTCATTCTCTTCGTCTTGATGCCCAGAAATACGAAATCAGGTCAAACATCTGAAAAATCCATTCTTTCACTCCTAACATTTAAATTTAGAAACAAAGCATTAAAAAAAGTAAATTAAATAAATCGCTATATGAGGATGATGCTCTAGTGGGAAGCAAGACTAGGACTGGTCCATCACCAGACATTGGAGACGTTGATTCAATGATGGACTAATAATGCCCAAGCGTTGCTTCATCCTAGAGGATCCAAGCTTAAATTCAAGTATATGATGTTAATTACGATTGCGAGCATCTAGAGTGTAACGTGCAATATGATGAGGAATATACAGATATTCTCCTCGTGCTTGGCGTGCAGCTTCAGTCAAGTTATCTCGATTAACACTTCGTAATCTTAATAAACGTTCATCTCGTGACAACTGTAAAATATGAAATAAGTGCATCAGAAAGCAATGGATAAATTGAAGTTGTTATTAGGAAAGAATCAGTTTCACCTGAGTGATTTTAAAATTGAGGATAAATCCAGAAGTGTTAATTGTAGCACATAGAGACCTATCTTGTGGTGAAATACAACCCTTTCTGGTACCATCCAGATCACGTCTGATGCTTTCAATCTCGTGATTCAATTCAGCACTTAAATCTCGTGCTTCTTCAGCATTTTTTATCAGCATATCAGCATTCATTGAGATTTCTTGACTGGCTAAATACAAACAAAACCTTGGAATTCAATTTAAAAAGCTAATAAATCAAGGATAACATTTTTATTGGATCCTTTTGAATTAAAACTAGAACATGTAGGAGTATTTGAGGAGTAAGAAAAAAAAAATGGTGATTGTTCTCAAAGAATGCTGTTACCATCAGCTACTTCTAATAATTGGCTCAATGCATTTTCTAGACCAGTTTCTCGATTTAAATCCGATTGAATTGGTTTCCCCAACAACTCGTCGATGTCTATTGCAGAACAAGAATATTTCATTACTTATAAGCAATGAAAAAACATTTAAGCTCTTCATCATTTCATTACGCACTGTCTAGATCCACCATTATGGCCTCGTTAGCAACATTTAGACTTCGAGTTAGACATTTTCTTAGTTGTACTGTGGTATCTGTGTAGTAATCACTCAGATCCTCCATCGCAGTCTCAAATGTCAGGGAAATTTTATTAACTCCATCACTTATTGATTCATTGCAATAGATTAATCCAGAAGCTCCAACCCTTTAGAAAGTTATTATTCATTTTTCTTGTTGAGAAATATCTACTGGAGAGTGTTAATTTATTTACCCAAGGAGAACGATTCCACAGGTGAGTAAGAAAATAAGGAACCCAGGATATTTTGGTGGTTTGTAGTCATCTCTGATGGGTCGACATGCTAGCCAACATTCAATACCAGGAACCACACACGCCAAAAGTAAACAAATGCTGATCAAAGCCAGCAAGCCTCCTTCGATATAAAGATACTAAAAAATATACATCTTTAAATAATTCAGCATTGATTAAAATAATTTTTTTATCAAAGAAAAAAAAATAATGAAAAGCAGATTCTAACATGCTAGAAGTTTGAACGATTTTAAAAAATTCGTATTACCGTCAAAAATCATCGAATTGACTTCAACCAGGGCTTATTTTAAAGCTTATTCTTTCTAGAATCTAGTCAAGGTCACAGAGAAGTTGAAAAAAATTTTCTATACCAGCATATTAATTTCAAGTTAATTTAAATAACTTTGCTTTGAGTTAAAGAGACTCTAGGATCTTTTCCAATTTTTTTAGCTGCAACTTGAGGTGATGGAAATTTTTTAATAAAGTATAAAATAATCTAGAGAAAAAGAGCTTTAAAACAAGCCTTGATTGAAGCAAATCTGATGGTTATTGCCCGAAATATGAGCTTTTAAATATTTATCTAACTTTGATGATTTCTACATCTATAGCTGTGCTACTCGTAATTGTTAAGTGTTAAAGAACTCACCTCAGAGACCAATTTCGATGGAGTCATGCGATTCTCCATCACATCTCTAATAAGACCTGCAAATGTAACCAACTCCCATTACAACAATTTATCCATAGATGATTTTATTCTATCATCTAGGATAACTTACTGTGAGGTATATCATAAGGCATGATAACTTTATTAAAATCACGTAGAAAATCAAATGGAATAGTTTGATTCCTTAAAGGTAAATCCATTATCTTGAAGTGTACACTGTTATCGATTTTCGGAAACTCTAAAATAGATTTCGTAACTTCCCATTTTTGTGGCATCGTTAGAGGATTAGATTCAGTTGAATTGTCTTTTAATTCAGAAACCTCTGAGGTTGTAATGTTCAATGTCGAATTTCTATTATGATCTCCAATAACTTTATCATTACTGTCAATCAAACTTACGTATATTATGCTATCATTGGAGTAATTATTGCTAATATTATTACTGCTGGAGTTGAAGTAATTTTTTTCCAAATCAGAATCATGATAGATAGCCACGGTCATTGATAAGAAGCACAGAATCACTACAAGGTTCATCCAACAACCGATTGAAAAGCTTTGATTAATTTTTTTCATGATCAATTATTACTCTAGCAAAATATTTAACTATTACCAATTCCTCTCAAGGTAATAATTAGAGATAATAAAGTTGATAATTAATCAATTAATCACACCTCTAGCAAACATGATGAGTACTTGATGTAGCAACATTCAATAATTGGTGTCAAGAATTAAGAATACTGAATTAATATCAATAAAAAAACCTGTTGTTCTTTTGTCGGAATGCAATCGAAGACTGGTGAGTGAAATGATGCCATTCTTAGGGTCTGCAGAGGTTTCCGGAAGCCAGGTAAAGGTAGAAATAGAAGTAGGTTGATCAATAGAAGATAAACTCGTTTAGGATTATATGGAACCAATTTTCTTGTCAATTAAAGAAGGAATATTTTTTTGAATTTTATTACCTTGTTAACAAAAGAATTATCCTTTATGTAATCAGAAAATCTGCATTTATGAAAATGTTTTAGAAATAATAACTTACAATACCAATAAGTTAGTTAAAATAATCCACAAATTTAGAAGTTACCTTCGAGAATACTTTTTTTTTTTAATTTTCTGCACATAGTGAAACAATCAAATAATTTTTCGAAGAAGTCTACATAAAAATGAAGATAGTCAGCTTTAAAAGTAGACGATATTACAGAACTTCTTGAATTTTGTGTTATACATATGTATATGTAGTGCCTCTGCACTTACATTGATATTTCTTGTATTTAATTCAATGTATTTATTATCGATCGTGATTGATACTGATAACACTTGTCGTCAGGTCAATCACCCCACTAATTAGAATACGAATTAGGTTACACCCTAATTCTTTCCTCAGTAATTAGCGAATAATGGAATAAGACGCTGTATTCTTTCATATCACGCTTTACACAGTAAAGTGTTACTCAATAAATGGAGAACAACTTTATTTAATGTATGGATCTATGAATTTCATACAACCCGACCTTCCATGATCTACTACATATATACTTATATTGGTATATTATCATTTAACGTAATATTTGAATAGCCGAGCGTCTTAAGACACACGTTTAAACGGTAGACACACAGGAAGGTCGCAGGTTCGAGTCTCTATCGATGGAACAAAAATCTTTAATTAGCATATCACACTTTTTTTTAAAACGATTGATATCCAAGTTCTTCAAAGCAATAAAATAACGATAACAAATAATGAAAATCATTATTGTTATTATTGTTATTAGCGTAATGAGTAAATCTATTTCATCTCATAGCTCGCTTAGAATAGACATAGCAGTGATGAACTAAGATAATGAAGTTAATCGAATTCAAAGTAATAAAAATATTCTATACCATCATTTATTCATGGCTGAATGTTTTTCAATGATGAATACAAAACATTCTTGCTTAGAAAATATTAAACAGGTTTTATTGTTTAAACAATGGTATAAAAATTATAATGGTATGGTAATATAAGCTTGTAGTTGCTTTTATTGACGCATTAGACTCTCAGCAATCATCATGTGAGTATTACCAAACACAATAAATATTTTTATAATTCACCAAAATTGAAAATAAGCTTAGTTATTTTTTTGTTGTTGTAGGAAATCAATTATTGTTACTGCTATATGTCTCTGTGTTACTTATGCAAGTGCAGAAAATTTACAACAAAAATTGATTCATGAAAAGTTCCATGAAATCCAACGACTAAAATTTCCACAAGATCCAGAATGTGGAATGTTTTCTAGCGATTGGTATTACAATACTCTGGAGGAGGGGGACAAATTTGGATTGCCATGGATGATGTCTGTATCAAGGAAAAATGACTCTAGACATCTTTGTGATGGTGTTCTAATCTATCCAGATGTCTTGATGACTACTACTCATTGTGTAGAGAAGTAAGAAAGATGTTGATCCTTAACTTTACATCTCAAGTGTGTTAAATTATTCAATCAATAGGAAATAACTTTTTTTCCAGTGATGTGGATGAGGAACTGATAGTTACAAGAAGATCAAAAGTTCATGAATCTCATGATAGGGGCAACAAAGAGCGGATAGTTTCTGAAATTCATTTAGATCCAACATACAGAGCTTGCTCTCGTCGCAATGATTTTGCTATTTTAATTCTATCAAGGCCTTTCAAACTTGATAATAATGTCAAAGTAGTCTGTTTACCTTCTTTGAATGATTCCTATTATATCGGACACTGTGTTAAGAAATTGATAGACGATCAAGTGCCACCTGAACTTACACAGGACCATGATCATTGTGGAGATCGAGTTTTCATGGCTTTAAATTCATCGGAATCTGTAGAAGAAGCATCTTGTGAACAAGGAAATAGAACTGATGCTTTTATTAAGGTAAGAATTATTTTCAATTAATTTACTCGAATTATTTTTTAACAATCTTTTTTTAATTCACTTGCAGCGAACTCAAACATATGCATTGTCATGTGGATTATCACATTCTCCAGAGAAGTTTTATTACCTAGGATCAATGGTCAGTATTGAAATGTGTGGACCAGACACTGTAGGGTACCAGTTCTATGATACTTTGTATAAAATTATGCCATGGATGCATCGCGTTTTAAAAAGTCGTTTCATACATTTTGAAGCTGACGAGAATCTTATTCAGGTTTAAGTAACTTCATTTGATTGTATAGATGATTTAATAAAGAGTTGGTTTTATACTTAATAAAATAATGACAATAATAAAAAAGAGAGATGTCAATGATGAAAATTATGATTTTTATTATTATTATAATTATGAATAAATCTGTCCAATGGTATCTAATTACATAGAGTTCTATCTAATCTTATATCATGCTTAAAATAGATACAGCTTAACTTTCAAGTGATAAAAGTATTTTATGCCATTACTTATTCATAGCTGAATATTTTTAGCTGCTTAAAGAATATTAAACAGGTTTTATTGTTTGATCAATGATATAAAAATTATGGTGGTATGGTAATATAAGATCATTATCTTCTTCATTGACGCATCAAACTCTCAGGAATCATCATGTAAGTATTTACCAAACATAAAAAATATTTTTATAATTTACTTAAGTAATTTCCTTTTTTGTTATAGGAAATCTATTATTGTTGCTGTTCTATATCTATATGTCACTCATACGAGTGCAGTAATTTTACAACAAATATTAATTCGTGAAACGTTCAATGAAATCCAAAGACTTGAATTTCCACAAGATCCAAGATGTGGAATGTTCATGGGCAGCAGGTATTACAATACTCCGGAGGAGTTTGACAGATTAGAATTGCTTTGGATGATGTCTGTATTAAGGAAAAATGACTCTCAACATCTTTGTGATGGTGTCCTAATCTATCCAGATGTCTTGATGACTACTGCTCATTGTGTGGAGAAGTAAGTAAGATCTCGAAATAGAACTCGAAAGTAGTTCAGGTATTCCGAAGTACGATTAGATCCAGATTAGATACTCCTTAATATGTACGGCTATCTGATCAATTCCCTAAACTTCAGTACGGTGTTTTTTTAATTTATGGGTAATTAGTTTCCAGTCTATAATCAAAAGATATGAAATAATAAATTTAGCAATAATTCCTAGTAATTTTATACATGTTTTAATCAAGACTCATGTTTTTTCTTCATCTCATTGTCAGTAATCAATTATTTTTATAATAAATAGTACATTATTAACCAAGGGAGCAAAGTATGCTATTCTGATGTGGGTAGCAATCACCTATGGAAGAATATCTTACTTTGTTCCCGTGGCTAACATACTATTTTTTATCATACCATCGTCGAAAATTAAAGTTTGTTGTCTGTTTCGAGGTTGGAAAAGTGACATTTTCTCTCCCGCAGAGAAAGACAACGCCTGACTGGACATGCACACAGTCGATTTTTTCTCTCTTTATGTAAGATAGGATACGTTGCTTTAGGACCTGGAAACGAGGAGCAAACTTTAACTTTAGGCAAGGGTATGAGAGAAAATATTTATGTGTATTAAATTATTCCATCAATAACTATAATTTTTGTTCCAGTAAAGTAAATGAAGAACTGATAGTAATAAGAAGATCAAAAGTTCATGAATCTCATGATAGGGGCAACAAAGAGCGGATTGTTTCTGAAATTCATGTAAATCCAACATACAGAGCTTGCTCTCGTCGCAATGATTTTGCTATTTTAATTCTATCAAGGCCTTTCAAACTTGATAATAATGTCAAAGTAGTCTGTTTACCTTCTTTAAATGATTCCTATTATATCGGACACTGTGTTAAGAAATTGATAGACAATCAAGTGCCACCTGAACTTACACAGGACCATGATCATTGTGGAGATCGAGTTTTCATGGCTTTAAATTCATCGGAATCTGTAGAAGAAGCATCTTGTGAACAAGGAAATGGAACTGATGCTTTTATTAAGGTAAGAATTATTTTCAATTAATTTACTCGAATTATTTTTTAACAATCTTTTTTTAATTCACTTGCAGCGAACTCAAACATATGCATTGTCATGTGGATTATCACATTCTCCAGAGAAGTTTTATTACCTAGGATCAATGGTCAGTGTTGAAATGTGTGGACCAAACACTGTCGGGTACCAGTTCTATGATACTTTGTACAAAATTATGCCATGGATGCATCGCGTTTTAAAAAGTCGTTTCATACATTTTGAAGCTGACGAGAGTCTTATTCAGGTTTAAGTAACTTCATTTGATTGTATAGATGATTTAATAAAGAGTTGGTTTTACATTTCAAAAATTTGATGAGCTATTGTTTATGAATAAAAAAAATAAGAGAATTCGTAGGAAAATTTGCTTGAAATTTAGGCCAGCCAAAGCTCAGTATGAAGCTGATCATTTTTATTTTTAAAAATTATCTTTTTTATTATGATCTTATCTTATGTTAAAGATTATGTTATTTATCGTATTACCGATTTTCCTAAATATCACTATCATTTTTCTTTTATAGTTCCAAAATTTTGCAATAAACAAATGAGTTTTTTTCGCAATTTACCTTTGTTGTTAAAAGTAATTGTTCTCAATACATAATATTTATACATTATGTAAAATATAATTTATATAATATAATATAAAATAAATGTCAAAGTAAAAAAAATCTAGTGTACTTTAGACAACGCAATTGATATGTCAACACATCTATCGGGGCATTCGAGAACGTCAGCCATTAAGTACCTTTGGCCGATGCTGGCATTGGTGGGAAAAGAAGAATACCATTGCAATTACAGTGTACCAGTGCTCTGATTTTCATTCATGACTTTAAAAACATTGAAATTACATTTATATAAAATTTTTATGAAGACCGTCCTTAAGAGCACCACCGGTCCTCAAATGCACCCATCTGATACTAAAAATGTCCGCGAAGACACCTTGAGATATGTATATACATATACATATATTAATTTTCAACAAATATTCGAAATCATTATTGGTTTTCATTGATAAAACAATCTTCACTAATTCATATCTCTCTCTCTCTCAACTTCCGTTCACCTCGCTCGATCACACTTATTATAACGCTCTTGTCGCACATTCACTAGCTTACTTCTCAAGCCAAGCATGTGTAAAGAAGTTTCAAGTCCAAAAATTTATTGTAAGTAGTCATTTTTAATTTTTTTTTGGAGTATTTTAAAATTTGGGGTGTCACCTCTGATTTGGATGAAACTTTGGGCATTTGTTGACCTTGATGAGACATGAAAAACCCCCAAAGGATTTTTGGCGCAAATGCCCCATATCATTTTTATGGGCAAAATAAAAATGGTCCTTACCAGTGTTATAGTATCCCTCACCGTGTTAAGTCTCTAAGAGCAGTCGATAGATGGCAAATCCTAACAATTTTCTCATATGTTTAATTGATTCAGAGATCAATATAAGTGTGATCGATGAACTACTTTCTATGAAAAATACTATAACACAAATGGAAGATTTTTACAATTTATTTAAAATAAATAAAACAGTCTCTCAGTAATCATTTGTGTGAATTTCTGTGGCGCCGTCGATGTAGGAAATTAAAACGAGATCCTTTCACAGAATTATTAAAGGCAATTAAACTTTGCTATCCAGGGTGGTCTGAAAAAAAACCCTAAACATATTTCTTGAATTTCACTGTTCTTGGGAGTGATCCCAATGAATAAATGACTAAATATGTTAAAATGTTTAAACCCCCATAAAAAATTTATGGTGCATTTGCGCCAAAAATCCCTTGGGGAAAATTCATCACTAATTGAGGTAAACTCGGAGGTGACACCTAATCGTAAGTTTATCCTCCAATTTTCCCAAATTAAAATGTGGCGTAAAACCGGCAACCCTACTTTTAAATATATTGAAAATAACACTGTGTATTGAAATAATTGAAAATTGTACTTAGGGGGATTTGAACCTACGACCACTACTTTAGGCAAATTAAACCGGTGCCTTTACCCGCTCGGCTATTGATTGTGATCGTCGTGTAAGTACAGACAAAGTGTGCTCAGACCTAGTTTTTAAGTTGAAGTTATATGTCAAAATATTGTATCCATGTAACATAATTTATGTATCGCAATATCTATATAACATATATGCAATGCATGTTACATTACACTCATGTTATTTCGTTATATTGATGTTATGCTATACTGAGATAACAGCTGTAATGTTATTTCGTTATTTTAATAGATTATTACAGTGATAAGACATATGTGTCACTGTTTGTTATATCACATGTTACATTTCGTGACTTTTATGTAACATTACAGGATCATTGAGTGTTTACTGCGACATTATTAATTAAGCAATGTTATCAAGATTCTTCAAGTGCAAGTATTTTCAATAAAGTGTATATCACTGGTATTCTTTTTAGATATTTTTATAAAACATTCCATAGGACCCAGTATATCTCAAGGTGATTTTGCTTAATATTCTTGTATTGTTATGTTGATTGTATATCTAAAAGATGCTTCATAAATTGAATTAGATAATCATGTTAAACGTGATAACAAGTAAAATATGTAAAGTTATTACAATTTTTATCAATCGGTTGTCATCTAGATCTTCTTTAGCATTACCAACATCTAGAATGAAATAAAAATAAACGAACCAAAATATAACGGACGTGATTCTTTGGTAGGTTGACTCGTTAGTAGGCTTCTTATCCGTTTTTCTCGTTTTCATGTGAATACTATGGTCCTATTGTTGATTCCAAGTCTATACATCGTGTATGTACACTCAGAAGAGTTGTCAGAAGAGCTATTTACTTCCCTACCTTTTGTAATGTGTCGCTGGCGAGCATTCGAGACGTGTCCAGACTGCGGAATCAGTCGATTTCTTCTGATTTTAGAAAAATCTCTGCTCCGGACGCTTCCTTTTTCATCTATTGATGTTGCCAAAATAAATATGGCGGTTGGAGGTCCATATGGAATTTTCGATTCTCTGAATCCATTTTCAATAAAAATGGTAAAGAGATGGCAAATGATTTTAGACTAATCATGAACAAAGCTTTAATTGAAATCTCTGATTAAATCATCAACTAAACAATAAGTTATTGATGGAGGCTTTTTCATAAAACCATTGAAGGGAATCAATGATCAATAAAGAGAATATCCTTGAGTGTTAAAAATAATGAGAAAAGAGACTTGTAATGAGTCAGTAGATACATTGATATCTTTTGTAGCGAGATTTTGCTTAAAGTCTTAGATCTATTCGCGACTTTAATCCGATTTAAATGAAACCTTCACTCAGGTGTAAGTTCGTGATAATGGATATTGCTATTCGAAGTATCTCTCGCGTTAAATGATGTCATTGGGTGGGAAAATGAGACGTGGAAAAAATAAATAGATTTAAAAGTTAATCAATCTCTAGAGCTCACTTGAATGCTGTGACTTTATTCTCTAAAAAGAAATTAGTAACTATTGGCTAATTTCGAGTGAAGATTTACTATTTGTCGCATTGCTAAGTGACGCGATGGGAAATAGTAAAATTTCACTGGTTGAATCAGTGAAATAATACTTTACTAGTTGAATTAGTCAATTGATACCAATCGAACCAGTGAATTTGACTAACTGGACTAGTGAATAAGAAGATATATCTATACATTCATATATGCAACAATACATGTATACAATCCGATGATTAGAGATTCAATTCATTCATTCTTATTTATTTCATTTAAAAATATCGAAATTTATTAATCAAATGACAATACAACTTATCTCATCTTTCAAATATCTATCGAATAGGAATATTATTTATCTTAAAAAAAAGTTATTCACAACGTAAGGATTATTCTGGTGATTTAATATTCATCATATTTACATGCAGAAACGAGACAGAACTTTTTGTCTTGATGTTCATCTTGAAAATATATTTATCAATGAATGCATAGAAATGATTTAATTGTTCTGGGTAAACTATACACACTTGAAACTGCACATTAATAAATAATGATAAAACATCGACATGCGTGACATCATGAGCCATAATCCTGGAATGAATCTTCAAGATTTTTACTGGCTTAATTAGTAAATGGGCCCGAAATAAATAATTTTACAGTAAAATTATACCTAACTGGATGAACCAGTAAAATGTTTACTAATTTAATTTTAGAGAGTGGGTAATTTTTCATTTATTTTAAAATATTTTTGTTCATGAGGAAAAAAATATGTGAAGTTTAATTGTTTTTTTCTAGTAAATTGAACAGATTGGGTTTGGTACAGACAAATAGATTTCATCAGACAAAATAATGTTTGCAGCTGTTAATGAGTAACAAGACAATTTAACCATGATATTACGACGATTCTAAGATAGTTTAGTAAACTTTGTATAGAAATGCGCTCTCTTGCGGATTCTTGGCGGAAAGCGTATACGTGAAATGATGTACGGATGGATGAAGGGAAGATCGAAAGCGTTTTAGAAGACCTGAGAAGCCTCAGCGAATACCTCTTAGAGGCTTAGAGATTACACTTTGGGCTTGAGAACGATACGAAGGGAGAGAAATGAGAGAGGTAGAGAAGGAGAAAAGGGCTATGATGGTGCAGGCGGTTTCCGCATCTCTCCAAACCGCACATTCCCACGAAGACTTTGACTCAAACTTATAATACCAACTAGGCTCGATGCAGTTCGAGTAGACCTCATTCAATTCCATTAAAACGTGTTTTACACAAACATATATCGACTTTAAGTCTAATAATAAATCACTTCTGTAGTAGCTGGCCTTTAAAAATTTCGCGTAATGATCTTGTACAAAATGTCTGACTCTGCAGCAGTGCCATAGGTGTTTGCTTCCGTATTTACATATGGATCTTACGCCAGAATATTATTACACGATCCAACTCTAAATCTTGCAGCAGATTTAATGCAGAAACTGGTCATCAAAGAAATCAGCAGATTTTCAACGGAAATATAAAAGGTATCGACTTTTTCCATACATTCCTATAACTCAATAAAAACTACTAGTTGAAGAAATGATGCATTTCATATTTCTACTGAAGGTCTGCTAATTTTTTCGCCAGCTTCTTCATTAAATCTACTGCTAGGTTTAGAGTTAGATCCTGCCGTAATATTCTGTCTCAAGATCCGTACGTAAATGCGGAAGCAGACACCTATGGTGCTGTCGATGATGTCTGCAATTCTTTCATAAGATAATCAAAAGATTTTGTAATGCCTTTAAAGAATATTGTCTTGCAAATGAGTAACCATCTGGTGGCTAACTGATGAATGTACTCGTGACGCCACGCGTTCATAACCTCATCTCTGATCATAAAATTATAATATTAACGTCATGTGATATAAGTGCTGTTGATTATTATAAAAAATATTCATTGCCAAAATTATATAATGTTATTAGTCCAATTGCTGAACGATATTTAAAATGGCTGCAAAAAGTCAATTCTTTCATAAGATAACTAATAGATTTTGTAATGCCGTAGAAGAATGTTGTCTTGCGAATCGGATCGTGCTATTAGGAACGCCGTCTGGTGGTTAACTAATGAACTCACACCTCCAATAAAGAATATCAAAGTTCCAAATATTTGATAATAAAAAAAATGGTTTTTTTTCGAAATGTATTCGTTTATGTATCATTTAAGCTTGTAAAAAATCGACCTTTAAGCTTTTTTCAAGTAAAAAAAGCCCTAATAAAACATTTGAATGACTCGATACGTGCGAATAAACATTTATTGAAAAAATTCGATGAATCTTTCCTGTGATATTGCCAGTGTTTGATTGTTATGTGTGGCAGACGAATTGTATTTTATAAAAAAAAAAAAAAAATCTTATAAAAAAAAAGGGCAAAAACAGCGTAAAGGGTAACCATCAATTATTGCCAATGTTCAATCAAACGTGTTCGACGATGCATATTGAATAATATTCGCATGATATCAAACGTTAAGTTGATCCCTCGATGTATCGGTCTTTTTCTCTCTTTCATTTACTCAACCACTCATCCTCTCTCCTCTCTTGGTTAGCGTAAAATTTCCCTGGCAAATAATGGTCGATTGCGTAAAGCAATTTCATGGCTCATCGCGCCTGCAAAATTTCCGTCATTCTGACTTTAACTACGATCAAAATTTTTATTCTTATTTCAGATTTAGTTTTATTATTAATTTATGTTGTGATGGCTTTATGTTATTTCTATTCAACTGTACCTGAATTTATTGTCAGCTACAAAATATTTTATTTTTGATTGTTTAATCAATTAGTATACAATAATAATTAACCAAGAATTCTTTGAAAGATATGCTTCAAAATTTGAAGATTTTTTGAATATTAATTGATTTAGCTTGATAACCATATTTTTAGTGACGACAGACTGCAGTAAGTATTTGTAATCATATGACATATTCTGCTTTTTTGTTTATAAAAAAAATTGTTTTTATTTTATTAAATAGGGTAAGAGGGGGTAAAGTGGAACACCGCGAAAAAAAATGAATCATCAAATTAACCATTATATTAAGAAATTTCAATAATTTTTTAATGCATTAATAAATTGAAAAATTGATAAACAAAAAGTACGATAAGCGTTTTTAAACTTATTTTAATAAATTAAGGCATTTTCTAGAGTGTTTCACTTTACTCATCCTTCCCCAATCTTAAAAACAACACATCTGAGATCAAAACATGCTAGACATAGTTTTCAGAGATTTTTATGAGGAATAAAATGAGATCAGGCTTAGCTTTTTACCATTAATAGTTCTCGAGATATTTAATTGTTTATAGAAAATGTACGACTGTTTTTTAAACAATTGACTGTAGTTCATCAACAAATAAACTTTTTGGAGTTTTCTTTTTTTTAATCGGAAACTACATTTATGTTAAATGTATAAAACAACTTAGTATTAATTGAATTTCATTACTTTTTAAGCTAAAAAATAAAAAGTGCAAATTAAATTCATTTTTTAATTTACTTTTTTCTATCTATCAATGTTTATGTTATCATTGACATTTTGAAGAACAAATTTTTATGAGTGAAAAATATTCACAATTTTTTTAATTATCTGAACATTTTAAAAAGGTCTAGAGAGTTGTTGAAATAATGATCGAAGAAGGGTCAAAACATCCTAAGACAAAAGATGAGACTTATTTTGATGGTAAGAATGTCATCCAATATTTGAAAAATCGACAGCGATGATTGAATATCACTAGGAGTTTTTGATCAAAAGATTTTACCTTGAAGAAAATGAGTTGGGAAGTATGGTGTGAAAATAAAGCTAGCAAGTAAGAGGACGTTAGTGGGGAACGCGAATAATATTGCGTTGAAATAGAGAGATGAGGTATAATACTTCAAGATGTCCAAGACATGAAATTATTTTCCATTAATTAAATACCGTCCAATATTGAATGTTATCGTGAAAAGATTCCTCATCTTGCTTCGAAGACTTTATTCTTCAGCACCACGGTTCAATTAATTTTTCAACACAATGGAGTTTGATGATAATCCCGTGGTGAAAGCTTCTTAATTATTCACAGCTGCGAATCACTATCGTCTAACAGAACAATTTATACATTCACTGTTTTTTTTATTTCCTTCTTTTGTCTCTTTTCTTATTGAGTTTCAAAGTTATTTGCTAATAAGTGAAATGATGCATCTAGAATTTTTTTTTGTTGATTGGATAGTCATTGATGTACTAAAAGAAGAGATTTATTACTGTTGAAAAAGGATTATTTAATTATTAAATTCAATGTTTTTTAACAGTTAATAAATCTTTTTAACTATTAAGGAATTTAGCCTAGTAACCAATGCTTACGTACATTATTAACATCAGTTTTACGTACCTCTGCTATGTTTCTTAGGAGCAGTCGTACGTAAGATTGCCGTTAGAAAATTGGAAACACTCTACATGCTCGCAATCGTAATTAACATCATATACTTGAATTTAAGCTTGGATCCTCTAGGATGAAGCAACGCTTGAGCATTATTAGTCCATCATTGAATCAACGTCTCCAATGTCTGGTGATGGACCAGTCCTAGTCTTGCTTCCCACTAGAGCATCATCCTCATATAGCGATTTATTTAATTTACTTTTTTTAATGCTTTGTTTCTAAATTTAAATGTTAGGAGTGAAAGAATGGATTTTTCAGATGTTTGACCTGATTTCGTATTTCTGGGCATCAAGACGAAGAGAATGAGTAGTCAAACTTGAATATCGGACAACTTTTATTTTTCAACCCCCAAAAAATGGCAAGTGGCACCCTTTTTCCATTTTTTTTTTGCTAAAAAATAAAAGTCCTTCGATTTTGATGATCGAGGACTCATTCTCTTCGTCTTGATGTGTAGAAATGCGAAATCGAGGCACAGCTTGAGAAAATTCATTTTAACACCCTTGAAAACGGGTAAAACCGGATACAAATTACAAATAATCATCCCCCTGAGTTTAAACCTCGATAACTTTGAAACGGAAGGTCCAATTACGTTGTTTAAAGACGTTTTGAAAACCTTAGAATCTAAGCTAAACACACATGTCCATAAAAACTATTTAAAAAATTTCTTTCACCCTTAAAATCACCAAAACGTAAAAAAAGTCACATTTTTCCTAAAGTTTGCCAAGTATTTTTGCAATTTTAAGGGTGAAATAAATTTGTTTTGAATTTTCCATGGATATATATGTGTAGCTTCGATTCTAGAGTTTCTAAATACCTCCTAAAAATCATCGTTCGACATTTTCTTTACGAGTTATAGAAGTCCGAAGACCAAGGATGGATGATTTTTCGTCCCTTACTTCGACTTTAGATTTTTAATTCCACTCCATGTAAAATTAGATACTTGTACATATAAAACAATTTACCATTTTCATCAGCAGCTTGTTCTTTATTCCACAAGCTCGTCTCTTTTAGTCAGGAGTTTGCAAGTTGACGAAAGTTGCTTGGAGATTCGAACTTGGATAAGAAACTTTTTTTAATCCATTCGTTCTAATTTGTAAAGTAAATTCGAATGGTGATTCTTTTCAAGTCGTTTTTATAAAAGTGATTGAGTGAGCCTCAGAAAAATAAATGTTACATAATTTTTGTAACTCTTAGGAATAAATGAATGAACAAAGTATTCAAAGTATCACAATTACACAACACTAATTTTTTCATTCATTTTTTTTTTTCACACCTTTATTGTCTTATTCAATTTTCTCTCTTCTCGCTTTTAGCTTAGCGTTTGTTCCCATCTCTCTACTTGGAATGATAATAAGATCTGATTCATTAGAAGTTTCATTAGAGCTTTGTTTACTGAATACGACGGGAGTACCCAAAAGCTTTCCAGTAAATTCAAATAGACGTAAATTCGTACGTCTCAAATATTCAACGCAACCAAAACTAAAATAAAAAATACTGTTTTTACAGTAAAAAAAGAAAAAATCAAAAAAAGAAAACAAATCAATTTTTTTTTCATCTGTTCACTATCAAGCTTTTTTTTTTTTTTTTTTGAGGCTTTATCTTTATCAATGACTCTGAAATATTTCGAATAGATGACGTCGATTTTTCCCTTTGGTTCTGTCATTCTTTAGCTGACATTTCTGTTTACATAACGCTCACTTCTCTCACTTTGTACTCGATGAATGATGGATGAAATGGACGGAGTGAAAAAAAAAAGAATAAAAATAGTGCAAAAGTCCCGAAGGCTATATAAATCGCCTACAATACTCCCGGAAAATTAAATCCTCGCCTTCTGGCGATAAAGCTTAGTTATTTGATGCGTAGTACAAAGCGATAAGGTGGAGAGAAATGAGGTCATTTTAAATTGAGAATAGAAGTTCACTAAAATTGATAAAAAAAAATATGTTTTATTGCAAGTTTGCTTCATTTTTTTTTTATCTTCTGGTTAACAATTAATTAGTCATGTCTAAATGTGAATGAATGACTAACAATAATTATCAATAATGTTTTAATTAATCTACTGAATGATTATTAAACACTTATTTAGTTGAACATTAAAATTCTACGCAGTATCGATCTCTGAAAGACATCTCCCTGATGGATTCATGTTAACTGTTAATTGAGAGTTGCAATTAGATTGATAGTAAACTTAGCGTTTACTTTCAGTCATGTTCGAGTAATTTTACCTTAAAATAACTATAAATCAACCGTTAGTATTTGCAAGTTATTAAGTATGAGTTAACCATTCATATACGGTTGCTTGATAGTTGATTATAGATCAATTGAACTTCTTATCAACTTACTTGACTTGAAAGTAATTTTTACAAATATTTGAAGTAATTCAATCGAATTATTAAACAATAAATTGAAAAAACTAATAATTTGGTAGAATTAATAATAATATATATTTTATTGATTTAACGTATCATTTACTATAATGTCCTACGTAGGAAAATATACCGTACGGTAAAAATCGTAGCGGTTTACGTAAAAAAATAAAAAACTTCTTAAAACAAATAATTTAAATGTTTAAAAAATTATTTTTGATAAACTTTATGTAAACTAAACATCAATTTTACGTGTACACAGTATAAATATTGCGGGAAAACGCATATTTGAAGCTAGTAAAGAATATTTGTATTGGAGAGATTTGAACCTATGACCGCTTTTAACACACGCAACTATCTAAACCGACGCTTTAGCCCGCTTGACTATCTGAAGCAATTGGAATTAATCAAAATTTTTATTTATATTAAATTGTAGCAGCATGGTTATTCGAATACTGTTTATCAGAAAGTATGAGAAACAGTTCCGTACTACTAATAAAATTTTACTAGAATTCTAGCAACGTTTTCTAGAATGAGTTGACTTGACTAGTCAACTAATAAGGCTCTGATTATTTTCGTTCGTCCAATCATTTTTACTAGATAACATAAGAAAGTGATTAAGAAATAAAGTAAAAAATCTTCAATTGTCTCTGTTTGATTTTTCTAATACTATTTATTAGATGGCATGATGAACTGTTTCACACTGCAAATAAAATTTTACTCGAATTTTAATAACGTTTGCTAGAATAAGTTTACTTGATTAGTCAAGTAATAAAGCCCTGATTAGTTTTCTCTGTGTAGACATTGATTAGGAATCACTTATTAGGGCCAATTTAGAATTACTTAAACTAAACCCGAATGAAGCACATTTATAAATACAATACAATAGAAAAGATTTACATTAGAAGTATTGAGACACCATTTATGTCACGTAGTGTAAAGCACATCAGATATCTTTCTTGACTATAAAAATCTTTTTTGTTATTTAAAAAAACTTTTAGTTTATTTAAATCATGTTATGAGCTATTATTAACTTCCGATTAGGAAGTTATTGTAATGGGGTTGATTTTTGAAATTCGTAATTTTATCATATCTTTACGTTTTAAGACATTTGAAAGCATATTAGAAGGTTTAAAAATGGATGTATGTATGTACGTATGTGCGTGCGTATGTAAGGTTTTTTTTCGTTTTCGATATCTCGAGAACCACTAAAGATATCGACTCCAGACTAATTTCATTTTTAAGATAATACAATGAAGAAGATCTGAAAGAAGTTTGAACAAATTCGGTCGAGCCGTTTTTTTTATGTCAAAAAGAGTGTAAACTGAGTTGAGTAAAGAAGATATTTGAAATAAATTCTACTTATTAGATGATTAATATTATTGACAACTGAGCTGAATATAATATGGTTCTCAATAACATTATATGATTCTGAACAATTATGTATTGTTTATAACAATTTAAATTTATTATAAACAATTAAAACTAGTGTGAATTTATTGAATTATTATGACTATGATTATATTCGATAAATATTGATAAAATATTGTTATAAATCACTTAATATGATGGAACAATTGTATATTGTTTATAAGAATAGTAATTTTTTATAAACAAAAATACTCAAAGATAACAAAATTACGGATTTCAATTAATGGGAAGTTCGTCGTCAGGGCACAAACTAAACCCCAGACCCATAAATTCATTATTATTTTACAACATAATCATAAATAAACAAATATTAAAATTTATTTTAATATAATTTTAATAAGTTCCAGTTAATTCGATACAATGTATTGTAGATTATAATCAAAGATATTGTGTTGAGAGACGAAGATGAAGGAAGCTTTGACTGTTTACCATATAGATGACTCGTTAGCCAACACTAAATTACTGCATTTGCCTAGTGGAGATTTGCCACTCTACCAATCTCTGCAACTGTGGGCTAAATTAGGACAAATTTTTCCATCTCTTGGTTATGTCTTAATTCATCCTCTACAGTCTAATATTCAATGGAACTTTTGAGTAAAATTTTTTCTCCAATTCATAAAAGTAATAACATGTGAATAAAATCCTTTTTCTAGAATTCCCTTGATATGTAACCGTCTAAATCAGTGCGAATAATTCGAGCATAATGATATTGAATAAAAATGAGAAACGCATCGGGAAACATTACACTTATTCAAGAAAGAAAAAATACTTTGGTTCATGGGAAAAAAGCCAAACTCTAGCAACGTCACTGCTGAGGGGCTGCTGCAGAACACGCGAATTGAAATGATGAAATGAGACCGAGTGGAAACCGCACAAGTCTCTTTCTTCCTCATAATAATATTTAATCCGATCCATTGCCGAGTTACAGCGATTTGCTCTTACCCTTGGCTCACCCCTAAATCTATCGAATATTCCTTTTTCTTCACAGTTCTCTTTAAAATGCATTTCTCATCATACCTCGCGGTGCGTTAGAAGTCTCTCTTTTTTTTATTATTATTCACACAAACCTACACATTATTGATTCCTATTTTTTTTTTCTAACAAAAAAATACGTTTATCAATATTATAAAATAATTATGTATACCTACAATTTTTACGTTAAGTAAACAACACTGCCCTGTGTTAATGTAATATATATTGTTTATGTTAGTGTAAGTATTAGCATGAATTACGATTAAAGAGAAAAAAAAATCTCAATTGGTTAAGAATAAGAAGAATGGGTATTTGTATCATTTAACCTACACAGCTCCGATGACATTGAAAATTTTTTATGTTGTACAGTTTTCTACACTGAACAAGAGCAGAAGAAAAGGTAAGAATATGGTCCACTCGTTTATTTTGCGAGCGATAATTTAACAGAGTATAAAGTAATTGAGGAAAATCGAAGAGTGATCCGTTGAGAAGGTATGATTATAGTTCGGTCATTAATATGGTCCATTTGTTGATTATGCGAGCCATAATTCTACCTTTTTAATAGGTCACTTTTTGTTTTTATTTAATGACATTACACTCTGTTAAATTATCACTCGCAAATTCAACAAATGGACCATATTAAATGCTGGACCATAATCCTATCTTCTTCTCTACATGTATATAAATATTACGTGCCGAAACCATATCTTTACATCATTTATTAGCTTTGAAAATTGAAATTATGGCATCTTACAAACGTTTAATGTTAGAGAAAATAAAGGATAAGATGGAGGGGGGGGGGGCGTTAAAAATTTACAGAGGGTGTTTCATAAGTAATGTTAGTTTTCATATGTGAAAATTCCGATACCTCAATTCAAACATGTCTCAACTTGGTAAGACTAGTCTCTATAGAATACGATGGGCTATACTTCAAAAATGAAGGCTTTCTTTTTGTATCATTATTTAATAAATAAAGTGAACATTGGAAACATGTAAAGTGTGTTAATTTTTTAAAATGTGTATGTTTTTATTTATATGTTAATTAATAAACTACAGAGTATGTTGTTAGTAATGCTTTACTGTTATTTTATTAAACATTTCATTCATGTAAATCATTTCTTGTCCAATTATTTAATCTCACTCTTAAAAACATAATAATGATTTTTATCACTTAAAAGAAACTCCGATGTTTCATTTTTAAACATCTTCTAGGAGCATAGAATAGATGATAAAAAATATGAGATAGAATTTTATTCAGTTTTTGCTGCCATTATTACACGTGGAATGTTTCAATTTGCACGTCAATACACTATCGATGATATACATTCTAAAGATATATATCTAAAATCCTATCCTCTATACACCATAGTGAATGCAATTTGTCAAGATCTATGTCTTCTAGTAACTTCCACGTTGTCGTCATCTCTAAAGAAAATCAGACGAGGAGAAGTAAAAAAAAAAATTCCTAGTCTTAGATGGAACGAACGAATGCTCTGGAAAGAGAAGAGAAGCGTGTAAATAACATTGAGAAGCAAAAGAACGGAAGCTGATGATAACGTATTGCAGAAAAAATTTTATATCTTTAACAGTATTATTACAGACATTTTTTTTTTTTTTTTCTTTATTATTGAAAAAGTATTTTTTTCAAAATTATTTTCATTAGATTTCTTGAATGTATTTAATGTCTGACTTAATATTGAGTTATACTACTTAAATTGTATCTTCAATTATTTTATGTTGAAAATTTTTTTTTTTTTTTCATTTGTTTCATTCGAGGATAATAAGAAAAATGATTTGAGAGGATGAAATAAATATTTTTATTGAAAAAAAAAAATCAATAAAATTGTCATAAAGTTGAATTGAAAATTTGATGAATTGTTGGCTGAAAATAAATAATTTATGATGCATTACAGTAATTTGCTCGATAGGGACCATCAAGAGAAAAGTAAAAGAAAAAAAAGAGTAAAGGAGGAGGAGAAAGAGGAGAAAAGAGGCTTAGATGCAATAAATAACGATTTTCAACACATCAAGCCAGAATTTGTAGTAGACTAAATTGATACCATAGATCAACTTGTAGAAAAAGTGGGATGTTTTGTGCTCGATTCTAAGAGGTTGACAATGACCGTAAATGTGATGAAGTAAATGGATTTTTATTTTTACTTAAAAAAGAATTTCCTCCTTTTCATCTCATTACATAAAAAAAAATTCTTTTTATTATTAATCTCATCATCTTTTCGAGCATCGTCAAGGAAACTTCCAGTGGGAAATGATGAGAATGATGATTGATATTTAAATAAATTGATTAAATATTAATATTTATGAATGAAAAATACAATTATTAGATATCAATACCTATAAAAAGGACTAAATCCGCTCAGAGATAAATGAAATACTTCAATTTCTTATTTCCTTCATTATTCAGCTTGACGTCTGCTATCCTGATTTGTAAAGGTACAATATTTCATTTCATAATCCCAGGGAACAATAGAAAATTGTTGCGATTTTATTAAAATATTTTCCATTTCTCTTTAATTTCATTACTGAAGCTTAGGATTGGAGCATATTTTAATCAAAGTCTGCATTTCTGTAACAAATGAATTAATCTCAAAGAATAAAATAGGATAAATCTATATATAAAAAAAGGCAAAAAATTGATTTAAAAAAGATACCTGATAGTCATCAGCCCTCGAACGGTCTATTTTCAGTGCGTATCAGTAGAAGGGAAGCTTTCCCTGAAAAGGAAAGATAGGAAGTATTATCAAGGAACTAATTAAACTGGAGTATAAGAAATAAAATAAAAGGTGCTATCGTTCTTGCGATAGACTACGGTTCTACCATGGCTGGAAGTCGAAGCAAATGGAAAGAGTAACGGGGGGAGGAAAATAGAATGGTCGGTGGCCCGAGGGGTGAATCGTGGGATTCGGCCGAGGTACTAGAGGCTGGGAAGTAATTAGGCTGGAGGCGAGAGATGTAGCGGATATTGTACCATGGTGGCTGGTACTACCACCTTGATTCCACCCAAGTCCCGACCATGGAGTTGTTGTTATCTAACTTAAATGAACCGCGTAATAATATCGTTAGAGGCGCTTCGGTCTTCCGCTCCTGGTTTTCCTTCTCGGTCAATGAGGACGGATGAGGCGTCGGTGGTCGGTTCCCTCGCTAAATCACAGACTTGGAGCTTCACAAATAGACAGTAATGTAATTGTAAAAAATACTTTCCTCATTCTTATCTTGGCCTGGGGATTTTTATTGGGAAAATAAAATTGAGACGCACTTTGGAGTGCCCATATGACAAACTTCCGATTGGAGAATTGTGATAGTATGATTGTGATGCTATGGAAACTACTTTTTTTTATTACAAATTGAAGTTGTTATGAACAATATATTCTCTAAAATTAAATTAGTAAACATTTTACTGGTTTATCCAGTTAGGTATAATTTTACTGAGAAATTAGTTATTTCGGGCCCATTTACTAATTAAGCCAGTAAAAATCTTGAAGATTCATTCCAGGATTATGGCTCATGATGTCACGCATGTCGATGTTTTATCATTATTTATTAATGTGCAGTTTCAAGTGTGTATAGTTTACCCAGAACAATTAAATCATTTCTATGCATTCATTGATAAATATATTTTCAAGATGAACATCAAGACAAAAAGTTCTGTCTCGTTTCTGCATGTAAATATGATGAATATTAAATCACCAGAATAATCCTTACGTTGTGAATAACTTTTTTTTAAGATAAATAATATTCCTATTCGATAGATATTTGAAAGATGAGATAAGTTGTATTGTCATTTGATTAATAAATTTCGATATTTTTAAATGAAATAAATAAGAATGAATGAATTGAATCTCTAATCATCGGATTGTATACATGTATTGTTGCATATATGAATGTATAGATATATCTTCTTATTCACGAGTCCAGTTAGTCAAATTCATTCGTTTGATTAGTATTAATTAAAGTGGGCCAATTTTTTTTCGCATTTCTGTATTCCTATGTATCTAAGCGAAACAGCATTATTGGCAGCGCTGCCTGCTAGAAAAAGACATAACTAATCAAAATAAAAGCAATGCATTCCATAAAGAGACATTCTTTTTTTTGCAGTGATTAATCGTTTATTCATTTCGACGAAAAAAATTATTCATTCATCTTTCTTTTTTATATGTGACATGAATTTTTAATTATAATTGCTCACAGCATGATGTGTCTTACCTTAATTGATGATCCGTAGTTGTTGAATAATTTGATTGAGCATCAAGTCTATAATTATTTATAACCTGTTTATTATACAGGTGTCTAGCCAGTATCATTCACATTGACAGGTAGCATTTGCAAAGGCAACGTAATCGTTATCATTTAAGTGTCATTGGCCTAAATGATCTCACACTGTACACCTGCCATGTGTAACATGGAATAGTGATGGTTGGCGGGAATTGTCACTGCATCAGCGCCTCTAGTGGATGCAGTCGAGTGTACTGACGCGTAATTTTACTGTTGCGCAACCATTTGCACGCATCACAAACTTTTAAAGGGTACTTTTTCATATGAGCTTTGTTGTGGGAATAAGGTTGAATTGGTTTAAGATTTTTTCCTATCTTAATTTCAATCTTTGAGATATTTTCATTGAAGTAAAATTGTTGATGTTATATGATTTTTTTCTCCCGAATATTGATCATCAATTTAGTAAATAATTAAGTTAATTGTTAACTAAAAATTTCCTCTGACCCTCTAGAAATAATTAAACTCGATGACTGATTTAATTTAAAAAGTAATTTAAATAAACTATGCAATTATGTAAATCACTAGTATTTTCATGACCTGCTATCAAGCGAGATAATTCATGAAAACACTCGATTGTAATGCAATGCTTTTTGACTAATTGTAAGTATAATTTATTTTTCAACTAAAATAAACCATCATTCAGTTATTTTTCATTCACTGTTTAACAACACTTTATTTATTTCACCAAAAAAAAAAAAAATGCTATTTTCAATATTCTTCTTCCACTTGATATTTAATTCTGGATGCTTCACCAAAGCTGCTAGGATTCTAGCCATATTTCCTTATCCTTCTCACAGTCAGCAGGTACTTAATTTCAATTATCCAAAGAATTTCATTTATTTGTATTAAAACTTAACAGCACTTCAATCAACAACTTATGATCAAATTTTCATTATTTTACTCATATTATTAAAAATACATTATTTCTATTAATATATTCAATATTTCTAGGTCGTCAGCAATGCATTGTGCCTAGAACTTCAAGAAAGAGGCCACGAGTTGGTCGTTTTCACCACCGACCCAGTCAACCGCAATTTAACTAATTACTCTGAAGTGTCATTGAAGTCAATGTATAAAGAGCATACTAGGATATTGAATTTCTATGCAGTATCCAAAATAGGATTTTGGAGATTTGCTGAATTATTTTTTGAATTGGGACGGATTATCACCGACTACACCTACTCCACACCGGAAATGAAGAAGATTATTTCACAGAAAAAGGATCAGAAGTTTGATCTCATCATGGTGTCAGCAATGTACTGGGATTCTTTGTATTACTTGGCTGACGTTCTAGATGTTCCAATGATTGGAGTTTCATCTTTACCTACACAAGCGATTCATAATTACATCATGGGTGAGTATTCATTTTTTTATTTATTATTTATTTATTTAGGATTAATTAATGTTACTTATTTCTAGGGAATCCATATCTCACTACTTGCTTTCCTGAAATGCTGTCAGGATTCACTGATCAAATGAATTTTAAAGAACGTATTATCAATCTCTTCTGGACAGTGAAGCAAATGTATTATTATAAATATAAAAATCTTCCTATCCAAAATCAAGTCTTGAAAAAGCATTTTGGAGATGCTGTTCCACCTGTTGATGACCTGATCAATCGTTTGAGCATGATATTTACAAACTCTCGTCATTATTTTAACTTCCCGAGGACTTCAGTCCCTGGAATTCTGCAGATTGGTGGTCTGCGTCATATTAAAGCAGAAAAAAAACTTCCACAGGTAAGTAAAAATTTGGTAATTATGTCTTTTAGCTTACAACTCAAGAGGGTGATCTTGAAATATATCATTTTCAAGACTACTCTGAGTACGCTGATATAATGTTTAAAGTGCGCTTACGTTTCTTGAATCTGGTTTCAATTTTGAACACCCCTCCTCTCTACCCCGACCCTACTCTCACTCTTTTCACTCCCACTTCCTATACTTTCATTCCCCACCTTACTCTTTATCCCACACTTTCACTTCTCACACTCCTCAGCTTATTTTTCCACTCTTTATTACACACTTCTAATCCTTACACTCTCACTTTCCATACTCCCACTCTCTATCTCACTCCCATACTCTCGACTTGACTTCTCCTATTCATCCTATCGTCTTTTCCCTTTCCCATATCATTAGATACCTCTACTATCTTATTTTTTTTTTCCATTTCATGCATTTTTATCGCGAGCGCACCTCCATATGTACATATTCTTGTTCATCACACTGACCCTGACAACATACGACAAGGTCAAGATCATCGAGGTGTCGTAATCTTGAAGACATAATTTCCAAAAAATCTTTTCTAATCTCTAAAAAGTTTGGAATAAATTAGAAATATTTATTTATTGATGTCTTATGGTTTACAGGACTTGAAAAAAATTTTAGATAATGCTGAGAGTGGATTTATTTATTTTAGTCTTGGTTCCAATGTGAAAAGCACTCAACTCGATGGGAAAATTCTGAACAGCTTTATCGAAGCTTTCTCTGAGCTTCCTTATCAAATTGTATGGAAGTTCGAGGCTGATAAACTAGCCCAGAAGCCAGATAATGTGCACATTCGTCCATGGATGCCTCAATATGAAATTTTAGGTAAATTAAACAACAAAATAAAATTGGAGAAAATTTATTCTTTTACGTTGAATGTATTTTTCAGCTCATCCAAACTTGAAGCTTTTTATATACCAGGGTGGACTTCAAAGCACTGAAGAAGCCATAGAGAATAGTGTCCCTGTTTTAGGATTTCCTGTCATAGGTGACCAGATGCACAACATGAAGATTCTTATTCTAAAAGGAGCAGGAAAAATGTTGGAAATTCATAAGGTTGATGCCAACATCATCAAAAATACCATCAACGAAATCATATCAGACCCTTGGTGAGTAAGACGATTTTATTCACTTAATAGTTTAATGAGAAGAAGATTAATGATAACAATGGCTTTAAATGAATTTTAGTTACAAAAATAATATGATAAAGCTACGAGAACTGCTACATGATAGACCACTGCATCCAATGAACGAATCAATTTGGTGGATTGAACATATAATCCGACATAAAGGCGGTGCTCATCTTCGTACACGTTCTCGAGACTTACCTTGGTACAAAGTAGAGTTACTAGACATTTTCTTATTTTTCTTTATCCTTCTTGCTGCCTTAGCAGTGCTCAGCTGGACACTTGTACGCTCTGCAATCGGACTGATCAAAGCCCGTGTTTTTCCTTTCATAAAAACGTCTAGAAACAATTGGACAACAATGGCAAAGTGTAAAGCTTCATAATATAAGGGGTTTTATTTTATTTCATCTTCTGTCGTAACAAATTAAAAAATAATATGTCTTATACTTTGTCCAGACTTGCTTGTTCATTAAATTTATTAAAAATAAAATAATTAAAATTTGTTCAAATATCTAGAATTATTAAGTCTTTATTAAATTGATAGAAAATTGGAAATATAATTTGCTAGACATGAAAACTAAAACTATTAAATAGCAATGGTTTGTTTGAATTTTTAAATTAATTGGAATTATTCTCTAATTTATTTATGTGTTGATTATTGAAAAATAGTAAGAAAAAAAAAATGTCAACAACACGTGGTGTTCCCAAGCGGTCACCCATCCAAGTACTAACCACGCTCAATGCTGCTTGACTTCAGTGATCGGACGAGAACTGGTTTTTTCAGCATGATATGGTAGTTGACGAAAACATTTAAAAAAAAATTGAACACACTCATAGGGATTACCGATAGAAATAGAAACTTAAAACTATCAAATAACAATAGTTTGTTTGAATTTCTAATTGATTTTGGTACCAAAAATTCATTATTTGTAGATTAAACTTTTTGATATTAGTCTAGTTCTACCATCTATCGATACTCCATGTAATTATTCTATTCATTTTTATTTATTAATTTAAATACACCATAGATTTTGCAAACTCAGTACAAAGTATTAATGCTACTTCATTTAAATAACAGTTAATATACACTAATATTATTTATATATACAGTTAGTATTGACATAAATATCAATCATCATTACCATCATTAACTTCAACAATACTTTAATTAAGGTGACTGGCTTAATTGTCACTCATTAACCTATTCTCGCTCAGTAAATTTTATTTGGTAATTAAAAAGTATCCTTTTGCGAAATGTTGATCATAAAAAATGTTTCGGTATCTTCTTATTAATCCACGAATATTCAACCATTAAAAAATATTATCATGTATCTTTGATAAAAAAAAAAATTAATTTTAAATTTACTGAGCGAAAATAGATTGATAAGCGACAATTGGGATAGTCACCTTATTTGTACTTTGAATAATTAGATTATATGGTAAAAAAAAATACGATGGGTCTAGGGTTACTGAAATAAGAAACGGAAATTAGTGATTGGAATGGATGTAAATATGGTGTAAAAACTGTATCAACCGTCGTTTTATATTTAGTCGTAATACATGTTTGATCATTGGACATGTTGATGATGCAGCCAACTTACTAGTTTATCCCGAACTAAAAATTACTCAACACACCTAAAGAAGTTTCCACTTCAAAATACATCATTTGCATAAATCATTTCATTGTGTATCTTCTAAATGACTTAAGTAGTACAACTCAATATGTGAGCATCCATGATTGAAAATGAATTTAAAATATATTTTCAAGTTTTAAAAATAAATAAAATATATTATTGATAAGATGAAAAGCAAGTCAAATTGTTTAACATACTAAGAATCAATGATTGAAGGTGCTTGAAATATTAAGACGAATGAGAACAGCACAGAGAGACGGTGATATCTCCAAGTAGTGCCAGGAAATTGCGTTTCATTGTAGCGTAACACTGTTTGCTTTAGAGCTACGATACTTATTCTCGTCTCATGATCTTAGCAGACCTTCTTTTATACCATGCTCTTTAGCTCTTTAAACTGCTGAACTCTTTGGAAGAAGAATTCTCTGAATGACAATCGAAATTTATTTAACAAAACAAAAAGAAAAAATGAGAAGATTTAAATGGATTAATTGTCCTTTTGCTGCAGATGATATAAAATTAGTTTATAGAGCTGCCACTGTTGGCAAATAATCTAGAGTTTCGTGGGAAAAGTATTCATAGACTTCTAGGGTAGCTAACGTTATTTATATTCATATCGATGCATGGGAAAAGTTGGCAACCTTCTTGCTTCTCATCTATATTTTCACCCTCATTTCTAGGGTCCATTCTAGACACCTCAGACGAGAGGATAAAAGAAGAAAGAATATCTTGAAACAAGTCTAACAATTTATTGCATATGAGTTTACTGGATTGTCAATGGCAAAGTATAGCACGACTTCTTGGGGAACCAATGATATAAATCTTTGAATGATAATCCAGTTATAGGAATAAACACGGTCCATTTTTAGGAGATAAATAAGCTGTCTAACTTGTTTTAGAACGAATTGGAAATGTCAGTAATGATTCTTTGATTTATTTTATTTTAGAAAAAGAAATATTTTCAAGTCCTAGACAAAGTTGATGCTCTTGGAATAATGCTACATTAAAAAGAATTTATAACTGGAAGAATGATACTGAACTCCCTGAATTAACTATCTCATTAGATAGTTAGAAATTATCTAGATAATTGATTGACAATATCTGACATAGTTGCTTTGGAAAGATACTTTTTGCAGCCGTTTTAAATATCGTTCAGAAATTGGACTAATAACATTATATAATTTTGGCGATGAATATCTTTTATAAGAATCAACAGCACTTATATCACATGACGTTAATATTATAATTTTATGATCAGAGATGAGGTTATGAACGCGTGGCGTCACGAGTACATTCATCAGTTAGCCACCAGATGGTTACTCATTTGCAAGACAATATTCTTTAAAGGCATTACAAAATCTTTTGATTATCTTATGAAAGAATTGCAGACATCATCGACAGCACCATAGGTGTCTGCTTCCGCATTTACGTACGGATCTTGCGACAGAATATTACGGCAGGATCTAACTCTAAACCTAGCAGTAGATTTAATGAAGAAGCTGGCGAAAAAATTAGCAGACCTTCAGTAGAAATATGAAATGCATCATTTCTTCAACTAGTAGTTTTTATTGAGTTATTGGAATGTATGGAAGAAGTCGATACCTTTTATATTTCCGTTGAAAATCTGCTGATTTCTTTGATGACCAGTTTCTGCATTAAATCTGCTGCAAGATTTAGAGTTGGATCGTGTAATAATATTCTGTCGTAAGATCCATATGTAAATACGGAAGCAAACACCTATGGCATTGCTGCAGAGTCAGACATTCTGTACAAGATCATTACGCAAGATTTTTAAATGCCAGCCACTAAAATAGCTATTACAGTTATCCAATCCTGCTTCAACAGTAATTTATCTGTAACAATACTTTAGATAGTTTCTACAGCAATATTTTTTTATTCTGAGTGTAGGAAAGACATTTAAAATCACCAATCTCAACTAACAGTCTATTAAGCATATTTCGTTCTACATTTTTTTTGCTAAAAGTATTCAACACTTATCATTATCAACATTTTTCTTTAATCAATGAGTTTTATCATTCCATTACTATTCACGCTATTCAAATGATATTTAATTTTCTGCGGCGTTACCTTTTACTTTTCGATTTGCATTTCATTCATTCAAAATGGCCTCATATTTCCATCTCTATTCGACTCGTATATTTTTTTTTCTTTATCTTAAGTCGTTTTAAATTTGCAGACTGGTAGATTTGCATATTGTTATCCTTTCTCGTGACAATACGCCTTCTCTTCATTTTTAAGAATCATAAAACAATTTTTTTTTTGTAATCTCGAGAAATTTTATTAGATTAATTCCCAATCCTCTATTCAACATTTTTATTCATCGGATTAATTTATCAATCATTATATTAATAATAATTAAATCAATATTACCCAGTGCATGTCTTCGAGTTGATAGATGTGTATGAACTGTTTTGGATTGCTAGCCAAGACTTTTTCTTAGATAACCTGAAGTAAAAGTTGGCCAGTTGTTGCAGAGATGGCAGGATCTGTCTCTGAATGTGCTATTTCTTGATTTCATCATTTTACATTCGCGCAACGTAACTTGATAAAAACTCACTAAACACAATTTATGCATCATACATTGTGAATGGAAAGAAATATCAAGCTACCTGAATTTAATCATATTTTTATGGTTAAATTAAAATACATACCATAACATTATGGAATTTATTCAGTGAATATGTGAATGGTTGAAATGTTTTTGGTCACGTATGTCTTAAAAATGAAATAAAATGCAGAATTTATCAGTCAGCATAAATGATATAATAATTTATTATGTATTGATGATAGATATAAACATAACCTCGATTTTACGTCGAAATTTCGAAAATTTAAATTATAAAATTGATGCTATATAGATGCTAAATATATATTTGGCACACCAAATTGTGTATTCGAAAAAAATCCTATTCTTGTATATTTTTTTTCTTAAATAACATTATTCTAGGATGGTCTATGTTAATAAATATCTTTGTTTTTGAATTTGTTTATTCTAAAATATTTTTATTCATAAATATCAGTATTGTTAAATAACTGTATTCTTAAATATTTTTATTCTAAAAAAAGGGAATTCTTCAAGAACTGTATTCCATTATTTTTTTTAGTTGGTAGTATAAATGAATTATTATTTATTTATTGTTATTATTATGATATTATCAACTGAAAAAAATACTGGAATACAGTTGTTGAAGAATTCACTTTTTTTGTAGAATATAAATATTTAAGAATAAACAAATTCAAAAACAAAGATATTTATTAACATAGACCATCCAAGAATAATGTTATTTAAGAATGAAAATATACAAGAATAAAGTTTCTTTCGAATACACAATTTGGTGTGCCTTATATTTGACATAAATTTTATGTCTATTTTGAAAAAGATGCTACATGAGTGCTGCCACTTTTAGCACAAAAGTTTAAGGTTTTTTATGTGTGCTAAAATTTTGAGTAGTCTATAATCAGTAAGAAAAGACATGCTTTTATGCAATGTTTTTTTTTTGTAATTTTAAAATAAATAATTATTAAGCTATATACGTATTCGATAGTTCTTTGTCAATAGCAAAAATCTATTAATGTTAATATTGACGTCAAAAAACCATCCATATAGTCTCGAATTTTTGAAAAACTAGATGTCAATACAATCCGTTAGAGTAGTGATATATAGAATGATGAATTGCATGAGAGATTCACTGAATTTTTACTAAAGAATGTAGTAAAATTTACTAGAGAATGCAGCAAAAATTCATGTAGTAATTAGTTAAATTAATTCAGCAATGTTCAAAGCTATTTTTTTCAGAAATTTTAGAGCGATTTTATTTTATTGAAAATACTAGAAATATTAATAGTTGATATTTATTGATAAACCTAAAAAGATATTGAGTATTAAAGGGAGGAAAAAATAGTGGATCGATTATGAATTTAATAATATCTAGTCTCAACTGTCATTGTCAGTGCTACACTCACAAAGAACTCAACGGTTAATTGAGCGCTAATTAAACGGAAAATTAATAAGATTACGTTCACAAGAAATCCTATAAGCTACCTGAAATGTATAGAAGGTGCCAGTAGCAACGCCTTATACCAAACGCTAGAGTGGCTTTATAACTTGAGGGGATTGTGCCGTTGGGAATCAAGATAGAAAGGGATGATGCTGGTGTTATATGACATTTATTGGAGAATTCTCAAGTACGTAAGTTATGAGTATTATTAAATAAAATACACTGTGTTTGGATCTGTGATGACCTTTTATTTAAATCAATTATTCCATCTCTATTTGCAGCACAGGGTTAGAATCCAAAGAATCCATTTTGTTAAATGCAATCATTGTTTATTTGATTATTATTTTTAATAAATAATTATTCATCCAATCATCTGTTCAATTCAATCGATCTATTTTTCTTTGATGCTAGAAAAGATTTTACTTGAAAGTAATTAATACATTGGATCTAATAAAAAAATGATAATAAACGAACACTCTTAATTATTTCCACAGTGCACACTGAGAAAAAAATTTACTTCATGCAAAAAATATTTCATTCGATCATTAACATCGAAATTTTAAATAGTTGCAATAAAATATTTCTTCGAAATTATGAATATTTGATTGAAATCATTTTATTTACTCAAATGAATAAAATGTCATTTGTTTTCAAACTTGACGTAACCTTGAAAATATATATTCAAACTTGTCGTAGTATTGAAACAAATTACAAAAAGTGTCTTTAATAACACTACTATTAGATTGAATAAAATATTATCTTGAAAATACTCCAAGTTTCTTTTATTGAGTGAATAAAAACTTCTTCTATATAACGAAATTTTTTTCTGAGTGTAGAACTGAATGTTTAATTAGCAATTTTTATTAGGTGTTAAGACTTTGAAAAAAGTCTTAAGATCCATTGATAATATCCTGTTAGTATGCTATACAATCATTGTACACTACCTGGTTCTGTTTAGTATCCTGTACAACCATGACACAATAGTCTAATCATTGCAAACAACTATAATAATTATTTTGAAGTCACCAACATCATGTTCCATTCCAATTAGATCAGTAAAATTCTATTGCAAGTTAAAATTTCAATTCTTTGGTTGTTAAAAAGAAATATTCTTGGAGTTTTTAATTGTGAAGAATATTGTTGTGTTTCAGGGAATGAAGTAATTCCATAACATCTTTAAAATTCCGTAATGAATAGCAGAAGTAAAATGAGAAAAACATGAGAAGAACTTTGTTGAACATCTAGTTTAATTAAGTGTAGACTTGGGAAGATTTTCTTGCCGATTGGCTATTGGAAAGTTTTTTCTTAATAAAGTGTTTGATCAGTGGAAGAAGACTCTGATGGTCTCTCTATTCTCGTCGCCCTCAGCTTCAAAGTAGAATCTAGACAGTGAATTTTAATCTGGTTATCGGAGGTGATGCCAAGCAAGAAAATTAAGTTTCACCTGATTACTTATTCTGCATTTTTTAATCCACCAAGTTTATTATTTTAAACTTATTCTCCACTCCACCACCTCAACAAGAAGACTTCTCTATTTATACTTGAGCTTTATCATCAACTGTAAGTAGAGACATTTTATTTAGTCAGTTTATAGTTTATTATTAGCAGGAATTTAGAATTAATGTCACATTATTTCACCAAGAGATCGTATCATACTTTAAGAGAGTATAATGCATAATTCTTGCTCGACATCATTATTATCTCCAACAGTCTCCTCTTTCTAGCTCTCGATCTCACTCTATGATGACCAGCATGAGATAGTTGTGTCGTTAGTGTAAAGTGTAGGCACTTAAACTAAAGTAGTATGCCTATAAAATGAAATTAACTTTCCCGAAATTTATTAAATCAACTGCTTTCATTATTTCACCGTCTCAACAAGTGGTCCTTTGTCTTCTTTATACGCTAAATAAATTGCCCAATCATTCCATTTTATTTCACTATCATTAAACGCATTTTAAACATTGCATATCAGCTGAACTATTTAACATCAAATTCTTTTAATCTAAAATACAATGACTGGAGACTATAGTGATGATGAATTGAGAAGTATAGGACAGGTAGAACATCTAAAAGGATCATCCAGTGAGACAATGGTGGAGGTAAAGATTAGCTTCAATGGAGAGTTCGGAAATAGGAACCATGGACACTAGGTAAGTAGGTTTTCAGGTAGTATACTTTTGATTTAATTTAATAAACTATTAATAAACTTTAGTAACATCCTGATGTTTTTTTTTTTAAATCAATTTTCAATGTTCAGATCAGCTAGGATGAGAATCTTATCAAGGTATGAAAGACAATTA
This sequence comes from Chelonus formosanus, assembly GCA_028641665.1. Lineage (NCBI taxonomy): Eukaryota > Metazoa > Arthropoda > Insecta > Hymenoptera > Braconidae > Chelonus > Chelonus formosanus. Next base: position 3,859,175 of record CM054000.1, read on the forward strand.
AAACAATTTTAATAAATCATTTTTAACGTTACACACTTCATTATCTTTTCTATAGCCTCACTGTCTGTAATAGCTGTGATAGCCATGCCAAGTTTTTAGGGTATCAAATGAATTGCAATTAAAGTCACCGAATTTCTTTTCATGTGATTATTTTTTCTATGTACTAGGTTTATTGTAATGTAATATACTCTATCTTTTTTTGTTTTTTTTTTTCAGTTCATTCTTTTATTTTTCTGATTATTAAAAATTATCTTTGATTTTTGTAAGAAAAAAATAACAAATGAAATGAATTTATTTGACTTTGATAAATGTAATTGATTTTATTCAAATGCAATACTTGGTGTATACTTATATCATGTGTTTCTATAATTTTTTAAATTATATATATTTACAAAAATAGCATTTAAAGAACAAAGATTATCGTCCTTATCATTTAAACTTGGTGCACAATTTTTTACCGTCCATGGAGCTGTTTTTGGTATATATATTTATTATATTAAAAATAGTTTTGAGGTTAAGTCATAATAATAAATAATAAAATTGTTATAAAATTGTGCAGAATCTAAGCAATCCCTAGCAGAATCAGTTGCTCTGAGTATATATCGAATAAACTTAGTGTATATATCGTATAACGGTAAATCTAGTATAAATGCCGTGTACTCTTAGTATGCGAGAATTATTTATTGGAAATATATATCCGAATTACTTTCTAAATATTTAATGTATACACTGTGATAGCATTGTATACATTTAAAATACAAATTGTATTAATTCCACATTTATACTGAAAAATATGGAGGATGTACTCAAAATTTTTACATGAAAAAAAACTAATTTGTAACACGAGTATATATAATTGTAATCTCGAGGACGTAAACTCATGTCGGTGTAGACTTAGTTTTTAGGATTTAAAAGACTGGTTCCAAGACCCAAAAGACCGAATCCAAAACAGATGTCGAAGGAGAGACTAGTAAAAAATCCCAAACCCCGAAAAAACCCAAGCCCGTCAGGTAAAGAGAGAAATGTTGAAGAGTAGGGGAAAAGAGAGTTTTCCTCCTTCGACATGAACCAGGGAAGAGCCAGTCGAAGACGCCACCTTGGCAACATCAACACGTATATTGTAACTTTTTACTTTCTCTTAATAAACTTTTTCATTTTTCCTAAACAACACATTGGTTGTTTCTTAAGCACTATCTACTCACCTTACATAATAAAAATGTAGTATTCACATAAAATGTAAATAGAATTACATACATACATATACTGGGAAATTATATCCTCACTTTTACAGAAATAATGATAGTAGAAAATGGAAGTGATAACTCCATAAATTATTTCTAAATGTTTTATTAGTACTAAGGATATTTTGTATAAACATTGTACACATTTCTAGTATTAATTTAATTAATTTGGCATGAATATTATATAAAAAAATTTTAAGCAACGTACAAACAGTGAGTAAATATCGTGTAAACTGCGTGTAAAAACTACCTAAATATAACAAAAATTTAAAATATACTATGTATCTATACAATAGTAAAACTGTATATAATCTTAATGAATATTAAGTATGTCTTATATGAATTTAAAGTAATTTTTCTATACATTAAGTGTTTATACTTAAATAATTTTATACAATAATCAGATAATCTTTGCATCGTTTAAAATTTTATTTTATGTATTGCTCGTTTATAGATCTAGTAATTTTCGTATTATTTTGGTGTAATATATATGTATATATAATAAACAATTTTAACTTCACTGATAATACAGAATAAAATGTTTTACTTACCTATTACAATTAATTCGCACTTCAATCAATGCTAACCACAGAAAGATAAATATGACGATTTAACAACACTAGCGACCTTCTAATCGGTGGTGAAAAATGGAATTAATATTACTGCATAGTTAGTAAAATAACCTCAAACTACTGAATCTTCAGTCAATTTGTCGTTTACTGATTACCACCAGTAACTATTAACTTCACATATTTAATTACATAAAATTAAAAAAAGATCAAAACGTTTATTTAATAAAAATTGAAATATTTTTTTATTGATAGATAAAGTTAGAAGAGTATTATTACAAGTTCGATAGTAATATCTAGAAAACTAATGATTCCAAAGCCTATTTTGTATTTCAATAAATCAAATGTCGACTAAAAACAATATTCCTCCAATCTCTTCTATGATGAATAAAAAAAAAGAACATAAGAAAAGTTAACTAAGTCATGACAGGACAATTTGTGCGCATAAATCATCGTACCGTTTCTTTATATCATTTAATATGAAAAGCCTCGCGGATATCACGACTGGTAGGTAGAATGGGGGACATACGCGAGATGTCTGAAACAACTGTCGTAGTGAGATTGATCGCAAGATATGACTTTTGCTTGTATCCAGGGAAGTACATGACGAATGGCATCAATTTCGAATATTTTTTTATACTACAAATAACAGAGAGAAAAATGGTACTGCACAAAGTGATTAAAAATAATCATATTATCATCATTTAAATGCTTCTAACTCACGTTTATTTAAATTTAATGCTTTTTGTCGATTTTTAAATTAGATTAATTAACAAAAATAATTTATATTAAATTATATCATTTTTATGCTTGCCGCAATTACAATTCCATGTGTAGAGAAAATAATTTAATAGAGAAACGGTAAAAGCGATTGCCAAGAGTAATAGGGAGGCATGAGGTAGAAAAATGTAGGAAGTACAAAACCGTTTGCCAAGAGTCTGTACAATTATAATTTTTTCAGCGTCGGGATGCGGACGTGTTTATATGTTGGCCATACTCAGGATCTTCATGCATACAGGGGGTTGGATGTTGTAATGAAATTTGAAAACGTGAAACGTTACCAAAAGGGCTAGAAAAGCGGATGAAAGCTCGACCACTGCATAGCAGGTAACATTGTCGGTTTTCACACGAGGTCATCTCATAATTTGATTTCGTCGAATTATCACCCATCTCGCAAAAAGGATAAATGCGTACGTGACTGGAATTCAATCTTTTGACGTTATTTCAACACTTTAAAATCCAACGTAGTATTTCCTCTTTCCATTAATACTCGTTTAGACTACGTGTTGTTATTACATTTTATTCTCACACTTTTTTTTTCATTCAATTCGGAGTTGTTTAATATTTATTTCTATATCAATTAATTTCTTACATGATTTTCTTAATTTATTTATTTATAAGCTACGGAAAATTTTTACTTTCTTTTAAAGCTTTCAATTCAATCTGTTCTAATAGTACATTGTTAACCAAGAGAGAAAAGTATGATATTCTGACCTGTCTGTTTTGAGGTTAGAAAAGTGATGTTTTCTCTCTCGCAGAGAAAGACAACACCCATCTAGACATGCGTACTGAAAGTTTTTTTGTCTTTTCATGGTTGTCACGTGGTTTAAGCTAATCTACTTTCCCTCCCTAGATGTGAAATGTATTATTTTCGTCATACCTGGGTGGAAAGTTCACTTTTCCATTGGATAGGGGTTGAACTTTCCACTCCGGTATGACGAAAAATCATATTCAGTCCTAAGGAGGACAATTAGACAAGTTTAAACCACGTGTTTACGCTACGTCTTTTTTGTTTATAAAAACATTGCTATTATTATATTGAATATCTTGAAAACAACGCATCGGAGATGAAAACTTGCTGAACATAATTTTTAGAGCTTTTCATGAAAAAAAAGATGAGACCAGTCTCAACTCTCTACGACTAATAGTTTTCGAGATATTTACTTGTTTATATGAGTTGTATTAGAGTAAGTCCGGGAGAGATGACCAATCAAGATAATTTATAGAATCGTTAACTAGATGTCGCTATTTGTTGATTTTTCTTTGCTACAATTATTTCGATTGATTATTTCTCCCCTATAGTCATCTCCCCCGGACTCGCTCTATATAATATTATATATGATATACAAGAAAAATATTCAATGTCAATTTTAACTATTAAATATATTCACTGAATTTTTTTTAACCACTACAAATATCAGATTTACTTTTACCAATTGGTTTAACATCGTGTACGACCCACGACAATAGTAAACTACACCAAACAATTCTAATAAATTAGCAATTATTGCGCTTTATGGATATCGCATAATCCCTAGGATTCAAGAGACTTCCCCTCTTGCTCCTGGTGGCTCTATTTATCGACTTTCACCAGTCAATTTCCATTCTACTTTATGCGGCCCACACGGTATACGTCTAACGCGTGAAATTTGTTACTATTGTACTGCCAAAATTACGTGCGAATAATAAACCAGTTCTGCTAACTAACTCTTGTTATACTGTCGTTCATTTATTGGTCCTTTTCAGAAGATTTCACTCATACACTCTTCGTCTTTCATCAATTCCATGGAGGCATTCAAGCTAGAAGATAATACGTTAATCGATGCGTTTCTAAAAAGTATTTAAACGATTTTAAAGATGGTTATTTTTAAAAATTTTATTAAATTTTGAAATAAAAGGACATTTAGTTTTGCGATGTGTTTAAGTATCTTATTTTTCCAGCCACCGTAGGTTCAATACTATGATAATTTTAGATACAAATGATGTTTGATTGTTATTTTTCCAGACACCATGGGTCTTAATAAATAATTATTCATTCAATCAATTGTTCAATTCAATCGATCTATTTTTTTTTGATGCTAGAAAAGATTTTACTTGAAAGTAATTAATACATTGGATCTAATAAAAAAATGATAATAAACAAATACTCTTAATTATTTCCACAGTGTAGAACTGAATGTTTAATTAGAAATTTTTATTAGGTGCTAAGACTTTGGAGTGTTCAATAGGTCTAAACATCAATTGGTCTAAACATTGCTTTGTGAATGAAAGTAATGATAAAATCAATTAGGAAGATTTTTTAAACTCTCCTAAAGCTTGATGGCATTGGAGATACTCTGTACCAATTGTCAACTTTTAACAGCAGTCATTTTAGTTCTAAAAACAATCTCATAATCTAAGACATCATAACTTGTTCTCAGTTCTTTCATAAAGCAAAAAAAAAACTATGATAAGACAAATTCATTGGCTAAATTTTTTCATTTTTCCTAACGCAAGAATCCGGTACTTAAAAAGTTTTTTCAGTGTCTCAACAGCAAAGAGATATCGTTAAGAGTTTTGCGCGTTTCATATATACTTTCAGGGCTTTTATTTTGTAAGAGAGCAACACAAGAGGCGCGTGAGGTCGTTACTTAGTTGCCCGAGACGGCACGAAATGCACTGTCTGTCTCGGGGTCGAGAAGATTGCACCCTCTCCAGTCCTTGGAAGCTCTTAATTAATGGGCCGCGAGGCACTGGGGGTCTTCTACGACGACACTGGGGTAAGGAGGGTTTACGCTGTAGACTTGTAATCTCGTGATGTCGTAAGTTATTCTAAATGCACTGGTGGGACCCACGAGATATCTCGGTGTGTTGTCTAGGAAGCAACTTTTGACCTCCACAAGCTCCTGGTGGTTAACTATGCCTGACATTTCTACGACTCTATTCTCACTGTACCTCTGATGTTAACATCTGCTACACCATTTGCTCTCCTATCTCTTCTATTTATTGTGCTCTAATTTACCCTAATTCATTCAAAATCATCAGTCCAATTGATTTTATGCAGCTAGATGTCATCTAGGAAGTTGATGAACCCTTGGTAATTTTTGAAATGCTGTAGCTTGGTGAAAAATCAATTGATCTTGATGAATCAAAGCTCATTTTAAAGCTTACATTCTCCTCTTCAAGATAGACTGGTTGAAATAGGTTGTTCAAGCCTCCATTGGTCCTGAAAAAATCGAAAAAGAATGAAAGTAGTGCTTTTGTTGTATTTCTTAGCTGGAAGCTGAATAAATAATTCTATAAAATAATATTTTCATGAAAAATTCATCAAATTTGAATAAACTGATTGAAAGAACTTGGCACACTCGATACTCGGTTGACAAAAAAAAATGAAATAAACGTTGGTACGAGAGGGAAAAGGGGATAATTGGAAATAAGGAAATGTAAGTCTATTCTTAAGGCTTGGTGAGATTCATAAAAAATTCAGCGGAAATAGAAAGGCCGAATTTTCATACGATCCGGTAGTGAATGTTGCTATTGGAAGATCTGTTGGTGGGTGGTTGAGTTGGAGAAGGAGAGGTGGATATGAAGAGTGAGGTGAGTTGAGGTATTGACATGTGAATAAGAGGCAAATGGAATGGGAAAAAGGTAGGCAAAGAGATGAAGGAAAAAAGGAGAAAGAAGAGTATAACATCAGGAGATCGAGAGAAAAGAGTGGGAGATGTCTCGACAGTGTGGGGAGGAAGCGAGAGTTGAGGGTGACATTGGGAGGCAGACGCGGGGGCTTATCTCCGTGCACCGAGATTGACTTCCTTTCTACCCATTCACCCGCTCAAATGAGTTCCTTTGATAACTGTTGTGTGATCGAGTGTGCTGAATGCTGAAGGGTTTAGAGCGCCGGTCGCAAGCTCAACTCCAAAGGTGGTGTGGTGGCTTCTTGTCTGATTTTACCCGCTACACGTCAAGGGGAAAAATATTTCCTACTCACACCATATAGCTCTTGGGGTCGTTTTGCTACGCGATGGACGATGATGTATATCTCTTCTCTCTCGTCCTTTAAAAATATTACTTCCTCGAGCGATCTGAAAACACTCAACCGGGCACAATTTAACTTTTGTCCTCGCTTACCATCATATAGAGGTCACTTTATCGAACGCCAAAGCAATTTTGATATTTCTGTCAATCTTCCTCAACCCTTTGCACGAAGAACCTAAGGAAAATTGCCAACAAAAATTGCCTATTGATCCCAAAGGTTGACCATTACTTTTGATGATTGAACTCCAAATGAAATAAAATTCATAATTCAGGAAAAAAAAATCATATTCACCAGTTTAAAGTGGATCAAGACTTGTTATGCTGAATATCGCAGTGTTTAGAATTTGGTTTGGTTCGGTTTATTATAAAGTTTTATATTAATCAACAGATTAACAACTCTGTTCATCATCAAATAAAGGAGCTAGCACTTGGACTAGCATGGAGATCATCATCTAGAATCATCAGCAACTCTGTTCATCATCAAATAAAGGAGCTAGCACTTGGACTAGCATGGAGATTATCATCTAGGATCATCAGCAACTCTGTTCATCATCAAATAAAGGAGCTAGCACTTGGACTAGCATGAATATTATAATTTATCATTCAAATATTATCCAATCATATTCATTTTATCAGAATAAAATTTATTACACTAGAGCACATTGACCTACATATAACTATTTACACCTAGAATACTTTTTTCACTATCAATAAATAGATATTACTTCAATGACGTCTTTTTTCCTCACTTACTAACCATACTCTCTCGGAAATGAAACTCATACAAGGGTTTATAGGCACTCAGAATCAGACATGTACTGTATGAGTATTATGCACTCGTTTACTTTCTGTTATCATGCAAACAGTCCCAACTGCGGCCCTACCAGTAAAATTACATTTCCAATTCATGAAACGTCAGTTATATGATGTGTGGGAGAAGCTATTCCCAATGAATGTGGATTTCTACGATCTGTTAGTGTATTACAGTAGTTACGATTATATATTAGTAGTTAAAACTTCATGACAGATAAATTACTTTTGCTATGATTTTAATGAATCCATGTTTTTATCACTCTTTCACCAACTCTCTCTCTCTCTTTGTCATCTCCAACATCTCCAGTGCTAGCTTGGTATATCTTTTATCCAACTGTTAACTAGGTCTGTTAATTATTTGCAAAACAAAATATCAATTTTCTTAGTCGATATTTTTATTTAACAAATTCATCGCATCTTAACAATTGATGATAAAAAAAGAACCAGTATCTGGTAAGTATTTGAAAGAGCTTTTTTATGAAAGTTATAATATCCTTAAATATAATTTATTTTTTATTCTTCTTATCCTAGGGTTTGGACATGGGAGGGAGGGTAGGATGTTTATAACGAGAGGACGAGCAATTTACAACGTATAAATGAAAAATATTGAATAATCTTTCAAGCAATTTTCTTCTTCAATAAAACACTTATCTTTCTCTCTCTTGCTCTAGAGATTCGTTCAAGTAGCAAGAAAATGAAAAGCAGCTATTCAAAAAATCTTTTATATTTAAAAGATAGCGGAAGAGAAACAATAAGCTTTTAAAAAATTTATTACAGCATCATAATATTCTTTAATGAGACTCCAGGTTCTGCTCCATCAATTTATCTATTTTTATTGAAGCAAAATTTAAATTATCGTTGGGAATTTTTTTTTATTCATTTACTTTATTTATTTCTAGAAGCTCATTTAGAATTAGATCTTGCTACATTTACATATGTCATAAATACTTAGACATGATTGCTGTCACCATTAACTCAACTATACAGTATTACCTAAGGTTTATGTATTCTCTGTTTTAATCTAATCTTCAGGCTCGTGTTGGAATATATTAAAGAAAAAAACTTGGCTCCACGACGTATCCATGATATTATACATATTACAGGAAAACTCTTCTGGGTAACCACCACCATCATCTTCTTAGCTTTTTTTTTTACCTTTCATCATATCTTTTGCCTGATGCTTTTATTTTATTACTCTGGGTATTATTACACTTTGCGTCGTCGAAATAATAAAAAAGTTGTGGTTAATCATTTTTTGTAAAGTTTATGGCTTCAATGATAGGAAATGTGTTGAGATGGAGATGGTAATATTTGATGTGAGGTTTGAATATTTAATTTAATTTATTTGAGAGGTGTTTATTTAGAAGGGAGAAGAGGGAGTAATTTTGATAGATTTGAGATTGGAAAGAATTTTAAAAAGAATGGAGTTCCTTTGAGTTTTGAACAGGGTTAAAGGTAAGCTGTGCTATTCAAAGGGTAACGGAAGGGGTAATTTATCTGAATCAGGTGTTTTGAGATTTTTCCATGAACTCGGGCGATTTTGAGGGGAGAAAAAATTTTTTTGAATGGATCTATGGATTGGATCATGTAGTTTAAGTTTTGAGGTTTCCAAAACACCCTTAGAAATTACAATTAAATTATTTTTTCAAAAGTTACAGAGGTTTGAAGTTAGGGATAAGGTAATTTTAGAATTATTTTAATTAGTATCCAGTTTTGCCCCATTTGGAGGGTGTTAAAATTTATTATTCAGATATTGGACTCGATTTTGTATTTCTGGGCATCAAGACGAAGAGAATGAGTGGTCAAACTTGACAATCGAAGGACTTTTATTTTTCAACCCCCAAAAAGTGGCAAATGGTACCGCTTTCTATTTTTTTTTGAGTCAAAAATAAAAGTTCTCCGATTTTGATGATCAAGGGCTCATTCTTTTTGTCTCGATGCGTAGAAATGCGGAATCGAGTTACAGTCCAAGAAAATTCACTTTAACATCCTTCAGAAGGGGTAAAACTGGATCCTAGAAAAAATTATCTACCCCCTGATTTTAAATTGTTGTAATTTTTGAACGGATTACCGGAAAAACTTTGTTCAGGATTGTTTGAGATACCATAGAATCTAAGCTATATAATAGAATCTATAGATAATTACAAAAAAAATTATTTCACTTTCGAAATTACAAAAATGTAAAGAAAGTCACATTTTTAAGGGTGTTTCCTAGTATCTGAATGATTTTAAGGGTGAAATAAATTTTTTTCTATACTTCATGAATTCTAACATATAGCTTAGATTCTAAGGTCTCTCAATACCTCCTAAAAAATAATCATCGACTGACTCTTTCGAAAGCTACGTAGATTCAAACTCAGACAAATGTTAATTTTCTAATTCTCTTCCTACTATTAATTCAACAAAAATTAAATCTTTGTTTTAATAAACTTTAGATAGCTTTTTCTTCGAAAAACGAGTAAACGAATATTTTCCTAATAAAAAATATCTTGATAAAAAACGTAGAATCGAAAAGCCTGAGCTTTATTTTATTAACATCCTTAAGCTCAGCATTGTCCAAGTGGGGTTCAATTATTCGCAACCGTTTGGATTTTATCAAAGAATAAGATCAAAGTTGCTCGTTTCAATTCGATATCATCCCAAGTAGGATTTTAGCAATACATAAAAGTCTAGCAGAGCTTTTGCCAGTTGGGACAAACTGCAAGAGTAAACGGAAAGACTGAAGACCAAGTTCTTGGATATTCGATCGTCCGTGAACGAAATAGGGGCATACGCTATATCGTTGAGCAGTAAATAAAACTGACTTTCCTGCTCACTTGCGCTTATGCGATCGCTTCCAATCGAATTAACATTTTTCTTTACGAATTGAACAGCCGAGAACTTTTGTATCGGAAAAGAAGAACAAAGAATCTCGAAGGTAAGAGATTTGCGAGAGATAAAAAATGGGTGAGTCTTTGAAATTATTACAATCAGTGTCAGTTTTATTACCGTTCCATTAATGTGCTTTTATTATCCACATAATTGCTAATTAATTCATTAGATGAACTTTCCTCTTGTTTTTATGGCAGCTTTATTCTGAGCTTTATGGTGAGCTTTTGAGGGGGGAAAAATATTTGTCTGCTTAACAAAAAGATAAAATGATAAGAAACACAGATAAATATGCAGGAAGGATAAATGAGCAAAGAAATGCAAGTAAAAGTTACGAAATCTTTGCGGCAATAAAAAAAAATCTTTTGAAAAGAGATGGGGGTAGGGGGAAAGGGCGCAATTACACTTAAAAAAGTTTTCTTAGCCTCGGCAATTTAAGAAGGACATTTGTTACCCAAAATTAACCCAAAGCATACGTGAGTAAAATACAAACGTGCCACCTTTTTTTTCAAAAAGATTCTCAGAAAACTTTTTTACAAAGTTATAAAATTATTCACTGTCTTGATAAAGTTTTCAACTACGAGACTTTTGATTAATTGAGTACGTTCTTTTTATCTAAATTATTTTATTAAGTTATTCAATCATGAAAAAAACTCATTGATAATTTGAAAATTACTAAAGCTCAGTTTTGTAGACTTTTTCAGAGCTTTGAAGCTTGGTAAAAAAATTTTGGCTACCGAGGCTTTAAAGTTGAATATTAAAGCTTTCAAATGGCGTTGGTTTAATAAAAATTTATTGATTTTTGATGAAACTACAACTGTTTAAACTCAACAGAGGAATGTCGGACCAAAGCAAAATTTTTCTACTGAAAAAATGATTTTTATGACTTAATTTTTTTCCCGGAAGAGATCGCGTATTTATTCGACCTGGACAGTAACTATTTTAAACAGGTAGACAAGAAATAGTGTAACGTGAAATTGGTACTTTGAAATTTCATTAGTGAAGTCAGGTGGCGTCACAGATTCAATTAGCTTTTTATTGGATTTCGAACTGTACGAACTGTCAAAGCGGTAACCGCGCATCCGAAGCTACTATTGCGTTGTATATATATTGGGATATCTCACCCAGCGTTCCGTAACGTAATGTTACGTATATTCCATACCCTTTGTACGAATCGACCAATCTCATCTCGATTATAAACTTTCTCGATTACCTAGACCTTCGTCTCCACCAATAATCCTGCATATGCATCAATAACTAGAGCTTTCAAAATTTTTCCAACCGTCTAAAATATTTCTTATCTATCCCTTAACATTCTAGAGTACTTCAAAAACCCTAGAAAATTTTTTTCAATCCTCAACTTTAATTTCTTGGACCAAAATCATTGATGAAATCGTTTTTAACCTTCTTTAGACCTTTTTTTCATTCTTGGTCTTTTTTTGTTTGCTTGGCAACTTAAGTATATCTGTAATTAATTTAAAATTCAACTTTTATCTATTTCTTTACATCACAAAGTATGTAAACTCCCCTAAGAATAAACTCATTGAATCAAAATTATGAAAAAAACTGATATAAACCTTCTTTAGACCTTTTTTTTCATTTTTGGTCTTCTTTTATTTGATTTGGAAAGTGAGTATATCTGTAACTGATTCAAAATGTAGCTTTCATCTATTTCTTTACACCATAGAGCATCTAAACAACCTTGGGAATAAATTCATTCAATCAAATTCATAGATAAAATTGACATAAACCTTCTTTTGACCTTTTTTAGTCATTTTTGTATCATTTCTCGTTTATTTTTGTTTTATTGGCGATTTAAGTATATTTGTAGTTGGTTTAAAGTATACTGAGCTGTGCAGTAATAAGACACTAGGGAGGAAACGTCTCTTAACGATAAAATTTAAACCGGTACTTGGCGCTTTAACAACCCCACGTTCGTGAAATAGTTGGTACGTCGAGTATGGGAATTCCCCCATCTAGTTTGCACGCTCGTTTCCACTTACTTCCACTCTTGGACCCTCTCTTGTGTAATATCGAAATTGTTGTTGTCTGTAAATCACTCACAACTGTATCTTATAGTGTTGCAAGCATTTCTAATGCTGAGACCGAAAATAATTTAAATAATTTATCTTCATAAATGAAAATTTGGTATAACAAAATATTCTCGAGCTTTTTTCGAATATTAAAGTGAGCTTTTTATTGTGACGATCCATTAAGTTGACCCGTTTAGATATCACTATTCTGAATCAACAATGGACGAAAGAGCGAAATTCGAATCCATACTGCCCTAGAGCATCGTCCAGAGACCACGTCGAATTCTCTGACAGCGATAGAGCTGGATTGTACTAGATTTAGTGGCTAGAACTCTGTAACAAATAAAAAAAAAATGCTGGAAATAAAACAGATACGAAGTTTGATGGCTTTTGGATAAAAACGAAATCAAAGCTGTTTTATTTTTAACAATGAATGGTTATTAAATTATGAGAACTATTTGGATGAGCGATAAAAAATTATTTCATGTTTCCAGCACACGAGGTGGATGGTTTGGTTTGACTAATGGAATCAGGTCAGTTAAAATAACGTTACACTGGAGCTGGAAAATTTTTATTGGACTCTATAGTGACTTTTATCAACTATAAAGAATTCGGTGAAACGTTTATTGTTTGTAATTGATTTATTTGAGGGAAGTGAGAAAACAATACCATTCTTACATTTAAACCTACAAATATTTTTTTTTCTTTTATAAGGTTTTAAAGAGGCTTTAAAGGTTAATATCTTTTTTTAACAGTAAATTATGTGAACAGTGACTTCAAGTTTTAAAATAAGCTATGATTCAATTTAATTTGATGATGTTTTTATCAAAATACAGTAGTTTTAAAGCAAGTTATAATTCTAAATTAAGGGAAAATGAGGAAATGATGTCATTTCGATATCTTAACCTATGAATATTTATTTGCAAAGATAGAATTTATTATTTATTCATTATCCTTAATATTATTTTTCATCCAGACGCATGTATTTGATTAAAAAGTCGGGGTAATGAAGTCAGGAATGATCATATTACCAAACAGCGTGAAATAATGGTATTATTCCGTTATTTTAACCTACGAATATTTGTTCGAAATCATTTTTTTTAACAAATTATGTAAATGTGATAGTTTCTTATCCTTAATAACGCATGAATTCGATTAAAATATTGGGGTCATGAAGCTAGGAATGATCATATTACTGCAATCATTTATAATGTGATCAATACAATTCATATTTTATTGTGGATTATGTGGTTTGTTTAATATAAAATGACATAATATTCGAATGAGGTTAGGATTTGGTTTCGTTTCATGCATATTTCTACTAATAAAAGATATGCATAAGGCAAAAAGTGAGGTTATAAAGAGTGAATTGATAAATATGACAGCTCTGGTTGATATACGGTTAGGTTGCGCTGCGATTACCGGTTTATTAATTGTTAAAAAATATTATTTAAAGTATTTCGGATGCTATGGGTAGGGATGAAAACAGTGTTTAAAAAAAAATAACTCATATTTTAAAATAAGATATAATAGGTATTACTTTAATTTTTTTTCTAATATATGTTCAACTACTGATAAATTTAATTAATATTTATTATGAAAGTTTTTTTTATTTTAAATATTGTTTTGATTACATTCCGTAACAAATAACAAAACATGGCAACACCGAATGTACAGCCTAACCTTTTTTGAAAAAAGCTTAATAGTTAAATAAAAATAAATTGTTGAAATGCAGACATCATATTTTGATTTTCAATCAGTTCCAATAATTTCAAACTTTAGACATTAGTTTTTATCGTTTGCTTATGAATTTCTTATTTTTCAAAGAATTATCTAATTTGAAAAGAGCGGTAGTTCAATGCGATGTTGCCATACTTTTCTACTGTCTTTAAACTAACCAAAAAGACAAAGATAAAGGCGTCAAACAATTTTTATTTTATTAATAATTTTTGTATTATGTAGTCAATCCTGTTGTAACTCCGTGAAATAATTCAATGCAGGTTTATTTTTTCAATGATAATTTTTTTATATCATGTTAAGTTTATAAATATCGAGAATTGTATAAAATACTATTCACTTCCTGTCGTTTTAACCCTACTCACATGCATTTGTTGGAATTTTTAATATTAAATATCTCGAAAAGTGCATAGTAAAAAAAATTTTGTTAATAAAACATTTTGTGCAAAATTCTTTTCTCTTTCTATTGGTATAAAAAAAAAGGAATGTTAAGTTTAAAAAAATTTATTGTTATAAAATATTTATCAACAATTAACAAAACATTGATTTTAATCAATAATAAATCTCTTCTGTCAATGCACCTGCTTTGAAAGTAAATAAAGCAAAGATGACAATCATCAGCTATGGTCATGCTCCCTTACTTCTCTTCACACTTCAAAAGTCATGTAAATAAATATAAAACGATTGTAAAATCTACAGAATAATGAATGCTGATGTTTCTGTCACTCGGAAGTAGAAAAGCGGCTTACAGTTTCACACCCTTGAGATACTGAGAATGTGACTGAGATAGTGACAGTGTCATCTAACAGGTGCCAATAGATATATCATCGTAAGGGTAGTTTACGTCGTAAGGACCTGCTCCCCTACTCGGCGTCGCGACGGTGATGTCTGTCTGTGATGGATCACTCGAATTATCGAGGACTCAACCCCTACCCTGTATGCTACGAGCGGCTGCATTTCACCCTTCCACATTGATGGCAAAGGGGACTGTGGGATCCTTCACCCCTATATCTCTCCTCAAGATACTCGTCGACCTTCAATCACACTCTCTGTATTCACTCAATAAATCATTGAAATGTATTTTGACGCAGCTTAACAGTACATTTAATCTTTTTTGTTGTTTTTAATTGAGAATAGAAAGCTTATGAAATATATATAGAAGCTATTTATCAAAGAGTTTCAATGTTGTTAACAAATAGGACTCTTTGATTTGAAGAAAATAATTGTAGTATAGTTCTATTGAGGTAATTTCAGTTCGTCTTGAACGCAGCTATAAGATGTAGTAGGTGAAATAATCGGAGTTAATTTTTTTTATCCTTTAAATATAGAAAAACTCCAAAAGTTTGCCAAAAAAGATACTTTTTTGAATTTTAAACCTTTATCGGGGCAAGGATGGGCTAGTGATCTTTTTTTATTGAACATACGTAAAAGTTAAAAGGTTTAAGAATAAAGACACGTTGGAAAATTTTGTTCGATTCTTTTTACTAAGGGTGAGTTAAATTAGAATAATAGGGGGGGGGGGGGGTGAGGAATCGTTACAAGACTTTTGATCGAACGTTGGCGAGTTTGAGGGGAGAAAAATTTTTTTCAAATGGATCTATGGATTGGATCATGTAGTTTAAGTTATAAGGTTTCCAAAACACCCTTAGAAATTACAATTGAATTATTTTTTCAAAAGTTACAGAGGTTTGAAGTTAGGAATAAGGTAATTTTAGAATTATTTTAATTAGTATCCAGTTTTGGCCCATTTGGAGGGTGTTAAAATTTATTAATCGGATATTCGACTCGATTTTGTATATCTGGGCATCAAGACGAAGAGAATGAGTGGTCAAACTTGACAATCGGAGGACTTTTATTTTTCAACCCCCAAAAAATGGCAAATGATACCCCTTTCTATTTTTTTTTGAGTCAAAAATAAAAGTTCTCTGATTTTGATGATCAAGGGCTCATTCTTTCTGTCTCGATGCGTAGAAATGCGGAATCGAGTTACAGTCCAAGAAAATTCACTTTAACATCCTTCAGAAGGGGTAAAACTGGATCCTAGAAAAAATTATCTACCCCCTGATTTTAAATTGTTGTAACTTTTGAACGGATTACCGGAAAAACTTTGTTCAGGATTGTTTGAGATACCATAGAATCTAAGCTATATAATAGAATCTATAGATAATTACAAAAAAAATTATTTCACTTTCGAAATTACAAAAATGTAAAGAAAGTCACATTTTTAAGGTTGTTTCCTAGTATCTCAATGATTTTAAGGGTGAAATAAATTTTTTCCTATACTTCATGAATTCTAACATATAGCTTAGATTCTAAGGTCTCTCAATACCTCCTAAAAAATAATCATAGACTGACTCTTTCGAAAGCTACATAGATTCAAACTCAGACAAATATTAATTTTCTAATTCTCTCCCTACTATTAATTCAACAAAAATTAAATCTTTGTTTTAATAAACTTTAGAAAGCTTTTTGTTCGAAAAACGAGTAAACGAAGATTTTGTTAAAAGAATAACTTAATGAAAAAAATCATTACCCCCTTTAAAATACCAATAATCTATTTACAGTCTAAAACAAAATATCCTTTCAAAACTATCCTTAATATCCATTCTCAATGAACAGTAAAAAATCCAAAATATTGACTTTTACTCTTCTAAAGTACAAAGCAGCATGAAAAAAAAATCTCTATTTTTAACAATAATTTAATGTTATACAAAAGTGAAAAAGTGCGTTTTTGGAAAATATTTTTTGATACCCGCACTCGATGGAAGGGAATGCAAACACAACGATATTGCAGACAATATTAGTTGTCTCAGAACCATCACATTACGACTATTCAATCGTGAAGACCGTAGGAGGGTGCTCGAGGAAGTCAAGAAAGAAAATAAAGCGGGTTCTTATACAGAGGATGAAGAAAGGTAAGAGATATAAAAAAAATTCTAGACACTGCACTCAATCTGAAAGAAAGTTTGTCTTGCTCAGACTGCGTGATTTATCCAACCTACTTTATGCCATTCTTACTTTATATGAGATTCCCCCTGTTCCTCTTTGAATACCTTATTTACTCAGATACGCCAATGGCGCTAGTGAGCCGTCGCGTCGCTTCACTTCACACTACCTAAGCGATTAGATCGAAAGATTGAAGAATCGTCTTGGTTTATGCATTGGGCTCTCGACCGCGAAATGAATCGATCCATTCTCCCTCTCAACCTCCGATAACTTCATTCCAAACTTCATTTCTTCACCCTATAAATCAAATTATTCATGTTTGTTAAGTAGATTAATTTGTTAAATCT
Source organism: Chelonus formosanus (assembly GCA_028641665.1). Taxonomy (NCBI): domain Eukaryota; kingdom Metazoa; phylum Arthropoda; class Insecta; order Hymenoptera; family Braconidae; genus Chelonus; species Chelonus formosanus. Next base: position 3,876,523 of record CM054000.1, read on the forward strand.
TTTTAAACCTTTATGTCTCCCCAAACGTTGATATTTCTACTTAAAATCAACATTGAAATAAAATCATTTTTTTCTCTGTGAAAAATAATTGAATTTCAAAGATTCACAGGTCATTTTAAAGTTCATCCATCACACTATTTATCGTAAATACAAAAACAATTCCATCACTTACCTTTCGACCTGAAAAAAATGATTAGGGAAGAGTGAGGTAACTGCGAACACCTAAGGGAAAACTGATATAAAACAAAAGTAGTTAAAGTTATGAATGTTATTTATTATCGAAAGTGTACTTGATTTAATAAAGCTTAAGATCTTACAGTGGTGTGGGGTAATTACGAAAGGTGTGAATTCTATCATGATTTAAATCACAGATAAATCCTTTTGATGAACTTTCACTCATCATAAAGTTTTCATGGGCCCTATAGATTACATTTGTTACATTATATCCAATCGTCATTGGATCTTGATGCTATTCATCACAATGTTAGACACCTTATTCCATTTTACTCAAAAATTACATAAAATTGTTGAAAAATAATAAAGTCAACATATTTTGCACATCAAGTGCATTGTCACTTTACTGTTATTTGCCAGGCTTTGCACCCGGGATCGATTTCTGATTGCATTTCTTACAATTTGTTCTCACCCCTTCTAACATAGCCAAATATGAGTGTTCGCAATTACCCAGCGTTTGTATTTACCCCACTCTCCCCTTACTACTTGAGTAAACTTATCTTCCTGCTTCTAACATTTAAGACTTCTTCCAAATAATATTACTGGAGGATTTAAATTTGAAGAAAAAAACCTTAATAATTTCATTACAATCAATTAGAATATTAGAGTACACCGAGAATTGTCTAGTAGAATTGAAAATTTTTACGACATTGGAATAAACGTAATAATAGGAGGAAAAGCAACAGGATTGAAATTTCCCACATTAAGCTTTCGAGTTCGATATCACGGATTGCAATATCCGTGTCAGTTATATAGAGATGAGCTTGTTATCTTGATAACAGCGTGCTTGGTTATTGAGAGAACGTGTAGGATGTTCATGTCATCGAAACAATACAAAATGGACGAGTGGGTGATACTGTATAGCGATTTTACAACCACTGGAGTACTGGACCGGCTGGCACTGGGGCTATTATAGGGTTATGTCGATGGTGAACGCTTTATTTGCAATGGGTGAACACTTTAGCACTCTGTCCTAGCCATTCTCATCCAACTAGAATGCTTTTAAGCTGTTGGAAACTGCTTATCGGTTTGAAATTTTCACTTTTCCCGCTTTTTTCGTGGTTTTATTCGATAGTTCAATGCTTTCTATGACAATGACAAGCATTTTTGAGCTTTATTCATATCGATTATAAGCTTATTATAGCTTTAAAGCTCTACTTATAAGATAAAAAAGCTCTGTAAAATTTGAAAGCTCGTAAGGGCGAGCTTTTTTGCTTGTAGAAGTTATTTAGTAATTATTTAGTCGAATCGGTCCAAGATGTTGGACGATATGAGCTTTCTTGAATGCTTTTAAGCTCATTGGGACCATATGTAGAAAATTTTAAAACTTTCTAGAACTTTGAAAAGCTTACTGGGCCTCTGCAAATTTTTTAAAATGTTTTTCAAAAAATCTTAAAATATTATTTGGTCTTTGAAACATGTTTTTTAAGCTCTCTAGAATCTTTAATTATTTATGAGATCCATACGAAAAATTTTTAAAGCTTTCTACAACTCTTAAAAGCTCATGAGGTCTTTACAAAATATAAAAAGCTCTGCTTGTAAAGTTAACAAAACTTGGAAAAAAATTTGAAAGCTCTAATTTGTGAGCTTTTTTGATTGTAAAAGTTATTTAGTACTCATTTGAAAGTGATTTATTATGTTGTAAGAACCAATTCCTACACCTTGTAACATTTCCCGTACTCTCATTAAGCCAAGTTCGTCCAAGACGTTAGACGAAGGGTGCTTTTGCTTTCAATATTCAGTTTGTACGAAGTCCTTGAGCCAATCAGTCTTCTCTCATAAAAGCGGCTGTAGATATAATACTACAGGTAATTACCTTGTTATAGATTGCAAGTACTGCTGCTGAGGGGTCTAACAATTATATCTAGCAAGACCAATCAACTCTCGCTACAACGAATGTTCAAAATTTGTATCAACTTTACGAGTAAGGAAAAGTTTTTAAAATATCAAATTACATCAAAGAATGAGTCAAGTTTCTTTTTTCCCAACCTCTTGTAACGAAATAAGTTCTTAACGATCTTATTAATTTTTTTTCTTATTCAAACCCTACTCACAATGCTCGGATAGTTTTTTTATTTATTCAAAAAAACTTTTTTTCATTATATTAACACACTTTTAGCAGTAAACAAAAATAATTTTTGATAGAAAATTAATTTTTTTAATTTACTTGATGGAAGTGAGCTTTTTGAGAATCAGGTATTAGAATATTTTCATTTCTCAAACTCAAAATAATTTTTTTAGCCGAAAATAAATGATTCTGTTTTGTTGGTAGAGAAATTTCCCATCTAAAATAACATAACACAAGCTTTTTTCGATAACCAGAAGTGTAAAAAAAGATTAATAAAGTAGTCCAACCAAAGCTTTTTTTTTGCAAAAATTTGATATTGGGATATTTTTAGTTGTGGAGCTTAAAGTAATTTTTTTAGATCGAAATGAATGGTTATGGTTTATAGTTAAGGAAATTCTCTATCTAGAACACTGTAAAGTAAGCTCATTTGAGAAACAGGAAGTGTGAAAAAAAAATTCCAAAGTCATCGAACTATCGTAAAATTTGATAAATAATTTTTCCAGATAGACTAGTCAATCTGTGTAGGCTTTCGTTATTACGGTCCTTTCTAGTGAAAGTTGAATCACCGAGAGAATATAACGAATATAGTTACTTGTATGAATACCCTGTCTACCCACGAAAGCACAGTAGTTCTGCCGGACTGGCAGCAACAATGGTATGCATTAACCTTTGTGCACTTGTAACTGCAGTTGTGAGATAGCAGGGCTCTCTACGGGTGAGAGGAGACCACTGACGCAAAAGGCAACACTTCGTAGTGTGGTAAAGGATTGAGAGAGAAAGCGAGGATGAGAAGAGCATTTACAACCATTTTGCGTAATCTCAACGAATACATTCATCAGAATAGTCTGTGTTCACTGGGCGAACCAATTATCACAGGACACCTACCTTGTCGCTATAATCGGTGAGTGCTTCGATGTTGTCCACCTCTTATTGCCTCTCTTTCTCGAACCCTCTTTCGAGATGCTTCGTATGGTGGTTTTCATAACGCCTTGTCTTCCCATCCCGAGAGAAAAGCTCGAGTGAAATTTGCGAAAGGACTGTTACACCTCTTCCGGACACTTCTGAGTGTCTGACCCATGAGGAATTACGAGTCGATGAGCAGTAATACTCGGCTGATTTTAATATTTATTTCACATTTTTTTGTGACTTAATAAATAGTAAGCTTTTTTTCCGAATTTCGACAAAAAAGCTCAAATTATCTAAAATTTTTAGGCTTAAAAGCTTATTCTTTTGAAGAAAAAGTAAATGAGCTTTTTTACAGATCAAAAAGCTCAAATGTTTTCAGTAATAGATCAATTTCAGCAAAAAAGCTCATTTAAAATAATTAAAAAAGTTACAATCAATGGTTACAATTTTATTTAAACATTTATTAATATTCAAAACGACTAATTAAAATATTATAATTAATTTAAGTTGTTATAAAAATGAGATATAAGGTATTTTGAGCTTTAAAGCTCCTATAAAATTAATTAATCCATTACCTTTCTGTAATTGAATTAAATTGGAATTTGTTTATAGACACATACTTTGTTTTATTGCTCACAAATATTGTCTATTGAACTGAATAATTCACCAACCGGAAATTAAATATTGAATGAATAATAAAAAAATAAATGAAGCTCCAAAAAAAAAAGCATCTTGCGGTATACGAATGAGTAGTTGGTGTCTGTTCAAGTGGAGCTTTCACAAGGCTTTTGTGACACGAGGAAAAAAATATCCACGTGAGAAGATACCAAGTGAGGAAAACCAACAAAAAATCAATGAAATAGTTAAGGTACAAAAAAAATCACTGTGAAAAAGCAGCCATGCATATATCGTTGATAATTGTACGATGTAGGGACTCCTAGTAGTGTTGCTGTGATGAGATAAAATATACCCTTAGTAATTGGCCTACCTTTCAGATGTAAATGTGGTTCGTTAGAGGTTACAAACGTTCACAAGACAAGAGTAGCCAACTGCAAAGAGGACAGGAGGTAGAAAAGCACCGTGGAAATGTAGAAAGCTCAGGAGGAAGGAAAATATTGACAGACTCCAACTTTTTCCTAACTTTTAAGTAATCATATCTTAAAGTTTAAGGCTTTTTGAGGCATACATGATCCGACGATGCTATAGTACTTGTTTCAAGAAGATAAAAAAATTTTTAATCTATTTTAAATATTTTTAATTCAATTAGCTTTCTTAGGAGACATTACATCAAAGCTAAAAATGACTTTTTAATTTATATAACCGATAACTTAGTTCAAAATCATCCTATAAACATTTTGAGAAATGCTTTTTATAATCAATTAAGTGAGCTTTCGGAAGCTCAATCTTTTTTTTTAAAGCTTAAAATTTTTTTCAAACCTTTAAAAATCCCAAAAATAAAATTTTCATTTCTTATTTTTTAAAAAAGCTTTAAAAAAATTTTCCAAGATTAAGGTCAAAAAGTAGAGACCGAAAGCTCTAAAATGAGCTTTAGTTGATAGAAATAAGAGCTTTTTTCACAGAAATACAATTCTTTAAATTAATGTTGAAAATAATATATTCTATTTTCAAATTCAAAAAAGACTAAAAAAAAATTTTTTTTCCCGCAAAGTCAAAGAAAACTCATCCCGCAAAAATATTCATAATTGAAGATATAGTAATAATAATAAATGCACAGGCCTCTGCTGACAGACGTTTGTAGAATATTTCATAGTGAGTGTGAGAGAGCTGAGGCAATTTAGCTATTTTTGTTGGATATGGGTGCAGCCTGAGGGAAACGCTTTGAACTTTACTGTGTCGGTAATTTTCACACGTTAGCGAGCACGTCTGGTGTGAGAGAATTCAACAAGCTGAAAATATGTTGGCATTTATGTGTTCTTTTTTTGCAGATCTTTTACAAATAAATTGTAAGTAATACAATTAAAATATCAGCTACTGTAAAACTGCTGATTCAATAGCAAATTTAACAGATGAGTTACTTTAAAAGCTCTGTCTTTTTTTCTTCTTTTTTCAATGAAAGATCTTTGACCTCTTGATGGATATTACGCTAATGCTCATCTAGTGATCAAAGATTAATTTTCATTAATCAGTAATTACAGAAACGTAATTTCTGCATGCAATACAGAGTATTCTATTCACATCTTATCTGTGATTCGAACCCTTTCATGTAATTGAAGGGCTTTCCACCACTAAAAGCTCCAGTCCTCTATGGATTATATGTACACATGTGTTTCTCAGTTACCTGTTTGACCATATTTTTTTACTTTCTGACGCTTTGTGAAGCCTTAGTAAATATTATTTGGCTGTAAAATCCATGGTTGGAGCTTTTTTCCGGAAAATTAAAAGATTGAAATTTTTTTTCGGCTATTTCATATTATATTTAACAATATTGATACACAATATTACCTTCTTCAAATCTTTTCTAAAGAGCTTTTCATTTAAAATCAAGTCAAAGAATATAATCAATCATTAAAAGCTTGAAATTCTTGTTTTTTTGCAAACTAGCGATTGGTTCAAAAAGCTTACCCTACAAAAAAAAGTTTCAATGTCAATGAACCAGAGCTTTTTTAAAAGCTCACGAGTTCTTGATGCGTTATATTGTAAAAAATTTTTCCTACTCTTAGAAATATGGAAAAAGACACGTCAGGTGGGATAAAAATGATGGAAAAGATAAAGAATAAATAAATTAAAGAGATAAAATAAAAGAAAAGCGGTTTCGAGATCAAAAAAGGTGCGAAACTTAATCCCCTATATCAATTAACAACACAGCTAACTAAAAACAAAGCAATCTGGTGAATCTCATCGATTCTTATATTAAAACTACTCCCGGGTAAAATATACATTGTGAAAATGTTTCCAGCCGGCTTCGCGTTAGTGGAAAAGTTTTCCTGCTTTCTCTCTTGCGAAAGTTAGCGATGCGCAAAGTTTAAAGTAAATATCGTAAAAATTCATTTCTACAGGTTGTATATTGGTAGGGCCTGCGTTAGTGGATTCATTCCGAGCTGTGCGGTTGGGTATACAATAATCCGCTGACTGTCAGAATTTGCGAGCAGGTAAAATGGTAACTAGAAGTGAGGATTTTCGCACGGAATAAAATGATATCGAGGGCCATCGAATCACGTAGGCTTGCCTAGGTGTTAGCGTATATCATTTAGGGAGCTTTTTTATTGCTGTATTAATACACAAGACCTATGATACAGATGCTAAACCTTTATTTGTTGGAAGGATACTGCCTAGATAATAATATTTGTTGCGAAAAAATTTTTAAGCTCTTCAGAATCCCTAAAAGCTCTGAAGGCTTGTCAAGAAAATATATTAAAAGTTTTTCAATATTTCTAAAAATTAATTGTGCATCTAAGAATAAATTTCAAAAAGCTTTTTAGTAACTTCATAAACTCGTTGAATTTTTGAATGTTCTAAAAAGCTTTATACAACATCCGGAAGCTCATTGGGCCTCACAACATTTTTAAAAAGCTTTTTACGCATTTCAGAAGCTTTTCGGGCCTTAAAACATTTCTAAGGAGCTTTTTATTACTTCTAAAAGCTCTTTGGGTCCTTAAAATATTTTTTCAAAGTTCTAAAGTCGTATTTCTATTTAATGAATACATCAAAATATTCATCGAACTCAATGTAAGCTTTCGAGCTTTAAAAAAATATGTATATCGTCCGGAGTGAAAAGTAAATAAAATCAGTAGCTTCGAATAAATAATTCAATTTGAATAGAATAAAAATATCGATGGAATATAAACAGGATGAATAGTGTGAGAAATGTGGATGGAAATAAAGGATATGTGCAGCTGATGAGGATCGACGAAGAGGAATACAGATAGTCACAGCAAGTTGAGGATTGAGTGAGGGTGAGTGGGATATAGGTGAAGGATATGAAGAGGGACGATGGGAAAATGTTGCGCATAGTGGCGTAACTTTGCGTCACGGCCGGTGAGCTTCATCGATCACCGGCCAACTCAATTTGTCTCCATTGATACCAATCTGCTGAGCAAGCGATTTCTCTTCTCTTTCGTCGGTCGGCCCACCAACGACTCTCTTTATATACTAGCGTTATGGAGGGTGCGAGTTTGCGATACAAAATCGTGGAAATTGCATCGAGTTTGATGACTTTGCTGAAACTTTACATCTATTCAGAAATTACGGATAAAATTATTGCTTTAAGATAAAAATATCCCATACAGATGGGACAGGGGTATATGGGTCTTGACTGATCAGTCGATAGATCCTTAGTATCCTTAAAAGCTCTATAAAAAATAATTCGTAGCTTTTTTGTATCATTGACAGTTCATTAAAGTGGTTGCCAAATATTATCAGTAAGCTTTTAAAGAGAAATACTTTTGAGCTTTTGAGAACACCCAAAAGCTCATGAGGCTTTCAAGAAAAAACTTTTTGAACTTTCTGATGTATCAAAAAGCTCATTAAGTTGGTTGACACATATTTTTGAATTCCCTAGTATCTTTGGAAGCTTTTAAAGCATTTTGTGAATTACATTGAGCTTTTTAGAGTATCTAACAGCTCAGTGGGCCTCACAAAAATTATTCTTCACTTACGAAGGTAATCATTATCAATGTTTTCACTGATTTTTGAAGATTAACAAACAATTACGATTATTTTAACTAATTTTTCGAAAACTTACGCAGAAAGTAGAAATTGAAATATTTATTTTATTAAGAAACAATAAAATAAGATTTAGTTGTTAAAATTTTTAAGAGAGAATACAATGTTCTGAAGATATTATATCCAAACATCTACTTCGCTCTTAGTTGATTAAGGGAAGATGATTATCCTTATGTTTCAAGAACAGCCGAAACAATCCTATGATTGCAAGCTCTGTTAGTTTATCTCTCTGCAAGTTATATCATTAATTAAAGTAAATTTAATATAAGATTTTTTCATGACCATTTAAATTTAATTGTCTCTTAAAAATGTAATCACGACCCCTTTAGAGATTATCCCCTATCATTTCTATCTTTTAAAATTTCTTTGAAAAAAAATTTTCACCCTTCACAAAATTACTCTTCTTTCTAAAGCTCGAAATTCATCTACGACTTTTAATTATCATAGCTCTTCTGAAAATTATTCTCGAATCAATTTTAAAAGACCAATTTAAAGCTCATAGTCTCTATTTTGAATATCAGACCCTAGAAATACAAAAAAAAATTCTTAAGTTTGTAAAATTCTTTAAAATCATTAAATACCTCACAAAAAGCTTTCGTAAAAGCTCGTTGTAAGCAAATTAGCTGGCAACTCTTTTCATTCTCTTAAAAATTTTTTTTTCCCTACCGAAAGCTCTCATCAGAAGTAACGACGTGATGATACCATCACGTTTCAACGATTCAGCTTTGTTTTTCATTATTATTACCATTATTACCATCACTGGAAACAATCCAATGCTTTATGAATTGCAAATTTTTTCTATTAAACCGTCTGTGCTTTGCAAGTTATTTTTTAATGCGATAAATTTTATTTCTCTCATTACCGGAATTGTATTATAACAATTCAAATTGAAAGAAAAAACAAACAAAAATAAAAGTAAGTTTTCGGTGTCTAAGATAAGGTGAAAGTCGTAAGTGTGTCTGTTGATTTATTGATTTATCTAATCATGTATGATCGACGAAGGGACGTTGAGCCCTCGATTAGCAATTTGTCCCTTTGTCGTTGCATCTAATTATAGAACGTCTGTGGAGCCATCTAATGGTAATGGGAATACGCCTATCTAATTATTGCATGTGTCTAATTTCTAATTATCCCACTAAAGTGTACCATAACTAACGGCCGTGCCACTGTATTAATCAAGAATTTGACAGTGTTATCAGTTGATGCAGCTTTATTCTATTCCTGATGCAATCCATAATGTCCTTCACAGTTATTGAAAACAACAACAAAAAAGCTCTTGATTGATACTTTTGGCACAAAAAAATGTCAAAAAGCTCTTGAGCTTTTTTTAAAAATATATTCTAGTACGATTGAATCACATGTTAATGACAAAGTAATATTACGTTTCTTCCGGAATAACATGAGCTAGAAGATGACGTGGGAAAAGCAGATGCAGGAGGTAAACGCAGAAGGTATGAAAGGGGTGAAAGGTAGAGTAGGAGAGGGTCTGATTGGCGGCGGCGTTAACTGGAAAAGCTAAGCTAGAGTCAGCTCTGCTTCTGCTACGTCGTCATCCGTGTGACAACTTATAATTTGATAGAGTCCCGTTTTCCCGCGAGCGTACAGACATAGACGTGGTAAGGGTGGATGGGTTGAAGCTGTACCATAGACGTTGTAGCGTCTCCTATTTCCACCGACGCTCAGCTTCCATGATTTCTCTCTTTACATTTTGTCCCTTAGTGCATGACATTCAACGGACGACCAAAAGCTTTGGGATGAACCAAGATACCAGAATAGTTTAATTTGGCTGATTATATTCTGGTGTTTGGAGGGAGTTTACGATAATGACTTCATTGCATTCTCGATGTTGTTACCTTTTGTCTTTTTATTTTATTATTTGCGTTTATTGAATTCATTTACTGATACTAAAGCGTCTTTTGAACTGTTAGAATAATAATAAGATATTTATAGCCTCTAATAATTTTTTTTAAGTAATAAAGCTCACTATTTGAAGCTTTAATCATTTTTTCAGTAAAAAAGCTCATTATTTTTTAGTATCAGTAATAATAAAAGTTTAAAAACTTTGATTCAGTGATAAAAAAAACTTTCAAAAGTTCTAATAATTTTGACTTATGAGACAAAGCTCACTACCATGAGCTTTAACATTTTTATTTCATGATAAAGTTTACTGATAAGAGCATTAATCAAATAGGTTTAGTGAAAAAGCTCGTTTTTTTTATACTAGTGATGATAAATGCTTTATCTAGATTATTTTATGGTAAAGCTCGATGTTCAAAGTTTTGATAATTTTTTTTCATTTAGTAGAAAAGCTCATTTTTTGTAAAAGTTAGTTCTATTAAATTGTTTAAAAATATATTTTTAGTAATAAAGCTCACTGTTTAGAGCTTGATCAATTATTATTCAATGAAAAAAGCTCTTTTACATCACTAAATTTTTTTGAATGAGCTTTCTTACTGAATGAATATTTATTATTTCAATAACGGTAAATTTGTTATTTCTTACCTAATTTAAACACAGTCTTGATCTAATAATTCTCATTTCATCGAAAGCATTAGCTAAAATCCTTGATATTTATCCAACATTTCGAAAGATATCATTGGGGCAAGAATTCGTAGCAACAGTACGTCGTAACGTTAACGTTGAACACCGTCAGTACCGCATCAAGTATCACTCTATTTACCCGTCAAATATTTGTGCTTTTACCATAGAGAAGCGTATCCTCCTCACAGCCCCTCAAGCTCTCTTACAAACGGCTCCTCTCTATCTCCTAGAGCCACTTTGTATACTGAACACTGTCGGCTGGATTTCCCTAACGAAAACTCGCCGAAAATTTGCAATTCCTAAAGAGAAGAGAGTCAGCCAAGAGGTGCCTAAGCTTTAGCCCGGAAATGCAGTGTCATTGGTAGTCAAAACAGAATCAAGTACAAATGCTAGAAATCCGGATCGAGGAGCTTTTCTTTTCTTCTTCTTTGTTACCATGATATGAATAGACAAGATAAATGTACAACTTGATGATTGAAAATATTTACAATTCATTCAATAATACTTTTTTTTTCTGCTTCTCAGTCGATACTCTAGTCGTGCGTAAGGATATTCATTCAGAGCTTTCAACCTGAGCTTTTTCTCTCCATCTGACTTTGCTGCTTTTCAGATGAATTTTTGAATAAATTTATTAAAAATTTTGAAGTGAGCTTTTTTGCCGACTTTTGGAGCTTTCGGAAAATTTTAAAGCGATATATCACTGTAGCTAATGACTGATTTGTTGAATAAAAAAAAAAAATAGTTGATGAAATTGAATTTGATGGAGAAACTAGTCTGTTGATTCTAGAAACACCAACATGATCTTGGCACATTATACAGCGTGATTGTTACTCGTTGAACTGCTGCGGCTTTTGTTGCATTGTTCGACTGCTGATTGGAATTTAAATTTTATTCATAGGCTCGTTTATATCCGGTCAGTTATGTATTCAAATCGGGCAGTTGCGCATTCAGGCCTCATGTGCCTTCTAGAGTGAGAACTTGCTGGTAATTCCCTCGATTTCCCAGGGAGATCGACAAGCCGATTCAACATCGAATATATTTAAACCTTTTTTTATTCTGTTGCTAGACTCCCAATTGTCCTCTCCAATTTTCACCTTCTCTTTTGTTCATTCATTTAAATTATTTTATTTACAACATTTATCATTTTTTACACCTAGAGACTATTTTGCATATCTCGGAAATAAAAAAAGGAGTTTGAATAACAAACATTTGGTCGTCTACTGTGCTTGACAATTAGCTATGATTACATTCCATTTGCATCCGTCTTATGGATGGAAAAAATTAATTTTTCACCATAGAACAAAATTTTTATTTAAATTTTATTCAGTCTAGGGTTTTTTTCTTTTTTAATTAAAGGCTTTTCTCAGATTCTGGAGCTAATAATTCTGGAAAAAAATATGAGAGGATTCTGGATGAGGAAATATAATGAAAATATTAAGACTTTAGATAGATATTAGTTGAAATATGAAATAAAAAGGTTTTTTATTCTCAAGGGTGGGGTAAAATTGGCCGAAAATAAGAACATTGGAAAATCATCATCAGCCAGACTTTAAACCATTATAACTTTTTGAAAAGGGGTTCAATTTTGGTTTTATAGGGGTGTTTTAGAAACCTCTAAATCTGAGCTGCATGGTAGAATGAAAAAAATTAAAAAGAAAAATTTATTTCACTTTCGTTTTTCTGAAGATGGGAAAAATGCGAAAATCACTGTTGCTTTGACTCTAAATTTGTGTGTAACACTTCAAAATATAGTCAAAAAAAAAATTTTCCAAGAGTGTTTCAGGAATCTGAGAACCGAAGTTTTATAATACTGTCCATAGATCTAAAAAAAAAAAAAAATGCTTCTATTGAAAATATTCGATAAACATTAAAAGTAGAAAATGAGGCTTTTTAGTCAGCCATACTTTTTCTCGTTAAGAAATTCATAACTTCATATCGAATGGCCGTATCATCATTTTCAAAGAACAGATTTTTTCAGAATAAGTTGAACTTAAAGGTAAGTCTCACTACAATTTTTTAAAAATTATTTTTACTGGTGAAAAAAATTCGAAAAGCTGACAAAGTAAAATCAGAAAATACTTCTTTCCGGTCTTACTGTTTTTCTTTTCGAAGAAAGAAGTAGAGATGAAATTTTTAAAATAAAAGCGCACAAAAGTAGAACTTTCAAGCTTCAAAATGCACCCTGATGAACGTCAATTGGATAGATTTCGGCAAAACTACGAGCTTTTAAAAAAATATGAAGGAAATCAATGAATAGACATATTTAAACTTTTCTTTCCATTAAATTCCACTATAATTCGTCTGACTGAGACCCGTTATTGCGGTGCTCCTAGACTTATTCTAGAAGAGTAAGAGCAAACATTTGGCATGACGTCAAACGTGGATATTAGGATTCTCTAGGAACGTACGGAGGAATGGGCGTAGGAGACTACGATCGGTCAAAAACGCCGAAGAAGGACGTCGATGTGTTGGCCGCTCGTGCGTCACATTCGTGATCGGCCTACGGGTAATCCTCTTGCATTCTTGAACTTTCTACCCTTTTTACTTTTGCTCTACCAATCTCCAAAGAAACTTTATTTTCTGTACATGCCTACCAATCACTTTGGCCCTGCGTTCTTGAACCAAAGCCAATCCTTTAAATTTTATGACTGTTATTACATCAAAAGTATCTAGAATATACGCCTCAATTTTTTCTTTTAATCATTTTAGATTAATATTGATTTGCAATAATTTGATAATTTCAATTTTTATTTCAGTTTATATACGTTGAGAGTAAATAAACTTGATTTACATGTTCGCTTTGTTGACATCGTTCATCGAAACGTAAATGTCCATAATTGTATCATAATTATGCGCATTTTAATTCCCCTATTCATGTTCGTGGCGTTTGAGTCACAAATTACGGTAATTCCACAATCACGCGATAGTTTCCGATTGGATTTATTATAATTATTGACTGGAAAATTGTTTGCTTCATTTTTTAGTCATCTCTTCATTGATTTTTTTCAATTAAAATAATATCTTTGATTATTTTGAAATATTTACACTATTACGAGAGCTTGCGAGCTTTGTTCTGTACAAGAACTTGTATTTAAAAGTATTCCAAATCATTTGACTCGATTGTCACTTCTCTGGTCATTCAAAAATCAACGTCGATAAGCTTTTTACTATTACATAAAGCTTTTCGAAATGAGAAAATCTCACTGTAACTGGAACTTTATTTATTATTTGACCCCTAATGTTTTTTTTTATTTTTGAACGAAAAATATATTGTGAGCTTTCTTTGAATCATGGAATTTACATTATTACTAGAGCTTTTGAGCTTTAATGAGCTTTATTATATACTAGAACTTGCACCAAAAAGTATTCCAAATTATTTGACTCAGTTGTCATTGGCCTAGTTGTTTTGAAATCGAATATCATGAGTTTTTTTGCTTTTTACTCCTTCATAAAGCTTTTTTCAATAAGGAAAGTTTACCTCAACTAAAGCTTTGTGTCTTTCTAAAGCTTTTCTAAAAATTTTGTTTATTGTGTGACTGTTCTTCACTTCTCTCTCAATAGAAAAATATATTATGAGTTTTTTTATTCTAACTATTCCATCAAGCTTCTTTCAAATATTAAAATTTATATTATCATTGGAGCTTGCGAGCTTTAATAAGCTCTATTCCTTACTTTAGCTTTCATAAAAAAATGATCGCTTAATATTTAGTTTGGTTATCACTCTTTAAGTTTCTATAAAAAAAATTTTTACAAGCTTTTTTTGTTTCCGATTTTTTTTATGAAGCTTTCTTGTAATAGCGATAATTTCATTGCAACAAATTTCAAGCTTTTTTAAGCTTTATTATGCACTTGAATTTTCACTAAAAATTGATAATACGATTTTTTTAATTGGCTGATCAATTAGGAATACAAAAATGAAAATATTAAAAAACATTAAAGATTTGAAGAGACCAACGAAATTTATTTTCATATTGTTATTAGTTTGTTTCATTAATTTAATTTGATTGTGTATCGAAAATAGTTTAATCGCATTAGATTCGACACCGGATGCTAAGCATGCAAGCCAAAGGGACAAGTAAAATAGAAGGGGTGAGGTTTTAAGACTCCGGACGTCAGGAGGTCTAGGAAAAGCACCCTTCTGATTTACACCCAAGTAGACTTCTTTTGAATATTTAACGACGCCAGCTTGAACATTGTCTACCCTGCCGAGCTGCTGATCCGGATTACGGGAAAGTGATAAGTTACCTGAAGCTTCTTCTCTGACTTCTACTTAGATGTCGGATGTAGTTCTGTATTTATTTTATTTCCATGCTTCTTTACGACTATTTTATTTATTTTCTATTCTTCCAAAAAAAGTAACTATTTTTTTTTGCATCTTTGTTCAACGAATTACTTCCTGAGCTTTAAAGCTCTCTCACTACCGATTGATACTTTTATCAATTGTGTCAAATTTTCAAACGATTTAAGAGCTTTTAGACTTCAAAGTGATTGATTTTTTTTTATTGTTGTTGGAAATAAAATTTACACAATAGTTTGTTTGATACATTTACGTATATCAATGATGAAACTGATTCACACGAGTGGTTTCTTCAAAGCATTTAAGGCAATGCAACTAGCGCTTTATCACCAGTGCAACACTAGAAGGGAAGCTGATGTACGAAGCGACGCGACCACGTTGCTCCTGTGACGCGTGAAACATCTCACGACGCTGATCTATTACGTCACGTTCTGGCTTTTAGAGCTTACTCTGTTTTCCGGTAACGATGGACATGTCAAGTTAGTCTTTTTGGCAGCATATATTTCTCCCAAGCTTAATCATTCGTTGTCACAACAACAGTCATTTCGTTTTGGCTTTATGTGAACTGATTGATTGAGTTGCCAGGATATTGGATGTTATTGGGGAGCAATTGATAGATGCATTTGAAATGACTATAATTGATTGGATATCAGATTATTATTTTTATTAATGATTATTCTTTATTCCTACATGGGTATCTAGAGCTTTCATGATTTATCACTAGAAAATGAATTGTGTTAAAATTTTTTCATAAATGTCATCTTTAAGTAGAGCTTTTGAGCTTTGAATGATCGACATCTGATGATTTTTTCAGATTTCATGAATTTTTTAAAATAAATCAAAATTTGGATAAAAAGTACAATTGACTTCTCGACTTTGAAAATTCATAACTCGGTCAAAAATGGTCGTAGAATCATTTTAAAAGATGCATTTAGCAGATAAATGTCTATTCTTGAGACTCATATCCTTGAAATTTGAAAAAAAAAAAATTCATCATAGCTTCTAGGAATTTTTTGGTTCGAAAAAAACATTGTAGATTTTACAGGCGTATCTTCGGAAGCAGAGAAAGTTCTTCAAGGCTTAGGAACAATATCCTGAAAAGCGAGGAAAATTTAAGCTCTGTTATATTACAACCGCAATGCGTATCAGTGTTAAAAGAGCGCATGCGTAAATTTAACTGAGTATTGCTATGCATCTGGCAAGTGTTGGGGGGGCTCTGGCATGAGGTGAAAACTCGGGCCTGAATCTTGTGCAATTGCCAATATATCGTTACTACGAGGACCGGATGTTAAACGATAGATAAAGCACAGTGGGAGCATGGCCCTCGTATCTCTGTTCTTGCTTGATGGTGAGGAATAAATTCTCCACTAAAGAAAGCCAATTTTACCAGTTGTCCGAATCTTATTTTCCTTGAATTTATATTCCAAATAAACGTCTGAAAATTAACACCATTCTATCGGGTTATTTTTTTTAAACTTGTGAAATCATCTCGGAGAAATATTGAATAACACATTTAATCAAAAGCTCATTCAGAAGTTTACTATGTAATAGATTGAGGAATGAAGGAAGTTTATAGTGACGTTAGTGAGTTTCAATTTAGTAGAAGGGGAACTAAATGCCAGCCTTTACACTCACCCCCTTGACAAGTTACACTCACCCTCTATATAGTATGATGCTGGCTATCTAGCGGTCCTATATATCAGTCTTACAGTGTTCCTGATAACAATTTCATACGAGGATTACGGATGAACACGCGAGCTTCACTCTATCCGAAAGCAAAAGGGATAATCTGTTGAATAATGCCTATGGTGTTACTGCATATCAATGTTGCCAAAATAATATAATTAAAGGACGATAGGCTAAAAGAACTTGAAAAGAATGTCTCAATAATATTCATGCTACGACTCATGAGTTTGAAAATAGAAAATAAAAATTTTTTTAGAGCTTTTTTGAGCTTTCAGAAGCTTTGAGCTTTTCGAGCTTTTAAGTTTTGGTTTTACCAGGCCTCTAAAAAGTTGAGCTTTCATTAGAAAAATAAGTTTAAAGCTTTGATAATGAACATATAGGTCAACAAAAAATGATGTTATTTTAAAAAGAGCTTTTTTAAAATTCAGGGAAAAATTTTTCAAAGTCAAAAAAATGCTTTTAAACCAACGAGTGATCAAGGAATCTTATCAAGCCCTTTTTTATGAGTTTATTAATTTTTTTATAAGATTCAGAGCTTTCGAAAGTTGTTTCCAATGTGAATACTCAAAAATAATGATATAAAGCTCTAGAATGCAATTTAGTTTATTCAATAGAAACACTTTAAAAGGTTTTTTTCGTTTTACAAAAATTTTACACGCAATTGGTAGAAAAAAAATTGTTGTGGCCAGGATTTGAACCAGGGGCCTGTCAGTTAATCACATCATATTGTGACGATTCAGTGCTAATTTTCGTTTCTTCTAATCAGTAAACCTTTATTGAATCATTTTAAAGTGTAAATCCATCCATATCAATGATTTCTGAAATAACTTTTTCATCTAAAGGTACTGTCAGAATTACGGTGAAGGTGTTCGAAGAGGATCATTTAATCTCTTAGTGCCGGAATCGTTACCACTTGCGCCACCACAACAATTAGAATCAAATAATAATCCTACGTATTTAAGTTGTTACCCGCGAATGGTTGTAGGTGTATCAAAAGATCATAGAAACAAATAACGTATAATAATATTAATAAGAAAAAATTTTCATTTTGATATGCCGTAGAAAAGTGTGATCAGACTTTTATATCACCATATTTTATTACGACGCAGGTGTACAATTATATGAAAGCAACAAAAAAAAATTGTTGTGGCCAGGGTTTGAACTAGGGACCTGTCAGTTAATAACATTGTAACGATTCCATGCTAATTAGCTAATGTTTCTAATCGGTAACCTTTATTGAATTATTTTAATGTAAATGCATATAATCAAGGAGTGGTGTGACTTTCAATAAATTTTTTCATCTAAAGGTACTGTTAAAACTACGGTAAAGGTGTTCAAATGAGGTTATGTGATCTCTTAGCACTGGAATGGTTACCACTTGCGCCACCACAACAATTAAAATCCAACTAAAATCTTTCACATATTTAAGTTATCACAAGTTATGTAAAAAATTATGCAAACAAGTAACAAATAATAGTATTAATAACGAAAAAAAAGCTTTTTTTTATTGTAATTACTCAAAGGTAGTAATCTTAAGGTAGTTTGAGCACATAGGGGCGGATTTTATGGGAGCTTTGAAGGGGTCCCATTGAATTTCTATGAAACGAATGATAATTTATTGAATTATTGATTAAAATATTTACTGGATAAATTACAAAAATTTATTGTTAATTATTACTATAAATTTGATAATTAATTTTAAAGGTGACTATCATATTGGCCATACTGTAAATGTGAAATGCATGATTTTATAGGTTTTAATTAATTATTTCTTTATTAAATATTCGACAGTTGCAATTTTTTTTTATGCAATATCTATTCGAGAACGTTCCCGAATTAATGATCTCGTTTTTTCGTAAGTATTTGTAGTACGGAAGATTGGAAAATTGAATGATAAAGTCGAAAGTACTATTCCTCTCTCTCTCTCTCTCTCTTACTCTCATTTACGTCAATGTATAAAACTGTATTTTAAATTCCATTTTTTCATCGAAATGGCCGATGATTGAGCTTTTTTTTACTTGTAACTTATTCGTGACAATCTCAAGAATATTTTATTTCAACATTCGATTTATTTGCAGACTTTGGCCGAGTGCTCGAACTACCTCAAGCTCTAGAATACACTCTGATTTCTCAAAATCTGATGATTTTTCGCAACACACAGCTTTTATTACAGCTTCCTAGCTTTTCATTAATTTTTTAAATATCATCGAAATTTAGAAAACATTATTTTTGAAAAAAAAGCTCTATGTAGAACTTTATTAATCTTATTAATTTTCTCGTGATGCCTTCTAAAAGAAACCATCAGATTAATTACCAGCATCAGTAATTCTAGATAAAAAAAAAGCTCAAGTTAGCAAGAGTCCAGTAAGTCTTGTTGTAAAAATTTGAAAATCACATAACGATAATATAATAATGAAAAATTGAAAATTATCACAGGGGCGTCACTCACAGTAAAAGGCCTTGAATGTTATCCAAGAGAAAATATATTCGAACAACCCGCGTCGGAATTTGCAAATTTATGGTAATGTCGAATCACAGATCTCGTTGAATGAATTTCATTTAAAGTTTTCCACATTGTGCTTGGTGTAGATTTTACGAAAATTTGAATAGAAAGATGGAAGATAATAAAATAAAAAAATTACAATTGATCTGTTAAAGTAAATAGAAAATTTAATTTTATTTTCTTTACGAATAAATGAATATAAATTAATTAACACAGTTTGATAAAAATATAGAATAATGAAATATATAATATAGATACGATGATAATAATCTATTCATTTTTTATAAAGCAGAAGTGGAAAGGCCACTTAGTGGCTGGAAACAGATCCTTTGAATTATGAAAAGTACATCCATGAAAAGGAATCCAATCAACCTTTGGTTAGTTTCAAGTACTTAGCTTGATTTTCAAGCTCTTGACGTATTTTCCCTGCTTGTAGGAATACAGTAGTCTACTCTATTGAGCATTGAGCCTTTCACACGACTTGCTCGAGTATTCGTGTCTGGTCCATTCTACGATTCCATGTTGCCTGTTGAAATGTAAATTCTATTTGGCAAGTTAGACATGGAGTGAGCTTTTACCCAGATCATATTCCGTACGTAACGATCTAAATTATTTTTGATATCGTCTTAGAAATAATTAATAAGGATGTTTGGTTATTTACATTCAACAACATTTGTTATTAGACTTGGGGTTTTATTTAAAAAGTTCCTAGAGTCTGTGATGAATTTTTTTTAGAAATTTTAAAGATATAAGTTTCAAGAATATACTTTTTTGTGTAAAATGAATCCTTAAAAATTGTTATACGACCATTTTTGACCGAGTTATAAATTTTTAAAGTCAAGAAGTCGATTTTACTTTTTATCGACGTTTGTGAATAAAAATGAAATTTTTTTGTTTATCTTTAAAAATTCATAGAAGCTTAAATAATCGTCGAATATTAATGATTCAGAGCTTATTTTAAAGCTTAGAAACTCCTGTTTACGATAGAATCCTTAAAAATGATTTAAGAATAATTAATTTACTTGGAAAAAAATCACAAAGATTCTGAGTACTCATGGATGAATAAAAAATAAACTATCACTCCAAATAATTTATTTACAAGAAATGAACAGAAGAATTAAATGAAATAATTTCATATTCTATCAATTCTATTAATTTTAATTGTATTTATCAATGAGTTCTTGATAACATCCATTTTAACATTTACTTCAACATCGATTTTACGTTGTCTGCTTCCAAAGTTTTTATTTGAAATAAAAAAATTCCTAGAAGTTGTGATGAATTTTTTTTTAAGGTATTTTAAGGATATGGGTTTCAAAAGTATACTTTCATCTGCAAAATGCATCCTTAAAAATTGTTATACGACCATTTTTGACCGAGTTATGGAATTTTAAAGTCAAGAAGTTGACATCATTTTTGATCAAAATGTCTAAAGAAAAATGAAATTTTTTATTCATCTTTAAAAATTCATAGAAATCTGAAAAATCATCAAAGCTTAAAAATCCAGAGCTCATTTTAAAGCTAAAAGTCTATACTTTAAGATGATATTCTTAAAAAAATTATTAACACCTCGGATTTACCTACAAAAAATTCATAAAAACTCTAAGCTCTCATTGCATGAATAAAAATTAATTACCCACAAGGAAGCCCTCAATTGTTGCTACTTTTTTAATCGAAAGTTCAATAACCTACTCAATCAAGAATTCAGTACATCAGTTTCATTATTCCTCATGCTAAAAAAATATCCAAGAGCTCCAACACAAGCTCTAGTTCCTTTCTTTCTCTGTGATAGTCATTTATACTCATAACAAGGTAAGTAACTACTCCCTTTCTAGTAGGATCCTTAATAATATTCCCTAAGAATGTGATGTTTAAATACATATACAAGTATATATGTATATCATAGGGACTCATTGGTTCATCAATTGAAATTGAAACATCACAAGCTGCACTCGAAATAGCAGTGATACGTGAATTCGCCATTAACATTCAAGTGGTTCGAAGTGACAGACGGTTTCTATAATGGAATACTTTTGCCAACATGACCTGTGACGATTAATTATTCAAGAATGATTTTCTGCATTAACCAACGGACATTTCGATAGCGAATATGCAACATTAAATTTAAAACATTGATTACAATTCAATTTTAAATGCTTCAAATAATAGAAAGACATCATTTAGGTGTTACACTGATAAAAGAGATTTATCATTGTCGAAAACGATTTTTTGATTATTAAAATCAATGTTTTGTTAACTGTTAATAAATATTTTACAACAATAGAAAAGCGTTGGTTATTAATACATTAGTGGTTTTATAATAAATAAATTTCATTTTATCGTAAAGAAATATTTTTTAATAGTTAATAAACCGGTGATCGCAGCGCCACCTAACCTTATATCAACCAGAACTATTGTATTTATCAATTCACCCTTTATAACCTCACTTTTTGCCTTATTCATATCTTTTGTTAATAAAAATATGCATGAAATAAAACCAAATCCTAACCTCACTCGAATGTTATGTCATTTTATTTTAAAAAAACCATATAATCTACAATAAAATATAAATTGTATTAGCTATATAATATTCCTTAATAATTAAGAAGCGTCCTTTATTATTACAAATCTCTTCTATCAATCTAGATATCGGGCGTTTTCCATTTAGAGAAAAAAGTCGACATAGTGCAACACAGTGTCGACCATACTATAGCAAAAACTTAATGCCAACTAAAGCTTGACAACTTCAATACTTTTATTGGCAACACTACTTTTCAAAAGGACCAGCAAATTAATTACTATTTATTATCATTTCCATAAACTATTTTTATCATTTCAATACAAAATATTTTTATAAACAACACCAATTATAGAAGATATAACCAGAAAATAAAGATACCTATCTCTATTCTCTGATACACTACGTGACATAAATGCTGTCCAATTTTTTGAAGGTTATACATGCGATTTCCTATACTCTCTTATATCAAATTCAATGTCGCGTAGTGTACAACAAGGGTTGAGAGTCTATTTTTTTTCTTCTATAGGAAGTATAGTAACTTTTATAAACTGCCCTCTATCGAAACTCAATGAAAGTAAGTGTTCTATTTGTAAAAATTAATCGACACAATCGACACAGTGTTTTATGTTTTCTAAATGGAAAACACTCGTCATAACCTAAAATTTATCATACAGGTGGTCATAAATGTTAGTAATTTATATTAATCCTTCCTCGGTGTCGCTATATAAGTATTTTACTCATGCTGATTTTCAAACTCGATTATTTTTATAGTTTTAAATGGAAAGGTTCTTTGAAAACTTGAGTATCTTCGAAAAATTCAATTCTTTACAAGATACAATGAATTAAAAAGTTATTTTATCATTTAAAATCATTCAAAAAGAGGTTTAAAAAAATTTCATGAGTATTTTACTCGTTACGACACGGAGCTAAGTATACCGAAAGACGACATGGAGGAAAGGTTAAAAAATACTCTACTGCAAGGTTAGACGATAAACCAGTAAACACTATTATATTGCTGTTATATAACTTTGTTATATTTGTTATGTTGCAGCAATATAACATAGGCCCAACATACACCTTACGACTAATATATATTCATAGACAGTAAATATTTCATTAACTCATCACAGAAATTAAGAATGAAAAAACAGTCATTGATATTGTAAATATCGTCAAGTCATGAGTAATTTTTTTAATGGATCAATTGTTATCTTCACAAAATAATGCATTAAACTTTTTCCATTTTGACGTTAATATTACTGTAAGAAAATTGATTTTTCTAATTCTGTAAGTGGTATATTACATTGACATAACCATTTAATATAACATCCACATAACACATACGTAACAACTGTAATGTTATGTTAATGTAATCATAAAATGTATACCACAAAAATACCATGAAAGGTCAACTCTGAAAGTTGTTGACTTGATATAGTACCTTAGTGTAATAAAAACATCATAAAAATTATATAACACCGATGTAATAATGTAGTATTGTTGTTACATTGCATAAAAGTACTGACCAATTTTTGGAATGATGTGTGTGTACGTACGTACATATGTACGTACGGATATCAGCATTTTTTTCGTTTTCGATATCTCAAGAATGGATTGAGATATTGATTTCAACCAAAATTTATTCGAAAGATATTTTTATAAAGAAGATCTGAAAGAAGTTTAAACAAATTCGATCCAGCGGTTTTTTTTATAATAAAAAAAGTAATAATAAATAAATGACAAGATTAATTGTTTAAAATACTTTTAAGCAAAGGAATAACAAATTGATTTGAAAATAAACTCGATATTGACTAAACATTATTGTTCACAACTAAATATGATTTTCAACAATTACGTATTGTTGATAACAATGTGAATTTGTTATAAACAATTGCAAATTGTATTTATCAATTAACTAATGCGAATTTCCCTTTGATTTGAATTCTTTCGATGAGATAATATTATTAATAATGGAATATGACTTTTAACAATTACATATTGTTTATAAAAATATGACTTTGTTATAAATAATTAATAATGGGAAGTTCGTCATGTAAGCACAAAGTGTGCTCAGTCCTATTTCCTTATTATGTAGCTGTCCCTATATTTACTACCAATGTTAATCAAATTTATTGGAAATAAAGTTGCATGGACATTATTTTTTCTCCTCACGGGCTATGAGTTGGAGCAAAAGGAAGAATTGTATTCTGATAATGAGATGGAAAGGGTGAGGATCAATGCTTGTTATTGAGAAACTTGTGATTAGAGCGATCGAAGTCCCAGGATAGTAGCTTCGCGAATGCAATTTTACGCAAGGCCCCAGGCATTCTGTGTAATTAGCATTAACTTGGAACTGATAACTGGCATGATTATATTATCCTACAATCACTGAAGATAACAATGACACTGATGCGATGTCATTACTCTGATTACGTCTGTTTACAATAGACTGAAGTCCAGTATAGTTTTAGAATATGTAATGAACAAAAAGGGAAATGGGCTTTTTGAGGGATGTGGGGTTGAAGGAGTGGTTCAAAAATGATTTTATAGGGGTGCATTAGATTCGTCTGAATCTTAGCTATCAGATGTCATCGTTAAATTATAGGATAATAATTTTTTTAGCCTGAAAAAGCAAAAAACTTGGATAAAAACATGACATAATGTGACTTGATTGATTTTGAGACGGTTTTACCCCATTTTAGGGGTGAATCAATGAATTTTTTGAAAGTTTAGTCTGATTCTGCATTTCTAGAGATTAAAACAAAGAAAATAAGCCCTCGATGATCAAAATCGGAGGTGTTTTATTTATCAACCCCCAAAAATGGCAAGGGGTACCCCTTTCCATTTTTTTTGAGTCAAAAATAAAAGTTCTCCAATTTCAATTATTGACGACTCATTTTTTTTGTCTTGATCCCTAGAAACACAAAATCGGGCTACAACCCAAAAAAATTTTATTTAACACCTTTTAAAAGGTGTAAAATTGGATATAAGTTAAGAAATGATTATCCTTCTGACTTTAAACATCCATAGCACGTGAAGTGACGATCCAATAACTTCTTTTTAGGGGTGTTTTAGAAACCGCAGAATCTAAGCTAAATGATAGAATTCATGGATTTATTGAAAAAAAAATATTTCCACTCTCAAAATGGCTAAAATTCGGGGAAACTTCCGAAAGAAGGAGTTTTCTCACCCCTTAAATTGAACGTAGTGAGAAAATCATACTTTTCTCAATCCAAAACCATTACAAATTGAAAAAAAGTTATCTTTACATAAACCATATCATCACATTCAAAATCCCACTCTAATAATCCCGAATAATTTGTCAACCATAATTCCATTACCCAATTCAAATAATCCGTAGGCGAAAGTTAGACATCTGTCTCCTTAAGACTCGTTACAAGTCATTAAACGGCCTGTTAGTAGATCTCTCAGTACTTATTTATGAAGATATTCATGAAAGCTTTCGCGTATTACTTACTCCCGAGTCTGATTCACCCCAAATGTTCATTAATACTTTAAACCAATGCTTTGCAATCCTCTCTAGTGAATATTTATATGAGAATCGACCTCATGGATTTTTTTATCATTATAGATACACTGATAGAACAGATTTGTGATAATAAAAAAGGCTTCTTAATTATGAAAAAATATTTAGTAACAGTTATAAAATTATATCTTAACTATTAAACACAGCTTTGTTACCGTTAAAAAAATATTTTTTAACCGTTAATAAATCTTCTTAACTATTAAGAAATATAATTTAATCAATACAAATCATTTTTTATTGTTAATTATATGGTTTGTTTAATATAAAATGGCATAACATTCGAATGAGGTTAGGATTTGGTTTTATTTCATGCATATTTTTAATAACAAAAGATATGCATAAGGCAAAAAGTGAGGTTATGACGGATAAATTGATAAATATGGCAGTTCTGGTTGATCTAAGGTTAGGTGGCACTGCGACCGCTAGTTTATTAACTGTTAAGAAATATTTCCTTACGATAAAATGAGATTTATTTATTATAAAACCACTAATGTATTAATAACCAACGCTTTTGTATTGTTATAAAATATTTATTAACAGTTAACAAAACATTGATGTTAATAATCAAAAAATTATTTTTTAACAGTAATAAATTTAGTGTTAATTACTGTAATTTTTTTACTACTTTAAAGTAAAAATTACAGAATCCAATACCTCGACTATTCTAGATTAAGTTGTGTACCAAAGCGTTCTGGAAAGGATAAAACACAACGGCACTGATGCAGCAATGCGTGGAAACTTGGTTGCTTCACCGTTTGAACTGAGCACTAGCTCGCAAGTTTTAGGTATCGGTTCAATTACTGAGATGGGGATGAATTTGCCAACTAAGAACTCCTCGTAGCCTCCTACAACAAGCCTTGATTATTAATTAAATCCTGCATATAAGGCAGTTTTGGGTCGTGAACTTTCAGATATATTACTTCGTATCAAATAATTAATATCTATGATTATCAACTCAAACTGCCTTGTCATCTACTATTATTATTTTTCATTTCGTTTACTTTCACTACTTAAAATAATTCTTATACATATCTTACTATGAATTATTATTTTTCGATAAATCAATTAATTAATTATTCTTATTAAATAACATATTGTTACTTGATTGTATTTCTAACGAATTGAGTTGAATTAAATTAAGTTCGAAAATTGACGTTAATTGAATGTATGACATTATATTAAAACACTTCGAGTGCATTGAAATAAAACGCTATGATTTTCAATGCCGATTAATCACAATTAATGATAAATACAATTATTATCTTAATGGGGATATTTTTTATAATAAAAATACGATTCGCTCTTATAATAATTACAAGCCGTTAACGAATAATCTTCTCACTTCCACGTCTATCTTGTATCGTTTTTTTTTTTTTGCTCCTGAGGCACATCACAATTGTTCGTGAAAAGCGGTAAAAAGATTCTATTAAAAGTTGACGATGAAGATGATGAGGATGGCAGGAGAAAAATCTAGCGTTCAGTGGACTTTCGAGTTTTAATGCACTCGACATAATCAGCCCTCTTATCTCGAAATACTAAGCGCCTTTCTCGTAAATTGAAAAAATAATTTGCTGTTTTATAAGAAGTTTCACTTTTTTTCTCCACCCCACTTCCACGACCACTATTTTGTATTCTTTTGAATTTATTTTCTGATTTGTTTACAGTACTCTCTAAGAAAAAATAAGTGACTATTAATGAATTTCAAGTGAATATTTACTATTTGTAGCATTGCTCAGTGACGTGATGGGAAATAGTAAAATTTCACTGGTTGAATCAGTGAAATAATACTTTACTAGTTGAATTAGTCAATTGATACCAATCGAACCAGTGAATTTGACTAACTGGACTAGTGAATAAGAAGATATATCTATACATTCATATATGCAACAATACATGTATACAATCCGATGATTAGAGATTCAATTCATTCATTCTTATTTATTTCATTTAAAAATATCGAAATTTATTAATCAAATGACAATACAACTTATCTCATCTTTCAAATATCTATCGAATAGGAATATTATTTATCTTAAAAAAAAGTTATTCACAACGTAAGGATTATTCTGGTGATTTAATATTCATCATATTTACATGCAGAAACGAGACAGAACTTTTTGTCTTGATGTTCATTTTGAAAATATATTTATCAATGAATGCATAGAAATGATTTAATTGTTCTGGGTAAACTATACACACTTGAAACTGCACATTAATAAATAATGATAAAACATCGACATGCGTGACATCATGAGCCATAATCCTGGAATGAATCTTCAAGATTTTTACTGGCTTAATTAGTAAATGGGCCCGAAATAAATAATTTTACAGTAAAATTATACCTAACTGGATGAACCAGTAAAATGTTTATTAATTCAATTTTAGAGAGTATTTATTGATAATTCATTTTTTATCTAGACTCTCAGGAAGTTTGAACAATTGTTGGTGTAAAAAAGGAAGAATAATTAATTAATCATCTTTTATAATTATTTTTTTAGATAGTTCGGTGTTTCATTATTGAACAAAAGATAAAATGTGAAAACTGTTTGCAATAAAAGTACAATCAGATCGACATTAACTCATGAAGTTGAAAACTTTTAATTAGTTGTAAAATTTAATTCGTTTTAATTCAAGCTCGTTCCTATTCAGTTTATTTCTTGCTTTTACGTCAGTTTTTAGGAGATAAGTATGTTACTAATTAAAGAAAAAATAGCACAAGATAACTATTTAGTGAATAATATAAATATTTTTCTTTAATTAAATTATTATTAAAAATAAAATAGTTCAAGGTCTGTTGGGAAATGATGATGAAATGCAATGAGAATCGATGTGGGAGTAGAAATGTATCGAGCAGTTGGCAGATAAAAAATCAACATGAAGCAAACTTGTATGCCTGAATGTGTGTTTGAAACCTGTGAGTAAACAAACTCAGTTCAGCATGAAACAGAAATGGATAGCTTTAATTGCTCAGCACTCAAGAGACGATGTAAAACGCCGTTAAATCGTGGTGGTACTTGAGACTTAACCTCCTAAACCCACAAAATGGAAGCTCATCAGCATAACCATCAAGCTTTCACCTTTAAGTGCGTACTAGTTTACGACACTAGCGATAAAATATCTAGCGATTCAGCCACGTTAATGAGCAAATCATTAAATCATGTTTTTGCTTTTAAAAATTTGCTATGAATTCACATGGTTTTTAGATACACCTATAAGTATTCATTGGTAATAACTTAAATACATAAAAATGTTATTTGATTCTAATTGTTGTGGTGCCGCAGTTGGTAACGATTCCAGTGCTAAGAGATCACATAACCTCATTTGAACACCTTAACCGTAATTCTTAACAGTACCTTCAGATGAAATAATTTATTGAGAGAATCTGTTGACCGTAACAGAAAGTGATGACCATTTACTTTCAAATGATTCAATAAAGGTTACTGACTAGCAAAAACGGTTGATTAGCATGGAATCGTCACAATGTCATTGATTGACAGGTCCCTGGTTCAAACCCTGGTCGCAACAATTTTTTTTTTTTTTTTCATTGATCATAATTATACACCTGAGTAGAAATAAACTATAATTATATATATATATATATATATATTCATATCTAAGTGAACTTTCTCATGGCATACCGTAATGTTAATGAAACATTCAATTACGATCCATGCAGAGCTACCCTATTGCTACCATGAAGCTACCGATTGTATAAATATTAGGCTGTTTCATAAGTAATGCCGGTTTCTACAAGTGCGAACATGTCGTCAGCTATTTCATAATATTTTAATAGTCATGTAAGCTGTATGGCAGTAAATTATTCCTATTGTCAGTGTCATCAATTGTGTGTAGAAAGATTTCCAGAAACTTTGTTATTTTTCAGAAGATTTTTATTTTTGAATTTTTATATTCCTAACCAACATTATTTATGCGACAGCCTAGTAATTACTAAATAGCTTAAGTCATTAACTAGTTTGCTACTACCTGATCACTACCTACCAGCTACCTGATGACTACTATAGAACTATCCTTCCACACTACCTCTGTTCTTACAATTAGTGTTACTGAAGCTTAAATCAATGAAAAAAGAGAATTATTTAAAGGGAAAGTTGTTTTGTAATAAATTTTGAATTTGATATTGAAAAAATTCTAGACCAGTATGATCAATGTAAAAATCTAAATTAAAGGTTGAATATTATATTGATTATCTTGAAGGATTCGAATGACAAAAAGGAGATGCAGTTGAAAAAAAAATTTAATCATAAATAAATAGAAAAAGAAAACAATTGTAAAAAATCAGAATAATAAAGATTGAATGTATAAAGGTTAAAATTCAATCACAAACTATACAACGATAGTGAAATAGTATTTCCATAAATCATATTATGTGAACTCATCGTTGACGTCACCGATTTGCATGTTTATAAGCAAACGTCAATGAAAAGCTCAAAATTGTGAATACCAATCTCTTCGTTTACCAAATTGCCAATTTGGTTGCTGGTGAGAATGGCCAGTTTTACGCATGTCAATCGACTAGAACAAGTTCGTTCTCATGCCACTTGATAAATTTACCCATTCAATTGATTTTTTTATCCTTAACTTTAATATATTAGATAAACATCACGCCATTTATCCAATAACATTCATCATCAATCCAAACTCTACGCTCTAAGAAGAAATAAGTGACTATTAATGAATTTCAAGTGAATATTTACTATTTGTAACATTGCTCAGGGACGTGATGGGAAATAGTGAAATTTCACTGGTTGAACCAGTGAAATAATACTTTACTAGTTGAATTAGTCAATTGATACCAATCGAACCAGTGAATTTGACTAACTGGACTAGTGAATAAGAAGATATATCTATACATTCATATATGCAACAATACATGTATACAATCCGATGATTAGAGATTCAATTCATTCATTCTTATTTATTTCATTTAAAAATATCGAAATTTATTAATCAAATGACAATACAACTTATCTCATCTTTCAAATATCTATCGAATAGGAATATTATTTATCTTAAAAAAAAGTTATTCACAACGTAAGGATTATTCTGGTGATTTAATATTCATCATATTTACATGCAGAAACGAGACAGAACTTTTTGTCTTGATGTTCATCTTGAAAATATATTTATCAATGAATGCATAGAAATGATTTAATTGTTCTGGGTAAACTATACACACTTGAAACTGCACATTAATAAATAATGATAAAACATCGACATGCGTGACATCATGAGCCATAATCCTGGAATGAATCTTCAAGATTTTTACTGGCTCAATTAGTAAATGGGCCCGAAATAAATAATTTTACAGTAAAATTATACCTAACTGGATGAACCAGTAAAATGTTTATTAATTCAATTTTAGAGAGTAATGCGATTGACATATCTATCTTAATAAATAATTATTATTAAATTACTTCCGGAGTTTATTCAGCCTTCTAAAATGCATATAAATTATGCACTTATTTTAAATATCAAGAAGGCAGAAAAAAATGTAGATCCTCAAGGGAAATTATAGTAATGATGCACTTCGATCTCTTATACCTAAGGCTCAAGATGGAAAGAATACACCTTTCTTTTTCGCATCATTATTCGATCTTTATTGTCAGTCGATTGTCCTTATTATTCCGGAAGCAATTATTGAAAAATCTCAGTAAAAATAGTGTACAGTAATAATGACGATAACAATAATTTTTTTACCTTCATCTCCTTTGTGGTATTGATTTTGCTCAGCAAGAAAAATGTTTATTTTAATTTCACGATGGTTTCTAAGGGGAAGGTGAAAGAAATAGCTGAGGCCATTATCGTTCTATCGTATCGTCTTTAGCGTTAGATATTTCAGCCGACGACTGGCAAAGTTGGGAGGTTATTATTGTGCTTGAACTGTCTGAATGGTTGGGTTAATTGGAAGCCTTGGTATGCAGCGAAATTCTCTCTTTCTCTTCTTTGGTCTTTCACATCTGCACACGAGGTTGTACACGAATGTTGGAACTTTATGGAAAGCTACGACCTCCAAGTAATACCTTAATGCCTTGCAAAAAGTCACTTCAAGTGTGGTGGAGACGCACATTATGAGACAATCATTGTATGGTTGGAAGATATTTCTGTGGACTTAACATTGGCCAACTGCTTTAAGGCTTCGAGAAAATGCCACTTCTGTTGAATTGTACTGTGACATCTTTTGGTATGTTAAAGGATACAGAATAAAGTTAAATGTTATAGTGTAATAGAAGGAGAGGAATGATTTGTTAATGATTTCATTTTTTATAGAATTAATTAATTGATTATTTAAAGTAAGAACATTTTGGATAATTTGTTATAATTTTCAAAGCCTCGTATTTTTTTAAAAAATGTTCCAATCGACGTTTATAAGGATGCATTTTGGAGCTTGAAAGCTCTATTTTCATGTCCTGTTATTCAAGAGAATTTTTTCTGACTCATTTATCTAGAAAAAAATCTATGAAAGTAAGGAAATGATTTTTGATTTTGTTTACCTTCAGATTCTTTACAAGTTCTGAGGATTTTTTGAGCAGTAGGAAATCTTTTATAACGAAAGTTATGGGTCGTATCTTTAAGTTCAATTTAATCTGAAAAAATCTGTTCTTCGAAAATGACAATACGACCATTTGAAACGGAGTTATGAGTTATAAAAGAAAAAAGGGTACGGCTGACTAAAAAGCCTCATTTCTACTTGTCACATTAATAAAATATTTTTAATAGAAAATTAAATTTTTCCTTATGGATCTATGAATTCTATCATATAGCTTAGATCCTAAGGTATCTAAAGCGACCCTAAAAAAGGTTTTTTAAATGATCCATTCAAAAGTTACGATGATTTTAAGTCAAGAGATAGATGATTTTTTCTAGTATCCAGTTTTACCCCTTTCGGCGGATGTTAAAGTGAATTTGCTTGGATCGTAACTCAATTTCGCATTTCTAGGCATCAAGACGAAGAGAATAAGCCCTCGATGATCAAAATCGGAGAACTTTTATTTTCAACTTGAAAGAAATGGAAAAGGGTACTTGCCCTTTGCTATTTTTGGGGGTTGAAAAATAAAACACCTCTGATTTTGATCATCGAGGGCTTATTCTCTTTGTTTTGATCTCTAGAAATGGAGAATCAGGTTTAACTTTCAAAAAATTCATTGTTTCACCTCTGAAATGGGGTAAGATCGTCGAAAAATCGTTAAGTGTAAGAAAATTGTCTTTGAACCCGTGTAACTTTACAAGAGGTAGTCTGATTTCATGTTCTTAGGGCTGTCTTTAAGACATCTTGAACTGAGTTATAAAATAGGAATCATCGATTGAGTGTAAAAAATTTATTTAATTCGAAAAAAATCGAAAAACCTTTCAAAATTAAAAAAAAATAATCAACCCTCTTTTTAAACTCTTCGTGTTTTTAAATGTGCTAGTCATGCTGCAGTAAATTAATTATTTAATAATTAGCTGCTTAGTATTTTTATAAAATAACATTAAAAAATGTAGCTGTCACAAAATATTTTTTAATACTTAAGAAGCTTCCTTTATTATTACAAATCTCTTCTATCAGTGTACTCAACATACAGTTTATTGATTCTTTTTATTTTTTTCTAGTCATTCTACCATGAAAAAATCTTTTTTCTTTTGACGACTTACAACACCTAGATATCTCAATAAAAAAATTCTTGACGAACATATTTACCGTAGATTCCAAACCACTCAATTCAATGATGATTCCTTCTTAATGAAGAATCATCGTTCTCCATAAAACAGTCTCCATTTTTCTCATAAAACTAACCAACGATTTTCATAATCACGGATTTATACTGATGACAGCAATCAATAATAGCTGTAAGTAACATTATGGGCTTTTGTGCGCTAGTTATCCCGCATTTTATGGCAAATAAATTTTTATTAGCTATAAAATTATTTTATGTTGAGCGAACAGTTGTTTTAGAACGCGAAGAATTTATTTTAATGATACAGTTTAATATAAAAAATTATTCACCAACCTCAACTCTTTATTCTCTCATTAATCAATGAATATCATCAGAAAATAATTAAATAATAACCCAAGAATTCATTCAAATGGATAAGAAGTTTGTTTGAATAACAGCAAAGACTTTTATACTACGCAATATAAATGGTGTTTGCTTTTGTGATTTTTTTTTTGAGGTTATACATGTGTTTCCCTATACCTTCCTATATCAAATTGAGATATTATTTATGTCGCGTAGTGTGTAATTAAGAAAGACATCTGATGTGCTCTATCCTCAATCATAAACTAATCAGTCGACCGTTGCTAACAACAACTTCAGTCGTTTGTCAATCAGCTTCTAGATGACGACACACGATTATTTCACAAATGTACAGTACCGGACATTGATGGCCGCTAATTTTTTGAAGGTTATACACGTGATTTCCCTATACCTTCCTATACCACAATTATTCCTACACTACGTGAAGCAATGCTGTCTTTTTTTGGTACCGGATGGTATAGGGAATCGTATTTATAACCTCGAAAGAGAGTTAAAAAATGAGGCAGCATTAATGTCGTGTGGCATACACTAGTATTTCATTTTAGAAATCAATGATATTGTTCAAAGTTAGATAAATTAATTTCATGTAAAATTGTTTTGCATTTTTTTAACAAAATCAAAGTTTTGAAAAATTTTTTAAATTATCTAGATAATTTGCAATAATGAAACGTATAAAAGAATGAATTTAAAAAGAAAAGGAAAAAGGCAAAATTATATTAAAGTGACTGATCCAAATAAGGCTCACCTTAATGTTTTTATTATCTAGCGGGTTTATAATAATAATGCACTGGTAACTTAGAATACTCATATTTATTTATTAAACATTGTAATAAATGGAACAAAATTGTTTTAAAAACATAAATCACACTGTAAAGCAGGAAGTTTAAAAAATAGGCCTGATTAGTAGGCATTATAAATAATGATGAAATTGAAAGGAATTTGGTAATTTAAATTGCAGTTTATTTGATACACCAAAAAGTTATCGTGGATATTACGTTTACAACCGTACGGTGATAGAAAAGACATGTATAACCTAAAAAATGCTAAATATCAGTTACAATTATTTTTTTGTATAGAAAAGAAAATGTAATAGCCACACTACTGAAGTGAACATGTCTCCTGATCCTTCATTATCCTTAAAAAAAAAAAACTCAATCATCACTGCATTAAAAAATCCTTTTTCTCTCTCATAAGCGAAATTCAAAGCCAATAAATATACAGAAACTTTTCTAAGAAGAATTTATTTCTTGTTCAAAAAACTATCAGAGCTTTCAAAATGTTTAAAGGATCAACAACGGTCGTCTCAATTTCACAAGGAAGTAACGTGTCTTCTGACTAATCTAGATTCTCGTAACTCCGGGTCATGTCGTGGTATCGACTACTGTCGCAATTTCTCTAGCGTTCGGGTCACGTTTTCGACCGGGCGGTATTCTCATCTTTTTTTTTCTAAGTCTCCGAACGTCGGGCCAAGCTCAACAGAATTGTATCCAACGTACCATGAATGAACTTGATTGTCCATATTGTCCGTGGCATCTCTTTACCCTGTTAAGTTATGGAAATTCCCAAATCCATACGTTTGCCTTCATCCTTTTTCCACTTATCAAATCTATTGAACCTCTACGGCTTACTAAAAAATACTGAACTGTTGGAACATTGATTCGTGTCCTTCGAGGGTCGGAAATTGAATTAAAATATCGTCTTTGGAATGGTTGTAAGGTTCAATGATGTCAAAATATTCTACTGAAACTACTATTTCATCACCAGTTCTTACTTTCACCTTGGAAATATTATTCAAATACTCTAGAATAATTTTTTTTTTCAATAAAACTGCAAGGAGTTTATCATGCAGGATGTATTTTATTGATTAACATCCAATTACAATCTTTTTTGTAATAAACAATAAATAATTACGATGATTTTTATTGATGAAGGGTACATGGAGGTTATAAGGAGGATTAAAGAATTTTACACTTCATGAATCTCAGTGGTGATTTCTTCTTAAGTCTGCATACTTCGTCACTGCTATCGAGAATTGTTGAGACGAGCTGATGTAGAAATGATAGTTCGACATACAAATCCAAATGAAAAATACTCATGGATAAATGTTTAGATCTCTTTAAAGCCTGCTTCAGAATGAAAATAGGCTTAAAACCAGACTATTGATTTATTTGTACTCTTAAGATAGTTGGCTAATATTTGAATTGAATTAAATAAAAAAAAAGAATATTTAATTTATATGAAGAAGTTTGATATTTGATCAATAAAAATTTATGAAACATTTTATAAGTATCTGAGGTAGTTAAATATTGTGAATAAGGTGATTTGTTGATAAGAAAGAAGGAAAAAAAGTGAAGAAGTGAATTATGAATAATTAAGAATAAGTGAAGGACGTTAAAAAGTCGATAGCGTTGAGAAAAGAGAGACATCTGACTAGAATTAGAGTAATAGCTTTTCGCACTACTGGCATATATATTAGGATTGCTTCCTGCAGTCTGTCGCAAATAGCCATAGCTTCACATTATCGCATATCACTCCGTTATTGCATGTTCAGTGGAGCCGTTCATTTACGTTTAAAGACTGATTTATTAACTTTTCTCATCATCATTATTCAAGTCTGATCTCCAGCTTCTGAAATTCATTACTCAACTAATTTTTTTTTAAATTTATTGATCTATATGATTTGTAAGGTAAGTTTTAGTGATTCAATACTGTGCTATTTTAAACCAAACAATCATTGAAATACTGTGTATTGTTAGGAGGCTAACTGTAGGGTCTAAATTGATTTTACAGTATTATTATAGGGTTTAAAATCAATTTAAAGTGCTTTCGTAGGGTTTAAAATCATCCCGTAGTGTCTTGTAGGGTTTAAAATCACTCTGTAGTGATATTTTAGGGTTTAAAATCACTCCGTAGTGTTATTGTTGGGTTTTAAGTCATTATGTAGTGTTATTGTTGGGTTTAAAATCACTCCGTAGTGTTATTGTAGGGTTTAAAATCAATTTGAAGTGCTTTCGTAGGGTTTAAATTGCAATTAAATCTTGTAGTTATATTATAGGGTTTGAAATTATTTTGTTATTCCAATGTAGGACTTAAATTTATCTTTCTATGTTTGTTGGTTGTAAAATAATACCCAATAGAAACATCAATGAATCATTATCCAAACACAAAAGCATGAAAAGCTGCAACACTTTCATGACTGTAATCACTGGGACGATATTTTTTCCAGGATACATTTGACGGGAATACAAAGGGCGACATCTGGACGAGCGATACGTTAGCGTGTCAAAAATCGCACGCGCCCGCAATTATAATTGATGGAGCCTTTGGTAATTAATAGGAGCGGTTCACACGAGCAGTGAGAATGGTTAGAGAGCGTACAGGGGATGAAGAGAAGAGTAGAAAGGGGTGTAGGCAAGTGGAAAGAGGGTCAACTCAGCCGCGGGCTATGGACCGATTTAAAACTAGCAGCCAGAGCACGGTAGGCTAATTGATACGTGTCCATTAATTATTACGTCATTTCCGTTGAGCCGTGTTGCGGCACCAGCACGTGGCTCTGACACAACCTCGTGCTCTCGGTTTTCATTTCAACGCGAAAAAAAGAGAGCAATAGTTACATAGGGCATAACAAATATCCAATCTATATTTCAACTGCAGTCAAAAATGATGTTTTTTTTTTATTTGAATTTTTTTTTCGACTTTTCAATTTTTTTTAGGGGTGGTGACAAGTGATGATTTGTATTTATTGACATCAAAATATTATTGTTCATTTTATAAAGCTTCAAAAAGTTTGATATTCTGAGCACTTAAATTCTAGGGGTTGCTAGAAAATGAGACATTTTTAAAGAAAGCTGTAACTTTGTAAAAAATCATCATAATTTGATTAATTAAGGCTTATTTTGAAGCTTGATGTTCCAACTTCAAGATCCAACTGCTGGGAAAATTTTCCAAAGCTTCATCAACTAGGAAATTAATCAAGAACTTGGGAAGAAATATCATTCATTGATAAATTCATTCCTTGGAGCAATCCAATGTTTCACAGGACAAAAAGAATTGTCTTGTAGATATCAGAGGTTCAATGAAGTCATCTAAACCTGGAAAAACATCAGGATGATCAGCTGTGTTAAAGTACAGCCTTCAAATCTTGGTCCTTCTACTAAAACATGATTCACTTTCCCATCATGATCATTAGAGATCAAAGAAGATGGTGATCAATGATTTGTTTATCCTATTTTTGATAGTTACCAAGATTCAACAGCATCAACCAGGTCACAAGCAGTCCAGGATAAGATTGGAGACATCATAAAGATCATGTACAGCATCAGCTAAGTCTGGAGATTCAGTCATCTTACATTGTCCTGATAGGGTTGGTTCACCTTGACAATCTGCAGCACATCGTTGCAAAAAATAATTTATAGATCCATTTCTTTAGCAGCTATCGTAGATCGCAAGATGACTATTGATAAAATTGAGCAAAAAATAACGAAGGAAAATAAATTAAAATGACATTACCATAGTCTTTGGTGTAAAGATAGTTTAGCTAATAAATTAGGACATCGAATAGCCTCGAACCATTACGTGCCGTGCTCCGCGTCATCGGCTTAAATCTGATTACCGTGGACGTGGTTATATTAGCGAAGCTGCCATCATCAAGGAAAGAAGGCATGCGTGATAGAGCTTTATTACTATACACTCCAACTTCATCCTTGATTCCATCAAGACCTGAGCAAAAGTTTTGAAGAGAAAATTACTATCGATCAGTTCCTAAAGAATATCAAGGGAAAAATTTTTGTTGTTAATTAAAAATAATGATTATTTTTTTCTCTTTCTGTTCATCTTCGTTAAATTTGATGACGAATTAACACGAAACATTAACCTTTGTAGTGTTTGAAAGAAAGCAAAAGTGTCAGTTGGTATTACATCTCTCAGTATCTCTAGGCGATCATTCCATCCGATTAAGCTGAGTCTCTAGGGAGTTTAAAGTTTTCGAGGGAGGGGGAGTAACGACTGCTCAAATTGACGGGGTAGAGGACGACCAAGCAATAGATCCGGCTACTGCGCTTCGATGAACACTAATATAAATGCAAATTAACTTTTACACACTTCTGACGATGAATGATTTCTATAAAGTCACCAACGACATGTGAAAACAATCGCACAATCAATCAGAGTTGAAAACATTTTATGAACATTTCACTATCGAATATTCGTCTCTGGTATTATTTTTTAAAGGCATTGGTCATCGCAATTAACAAAAAGAATAGTTAAAGTTGATAGGAAAATGTTTTTCAATCATTTATAGCATTTAATTGATTGTTTATACTACTTAAGTAGTATAAGTCAATGTTTAAAAAAGCTCGTCAGAATTTTGAAATAAATTTTTTCAGCTTTTTTTAGCTTTTATTGGGTCTATCTATTGAGTAATTAATAAGAGAATATATATATGCGATTTCAGATCAATAGACAATGATTGAAAAAAATTTTGAAGCCAATTTGGATAAATTCGAAAGCACAAAAATTAAGCTTAAAGAAAAATGTTCATCACAATAATCAAAAAAAAAAAAATTCAATTCAATAGTAAATTTTTGTTAATTATTCATAGCATTCAATGAGGTTATGCTGCTTAACTAGTATGAACGAATAATAAAAAAAGCTCTTCTAAATTTTGGAATAATTTTTTTCGCTTGTTTTTTTAGATTTTAATATTCGTTTTCAATAAAGAATGATTAGTAGATATGAATACGATAATAAATGAATGGAAGAATAATTGAAAAAATTTTTCAATTAAATTTAGATAAATTTGAAAGCACAAAAAAATTCGAGCTTTAAAGTTTTTGGGTTTTTGTATGAAAAAACGTAGTTTTTCGTTCA
Source organism: Chelonus formosanus (assembly GCA_028641665.1). Taxonomy (NCBI): domain Eukaryota; kingdom Metazoa; phylum Arthropoda; class Insecta; order Hymenoptera; family Braconidae; genus Chelonus; species Chelonus formosanus. The sequence continues at coordinate 3,915,413 of CM054000.1, forward strand.
CGAGATAATTTAAAAGGTCTTCAAAGTCATAGAGGGAAAAATAATCTTGAAAATTTAAAACTTTCCCTCCACGCAAGCTCTTCAACCCCCTCAACCCTACAATAAAAGATATGAGTTTATGTTAACAAAATGAGAGAAAATACACGAAACGTATATATTTATATAATCTACTCAATTTTAGGAATACAAAGTTTCTTCGTTTCGTTTGGTGGAGTTTTGTGTGCGGAAATAGCAATAAAGCACTCGTTTTTTTTTCTTTTCTTTCTATCCTTTTTCCAATTTCTTACTTTTCCTCTAGAATGTTCAGGATCACCCTCTCCAGTTCTCATCTTTTTACTTCTTGTTGACCCTACGAGAGTTTTGGTTGAGGTAAAAGGCTAGAGTATGTTTCTTTTCACCCAGAATACGCATAAGCTGGGATCCGCTTGTTTATACAAACTAAGATACGACGTATAAGGGCAAAGAGCTTGTGAAAAAGAATGAAAATGCAGTCTACGCAATTTTCACTTCAACAAAAAAAAAACTTTGACTTTTTTTTCAACTCAAAGAGCTTTTTTCTAAATCTCTTGATTACATTATTGATCTTCAAAAGTGTTTGAAAACGACTAAGCTTTCAAAAAAGCTCAAAAAAGCTTGCAACTGTAAAATTTTGTCTAAAAAGCTCAGGAAAAATTCGAAAAAGGCTTAAAACAATTAGAAAGGTATCCGTTTTGTCATAAAAGAGTTTATAGTCTTCACAAACACTTGAAGCTTTTCAAAAAAAAGTTCAATAGTTTATTTTTTTCTGAGCTTTTTGGAACTGAAAAACTTTTTGGATCTCCTAATGCTGCTTACGATGAAAATAAGTACATTAAACCAGCATTTCTGTAATATTATCGTCATTAAAATCCCGCCTTTGGAAGTAGCAGTAAAAAAAAAGCTCATGAATGTGAAAGCAGGAATGGCGAGAATTCGTAGGTACTTAGAGACCATCGAGAAGCGATCCATTAGACCATTCTGCCTTGCATTTACATTTGAATTTACATTCTAGCATACACCAGTGGATGTAATAGAGAGTACAACAGACAAGTGAATGTGAACAGGTTTATGGTCTTGGAGGCGTATACAAGGTGTGTCTCACACTTGCACCAAGGACTCGCGGACATAGTTAGGATCCTCTAATCAACCAACCATCCATCTGCATACGAATGTGACGCGCTACTAGATGTTATAGACTTCCGAACACTAGCACATTAACTTGTCTTTTGAAGACTTAACTTTCCTACACATGTTTTCGAATTGTCTCGATAGGTTTTTGGAATTCAAATTTTCTAAGTGATTGTCACTCACACAAAAAAGCCCCGATATATTTTGTGCTTTTAAACAAAACCTTGCATACATTTGGTTTGTGGGATTAAAAAAGTTCACAATGTCATGCTTTTGAAGTAAAAGCTCACATATTTTGAGCTTCAAAATTGCAAAAGCTCGCATGTTTTACAAAATTTTACATTTAACAGAAGCTTTTTCTTTGTTTATAAAAAAAACTTAGATTGCTTTAGACATAGTTTTTGCTAGTTAAATTAATCGTATAGCGTAGCGAAAATAATTATTACTGCACGCTCACTCTTTATTGTGCTTTAAACATCACCTTTTCTTTGTCCAACACTTTTCTTCGTCTCTTTAGTTCACTCATTATTTCGCTTCTGGTTTCGCCAACTTCAATCTTCTTTGTTCTCTTACCACTTTTGTGAACACAATTATCATTTACACAACAGACACGCCTTTTAGTATTGTTGACCCCTAGTTTTCACACGAGAATAACATACAAAGGTTATAAATTTTATATGTTTTCATGCAAATGTTACACGCATTTTACTCTGTTATTAAATCAACATTAATGTATGTTTAAATTATATTTTAGGACTAATTAGCTGCGATTTTATGTGACAATGATTACTTTGTTTAACTGATTCCCTTGTTTACTGAAAGCTTGCAGTTTTAATTAATAAAAAATTTTATTTATTATTTCTCTTTTTAAGATAATTTCTTTTAGGGGTTGGAAATTAAGGGTGCAGTTGACACGGTGTAGAGATGAAGTTTTTTCGAGAGTTAATGAATAAAAAAGAGTATGTGTTAACTGTTGGAAATGAAAGGTGACCTTTTGTGACAGCTGGAAAAAAATGATGGAGTAGAAGAGTTGAGAAAATTAATTCCATGTTACTACTGTGTAATATGGAACGAGATTTTAATATTGTTCTTTTTTTTCACACCATTTCCAATTAATTCCTAGCTGCTAATGGGTATTTTTTTCATATAAAATAATTTAAAAAATAAAAATTCACAGAGGTAAAGTTAATCGAGCTTTAAATTTGTGAAAAAAGCACAAAAAAAATGATAAAATGAGCTTTCAATGAAGCTTTCAGAGAATTATGAATTTTTTTCTCGTCTTCCAGTGATTGTTAGCAACTGATCTCCATGTCCATCAACCCTATAAGTCGATAGAAAAAATATCCAAACAATTAACAAAGCAGGAATATTTTTTCAAGTCTAGTTGTGTTTAATATTCTTCAATAAGACAGAAAAATTCAGTTCACATCAAAACCTAAGTACTTTTAACTGAACAAAGGACTATTGTAACAATAAAATCCCTCTATAAAACAAGTTGGAGATTCGAAATAACATAATAGCTGATGGGACAATGGACGGCATCAGAAAAATTGTTAACTTTTGTAGAATATTTGGAAAAAAGCTCGTTACATTTTGCAGTCACGAGTGAACTAGCCAGTGGTCGATATGAATGCCCGGGTTAAATAATCGTAGCGATGAGGACATCCTGTAATCGTGTGAATTTCGTAAAAGTCTATGAAATAGGCATAGCAGTGTGGAGCAGTAGATTCACTTGATGTCACTGTCGAGCTTTTAGTGTGAAATGAATGCTTGTAATTACGTCGATCCGACAGAACTCGTAAATGTTGAAGTAGTATAAGGTAGAAGGGAATGGAAAAAGGACACAAGGATGAGAGTGTTTCGAACGAATAGAGAGTTGAACTGAACAGAACGCTTCAGTGAAGCCGCACATTGGTCTGCAATGATAGACTGGCCAACCCGAGCCCTCTATTGGCAGATGGACGTCGCTTCTCTGTGTTCGTTCTACCATAATGGCGACTAATTGTAATAGCTACCCTCACTATACCCATCTATTTTGTGTCAATACCAGTCGATATTTTACTCTCTTATTCTTCTATTGAAAAAGTGTGTCGAAATCATTCATCACTAAAAATTCATTTTATTCCAACGATTCTTTTTCTTTGGCTTTTTTGCCGATCTCTGGACTCAAGGGTGGTAAAGTAAAAGCTGTGAACAATGTTCTGCATAAGATAAAATAAAAAAAAAAACCTAGAAACTATTGGATTGATTGTTGAAAGTCTCGTTCTGCTGCTACATTATAATGTCAGAATCACTCACATCACTAGGGACTTATTAAAATATAAAAATCGGCATTAAAAAAATTTTTTTCGAGTAATCTCAGGTATGGATTTTGTAGAGAATTGTTCAAGGTTTAAAATAAGCTTCGATATATTTCTGTATCATCATTTGTTCACAAGTTATAGTGATTTGAAGTTAAGAAAGTTTGAATGAAAATCAAGCAATCATCAATGCAAAGATACACCTGAACACTATCAACTTCAAATTGCAATAACTTGTAAAAAAATGATTGTATAAAAATAAATCAGAGTTCATTTTAAAGCTTAAACAATTCTCTACAAAATCTATACCCTATATTACATGAACAATATTTTTTGGATACCGATTTTTATCATTCAACATGTCAATCCCTTATGATGCCAGTGACCAAGGAATCATTGTCCTCCTCTTCTCTATTTTTTTCAGATCGCCAAAGCATATTAAAAATTTTCTACGACTGTGGATTGATAGAGGACAAAAAAAGATTTAAAATGACCTACGAAAAACCCCAATTCGGTGTCTAATTACTGAGTGACTTAATCTAAAGAAATACTCAAGCTGGTTGAAGTCAATCTTAATCTCAAAGCTGATGAATATACCTAGATATTAAGCTAATAAATCTGGCGATCGGATTGCAAATACATGTAATATAAAAAATGTAAATAATATTGAAATGAATGAAAGAAGGATGAGTTGAAAGTAAGCAGAAAGTCGGGAGATAACGAAAGTGAGTATTGTAATTATGCTAACAGCTTTCTGGTAGCTTTCTGATGTGGTTGAGAGTAGCAGCATCATCATCAGGGCTAGTTTCTTTTCCTTATTTTATCGTGCTTTATATATATAACCCATCTCGCTTATTCAACCGAGTTGATATAACTGATCAAACCACGACGACTCTCCTCTCTCTTTCTCTACTTATTAATATTAGTCGACTAGACGGACTTTACCGACATTTCTCGTGATGGTCTCAACGTTGGTTCTTACTTGAAAATTTTACCAATACCTCAGACCTTTTCTCTCTATTACTTAGCTTGCAGGACAAACTTTCGTCAAGGAGTGAAGTACGAAAAAAAAGTAAAATAAAAGAAAAAATGAAGTAAGAGACAGAAAAATGAAAGAAGAAGCTGGAAAGAGTAGTCGAACGAACAAGTCTAACACTCAAGCGGATTTAACGTCGTTCACTCAAAGCTTTCGCCAGAATCCATGAATAACTTCGCTCTCGACTCCATTTGGAGAGTAAATTAATTAAGAAATTAATGGTAATCCTTTGGAGTTAACGAAATCACTTCCTGTGAATGTGGTTATTAAAATTTAGCGGTAAAACGTTGAAATGATTAAAATTACTTACTTCAACTTTAAGTACCATTATAATAATGGAAAATTCACTTTTTTAACGTCCTCTTGGACTTATTTAATTCAGTTGAGAATCAATATCTATTCATTTCCTCATCATTTTAGAGATTTCATTGCATCATGCTCCAACATTTGCTTAACTTAGCATACCTTTTTCAATTTGACCTAACTTTGAAGAATCATAACTCAGTGAAAAATCAAAATATCTTAATAGAATTTTTTTTCCAGGAAAACTTCAGACAGTTTTACACATTTCGGCGTTGGAAAATTGACAAAAGCTCCATTGGTTCCTAAGATATGAGCTTTCAAAAAAAAACAGTGAATTTTCGATTTTCATTGAATCGATTTATCTTCAAAAAACAGTCATTAAAAATTATTTTCTGATAAATATTCTGCAACTGGTGGATCTAATCATTAGTTGTGGTGCTAGAGAGACCTTGTAAGGTTGTATTGAATCAAAAAAAAAAAAAAAAATTTTTTTTAAAAGGGGAATAATTTTAAAACGATTTTTTCATCAAAATGGCTGAATAGTAAATGGACGACTGGGGTCAAACGTGCGTCCGCTGGTTCGATAACGTTTTCCAGTGATTCGTACTAGGGTCGCGGTTGGCTGCAAAATTGCCTGGTTAATTTCACACTCCCATGATTATATAGACGAAATGGGAAGCATTTATATTCGCAGACGTAGAGAGTAGGTCCAAGGGTGTCAGATTGCATTCGATGTGCTACGAATCAGATCAACAAAAAAGTCCACAAATTACACAAATTTTCATCAATATCTCATCCCCTGCTGCCCCTTCCTCCTCATCGCAGATCCATCTTCATCCTTCTCTATTGGATGTAAAGCTAGAATCCTAGTGTTTATTTCCGTGATTATTCATCAGTTGATTGATAAATAAATTGTTCTAGAGTTTTTTTCTATTAACTCCAATAGAAATTTTTTTTAAATTGTTTATAACAAATTGTGATTGTTAGAAAGAATATCCAATCGTCTGAAGTTATATGTAGTCATTAACAACAATATTTCGTGAATGTTGATCCAATTCATCATCAGCAATGATCATTCAATAGCTGGAGACTCTTTTTAATTGTTTACAACAAATTGCTATTGTTATAAACAATATGAAATAGCTAAGAGCCATGTGTGGTCATTGACAAGAGTATTTTGTTGATACAGATCCAATCTGTCAGCAGCAGTCATCACTTGATCGGTGCCAACTATTTTTCATTGTTTATAACTCATTTAAATAATTATAAACAATATGGAGTTGTCAAGAGTGATGTGTAGTTTGTTGATATTGACCCAATGACATATTGATATTGATTATCCAATAGGTAGAAGGTATTTCTAATTCTCCATCACTCTATTTATTTAATAGTTTCTTTGTTATAAACAAAAACAGCTCGACCGAATTAGTTGAAACTCCTTTCGGATTTTCTTTGTTGCATCATCTTTCGAATAAAATCAGTACAAAGTCGATATCTTTATTCATTCTCGAGATTTCGTGGACGAAATAAACCCTGACATACCTACAGACATCTTCTTGAAAACTAGTCACCATGGATCTTCATACTCCAAAACATGGAGACATCATGAAATCATCAAGCTCTCGAAATCAACCCCATCACAATAACTTCCTAATGGTAAGTTAAAAATTCTATCCTCTTCATTTCACAGTAAAATTTATCATGCTCTAGTCTTAACATATCTTTTTTTCTCTTTATCATTTCGTCGTATTTTCTCATAATTTCCAGAGTGCAGTGTATGTATAATAGAACGCTATATAATATGTCTCCCTGGGAAATCGAAATGCTCGATCATACGCACAAGATTGGCTCATTCTTTACTTTCTTGCAAGACTCTATTTTCATAAGATCACAAGTGAAGCTTTAGATCCTAGTTCAAGTATATATTCTGTCATAAAAGTGCTTCAGGCTGTAAAAAAATCCAAAGCAGATTTCCAGGGGAATTTTTCAAAATCAAAATGAGATTTATGATGAATGCTTAGCCAACGACATTTATTATTGTATAAATCCACCGTTGTTGTTAATGAGAAAATGAAAAAATATGATAAGAGGATAAGCGACATCATTAGATACTAGGGAGATTATGATCAAAGAGCTTGGCAAGTATCGTAAAACTACATGCTGTCATGATGACACTTAATAACCTGCTAACTCGTTTACTGCTCGTTATTACCATTATCTACAGTATGTAATTATTTGGATTACTAGGTAGGTGGACCTCAAGCATACTGTCAACATGATCCCAACGACTGGTATTAAAACAGCATCTCCAAACTACCCAAAGCTTAAATGCGAACATGGATCCAGCCGACTTTTCGGACACGTAAGTCTCCATTAACTTGAATTAGGTGGCTATTTGTTGGATTTTATGGCCTTCAAGTTTGATAGTATAAAAATTCAACATCTGCAGATTTTTATTAGACTTTTTTTACCACCAAAAAAATTTATCAACCTTCTTTTCAATTAATTTAACAAAAAAATAACAATTTTATAATGTACCTCCACTGAATCATCCCTAAAATAATTTTTATTGCCTCGGAAAAGTTTGTCTAAGTGATCATCTGTAATGTCTAATGATTAGTGTTAATGGGAAAAATTTTTTTAAAGCCCAAAGTGTGCGAAAAGTTGATGGAATTGGAGATATCCTAAGGTTCCGATTGTTTTAGAATTCTTTAAGGGATGATATAGCCAAGGAAATGATTTTATTATGGTTCTATGTTGAAGATGAGACTCTAAGCTTTAAAATAAGTGGTGGTTAATCAAAATTCAATAATTTTTTTCCAAGATATGTCTGTTAGAAAATTATAAATGATTAAAATACTCGTTTTGATGTTTGTGTACAGATATATCGTGCTTTTCCGCGACTCTTGCACTTGTTCTTTATGATTTATAGTGATCAACCACCCTTAACGACGAACCAAGCGTATATACACTGCCTATTACACATGATAGACTGCCGTTTTGGAAGCGTAAGGGCGCCAAGCTGAATCAGCTACAGTCACCCAGGCGAAACACCCTCAGCCGCTGTTTCTATTCCCCATTCTTGTTCCCTCGTTTGCCGAATAGAATCTCAGTAATACTAGAGTAAACTACCGATCAATTATTAGAATCGTAGATGACCTGGTTCGAAATGTCATCAATACAAAACCACTTGCAGGAGCATACACATGAATATCTTGAAAGGACATGTTCCCTTCCTTGGTTTATCATCAACTTGGTGTCTATTTTTGAACAAAAAAATTGTTGTTCAGTAAAATAATTATTCTTATAGAGAACAAAGACATTTTGGAACAAGAAACAATTATTAAATCAATCATAATAGCTCTAGAAATGGAATTCAAACATTTATTTTCCATCAAAAGGTTCAACATGTTGGTTTCCAATGCTATTGTTGATGAACAATGATTGTTTTACAATAGCAGACAATTTTTTTTTGCTTCACGGCTAAATGAACTACATCTGGATAGTTAGACAAATCAGACAATGATTCATTAAAGTTCTGGAAAATGATTTAAAAATATTATTCTTCATCAAAAAGATTTTACATGTTGGTATCCAACATCATTGTTAATAAACAACTATTTTTCCAACGAAAAAAAATTTTTTTCCTAGTCTATTTTATTATTCCATCTCTTCCTAACTCTGTAGAAAATAATAATTGATATTTCACAGAATGATTGATCCATTGTTTACCTTTTAGTACACTAAATTTGCCATCACTGACACAGAAAGCACAAAAAAAAGGATCCAATATATGTAGCACCAAACAAAAAAAAAAAGAACGAGACTTGTGTCTAAGCTCTGACGGTTTCTGCAGTGTGTAGATAAAACGGAGCAAGACCTTGAGTAGGTTAAATGCATCCGATAGAGCAGGAGTGTCCGAGAGCCTCTTAAATCAGGAGTAATCATTTCCGGCCATTCGCACCGTTTGGAAGAGCCCACGGGATCAGACTACCCCGGCCTCTATTTCTCACCCTTTCTTCTATTTTTTTTTTTTATTCTCTTGGTATATGTATTTCTTTTTTTCACTCTCTACACTCTAGTCCTTCTTATTTTTCTCTTCAGAGCTTCCGCTTTCTCTCACCAATTGTGCTCTCACGAATGTTATGCTACCAGAGAAATTAAAGCAAAAAATTTACACAGAAATTTCTTTTTTTTTCAGCTTTATTTCGCTTTTTATATTCTTAAAACATATCTAGTAATATTATTTATACGGGAAATGAATTATTAAAACGATAGAAATACATGTATTCATTATTTATCATTAATGTTGGTGAAGATATGAAAAACATTCCTAATCTTCATCAGGGGAAACGTTTACATCAATAGTGACGAAAGCACTACTCTGGTAACCAGTGCTTACTTACGCTATTGACATAAGCTTTACGTACATGTGCTATGTTCCTTAGGAGCAGTCGTATGTAAGATTGCCGTTGGAATTTGTCGTAAGCATAATCATGAAATCATAAGAGTTATAGAAGAGATCTTGATAAAACAGTTCCAAAATACTGACTATTGACATTAATTGGATCCATTGACAATTATATGTTTGAGAAAACTGTAATATATTGTAAAAATATGCATAATTTTAATGCTAATGATGTTACGAGGTTGATCGAAGGCTACTATAAAAGATCTGGATGTGAGGGAAAGAATCGTAACTACCCTTACCTAAGAACCCTATCAAAAATCCCGTACCTCTCATACTTTCCGAGTTTCATTCTATGTATTTTGTAGAAATCAGACAACTTTTGATCGTGGTTTGACCAAGGGTATCATTGGAAAGGTCTTGATGAAACGGTTTCAAAACACTAGCTGTTAACTCTGATTGGTCTCATAGATCACGAGATATTTGCAAAAAACTGTAATACATAAAAATATGCATAATTTGAATGCTAATGATGCTACGGGGTTGATTGAGGGTCTATATGATAGATCTGAATGTCAGAAGTAAAGTCAACACTCCCCTTGGTAGAACAACTCCGTCAAAAATGCCGTATCTCTTATAGTTTTCAAATTAAGAGCGTTTAAAGGTTTTTTTTTTAGATTCACAGCAGCATAACTTTGTTTTCTGCTGATAACTCACGATATATAAAGCCTACGTGAACAATGACCATATCAATGGACTCGTGAGAATGAGATCTTTTTATTGCACTGGTCAAAATCATAATTGGAGCATAATTGAGGTTGAAATTGGACCTGTGGGTCTGGAACTTAATGAAATGGAAACACTGAGGAGAAACATTATTGATAGAATTAGAGACATGAAAAATCACATTGATGAAAGTGAAGCAACAATTGACGAATATAGTCAATTTGTTTCATGAAAACAGTGTACAATGAAAAAACAATTTCAGTAGAATCGGAAAATTTTTCTCTATCATCACAAAACTTGTTTTAGCTTATTCACAAAACCACCATTCAAGTGTATCCACAATACTTTTACGTATAGTGAAAGAATAAAATTTTTCTATATGAGGTAAAGAGAATAATATAACCTCCATTGTATCACCTCAAATTTTTAATAACATATTATCATCTTCATCATTTATACTTGGCACATATTTTTATGAAGTCTGTAAGGGCTGTTTTTGGTATGATTTGCTGATATAACGGTTTATTAAATTCACTTAAATTTTATTCCGTAAGAGGGCCAGCAGAGGCACTGTCACAACACGACGAGTATCGGTATGCATAGGAAACTAGCAAATTAAAGTATTGCGATAGCTTGAGTGATAAAGCATCTACACTGAAGAAGAAATATTGTTGTAGGAAGTATCTAAAGTATTGTTACAGACAGATTGCTGTTAGAGCAATACTGGACAGCTATAATAGCTATTTACGTTGCTGAAGAACGACTCGTAATGTCATGCGTTCATAACCTGATCTCTGATCATGAAATTATAATATCAACGTCATTTGATACGAATGCTATTCATTGTTATAAAAAATACTTGCTGCCAAAACTGTATAATGTTATTGGCCTAATTTCTTAACAATACTAAAAAGACAATATTTAAAATAGCTGCGAAAGTATTTGTTGATGAAATTTTAATTCAATGAAGAACAATACTTTGCAGATAATAAGAAGATTCAGTAAAAATATTGTCGAGTTTTTATCTGAAATTTATCACAAGAGGAAACAATAAAAGAACAAAGTAATAAAGTTTCCAAGGGAAAAACAATGAGCTAGATGTTCTCTTATGAATTGAAACTGGTTGTAGTTGCACATATATTTCAAAAGATGCGTCATTCTCTCTACTCTACGTAGCTGCTGATATCCATTACAGCAACCCTCGTGAATTAATTCTTCATTCCTTTACGTGAGGGTTAAAAAAACATATCTCATCACTTTTACATCATTATCATTATTCATTTCTACGAATAAAATTGATTTATTACTATCAAAAAATTCTACCAAACCCCCCCTCAAGGTGGTAAACTCTTTCCTGTTTCATTATCGAGCTTTTTCTTTTTATTCATATCACAATGTCAAGTGTCTTTGGGAATTACAGTGAAGATGGCAATTTTATAATTTACGAGGGGATTGGTAATTTAGTGAGACTATTCAGATTAAAGTTTGAAAATATCGCATTTTCATATCTTGAAGGGTTGACTTGGGATTCTAGAATTTATCACTGATTAGAATTAGGTGAGATATATCCAAAAAATTTTTTATTAAAAATTCCCCTTAGTTTATGAGAGGGAATGAATTAGCACCAAGAGGCTGAAAGATCTTTTTCATTCAATAGTTGGATTTAAAAAATTATTTCCAGCTAATTAACAATAATCATCCCTTGGGAAGATATTAATACAGACTCAGATCAAGGTGGAGAAAGAGTGAATTAAAAAAAAATGCTCGATTTAAAACCATTTCAACAAGTTGAGAATAAAAAGTTTGATAGCTTTTGTTGAAGATCATTTTCAATAATAACTTCATAGTCTCTATAAAAAGAAATTAGTAACTATTAACTAATTCCGAGTGAATATTTACTATTTGTAGCATTGCTAAGTGACGCGATGGGAAATAGTAAAATTTCACTGGTTGAACCAGTGAAATAATACTTTACTAGTTGAATTAGTCAATTGATACCAATCGAACCAGTGAATTTGACTAACTGGACTAGTGAATAAGAAGATATATCTATACATTCATATATGCAACAATACATGTATACAATCCGATGATTAGAGATTCAATTCATTCATTCTTATTTATTTCATTTAAAAATATCGAAATTTATTAATCAAATGACAATACAACTTATCTCATCTTTCAAATATCTATCGAATAGGAATATTATTTATCTTAAAAAAAAGTTATTCACAACGTAAGGATTATTCTGGTGATTTAATATTCATCATATTTACATGCAGAAACGAGACAGAACTTTTTGTCTTGATGTTCATCTTGAAAATGTATTTATCAATGAATGCATAGAAATGATTTAATTGTTCTGGGTAAACTATACACACTTGAAACTGCACATTAATAAATAATGATAAAACATCGACATGCGTGACATCATGAGCCATAATCCTGGAATGAATCTTCAAGATTTTTACTGGCTTAATTAGTAAATGGACCCGAAATAACTAATTTTACAGTAAAATTATAGCTTACAAGATAAACCAGTGAAATGTTCATTAATTCAATTTTAGAAAGTTTAAAAATGTTTTAATGATGAATTTCTTTCAAATTGTAATCAATTAATGGTTATCTAAATGCTGATGTACCAATGTCACATACTGTTTGGCATCATAATAACAAATATACATCAATAGAACACATGAGGTACAGGTGAATGATGTTTGCTGATCAAACAGACTTTATAACAAGATGAACGCATGTTCCTTGTTGACGAAAAATATCGAAGAATTGTAAGCTGACTATTGTATGGTACAAAAGACTGGCTATTCTAACTGTCCTCGAGGCAAGTATTCAATAGGGAATACATCTGGGGAGACAAGCCCTTCAAAAGCTTCCAATTCTCCAGAGGGTTTTGAACGATACTGAATAAACCCGTTCAAATGATATCACCAACTTCTAAATCGATTTCCAGCATATCAATTTAGGATTTAGGAATTGTTCAACAACTGTTTCTCAATAGGATCAACAATTCTATTTAAATTGTTTAAATGTTTTATTTATCTTTTGTTCAGGTTTATTACTTGTATTATTCTCTTTATTGTGAAATTAATCTTAAATTACACCGAGCTCTCAACACCTTACTATCATACTTACATCCGTTATTTCAACCCTGAGATAGTTGACGCGTTTATAGTAAACGCCAGAGCTCATGGAGCTTAAACAAAGACCCTGAGATTGAACAGACACGCAATTTCCGTGCGTGTCATGTAAATTACGGAAAATTAATTTGTGTCATACATGCACGAGATACTGGCTGGAAAAACTAAACTGTCATCCATGTTATTTAATGAAATGATGTGATGAGAAAATTTAGATAAACTATTTCTTATTATCTAGCAGCATTAAATTATTTAACCAACTTACAAAAAGCTTGATCAACATCTAGCATCTTCAACTTAACACTTTCATTTATCCAATCATTACGAGGAAACTATTGAAGATAAAAATCTGTCAATGAGTCCATATTATAGAGCGGGAATTTTTCGATTTCAAGCACTATAATACTTTGAAATTTGAACCACTAGAATGCTGGAAAAATATTATTGAAAATAAGCAAATAAAAAATCATGTAGGTGGACTTTGATGCTGCTGATAAGTATGGAAATGGTTTGGGCTTTTTTTCCTTGTAATTTAATGGTGTAAGCTTGGATTGTCAGTAACAAAAGAAGTGTAGTGAAGTAAATTAGGATCTTTTTTTCCACCAAGAATGAGTGAGAGAACAAAAAGAATAATAATACAGATCAAGTGGTCAAGCCTGAATGATAGTCTCACAATGTGTGTTCGTTGCACGATCGACGTCATTTGCCTAGGGAATTACAGCTTCCGTCAGTCTGACTAATTTGCTTCGTTACCAACGACAAATGCTTCGTCACTGGTCTAATGCTCTCTAGCTATTCCACCAATTTTTTGTCACAAATGTCTTTTGAAAAAATAAAACCACAGAAATATTGGCTCTGTTCATGATCATCATTTACAAGCATGGTAAAATATCAGTGCTCATTTTAACAACAATATAAAACTTCTAAAAAATCTTGACTCATCAATGCCATCAACATCTCCAGTGCTATTGGAACCAATCAATTTGAATCGATGAATTGACCTAGAGAAATGTTATTGATATTTTGTTTGGAGATGTTGAGAAGGTGGTGAACATGAAGTATACCTTATTACCAAGTAGCAAGCTCAATATCCCAGCACTACTCAGTAATCCTTGTCCTCGAGCAGATCATTAAACTAGAGCAGCATACTAAAGCAAGCCAAACGCTTGGTTGTCAGAAGCCACAATCATGTCCTTTGGTCGTCAAAGTCCAGGATGGTTGTAACCTCTGGAGACGAGTGTTGGCCTAGACGTGGTAACGATCAGGCAATTGCCTCGTAAACTCGAAATACGACCTCTACCCAGTTGGCTTGTAATCGGCGCGTGTGTACATGAAGACATTGAGCAAAATGGAGAGATGGAGAACCACAAGAGTACCTGTGTAGAAGGCTATTTCAATGATCTCATCACCGTATCACATGGTTCAATTCTCCTGCGACACCTTGACTCTGGAGAATACTCAACGATGCTGGAGAATCTTTCAAAGGATTCACTAATACTATTTACCTACTCTCTGATACATTTTCGCTCTAGATCCTTGATTTACCACAGAGTTACGTCATGTTTACTGAAGCATCGTATGCGAGAAATCATATATAGACGTTTGTGTAGATCGTTGATCACTTCAATTTATGTCCCGAGCAAAGCTTGAAACACTGAAGGGAAGCACTATGCTTCTTGGTTTGATTGGAATCCTGTTGCGTTATATGGGTAATGCCGTTCCCTTGTTTCTCTTCCACTTCGATGAAGGGTGTATTGTGGTTAAGGCTATCCCATTACGCGGCCACTGCTTGCTACCAGACAAGGATAAGCAAGATCGATAGATCGTATCCAACCTCCCTGTAATTATACTGATTTGAAATCATGCTTGAATTTTCAGAGCTTTTTTTTAAACAGTGTCTGCTAAAATGACTGTATTTCTGTAAGTAATGATCGCAACGCCATTAATTATAGCTTATTTTGAAGAAAAAGAATCCAACTTTGATTTCTAATACTTGGTTTTGATGTATAAAATTTATTTTGAGCTTCAAAAATATTTTGAAGTTGATTTAAAATAACAAAAGCTTTGCAAGCTGTCTTATTTTTGGTTTTAACATTTTTTTTTACAATAATAAAGATGATTATAAATTTTTTTAATAATGAATTTTAAAATTAGAGCTTGCAAGCTTAAAAATGCACTAAGATTAAACAAAATTCAAGAATTTTCCAATAAACTACAATCATTTAGACAATGAGTAAAAAACTAATGAGCTTTTCGTTATGTCCAGGCAGTATAAAAATATTTTTAAGCATCAAAAAAATTATTTCTGTAAAAAACTAAGAACATATAGTTAAAGTCAAATATTTTCTCTTCAAAATAAGCTCTGACTGATGAAGATTCGATGATTTTTCGCCCAGCTATTGCTGGCTAAAGATCAACTAATCTTTCCAAGTAGTACAAGTCAACGAGATAATTATTTAAAACTAATTAACAATTACTTTCCTCAAAAAAAAAAAAATAACTGTTCCTTTAATACTAGTCTCAAAGGGTCATCTCCAAGGTATTGAAGCAAAGCAGTATCTTCTAAAAAAAGTCATTAGAAACGACATTTGCAATCCAGAACCATAGAATGAATCTATAATCGACACAACGAGATTAATATTAATTGGATAAACTTCAATGGCATAGTTACTACCTTCATTTTGCTTTCAATAACGTGAGAAACACAGCGAGGATAGAAAGAGAAAGTGAATAAACTTGCAAAGCTGAAGATCTAAGGAATAGTTGAGAGTTAACGAGTCGATAGGAGGAGTTTGCCTATCATGAAATCCTCAGGCAAATCCACTGACGATGAAACGCAGACATATAGCACTAACGACAACGTACTAACCTTAGAAATTCTCTTACGCATGGATTCTTATAGTTGGCAAAAGTTTCCCTCCAAAATCCCTCGTTTAATATCATCCCAACTATTGCCAAAGCAGCTTCCACATGTTTTCTTCTTTTCCAACGTTCACTTGCATTTTTCTGTGGTTTGCAGCCATGGATTTAGTATGTTAGAAAAGTTTCCAACTGAAAAGACGGCTACGTAATCACGAGGATGGATCATCGGCTTTGCTTAGTACGTCGAAGACTCGACAATGTCACTTGAGGGCCATTTACAGAAAAGTAGACTTTTTCAAGTTGCCAAGAGCTGGATAAACGATGGAATTTAGCATTGATTATCAATTCAAATTTTCAAAGCGAGAAACTAAAGTTAAATTTGGCTTCCTCAATTGCTTTTGTTATTTCTTGAATACAATGAATAAAATTCACAATGGGGACACTCTTGTACTATTCAAATCACTCATAAAAATGAATAAATGTTACTCATCTTGCTAGCAAATGTCATTTGATGATGATGATGATGATGATGATGTATGTCAATTGATCAGGTGTCATGCTGATGAATAAACACTTGTGTGTTATTATTAATTGGTAATCAATAGTCATATTATTGTTGAAGTATTGAAAAATTTCTGAATATAATGGAAATAGAAGTATTCATTGATCTATCTTGCAACTGGTGACACAGATGTCTCACATTTTTCAATGTCATGCGGAAGTAAATAGACAACTATTGATGAGTATAGGTATAAATGCAGTCCCTGACACCGGATAGGAAGTGTGCAATTTGATCTCGCTGAGTTGTAGCAGCATTACCATGCAACGTAGTACACTTTTGTGTTTTCTGTCGATTGTGACAGTCGCTCTCAGTGCATCTATTTCTGAACAGGTGAGAGAGTTATTTTATGTTACATAAAAAAGAAGATCTTTATTCCTTTTTCATCGTCACAGTGAATTTTTCTAGAATAAATGAATATTTTAAAATAAATAAAACGCTTGTTTTTAGGTTGCCCAAGGCATTGGCAATGCATTTCCATCAATTCCAGGAGTTAATGAACCAATTAATGGAGTGAGAGTATCTCCTCGTGATATTGGAAATCAAAATAATTTCATAAAAGATATTATCCAAGGATTTCAAGATGCTATTAAAGAATTTGGTGGTAGTTCTAGTGAAGAAAGCAGCGAAGAAAGATCTCCATCTTTTCTTCCAGGCATAAATCGTCCACCAAGACGACCTATATTTGGATTCGGTAGTAATCGTCCAGGATTTCCAGGAGCTCGCCCACCTCCACCACCTCCATTTGGACCTGGCGGCCGTCCTCCCAGCCCTCCAGGTTTTCCCGGAGCTCGTCCACCCCCAGTGGGACCCGGTCAACGACCTCCTCCTCCTCCTCCTCCAGTTGGACCAGGTAGTCGTCCACCTCCAGTCGAACCCGGTCAACGACCTCCTCTTCCTCCAGTTGGACCTGGTAGTCGTCCACCAACGCCCAATAATACTACTTCGTCCAACTCATCCATCCCTCAACAACCTGGTTCATCAAACTCATCTATTCCTCAACAACCTGGTTCATCCAATTCATCTATTCCTCAACAACCTGGTTCATCTAATTCATCCATCCCTCAACAACCTGGTTCATCTAATTCATCTATTCCTCAACAACCTGGTTCATCTAATTCATCCATCCCTCAACAACCTGGTTCATCTAATTCATCCATCCCTCAACAACCTGGTTCATCTAATTCATCCATCCCTCAACAACCTGGTTCATCTAATTCATCTATTCCTCAACAACCTGGCTCATCAAACTCCTCTACACAATCAAATTCAACTCGTTTCCCAAGAGCTTCAGCTCCCTTCATCCCAGGTTTTCCTTCTATTCCCAACGCTGATCAGTTAGTTCCTCAACTACCAAACCGTGAAGGTTCCAATGTTCAAGTGCCACCAATTAGAGAACCACGTGCTCTATCAGATTCCACATCAAATTTGGTGAATGAAGCTTTGGATGAAGCTAGAAGACGTGTAGAAAATGCTCTGGGGATCACTGGGAATCTTGTCGATGGACTTCAAACAGCTATTCAACAAGCTTTTGACAGTCAGGATCCTACTGGTGCCATACGCACTATTGTTAACACTGTCCTAAATGCTTACCTAGATGTTGCACTCAACTGCCCCATGCTTGTCGTTGGCATTCGTGTGGTCCAGGAAGGCATCAGGTTGGCAGGTGAAGTCGCTGAATCAGCTCGCAATGTTGTCTTTGGAAATTAAACATTATTAGCACCAGGGAAATAGAATAATTTAAGAAGATCAAAAGAATAAACCGCTTTAAATTATATTAAACTTGTTTATTAATTGTATGAAATTACTTTAGAGAATTTGAATAAATTAACATGAGATAATAATCATTAGCTTTATTTATTTATTAAGGACTCTTTCTATCCCGGTGAATTTATGTGATTGGTTTAGAGGTGGAGTTGGAGAGGAGAATGATAAGAATAGCTGAGAATTTAGAAATAGAAGAGCAAAATAAGCAAAAAATATCGTGACATTTTTGTATTTTTGTATTGCTATGATAGTGCTATATTTCAGTAGTAAAATACATTTTCGTTGAAAGTGTCGACGTGGAAGAGCCTCCAGCTGTCGTGTGTAATATTCCACGTGATGTCTCATCCCTACATTTCCATACATAAATTTTCGTCCGGGTGAAAGTGGCTCTCTGCAAGGCTAGTCAACGCCTCAAGGTACGTGCACTACCAACTTTTCTCAGCTGTGATGTAGACAAGCATGATGATACCAATGTTTCCAATCATTTTTATTCAGACTCTAATAGCTTCAATTAACAACTGAAAATTACTTTCACTTGGAATAATGATAACCACCACTGATATTGATTGTTTCGGCATTGATATAGGGGTTTTCAATGATACATTGGACCATGTGTGCTATTTCTTCAGGCTTAGCCAACCTCTTTGGTGTTAAATTGACACTATTCATCAGCTGGTTAATAGCTTCTTGAGGATATCCAGCTAGCAGAGAATCAAGAATTATTATTAGCTAGAATTTGATGAATTTAGAGAGCACCTACCTAGCATTGGAGTAGCAGTGAATCCTGGACACAAGCAGACAACTCTGATGCCTTTGATGGCGAGGCATCTAGCAAAAGGTAATGTCATCCCTTTAACAGCTGCTTTGCTTATCGCATAAGCACACATATCTTCCCGCGGATCTGTCGCCATAACACTGGCGATGTTGATAATAACGCCACGTTGCTGATTCTCGTCAGGCACATTCGTAGCCATCATGCCTGCTGCTAAACGTGACACGTTGAATGTCCCAAGGGCATTCACGTCCATCACCCTCTTGTAGATCTCTAGAGGACATGCTTTGCTCGCTTCGAAGTCATATGGGACACCCCATTCGACAATGCCAGCACAATTCACCACTACATTTATCCCACCAAATCGTCGTTTCGCTTCATCCAGTGCTACAGTCACATCTTCTTCGGATGTAACCTTTAGAAAATTTATTTATTTTGTTGGGGTTATTATTCTCTTTCAATTCAATTAGTGGAGTAGAATGATAAATCTTACATCAGTTTTGATAAAAATTACGTTGTCTCCTAGATTGCGTGCTATCTCTTCACCAGCTTCATTGATGTCAATGATGATAGCTTTCCCGCCTTGTTGGGCTATTTTTTCTACAATTACTCTGCCTATTCCTGAACTTCCACCTGTTACAAAGGCTACATATCCCTAGAAACCATCATTCTATTCATTTAAAACACTAAAATTTCAACAAAAAATATTTATAAATAATGATTTCAGTCAAGAATCCAATAAAATTGGTTTTATTTTTTTTCTCTACTTCTAATGATCAAAAATTAATTGTGTGGGTATGTAAAAGATCATAAATTTTCCGCTTTACATGATGCAATCATTAATTTTATTAAAAAAAAAATTATTTCCCCACCAAAATAAAGCAAAATAGTTAGCAAAATCTCCAAGTGATGTCATTGATGAAGAGCAAGATATGTTAAATGATTTAAAAATATTTTAAGGATGAAATATTAATTACCTGATTGTTGCAATCCATTAGTAATAAATATTCAAAAGATACTAATACGTCAGACAAAACCAGAAATGAAAGGAATAGAGTATAAGAGCAAAAGTGTAGAGGTAGACTTGCGTGTATTGCGCAAGACTAGATAATCGATAGCCTTGATTGCACATAAAAGGTTTCATTCATAGCACGAATAGAGAGATGACATTTATTGTTAATTATCAATCCAACTGACCTAGACTAGTCAGACAAAAAATCATCAAGAATTGTTGATAAATCTTCTAGCAGTTTAATTGAAAATATTCCAACATTTCTAAAAGTAATTTGTTTTATGAAATGATGAGAAGCAAACAACTAGACAGATACCATCATTCACTTACACGACACGCACGTCTACACGTCTGAATAATCTAATTTTATGCGATTAACTGTGACGTTGCTACCTATAATGCTTGTAAATTGAGGGAATTATGTTGACGTCTGACCCAACGTAGAGGCTACCGATTAACATACACATTACCTGGACACAGAACTCGTCCTGGAATTTGCATTAGATCTTGTCGAACGTGGTGGATTGTAACCCCTAGAGAACATTTTACATGTCCCCTCTATTTAAATGACTATCAAGTTGATGCTAACAAAAAAAAAAAAACATTTAACTAATTATTGTGCTACCAACTGGAACTTGATACAATGATTTTTGGAGTGAAACTGAGAGTTGTAAAAATAAATGAGTTAGCAATTTGATGATATAAAAAAGTAAAATAATATAATAGACAATAATGAAGTGTTGGAGATGAGACACTTGTCATCACCATCAAATAATAAGGTGACACAACCCTTAATGTACAAAATCAACTGCCTCAATAGCAAGCGAGAGTAACAATGAACTTGCTGGCATTGTAAAAGAGATTGGACTTAAAAGACACACCTGTCTCACATTTTACTTCCTTTTCATTGTAGAAACGGCACGAGTTTTCCACTCGAAAGGAGTCAACTACAATTTCCGAGTAGAAAAAGCTGTTTCAACTGGTTTTGACATGTAAGCGTTATAAAATACAAAAGCTTTCTCAGATGGAGAAATTTTTTCTATTATTAATTATTTTGAATGAATTTTATTCATTGGGAATCAGTTGACATCATGTGGAATACATACAATAAGCTTTATGATTGAGAAAAGAAAATTATTTCCTCAAGAAATTTTTTTTTTCCGATCTTTAGAAATCATTACTTCTCATACAAGAGCTTTACAATAATTTTTGGTCGGTGATAAAGCTTTTACAAAATGTTTTTTGTCATTAGATATGACTGGTGAATGAGTAAATTGAGCTTTTTTTTTTGCAGAGAAACATTTTTTTTTCTAGCTTTTATTTAGTGATGTAAAGACAAGAGAATGTTTTTAGATAATTTTTTAAAAAGCTCAAATATTTTTGAGTTTTCCAACATTTAGGAATTATTATTTTTTCATCCAAGAGCTTTTGAAAAATATTTTTTGAAGGAAAGCTTTTCAGAAATTTTTGTTATCATCAGATATTATTCTTAAATTTGTAAATAAAGCTTTTTTTAGTTGGTAAAAAATTTTTGAAATATATTTTTGATTTCATAGAGGTATCTAAATATTCTTTGAATAATTATTTAAGGGCTTTTGAAAATTTTTCAGTTATAAAAAGCTTTCGAAATATCTCTTAGTAATAGGTATAGTTTGAGTGCATGTAAACTGAGCTTTTTTATCGCAAAAAAATATGACTATTTTTTAAAAAAGTAATGTTAAGATAATGAAGTATTTTTGAATAATTTTTAAAAGCTTCATATCTTTTTGTTAATTTTCAATACTCAGTAAAAATATTTTTTTCATTTAAGAGCTTTAAAAAACGGTTTTTTTTTTCTTAGAAAAAAGCTCTGAAAAATGTTCTTGTCCTATCGAATGTAATTATGTTATATCTGAAGTCTGTAAATAGAGCTGTTATAATTTAAAGATTTTTTTAAAAATTTATTTCACATGTCATAGAAGTATCAGAGTGTTTTTAAATGATTTTTAAGAGCTTTAAAATTTTGTTCATGAGCTTTTTAATATCTAGGATGATCATTGTTTATCCTAAAATTTTGAAAGAATTTTTTATCATCAAAAAAGCTCCCAAAAAAATATTTTCTAGTGTCAAGCACAATCAAAGGGGATGTAAACCGAGCTTTTTTGAAAAAAAAAAAATCTTCCGCTTTATTTTTACCAAATGTAATAAAGACATCATATCCGAGTATTCTTGAATAATTTATTGCGAGCTTTATAATTTTATTTTTGAGCTTTTCAACATCAAATAATTATTTTTTTCTTTCTAGAATTTCGAAAGAATTATTCATTATCAAAAAAGCTTTCAAAAAATTTCTTTCGGTGTCAAGCTCGATCAATAGGGATGTAAACCAAGTTTTTTTTCGGTAAAAAATTTTTTTATTTCTTTTTTATCAGATCCAATAAAGACTTTAGAGTATTCTCGACCAAATTCTTGAGAGCTTTTTTTCTAAAAAAAAGAGATTGTCTACAAATAATGCCGGAATAATAATTTCATTTTTAATTTCTCCTTGCAATGGAATGATGTAAAGCTAAAATATCAAACAAACGAGTTTATTTTACAGCTGAGGAAGCAGAAATATACTAAAAAGACAAGCGAGTGTGAAAAGAGAAGAGAAAGCGTCCCTTTGGTGAAATATAGAGTCGCAGAGGTCGGACGCCACGTAAATTGCATACCCGATTGCGGTCGACTGAAGAGTAGCACCCTCTCTTCAGTGTCCCTCGGTCCTCTAGTAGCCTCTGGGCAACTTCTCCCCCTTGGACCCCTTATCATGCGTGCTAGCACCAAACTGGATCTAACAAGCCAGCAACCACATCTGGGTTCGGTTTGCTACGGACTGTCACCTCTAGAGACCAACGTTACTACCAACGCACTCAACTATTCTTCCTGTGTTATCTATAGAGCTTCTACTCGGCTTCTCAGTTTTCGTTGTCATTGTCTCGCAGCTACGTTTTTCTAACGAGCCCCCTGCTCACGGCTAACTTTATGTCGCTTTGTAAAAGGGTCAGTGATGTCGATGGAGAAGTGAATTTTGTGGTTTAGAAAAGAGTTCCCTATTAAAATGGTTTAATTGGAATTAAAAAAGGTCATGTGGTTGAAAAGAATTGAATAGGAAATTATGCAAATGTCGTTTCTAATGACTTTTTTTAGAAGATACTGCTTTGCTTCAATACCTTGGAGATGACCCTTTGAGACTAGTATTAAAGGAACAGTTATTTTTTTTTTTTTTGAGGAAAGTAAATGTTAATTAGTTTTAAATAATTATCTCGTTGACTTGTACTATTTGGAAAGATTAGTTGATCTTTAGCCAGCAATAGCTGGGCGAAAAATCATCGAATCTTCATCAGTCAGAGCTTATTTTGAAGAGAAAATATTTGACTTTACCTATATGTTCTTAGTTTTTTACAGAAATAATTTTTTTGATGCTTAAAAATATTTTTATACCGCCTGGACATAACGAAAAGCTCATTAGTTTTTTACTCATTGTCTAAATGATTGTAGTTTATTGGAAAATTCTTGAATTTTGTTTAATCTTAGTGCATTTTAAAGCTTGCAAGCTCTAATTTTAAAATTCATTATTAAAAAAATTTATAATCATCTTTATTATTGTAAAAAAAAATGTTAAAACCAAAAATAAGACAGCTTGCAAAGCTTTTGTTATTTTAAATCAACTTCAAAATATTTTTGAAGCTCAAAATAAATTTTATACATCAAAACCAAGTATTAGAAATCAAAGTTGGATTCTTTTTCTTCAAAATAAGTTAGGATCGATAAAGATTCGTCCATTTTTGACAACACTACAGCCTTTTGAAAATAAAATAAAAAAGCATCCATGCTAAATCAATAGCACAGTCTAAACTTCTGTAATTTTCTTTCTCATTAATTTTCCCAATATTTATTTAACTCTCTTATGTAATTGCATGCTCGGTTTTGATGTCAGATAATATAATTTTCGAATAAAGCAACAGATGCAATTAGAATTAGAGACATGCATGATATGATCTGCAACGACAAAGTCATACTTTTAATACTCTAGGGAGTCTGGGATCAAGTTCTCTTCTTGCACTCTGTAACCATTCTTCAAAGGGATCATAATCCTCTCGAGTTAATGATATTTACTCGCATGTCGATCAATTAACTACTGGTAAAGTATCAATTTTTGACGCAGGAGCTTGGATAATGACTGAATTAAAATGACTAGATATTGATTAAGATTTAAATACGTAATCTAAATATATTTCTTTTTTAAATATTAAGTGTATTTTTTTTAACGATTAAATAGATGTGGAAAATGAACATGAATGTGAAAAGAACATATGGTATCCAATCACAGCTTCTCTAACCGCACATGTGCTCGAGAAATAGGAGATAATATAAAGGGATGAAGAAGACTTGACGCCTCAATCAGGGTTGAAGATTCTTTTTAATTTTAAGTGGGGAAGGGGTAGTCTAATGTTGACTTTATAGGAATGTTTTGAAAACCTTAGAATGTAAGCTAAATGATAAAATCTACAGATTCGTTGAAAAAAAATTAATTTCCTTCTTAAAATCGCCAAAATATAAAGAGAGTCATATTTTGAAAAAAATTGTTAAGTATTTTGACGATTTTTGGGGTAAAATAAATTTTTTTCAGCCAATCTATGAATTTTATCTTATAGCTGATAGTTTGAGGTTTCTAAAACACTCTGAAAAAAGACTTTTAGATCACATGTTCAAGAGTTACGATTATTCAAAGTCCGGGGGATGATGATTTTTATTTGTATCCAGTTTTACCCCTTTTCAAGAGTGTTAGAATGAATTTTCTCAAGCTGTGATATGATTTCGTATTTCTAGGCATTAAGACGAAGAGAATGAGCTCTCGATAATTAAAATCAGCGGACTTTTACTTTTAACTCAAAAAAAAATGGAAAGGGGTACCTCTTGCCATTTTTTAGGGTTGAAAAATAAAATACCTCCGATTTTCACGTTTGACCTCTCATTCTCTTCACCTTGATGCCTAGATATACAAAATCCCGTCAAACATTCAAAAAATACATTTTTACACCGCTAAAATTGCATGAAACTGATCAACGCCATGAACAACCAAAGTCATCCTCCCTTAGGAGTCTTTCAACCCCTGTGGCTCTTGAAGAAGCAGTTGAATAATTATTTTACAGAAGTGTTTTGAAGTCGTTTCAAACTTTGATACAATCTCCAACTCTTATACTCCACAAAAAAAAATTGACTTTACTGCCTAAAAAACCCCAAACTTTCCAAAAATATTCCATCTTATAAATTGATTAATTATTCTGCTCACACACTTCTCCAACTCTCACACCATCAATTGCCTATCATATCACCATCAATACAACAGAACATCAGTTCATTGACTGATGTTTAATTAAATTATCAGCTGGTCTTTGACTCACAATCGTCTCTAAATAGATAATAGATAACAAATGTCTCCAAAAGAACTAGTTGATATTCATTATTTTCTTCACAAACATATTAATTCCCTCAACACAGAATAAATACTAATACATATTTTATGTTGGCTTGTACTTGGACCGCGAATGTAACGAGAGTGTTGTCATTTACGTGTAGCAACAGCTACTATCATAGCACAGAACTCTAGCTTCCAGGAACACACCGTTACGCCGAATAATAACATTAAATTACGTGGTTTCACATTGCAACCACTTAGTCAGAAAGGATTGGAGCTTTACGTAATTCATTTCTCATACTAATGTGAATTGAGATCATTTACAAAATAAAAAGACGCTGTCTTAAACCATGAGATATATTACTTACAAAAGAAAAGAATGCTTTAAAATCATTTAGAATGAATTAAAAATATATTCCAATACCTAAATATCATTAATATTTCATTAAACAAATATTTTCAGTGACTAAATAACAGTTGACTTCATTAATAAATGAATAAATTCTAAATATAGTCATCACATAAGTGAGTTTAAAAATGGAGAACACATTCATGTCTTTGAATAACAATTTTTGAAGTGAAACTTTTTATGGGACGCTACACTAGCATGGTTTTGAGATTGAGAGTCAACTTGTCGAGCTAACAAAATCTGTTGGGCTGTTTGTCCTTTTCTAATTGTTTATTGCTTGACCATGGAGTGAGAGAGATAGAGAAAGTATACGAAGATCCGTACAAAAAGGAGACACCGAAAATAGTTGCTGGATACGAGAAGAGAATTCTTATTAGTTATTACTGATAATTATTAACAAGATTGTTAATCATTGTTAGATAATAATAAATTTGCATTCTATAAAAAGTTTTACTTCAAACGCCGTTAGTTTTTAACTGACAAATACTTTTTTCTTATACTCCTACTCAAAGTTAAAGTTTGCTCCCCGTTTTCAAGTCCCAAAACAACGCATTCTATCCCGCATAAAAGGTCAAAAATCCGTCTACACATGCGCAGACGGATGTTGTCTTTCTGCGAGAGAGAAAACGTCACTTTTTCAACCTTACAATAAGACAACAAACTTCCATTTTGAACGATGCTACGTTAAAAAATAATATGTTGCCCACGGGAATAAAGTAAGAAATCCTGAATGAAATTCTATCCTGGTGATTTTACATCCAGGTCAGAATATCATACTTTGCTCCCTTGGTTGACAATGTACCATTTTTTTAACTTCACATTAAGAAGTCATTGTAATGAGGTCGATTTTTGACATTCGTAATTTTGTCATATCTTTACGCTCTAAGACATTTAAAAGCCTATGTAATCAGAAGGTTTAAAAATAGATGTACGATAATAATAACATATTGTTTGTAACAAATTAATATTTATATAAACAATTTTTTAAGAAACGATATAACAAAATTACGAATTTTAATCAATATATTAAATACAAATTGTTGAAAAATTCTAATGAAAAAAAAAAAAAAAAATTATCAACAGATAATAAGAATAGAAAGTTGGTCATGTAGGCACAAAGTGCAGACCTATTGTTTATTTTTCTAATCAATGGGAATTTTTGCTTTAGAAAATAAACTAGAATAAATTGACGCAATAACTAATAAATTAGCACTTAAGTATATTAACACGAACAATATTTGCATTCGAAAAAAAATATGTCACACTAAAAAGTTAATAGTCTGGTATTCTAAGAAAAATAACAGCATCATTAAATGGCTAATGCAAACAATAAAAACACATTTTAATATATTAATATAAAATATCGTTATCATAGAATCCAATATTTCTTCTGATAGCTAAATAATATAAGTATTATAATAAATTCTAGCTCAAATATAACAAATTCATTTTTCTACTAGATCAGCAGATGTATTAGAAACGATGAAAAATGTGTCTAACAATGAATACTGTATTTATAGATTATTGATAAGACCTTTATTACAATTATGGCGTACGTGACGAAAATGAAACATTGTCTCAGAATATTACAAATGTACATTACATTACATTAACTTCTTTCAGACTTAATCCCGAGACTTTGAGTATTTTTTTTTTATTTTTAATTAATTTTTATTTCATTTATTATTAGTTCTGTGGCAACTTAAGTGTAAAACATCATGATAAGATTCAGTCAATTATCAGTGTGGTTTAATTTATTCTTCTTTCCAACCATTTGTATGACTGTTTTAAGAATCCAACAACATTCAGCCTATACTTATGTCAAAACTGGTGATCCAGATATTCATCTAGAAGGTAAGTCTTATATTTCACTTTAATTAACATTAATAATTAATTCGTTAACAACTAAACTTATTTTCACAATTTTTAATAGTTTAGAATGAGTTGAAATAATTATTTTGATGATTGAAATTTTTTTTAGAGATATATTAGTGAAGAGTAAAGTGTTTAAAAGACTTGAAAAAAATTAATTTAAGTAGAATTAATGATCTTAACTGATTACAGGTTACACTTATGCACGATTAACATTTCTACGAGGTCACGTTGTCGGTGAACAATATTTGAATAAAAAAGGTGATTGTAGTGCCACATGTTCTGACTATAATCACACTAGGTATTATTATCATCCAGATAATTCATCATTGAAACAAACAATCGTCTGTAATGGAAATATTTATCGGTGTAAAGAAATACATCATTTTTCTACATTTCAGACTATGGTAATATCAATTTATTGTTTATGTTAAATTACTTCTTTATCATGTCTAATTATTAATTATTAATATCTAACTATTACTGCTCTCAAGCATTATTCTTTTTTTAAATTAATTATTTTAAAAATTATGTGATGTTATAATCTATCGAAAAGATCACTTCTTTTTAGCTTACACCTAGTGAAATAGCTGGGATGGAGTAAGAGGTTATTGCATTAGGATTTAAAATAATAATAAATTATTCTTTAATTTAAAATGAATTTATAATGGGATAATATTAATAGGGATATTTATTAAATTAACAAATGAATTTGAAAGCTAATTGAGAATTTATTAAATTAATAATCAAATTATAATTTTGAAATAATACAAATATTATATTAAACTTGAATTGACACTTTTTTGAAAATATTTTTAATAAAAATAATATTAAGACTTACTTTTGATCATTTAATCCAAATAATAATTTTTAATTTCAAAACTGTATTTCTTTAATTTAACAAATAATCACAATCAATTATTTAAAATAACTTTTATTATTAACAATTTAACACATCTTAATATTTTAATTGTCAGAACTGAAGTGTCACTTAAAAAATATTCTGATTGTTTCTAGCAGATAGCAACATCCCTTCTTTTACATTTTTAATTGAATAATTAATTTTAATTGGTTAAAATAAAATCAATAATTATTTCTTTTAATTTTCTTTTTGTTTGTAATTAAATATTGTTGCGAACAATGCTTCTGACAACGTTTTATATTTCTTTGCATACTGAATTGCATCTGAAGCATTATTAAACGCAAATTTAAATCAATATAATATAATAAGAAATATTTCTTGAAATAAATAAATAATTAATAATAATAAATTTTAAATCTATTTCATAATTTTTCATTATGAATTTAAAACGTATGGGTGCGTAGAATGTCACATGACGTGATACATTGCGAGACCATATTATTTTTAATTACATTTAATTAATTTGTTATTGAAATTTTTTTTATTGAAACAGAGGATTGACAATCAACTGTACGAGTTTATTTATAACAAAGAGACTAATGAGAATGAATTTAAAAAATCAGACGATCACTTAGCCCACTATTATTGGACGAAGAATCATCGATTTGCGATGCATGATACCCTATATGACTCTAGTCATTGTCAGATGTGCAAGTGCTATTGTGATGACGTTTACAATCGACACTCAGTACGTTCATTCTGCCAGGATTTGATCTCATCAAACACCGAGTTAGGATAGTAAGTATTATCTTATAACAAAATTTATTAATTAATAAATGATTCATTCATTATTACTATGATTAATCATCCTGTCTTTGATCAGTGTCATCACTGGACTCAGATTCGCTATGAAGAATCGAGTGCTTCTAATAGAAATCCAGCAGGGAAAACTAAATAGAGGAATTATTGATCAGAGTACAATACACTGGAAGACTCGAGATAGGTGTGAGTATCATGGACATTTAACTTACGATCATCGTTCGATACAATTAGATGATGTGTTTGTGCCTCCTGGTGAAGTTATCACAGGTAAGAATGTATTTTATTCAAATGCCGATTTATAAAATGATTGAATCTTGATGAATCAAAGCTTATTTTGAACCTCAGAAACCTTTTTTTTTTTTTAAATGATCGAGCATCAAGAGATGATCAATATGCTTTTACTATAGTAGCACGGTCCATTTGCAAGACAAGATCCTTCAAAGGCATTACAAAATCTTTTGATTATCTTATGAAAGAACTGCAGACATCATCGACAGCACCATAGGTGTCTGCTTCTGCATTTACGTACGGATCTTGCGACAGAATATTACGGCAGGATCTAACTCTAAACCTAGCTGTAGATTTAATGAAGAAGCTGGCGAAAAAATTAGCAGACTTTCAGTAGAAATATGAAAGGCATCATTTCTTCAACTAGTAGTTTTTATTAAGTTATAGGAATGTATGGAAGAAGTCGATACCTTTTATATTTCCGTTGAAAATCTGCTGATTTCTGTGATGACCAGTTTCTGCATTAAATCTGCTGCAAGATTTAGAGTTGGATCCTGTAATAATATTCTGTCGTAAGATCCATATGTAAATACGGAAGCAAACACCTATGGCATTGCTGCAGAGTCAGACATTCTGTACAAGATCATTACGCAAGATTTTTAAAGGCCAGCTACTAAAATAGATTCATAAAGATTTGATCATGTTTTACAAGATTATTGAATTATGATCCACTTTCTTGATAAATATTTTTCCAGCTGTTACATGGGATAGATATGATCGTCTAACAAATAGACTAGGACATAAAATTGGAAGACTTTCTTTATCAGTACGAGGGACACTTCTAGATGTTTACGGAAATCTGATGCCCAATCATTGGACTGCATATCACAAATTCTACGTACGAAGGTATATAATGCACACTAAACAATAAAAAACAGTACATTGTGTATTAAGGAACCTAAGTGGCTTATTATTGTCTCGGGCTGGTGACGTCAACCAAGGCGTGCAGCGCATGCGTAAAACAAATTTAGTGTTTACTTGAAATTGATCATAATAACGTTTTCGAGTACTTAAGTTACTAGGGATTTAAGTAAATTACTTAGGTCCTAATTTATTTTACCGATCGATAATCAGCTACTTAGATTCCTCTCTGCAGGCACAATAAGTTACGTTTGTGGCGTATAAAAATGGTTATTACACTATTTTTAATTCCATGAGTGCTAGGAGTCATCTGAAAACTAATCGAGTAGACATTCCAACATCTGTAACAATTAAAGGCCGAGAAATAGGTGAACCTAATAAATATTATATCAAATTCCGACCAACGGATTGGTTAAAAGATTTTGCTCAACATGTGGTGCCTTTCATTGATCTTCAGGAAGTGGTTACTTATCCTCCGAAACCATTATCAGGTATTGGAGTTTATTGCAGAGCTACTGAAGGCTTTGGTGGATTTCTAGCATTTAAAGTTATGTTCAACAAGACAATGAATTATTATTTGATTCATTAGATCTAGCAGTGTTAGTTATAAATTAATTTATTCATGTATTCACCTTATTGAAAAATAAATTTTTTTTTACATTTTTCACTTTTTTATTATTATTTTAAACCTTCTTGATGAAATAATTTCTTGTGAAGTATTTAAAAATTTTTATTCATCTATCTAATGCCCTGTTTGTTAGGTTATGATTTATAATTGATAATTGATAATTTTTGTTAGGTTATGATTTATAAACAATTCAATTGTTTCTAACGCTCTTGTAGATAAACTGTGAATATTAGAGCAAAAATAACAAGCTCAAATTAAAGCTTGAAATTAAATAATTATTCTTCATACTTGTAAAATTGAGTGGCGCAAAATAATGATGCGCAGTCGAGTTGCGTAGTGGCTTAAATTTTTGGCGCGTTATTTAAACGACTTTAAATAAACTAATGCATTAATCATTACAACTAAATCGTTTTAACAACATAAATCATTAATAGTAACAATTATTCTTTTCTGTTGATAAAAATAAATAAAAACATGTTAAGTTAAATTTAATAATTTTTTTCAAAGGGTATCTGATGCTAAAATAGGTATAAAAAATGTCCTGTTATAGAAATGCAATTAAGGGGAAGTTATCTATATGAAAGAAATAGAATTAAGGTTCTTATATCTTTTGTATCGATTCTTATAGCTGATTATCCATATAAAAATTGATCAACATAGCAGGACCAGCTGTCAATTTGTTCAAAGGCAGCCGAAAGGCATCAGAGGGGTATTCTTTAAGCTCTCAATTACAAAAGGGGTGTTTTAAATCGACCCTCTCATTCCATCCACACATTTGACAACAAATCTATCATCTAAGAATAGAATTAAGTAGTACACTGTCATAAAAGCCACAATCATCCCCTGTTGTATCTCTAGTAACATGAGAGGAGGGTTATAACCCCAGTCCCATCTGTTCTTTTTTCTGCACAAATTCGCAATTTTTACAAAAAAATATTATTTATTTCTCCATCGATCTCTAACATCCTAGACCTATGATTGATTACTACCTAGTTTGGTAGTAGATTTATATTTTTAAACAATCAATCAATAAACCAAGGACTCTTGAAGGTGTCCAAGGAATTTTTATCTAGAAAAATATTCATTTCAGAGTTAATGAACCTAAGACCAAAGATGCCGGACGGTTAACAATGAGGTCATCATCGATATCAAGCTTCGCAGCGAATCGACAATTTATGCTTACGAAACGATGCGATAAGCGGATGCCAACAGTGTAATGGGTCTGAGGACCATAAGCACCTAGTTCTATTGAAGATTTGCATGACAATATCCTCTTGTCATTATTACTACAGTCCAATCAAATGTTCCACATACGATGTTTGGTCTTGATTCACTGCTCAAGTGGTCTTTTGTTCATTTTACTTCTGATTGTCATCATCATATAATCACAAATAATACTCCAAGACTGATAATCACATCATTCACCACTCTATCATAAGATTCCTTCACAACTTGGACCATCCTTGCACTTTTTTCATTCACTACTCTTCTAATGACATTATTTATTCAATTATTTAGTGGGTTGTTTGAATAAATATTGGAGCCAAACAGCATTTATTGGGTCAGGGCGACAGATAGTGAAGAAAATAGCCGATAGATAGAGTGGTTTATTATCTAGATACTTGAATAAAATTATATTGAATGAGTGCAATGAGTTCACTCTCAGCACTGTATACTAGATGAGTTACTTGAGAGTGGAACACGTGAGTGTGTGTGTGTGTAGAAATGAGTGAGGAAAACATTTGGGTGTCTGGACACCCTAGTAACCAAATGTGCGTCAAACTTTCGAAAGACTAATGAAAGAATACGTTTTGGAATCATTCGTCAGTTTTACGTACGACTGCTCTTAAGAAACATAGCAGATGATAACTATTATAGTTGTCTAGTATTTCTTTGCAATATTTTGTTCAGTCTAGAATGAAAAAACAGGAATGAATAATCCTAGAATTGATAATCATTTTTGAAAAATAAATACATTGATGATATTAGAATGTTGTCACAATTTTCGAAGCTCATGTTAGTTAAAAAAAAAATATTAAAAACCTTTAAAAAATTTTTTACTCAACTGAATGACAATAGAACGGGTACATTTAGGCAGAGACAAAAGCTTATTCGAAAGGGAGATGAGTCGACGTGTTCTGGCACGAACAACCCTATTACTGTCGACAGAAATACGGCTGTTACTACTTTCGTGAATTCCATGTTATTTTGTCTCTCTCTCTCTCTCTCCCTGGGAGAAGAAAAAGCCGGAAACGAGATGTCACACGAAAAAACTTGTGTCCAATTATGCAATAGTTGAAATTGAAAGAAAATTATTCAGCTTTATTTCGTGAAAAATGCAAGAAAATACTAGGATGGAACACAATAAAGTTATCAACGTCATAATTACGTTGAAGTAAATTAAACGATTCCAACGAATCGGTGAAAAAGAAAAGTTAATTGGTGAAATGAAGTAAAAGTTAACTCACCAAGCAATTTGTCGTAGGATTATTCGAAGCGATTGGTATAACTATGCATGGATATCAGGATAGTCTAGGTGAACCAAGCGCGTCGATTAGCATGCCAGGGTGTCGAGATAAGCGGCCTAGCCATGACGATATAGTCGTGGACGATCAGAACCTCAATACCACCACCATCGTACTGATAATCTAAACCCATTGTCTTCTGTCCTTTAGTTATACAATTGACCTCCAATTGCTACGAGTTTTATCTCTTTTACTCGATAGTACCAAACCATCCAAAAGTGATCACCTAGAACAGAAAAAAAAACTATCAAAAATTTATGTGACTATAAATTGCTGATACCTCTAACATACATCACAACATGGCATCACAATCAAACGTGATCTGACATTTTTCATCTATGCAAAAGAAAGTAGGTCATGTGAGAAAAAATCCATTGCCAATGGTTTGATGGCTTTTAA
Organism: Chelonus formosanus; assembly: GCA_028641665.1. Taxonomy (NCBI): domain Eukaryota; kingdom Metazoa; phylum Arthropoda; class Insecta; order Hymenoptera; family Braconidae; genus Chelonus; species Chelonus formosanus. The sequence continues at coordinate 3,949,562 of CM054000.1, forward strand.
CAATTGCTAGTTTATTTGCATTTCTCTTATGCTCTGATACATTTTTGGAATACTTTGGAAAATTTTTCGCATTTTAAGTCCTTCATTGACCCATTTTGATGCTGAACAAAATATTGTTTTTTTTTTCCCCAACAATTATTAATCATTTTTATGCTCAGTTTGAATAATTTTCGGAAAAAACTGCTCTACTTTTGGTTTGTTTTCAATATTTTTTTCCATGTTTATTATTTACATTATTCTGGTGAACTTTTATTCAGATTAAACTGGTCGAATAATTGATTATTGATGAGTAAAGAGCAAAGTAATATTTATTAATTTATTTATTGATGCAACTCTGAATTTTTATGAACCTTTTATTTGTTGTTTTTCTAGTATATCTGCTTATCTGTGTCCAAGAAACTTTATTTAGGGTCTAGCAACCAAGCTAGGCATCAACTGCTATCTGAAGTCAATCAAGCAATTAATTCTAGAAGTATTCAATATATTGCTTCCATTGATTTCAAGATGTTACTTTAGATGTTGAAAGATGTTTGCTACAGAAGAGTATCAATAGAGAAGATAGCTCATAGGTTAACATCTAATGCTATCAATGCTATTGTCATCATTGATCCATCATAGACTATCTTAGCTAGCATTGACCCAGTAGTGAGAAATGACTGGACGATGACTGGATGATAACACCAATTTAGCAGACTCTGCTTGGGACATTGGGAGTTGGGGTGTAAGCTAAATTCAATTATTAAATGATGTAAATATGATTATGTTGGTGATGGAACTACGTTTTCAGCTAAATTTTATTACTTTTTTAAAAATATATATGACAAATTGTGATTTTAAATTATTTTTATTTATCAGATATGAACCACCAATGTATTATATTTATTATATTAAAAATAGTTTTAAGGTTATTTCACAATAATAAATAATAAAATTGTTATAAAATGTATTGTGCAGGATCTAAGCGATGACTGTAGTGATAATATAAAACTTAAAAGCTTTGATTGAATGAAAGAACAGTTTTAGAATAATATTCATATACAATAAACAATTTTAATTTCACTGATAATAAAGAATAAAATGTATTACTTACCTATTACAATTAATTCGCACTTCAATCAATGCTAACCACAGAAAGATAAATACGACGAATCAATAACACTAGCGACCATCTAATCGGTGGCGAAAAATGGAATTAATGTTACTGCGTAGTTAGTAAAATAACCTCAAACTACTGAATCTTCAGTAAATTTGTAGTTCACTCAAAGCCACCAGTAATTAATAACTTTACATATTTAAGACAGTAAAAAATAATAATAAAGCTATAGATTTAAATTAAAATCAGATAGTATTGGAATCAGATGATGAATTAATTTTCGACTCAGGAATATTTTTTTCTCCCCAAAAAGGTTAAATTTATTTTCTAAACTGGTTATATTAAACTTGGTGCCTGTGCTTCAACAAAGTATAAATGAAGCGGGATGTGACGGGGTTGTTAGTAAGCATAAGCGTAGGAAGGTCGTAGGGAAACAAAAGAAAATGAAGAAAACTCATTCTTACTTTAGCAGAGCACACATACTCCAACACCCACAAGATCTCGACAGATGGAATGGAGGAATGAAAGAAAGAAGATGACCTGCTCGCGATTAGATGACTTGTCAACCTACGAGAAAATTGCATTTTACAAACTTGTTACGAGAAAAGAATTGGAAGGAATTGAGGAGGTGGAGTGTAAGCAGGTGGGAAAGAAGAAGGAAGGGATGAAAGAGACAACGTTAAGTCGCTGGTTTGAGTGTAACTCCGTTTTACCCTCCCTAAAGAAGCAGGACTAAGATGAGAAGGGAGTTGTGAAGACGAGTGCAAGCTTGAAGCAATGCAAAATCGTCCTGTGCACCCCTAAAGCACATTCCAACCCTCCAACATTTCCGAATGTCTTGTTCGTCCTCCTCCTCATCCTCTTCCCTCCCCTCCCTCTAACTTTGCCTCCATCTTGTATTCAACCTATTCCTATTCCTTCTTACAAAGAGACACACAAATTGCCTTGGAACTTAGTTTTGCTGGATATAAAGGACTTTCCGATTACGTTATCCGAACTCCGTGATTGATTCGAAATGACGATTGCGTGGGCAACTCAACGTGACCTCTTTCTTGTGTATCTCGACTATCAAGTACACGTTGATTAATGGAATGTTATTTTGCTCAATGAGCAATTAATCTTAATTGACTTCAGGAATTCTCGATAATCATCTCATAATTTTATTCACTGGTATTTGAAATTTACTTTTCAAATAAGAAGCTAAATTTTCAAAAGATGAAAATATTTATCAAGCTTCAAATACTCGTAACTTTTGAACTAGTAGTCTTATGAAGTTAAATCGGTGCTTAATCGAAAGCTTAGAATCTCCTCTTTAAACTTGATATCTTAAAATTTTGAAAAAAAAATTTTTTTCGTATTGGAAATAATAATTAAAGGTACCTAAGCAGCTCTGACCTAAGGTAAATCAAGTAGTCATCGTTATTAATTTTTTTTAAGGTCTTGAAGGTTCAGAAAAATTTTTTTACGACATGTATATTGAAGCTGAGTTTCTAAGCTTTAAAATAAGCTAGGTTTATTTATAATATAATGATTTTTCACTGAGCAATAATATTTTAAACATCACTAATGGATTTTAGAATTATTAAATTAATTCCAAAAGTTGGAGTGATTTAAATATTTACAAGTAATTAAAAATAAATTTCACTGGACGGTAAAATAATTATTCTGATTCTTAATTCAACATGAAAATGCATCAATTCAAATGAAAAGAATAATTAAAACATCAAAACGAGGTGAACTTAGTAAGTAAGGAAATTGGGTTAAAATAGATAAACTTCTAGAAGCGCCATGGAGGCGAGACAAAAATAATATGGCACGAGGCCACCTTAACGTTTCTGATCCTGGCCGAATTCTCAAGTGACTACCCACACCTCTGGAGTTGAAAATGAAGAGAAAATTGGAAGAGACTAGAGTAGACTGGCTCAAGGATTCCATGAGATAGGCGACAAGCCAGTATTGGAGCAGTGATACCCTTCCTACATCTCCAGGGACTAGCGAATATCGTAATTCCGGGGTTTGTTACACGATTTCATCCCTTATAAGTATTTCTACGTTCCACCAACTCACATCACCCCTTCTATTAAAATGCTTCTTATCAAAAGAAAATACCAAATTTAAACGTTTTATTATTTTTAATCTTTTTGCTTCTAAACTCATTCCAGAAAACCAATCTCCCAGAAGTGTTTACTTAGCTTACAACTAGAGATAATGAAGCATATTTGGAATACTGCTGGTTATTTCAAATGCAACATATTGAACCAATTATATACACTACACAGCTTTTAATATCATAAATAACTTGAATATAAAATGTTGTGTTTTCTTCCCTAGCATTTTTTGTTTTTTTTTTTTAAACAATAAAATTATTAGATAGACAATATGATAAACACATTTACACACATTCTAATTCTCACTCTTACGACTTTAGTTCTAAAAAATTTTAATGGACAACTATTTTCTTCAAATTTATGTTAGTTTGAGTACATATGCAAAACATAGAGAAACAGATTAAAGGGAATATAAGTAGCAGAGTGAGAGATGAAATTAAACACCAAGAAAGGAATTAAAGGAAAAATAAAACATCTATCAAGAGGACAACTATCGAGAGTCTACTGTATTAGCAAAAAAAACCACAACTCATAAAAATGTAGTCTTAGATGGCTTTTGTTGCTATACTTATTTAATTGTTCTGAATAAATAAAGCAACATAGTTATAAATGTTTATGTACAGTTATGAAGACTGTTATATTTACTTGTGTGACTAAAAGCATCAGTCCCAATCGAGCCACTGATATTCAGTTGAGTTTAACTGAAAAATTCAGTAGAATTTATTGTTATTGGTAACTTCAGTAGAAATTTAACTGATTCTATCAGTAAACTCAACTAATTTAACTGCTTAAATGAAACTAATAAATTACAATAAATAGAAGCAAATCTTTCTAGATGAACAAAAATATATATATTATTTTGCATATATAATGAATTATATTTTATAGAAGAAGTTGTATAGATTTTATACTCTCTTAAACTGAATCAATGAAAACTATTGCGAATTAGTGAATATTCACTGATATTCAGTATCAATTCAATGACTGATTTATTCAGTGATAGGATTGACACTGGTAATCAGTAAAAATGGTTAATTCCTCCCTATCAAGGTTGGCTTTTTTGCTGAGGTCTGGAAACATAACCTACAGTATATATGCAATATTTTGTCGTGGATTTTTTGTCTTTAGATATTATGTGACAGAACCATAAACTCGTGTATAATAACATTTCTCCTGTTTTCTCGTTTTATATTATAAATTATAACTCGGCATAATTATACATAATATCATATAGGGGAATACGGGGCAAAACGACTTTTTGAATTTTAAAATGACTTATACACATAATAATGTAATTTGAGCGATTAGCATATTCACAAATCGATGTTAACTTTCGTATTAACAGCTTCGGAAAAGCCGTTTTGCCTCACTAAGTTACCGAACATCCAAAAAGCCGTTTTGCCCCGTATTTCCCTAATTATATCAAACTATTTTTTATCAGGATGTGTATAGTTTGAAATTCAACTAAGGCAATCTTACTGTCAAAATCACATTCTATATAAATTAATAATGTCACCCAATAATTCCAATCGACTGTTTTATATTTATTCCAGATTAACGTTATCCTAAAAAAAAAAAAAAAATTCAACGAATTTTAATCCACAATAGATACAAAAAATAAAAACTAAATAGGAGAAAAAAATTTTTTTTATCCAAGTAATTTAAAAATATTGAATATAAAAATAAAATAAAACTTTTAAAGTGATGTAAACATGTTATGGTAATCTAAAAAGCAATATTTAAACAAACTTTTTTTGTTGACGATAATTAAAAAATTAATCGGACTTTTTTTTAATAAAGATAAATTGATAGTGATTATACAAATATGATAAAAATTGAATAAAAAAAAAAAAATACGTATAAATGGATTTGAATGACAGAAAGAAGTTATTCAAACACATCCCAACTGGTCAATGTTTATACAATATCCCAGGTCAACTAAGAGATTCAAAAAGTGTGATGGGAATGTTTATCTAAAAAGGACTTGATGCCTTAGCTTTTTATATCAAGCTAAAACCTGGAAAGATTGTGCGAAAAATTATTAGGGTAGACTGTGATTTTTTTGGATTTTATGGTCGAACGCTTTCTCTTCCCTCAGCCTTTATCTGACAAATTTGTTTCATTATTCTAGATAAAATAGCGACGTTTGATTCAACGTATAACAAATAACGGTGACCGGGAAATAAAATCGATGAAGACTAAGTCCAAATTTTCAGGCGAATAAAATATTCCCCTCTGGCGATTGTGAGTTTGAATGTTTTCCAGATGATTGAACAGTGCATCGAGTGCTCTCATGTGCAAAAACCTTCATCCTTTTTACCCTCACGCTGGTACCATCATCCAAGAAGCTTTTCCACGTATCCAACCTATTTACATATCAATTTATTATTAAATTAATCATTCAATTCTCCAAAAAATCAAATTTATTGTTTGATACTTACTGAACCAATTCTAGAGTCCAGATGTTAAAAGCACAATCAACATCATCCAGGGATTTCAATCCAAGACATCAAGGATCCTAGCTAATGCACCATGGTGTGTAGCTAACGACATGCTGTCCAATGATTTCGACATCAAACCAATCCTAGAGGAAATACAGTCACTTAGTTTCAGGAGTGTCCAATGCTTAGAGAATCATCAACACCAGCTAGGCATGCTGGATAGCAATAAAGAGATTGAAGAAGATCAAGACTTACCTGTTGGGCTTCAATAAGCCATGGTGTGTCAATCACTGAAGAGTCCCCTGCTAAAATGAATTAAAATAGTCAGTAAAATTATCAATATAAATATTACCAATCAACTGATGAATATAATTACCAACATCTAGATCGATCTCCAGCTGAAATAAGCTTCAAAAAGCATCATCCAGGAGCTTCAATTGCATTAGCTCCTGTGTCTGTCATAGTTAAGAGCACAAAAGAGTCTTCATCCAAGGACATTGGTTGGTTCCACGTGATAACAGATAACAAAAAATAGCTAGAGACACGTATCCTTATTCCATGATCTTTTTTCGTTATTGTTTTCTGGTCAAAGGATAATCCAACGAAGAGAGGAACAAAGTCCTGGACAACAATCGTCTTCCTCTGATGGAGCGTTGATTGTCTAGGACCTTCAGATGAACCTTAGCACATCTCGATCATCTCAATGAACTCCTTTTGTTCACCATCTGGAAAAAAATCACTTGTTTTCAAATAAAAGCTGCATTTTCTGGTGGAAATCTCGTCTACTCTTTACCCTAAGCATCCAATTTTTTAGATCTAAATTAATTAAGTTAGATTTGATGTTTCGGAATCAGTGAGAAATGGAAGATGAATCATCAGGGTGGGATCAAAAGGATGAAAAACGTGGAAGAAGAAGATGAGTCAATTGGTAAGTATAATCCAAGTATATGCGGGTATCTGATTATCTTCTTTCTTAGGTTTCTCTTTTTTTGCTTCTATTGCTTGTGATTTTGATGAATTAACAGAAAAAAATGATATGAGGGCTTTTACTTAATGTTTGATAACTTCAAAAAAGTTTTTAAATACCAACAAAGCTTTTTTAATAATATTCTTTTTGTTAATAATTATTTTTTTTTTAAGTGTGGTGTAATTTTCTTTTTAACTGACATTCAACATCCCTACTAACATCAAACTATCTAACACTTGTTTGGCATTGAAATGTTGGGTAAGTGGAGGAAGCTATCGTTCACGCCTAGTGGAATACAGGGACGCGGAAATTAGTGGAAGTCTACTATACTAGTTATTAAATAATAAATATGACCAATCAGAGGCCGTTGATACAAAGTAAAATTTAGCCAAAAGAGGCAGGCTTCATTTAATAAAGAAGAGTCACTGTGTTTTATAAAATAATAGAGTAACCAACATCATGTGCCGACAATTTTGAGGATAATTTTTTTAAATATTAAATGAATAAGAGCTCGTACAAGGATGCATTCAATTCTAACTCTTTTGAAATAATCAGAAAATGATCAGGAAATATGTCGTGTCGTGAGACACTATCTTATTAGGGATCAATTGTGCAATAATGAAGCCACTCCAACTGACTTCTTACTTCTTTCGTCGATTTATAAACAACCCTATTGATGTTATCCCATTATTAATTAAGTTTCAAATTAAAGGATAGTTCAATTATTAACTTAAATAATTATGCAATAACCTCTTATTCCATGCCAACTATTACACCAGGTGTAGACTAAAACGGAGCGATCTTTTGGATGTCTTTTTAATAAATTATCACATTAAATATGGAAATCATAAATAAGTAGTTTTTTCTACTAAAGAATATTTGAATTGAAGAATGTCAAATTGAAGAGTAAAAAGATACGGATGCTGGGGAGTAAATGGGAGGGAGGGGAATGTTAAGGAGACATACACTGAGGGCGAGTTCCACCAACAGCAAATTGCTATTGTGTGCCAACCTAAATCTCATCTTTTTTATCATAAAAAGAAAAAGTATTTATATAAAACAATTACTTATTGAGCTGTAGTCTTGTTTACACGATTAGAAAAAAATTAATGCCAGTCAACTATGTTAAAATTTCTTTTGAGTTACATAAATTAATTGGCTAAAAGCTTGCCAGATAGCATGAATAATAATTTCTTTTATTGTTTTAATTTTTAAGTTGGTATACAATAGCAAATTGCTATCTGTGAAACTCACCCTGAGCACATTTATGCGTGAAAATAAACCGAAGTTAGGCAGCCTTAACCTCGATTATAACATCGATTAGTTAAAGTTAGATTTATACAGACAAAATTTTCTCAACTTCGGTTGGCCCGCCAATTTGATTGAATTTTATTTTGCTACATTCTGGACATACGTAAAGATAATCGTTGATAATAATCTTTCATTTTGATTTATTTTGATGAATAAATTTATTATTATCAATTTACATTCAGTTATTTCTACGTTTCATCTAAACAAAGGATAAATAAATGCTCCGACTTCCATGGATTCATTTCTAGCAAATGATGATGATGTTGATGAAAAAAATTGTGTTGAAGGATCCAAAAAGACTTTTCAGTTAGCCAACAACATGATTAATCAAAGAGCAACATAATATTATGCTTTCCCATTACTCTAGTGTATTTACACTCGCATTTAAATCATATATAACGAAGTCGATTGGATCCGATAAATATGAAAAATATGGCCACCTACCAACAGGACAGTAAATTGCATTTTTGTAATAAATAAACGTATTATGCAGCTTGGAGTTTAGTCTGACGTGTGGTGGTGGTGGTCAACAGCCAGTGGAATGTCGATAGGCACCACGTGGGTTGCGTGAGTTCAGGGGTCATGTGTTGCGGTCACGATGTTATCGTGATAATCGCAGCTCGATAATATTCTCCAATAAATTTTCACCGATAACGAACAGAATTTATATTATTGGAACGCCGTTGAGTATAAGCGCACTGTTACGATGTACTTCGGGGCCAATTCGTTGTATTTTGACATTTTGTCCACTAAAAACAAAAAAAAAAAAAAAATAACTGATAATGACATACGATTTAAAAGCTATTTGTCAAATTTTCTTGTTTAATATTTTTTTATCTATCGCAACAATAAAAATATATTCTCCTAGGGAGATTAGTAGTAATAAATTGACGATAAATAAAATTATAGAGAAAAATTGAAATTTATAGAGAAAAGAGTTTTACGATTTGTGTATAAATGAAGGGGTGGCTTTTTTTTTTTTATTATTATTATCTATAAAATATTGTCATCATTGGAACTTAATCGTGTAATAAAATGTTTTTGTCTTGAATGTTTGTCTAACTGCGTTTCATAGTGCACGCACTTTCTGAAAGAGGGATAAAGTTTTTCCTGGAGAAAAATAAATAAATCGTTATGGCAATGTTCCAGATTCTTCTTATTTTCTATTCTCTTCTCATCTTTGAATTTATTCATCCACAATTATCTTCATCTTACTGCTTCCTCTTTCATTCGAACAATAATATTCCAACGTAAATTCCAGGAGCTAGAGACTATTTAAATATTAAAATTAAAAGTAATTTATTTGATGGTATGAATTTGCGATAAATAATATGTTGAATCGTAGCGGAGGCATATAAAGGCCTATAAAGACAATTAAAAAATAGTGAAGGAATCGTTTTTTAACTAGCACTTACTGTTTTCAACTTTTATGAGCTCGTTAAACCAATAGGAACAAACTTGATGCTTGTTTCACTTTTGTTCTCTCATGGCTCGGCTTCCTCTCCACTTGGTGTACTGTATTTTGTTATGGCCTGTTAAAACATAGAATCTTCTCGTTTACATGGCTCACTTCAACCTCATCGAGATGTAAGAACTGGCCGTTATAACAATAACTACAAGCTCCAACCATTTGCAACTTGATATTTAAATTTACGCGGCAAATTTCTCCTGAAATCACCAGGTCTAATTTCTACGGCTCAGGCTTTGTTAACATCATTAAAGAGAATATCTTGGGAAATTTTTTTAGCTATTAAAAAAACTAGAAAAAGAATGAGTAAGGTGGCTCTCTAAAAAGAAATTAATACCTATTGACTAATTCCAAGTGACTATTTACTATTTGTAGCATTGCTCAGTGACGTGATGGGAAATAGTAAAATTTCACTGGTTGAATCAGTGGAATAATACTTTACTAGTTGAATTAGTCAATTGATACCAATCGAACCAGTGAATTTGACTAACTGGACTAGTGAATAAGAAGATATATCTATACATTCATATATGCAACAATACATGTATACAATCCGATGATTAGAGATTCAATTCATTCATTCTTATTTATTTCATTTAAAAATATCGAAATTTATTAATCAAATGACAATACAACTTATCTCATCTTTCAAATATCTATCGAATAGGAATATTATTTATCTTAAAAAAAAGTTATTCACAACGTAAGGATTATTCTGGTGATTTAATATTCATCATATTTACATGCAGAAACGAGACAGAACTTTTTGTCTTGATGTTCATCTTGAAAATATATTTATCAATGAATGCATAGAAATGATTTAATTGTTCTGGGTAAACTATACACACTTGAAACTGCACATTAATAAATAATGATAAAACATCGACATGTGTAACATCATGAGCCATAATCCTGGAATGAATCTTCAAGATTTTTACTGGCTTAATTAGTAAATGGGCTAATTAATAAATGCTAAAAATTTTTTGTCACCCAGAGAGCAATTGTGTCTCTAAAATGTATTCTCGAAAATCTTTTTACGTTCATTTTTGATCATGTTATGAATTTATAAAACTCCTAGACTCTTTCTGAACCCTCAGGCTTTTCTTGAATTATTTTCATTTAAAATAAACTAATCAAAAAGAGAAATGAATTGCAAAATAAATTATTGTATCTTATCATAATGAACTTAATTTATCAGACTTCTTCCAAAAGTACTTCTGTTTTATTGCCATGTTCAATGATCATCTCTGTCTACTCAGTTGATTTTATGTAGAGAAGTTTTCAGAGATGTTTTAACCAAACGCTTAAATTAGCTATCAAAATTATAATTTCTTGAGAAGAACATAGCCACAACATACCTAAATGGTTAATATTTTCTAAGAAAATAGCAAATTTTGAGTTGAAAAACTTTAAGAAAGTTTCTATTACCAAAGACTTGATATTGGAAATCGTGAGCTTTACAAACTATTATTGTTAGATACTGTTGGAAGTTAGAGAATCAAAGGCAAAGGATTGAATTGAAAACGTATTTCAATGGTTTAAAGATATGTTTCAAGTTTGGTGGAACGTCGTAGAAGTTTTCTTGGTTGAAAAGAATAAAAAAAAAAAATCGACAGAACAAAAAAGTCAAAAGAATTAAGTAAAGTTATGAATACTTACGATAATAGCTGTGATCTCTTTCACCCTCTGATATCAATCGAAGATAAAACTACCAATGTCAGTAACAGTCGGAGTCCAATTGTCGAGATTACAAGACCTATCGACCATTAGAGTATTTTAAAACGTGGCTAAGCACTATCCTGCATGGAATGGCTTTTCTTCCAAAGTCGTTTCATTAAAATAACTGATTAGAGGTTCGGTGGGAAAATTAACACAGCATCGTTTAATGTCAAAAACGATTATAGAAATCATTTCAACTATTTTTCTCTATTCATTCCAGCATATTCATTCAATACAATCCTTTTAACTCTTGAACCATTTGTTCCTATTTTTTCCTTACCTAAAAATTGTTTTGACATCTTTCATAATAGTCCAGTCAATATAGAAGGCTTTGCTTCATTAGTGGGCACATGTTTGTACAATGAGCAATTTTTAATTTTCCAACGTCCATATTACTGCGAATCCCGAAAAATTTAGGTGTTTAGTAATAAAACGTTTATAGTGTTTAATAATTAACCACCTAAGGGTTTACAATGTTGAACACCATAAACAAACTATTATGACATTTAACATTGTGAACACTTTAAGTGTTTAATTACTAAACACTTGAATTTGCAGTGTATGACGTAAAGAATAATTCTCTGTAATAAATATTTAGTAATGTAAGCATTAATATACCTTACCTTACACTGTTAATGTGTTAAAATTACGTTGACACTAGAGTTTTCACTCTTTTGTTTCAAAACTTAACACTAACTCTTTGCTTAAAGACGACTGGGGGAAATACAAACGCTGGGTAATTGCGAATACTTCTATTTGGCTATGTTAGAAGGGGTGGGAACATATTGTAAGTAATGCAATCAAAAGTCGATCTCGAATGCAAAGCCTGACAAACAGCAGTAAAGTAACAACGCGCTCGATGTTTGACACCAAGGTTTTATTTATTTATAAGTATTTGATTTTTTATTGATTATTCATCCACGTTGACTGTAAGATCTTAAGCTTCATTAATTCAAGTAAACTTTCAATAATAAATAACATTTATAACTTCAACTACTTTTGTTTTATCCGAAATATTTTTGTGTTTTTCAATCAATAATAGTTCAATTAAATTTATTCTTTAATCATTTTGAATACGGAGATTGTTTGAAAGAGCTCAATTAATAATTCAGGCATTTTTTTTTTTTTTTTTATGGTAATAGTAATCTCCCCAAAGCCCTATGACCATATTGCACGAAATAACTATCCAAAACTATAGAAAACATAGTTGGAAATTTATTTAATGACACGTAAAGTATGAGATCTCCTAGTGGTGTCATTTAATTGCACTCTATTGAGCCGTAGCAATTATTAGCATTGCAACGCATGGGCTCTAGAGTGGCACAATAATATGCATAGAAGGGCTTACAGTGTTTCCATTACATTGGACTTGATGTGAACGTGCAGTCGTAACAAACGACCTGGAAATAACCGAAATTGCACATCAAGGATTCAGAGAATATCTCTGGCCTATTGCCATATTTTTATCATTTCGTTATTTCTTTCTGGTGGTGTTTTAATTGAAAAACTCTATTATGATTCTGGAAATTTGATTTGTTTGGTCTTCTATAAGCCACTCTTATATGCTCATCCAATAGAATTCATTCGAATGTTGAAACATTTTCATCAATAAGTTGGGTTTCATGAAATTTTCCAACATCTCTTTGATGTGATTAAATCATGGAAATTAGAGCAGCCCATGTACATACGTGGGAATTGTATATCTACTGGTGATTCCAGAGAGATATAGCTTTGTGGTAGAATGATAAAAAGTGCAATCATATTAACGAAAGCTAATGAGTTTTGTAAATAAAGTTTCAAGTGATGCTGAGAGAAAGAGGAGCTTGGGGTTTTTTTTTTGTTTTGCTTTTAATGAGATTCAATGTTTTATTAATAAAAAAAAAAAAAGTTGAATGAATTTGAAACATCCATTTTTTTAATCAGTTTATTTTTATTATTTTATTGTGATGACTGCAACCAGAGGTGTGCAGCCGGCCATCGCCCGAAGGCCTTCAGCCTTGTAATTACAAAATATTTTATACATTAAATCTTAAATATACATAACAGCAATAAGTAGATAGATACAGAATAGGGTGATATTTACAATGATCTTACAACATAATCAGTTTATTTTAAATAAAAATAAAATGTTAAGGAAGGCCTGAGGATTCAGAAAGAGTCTCGGGGCTTTGAAAATTCATAACTTGGTCAAAAATGGTCGTATGATGATTTTAAAAAATGCATTTTGAAGCTGAAATAATGACCTTTTGATACCAATTTTTATTTTTAATAGGAAAAATTGTTATTGAACTGTAAAAAACTGTTAACATTGAACGAGTAGATTCATGAGAATAAAGACATCAGGTCCTCTGTGTAGTTCTTAATTTTTTGATGAAGAAGTAAGGATAGATAAAATATTTTGAGGAGCAGGATATTAAAGAAGGGACCTTTAGCTTCAAAATAAGCTCTGTATAACAATAATTAAATGATTTTTGACAGAGATACAGTAATTTTTATTAAATGTCTCCTTCAAATTTTTTTTATGTTAAAATTTGTCATTTCTTAGATATCACGACACGCTCTTCTCCGTAACATTATATCATTTAATATGTGATTGTCGATACTTTTGAGCATTTGTAAAACAGATTAGTTGATTCTTCTCACTAAACACCCCCCCCCCTCCTCCTGGGTCGTATCTAACTCTGGAAATTGTCTGTAATCTGAATTTGCCGATTGATAGAAAAAAGAAATATGAAAGAGACGTTTCCGCAACATACATTACTGTGTTAAAAGTAAATAGACAGGGTAGTTGAGAAAAAAATTTTTATTACAAAGAATCTCATTACTCAATTAAAGAACTAATAGACTGAAATTAGGTCGCATTTACACTCTAATGTTTTTTTTACAACTACTTGCTTTTATATTTTGAATAAATCTTTACACTTATAGGTGTCTATGTACTTTTGACACGGTAGTGTATGTCTGTTGCTCAAATAGACATCAAAAAATGGCATATTTCAAGATCAAGGTCATCAACCTTGTGACAGTCAATCCGAATAAATTCTTAATTATTTAAATTCTTTCTATAATTATCACTTTTCAATGTTTTTTGTATTTTTAACTTCCCATTAGGAAGTTATTGTAATTGGGTTTATTGGTGAATTGTGAATTTTCATTGTATCTCCACGTTTCAAGATATTTCAAGGATACTGACCAATTTTTAGAATGATGTGTGTGTACGTACGTGCGTACGTACGTACGGATATCAGCATTTTTTTTCGTTTTCGATATCTCAAGAACGGATTGAGATATCGATTTCAATCAAAATTTATTCGAAAGATATTATTATAAAGAAGATCTGAAAGAAGTTTGAACGAATTTGGTCAAGCCGTTTTTTTTATAACGAAAAAACTAATAAATAAATGACAAGATTAACTATTTAAAATACTTTTAAGCAAAAGAATAACAATTTCATTTGAAAATAAATTCGATATTGACTAAACATGATTGTTTACAACTAAATATGACTTTCAACAATTACGCATTGTTTATAACAATTTGAATTTGTTATAAATAATTCAAAATTGTATTAATCAATTAACTAATGCGAATTTCGCTTCAATTTGAATTCTTTTGACGAGATAATATTATTAATGATGGAATATGACTTTTAAAAATTACATATTGTTTATAACATAATAGATCCTTTTTTTAAATTGTCTTCACAAGAAATGAAACGCAATTCTCTAAGAAATTATTTGTTCTAATCAATATAATTAAACTGTGAAAGAAAAAAATCGTCTTCTCATTAAAATAAAAAAAAAAAAAAAAAATGTTTCATTAATTGTAATAAAAAGCTTACACCCAAATAAATAAACTGCTGACAAGTCTTTTCATTAAAAATAATTTCAAACAATAGTAAAGCATCGTCAAGGAACATCGTCTGCAGCCGACACAATCTTTTCTTGACGCATCCACAGGAGGGCGTTAAACTAGAGAATTTTCAAAAGTCACATCCAACTGTAGCAGCTCGTTAGAGTGACGGTAATTGAACCACGACAACGTGCTAAGATTCCGTCCATTTCCGGACTTGAGGAGAATAGACTACGATGGTAACTGAACCGAAGGGGAGAGCCTCAGGGGCCGTTGGAGTATAAGAACGGCTCAAGGCCGTTCGAGGAAACAGAGAAAAAAAAACGTTATCACTCGAGATCACGCTAATCTAACGCCTTTATTCTCGTGCGGCATCCCCTCTGGCTGATCCAACTTGACTTTTTGTAATGACTTCTTCTTACTCTCTTTCTCACGCTCTTGCTTCAAGAGGTGTTCCAACAGCCGCGCGTCTTTATCCAGTCTTTCACATCACAAAAACCCATCCACGTAATTATCCGATAAGCGAAAGAACATTAGTTTCTCCTTCAAGTTATTGATGTACCTTTGGCTTAATATTTGATGCTGGAATTAACTTGAAGTATGTATGTGAATCTTTTTTTTTTTACAAAATTGGCAATGGAAAAATACTTTTCCAATATAAAACATTTTTTTATCAAGCCTTAAACCAATGCTTGTGAGTTTTTAGTTGTATAATACAGTTAAATCTCCCTTAAAGTAACCTCTCTAAAGGTAATACCTCTGTAAAGTTAACAAGGTCATCTCTCTAAAAGTAACAATTTCTCCTGTGGATTTTCCCCCACTATTAGAAACCATACCCAATCAGGTGAAAGTATTAGAACCGCAAAATTTAAACTTTCAATTGTTAATTAAATTAATTTAAAAACTAAATTTTTAACATTTTAATAATCTGACATATGATTGACTTTTTAATTATGCACTATATGTAAGATAAAAATTAATTAATTTTAATAGAGAAAGACAACACGCGTAAAAAGAGATGGATTAATTGAGACATGAAGTAGGTATGAAAAGCAGAAGAGGAGTTGTAACCTTTAAGGAGAGACTTCCGGTCTTGATTTGTTACCTTTAGAGAGATTTAACTATAGAACGATTTGTTTAGATACTAATAATGATTTTTAATTGAATAAAATTTTTTTTCTAGTTTAGAGATAGGAAAGTCTTTGCAAAGGTTCGGTGGACGGAAGTTACTTGAAATCTAACCTTATTCTGGAGATGGGTTAAGGTGCGTCCAGAATAAGCACATAAGACATTAAACATAGGAATAAGGAATTAGACATAGGAATAAGAAATAAGCCATTACACCCGTTCACAATCAAGACATTATACATTAAACATTATTTCGTACAATTAGGTGAGGAAAGTGTTTACTCTTTATTTTTATAATCTTCATGTGATTTATCCCATAAACAGGGATAACTTTGTACTAGACAAATTAATAGTTCATCACCTGTTTTAGCAGATAAAATCTCTTGATTTTCAGTCATTTTTAATAAGCAAACACGGTTGTACAGACATAAGCCGGTACAGAAAACTTTAAAAATTGTTCAATGTTTAATGGTTATGTATGGTAATGTTTTATTCCTCTATTGTGGACAGTAACACGGCGTGCCATAAGACAGAACTAATGTCTAATTCCTTATTCCTGTGTTTAATGTTTAAAGTGCTTATTCTGGACGCCGCTTTGCGGTATTTATGAAACACTTTTCTCGATATAAGACATACAAGTTTTTTGTATTCTTTATTCATTTGTTCTAACGTTCTTATTATAACAGGGAAATCAATTGATGTAGATTAGGAAGTAGTCGAATATTAATTTTTAATATACACTGAAGAAGATTTACAGCTGTTGGTATAATACCTCTTAAATTAACTCTCTTATTACCAGTATAACAAAATTTCGTTTCCTAAATATTCCCTGCATGTTACCCAATAGAAAAGTTCCCCGATGTACCCCTCGTGGGACTATGGGGAACAGAACTTTGATTTTTTTTTTTCGTGAAAAATTTTCATTTCTATTCCAAATGTACTTTAACTTAGTTTTCTACTAATAACTCAGGATCTATAAGGCCTATGTAGATAAATAAGTATATCAATGATTTCGTAAGAACAAGATTTTTCTATTGCACTTGCTAAAATTATTATTGGAGCATAATTTATGATGAAATTTTTGCAAAGTTCCCGTTTTACCCCATTTTAAGAGTGAAATAATTAATTTTTTAGATATTTGACCTGATTTCTCATTTCTGGGCATCAAGATGAAAAGAATGAGTGGTCAAAATTGAAAATCGGACAACTTTGATTTTTCGACGCAAAAAAATGGCAAGTGGTACCCCTTTTCCATTTTTTTTAGCTAAAAAATAAAAGTTCTTTGATTTTGATGATTGAGGACTCATTCTCTTCGCCTTGATGTGTAGAAATGCAAAATCGAGACACAACTTGGGGAAATTCATACTAACTCCCTCAAAATGGGGTAAAACTGGATACGAATTACAAACAATCATCTCTTTAACTTTAAACTCCTATAGCTTCTTAATGGACTGTCCAACAAACGTTTTTTACGGACATTTTAGAAACCTTATAATCTAAGCTAAATATACATATCCATAAAATATTATGAAAAAATTTATTTTACCCTCAAAATTGCCGAAACGTAAAAAGAGTCACATTTTTTTGGGAATTTACCAAGTATTTTGGCGATTTTGAGAATAAAATAATGATTTTAAATATTGCCATGGATATGTATGTGTTCAGCTTAGAGTCTGAAGTTTCCAAGTACTTTTTTAAAATCATTATTAGATAACTCGTACGGAAGTTATAAACGTCCAAAACTGAAAGATGGATGATTTTTGACCCTTTTTCTGACTTTGAACGTATATTATAGAAACGAAAAATTTGGCTTCAATGATTATTCAAACAACCCACTAAATAATTAAATAAATATCGCAATCAGAAATATATTAAATTCCAAAGAGATCTAATAAATTTTTATTTCTGCAAAAAATCAGATAAAAGAATTAATTGTAGAGAATGAAATGTTAAGATTCGATGAATGAATAATTATTTCGAAAGTAAATAAGAGAAATAAATGAATCATTGTTCTACAGAATAATTATTGACACTAATTAATAAAAATCACCTTCGTTATTCCTCACTCATTTCTTACTCTATCCAATTTTAACTTCTTAATTTATTGTTTACTTCGATCCATAGAGTATCATTAAAGCTTCCCCATTCTGCAATTCCAGGCCATCTATATATCTAGTACATTCATAGCAATATATACAATATATTTAATGAGAAAATCCGCTTCCCAATTATAGGATTGAGCGAGAATGGCCCAATTTCTTTTTTCCATCTCCAGCAGCCTTTTATTCTCGTTTTCCTCAGGACTTCTCTCTTCCATGTCTTATTTTTTTATCATTTTATTTTTAAAAAAAAAATCCTTCTTTCATTCGCTGGATCCACCCCGACATCGTTTTCTTACGACTCCATATCGTTTTAGACATTTCCAGACGACGTGCGCCTACTGCAGCGAATCTAATTTGGCCGTTCAATTTTTAAAACTGGATTTGATACCTTGACAATTTTTAGAGCATGATGATGATCGTTTCACTAGCATAGCTTCGTTTTTTTCACACGAATTATAATGAAATGATCAAGGATTAACCTGTTGCTGACACAGGTATTTTTTATCCTGTTTGTACAAAAAAAAAAAAAACAGTTCTTCCTGAAGATTAGAGCTTTCTATTTTGTTGAAAAAAAAAAAAAACGTTGTGCGAACGTACATCTTACATTGTTAAGGCGTACTATCGGACTAAATGAGTTTGCCAAGAATGGCAATGGAGCATTGCTAGAAGACTTGGCAACTATCTATATCTGTCTTGATACAATACGATTTCTGGAGCATTAAAGGAAGAAGAAAAATCGAAATGAAGTAGAAGGTTGGTCCGGAGACGATGAGAATTCGATGAGAAATTAATCTTGCCGTCAATTGAAACGGAAATAAATGACAATAGAATACTCGCATCAAGATTCCAATTAAAAGTATTTATTTCATTCTATTCCTCAATTTGTACTGTTTAATTACAATTGTGAACTTTAATTGTAATTTAATTTGAAAACTTTGACTGATCAATGTCACTTAAGAAAATTGTATTAAATAATCAGATTGGAAAAAAATTCCTTATATTTTTCAATAGGCTTGAAATTTTTTTCTTCTGTATTTTGTTTCAATGCACTTAAAGTGTTTTAAAATGATTTCACTCCTTTAATTAACGTTGCAGTTACTTTCATAATGCATTTAAAGATGTGTAAATGAGGATTAGAATGTTAATTAAATGAGCAATGTTATTTTAAAACACTTTAAGTGCATTGAAATAAAACACTTATCAATTTGAGATTTACAGTGATGGTAGGGGAGTTTTAAGTGATTGGGCAGTGCAATATTGATTAGGTTATCGAAAAAACATTTTTAATTGGGTCATTTTTGAGGAAAAGCTCTGTAAATAATATTACCGCACGGTGTTCGGTAATGTCGTCATTTCTGGATTTATTACCTTGACTCTTTAATCGAAAACATGTGTCATGAACAGTAAAAAGTTATTGTGTTGATGAGATTCTTACACATTTTTCTCTAAAAAGTGATTTAGAACATATATTCATAGGTTAA
The DNA here is from genome assembly GCA_028641665.1 of Chelonus formosanus. Lineage (NCBI taxonomy): Eukaryota > Metazoa > Arthropoda > Insecta > Hymenoptera > Braconidae > Chelonus > Chelonus formosanus. Next base: position 3,969,232 of record CM054000.1, read on the forward strand.
AGTGTTGGAATGGCATCATTACCTTACTCTCCCTTAATAAAAAATACGACTGGCTTCTAACTGTTGTATTTTGGTGAAAAATTATCGAATGTTATTTAACTAGAGTTCATTTTAAAGCTTAGAATTTCTACTTTCATGATTCACTATCAAAATAATTTTTAAACCTCGTTAAAACCTCTTTAAAACATTATCAAGGGAAAAGAGTATTTATAGGTTTGAATGTTAGAATAACATCATTTTATCACACTCTCTTAACATTTCCATCGATTTAAATGAAGTTTTTTTCCCATAGATTGAATTTTTTTGTTCGAAAATATTGAAGCTTCAAAATATTCATCTAAAATCCAATCAACAAGTACTTTTTTTTTTTTAGATGACACTTGAACACATTTGCCAGTTAAATTTCATGACAAAAATCACTTTATCCTTCAAAAGCTTTAGGTAATAAAAAGAATAACAAGATTGAAGATTACAAAAGATTCCTACACCTTTTCGTCATCTCTAATCTATCATTTTTCCTTACAAGAATTTTAAAAAAATTAATTTTTCTTCAGAAACATTTTTTTTTACTTGTGCCATTTCTTTATTTCTAATTCTTACTCAAGCTCCATTATTTTCCGATAAATTCTCAGATACTCAGCAGTAAAGCGAGCCAAGGACTAACACACAGGAGTTATAGAGAGACAGAGTAAGGAAAAGAAGAAGTTTTCAAGTGGTTTTTAAGTGTCATCAGCTCTACTCTCTTTGAAGTAGTCGACGATTCTGGTGCTTCGACGATCAGCAAACAGGCTTGTCTTATCGATAAACTATAACGAGACAAATGGATGTGAAGGGACGGCTGATCCTGACCTTTTTGTACTCCCAGGCACCAAACAAGACTACTTTTTAGTTGTTCTCTTGAGTGAAATAAAATTAAAAGTATATGTACGTTTGGGAAACACTTGAGTTCACACTTTTGTGAGCTTTTTTTTATTCGTTAAGTTATTCACAGCCTTTAGAAAGCTTTCGAACTATCACTTACAATGGACCAATCAAAAAAAAAAAATCTTTCAACATTCTACATTCACTATTAACGATAAATAAAAAAACGATTGAATTTTAAAACATAGATCTGAACACACTTTGTACTTATAACAAATTCATATTGTTATAAACAATTCGCATTAGTTAATTGATAAATACAATTTTTAATTATTTATAACCAATTCACATTGTTATAAACAATTTGTATTTGTTAAAAGTTATATCTTGTCATGAATAACATTACTTTGTCGAAAACATCCATGTTTAAAAAATTAACGTAAGTAAATTACAATATTATTCCTTGAAAAATCAATAAGAAAAATATTTATTCAATTGTGCTTAAATTTCAGAAACTGTATTGCAAATATTTATAGCTGAAGAGTACCAAAATATGTCAGTTGATGAGTTAATCCAAAAAACGAGGTTAATTATCTATGATGAAATAATATGCAATATGAATTATACCGTAAAATTAATAACTAATGATTCATTCGATGTATAAAATATAATTCATTATATATTCAAAATAAAATACATATTTTTGTTCATCTAGAAAAATTTGCTTCTATTTATTGTAATTTATTAGTTTCATTTAATCAGTTAAATTAGTTGAGTTTACTGATAGAATCAGTTAAATTTCTACTGAAGTCACCAGTCACAATAAATTCTACTGAATTTTTCAGTTAAATTTAACTGAATATCAGTGACCTGTTTGGGACTGATGCCTTCAGTCAATATTAACTGATTATTTTTAAGACAGTATTGCTGAAAACAATTCCACAAGTAGTTTTTGGTAATTAATAATTCCTTTTTTTTCATAATTAATGGCGTTTCTGTTTTTTAAACGATGAAATCAATCGTCATTATTATTTATCAAGTGTTATTGATAGTAATTAATTATGAAATGATATAAATTCATAAGAATTTGATAGTCGTTGCTAGATCGGTGCAAATTGTACTAAACAAAACCATAAATATTAAATGATTTAAAGAGTTAACAGAATCACTCAGATTAATGCAATGAATAATAGACAGAATGCATGATAAATTTATTAGCTAAATTGTGAGAAACAAGGGGAGAACAGGTATCGAACTGCTCTAGTTCGTCTGTTGTCACACAGATGGCGGGACCGATTCCATTTGATTTGTCTGATCTTTTTCCCAGTAATTCAACATTAATTTAAAAGAATAACAATCAAATTATTATTATAACCACAATTAAATAAATTCTTCGCTTTATATGAACATATTCGTTTATTCAAATAACTGAAATATTTATAAAAAAATCCGTCTGTTTTTGTGTAGCAAAAAAAAAAAAAAAATCTTGTGTCAAAAAAGTTACTTACGCCGATAATTCATAGTCTTTTGGAGTCAAAAAATGAGAAATAATTGAATGAATATTTTTTTTCTTGTTGATGATGATTATTATTGCGTCAAGTAGACAATATAGCCATCTATGAACGACTGTGAAAAGCTCTGTAGGTGATAAAAGTTATTTGATTCCAAACGAGATGAAAAAGACAATTAAATTTATCGTTTCGATGAAAATGGGAATTTTTTTTTTTAATGAATATTAATTTCATTTTTATTTTTTTTTTTAAACGACCTAATTTCATGCCTTCATCATTTTTTGGTTAATAAAAAAAAAAAAAAAAAAAAACAAAAAGAAATAATAAATAAATTTATAGAAAATTAAAAGCGATTCAATCAGAAAAAAGGTAGAAAGTGAAAAGTAAACAAGATTTAAGAAAATGTAAATTTGTAAATCGAATGTGTTTTATATTATTCTTCTATTCTCTAGTCTTTGATTTAACTTTTAACGATTCTTGACTGCTCCATCGCCACCTTACGCACGTACTACTGAGACTCGGGGAAGAGACGTAATTCCAACGTTAAATCGTTTATCCGTGTCAGGCTGACACAAAAACGTGTTTCCTTCTTTATCTCCTACGTTATTTATTTTCCCTACCTCCTATTTTGAATTCTACCTTGTCAGAGAGTCGAAATTACGAAACTAGAAATAAGAGTTATGACTCTTATTTTGAATCAAATGACTTTTGGATTTTTTTTTTTTAATAAAAAAAATAAACATACTGAATGTCTAATCCTTCAAAAATATTATTTACTATCATGGAGCTAATTCTTTACTACTTTAACATCTCAATAAATTCTTTTTCATCTCTGAAACTGTATTTTCCAATAAATCGGTATTCACCATAATAATTACATTTTTTTTCAATAATTATGTCCTATTTATAATTAATACTTAATGGAATATATCTATTGTTAACATCTACAAAGACCTAGAAATAACAACAGTCCAAGAACCCATAAGTAAATTAGGTAATAACTACAGAATAAGGAAGAACAAACAGTCCCAGATAGTAATGATACGTTATAACGTATACTATAGTTTGGTATAGGAGGGTATAGGAAAATCACATGTATAACCTTCAAAAAATTAGACAGCATAATGATACGCAATTTACATCTCGACTCACACTGTAAATCAAAGTGTATTAAAAATAAACACACATCAACATGTTCTATGTTAAGTATCATAAACAAACTATAGATTTTAATACACTCTGAAGTGTATTGTAGACGAGAACAAAGCTCTATAGTTTGTGTATGGCTATTCAACATTTAATACACTTAAGGTGTATTATTTTAATACATTTCAGATTAACTGTGTAGTTAGAGCAAAGTAGAATTACAGATCATGATGTTTGTTAAACTTTCTTTTCCTTTTATAATTTTAAATCGCATTAAGAAAGTTGTTTCACGACATTAGTAGTAAAAAGTTTACGCTAAAGTGTATCATACAGTCAGTTAGCAGCCGTAGTACCTGAACCTAAAACTTCTGACAGTTAATACACTATTCCCAGCCAATCCCGTACAACTAACCGCTCCTTAGAAAAATCTGGCAATACCATCCGAAATTTTGTACAGAAAAATTCTAGCGCGTGTGCAATGTTACCAGCTCTTTATTAGTGCATCCCTTCTACCACTTAAGTACGATAAATTGTTCGTTATTTATTAATTAATATCTCAGAAACTGTGTTGTAATAATTAGTCAAACTTTATTCAAAGGATTATCAGATATTGTTCAATGTTTCTTTGGTTTTTTACAGTAGTTGTAAGAAAGGATTTTGAGTTAACATTGTATTTCCAGTTAGTCTTGCCGATATCTTGTATAGCACAATGTATAAGAGCCGCAAAAATGCGAACTTAGAAATTAAATATCTCTGAAACTATATTGTTCATTAATTTCCATTTGCACATATGGGGGACTTAAATAATAATCTGTCAAAATTTCAAAAGAATCCTAAGAAAACGCATTTCATGGAAAAACTACTTTAACTACTAGGTTATGAGCGACTATACATTATTGAACGATGTAGTAAGCCTATGGGTGTTTTTCATTTAGAAAAAGCAAGCGAGTTTGTGTCTTTTTTGTGTTTTCATCTCGTGAAAAAATAGTTTAGTTAGGAACAAGTAGAGGGCATTATTTTAAGTAGACAAATTCAAACAGGTTTTTATGTTGCATATGCTCAAAATGAATAATCAAAAAGAAAGTAAGTTTATCTAAAGAATTATTATATTAATTAATAGAATTTTTATTGCGATTTGAAATTATTTTCAGAAAATAATACATTTTTGAATTCTTTTAAACTTATGTGAACATTGTTTTAAAAGAGTAACCTTTTCAGAGGTTAGAAATCATGTATGTTGTATAAATAAAAAAATTACTAGCGCCTTTTGATGCTACAAACTTGAACTTTTTTTCACTAGATGAAAACACAAAAAAGATACAAACTCGCTTGCGTTTTCTAAATGGAAAATACCCTATGCTTGTTTCACTGATAGACAGGTATTAATAAATAACATTTCTTCTTCATAAGATAAATAAATAAGAAAATAATTTCCTGCACTCTTAGTTGTTTTAGTGGATGATAAACGGTTCAATATCTTTTATTTGATATTTTTATGTAATTCTTTTTGTCATAAGATCAAGGATATTAGGTTATCACTCTCCATTTTTGGCACCACGAGAGTGCGGCTGTCGAACGTGGTTGAAGTTAGAATAACAAGAGCGCAGTGTGCAAATATTGTGCTTGCCAGACAAGAAATTTAGTTTCATGTGTGAATTGGAAGATGAAGTACTCACTAGGCCACAGAAGAAAACAGGACTCCTGAAAGAATAAAAATAAAACCAATTAAAATCCCATCAATTCTATCAATTGTTTTTTTCTATCAATTACTTAAATTATTTAAACAATGATAAATTAGTGAAAATAAATGAACGCTTTTGTAATCAAATTTGCAACAAAACTGCATGATTTTGCTGGCGAGTTTGCGTGAGTAGCAAAAGTGAAAAATAAATTAGTAAATTATCACAGTGGTGCGTTTAGCAAATGGACGAGAATCAGTGACCATATGCGCGAATGTTGGCTCCAGTTTACTAATTTAATGGCGGGGTTACAATAAAAATTATCGGCTGGATAATTTCACGGGAACTCGCCCGAGCATTAGTTACTGTCCTATTTTGACCCAACCCCTGGTGTTCCTCTCTTCAAAACCATCGAGTGTAACCAACACTTTTCCCTGCTATGCATTAAATCGGGGGAATAAATTAAGTTGCTACAGTTTAGTTATAGCTATAGTATTCAACCGTATGTGACATGATCATCCTGTTACAGCATCACACACATAACTAACATGATAGTACCAAGTTTAATCACCTCGCCAAGTTTCGTCAAATTATCTCGAATCTCGACTAGGTATTTTAGACAATGCATACAAAAGGCTATGCAACTGATAGACGTTTTATGAGTGAACCAGGTGATCATGTTGATGCTGTTAACAAATAGTGTCATTTATAGCTAACTTAGCACCTCGTTACATCGATTTGGTGGCCTCGGTCAAGCATCAGTCAGCGTCGATTTACTGGGTTATTACTGATAGCCTAATTGCTGATGTTGGATTACACATTGATTGCTTGATTTGGTTCTTTTTTCGATGGAGAAGTTGATGTCAGGAAAGAAGAAAACTTGATGGCCGGTGGAGAAGTGGTCTGGGTGGATTAAAGGTAAGAAATAGTAGTAAAAATGATTAAATATTGGTCAACCAGAGCTTATTTTGAAGCTCTTGATCTGATCTTCAATTTTAGATTCTTAACAAAAAGTCTACCACCCCTTAAAGCTCCTCAAAAAAATAAAAAATGGCGAATAATCAATAAAGACTTTCGTTCAAGTGTAGTTGATGGTCATTTTTTGATTATAAATATACTAAAAAATCACGGAACTTGGAATTTTTGGGTCTTATTCTAAAGCTTCCAACCTATTCTTTAAGTTGAGATCCTTAAAAAAAATTTTTTCCCCACTTGGAACTCTTTGAAAAATTAAAAATGACGGATAATCAGTAAAACATTCCTCTGAATGCTATTGATGTTGATGTCGGAATAAAAATTATCCTTAAAAGTCATAGAATTTTGATTTTTTAGGACTCACTTTATAGCTTTTGATCTGTACTTTAATTCAAGACTCTTAAAAAAACGTCCACCGCCCTTCTAAACTCCTCAAAAAAACAAAAAATGATGAATAATCAATAAACACTTACGTTTAAGTGCTATTGATGTTAATATTTTGATGAAAAATGTGCTTGAAAGTCATCAAATGTTGATAAAATAGAACTTATTTTGAAACTTTTGATCTGTTTTTTAACTCTAGACTCTCAAAAAAATTTTCCCTTCACCAGAAACTTTTTAAAAAATTAAAAACAAGGAGTGTTCAAGCTAGAACTGTTTCGAAGTATTGATGAAGCTAATAACTAAACAAATATTGTAAGTAAATAAACAGTTTTTTATAATAAACTTCAATGCCATTAAATCACTCCTCCACCTCCGAAATTCAAAGACTCTTTGGTATCTTTCTTTCTCCCATCATCATTCTTGGCGTGCCACGAGCTTCGACTCTACCTTTCGGCAGGTGTTTCCACCTACACAAAGGCAACGAAGCATCTTCAATACTCATTTTATATTTTTTTTATTTCCTCTTTCTCGTCTCACTGCAACGTAGATTCATGACCTCTTCTTTTATTTCACTTGAGAAGAATCTCAAGTGCGGCCCACACTTGCCTGCCTTCAGGCCACTCGTTCATACTCTCCAACGTTGAAACAATGGACCTATATATCGTGCGGCACATGCGTGCGAAATCGTATTAATTTATCGCAGGGCAATTACAAGGAGCCATATATTAAACAACATGCGAGCTTGTGGCAATGCGAGAATGAAAACAAAAATTTAAGAAAAGAGACACTACACTAACAAACCTCAACTTCTTGATTTCAATTGTATTGCGGGTGGTCGAAATGTTCAAGAAGAGAACAAAAAAAATTCATCCTGTTGTTCAGAGTTCATTTCAATTCATGGAATACTCACACTAATGTGAGTCAAGACTTCTTTTTCTATCCAACGCTGTTAAATAATGCATTCACTGTGGAATTTGAATACTTGCGATAGCACAGATTTTTGGGTATTCCAAGCTATTCTATTGTTTTTCATTTTATTCCTCTTTATTTCATGCTTGTAATCCAAGAGGAGCTGGAACATCATCATCCAGAATCAGTAATAATGTTTTGTTTGAATAATTTAAAAGCATCATTGAAGTTCAGCATTATCAAGAATGGTGGATATGATTAGGAAGTGGTCATCATCTAGCTTTGATACAATCATTCAACCTAAGCATGATGCATCTTTTGATCAGGGATATAGTTCCGTTTTGGGGACACCTCCGATTTTGACCAAAATTTTTCTACGTGTTTATCAACATAAATGATGAAAAATTCCAAAGGGATTTTTGACGTAAATGTCCCTGAAATTTTTTTACAAGGGTTTAAAGTTTTGAATTTTTAGGGCGGTTTAAGACCTATACTAGGGGCCTAGCCCCCAGACTCCCCCCCACAAGTGGGAGCTCCGCCCCTCGATCCCTAGAAAGAAACCAAATTTGTATAATGATCAGTAACAATTTTCAAATCCGTACAAGTACATCTTGGGGCTTTGTCCCAGACCCTACCAGGGGTTCCACCCGTGGACCCTGGTGCCCCTAGAGAAACGCCGTAAACTGATTTTCTTAACTTACAATTATTTATTTATTTTCATCTTTATGATCTACTGATACTTTCTGAAAGCGTTAAAAAATTTTAAAGAGTCTAAAGAATACACTTAATTTTTTGGAAGCCATTCGGGTGTATTGTTATTTAATTAAAAAATAATAAACTATTTTTGCTGGCTTTTCTCTCATACGGTGACCTATCTAGGGTTAATTATTAAAAAATATTATTTAAATATCAAAAAATATTGCTTTACGATAAAATGAGATTTATTTATTATAAAACTACTAGTATGTTTATAACTAAGGCTTTTTTTAATGTCATAAAATATTTATTAACAGTTAACAAAACATTGATTTTAATAATTAAAACATCATTTTTTAACACCAATAAATCTTTTTAATCAGTGTATGTGAATGATGTTAATTAATATTTAAAAGCATTGAAAATAATATTTTGAAGCGGATTAGCAGCTGATGCAATGAAAGAACCTTTACTCTTAAAATCTATAAACCTACTAGGGATTGTGGTGTTCAAGTTATAATTTTGGGAGCATGTTATGTATGTATATTTAAGATAGTACTCACTATAATAAAAGTAACGAATACACAGCTATTTACTTTGTTAATGAACTCACAGTTGGCAAGCTCGTAAGGTAGCTTGTTCATGAGGGAGAGTTCTATACATTCTAAACGGGGAAATAAATCGTCGCCGGAGAATTGGAATACTAAGAGCTTTGCTGAAGAATGAAAATGAGTTACGAATAAAAATAATTAAATAAATACAAGTCCATGTGATGGGAAAAAAATATGTATTGATATTTTATTGTTTCTTTATTTGAATGAATTGATCTCATCAAAAACAGCTCCGTCTTTCTGAGCTGCCCAAAAATATGCGCCAAGCATAAAAAGTGACAATGATGGAATTACAAAAGGTCCTAGAATCAATGAATGCCAAGTATTTAAATCGCGGGATCATTGAAATAAATTATTTCCTTCGGATTTGTTTGTGGGATTAAATTGAATATTATCGGGACGGTGTAGAATTTTTTTGAAGCCAATCACTCACTTGGAATAAATATAATTGATATGGAATCGTATTCGATATTAATCCACAATTGCACCATCTTCATACGTTTAATTACCCTAATAATCGCTCGACTGTTACGTTGCAATCAGGTGGTTTATGATTGTTTCAGTTTCACGCCGAAATTACACTCCAAATCATATTAGTACTTATTAAACTGATCCTTCGGAATTCATTATTTATTAATCCTTCTGATTATTTTGGTGATTAATCGTCTACGCCCGTTCCACTTTTCATTATCGTCATTATCATTCAATCTAACAATTCTTCAAAATTTTTTATCTGATGATTAATTATTGGTGATTGATTTTCGTTTGGATAAAATTGATAAAAATATTTCATGCTAATGATCAATTATTTTATAACGATAAAAAATCATGTAATTTTACAAGAAATTGAGTTGAATTAATCATACTTATTTTGTTTTGATTTTATAAGTTGGTATTAGGGAGTTATTGTGATGGAGTCGATTTCTAGAGCTTGATGATTTCATGATGTCTCCATGTTTTGGAGTATGAAGATCCATGGTGACTAGTTTTCAAGAAGATGTCTGTAGGTATGTCAGGGTTTTTTTCGTCCACGAAATCTCGAGAATGAATAAAGATATCGACTTTGTACTGATTTTATTCGAAAGATGATGCAACAAAGAAGATCCGAAAGAAGTTTCAACTAATTCGGTCGAGCTGTTTTTGTTTATAACAAAGAAACTATTAAATAAATAGAGTGATGGAGAATTAGAAATACCTTCTACCTATTGGATGATCAATATCAATATGTCATTGGGTCAATGTCAACAAACTACACATCACTCTTGACAACTCCATATTGTTTATAACTATTTAAATGAGTTATAAACAATGAAAAATAGTTGGCACCGATCAAGTGATGACTGCTGCTGACAGATTGGATCTGTATCAACAAAATACTCTTGTCAATGACCACACATGGCTCTCAGCTATTTCATATTGTTTATAACAATAGCAATTTGTTGTTAACAATTAAAAAGAGTCTCCAGCTATTGAATGATCATTGCTGATGATGAATTGGATCAACATTCACGAAATATTGTTGTTAATGACTACATATAACTTCAGACGATTGGATATTCTTTCTAATAATCACAATTTGTTATAAACAATTAGAATGAAATTTCCACTAGAGTTAATAGTAGAAAACTCTAATGAAGAGTTTGTTATACGGGCTCAAATTATGTCCAGATATATTTTCCAAATGCTTCTCTCTCGTATCGAAATAGAAAATTAATTATTTCCGTATTCCGTAGCATTTAAACCTATTGTTCGAAAGAATACAAGGAGGAATAAAATGTTATGTCTACAATGACTATGATTAGTCGTGTAATTAATTACGGCCAGTGTCTTTGAAGAGTGGTTAAATAAAGCGGAATATGATGGGTCATCATCATAATCGACTCTTACGATAACGTCGAGTGGTTAGTGTTATCACTTGAGATCTCGCACGATTTCCACTCTCCCTCTAAAGCCACTCGCATAACGACACCGGGTCATGACGGAACAGCGTGACTGTGGCCGTTCCACGACCGTCACGATATCCTTGGCTCTGAAAAAAAATGTTCGGAAGGTATATGATGACAGGTCATGGTGATAAAATTGAAGGTAACGGTATTCTTACAGTTAAAGACGTTTCATCTCTACCAACAATACAAAATAAATTTTTTCTTCCCACAGGAGTGTTGAAAAGTGAGTTTATCCGGGGTCATTGGAAAGCTCTTGATCTCCACTATCATATCGACTCCTCAAAAAAATTCTTACAACCAATTTACTATCATAAAACAATTCATGAACATAAAATTTAGTGATTTTCTTCAATCTTTGGGTGATTCAAAGCGCCATCTAGTAATCAAATAATTTTTCCCGACTAAAAACATGGTGAGCTTTTTAAAGCTCTGATTCTCCTCTATAAAATGCTTTTTTTAAAATCACTATAGGACTTATTTTAAGAAAGTTATGAATTTTTAAAGTTTCAGAGATGACGCAGTAATACTGTTTTTTTTTATAATCATTTTAATATTTATGATTAAAAAATTGTTTTTTCCATTATTATCCCCTAGATACTCTCAAAATGAAACATTCCTATACAAATACCTATTTTTTATTACAAATTTTTTAGGCTAAAAATTGTTTTCGTTCGTAAAAAGCCAAGGATCAATCATCATTTGGACATGAAATGTGATATACTTAATAAATTGATTGGAATGTCACAAAAAAATATTAAAAAAAAAAAAAAAAACAATCTCGATTTTGTAGCTAATTGGATTTTTTAGTATTCTGTAAAAACAGTAGCTCGTCAGATGAATTATTATTATGATTGAACTAACGTAGAATGCAAACATATGACCGAGTAATCCATCGATATAAAATCAAAATTTGCCCGCAGTCGATAGGAGATAGACACACGTTGCGATAAATTTGATGAACACGGACAATTTGAATATCCGATAGTATTATCAAAAAGCGATATCAGCGGTAGCCCACGTGGTTATGCAAGAGGTAGGTGTGTACTGTAACATACCTTTAATGCATATAAATTGGCTAAATTTAGAATAAGCCGATTTAATCAGTCACTATTCAGTTTTAGAAACTCGACCATTAGCTTATAATCATTTGAAAATATAGTTAATTAATTATTTCGTATACATTAGTGAAATGCTCGATTAATAAATCAACTATCTAAAGCTCATTTTCAAATAAACATCATTCAGTTAAAATTATTTCAACTATTTAATCACTTTTATTTTGTGAAAAAAATATTCAAACAATTATAGGGAATTGTTTTTATTTTTCTAGGGACTTTTGGATTTAATTTGAAGGATGTAAGAATATTTTTATTATAATGGCTATAATGATTATTATTGTTATTATTATTATAATCAATTCAGTCTCATTAATCACAATCTGATCCAAATTCGTATTTACACTTAGCGTTGATCAGTTTAATCTCCATGCATGTGAATCTACTGTTTATCGACTGACCATGTTTAAATAGCAGTAGCTCAGCAATTGGTCGATGTCCATACGATTTGTCTGATGACATTGTCATGTGTTTCAATAACTATTGTCTTTTTGGATCAACCTACACTTCATTATCCACCGGCAGTTTCTTTTATGTCCAAATATTTTATCAGAAATCAGTAAATAATTTAATTTTAACCAACTTTTTGAATAAATACTACCTTATGATTGTCAATAATATTATCTATCAACAAATTGATTTTTTATTAACTCTAGTGGAAATTTCATTCTAATTGTTTATAACAAATTGTGATTATTAGAAAGAATATCCAATCGTCTGAAGTTATATGTGGTCATTAACAACAATATTTCGTTAATGTTGATCCAATTCATCATCAGCAATGATCATTCAATAGCTGGAGACTCTTTTTAATTGTTAACAATAAATTGCTATTGTTATAAACAATATGAAATAGCTGAGAGCCATGTGTGGTCATTGACAAGAGTATTTTGTTGATACAGATCCATTCTGTCAGCAGCAGTCATCACTTGATCGGTGCCAACTATTTTTCATTGTTTATAACTCATTTAAATAGTTATAAACAATATGGAGTTGTCAAGAGTGATGTGTAGTTTGTTGACATTGACCCAATGACATATTGATATTGATCATCCAATAGGTAGAAGGTATTTCTAATTCTCCATCACTCTATTTATTTAATAGTTTCTTTGTTATAAACAAAAACAGCTCGACCGAATTAGTTGAAACTTCTTTCGGATCTTCTTTGTTGCATCATCTTTCGAATAAAATCAGTACAAAGTCGATATCTTTATTCATTCTCGAGATTTCGTGGACGAAAAAAACCCTGACATACCTACAGACATCTTCTTGAAAACTAGTCACCATGGATCTTCATACTCCAAAACATGGAGACATCATGAAATCATCAAGCTCTAGAAATCGACTCCATCACAATAACTCCCTAATACCAACTTATAAAATGTAAAAATATTTAGATGTTCCTAGAAATGAATACAGAGCTGATATAAAATTAATTGAGAATAAAACCGTTACTGAGGAAGAGTCTTGATTAAAATAAGACATCAGAAAGTGTAAGAAACGAAGAAAGTTGAGCTCTAAAAAAAATGAATCACGAAGGATTATCGTATTCAAAATTCGTTTACGCCATCTCTTCTGTCGCGGACGCGCTCAACGTAATTTTATATAAAAGAATTCAATTGCCCTCCTACATCCAAGAGTGAAATATGAGTCTGCGTCGCGTGAAATAAGAGCCGATTGGATTGAAAGAGTATCTTAGTGCTACTCGATATCTACTTATACGCCGTGCAGACACTCTCATTTTTATTTTTTTCCCCCAATTTTTTTTTTCGTACTTTTTATTTCACTTCTTATTCACTCTTCTTTTCTCTTGCTTCCTGCTTCCTTATCAACTTTATATATTTTCCAAGACACGTAAGATTGTAAAAAAAAAAAAATCTCGAGGAAAACGCACATAAATTTTTTTTTTTTTGTTGGAAAATAAAATGAATGGGAGATTTTTTCTTTTTTTTTGTAATTAAAGGAAAGGATGGATGTCAAAGATATTAGTTTCTCAATAAAAGATAGTTTAAACTGATGCATATTTAATGAATGAAGTGTCAAAAAACATGGAAGGGAGGAGCACGATGGAATTCTCAATGAGGCCCGCATGAGAGATTATTTTTATGAGCACATACGTGACACTTATCACATTTTGGAATCATATTATCTTTCTCTGATATCAGATCCCGTTTAAGATGCGTTAAGATATGAAATATTTTAAGATATTCATCGAATTAATCCATTTTCACATTAATCACTAATCTCACTCTCCATCTTTTTATCTTTAAAAATTCACAACTTTCTTAAAAAAGAACTTACAATAATTTTAAAGGAAGCATTCGATAGCAGAGAATTAGAGCTTCAAAAAGCTCGCTATAATTTTGAAAGAGAAAATTTTTGTCGCCGCCAGATAGCGCTTTGAATCCCAAAAAAACGGAAAAATTACACTAAATTTGATTTTTATTAATTTTTTAGGGGTAGTAAATGGATAATAATTTTCTTTCTCAATAGTGGATATGATAGAAGAGATTAAAAGCTTTCAAATGACCTCCGAAAAATTCAATTTCGATGATTTTTTATAGGTGAAAAAAATTTTTTTATCAACACGGTCACTTTTCCATTTATTTTATAATTGGACATTAATTAATGAATGAATATTTTTTAATTGGATCCAACATGAGTATTTTCACATGCTTGGAAATTTATATACAAAGGAAATGTAATTATAATAATGACAACAATAAATAAAAATACTAATAACAATGAGCCTCGAAGTATGCAGCAACTTTGCACTTTTTTCTCTTTAAAATTTCATAAAACTCAGTTAGCAAACAGTTGTTATGTGGGTTGCAACCACGTTAACGACAAGTTTCAATCGCATTTCATTAATGCTGAGTGGATAAGAGGATACACTTTATGTAATTAGTGAGGAGAAAAAAAAAATTTCAATTTGAAATAAATTGCATTTCGAACGAAATTATTCGGTGATGAATAAAAAAAAAATACTTGCAAATATTTAAGTTAAAAAATTATTTTCAATCAAATATTCTGTTGATTTAATATAAAACCTACGTTATTAATAGAATATGACCTCATTTAAAGTATTTAGAATCATGAGGAAATTGTTTTTTTATAAACTAAATAAAATTTGCCAGATTATTTGAACTGCGGTGATAAAGAAGATTTATGACGGTTGACGATCATTTATCGACAGAAGGTAACGAAGTTTTTCGACGGTTGAAAACTCTTTTTAGATATTAAAAAAGCTTTAGCTATAATCACATTATTAATTCTGTAGTTACAGAATATTTTTTAACAATTAATAAACGCACAGTTCTTAGCGCCACCTATCCTCAAATCGCTCAAAGGAATCAAACATAACCTCTAACACAATAAAACGATTACTTTGATAATAAAAATCTTTTGCATTTACATATATCTTTGTTAACAAATGTAATGTGTATGAAATTTAAAATAACCTTTAAGACATATTGATATTATGCCGATAATAAAATACCGATTGAGATTCCATAACCTAACACCACCTCAAATTTTTCTCGTCAAACTGCATCGTTTTTATTAGTTTTTTTCATGAAAAAAATAGTAATAAATATTCGAAGAAGTGGTATACGCATTGGAAAATATAATTCAATAGCATAAGGGTAGTAATTCACTCGTAATAAATAATTTTTTTGCAAAGGACTTACAACAAGTACGTCCACCATGACACCTCAGATTTCATTAAACCTAGCCTTCAATTACGTTTATCAACGATAAACAAGATTAGGTAATCATTGAATTATTGTATTTATACAAAAACAAACAATTTTTGATAATTAGGGTAAGTCCGGGGGAGATGGCCACATGAGGAGAAATGGTCATCTATCCCTGACTTACCCTAATATACTATTTTTAATTTATTATAAAATATTTTTTAATTAATTATAACCTTCTCTAACTGTTAACAATCTATCCTATCAGTGTGAGCATCAAAATAGAGGTTAGTTTTTGTTTTTTTTTTTTTTTATGAATGTTTAGTCCATAAAAAATTTCAATATTTTTGTCAATAAAATTCAATGTGAATGTAAATATTCTATGGATCATTAAATTCTTCGAATAAGAAAAATTCTATTTGAAAAAATCCAATGGTGGCAAAATAAAAGTCATACGTTAACGATTCAGTCTTTCATTGAGAGATACGCCCTTTCACTTTTCCACAGCTAGTGCTTGAATACTTTTTTCTCTTCATATATGCGAATGCTATGAATATCTTTTACCTTTTACGCAAATGAAAATCCTATAAGCTTACATATAATACGACGCCGCTACTAAACAGCAAAATGAAAAAAAAAAAAAAAAAATATTAAAAAAAAGTGAAGAAATAAAATAATGAGAAGAAAGAGAGAAGAAATACCAGAGAGTAATGTGAAAAATTGGAAAAAAAAACTCGTATCTACATACATCAGATTTACGTTATGGATCAAGCGTGTTTTTATAACTACAGTCTACTTTTATTAATTTGTAATAAAAAGAATAAAAAAAAAAAAAAATCGATCGTGTTAAAAGCATTAAAAAACTCGGTTTCAACTTTTTCTGTAATTAATGAAAGTCGCTTTTTTGTTGATTTTTAATGAGAGTAAGTGAGTTACTGAATAAAAGCGAAAGAGAGATCAAATATTTTATAATTTTGTTATAAAAGAAATTTTAATTTTTTTTTTAAGTTTTATGAAACAAATATTGTTAACAACAATTAATTGTTTTTACCAAATTTATTTTTCCCATTAAAATTACTTATAATATTTTCGAGGTAGGAAAACACGACACGTATTGTGTTGACCGAATATTACTGATCTTAACGGAAGTTTAATTTTCTAAGGGTGAGTTCGACCATAGTCGATTAACTAATCGGCTAATTAACTATTGTTACCAATTTTTAAAAAATTAAACAAGAAACAAATGCCTTTCCCTCATTGCCTATTTCATTTTTTAGAAATTACTAGCACTAGTTAATCGACCAATTAGTTAATCGACCATGGTTGAATTCACCCTAAAACATGATTCGTTCCCTATGATGGGAATTTATTTTACAGGTGATATTGTTGTTCTTTACCGTTTTACTCTTCTAAAAAAAAAACTTAGATAATTTATGAATAATTACCCTAGTAATCAAATGTGCATCAGACTTTCAAAAGACTAATGGAAGAATATATTTAGAAATCCTTCAGTCAGTTTTACGTACGTCTGCTATGTTTCTTAAGGGCAATCTTATGTAAGATTATCGTTGGAATCTGACGTCAGCATGCAGGCATTAGACCAACATTAGTCTGCTATGTTTTCCTATCTCGAAAAGATCATTAGATTCACAGAAATTATTTCATTTTCAGCTGAAAAAAATGCTCTAATTAAAATAAATATTATTTTTTAGGAGATCAAAGGCTTCAAGATAATGCTTTCTATAAGAGAAACCACCAACTACTATTCAATGGAAATAAATTAGACGATGTTTATAGGATGGCTAGACCTACAAGCAGAGGTTTTTTTTTTTTTGAACACACATCAAACATCAGCAGATCGCATTTGGATGAAAAGGGTACAATGATAGGCTGGTAATTTTCTGACGTGATGATTCTAGTCTAGATGATTGGAGTTTGCGACATATGGGATGCGTTAGGTTAATCGTTGGCTTATTTACTCAGTCAATGAACTCTCGAAAAGAAATGTTGCCTCGAAAGGAGCTGACTGATCACGCGAGATCATGCCATGGTTGAATTACTTTTGGAACTCTATCACATGTAGAACATCTGTATGGCTTGTGGAGTAAAATTGAATGATATGCTGCTTTGAAATCACATTGATTATTTTTTTTGTACAATAACTTTGATGAAAAAAGCCCATAAGATGTTGATGATGATCTTTAAAAATCAGTATCTTGATGAAAAATGGTTGAATCTTCATCAACCATAGCTTATTTTGAAGCTGAAGATCTCTACTTTAGCATCCTGATCTTGGACCAGGTTGATATCCCCCCTATTTTTCCAAAAAAAATTCAAGAGAAGCTACAATTGACGATTCCTTGATGTCCAACAACTGTTGCTAACATATTTGAAGTAAAATTGTAAAGAAAAATTTTTTTCCAAGTCTTATGAGCTAATTGTGTTTAAAGAAGATATAATAAGCTTTAAAATAAGCTTTGGTTGATCAAAATCCCATCATTTTTAGCCAAGATACAGCTAGAACTGATGATGACTTAATTTCTGATAGTTGATGATCAAAAGTATTAAGAAATGAGAAGTAAAAAAATTACTTCACACTGCCAGCAAATTTCAGAACAGCATAATTAATTCCTAGTCATCACTAGAAACAACTTTAGTTAAAAATCCAAGTGGTATATCAGTTATTTTCTTAATTAAAACCACCTGATTCCCCGATTTGCTTAATGCACTTCAGCAAAAATGAAGCAGAACCAAAGCGTTGGATGAGGGTAGAGTTCAGACTAAGGCACAATTTAGGTATATATGCACGAAAAAAAAGACGAGGTTAAGCGAGATCTCGAGACCGTAAGGGAAAAAACTCGAGACGGAGTTTAATCCGTAATGGTATTGCGAAATACCACTGGCGTTGAAGGAGGGGTGTCTGAAGGAGGGTCGCTCTTAGTTCCAACTGCTTCGAAGGGGTGCATTGCTAACCCCACCTAAACTCTTGTCTGATCTTTTACCTCTAGCCCCAACGACTTCTCGTTTTCTCTTTTCTAAAACCTCAGTATTAATTTCTTGATTATTAATCACCATTGCTGTTAATCTGAATCTGGATGCTAGCGTGACATAATTGACAATAGTACCAGTTAAATTTAGATGAAAGCGACAAGGCTTGTGTGGAATTTGGTGAGAAATTACAGAAAGCACTGATAATGAAGAGTGTTCATCATCTGAATGCTTCGAGGGTAGCGATAGCTTTGAACTCTTTGTGAAAGTCAAAGTCAAAGGTGATCATTCGATTTAGCAGCTTAGTCTGATGTTCCCAGTGATAGGAGTTTGATGTTTTTTCTTTACTTCTCTTCACGAGGCAAATTTTAGAATCAAAATGATGCCATCATTTCCAAATGAACCTAAAAGAATCTGGATTAAAATCTATTTATTCTTCACACTCTTGTAATTAGGATCAACATGATTCTAAACATCAAGGAAAAAAAAATATTCCAATCATAAATTCAGTGGATCGTTGATTCATCGAGCCTATTTCCGAGTCGGAAATGTCAATTGAAAAGTTAACAGTCGTTTCTGGAACCTGTCGGAATACATAAGCCGGATATTCAACAAATGTATTGAACATTGAATGTATACAGTGTTGCTAGGCACGTGAAAACTCTCAGAAGAACGTCACCACGACTGTAACTCACAGCACACGAATGTAATGACCTCAGGGACTGGGATTAACATGAAAATGCTTGTCATACATGAAGATAAATAATGCATCGACATATAACGTAAAATACTCTCTCATTCTCATCGTGTTCACTCCATGTGTGTGCCATTGTAGCTGCTACGACCTTTGTCGTGAAAAGGTGCCGTAACTCAGTGCGACAACCAGTGCAACTAACCCGACATCTAACAACGCATTTGATTTTTATATACATCAAGAGAAAATTGTGCATTCTGATTGGAGTAATGAGATACTGCATTTGAAAAAAAAATTAATTTGATTCATGATTTGAAAAGCATTTACCAAAAATGATGTATCTTGGCTAAAAATGATGGGATTTTGATCAACCAAAGCTTATTTTAAAGCTTATTATATCTTCTTTAAACACAATTAGCTCATAAGACTTGGAAAAAAATTTTTCTTTACAATTTTACTTCAAATATGTTAGCAACAGTTGTTGGACACCAAGGAATCGTCAATTGTAGTTTCTCTTGAATTTTTTCTGGAAAAATAGGGGGGATATCAACCTGGTCTGAGATCAGAATGTTAAAGTAGAGATCTTCAGCTTCAAAATAAGCTATGGTTGATGAAGATTCAACCATTTTTCATCAAGATACTGATTTTTAAAGATCATTATCAACATCTTATGGACTCTAGCTTATTTTCCCTGCTTTCTTTTGGCTGAAAAATGATTGAAGGTCAACAGTTGTTGGTATCTATCTCATTGTAATTTGCAGAAGACTTTTTTTTTTTTAAAATTAATTGTGATTTATAAATTTAATTTGTAATTTATAATCAATCAAAACTTAATGATCTCACTGATGAATAGTTTGTCTGGATGGTGTAATTAAAGTACAGCTTTACAAACTTTCGCTTTGTCAATTCCATTTCCCCCCAGCGAGCTCTTCATCATATAGGATACTTTCATTTCGTTTGAATGGATATTGAGTACGTGCATTTACGCATCAGAGAGATGTATATTGAAAGCAACCAATGCACAAAGTATATATCAAAGAGGACATTCAATCAATTGACAATACAACCAATACTTTTGCGTAAATTTTGATGCTTTACCATCATCCTCATCATCATCAGTTGAATCACTGAATCAGCTGTGGTATTATTTGCCCAAATTTTTATTCAAAAAAACAATATGTCTTTAGGTTTAATATTTAAATTGCAGGAATTTGGAGTCATCAGTGGGTGCATGTGGGTGTGTAGGGAATGAGATGTAGAGTGTTATTTAATGACCCCTAATCAAATAATTAAGGAAGCTTTTACATTTTATTAGCTCTAATGACACACATTAAAAAAAACATGACGCGTATTCATTCATAATCGCAATCACAACATACGAGACTCTTAGGTCTCTTCTCTAGTCTATAATTTAGTCTGGTCGCCTGTGAGGTGTTGGAGAATTATGATAATAATTTAGAGAATACATACGAATGACAAACGCTTAGACAATAATTCTGTAAACATTTCTTTTTTTAAAAGGCAGTGAATATAAGCTAAAGTCCATAAGATGTTGATGATGATCTTTAAAAATCAGTATCTTGATGAAAAATGGTTGAATCTTCATCAACCATAGCTTATTTTGAAGCTGAAGATCTCTACTTTAACATTCTGATCTTGGACCAGGTTGATATCCCCCCTATTTTTCCAGAAAAAATTCAAGAGAAGCTACAATTGACGATTCCTTGATGTCCAACAACTGTTGCTAACATATTTGAAGTAAAATTGTAAAAAAAAATTTTTTTCCAAGTCTTATGAGCTAATTGTATTTAAAGAAGATATAATAAGCTTTAAAATAAGCTTTGGTTGATCAAAATCCCATCATTTTTAGCCAAGATACATCATTTTTACTTCTCTTCTAGTTTATTGATCAGTTCCATGACAAGTCAACATCTAATAAATGAAGAAATACTTTCAAAACATGAAACCAAGTTGCAAAACCAATAAATTACACTGTTATTAACCAAGTAAAAGATGTAACATGTCAGAGTCTCAAAAATTTTCCCACATTTTGGTGCATATATATTGTATTTAATTAATTCTCATGCATAATTGCAAACCATATGCATATGTTGATTATGCAAGTATGAAATCTGGAGCAGTGAGCAGATGTAAGCAGAGATTGAAAAATCTCAGCAGAGCAGCTGTAAAAACAAGGCAACAAGTGAGTAATCTGAAGAGCAAGAGGAAAAGAGATTGCAGAGAAATCATGATATTAAGTATTGACTTTTCAGCTGACTGAGTCTTCTGGCATATTAATTTGTTGAGAGTTGAGACATAAATTTTTGTCCCGTTGGCTTTCTCTCTTATTTTTTAAGAGACTAGTTATTATTCGAAACTTACCTTATCAAAACACATCTCATCATTTACATAATTACTTATTTTACTAATTAAATCCTTTTACCAAACATCAAACTGCTTAAAACCATCTCCAACAGTCTATGTTTTTTATCTAGAAAAAAAAATTATTAAGCGGCTTTGTTTTTTGCTTTTGCTATCAAAGAAGAATGGATTTAATATTCTATAATATTTTATTCTCCAAAAATACCATGACCATGTTGAGAAATCAGATGCTGGACATTGTTAGGATCTTTTTAGGCTTCCTCTTGTCCACGAGATTCACAATTGTAGAGAGGCTTCAGAAAATGACTTTTGTGGAGAGATGGACAAAGGAATATTTACATCGCTTTTCAAAACATGATATAAACTCTTTCGTCCACAAAATTTTAGCTTCCATGACCAGTAAGCATCAGACTAACCAATGGAAAGTTTTAAATAGCATCAAAAAATTGTTGAAAAAAAATTGATAGAAAATATGTCGAATATATTCTACGGCTGTGAATAGGGCGTTAGGCCGGGTTGGTATCGATGCAAAGGAGGTTCATTACGCATGGAAAAATAAACTAAAGGGTCGGAATGCAAAGTTAGCAATGTTAGAGCTTTAACCAATGCATTCAACTCTCTCGACTCGATGCCAACTTGGTTGCCATTTCTCTTGCCTTTTTCATCTTTTTTTTCCTCTCTGTCTGATCCCAACATTTTTTTTTTTTTTTGTTCTCGTCCGGTAGCTCGCGTGCCCACAAGCGGAACACGAGGGCTCCCATCCCCTCTAAAAGGATCTTAACATGTCGCTCTTTTTTTTTTTTTTTTACCTTTTTTCTCTCAGCCTCTGCTTCTCGTTCTTATGCACGCTGTTTCGATCAGCCTTTTAATGACTTACCCAGAATGCACGTGGATTTTGTATAATTACGAGTAATTTCCCTTACTACAGGTAGCACCATCTACTCCGATACTATCGATGTGTTTTTAATTATTTCGCCGTAAATGCACTTGGATCCATATTAGCCACTGATTGCCATTGAGTTACTTAGCACTAATTGCTCGATATTTTCACGAAAAATCGTCTGATTTCGATCAACTAAAGCGCATTTGAATCCTTCAAGTCTTAGCTTATTAATAAAACCATTGAAATAATTTAAACTCTTTTCCAACATTGTTAAAAAAATCGTAAATGATGGAAAGTCATCTAGGGTTGGAAGATACCTAATTTTAGCGGTTGATTTGATTAGTTTTTTTGCATTAAAAAAATTTTTATCTGCAATATATAAAAAATTTGTCGTAGAGAGCACATTTTAAGCTTCAAAATGAGCGATGGTTGATTGAAATCCGTTGATTTTTGGCAGAGTGAGAATTTTTTTTAGTAAAAAGAGAAAAGTAAGTTGTTATTGAAATAATAAAAGGTGCTGTGAATTTTATTTCAATGGGAATCAACTTCTTAATTATTCAAGCGAATAAACAATCCTTATAAATCGACTCATTCATCCTTCTCGCTTCAATTAGCACCCAGACGATTATTATTGTTCCTAAGTTGTGAGATAAGTGGCTATCAAGTCGACTTTACTCATTGACCCAAGCCTCGTCCTACGTAATATTATTATTTAACCCTTTTCTCCCATCATCTTTTGAAAGAAAAAAAAATAAGGGAAAACACTATTCTAACATTTAAACCTATGAATATTTATCCTAAATCCGATTTTCTCCTAGTCATGAAATTTTTGAAAAAATATTTAAATAGAAAGAGATAAGCTTAATTTTTATATTAAAAAAAAAAAAAAAATAAGAATGATATAGATGCGTACGCAGGAATGCTGACATTACGTTTTAAATCACTCGACTTAAGTGTGAAATTAAATGCGTCTCACCGAGCATTACGCAAATATTCAAGAGGGTAAGGAATTTATTTATTTTTTTTTTTTCCAAGGCATCAAAAATATATAAGTAATGTAAGATGGAATCAACGTTGCTATAAGTTACAAAAATATTTCACAATTAATTTCTAATTTATAAAGAGAAGAAAAAAAATTCTTTCCTAATCTTTGACATTAAAAAAAAACGATATATTTACGTCGAAAATAATTTTATTTTTGATTGTAATTACAGCAGATCTAATGTAGGGTTATAGTAGACCTAAACCAGGCCTATTATAAACCTAATATAGGTCATAAAGTACTTTTTATAGGCCTTATATAGTTCATAGAATCCCTGTTTTAGGTCTATAGAAGATCTATTAAAGATCATGGAATCCTTATTGTAGGCCCATAATAGACTTGATACAGGTCATTGAAAACCTGTTACTGACCTACAGTAGGCCTAATATAGGTCATAAAAGACTTTTTATAGGCCCACAGTAAGCCTAATACAGATCATAGAATTCCTGTTTCAGGTCTATAGAAGATCTAATAAAGGTCACGAAATCCCTGTTTTAGACCTTTAGTAGACCTGATATGAGTAATTTTAGACCTGTTATAGGCCTATAGTAGATCTAATACAGGCAATGGCAGGCCCACGATAGATAAAAGGTAGAATTTATCAATTTTGTATGAAAATTTTCTTATTAAACATAATTTTCTTTAGTTTAAAATAATTCCTCTACATTAATACTTAGTTTATTTTTTTCCTAAATAATGTTATTAAATCCATTAATTTTTCTCGAAATAATAAAAAGCTCGAGTCAATATTAAATTTTTACGCTGAAGTGTGTAAAGAAAAAGATCTGCAAGTTTTTATTACGAAATAGAAGAGGATAGAAAGGTCGTCATCTTGCGTGGACAACCGTCTTTCCTTTTATTCAACAACTTCCTCTTATCCTGTTTCTTTCTCTCCATTTTCTTTCTCGCACTCGACAGAGCTGTTTAATCGAAATAAAGATATCACGTGGGAGGATGAAAAAAAATATACATCTCCAGTCTGCCATTCAATCACATGATTTGATCAGTTTTTTTTTTTCTTTCATTCTTTAACCCTTTTAAAAAAATTGATTCCAGTTTTATAATAGTATTTACTTGAGTTACTATTTAAATATACTCTGTTGGTCCTTCTTAAAAAATTTTACTGCAGTATTTTATTAGTTATCCTGCAAACCACAGAGTTTTGTATTATTATATTACTTTGACTTATTTTTCGATACAAAAAATAGCAGAATCGGAGGAAAAAAAGATGGGTCTATTTTTATCCGTTATAGTTATACTCAATTTGATAAACGATCAAGAAAATCGTTTGGTTCTTTGTCTCTTCACATAGCGGCGACTTTTCGATTTGCCCGAAGCCATAAGCCAAAAAGGGCAAAATCCTTCCGGCGATCACTCAATCTTCTAAGGTTTTGTTGATGGCCTTTAAATAGAGGATGGGATGCATCCTTTCTAACAGTTTTCATATATGATAGAGATTTGAAAAACGATAGATGCGGAAAAAATATATATCTTTTCAAGGATTGCTGCTTCTTCAGTAATACTTGGACACAAATATGTTTTGTGCTGGTTCAATGGTCAATCATTAATTGATTGAAAAAAATATTTCTATTGGGATTATCTGTCTCGATCTATTTTTCTTTGCTTTATTGAAACATGCTTTGTACTACAAACAAAAAAATATTCATTAATAATGCAAATTAAAAAAAAAAAAAAAAGGAGAGAAATCAATATTTACGTTGGCAACTCTGTTGTTGATCAACATTTTACGATTTTTTTAACAGAGAGGAGAATTTTTGTTTAAAATATTAATATCCTATTCTAAAGTCCGACTTTTCCTCTTTAAAATGCGCTTTTCAAAATGACTCTGCGATTATTTTTACCCAAGTTATGATCAATTACAGCCAATGTCATTATTTCGATTTTCTCATCAATAAATAAATGTAAAAAAAAAAATTTTTTAAATCAAATTTTGAATTTTTTATGTATAGTAGGACAAATATAGGAATGTTCTCACGCAAGAGAGAGAAATGAACGAAAAGAAAAACGTTTACTGAAGCTTATGTAAATGCAGGTAATTAATTTCGCGAATCCTATTAGCACGACCCAATGGGCGTGTGCCGCACTACCGTGCAATAATGGTGGAAAATTCGCATGAGCTTGGTCGCCTTTTTTGGGGGACTTGACTTTCGATAAACTTGGCAGGTGGCGTACATTTCACAGTAAGTACTTCATAATCCTAATAATACTAACTTTGTTATCGAAATTAAAATGAAATTTGAAAATTCACAAAATATTACTAATTATAATAATTACATTTTTTAATTATGTTAATCAAATGGGTGACGTCATTTTGAAACACTACAAGTGTTTTAAATTAAAACACTACGATTAATAGTTTTTCAGTAAAAAATAATTCAATGTTAAGTGAATTGTCCCAAGGGTATCACTATTTACATTGATTGAAGTTTGTTAAAACAATTCTTTCACATAAGTAATTGAACACTTAAAGTGTTTACAATGTTAAATTCCATAAATAAACTATAGCAATTATGGAGACGAATTTAAAACACTTTTTGTAGTGTAGATACAAAGTGTGTTACAGAAAATATATCTATCCATGTCTAATATCTAATCTCGTAAACAAACTATAGATCTTAACATACTTTTAAGTGTGTAAAAAATGACTATAAAACTCTATAGTTTGTGTAAAGCAATCTACAATTAAAAACACTCAAGGTGAGTTATTCCAATATACTTTAAAGTTACTATAGTTTGTTTATAGTGTTTAACATTGTCAACACTTGAGTGTTTTATGATTAAATACTTTGAACATTTGATGCGTGTTATTTTAACACGTTTAGATTTACAGTATACCTACATGAAGAACTTCCTTCACAAACGTGTTAAAGTGTGTTCAATGTAAAGTGTTCATAAACAAATTATACATGATTTGTAAACACTTCTTACACGTTGTATAGTGTGTGAGAAATCTATAGTTTGTTTACGGTATTAAATATTAAACAAACTTAGCATGTTAAAAGTGTCTACAAGAATAACACACTTGGATTTGCAGTGTATTTCAAAGTGCATCAAGTCTCTTTTTTTCTTCAAATGTTAAAAGTTTAATTAACTATTAAAAAGTAAACATTCAAACGATTTTATATCAACAATTAAAACGAGTTAGTATCAATAATAAAGTCTTAAAAAAAAATTATCCCCGACAATATGAGAGGAGGGTTCTCGCATATAATTAGTATTCTTTGAAAGCCGTCAGTTGGACGTGTCCTGCGGTAAAAAGTAAATCTTGACATGCGGGGGGGGGTAAAAGTATGGGAGTGTAAACGGGAAACAAGCTACACCGTCAACGTCAAAAAGAGGGTGCGAGATGACTTGCCAGGCCCAAGTAAGCGAGTATCTAAAGAGAAGAAGAAAGAAAATAGAGAGAAGGACATAACCCTCATACTCCTTTTCCTATACCTAGAAACTATGGGTACCCTCTTCGAGACCTTGCAATTTACCTCCTCACTACCCTTCTGCGTCGTCTAACGGGTGGCGCATGCTCATCGTCGAATCGACGCTCTGAGAGACGCGATGGAGTCCAACGTCACCGGTGAACCAGCCGTTTTCCTCAGTGCGTTTGGCGAACGGTTCGCGTACAGACGTGTTCCGGGTAAGCTCTGTGTACTGTTTTACAAAACTGCATTATTTTTAAAAATAAACCCTTTTCAAAGATAAATAAATTTTTTAAACTACTTTGTGCCATTATTATAACGTTCTATCTCCAATATCTTTCATGAATTTACTTCCTCTTTTGTTGGATCCTTGCAAGCTCACCCAAAAGCTCAGGTGATTTATCATCTTTCTCTGTCTCTTATAAGCCTATTTTAATTTACCCGAGCTTTATTGAAAGGAGGAAAAATTTTTGAAAGCTCAATAACATCAGAAATGTAATAAAACTTTCGGGGAATTTCATCAAAAACGTTTCTTCTCTATTGTAAACAAGACTATTAAAAGAAGAAGAAAGTCTTGAGAGTCTAGGAAGATTAAAAACATCTTATTTCTTTTTTTTTTTTGTTAATCCTCATCTCGGGATTTATTCCAAAAATTTACTCTCAAATTTTGGGGAACATTGAAGATAACACATGAGCACGATCTACGACAACATTGCGCTCTCTGTCGCCACGTGACTTCGTTTGAGAGCTTTTGAGCTTTTTCGTTATCACTTAAAAAACTTTTTTTATCAATTAATAACCACCAGGGAGAAAAAAAGCTCAATTATTTTTGATTATAAACAATAATATTTATGAAAGCACTGAAGATAAATTTTCCTGTTGACTTTTGATTTCTAATTCTATCAACAATATTCAAGGACGATAAGAAACAATTGTTTCCTTCATTTTTATGAGGGATTAAATATATTCCAGAGGGTGATTGGATGAATACTGATAGTGTTAGTGAGAAGAGATAATTATTGAAGACAAAATAATTCGAAGATTGTTGACAATTAAATAGAAGTTTAAGAGAGAGAGAGAAAAAATGTAAACTTCTGAATATAAATAGACAAAATAGTGTCGTGTTAAAGTGAAATATTGTGCAATAAACAGAGATATTCATTGAGAAGAATCTTAAATATTGAAGATAAAGACTTGAGAAAGAATCCAATTTAACCCTGGTGACTGCTGAAAAATAGGTGCAAGAGTTGTTTTTGGTGGAGAAAAAAGGCTGGCTGGTGAAATAAGTCGTGTCAATAAAACTGGTGAGTTTATTTTAAAATTAAATACTTTTTTTCTTTTCTCTATCATAGATTTAGCAATAGAAAAAAACTAGTAAATCATTTTTATAGATTTTTTCCATTAATTTACGACTTGGGATTTATTTTTATTTCTTCCAGTCTAAAGACAAGGAGTTAGAATGAAATAATAAATGCGATAAATCTTTATACAAGTAACTCCAATACATTAAAGTCTTCAAAGTTATAAATTATTGCGTTTATATCATATAGAATCGTTTAATCTTAATGGAGGCTCTTGCAAGCCTTGAGCGAGTTCACGACCTCCATGCTAATTTGATACTCTGCATCTTCCCGACAAAGTAAAAGGGGTCACACGCAATCTAACTATCGCACCAATGTGCTAGGTGCTTTGACTTAAAATAGAATTGTTTCTTTTATGATTTGATATTGGTAATAAGGGCACATGTCAAGGTTTCATGACAGGTTCATTTATTCCAGTATTATTACCAATATCAAAACTTCAGTTGAAGAATCAAAATAGTTAGACTTACTGTGTAATATTAATTTTTAATTCAAAAGCTCATAGTTGAATCCTTCCATTGCTTACTACCAAAAGACTCAACTATGAAATGTTGAATAAACAATTAACATCACATAGGCAGTCTAATTTCAGTGATTTGATGATGCTGAACACCATCAACATCATCAACATCTAGATGTCAGTAAAACGTTGCGCCAAGTACACGTCTCAAATGATTCTATGAATAAAGAAAACAATGTGTGATAAAAATTGGAATGAATTCATCTGAAACAAGCTATTGGAAATGAGATTGCGAAGTTATTCCAATGAATATTCACAGATATATTCAATTTGAACTTAGACATTTATCTTAAAACTGCACACTGAAGGTCGTCTTCACTCTATCAGTTTAGCTAGAAGAATGATTGAGAATATAAACTATAGAATTATCTTACCTAACTATTCTATTAAAAATATATGTCTGCATCCTTTATCTTATATGTTGGACTTAGGTTCCACTGCTCGATCAACATATTAGAGAAATTGTCACATTTTATTTGTTACTTATCTAGGGAAAGTAAAATATATTTTGACATCATCTTGATGCCATTTATCACATTTTCAATTCAATGGTTTTGGTTTGGTTTAACTCAAACAAAAATTGCTGAAATTACATAGAATGCCAAGACATGAATGAGATGATGTTGAATCCAAGACATCAGAGTTGACAAACTTAGATAGATGTGCATTTGTATGTCTAGTTGGAAATGATACACTTATTTTCTTTGCTTTCACTTGAATTTATAATCAATATAAAGACTTGAAAACATCACAAACATGGAGACCATTTAAATTTACACATCATCCACCCACTTGTTTAAATAAACGAACTCATTCTCTTTGGAAATTAACAATTACCATTTTTTACATCTCCAGTGCAACAATTAAACTGGTTGTCTCACGAAACACAACATAGGATTTGGTATTCTTACTAAATTCCTGCTATTTAGAACAATCTGTCGCAACGTAATTTTCTCTAATGATACTTATTATGACCACTCTGACATTTACAAGCCATCCAGACACGTTAAAATGCATCTTCTCTCCACCTCTTTCACGTTTGCCTAAATAAAATCCCCTTATTCTTTGTTCCATGTCCGCCTATTTTGTATTTTTCTTATTCCTTTCAACTTATGTCTCATCTTGACTACATTCCAGCTTTCAAGTCTCCACTAAGACTACACTTTTCCATCTTCATCAATTTACTCTCCAGCACCTAGATGTTATGACAAGTAAAAGAAACATTATTATCAATTAAAAAGTTTGCTGAAAATATTTTTGATTACTATTATGTGCTAAAAATGAATTAAGATATACTGACTTTCTAAAATTGAATGAGGAAACATTTTACTGGTTTATCCAGTTAGGTATAATTTTACTGTAAAATTAGTTATTTCGGGTCCATTTACTAATTAAGCCAGTAAAAATCTTGAAGATTCATTCCAGGATTATGGCTCATGATGTCACGCATGTCGATGTTTTATCATTATTTATTAATGTGCAGTTTCAAGTGTGTATAGTTTACCCAGAACAATTAAATCATTTCTATGCATTCATTGATAAATATATTTTCAAGATGAACATCAAGACAAAAAGTTCTGTCTCGTTTCTGCATGTAAATATGATGAATATTAAATCACCAGAATAATCCTTACGTTGTGAATAACTTTTTTTTAAGATAAATAATATTCCTATTCGATAGATATTTGAAAGATGAGATAAGTTGTATTGTCATTTGATTAATAAATTTCGATATTTTTAAATGAAATAAATAAGAATGAATGAATTGAATCTCTAATCATCGGATTGTATACATGTATTGTTGCATATATGAATGTATAGATATATCTTCTTATTCACTAGTCCAGTTAGCCAAATTCACTGGTTCGATTGGTATCAATTGACTAATTCAACTAGTAAAGTATTATTCCACTGATTCAACCAGTGAAATTTTACTATTTCCCATCACGTTACTGAGCAATGCTATAATTAGTAAATATTCACTTGGAATTAGTCAGTAGTTACTAATTCTTTTTTTGACAGTACTAATCTTCTTGCATCAAGAGATTGTTTGAGGAATGAGTGTAATAATTAGTTTGACTATAAATCATCAACGTAAAAAAGCACAAGCTCTCGCTTTCAGCCAACAAATTGAATCGATAATTTTTATTGATATAAACACAACGAATAATTACAGAATTCGACGAATATGATGTAATAATAATCACGAATAATAATTATATTGACATTTTTGACGAGCTTGAAGTTCAGTATCAATTTTGTAGCTCGTAATAGTCATGTTGTCATCCTGTCATATTAATAAAGATAAAATGATGAATTGAAAAAGACCAGAGAAAACATAATAATAAAGTATGAAATGTTGAATACAGCAAACCTGTAATACCTGTTTCGATGGGGTTTAACTTCAATTGGGACAAATCGACGCCAATCATAAATAATTGACAGGCAATCATGCAAGGATTTGTATTTTGGACTTTCTTGTATTCTCAAGTCTACTTCTCTGTTATTCATCATTCTACTAGATTCCCTCTAATACTAATTTTCCACAATTAATTTATTTTTTAACAGTCAATTCCCTTTCAATTAATTAGATTCATTCATTCAAGTTGGTCAGTCTTTAATACATATCGGAAAAGTGAGTGACTGAATTCTCATTGGTTGAAAAGTTAAATCATCATCCAATCATCACTGAAAGTCTCTCTTTTTATTTTTCATAGTATGTCAAGACTGATTGTTGTAAAACTTTGTTAAGGAATCAACAGCTAGAATTAGAATATACAATTACCAGTCCATTCTCGTAAATAAAAGTAGATAAAATGCTAACTATCACTTTGACGTCGTTTATTTAATGCACTAAATGTTTCCTTATAACAAGTATTTGAATTTTTCACGCGTGGTAGGATCACTTGAGCTTTTTTTTCGACGTTATCCATGACGCTACGACGTTGGAGGATTATCTAGAGAAAAAGGAACAGTTGTATACCAATACGGATGAATTACGTCTGCTGTCTCGCCAACTTGTGTGTAAGCGAAATCGACAAAAGAAAGAAATTTTCAACAACGTATGAGTTTCTCTGCCACATCTCCATTCATACACATATTTGTTTTTTCTGTTTTTCCTTTTTTAGTATTTTTTTTTTTTTTTTTGTTACACTTTTTTTTCCACGTATTATACATCAGCACTTGCATATAAAAAATATTTTGTCGCCAAGTAGTTTACGGAACAGAAATACGTAAGCTCACAAGGCTCACAGAGAAGAATAAAAAAATTCTCACTTACAGTTTGTTTGTTTTTTTTTCTTGTTGTTGTTGCAGAGGCGAGAATTTTTTTCATTTCCTGAATTTCATGTACTCGCGTGTACGAAAATAATATTTCAAGGAATTTTAATATAAATTATTCATGAAAAAAAATTTTTGTCGGCTTTTGTTGGTGAAGCTCTAACGAATATAATCTTAACAATTCTCTTTATTTAATTATTCCAGACAAATGAGTGTTGGTAGAAATATAATAAGAGCGTCATCTTGTAGCTGAGTATGTAAGCTATCTGATCCACTACTTTCTAAAAAGAAATTAGTAACTATTGACTAATTCCAAGTGAATATTTACTATTTGTAGCATTGCTCAGTGACGCGATGGGAAATAGTAAAATTTCACTGGTTGAACCAGTGAAATAATACTTTACTAGTTGAATTAGTCAATTGATACCAATCGAACCAGTGAATTTAACTAACTGGACTAGTGAATAAGAAGATATATCTATACATTCATATATGCAACAATACATGTATACAATCCGATGATTAGAGATTCAATTCATTCATTCTTATTTATTTCATTTAAAAATATCGAAATTTATTAATCAAATGACAATACAACTTATCTCATCTTTCAAATATCTATCGAATAGGAATATTATTTATCTTAAAAAAAAGTTATTCACAACGTAAGGATTATTCTGGTGATTTAATATTCATCATATTTACATGCAGAAACGAGACAGAACTTTTTGTCTTGATGTTCATCTTGAAAATATATTTATCAATGAATGCATAGAAATGATTTAATTGTTCTGGGTAAACTATACACACTCGAAACTGCACATTAATAAATAATGATAAAACATCGACATGCGTGACATCATGAGCCATAATCCTGGAATGAATCTTCAAGATTTTTACTGGCTTAATTAGTAAATGGACCCGAAATAACTAATTTTACAGTAAAATTATACCTAACTGGATAAACCAGTAAAATGTTTACTTATTCAATTGTAGAGAGCACAATCAAACATTATTCCAACAACCCGGAAGTCTAGAAAAAATAGTAGTAGAAAAGGAGTGAGAGCAATTAAACATCAATTTGACAGAAATAAATACGACAAATGGGCTTTTGTAATGAATGAAATTTTTGCAGGGTTAATTAGTTGGAAATGAGAGTGGAATGGAAATAAACAAGACGTTTTTGTGTAATTGACTGAGATGCAAAAGTAGCGAAACAAAGTTATTAGTTGACGAGAAATGAACGAGTTGTTGAGTGACAGTGCGCGCGGGAATTAAGTTCTAGATGGAAGGAAGGAGAAATGTTGAGATGATGGCACAATGCACGGTGGAGAGAGTGAAGCTGTTCCAAAATGAGGTCGACATAATTGCACCCCAGTCATAGTCGGTTTGAATATATAGGGAAGGACTAAAGGATGGTCGTTCATCCATTGTCTCACGCAGGCTCGACCAGACTCTGATTAAATACTTGACACATCTCTTGGGTCTGTCCTGGTACGACATAACTTTGTTCGAATTGTAATTACGAGCCAAATCGACCGCTGGATACGAACGAGTTCTCTAGGGTCGATCCTAAAACTCAGAAACTTTACCAGAACTATGGTCCCTCTCACATTGCACCGAACTTACTGTTGGGGGAGTAAAGTAAAGTTTCTCTCTTATTTTCATGGCTATTTCGTCAATAGAAATACCGGACAGACATTTTTCCTGAGATTCAAAGCCAGTTAATGATTAGCGTTATAGATATCTTTATTCACTTCATCAAACATTCCTTTATATCATTTTTTGTCCACGGGGTAGCAGGGAAATATCAAGTGATTTTACTCTTTGTTGTATTCGAATTCGATTGATGGAAAATCTAAACATTTTAGTGCCAGTGTTGGTAGTAAATTAAAAGTAAATAGCTTTCTGGTATACTCTAATTAGTCAAACAGCAACGAAAAATCGTGATAGAGGTGTAATAGTAACTTCATTACCAGAAAAAAACACTTTTGATCATGTCATTTTTGTAGAAGAACTCTAGTGACAATATTACTGCACGGTGTTTGGTAATATAATCATTTCCGACTTCATTACTCCGACTTTTTAATCTAATACATGTGTTATAAACAATATAAAATCATTCTATTATTGAGATTCTCATATAATTTACTCAAAACAATGTATTAGAATGAATATTAATAGGTTAAAGTGTTGAAATGACATTATTTCCTCACTTATCCCTCAGCAAACATCACTACTGGTATTTAGACTGCTGTGTTCTGGCGAAAAATCATCAAATGTTAATCAACCAGGACTCATTTTAAAGCTTAAAATCTTTACTTTCATAATCCTCCGTTAAAAAAAAATTTTAACCTCCTCTAGACCTCTTTAATGAAGTATAAAGTGAAAAACGACTACTTTTGAGTCTTTTTTTTAATTAAATTGAATAAAACATTGAAAATAAATTTTTCTATGCTACAAAATATGAAAACAAGTATTCCATTAGTCACAAAGTGTGTTAAAATTATTTTACAAAATAATATAAGAATAAATAAGGAAATGATTAAACAATGACTTAACAACTTGAGACATTTTACATGATAAAAAATATTATTTTCTGATTCCTTTGTACATTTCTTGTAACTTAGACCTTTTAGTGAGACATTCTATCATTATCTACAGTACGGCATTGGTGCGCGAAAACGTTTAGCGCAGTAAAACCGGTTTTAAAGGATCTAACGAACTGTGAAGCGACGTTAATTGAGACGGTTACGAAGCTACATAGGTATTTCACGGAGCGAGTTACAAACGGTGACAGGTGTAAAAGGGAAGCATGTCGCGACTACTTTGGTGTTTCAGGTGTTAATTTACTTAATGGGAAATTGAATCAAAAGGTAAATAAACAAAAAAATATAAATGTGTGAATCTAAACTATATTCAAAGGAACCTAAATCGCTAATTACTGCCAATTATATGTGTGCTCGTGTTTCTAAATATTTTTGATGGTTAAAGTGTGTTAGAAATGTGAAGGAAAATTATTATTCATCTATTTCAAATGCATAATATATTAATTAAGAGAAAATGTAATTAACATTCCTTTATACCAAATCTTACAGCTGCATTGATTCCAATTTATTTTTAATATTTACTTCACTACATTGACAACATTTCTATGGTTTTCTTGACTATTATTAACTTCATATTGACCACATTGCTATGATTTTAAGTTAAAATCCATGGTAATGTAGTCGCAGTGAAGTTAATATTAAGAATATTGAGAATTAATTTTAAACACACTGCAAATCGTACTGTTTTATTTTAATGCACTTAATGTGTTTTAAAATGACGTCATCTATTTGGTTAACATTGTAAAAACTTTAAATGCACTTGGAAGTGTCTCAAAAAGCTACTATGATCTTAATCAAATTGGTGGTGTCATTTTAAAACACTTTAAATGCATTAAAATAAAACACTACGATTTACAGGGTAATTTTATCAATGTCAAATTAATTCAAAAGATATTAAAAATAAAATTGAATCAATGTATTCAATGTGAATAAAAGACCAAACTAATGTAATTAATGTAAAAATAAGATGATAACAATGTAATCAATGTTAAAGTAATACTAAATATTTCGACTCGGGATGTATTCAATGCGGAAAAAAGACCAAATTAATGTACAGTAGAATTCCTCACAGTGCAACATCTCATCCTGTAACATTTCTCATACCGAATGATCATTCATGCTACGGAATGTAATTGAAATAATGGAATGTATATATTAATTCATCAAAATCAATTTAAAAAAATGTGTCTAGATGTACTTTGTGCCTAAACGACAAACTTCCCATTATTAATTGTTTATAAAAAATTCACATTGTTATAAACAATTTGTATTTGTTAAAAATTATATCTTGTCATAAATAACATTATTTTGTCGAAAACATCCAAGTCCATGTGATAGATGCATTAGTTAATCAATAAATACAATTTTCAATTATTTATAACAAATTCAAATTATTATAAACAATGCGTAATTGTTGAAAGCCATATTTAGTTGTGGACAATAATGTTTAGTCAATATCGAATTTATTTTCAAATGAAATTGTTATTCTTTTGCTTAAAAGTATTTTAAATAGTTAATCTTGTCATTTATTTATTAGTTTTTTCGTTATAAAAAAAACGGCTCGATTGAATTCGTTCAAACTTCTTACAGATCTTCTTTATAATAATATCTTTCGAATAAATTTTGTTTGAAGTCGATATCTCAATCCGTTCTTGAGATATCGAAAACGAAAAAAATGCTGACATCCGTACGTACATATGTACGTACGTACACACACACATCATTCTAAAAATTGGCCAGTATGCTTGAAATAACCAATCGACCCAATTACAATAACTTCCTTATGGGAAGTTAATAATGTTTAAATATTTTTTTCAACAATTTTAAAGTTGTCACTGGCCCAAAACAAGCATATCATTCATATATCATAAGCTTCAGTCAGCTAGAGAACGATAGAGTCCAATATATTATACAGATAAACATGCTAATTTTGGTGGAGTTGGGTGTAGGTTAAAGTAGACGCCTCTAGTACGTAACCTGTACACACCTACGACTTACTACTACACATAGTTTGAATACTGCTTGCTCTAAAACACGCGAATTGAAACAACTATCTACATGTCTCCCTTGCTCTTTATACACAAAGCAACATACACTGCACAACCTTACACTCAATGCATATGCATTGGTGGCTGACGAATCCCAAACGTAATAAAGCTACTACGTAGTACACCACATCATCGTGGCCTCCAGTGATATTGCATTCTTGTTATCTGGCAATGCTTGATCAAGGCTATAGGATTGAGTGTCAATGATTCCTTTCCAATTAAGCTTCATTAACTCACTCAGTTGACTTCATCAGGT
The DNA here is from genome assembly GCA_028641665.1 of Chelonus formosanus. Taxonomy (NCBI): domain Eukaryota; kingdom Metazoa; phylum Arthropoda; class Insecta; order Hymenoptera; family Braconidae; genus Chelonus; species Chelonus formosanus. Next base: position 4,006,256 of record CM054000.1, read on the forward strand.
TGAGTAAATAGTCCAAATCGATGCTTTGTCATGTTGCTTTTCAACTTGATCCTTCAAAATTACCTGGAAGAAAAATTTAGTTCAAGTGAGTTTGCTCCTTGACTGATCTAGAAGTTTTGATGCAGCTGATCAAAAGGTGCTAATAGGTTGAAAGACAAAAAAGGCTGTATCTCTGTTAATAATGGTTGGAATTGGATCAACCATAGCTCATGTTGAAGCTTAGAGTCTACAATTTCAGAATAATTTGCTAAGAAAATTTTATCATCCCCTCCAATGCCAGGAAAAAATACAGAAGTTGGATCCTTTGATCATTGATTTGGTGATAAACTTTGAGGAGGGTTTAAGAGCAGAAACATTTTTTTCTGAGTGATTTGATGGGAAGGGGGGTGTAAAGATTGAAGAATTTTCTTTAATATGATATATTAAAAATTGATAATAGGTTCGTTTTTAACAAAGTTATCACAAATGAACCAATTAAGCTTAGGTTGTAATTAATGTATCGATTTAAAATTGGACGAGATTTGGTTTATGTTAGTAAATTTGGTGCCCAACATGTTGGAAAATGAAAGGCGAACTGCAACTGTTGATATTCTAAAACATGAAAGATCAAATATCATCACAGATTCTATCAATAAAGTAACCAATATCAACTAATAATAAACTGTTCCAACCGAGCACATTGCAACCAATAATATATTGCCTTACAGCATTGGATAATAGGATTCACGGGGAGTGGTTGGATTCATAAATGTGCTGTTATATGTTGATATGATTTATTGCTTCAACCTGCTTCCATCGATCGCCGCATTTTCAATTTATTAGAGACCCATCACTGCTGAAATTTACCTGTCTACATTGATATGGATGATCATTTGCATAAAAATAAATTCGAGCTGGAAAATATGTAATAACATTTTACAATATTTTTTACTCATAAATTAATTCATTGAATTAGCAATCACATTTATTTGCAAAATTGGAATATATCCAGTTGGGAATAAAGCTGTAATTTTAAACAGATAAAATATTCTGAAACTTCAATATCTGCTACAAGCTTTAGAATACTCGTACAAATATTTGTCTATGTAGTTTTAAAAATTTCTGGTATTTAATGTAATCAGCATATTCAATTTTATCCACCAAAAACAGTGGAAAACAAGTTTTATTACTATCAGAAAATGTTGTGTTACCATAACAAACTTTCTGAGAACAACGAATCGTTCTGCTCTAGAGAGTGCATTATTTAATATGGCGGAATCGTGCCACTTCGGATTATTAATTTTGAAAATAAACTATTTGAAGACATTATGAGATAAGTAGAAGTCAGTTTCACGTAATCCAAGATGGCATGATTCTTTTAGGATCATTTGACCGTAATAATACCACTTAATAAAGTTTATATTTCAACTTTTTAATTCGATACAGATATGAATGTATGCGCGCGCATAAATAATTATGTACAGTTTCTTCCTTATTACTATAGTACTGTTTAATATAGTTTGAGACCTACAGCGATATTCATTTAAATCCTATATTAAAACTACTGTTCACTGATAGTTTTCAAACATTGTTTTCAGTAAAGCTGCTAATATTTTTTTTTCTAAAGAACGATTAAAATTTTTTCCAAGTCTATCAAAGCATATCCACAGACAATGACTGACTGTTAATGAATCGTTGGAGATCAACGATTATTGACTTCCATGTCTAAAATTATTTCTGTCAATCAATCATTGAACAACTTGAAAGTTCATTTAAAATTTTCATTAAAACTCGTATTTACATAAAATTTTCCAACTTGAAAATGATAAATTTTGTAATTAGAAGGGGCTGAATATTAGTTCGACAATTTATTGTAAACTTTAATCAAAAATAATAATTTTAAAAGCTCTCCCCATATGGTGGAAAATGATGGCAGATTGTAGACGACAGCAATTAAAACCATCATATTTTCAACCGGATATTACGTGGAATAATCAGCGACGAAAAAATACTTGAGTTGTAACTTGGAAAAAAAAGTATGAACGGTGGAGAAAGCGCGTGTTTGATTGACCTAAATCCTGGCTCAATCCGATGGAATAGGTATAGACGCATTGATTATCACAACGTGACGGTAAATTTCCTGTCTCGAAACTCTGACTTTCAACGGAAGCAATTAAAAGGCTTTTTTTATCTTTAGAATTCGAGTGAATTTTATTTAAAACACAAAATCATCTCTGCTTATTCAAAAATAACATTTTTCCATGTCATCAACATCAACATCAACAGTCATTGCAAGCATCGTTATATTTTTCTGAGGCATTCTGGATGACATATACTGATAGAGGGATTTGTAATAATAAAGGAGGCTTCTTAATTGTTAAAAAATATTCAGTAACAATTATGAAATTATATCTTAACTATTAAACACAGCTTTGTTACAGTACAAAAAATATTTTTTAACAGTTAATAAATCTTCTTGACTATTAAAGAGTATTATGTGATCAATACAGTCCATATTTTATTGTGGATAACATGGTTTTTTTAATATAAAATGACATAACATTCGTATGAGGTTAGGATTTGGTTTTATTTTATGCATATTTCTATTAATAAAATATATGCATAAGGCAAAAAGTGAGGTTATAAAGAGTGAATTGATAAATATGACAGTTCTGATTGATATAAGGTTAGGTGGCGCTGTAATCGTCGGTTTATTAATTGTTAAAAAATATTTCTTTACGATAAAATGAGATTTATTTATTATAAAACCACTAATGTGTTGATAACTAAGACTATTTTATTGTTATAAAATATTTATTAACAGTTAACGGAACATTGATTTTAATAATTAAAAAATCTTTTTTTAATCGTTATAAATCTTTTGCGGTGTTGCCACGTTCATGATTTGCTAAAAAATCTTAGATTTGTTTTAGTCATTTTTATTAACATAAGCAAGCTTCATACGTTTTGAAAAAAGAAGAATTTACGTAGAATATTCGCAAGACTATCATCGGATCATGGTTGAGCTAGTATTGACCATCAAATGATGCCATCATCTAGCCATGGACCCAATCAGACCTTGCTTAGATCATGACTGGATGATACCACCAACTTAGCAGCTTCTGTTTAAATCCTGATCCATCTAGGCATTCATACTGGAACTGCTGAAAATAATTATCATAAATCCAAGTTCATTGGACTCATCATAGTTCTTTTGTAGGAGGCCAAGTTGGGGAAAGTCTAGCAATCATCTTGGATGATGATAAATAGAATCCAGGAGGTCTAGGAGTATTTTTTCTGAGCGAAAGACTAGAGCATCGATCGCAAGAAGAATTAACGTTGGTGTCAGATGAGAAAAATAGAAGTAATCTACTGGTCGGTGGCTTGTAACTAATTACCCGCCGAGGATCGTGATTACACCGCTTTGTCAGTCGTCACTCCTTTTACCATCTCGATTTGCATTCCGACATTTGTTCCACCAAAGCCGCGTTGTCTGTCTTGGCTCGTAATGTTCCAGGCCAACTTGAAGGGATCTTGGTGCTGTTATGCTCAAATATATTAACTAAATCTTAAAGATTATCTTGCTATTATTTTCAATATAAACCTACGCGTAGAGTTCACTTCTTTCATATAATTACCATCAACTTCAGCTAAATATTTATCAAGCATAAAAGCTAAAAGAATACTCAAACTGACAGGCTTTCTATTAAAGAGGAAACTCATGCAGCTTTGCCCTCTATCGATCGTTAACTCTTTCACTTACCCTTTATATTAGGAAAGTAACGAAAATTGACAAAGAGATCTTGACTTCCTTTGTCTTTCGTCTTTTTTATCATCAATAAAGTCTAGTGATCTTGACAATAATATCAAGTATAATAGAGATCGAATTGTCAAACACTGAACGTTTTGTAGTTACTATTCAATTGATATTGGATCGTAGAAAATCTTGAATATTTCATCGGAAAATTACAAAGAAACAATTTTTTCTTTGTGATCCTATTTTTGTTTCCTGATGTTGTAATAAAAATTATTCCATTTTTATTTAATCAAATATTCATATCTATAGACTAAAAAAAAAAAATCATATTTTGAAACATTGTTTCTTTCTATTAAAAAAAATCTTGAAAAAAAATTTATCGATCCCCGAAGAATTAAAAATTTCATTCGAATGAAAATTAATAGATTTTTCAAAAAAAAAAGGAAAAGAACTTAATTCATTGTATGTGCATTTTTTTTAATAACAAATTTATATTTTTATAAACAATATACCATTATTTAATCACATAAAGTTATTAATAACAATATTTTATTGATATTTATTGAATATAATCACAGTAATGATAATTCAATAAATTAAAACTATTTTTAATTGTTTATAAAAAAATTGAAATAGTTATAAATAATTTATAATTATTTAGAGTCACGTGAAATCATGAATAGCTATATTGCATTAATGTTGACCTAATTTTTGAACAGTACTAATCATTCAACAAGTCGAATCTATTTCAAAAGTCTTTTTACTTGAATTATTTTACAGTCTTTTTGTTATTAAAAACAAAACGGCTGAACGGAATTTTATTCATAAATCCTCTCAGATATTCTTTATTGCATTATCTTTCAAATGAAATTAGTCCGGAGTCGATATCTCCAGTGGTTCTCGAGATATCGAAAACGAAAAAAAAACGGACGTACGTACGTGTGTTCGTACGTACGTACATTCGGTTTCAAACTTTAAAACATTCTTTTAAATATCTCAGAACGTAAAGATATGACAAAATTACGAATTTCAAAAATCGATTCTATAACAATAACTTCATAATGAAAAGTTGAAAAATCTGTAGAAAATATTTTAAATTATTTTAGCATGTAAATAAAAGTATTATCGAATTATTAAAAATAATTTTAAAACATTTCAAACGACTTAATGAAATTTATAATATCATAGTAAAGTTCTCGAGTAAGGTTGGAGGATATGATGAGCACATTTTATTTGTTAAGCACAATTCAAGGCACCCAGAAGCAGGAATATTTACCTCAACTCTAAACCGCAATGAGTGTGGCTTGTAATTAAAACATTCTTGCTTGGCTTAAAAAGTATCATCGTAATCAAATAGCGAGTTCTTTTAATTTTTTCATTAAAACCAACCACACGAGTCCAATAATATTTCAACTATCAAAAGAATCCAAGCGTAAAAAAATTAATAAAAATTTTTGCTAATTGATTTTTCATTTCATCAACTATCAGAGAATAAAATATATATTTATTCTAAAAAATGCTAACAACCAAGTTTAGTGGATTACATATTTTTGGAGACATGTCTGAGAGCTGTAATACGCAGTCATTTAACGTGCACGTTATGATGTTATGCTGAACAGTATGACAACTGTCATGTTTTATGAAATACTCGACTACACCGAATACCAGCTGGTTAGTAAAGAGGTCATTTAAATTTCGAGGGATTGCTGACCACAGACGATTTTGAAGGTAGACACATTATTTTAATTATCATCCATTAAGCCTGACTACAAGGCTGCCATTTCAACAACAATCAGACCATTTTTTACCTGACTGATCACTGAATTTGTTTATAGCATGCTTGACTTATTTATTTATTCGTTTATATTTGTATATTATTAGGACTAGGTCTAATAGAGGTCTTATTTCACCTAACAGAGGACTCCCTTGATCTAAAAGAGGTCTTATTTGACACTCAACTTATTAATTTATTTATATTATCCTATGACTAAAGCTAGCTCTAATAGAGGTGTTATTTCACCTAACAGAGGTCTCCCTTGACCTAAAGGAGGTCTTATTTGATGCCCAACTTATTAATTAATTTATTATCATATAATTAGAAGTAGGTCTAATAGAGGTCTTATTTGACGTGAGAGAGGTCTTATTAAACCCTTCAATTGTCCTGTAATAATCAATAAATGACCTCCTACCATTTTTAATTCAATTTTCAACAATATATTGTAATTGAAGCTTTTATGATCGACGTTTTTTTTTTCTTCTAAAACTTGTAATAAAAAAAATGACTTCATTTTACATTTAGTAATCACTGACATTTGATAGAGAATTACGATAATTTATTTCCAGGTTTGGATAATCTATGGAAGATTGATATTCAAACTCATTCTCCTATTGCCCGACAGTTTTCCGATTTTATATAAATTGTGCTCCATGACATTGGAGTAGAGTAAAAAGTGAGTAAGGAAGATTCTATGTAGATATAAAAATGTCATCTCATAACTCCGGTTCGGCCGTCATCCAGGGAATTGAACATCATAAACAATTCAGAAAACTTCGATTATCAAACTTTTTTCGATAGATATACGAAGACGACCAAGATCTGATCACATTCTATTACTTTTTGTTCCTATTTCTTACAATTTTAGCTGTTTTTAAATTATTTCTTTTGTATAAAAAACAAATATCCAACATCTCTTCATCACTATCACATCAATCCCATTAGAAGAAAAAAAATATTAATTATTTTAGAAAAGATATTTGATTTTATTAAAAGAGAAAAAAAGAGAGCTTTACGTGATTTATTTGTTGAAGATTACCTGGTAAGACAAGACAGTGCAGCAACTGTGCAAATTTTCTTCATTTGTGGCAAGTCAAAAGCGAGGATTTACGTGGTTGACATGTTGGTTTATGAGGACCATTTGTTTGGATCGCCTGTGTCCATGGCAAACAGAGCCTTCAAGACAATCCTCTTGGAAACCGCGACGAAATACGACGTTGAATCGAATACTTTAGTCCAAGGCGTAAGCATTTACCTTTCTCATTCTATGTTTGAGCTTCTTTCTCGGATCTCACAGTCACAACCAGACGAAGCCCCAAATCCAAATTTCCCTTTTCAATCTTCTGACAAATTCACGTTTTTTAACCCTTCGAAAACAAAGCCTATTTCTTTCTTGATTGGTTTGTGTCTTGGGAAGCAGTTTCGGTTTTTTCTCTTAGATTTTAGCAAATAAAAAATTCTGTCCAGTTTAAGAGTTAACTTATTTATCCTGTCAATGAGTCTATTCTCTTGGCGGGTGGAAGTCTTTCACAATAACGACGAGCGATTTGGTTAGACAGAGCAGTATCGATCTCACTTGGGTTCTGTAGCCAAACGACTGTCGGAACTGAAGCTTCCGGTAAATCCGTGCCAATGTTTATTTTAGTACTTGTTTGATTGAGTATTATTGTCTTGAACTAAATTCATGAATAAACTACTTTTTACTTGACTAGTGAGTTCCAGAAGTCACGAAGATATTTGCAAGCATCAGAGAATCTTTTATGTCGAAAATATCTGAATTATTAATTAGCTTTTCAATATTCTAATCAAAGCAGTTGTAGATTGTTTCATCAATAATTGTATACATAGTAAACAATAGAACCTAGGCGATGAATTAAAGAATATTATTATTGAAGAAGAATAAATTATAATAAGCTGGGAAAAGATGTCTGGTCAAGACTAGTTTCAGTCGTAAACTAAACATAAACAAATCAGTTACGTATTACTAATATCGAATTCAGTTAGTTGTCAATCGATACATAGATGGAGACAGAATTATTTTACAGTAGTATAACAACTTGATTGGATAGAGAAACATACTCCGAAGCCATCTAGTGTATTTTTTGTGAAATGAAAAGAATACAGTACCGGACATTTATGGTGTGTTAGTTTGGTATAGGATGATAAAGAGAAATCGCATGCATAACCTAAAAAAAAAAATTGAACAGCATTAAGTAACTCTTCAGAATGCAGGTTTTTGGGCCTCAATTTACTTATTCCTGAAATTGGGAAGCTACCACAGTCAAAAATAATCACTGCCTCGATATATGTCATGTATTATTGTATATATACAATAATAGATTAAGTGAGGTCTTCGGATTGATACACGTTAATATTTCGGCATTGCCAATGTTGTTGGAAAGATAACCAAACTTGATCATTCAGAGGAAGTAAAAGTCGTAACAAGGTTTCTGTATCAACCTTACAGAATTTGATATCATTTTAACCAATAATTTTGATCGATGTGTCATATTTAAAATAATTATGCTGACATTTTTAATTTCCCACGCCATTTGCAATGCAATTCGTTATTACTGAATGACCGCAATGAATTTTCTTATAATAGTGTAACCTTATAGAGATTGTAATAATCGATAATATAATTTTGCTACAAAAAATATTTTCTCTACCGAAAAGAAAATACCAACATTGATTTTTTTACCTCCCAACTTAGGATCAAATTGTTTTCAATAATGATAAAAATTTTTCCATCATCTTAAAATATTTTCAGAAAATCACTGGCGCCTAAAATTGGCTCCTTATTTATCTACCCGAAGCAGATGCCGATAATCAGCTCAATAATTTAATTAAGAGAACTACAACAGTTTTTAATTAGAATTAAAAGATAGTAAGAAAAAGCATGAAAAGGCTTTATAATAGCTATAGTGCTTTAAAAGCTACTTGCCTTCTATTGTATTAATTTTTTTACCTCATCTTCCTTTTTTATTTCTTCGATTCTCTTTCTTCTCTTATCTTCCGTTTCTTTGGCTTCCGTGCGCGCTTCATCATGCTCAGTATAAGTCTTATCTACACCAGTGAACTCTCCCGACTTCTTTGACGCGAAAAACAAAGAACTTTCGGATTGAAATTCGTTCATCGCAGCACCTACTTCCGAGAACTATCGAGTTCTAGGCGTTATTCTTACTTTTACGACGATAAGCCTTGACGTAGTTGATAGAGATTTCCGACGTTTCAATTCTATAGTTCCTTTTTTTACCATATCTACTTTCTTAAATCCACTTCGCGAACTTCTGATCTTTCATTTTTGTTTGACCTTATCTATTATGCTACATTTAATACAATCACTTGATTGTGAATAAGATCAATATGTTGATAAGAACCTTTATTTATTTCTATCAGTATAAAAAAAAAAAAAATATTCCTAGAATTTTTTTTTTTTATTGAATTTATTAGCATTGGCAATTCCTGTTGACTCAATAAATCAAAATATTGTGATTTAAAAATCATGAAAGGCTATTGAGAGTTTATTTAGATAGGAAAAATGTGATTAAATAAAAATCAAAACATTCAGTCCAATCAAGATAAAAGAAATGCAATTTTAATATACTTTGTGATAGCATATATTGAATTTTTATTTAGAAAAAAATGACATTTAATTAATACCAAGTTGTTTTATATATTGAGCATCAATTTAGCTTTCGAAAAAAAAAAAAACTTCAAAAAGTTTATTTGTTGATGAACTATACTCAGTTTAAAAAACAGTCCTACCTTTTTTCATAAATAATTAAATATCTCGAGAACTATTAATCGTAGAAAGCTAAGACTGGTCTCATTTTATTCTTCATAAAAATCTCTAAAAATTATGTAAAGCATATTTTAATCTCCGATGCGTTGTTTTCAAGATATTTAAGGAGGTTGGCACTGTAGGATGCAGGGCAGGTGGTGTGAAGAAAGTGCCTGTGTATATTGTATTGAAAAAAAGAACTTTAAATTTCTGCCCTTTTTCAAAGCGTATTAGCTAGACTAATCAAGGATTTATTTTTTAAATTAAAAAGCAAGTAGGTGAGGATACTTAACCTATTTAGGTCAAGTAAAAATCATCACAGATGATCGTGATAAAGTGGCTAACGTCTGTGGCTCGATGAATTAGAGATCCTTAGACGAGAAAAAAGGAGACAAAAAGAAGATGAAAGGTTACATCTTTGGGTGACTAATTAACCCCTAAGGTCGTTAACATGTCTTCAGCGACGAACAAGAGAATCAACGGTAATTCTTTATGCAGGCTCATGCCCTTCATCTAAATCTTTTGCTGACGGTAATTCTGCTTTTCATTCGAACAATGGCAATTGTTATGGACCTCAAGTAAGTGAACGACACCAATGACAATGCTACATACTTGCTGGTCCGACATTACGAATGACTTTCCGAGAAATATCATTGACATTTGCCGCAACTTCAATTATTTAACGATGCTTTATTTTAATGAATTCTTCTAAACAATTCCATTCCTCCAATGTCGTTGTCTCATGTTGGATTTCAAATGAATGGACTCTCTAAAATTGAATGAAGAAACATTTTATTGGTTTATCTTGTAAGCTATAATTTTACTGTAAAATTAGTTATTTCGGGTCCATTTACTAATTAAGCCAGTAAAAATCTTGAAGATTCATTCCAGGATTATGGCTCATGATGTCACGCATGTCGATGTTTTATCATTATTTATTAATGTGCAGTTTCAAGTGTGTATAGTTTACCCAGAACAATTAAATCATTTCTATGCATTCATTGATAAATATATTTTCAAGATGAACATCAAGACAAAAAGTTCTGTCTCGTTTCTGCATGTAAATATGATGAATATTAAATCACCAGAATAATCCTTACGTTGTGAATAACTTTTTTTTAAGATAAATAATATTCCTATTCGATAGATATTTGAAAGATGAGATAAGTTGTATTGTCATTTGATTAATAAATTTCGATATTTTTAAATGAAATAAATAAGAATGAATGAATTGAATCTCTAATCATCGGATTGTATACATGTATTGTTGCATATATGAATGTATAGATATATCTTCTTATTCACTAGTCCAGTTAGTCAAATTCACTGGTTCGATTGGTATCAATTGACTAATTCAACTAGTAAAGTATTATTTCACTGATTCAACCAGTGAAATTTTACTATTTCCCATCGCGTCACTGAGCAATGCTACAAATAGTAAATATTCACTTGAAATTAGTCAATAGTTACTAATTTCTTTTTAGAGAGGAGATTTAATATTAATGCGAGGGTACTATTATTTACCGGGTGTGAATTAAATGGAAGACTTTCAACAGAAGTCAGTGAAATAAATGTTAAATAAAAGTTGGCTGCAAGTTTTATAGACGAGAGCAGCTGATGTTGCAACAAAGATGTTTAGCGAGCCGACACGTTCAACATCGTGGCACGTGCCTCACGTATCTTGGCAACGCGAGCTATATAATTCAAGGAAAATCAAGCCATTAATAATCGCTTTGCGCTTGTCTACTTCCTCTCCCCTATATTGCTCTACCTCCAGCAGCATTCTCTCTTTCTAGAATAGGCTTCCTACTGCGATGTAACAACAATCTTAAACTCGCGTGAAGCAGCCTAGGACTAACAGATAATGAGAGAGAAGGATAAGAATGTTATGAGTTTCATACAATCACGGAAGATGAGCAGAAGAGGAACAGCCCATAGTGCTTGTGCTACTGAACGATGCTCATTACGCTAGTGCTCCTCTATTCTAGATGAATAATTAATAAAGCAGCAGGTTCCCAGCATGACTTGCGCCTTCGACGTGATAGCCCCGTCGAGAATAGATGAGTAACTGAGCCCACCTTTGAACGAGTTATGCAGATGAAATTGAAACCAATTTTAACTTTGTTCTATTTTTTTATCGAAATACATTGCAATTTAAAGTATGAATTTTTTTCTTGCAATGATTTATAAAATGTTATGAATATTTCTACAAATTAAATCACTTGCCCAATATTCTTGAATTATTTATTGCTTTAAAGTAACTTTGAATAATAATGAATTATATCACTATTCATGTTTAAATTTGTTTAAAATATATTCAATAATTATTTATAAATATTGAAATACCTACAGGTATAATCAAATATTGCACAGAAATATTTATAGCTGTCAGTACAATACCATCGCTCTTAAATTAATTATCTCATTAGATAGCTGTAGAAATTATCTAGATAATAGATTGATAATATCTGAGATAGTTGTTTTGGAAAGATACTTTTCGCAGCTGTTTTAAATATTGTCTTTTTAGTATTGTTTAGAAAATAAGACCAATAACATTATACAATTTAGGCAGCGAGTATTTTTTATAACAATGAATAGTATCTGAAGTTTCTAAAACGTCAAAGAAAAAGATTATTAGATTATCCATTCATGAGTTAAAGGGATTTAAAATCAAAGAGATAATGTTTAGTCATTTGTATCCAGTTTTACCCCATTTTGAGGGTGTTAGAATGAATTTTCGTAAGCTGTGCCGCAATTTTACATTTCTACACATCAAGACGAAGAGAATGAGTCCTCGATCGTCAAAATCGGAGCACTTTTATTTTTTGGCCAAAAAAAATGGAAAGGGGTACCACTTGCCATTTTTTTGCGTCGAAAAATAAAAGTTGTCCGATTTTCAAGTTTGACCATTCATTCTCTTCGTCTTGATGTGTAGAAATGCGAAATCAGGTCAAACATATGAAAAATAATTTATTTCACTCTTAAAATGGGGCAAAACCAGAACTTCCTCTAATTTTAGCATTAATTATGTTCCAATTATTAATTTTCACTAGTGCAATAAAAAGATCTCGTTCTCACGAATCCATTGATATATTTATTATCTATATATGCTTCATAGATACGGAGTTATTAGCAGAAAACTAAGTTGAAAGCACGTTTGAAGTAGAGAGGAAAAATTTCCAAAAAAAAAAATTTTTTTCTTCAACTTTTCCCCATATTCCCACGAGGGGTAATATTTTTTTTTCAATATAGATGCTTTACCATTCAAGCTATCGCAATACATAAATTCGCTAGTTTCTTATGAGTACACGCATATACCGATAGTCGTCGTATTGCGACAGCACCAATATTAGCCCTCTTACGGCATAAAATTCAAGTAAATTAAATAAACCACTGTATTGCTTGTTTATAATCAATACTTTTCTTCGAAAAAATTAATAAACAAACACATTTTTTTAACATATTCTATTAACTTTTTTCCTGATCAACTCTACTGGACAGTTAAATCGATAAGAAAAAAGGAATAAACCATACAATTGTCAAAGCACGTACAGAATCGGATTAATAATTGCAAAAACTTTTTTATTCCCTTTAATTTTAATTCTTCAAGAGTATATTGTTCCGAACAATATGAAAGCAAATGGGTTTCTTTGACGTGGGTATGATATTAATGCAAAATCTTACATTAGAGTTCACAGGGCCATGCAGCTGTGGACGCTACGGTATCCGCATTTATAAAAGCACAATGCCCGCAAACATATCCGGTCGATCGCCACGAAGAACTATAAATATCGAGATTTATCTCGATTAACGTGCAGCCACGTACTCGCGGTCTTTTCCTCGTATAGCAATGGTTACCGCACCAATATTCTCTCCGCTTCTTCATCTTTTCCTACGGCTTGATATCGCGGAAATATCTTTTGAAAGGACTATCGTTTTTCTCCACAAGACTCCCTACCGAGAGATCGATAAATTGGCAAACGTTCAACGGAAAAAATATTGAGATTGAATTATCTTGATCGTTGAGTCATGTTGTGGGAATGTTTATTTTCTTATCTTTGACATTATTTTTCTACTTTTCATGTCCAAGAAATTATTTTTAGATTGTCTTGTACTACTTCGAAGGAAAACGAACTACTCTTCGATCATTTCGATTACACACAGGCTTTTATTTCAGAGAAATTAAAAAATTATCACTCCTTACTGGTCATGACCTACTTAAAAGTATGCTTGTGTTGTCTTAATCAAAGACATCCAATGTCTGTGGCTTTAATTCAGCTTATGATGTTGGATCTGTACAACTATTCAAACAAAATATCCCCTCAGTGGTCTGGGTGCGATCCGAAAGGACTACATGACAAACGTCCCAGTGGAAAGAATAATCATATGTTCTATTTATCATTATTTTTAATTAAATATAATGACGTGAAACGTAAAAAAGGTAGTTGAATAAATGCCTTCGTATCTTTCGTAAAATTTCTTAGATTCAATTTTTAACAATAGGACAAATCCAGGATAGATGGCCATATCGAAATAATTTATAGAACTGTTGACTAGATCTCGCTAGTAACTGTTTTGCATTATGGCAAGACGACGCCATATTGCTCGATTTCTGCTTAAAGTCTTATAAGAACTTAAGGGACCTAAGTCCTGCCTGACTCTATTTTGCTAGACTCTATCTCAAGGGACTCTATATTGCATTATACGTGGGTTCGAAGCTACCACCAACATTTAAGCGAAAAGAATCTAAAAGTAGCGACACCTAGTTAACGATTTTATAAGTTATTTAAAGTGGCTATGTCTCCTTACATGGCCATTTACCTTGGACTTACCCTATGTATATTGTTTGTGCAAGTGTAAGAACGTTTGAAGTAGTGATGAGAGAAAGGAAGAAAAGGTACAAAGAGCATAAATAATTTCATAACTATTTAAAAAATATTTAGGCTGTTTTAACACCTCCCGTCTCTCCATATCACCTCCCATACTCCTTTGAAAAATGTCTCCACCACCTTTAAATATCTAATCTTACCTAACAAAATGGTTTTCAGATGCCGAAAAATTTTTTGAAGTCATTTTTGTCTGGAGTTCCAATTCTAAATAATTACCCCATTACAATAAACTCTCACTGGGGAGTTACTAAATAATTTATACTAGAAGATCCTGATAGTTGAAGATAAAGATGATAAGTTAAAGTGATGATTAAATTCATCTTAGTTAAAAAAAAAAAAGTGTCTTTGATGAAGTGATTAAATTCTTTTCATCATCAGTTTGAACAAATGATCCATCATGTAATTTACATATTATAAGGTGGACCATCTCTGTAATATTGTACGACGCTAATCAATGTTAATAAGATTTGCTGTATAAATTTCCCTAATTTACGTAGAAAACTTTAAATGAAGAATAAAACAAAAAAAAAAAAAAAAAAAAAACGTAGTAATTAAACTCAGATCGGTACTCTCTGAAAGTAAAGAGAATCTTTTTTAATTAGAACTCCACTAGTTTCTTATCCATCAGCTTGTCAGTTATCATTTCAGTGATTTGAAAGATAAGTAGTTCTTATTTTTTCTTTTCTTGTTAGACTTTCGATTGATCTATTATTGAAATAGAATAAAATTAATTCAGTGATAAAAATTCAAATGTATTACTTTTCTTTTTTTTGCTTTGCTACATTAAAATTGCAAAGAGAGTTGCTATTTTTATCAGAGAATAATACTTTTTGAAAAATTATTTACATTTATTCGTGCAATTATTGTATAGGCTATTGTTATAATGAAATTTCACCATTATCTCGTTCTCTTCAGAATTTCCAATCTAAATATAGCTTTTGTTTCTATCATGTAGCGCATCGATTTTATGGGTAGATACATGCATACAATGCGCGTTAATGACATCAATCGAAATTTTGTAAAATTGAATTTTCCATTGTTCTCGTGCTTTTGGACGTCATTGGATTGTACCTGCGAGTCGCCTCGTCAAATCGGATCGTTCGTTGCCTACAACCATTCGTCGATATTCCGACAATTAAATATTCCTAACTCACTGAATTAACTTGATCAAATTAACCAGCAGTCACAGGATTATAACCATCAAATGAAACAATTTAAATAATTAATTATAAATTATACTATTATTATTTTTTATTTTATTCTTTCTTTTTTTTCAATGTCACTATTCAATTGTTTTAATATTTTAACTTGGTGTCTGAGTCGAATAATTCCATCTATTTTACGACTCTTTTTGTCCTTCGAACTGACAAATTAAGGTCAAATAAGTCTGTGATTAGTACATTTATTTATTATAGCCAATACTAATGACGAAATTATTATAACAATTATTATCGTTATTCGCTTGTTTAACCTACTATTCTCTTTTAATTGTGCTGTTTCTTCCACTTACATTCATCAGAAAGACCATGCTCATGAACTTATGAAGAAGGATGTTGAGAAAAGTGACATAAAGTATTTTTTTTTTTATCTGGATTCGAACTTGCGAACCTTAAAATCCTAAGTCTAACACATTGCCACTACGCCATTTAGACTTTAAAAATAATGTTGTTACATTTTATTCTTAAGTTACACATTAGACTATATATTGTAAAACATAAGACTGAGAGAACAGATATTAAGAAAGAAAATTTATTAAAATGACAGATTCAAGTACAGAATCATAAAATGACGTCTAATTAGTCCTAGTCTCAGTCCTAAACTGGAGATAAATAAACTTTCCCCTCGTTGCTATAAACAATCTAATCGTCAAGCAATCGTCGTTAACTAATAAACTGTCGTTAGTCAATTAATAGATAGATGGAGACATTCACATATTTTAGAATTTATATGATAAGAAGGAGAAAATGAGACCAAATTAAAACAAGCGGAGAAAAATAGATAAAGATGAGGACGAAATCAGATGAGCTAAGATTTGAGGGAGAAAAACAGGAGGTGATACACAATCAAGGAAATAATCCAACTAATTTCGGAGTAAAACAGGTAAAATTATCAATATCAGATCTAAAACAGACGAAATTTTTCGACTCAGGTATATTCAATTATTTTCCGATACTTTAAAGACGATAACAAATGATTGTGAATTAGTTTTAAGGTAAAGTTTTCGACATAGCACAGGATAGAGAGAAGCGGACATCATTGGAGGAAGTCTTTACCCAACCTGGGGGACCTTGCCACTAAATAAAAATATTTTTTCCAGTCAAAATAGTAAATTAAGAAGTATTGTAGCAGCATCAAATAGAAGGCTTTATTATCATTATTATTATTATAAAGTTTTCGAAGTAAATTAATAAACAAAACTCTTGATTGGATAGAAAATGTTTGAGTGGATGAGTTTAATTGGAAGAATCTACAAGAGGTACAATTCGTTGAAGAGTGACAAGGTGTACTCGTTCTCCATACGTGGTTTGGGCCGGTGAGAAATTGGAGAAGGCAAACGGAAGAGGAAAACAAGTGGTAACAATGGAGTTTCCGGTCTGTAGGGCTAGAGAACGAGACGGTTAGAGGAAAATTAATACGAAGGAACATTGTCTCTTGGTCTAGATTGTCGTGAACTTTCCGAAATTGTGGTCTCGACACTGGAGGTACTACAACGACAACCAGACTAGTGGGATGGTGGAGCAAAAGAATATCAAGAATAATGACTTTCTGATTACAAGGCAATGTTTTGTTCAAGTCTTACTGTTCTCCACCAAATTAGCTATTTCAACAACTTAATCGCTAAATAATCAAAAGATTTTTTTTTTAGTTTTATCATCTCAGCATCTTTATTCGACGGATAATAAACCTGGAAAATTTTCAAGTAATAAATAGAGAAAGAAAACTGTCATGGTATCAAGAATGAGGTCATGTAGTGCAGTAAAAAAAGTAGGGTATAAAGTCTTCCACTTAACTTGGTCTTTTTTTTTGTACTCAGCATGCTCTGCTTCAATCCACTACTTTATACCTTCATATTAGATTTTCATATCCCTATAAAACCTTGGATTTTACTCTTTAGTTTTTCAGCAAAAGCTTAAGATAAAAAACAGAAAATGCTTGAGGCTATTGGTAAGCTCTTACACCAGTTCGCTAATGGAGTCGATATCTGTGCATCTTAATAGAGCGGTTTTTTATTATTTTTCTCTTTAATTTACCTTCTTCTTCTTCTTCTTCTTTTATTCTTTTTTTTTTGTCATTTTTTTTTCAACTTATCTTTATTTATCATTTTTGCTTTGAATTTTACTGTGATCTCTCAACTACGCGGTGCGCACGAATGAGCCATTCCGCAGAACCGCTTTGCATAAACATGTTGCACAAATCCTCGCAGCATGGATTTCCGATAGAGATGACACGAAGGTTTCAAGGGATTTGCTTGCCGTAGACATTAATATGAATATGGTAGTGAAGAATATCAGTGAAAGGGGGAACGTCAACATGGCAAACTTTATTCGCTATCGTTTGCAAATATCACTCGTGTATATATATAGCTACGTGAAAATTCTTTCTCAATCATGGCTGCAGCAGCACAGTCACTCCTCTCTCAAGATTAATGCATCACTTTGATCTGACAGATGCTTTTGTGTACATCCGATTACATTTAGATTTATAAAATAATTTTTTAAATAAATTCATTAACACCGTCCATCTGTTCGTTGATTGACGAATGACTGAATCTGGTGTTAGCAATACTTGACTTATTTGTTTATGTTTGGTTTACGACTGACGCTAGAATACATCAGACATCTTATTTAATGATATAAATCTTTGCTGTCATTTGAATAAAATTTTAATTCTATTAAGGACGCGTATAACATTTATGACTTTAAAGATTATTGTTTGAATTTGGAATATTTTTTAAAGTAAATAATTCTGTATTGATTAAGATAAAAAAATAGGAACCTTCTCGATAATTTGACCGAAATAATTCATTTTAAAGTCATTATTCATTCAATATTATTTTGACCAGACCTTGAGGCCTTCACTCAATTGGATAGATAAGTCTAAAAATAAGAATTACGCATGCGTACAGACAGTTTTTGTCATTTTGACATGCGCATTAGATTATATTTATTATCTTCCGTCGATAATTAATTTTTAAACTTCAAATTCTTCGTCTTTGTGCATGTCAAAATGACAGAAACTTTGTCTGTACACATGCGTAATTCTTATTCTTAGACTTATTGTGTAAAAGCCTGTAAATATCAGACCGCCATTTATAATAAAAAAAAATCTGGCAACGTTGCTTACTGGTATGTCGATAATAAAGAGGCCTTTACTACTGAAGTTATGCTAATGATATGTAATATCATAAATAAAAAACATAATGATTGCATAAAATATCTTGTTATCTCATAAAAACTAGTGCTTTATAGAAATCTAAATATATTGACTAGTTTTAAAATTAATTAGATATACTCTGTAATTTAACTATACACACATCGTTAAATCATTTCTCGAAATATTATTTCAACAACATCACTTGATGTTAGCTCGTAACTTCAGAATGATAATAAAATGAATATGAAAGAAGAAAAAAAAAAATGATGAAGGATATGAAAGTCCTAATTAATATACTCTAAAAGATATAGCTACAAAGATAAACGTTAATACGTATACATAAATGTGACAACAAAGTTTATGGTAGTGCATAGTACCTGAATGTTTACCATGTTCATGAATGTAAGTATCATCAAAATGTTAGCATTAGAGTATACACTACATAGAATGTCTCTTCAAAAGCAACGTCTAAAGGATACCAGACAGCCAAGTTGTTATTCGTAAGAGGTAAACTGATGTAATGTTTCATAGAGCTTTCATATATAATTCTATACAGCTAATTAAACCGTTATATTAAATAAGAATACCTAAATCATTATTATCATCATTCACAATAAAAATATTCCAATACTCACATTCAATTTCATACTAATGAATTATTCATTGCAAGTATTTATTTGCTAAAGCATCTATTGAAATGTGGATTTAAATATTGAAGAAATATTTTTTACGTATGCAAATATATTACTAACTTAACTACAGGAATTTTGATGAAGCGAGGTGTGCAAATACAATTTCAAAAACACGTTAGTATTACTGTGTTGGCTCGAAAGATCACTCTAGCACTCTTCCTTTGGCTTTTCAAGGTGTTCAATGGCTCGAGAAATTTAAAACGCCAATCAGTGGAGCGTTTCGAATAAATTTTCGCCGATCATTCCCATAAAAAGCAATGGCCCGATAGTAATAGTCCTACCGGCTTAAGCCAAAACTTTATACGAGTCTGCTTTGTAGACTCTATACACAGTCAGTAGGAACATTTTACATACATTCACACATCTGGCTGTTCAAGCACTCACAAAAAAGATATGCTATCGAATATTCTAACCTATTATTTAGTTATATCATCGCTAATTTACTATTTGATGGTGTGAATACTGTTATTCAGCGCTAAATTAACCCAATTTTTAATCAAATTACTAGAAAAAATGAGCGTCAGTGTTGATGACGCTAACCTATACATACTCATAATTTTGTATTGAAAACAATTGATTTTACTCACTCGTGCTGAAATTAAACTCAGCTTCAGTCTAGGAATACAATTAAATCATTATTTACACTCATATTTGTTTAAATCATCACTCACAACACAAAAAAAAAACACAATAGACGGTACAACGTAAACTGAATTGACTCCTGAAATTGAAACGAAGTTTACGGTAAATTTACAATACGGTTTTATTAAATAATATCATCAAATGATAGGCACTACTTGATTTGATAAAATCAATTCACTTTTTACATATTCATTTATTTATTGTCATTAATTAATTTCATTTATGTCCAGTTTTATTTAGCAATGACCACTGCGCATGCTCTACTTGTAAACAAACGTCTGCGCATGCGTTATTTGTAAACAAACAGGAAGGTTTTCATGCCCTTGTGGCGTAATTATAAACTAATTTTAGATATCTACAAAACAAATTAAATTATTTACTTGATATTAGATTAAAAGTATTAATGTTAAATAGTAACCTACAAAAAAATGGATTAATTTTTTAATTTCCTTTAGATGCTCAGTCGACTTTATCTAAATTAATGAATTCTGTTTAATTAGAATGCATAGCTTATAGTGCAATAAATAGTATTGATGCAGCACAATCTCCAACATCTTCAACTCAAAGCCATTCCCATTCGTATGCGCATTACAGGTTGAATGTTTGCTTAGGACTTCAACGAGCTAAACGTCTTGCAAGAATATTTGTTGATAGCTGTCGTTGTCATGGATGGTCGAAGCTTTGCCTTACTTTCCTGATAGCCAGTCTGAAAATTGTTATTGTCAGCTTACTTGTTGTACACATTGAATCTTCACACTTTCAACATCTCCAACACCTCCTTCAACATTTCTAATCTTTGTCCAAGTATTTTTCCCTACTAAAATCTAGTTCTTTATTTTAGCTTTCTCTGTAATTATTGTTATCCATTCTCATTTTTTAGCTTGCTTTTATCCAACAGCTTTTCACTGAAAGCAACACCCGCAGTCTTGAGATAAATCGTTCGTCACCAAGGCAGTAGTGTGGTCGAAGTGAGCCAGAGTTGTAACATCTGTTCTGGGTCGTGGCTTGACCTGAATTCTCTACTCTCCAATCTTCTTCCTCTTCTTCTTCTTCTTCTTCCTCAAGAGAGATCACAGCTTGCGAAAAAAATTTGATATTCTTTTTTTTTATTTCATTTTCTACATCACAATGAGACTACTGGAATTGTTTTTGAATTGTTTTCATGCTGATGCTCGTTTTTCCATAAGATGATGGTTAAAAAGTTTAGCGACAGGTGGTTTATATTATATTGCACATACTTTCCCTTATGAAATTTAAATGTTTCCGTCAAATGCATCTCAAGATGACATAAAAATAAGACAGTATCAATCGATTTAACCACAAGGAGTGTAACTATTTTTGCGGCCATGTGTCCACTTTATTGAATGACATTATCCATTGGTCTCTGTGTAGCTTCAGGATGACAGAAGTGGACAGATGATGACTGGGTTTATAATTTATTGATTTCTTGGAACTGGAGCATTTTAAATAGAACCTGGTCATCAATTCACTTGGTAGCCCATTTTAAGAAATGCTAGGGTCCAGTTCCGATCAGAAGACACATCTAAAATCAATTAATTGTGTAGGATTACACTTAACAAAGTGAATCACTTGATTTAGGTCGTATGAGGAACGATGGAGATGGGAGAGTTGCCAGTGCATAACTGGAAGGTCTTAATAGAATATATTATTTGCAAATAATCATCCTGCAACAATTCTAAATAGTGAATTTCGCATTTTTACTCTCAATTGCTAGGGAATAGTTGATGTAATTTATCCAAAGCTTTTATCCAACAAATTTAAAGACTTTGCCCGGTATCCAAGTATTATCAGATGATGACAATGATGATGTGATGTCTATAACTATTTTTAAAATCTAGATAAGTACCAATATAATTTTCTCGTTAGCATTAATTATCAATAATCATTAAGGACGATTATCCAATTAGTGCATAATCAACATACCCATGCATGGAGGATTGAACCTCGTAGCTTATATTATGTATCCTGAGCTAGCGGCCAGCAGCTGATAATCCACGATCTACGGCTTATAGCAATCGAGTGCAGTAATAGGGTTGTTACGCACTTGATATAAAGCCTCGTTCGCAGTAGACCACGACACGATACGTTCTCTTGATACGCCTGGCCACCTACGACGCCGATACATTGCCACTAAACTCATCCTCTATAGTCCAGCAATCGTAAGCATAAAAGCACCCACTAACCCCTCAGTACCTACAACGACCAACTTCTCTCATCCTCGTTCGGTGTAATGTCGATTTCCGTGCGCATTTCCCAACCACATCGTCCTACTTCACGTACTTTAATGCAAACTGACGGTAACGGCTATATTTATCGGAGACCTGCAACACAACACATAATTGAACATGGCTCGCTTGTGCTTGCTATTTATTACGATTGAGAGATATTATTATTAAAGATTTCTCTCGCTACAAGATGCGAATGCTTATATATTTTTTGAATTATTAATCAAGTGGCAATGAACATTTAAATCAGTTGCTTTTTAGCGAGTGTTGATGGATTTTAAGCTTTTTCTTGAATTTTTTCTGGTAATGTGAGCAATTGGAGAATTTTTACAGTATATGGATCTTGAAGTAGACATCTTGAGCTTCAAAATAACTCCTTACTCAAGAGGATTAGATGAATTTTTACAGAATTATAACCACCTGAGAGCAAAAATTGAGTTAAAATAATCAACTATTTTGTCTACTGATTAATTAATTATCTTAATTCCGCTAATTAATTGATTTACCATTTGTCACGGTCTACCGCATCGAGGATTGGTCTGCAAGTTTACTATTCCAAGTAAACTCCACGAATTATATGAGCATGCCTTGCTTGACTATGAGAGTGGTAAACTTATTGTTTGTAAACTTTGAGAGTTATGTGTTTTAACCAAACTTGGCTTTGTCCTTCCCGTTTATTTCTCATCACTCTTAAGTTTCACTAGAGTCTTAAAATACATTGAATCCGGTAACTTTCCTTCTGCAATATCAACAAAAAAAAATTAGGCCATCGAATAAAGTTAAACAATTGTTTAAGTGAAATGAAAAAATTTTTTTTTTTATATTTCATTTTTAAATGAAAGAAATTGAAAAAAAATTTATTTCACCACCGTCATAATTCACAATGTCATAGTATAGACAAACAAAATCAACGAAAGCCAACGAGTTTGTGAAATGAGAGGAACGGTGGAACAAAAAGAAGGAATAAAATTTAAAAAAATGGGAAAAGGGAGTTGTTAGTATAAGTGCAGTGATTCGGATCGTTCAATTAAAACTTTTTCTTCCGCTTTGAAGCGAAATTATTTTTATTCCAAAAAAAAAAAAAAGCTCATCTGCAAGTGGTGCTGGTTGATGGCATAAATAGCTATCACATTTTTATTAAAATGAATTTAAAATACTCCCAATTATTATAGATATAATAAATCACAGAAATCGATTTAAAAGTAAATATCAAGATTATTTATTTATTTAATTTTTTTCATCTCCAACTTCGTGAACTATTGAACCTTATAATTATTGCTCTAATTCGCGGACATGAATAAATTCATAAAACTGATGGCAGTGTATATAGATAATATGAAAACAGGGGGACAAAAAAAAGCCTCATCCACTTTTATGTTTCGCACGAGTATGAAATTATGAAGGTTGTTGGAGAAAAGGTGTATCGTACCACCTAATGTGAAGGTTTATCCTTTGCCAGTATGTGGAGTTTCCTTTTCATCTGACTTACGACCTATGAGAAACTTGTGGTTGGGTTTTGTAGCTTGAAAATGCCCCTAGCGAATGTTCTAGGTCGTCGTCATCTAGAATGTTAGTGTATGATATCTTCAAGGATGATGCTTATAAAGCATCACTATTCATTGTCGAGTCTCTTCATGCTAGATATAATGTCAAAGTTCCCTCCAGAGTTATTTTACATCGTATACAAATTGTGTTAAACCACATAATCAGTTTAATTGATGTAATTATTTGTAATGGATAAATAAAAACTTGGACTATTAAATACCGAGTCAAATGCTCAGAATTTCGTGGAGTTTTTATTTTATTTTCTATTATTCAATTATTTAAAATAATTTTTAACCAATTAAATAAAATCTAACAAAAAAACACTAGAGAAATTTGTTTTTATCATTGCTTTTTAGATTGAGAGTATGATTGTTTGTTCAAATACGAATTTTTTATCTATTTATTTAAACAAATGCAATTGATAAACAAAATAACATGGCTAAATTTTTTTTAGGTTATGCTACGAATTCAATCAATAGTTTGATAAAATTTAGGTAGATTTTTATTCTATTCATTACAAATCCAAGTGTTTAGCAATTATATACTTAAAGTGTTTGCAATGTTAAAAATCATAAACGAACTATGGTAATTTTGTAGACGACTTCTAAACGTTTATTGCCGTTTATCAATATGCTATAGTTTGTTTATAATGTTTAACATTGTAAACACATTAAACGGTTTATTACTAAACATCTAAATTTTGTCTACTATTTAGTTACTTCACAGTAAATCCAAGTGTGTAGAAACGAAACACTCAAAGTGTAAACGGCATATACAAACTATAGTAATTTTATGGACGAATTTTCAAACACTTCTTGGTGACTATCAATATGCTATAGTTTGTTTATGGTGTTTAACATTGGAAACATTTAAGTGTTTTATTACTAAACACTTTAATGCACTTGGATTAAGATTATTTTTTAGTAACAAAAGATAATCTAACATGAAAACACTAGAGGGATTCGTTCGATAATTGTAGGGAATTTTTGGAGAACAACATTTGTTTTTTTCTTTCAAAAATGTTTCCTCTCTACTCCAAACGTTCTTTACTCGCAAAAACAATTTTGTGTAATAATGTGTCTTATTCTACGTCTTGTCCACGTCTATAATGAATTGGTTGCATCATTCTGCATTACTGCATGCATAGATAACGTTTTGAAACACTTATAAGAGTCTATCACTAAATTGCCTGTATCACCAATAAACCTCCCTTTACCCTAGACATTATTGAATAAAAGAAAGGAACAATAAAAAACTGAAAGCTATTAGCTTTATTCAATATTGTTAATAATTATTATTCTATTCTTATTAAACAATTTTTAATTAAAAAATAAATTTAGTTAAATTAATATGTAGAAAAATTTTATTACATACAATGTTTTTTAGGAAATAAAATATTTTTGCAAATGCAATTGATAAACAAAAAAAACCCCAGCTAACTTTTTTTTAACTATACCATGAATCTAATAGTTAGTTTGATGACATCTGCTGTAGATTGAGCTTATAATTTAAATGGGTTAATAGATTGAATACTCACCGAAGATGATTAAATAATTAATTTGGAGAACGTTGTCTATATTATCCAGCATAAAGCAGACTGAAATATAATGAAAAAAGAGTTATGAAAGCACGAAAAAAAGAATCCCTTATATTGCAAAAACATCGGAGAGATATCCTGCGGAAATGTGAGTGCACCAAGAGATACAATCGTACACAGAACATACACGTAGATATGTAGATCTACGTGTGCTTGGTGGTCAGGTACTTACGCAATTACGGGAATGGTCTCTGCAAATTGAATCTAGACCACGACACTGGTGAAATTGATAAAAAAAAAAATACATTAGCGCAGTATATACAGAAGCCAGTTGGTTTTGGTTTAATTTTTGCATTAATTGTTAGATTTAAAATTGGTGAAATCTGATAATTTATTCTGCAATACTGGAAGGAATTTTGCAACATCTCAACAACTCTTCTTTTGCCTGAAAGAAAATAAATGGATACACTGGAATATTAAATGAAAATAAAAATTCTATTATTAATTGTTGATAAGAAATAATAATTGTTATAAATAATACGTAATTATTGAAAGTCTTATTTGGTCGTAAACAATAATGTTTTGTTAATATCAACTTAATTTTTAAATGAAATTGTTATTCTTTTGCTTAAAAGTAGTACTCGTGTACCTAATTTTCTTCATTTTATTACGCTTTGTTCAATAAAAATATCATCGAGATATCTCTGTAAGGATCTATCATTTTACGATTTTTATTCAGAATTATTTTTTAAAATTAACTTCAAGAACATTTTGACTTTACACACTGGTAGAACAGATTTATAATAACAAAGAAAGCTTCTTAATTATTAAAAAATATTTAGTAACAGTTATAAAATATCTTAACTATTAAACACAGCTTTGTTACAGTACAAAAAATATTTTTTAACCGTTAATAAATCTTCTTAACTATTAAGAAATATTATGTGACCAATACAATTCATATTTTATTATGGATTACATGGTTTGTTTAATTTAAAATGACATAACATTCGAATGAGGTTAGAATTCGTTTTTATTTCATGCATATTTATATTAATAAATGATACGGATAAGGCAAAAAGTGAGGTTATGACGGATAAATTGATAAATATGGCAGTTCTGGTTGATCTAAGGTTAGATGGCACTGCGATCGCCGGTTCATTAACTGTTAGAAAATATTTCTTTACGATAAAATGAGATTTATTTATTATTAAACCACTAATGTATTTATAACTAAAGTTTTTTTATAGTTATAAAATATTTATTAACAGTTAATAAAACATTGATTTTAATAATTTAAAAATCTCTTGGAAGGTGGCGATATGACGAAAATTCAAATTTTGGCAATTGACCCAATTACAATAACTTCCCAATGAAATTTTAATAATTATACAATGTTTAGAAATGGATAGAAAAGACTTACTTACCTGATTTTTATTTTCAATAAAATTTGTGCTAATTTCAATATGAATAACGCATTAAATAATTCACCAACTTTCATCCACTCGTCAAACTGACTTAATTAATTGTCATAAAATTTATAA
Organism: Chelonus formosanus; assembly: GCA_028641665.1. Taxonomy (NCBI): domain Eukaryota; kingdom Metazoa; phylum Arthropoda; class Insecta; order Hymenoptera; family Braconidae; genus Chelonus; species Chelonus formosanus. The sequence continues at coordinate 4,033,019 of CM054000.1, forward strand.
TACTTTGTTCAAGAGCTTTACGACAAGTCTATTAATAATGTATTAAGCTATAAAACCGCTAAAAATCACTAAATGAAAAAGACCAGGTCATGTTAGATAGAAAATTACAGAGCAGCTGAATTAAGTACTGGAAAGACTCAAAGCTTAGATCCATTTTCTTCAAGTTTATATTAAAAAAAAAAAAAAAGGAACCGTAAAATCTCTTCTGTAATTTATTTACTTTAATCAGACACGAATTTAAACTTTAAACTTCAAATTTAGCAACAAGATATTTTTAAAATAATCAACCACTAGTGTCATTGATACCAAGCCAAATAAATACAGAAAAAAGATGCTCATTCTTCCAAGCAAAATAGGCAGTAATGACGGTAATGTTGACTGCAGTAAATATGCACAGTTGCTTGCAATATATAATAATGTTTTATTATGGTTTTTTTTATTTTTGTATGTGCACAATCCACGCGCAAGCAAGCCTTGTTACCCAGAAACTAAGGGTTTTACAATTCTCGCAGCATTCAGTTTATATTCTCTTTTCACTTCTCTTTTTCATCTTTTCTTTTCTCTTCGGTTGAGTTCTCAGATTTCTGTGGGTATACAAACATTTCGCCTTGTTACCCAGGTATAATAAACTCCGTAATGTACTGCGGGCGCTCTTATCTTCGTATGCCCACCGGAAAACGAGCTGGGTGCATTCGTGTATTTCTGTTACGGTAGTAGACATCCAAGTGACTGGATAACGAGTATATCTCGGTCTGTGAGATACGGGAATAAGGAAAAATACATTATTTATTCCTGAAGAAATGAACAATTATTTTGACGGCTTTTTATTGTTCATAGTAGATCTAATTCATCCCTGGAACATAATTTAATTTATAAAAAAAAAAAATAATGCTTCTTTATACTGAAAAACATTGATAGCTGTAGGAACAATGCTGTACTTCTTAAACTAACTATCTCATTAGATAGCCGTAGAAATTATCTAGATAACAGATTGACGATACCTGAAATAGTTGCTTCGGGAAGATACTTTTCGCAGCTATTTTAAATATTGTCTTTTTAGTATTGTTTAGAAATCAGACCAGTAACATTATACAATTGTGGCAGCGAGTATTTTTTATAACAATTAATAGCATTCGTATCAAATGACGTTAGTATTATAATTTCATGGTCAGAGATGAGGTTATGAACGCATGACGTCACAAGTCGTTCTTCAGCAACGTAAATAGCTATTATAGCTATTCAGTATTGCTCTAACAGCAATCTGTCTGTAACAATACTTAAGATACTTCCAACAGCAATATTTCTTCTTCAGTGTAGATGCTTTATCACTCAAGCTATCGCAATACTTTAATTTGCTAGTTTCCTATGCGTACCGATACTCGTCGTATTGTGACAGTGCCTCTGCTGGCCCTCTTACGAAATAAAAATTAAGTAAATTAAATAAATTACTCTATTAGCATATGGCACTGAGTGATATTTTTTTAGATAATCACCAATTCTAATGATGAGTAATAAAAACGTTGGAACAATTGAACATCATCTTTTGTTTGTATATAGTCAACTTGATGTTATCAATGAAACTATCACCAACAAAATTCCAAGAAAAGCATGTCCCATGCGAAAAAATACTGAATATTCTCCAACCATTTAGTGATCGAAGATACAAAGCAAACAGACGATAGTTCAATAAAGGTGTTAGTTAGACAATTGAATTAACATCCAGTCGAAGGTCATGACGCGATACAAACTTGTTCGGTTATACAGAGCTAATTGTAGTATCGCAAATGCTTGAAGCACGCCATGACACGTGACCAACCGTAACTTAAGAGCTATCCTAGTACACCGGTACCTCTCTCTATACTCCCTCATCCCTCCATGTTATATATTCCGAGTTTCCAATATGCAAATGAAAATCAAACTTCTCCAGCGAGTGTTTGACAACGGCTCCCAGAGCAGGCATTCTGGTCTGTCGGAGCTTTGACTATCTCCTAACTCGTTACACAGTCTATACCATCGCTCCCTTCCAATATTGGAGAGTTGGATGGAGAAAGTAAAGAGTAAAAAAGCATATTCATCGATTGTTTAAGCCTTTGTTAAGCACTCCAATCGTCGTCGATTGTTGATAGATTCGACAAGAGTATTATGTGGTATTGAAAGCAGTTTACTAAGGGTTCTCGTTAATGGAAATGCAAATAGGCGGACATCAGTATATTTATTCAAACGATTAATTAAAGAAATCGACTTTTTTGTTGCTTCGTTGTATCAGTCTTTATATTTGTATATTATTTCTAAGCCAAATGTTCAGCTTTCCAACTGAAGATTTTGCATCAAAGAAATATTGTCATGCTTCATTAGGACTGTTTCCTTTTTTTTTTTAATATCATCACAGACCATAGTGACCTCTACTGATCAATAGAAGTCTAGATGTATTTAGGAACATCCATTTTTAAAGATGTGTATAATATTTATGACTTTTTATTAATAATTTATTTTTAAGTCACTATTCATTCAATGTTATTTTCTCCGTAAGTAGTAGAATTTTTCAAAGAATTAAGGTCATCGGTAATTACAGAGAAAAATTTCATTTTAAAGCCGATGAAATTAATCACTACCGATGTAGATATTAATCCGCCATTTGTTATAAAAAGATCTGACAACGTTGCTTACTAGTATTTCGATAATAAAGATGCCTTTCTTGCCACCTAAATCGTTCTTATCACATATGAGATCATTAAACAAATCATTAATAAAACACGTAATGGATTGGCACTGACGATCAGTTAATATTCACTTATTCGCAGTAGTTTTCACTGATTCAATTTAAGAGAGTATTATTCAAACAAATTATAATAAACAGAAAATATCGCTGTATAAAATTTACGACATATTAAGAAGTTTTGCAATTAATTAGATGCAATACGTAATTCGATCTTATACAAATTTTAGAATGACTGAATGAAGAAAAAAATATTCAAAAAATAAATGAAGAATGATTTTTCTTGAAATAAATGTCACATTAATTCCAAAAGGAACTGTCAGCCAAAAAATTTGGTATTCAATCGATTCCCTAGGACTTCTTTATGATGATATAAATATCAGAAAAGAATTGAATCCAGAAAAAAAGAATGTATGACTACTAATAAATTGACTGAGAATGTTTTTTTTTTTTTTTGATGAAACAACACAATCCATTTGCTCAGATTTGCCTTTACAATCAAGAGAAATCGAAAGACTAGCCTTTACAAATGCGGCATACACGTCGAACAAGATCCAGAATGATGTTTAGCTAATGCGCCGGCTTTGTCGTGATTTGTGGCTCGTGTCTCCTCGTTTACGAGCACACGCCAACCCCCCTCTCATACCCTTCTCATGTTCTTGTCCAAGTGAACGGACCACACGAGACTCAATAAATTTCTCTATCAGAAAACATCGCTCTTCCTTAGGTAATTTCGACTTGTCGACTATGCACTGACTTTACACCGGAAGTATTCACTGAAACTCCATTAAAGTGTCGGTAAGAAACCCACAAATCTGCTCTAGAATAAATGTAATTAAAATCGATATCATCAAGGTACATCTTACCCTTGATATATTTATGGCAAGTCTTTATATGAAAAAGAATTAGCAGTCATCGTCTAGCATCAGAGTGCATCAATGTTGGATCATTAGAAAAATAAAAATGACTGTCAGTCCAGGCAATTGATGCCAAGTTGTTTTATATATTGAGCATCAATTCAGCTTTCGAATAAAAAAAAAAACTTCAAAAAGTTTATTTGTTGATGAACTATACTCAGTTTAAAAAACACTCCTACCTTTTTTCATAAATAATTAAATATCTCGAGAACTATTAATCGTAGAAAGCTAGGACTGGTCTCATTTTATTCCTCATAAAAATCTCTAAAAATTATGTTCAGCATATTTTAATCTCCGATGCGTTGTTTTTAAGATATTTAAGGAGGTTGGCACTGTAGGGTGCAGGGCAGGTGGTGTAAAGAAAGTGCCTGTGTATAATCATGGGTACTTTGTTTTTATGTAGAGTATATTGAAGAAAATGTAGTTTAAAACTCATGGTATCGATACTTTTTAACTAGAACGCGATTCCTAATTATCCTGAAAATTTACCGATATTTTCATAGAAGAACAAAGAATGTATGCCTAAATTTTCATTAAATTCTCTCTATCACGTCACTTTAAAAAATCCTGTTATCCTTTTCTAAAAAATTGATTAACAAATGTCGTCATAATTACGTCATATCTGTTGTCATTTTATTCGTCGTTTGATTGGTCGTTGTATTGATTGGCGGTAAATAGCTTTTATTTGAATTTTATTTTTAACATGTTCACTAAGGAGTGCGCTATCGACCTCTAGTATTTTAAAATTACGAAATTTCCTTAAGATTGTTTGTGAATTTATTTATTTAATATCTCTCAAACTATTCTCTTAATCACCTTAATATTCTGTTAAAATTCTTTTGATACAAATGTCTGATTGTTTTTAAAGTTTTACCAAAATGTCTCTGTTACTTTCCACGGTGTCAATCTTCTCAATAAAAAAAAAAAAAATAGCACAATATGACATGTGGTCACAAATACTTACTGTAATATGTCGTCACTAAAAAAAAAAAAAAATGGTTATCAAGCTAAATGGATTACTATTCAAAAAACTTTAAATCTTTGAAGAATATTGACTGGACAATATCACAAACAATTTCGATAAGCGTCTTTGGTTTGATAGTAAGTGGATGAAACAAGGCTTGAAGCAATCAGATGAGCATTGATTAAAAATGTAAATTTGATAGCAACACATTAGTGTCTATTTTAGAAAGCTTGTCGACCTTCTTCTTATTCTTTGTTCGCGACGTTTCCTATTTATGGCTTTTCCTAGCCGCCTAAATTAACTGGGAATGTCGGCGATTCTTATCCCCTAACTCAGGCGTCGCATTTTGCATCGTCATCGTGGTACGTGACTGAGCAGATAAGAGACGAGGACGTCGTTAGTCTCGCGGAGCACCGGAAGTAGCTCGTCGCACGCGAGGAGACTTTTCTTTACTCCTCTCTCTCTCTTTCTTTCTTAAGCCATTGCTTCTCTTTTGTACTGCATTTCTTATACCGTCCCATGGCCACTTGGATTATCGGTGCTTCGTCCTTAGAATCTACCTGTGTATGCTACCAGACCTGAAGACGCCGTTATCGCGTTCAAGTAACCTCCACATTGCCGTCCAAAGGCTTTAATTATTTTTATAGATCATCGTTAAACCAGACACCTCCGTGCATCGCTTTCGTGCATCCAACAAGATCTGTTTAGTTATTTTTTTTTCCCTCACTTCAAGGACATTTTTTTTCTTAAGAACTGATTAACCTTGATAAGTCATTAACACTGAAAATAAATGCTTTCAGTCTCCTGAATTTATTTCGAGCTTTTCTATTATTTTTAACTTTCCATTCAGAAATTATTGTCATAGAATCGATTTCTTCATATTTCTACGTTTTAAAAGATTTAAAAGCATGTTATGAGGTTTAAAATCGGATGTACGTACGTACTAACATATGTACGTACGTACAGTTTTTTTTCGTTTTCGATATCTCGAGAACCACTGGAGATATCGACTCCGGACTAATTTCATTTGAAAGATAATGCAATAAAGAATATCTGAGAGGAGTTATGAGTAAAATTCCGTTCAGCCGTTTTGTTTTTAATAACAAAAAGACTGTAAGATAATTCAAGTAAAAAGACTTTTGAAATAGATTCGACTTGTTGAATGATTAATACTGTTCAAAAATTAGGTCAACATTAATGCAATATAGCTCTTCATGATTTCACGTGACTCTAAACAATTATAAATTATTTATAACAATTTCAATTGTTTATAAACAATTAAAAATAGTTTTAATTTATTGAATTATCATTACTGTGATTATATTCAATAAATATCAATAAAATATTGTTACTAATAACTTTATGTGATTAAACAATGGTATATTGTTTATAAAAATATAAATTTGTTATTAAAAGAAGAAACAACAAAAAGATGACTAAATTGCGAATTTTAATAAAATGAGAAGTTTATCGTCAGGACATAAATTGTACACGGGCCTATTTTTTTCTTTTTCATTTAACAATGATTAATTAATTTATTATGAAAAACTATTGATGTGTTACAAGTGAGAATGTGTGTGATATTTCAAAGAGGAGAGTATTTTTAAACAAGTTTAGCGATAAAGTTTTTCGTCAACTAAAGACAATGTTTGTCTATAGATTTCTCTAAAACTATTGATTTCCACGACCACCCTTGCAATTCGTTTATTTGGCGGTGCTCCAAAAGCGATTAGATGGAACTCAAGTGGTGAAGAAAAACAAAAAGACGTTACTCTTGTGGGCGGATGAGAGAAGGCAATGGACGGGAGTCTCAAGATGCCAAACTTGAAAGTTTTGGTCGTGCATCCTCAACGAAATAGCAACGACGTCGTTCACAACTAGAGTTTTCCAACTACGCGATCCAAGGCAAGAGTTTCGAAGGTTTCGAAAGGCGTTTTAAAGGTTTTCTCAATAATGCAACGATACCTCGCGTACTATCGCTCGCGTTCACGAACGCCAGATGACTGCAGCAATGGACTGAATAAGTAAATACGAGTATATCGACATTCATGATAAAATCGGTACTCATCTCTTCTTCTTTTCTGTTTTCTTTTTTTTTTTTCTATTTTCCGACGACTCGAATATGGAACTATGATGAATAATGTACATGAAGCTGCTAAAGTTCTCGGCGAACGGATTCGAAAAAGACGAAAATACTGCGAATAATTCATGTCATTCTACGATTACGTGTTGTGCTTTTATTTATCTACTTTGCATTTAAAATTTTTTTTCAGTGTTTTTAAAATAACAGACGTAAGATAGATAGTACTTTTAAAGAACATATCATCTATAATTGATAGCATTGATAATAAAAAAAAAAAGATATACAATTGGTGATGAAAAATTAGTTTGATATACTAAAAAAAAATTGACTGTGCTCACTTAAATTTAATAAGTAAACAGTTACTGAGGCCGTCATTAATAAGTGCATTACTGAACTTCAGTAAAAATGTACTTTTCATCATACCTGCGCGGAAAGTTTACTTTTCCATTGGAGAGGGGTTGAACGTTCCACTCAAGTATGACAAAAAATCATATTCAGCCCTAAGGAGGACAATTAGACTATCCTAAACCACGTGTTTACTAACCACTAGTCTACTTTTCCTCCCTAGGTGTGAAATATACTATAAGGAGTCAGTGAAATTAACTGATAAATCTAGTAGATATTTACTGATGTCCAGTGAAACTATATTTTTCGGAGTGACGAATTTTGATTTTAAATTATTTTTATTTATCAGATATGAACCACCAACGTATTATATTTATTACATTAAAAATAGTTTTGAGGTTATTTCATAATAATAAATAATAAAATTATCATAAAATGTATTGTGCAGGATCTAAGCAATGACTGTAGTGATAATATGAAATTTAAAAACTTTGATTGAATGAAAGAACAGTTTTAGAATAATATTCATATACAATAAACAATTTTAATTTCACTGATAATAAAGAATAAAATGTATTACTTACCTATTACAATTAATTCGCACTTCAATCAATGCTAACCACAGAAAGATAAATATGACGAATCAACAACACTAGCGACCATCTAATCGGTGGCGAAAAATGGAATTAATGTTACTGCGTAGTTAGTAAAATAACCTCAAACTATTGAATCTTCAGTAAATTTACAGTTTACTGAACACTTATTATTCGAAGTTTTCTTCATTTAAAGAAATTCTGTAAACGTCAGTATTTGAACACGTTTTTAATACTTCCCGAAACGACAAGAAAAAACTAGAGTAAAAAAAAATTGCAGACAAAAGAAAGAAGAAAAAAAAAAAACGATGAAGAAGAATAAGAAATAGTAAGTGCTAGTTCAAACAAGACTCTCTCGTAAGTGGAAATCGTTGTCTACAAGCGTTGGACCAACATGGATCGATTGTTGGACACAGTACATTATCGATAATCGGTATTGCATGTAAGTAAATGTCAAAAAGATGTTATAAAGATACATGAAGAGTGACTCAGGATACATAAAAGGTTGGATTTTTATTATCTTTCTCGTTAAATCTTGTTTAACAATTCGATGAAAAGAAAGTCAACACCGCAAGTAAAGCTTCTACGTCGAAAACTCGACAAACAAACAAGCAATGATGTTGGATAAATACTGAAGTCTAGTTTGAAACACTATATTTCGAATCTTAGGTGCACACGGGAAATCGCGAGAAAACATAAATAAAAGCTACATGGAGCGTGCAAACGGCTCAAATGCTCCACGGTTTCCAGTAGTATTTCGAGGAAACTCCAGTTCAGTGCTATAAACACCAACAAACCCTGCCTAACCTTTCCGACATTGCTCTGTCCAGAAAATCTAGCGCCAACTGGGTTTCCACTGACAGACTTGGATAAATATTTACACATTTCTACTTATTAAACTAATAAACTTACACTGATAGAAGAATTTCTTTGGCAGGAATGAATAAATTTATTAAAAATTTTTCCCAGCATTTGTTAGATACAAATAAATATTATTTATAATCAAATAAATATTTCGTAATAGTAAATAAAATTATTTTGTATATAATGCATATTTTGTAGACTCAAAAGAATATTTATTCGTGGCTAATAAATTTTCTTCGTAAGGCTGCCTAACGTCATCAAGTGGTTGTAATAAAATTGCTTGTCGAGCTATATAGTTTGACTAAATATTATAATTACGGAATCATTATTGCATTGTATAACACTTTCAACTTTAACATTCACAAAAAACAATAGTTTTCTGGTTACTTTGTTCATTGCCAAGTTATTATAAAGATAACGGTAATTTTATACTTTCACGGTCCCCTCGTTTTTTGGCTCTAGAAAATCGAAAAATCAACATTTTTTAGTGTTTTTTTTTTCCTTTAGAATCTTCGTTTATACGGCGGATTGATGAAAAAATTATGGGAATAGAAAAAAATAGAAACTTATATTGGTTTCAAGGCTTTAAATGTTCATGAAAATGCATTCATTCACGTATAATTGTTGATAACTTTTCTCCAAGTAATCAAATGAAATTGTTATATTTTTTTTCATAATCTACACAAAAAAACGAATAACCTAACATTTTAATTGTTAATTCTACCTTTTCTCCTGAGTTCAATCATAGTATGTAAATAAGAAATGAATATTTCTTCACCGCTAAAAAATCATTTACTTGAACTAAATAAATCGACTCTGATAAATAATTTCTTAATTGTTAACAAATATTTATTTGATTTGTTTTTCAAATAACATATTTATTAGCAGCTAATAAATTATGTTACACTTAAAGAAATCCTTCTATCAGTGTACCGTTGTAGAAATTTCTTTTTTTTAATCTTGAGCATATTTTTGAGGTATTCACTGATGAGAGTAACTCAGAGTTGAGCTTTGATGATGATTACTAAAAAAGTTGGCGATGATTTTAATGAATTCATTGATGAAATCTTGCTTTTGATGCTTAACATCACTTAACTTGACTTTTAAATGCAAAAAAATGATGTAAAAAATTTTTTTCAAAGAAAACCAAGATAGCTATCTTATAGAAGGCGCTTCAAGCTTTCAAATGCACTTTGGTTAATTAAAATTCAACTATTTTCCACTGAAATATGATTTTTCAAAGTTCACTAACACTCCTCTAGCTTTGCTGGATTTTCAAATTTATAAAATTAAACGATTGTTACAAATTGATAAATTGTGTATTTCTTTTTATTTTTATTGTATTGAATACATGATAGAGTGTTTGCAAGTGGAGCCTGTAATGCCGTGAGAATAAATTCTGTATGATTAACAGTAACTGACGGTTAAAATATACCGAGTCTCGAAGATTCGAAAAACGTATTCTTTCTAACTAACGCTTAATTTTTAAACTTCGAGATTAATTGATTGTAAAACGCTTGCTTTAAAATTGTTAATATTTTGTTAAAGTAAAAGAGACTTGAAGAGTCAAGAAATATTTGTGTGGATGTGCGCAATTAATGGAATCTTTTATTTATATTATTTGACTTATTTCAGATTAATTAATAAACCAGAGGTTCTGAGATGAGGACATATAAAAAGTTCTTTATTTCACGCATCTACCAATCCAGTGAAAGGCTGGTAAATCTTCCTGGCGCTCTTAGTATTGTTCATGTAAAAAGTAGTTTAAATAATTTTATTGCAAGTCGGTTTCCTGGGCATTGATACGTCATATTCGGGTAACAACAGCTGACACAGTGCGATCTTTGTCTCAAAATACCACAAAATCTGAAAATTTTATTAAAATAAATTAAAAAATCATTTTTCAGAGCTTCTTTAAGCGTTCTTACCTATGATAAACGAATTTTGATGTTCACAAAAATGATTTTGTTGATAAAAAAAATTTATTCCCCCTAGTATCTCATCAAAAATGCCACATTTGTAATCACCTCTTTCCCTTTTTGTCTCCTACACTCTCTGGAGTGGACAGTTTCGGGCAGTTTTTGTCCTCATGGCTGGTATCCGAACGATACCAATCAATGAATCGTCACGGGTCCAACGAGCACTGAATTGAATCTGCAGGAAATCCCGGTAGGCAGCCGGTTGCCGAGCAACGAATTGCTCTGGTTGACATTTCTGATTTCCAGACAGCATTAGCATGCGGCGTGAATCTTGCCACCACCGATGCGTGTCACGTCGTGACCTGACGTCCCATGTTACAGTAGTCGCCCTTAAAGACCCCATATTATCCTATTTACTATTCCTCTTTTTTCACCTCTTTTCACATGGTAATTGCAACTAGAACTAAACTAGTTTAGCAACGAAAGTTATCTCTTGAAAACAAATACACATTTTTGAGGGGATTTCTTTTTTTTTTTAATGACAAAAGCATCAAGCTAGCACTTATCATGGCTTTGAAAAAGATGAGTATGTATCCTGTTACTTGAAGTATTTTCTTTTCGAGAAATCCCCAAACTCGTTCATTTCTCCCTAGAGGAATGAAGACATTCCAGTAACGGTTCGTATTACGTCTTCAGAGGGTAAAGGGTAAACTTTGAGGACATTCTCCGCTTTACTTCTTTCAGTTCTTTTGATTTGTAGCAAAAAGAAAGAATTGCAACTCTTCTAAGCTTTTAGCTATTCCCCAAAAGCAACTATGAAACCTACTGTTTGAAATTGAATTAGTAAACATTTTACTAGTTCATCCAGTTAGCTATAATTTTACTGTAAAATTAGTTATTTCCGGTCCATTTACTAATTAAGCCAGTAAAAATCTTGAAGATTCATTCCAGGATTATGGCTCATGATGTCACGCATGTCGATGTTTTATCATTATTTATTAATGTGCAGTTTCAAGTGTGTATAGTTTACTCAGAACAATTAAATCATTTCAATGCATTCATTGATAAATATATTTTCAAGATGAACATCAAGACAAAAAGTTCTGTTTCGTTTCTGCATGTAAATATGATGAATATTAAATCACCAGAATAATCCTTACGTTGTGAATAACTTTTTTTTAAGATAAATAATATTCCTATTCGATAGATATTTGAAAGATGAGATAAGTTGTATTGTCATTTGATTAATAAATTTCGATATTTTTAAATGAAATAAATAAGAATGAATGAATTGAATCTCTAATCATCGGATTGTATACATGTATTGTTGCATATATGAATGTATAGATATATCTTCTTATTCATTAGTCCAGTTAGTCAAATTCACTGGTTCGATTGGTATCAATTGACTAATTCAACTAGTAAAGTATTATTTCACTGATTCAACCAGTGAAATTTTACTATTTCCCATCACGTCACTGAGCAATGCTACAAATAGTAAATATTCACTTGAAATTAGTCAATAGTTACTAATTTCTTTTTAGAGAGGAGATGTTCCGATTTAGATGAAAGAAGTATTGATTGATAATCATTAATTAGATTCACTGACACCTTTATTTGGGACTCTATGTTCCAACACCCTGAAACAACTTTCAAAATTAACTTCTATGGAAAAATAATTATGACAATCGAACAACAGCACTCAGTGGAATATTTAGACACATTTATTATTTGAATCATGAGCAAAGAAAAAAACTACCAATGAATTTCAACTGAATTTAATTAATAAATGGCAAAGTGTTGAGTCAATTCTAATTGACATGAAGCTGCAAATGTTGCTCGAAATTTTAACAAGCGACAGCTCATTAAGATTCTACATTTACATGCCTCGTGCCAATAATCTAGTGAGTCATGAGTACAAATACAAACTAGTATAATCGATTGAACCGTCTGTTTACTAATTTCCTGTGACGATAACTACTGTCATGTGTGTATACGTTTACATGCAATGATGCGTATATAAGTACTGCGATTAGTTTACATACGCATAGGCTTTGAAATGGAAAATAGACTGTTAATAACTATGTACATATTTCTCGGCATGATTGTGTTTACATGACACAGCTAATTACTGATTAGTTGACTCTTCGAGCTTATTCAAGTTAATGTTATCCACATCATTAAATGCACGCTATTGCATTTTCTAAAATTATTATCCTATTCTCGGTTAACTATCGACCATGTTTTTCGATGTATATAAACCACGAAAAATTAAATACATTTTTTACCTTAAAAAAAATCAGGAAAAACATCAGAACATGATTTATCAATGATCCAAGAACCTTCTGAAGACTTTTCCAATTTTTTTCTCCACAAGAAAAGTGTTTGCGATTGAATTCGAGGTAATTGTTTTAAAGAAGAGAGTTTTAGCATTAGAATGAGCTCAAACTGGTCGTTGGATGATGATTTTTACAAAAGTTACAGTGATAAGTCTGAAGACATTCAATAAATGTTAATAATTTTCTTTTGATGAACTTTGAAAATCAGTATCTCGGTGAAAAATGGTCGAATTTTAATCAATCAAAGCTTAAATTAAAGCTCAAGATCTTTTCTTTAATTTCCTGCCATTGGATCAGGTTGATTTTCCTTCATTTTTCTAGAAAAAATTCAAGAAAAACTATAACTAATGATTTCTTGTTGTCTAGCAGCTCTTGCTAGCATGTTTAGAATAAAATCCAGAAGTAAAAAATTTTTTCAAATTAATTGAGCTGATTGTGTATCAAGAAAACATGATAAGCTTTGAAATGAGCTCAAATTGGTCAGTGTATGATGATTTTTACAGAAGTTATGGTGGTTGGAAGACCCAAGTAGGATTTGGATTAAAGCTGAACTTCTGAAAAATGATTAAAAAAATTTTTTATTCAACGAAAAAAAGGTAAATTGAAATATCAGACTAGTATTATTCCATGAATCAGCTTAGTAGGCAGGTGTAAGTCTTTGAAGACATCCAGTTTATTCCAGCCTACTAAGCTGAATGCAAGAGATAAATAAGAGATGATTTTTTTTCTAGACTGAAGTGAATAAAGATAATTCAAAGCCAAAGCTTTGATTCGCAACATAAAATATAATACCTAAGTAAATGCAGTTGTCTCCGTAGAGATCGTGGGTGTACGTGATATGCCGTCAGAAAAGATCGTGACTTCCTGCTAGTTCTGTTAAGTCTTAAGGATCATACGTACTTTTTATCCACTTTTTTCCTTTCATATTCCATGGATCTATTTTTATAGTATTTTATTGAGATCAATTCATGCAAATTTGATATTTTTAGAATTTAATTCACAAAATTTATTACACAAAAACTTTTTTATATCCCTACTTATTTTTTTTTTCTTTCACTGTTGACAATTCATTTTGATATGAATGCAACTTTATTTAATAAGAAAGTGAAAAAGAAAAAAAAATAGTACGAGATAGTGGATATATAAAACTATCTTACTAGTTTATGACTTTTTTACGAACTATTTTACGTCCTACGCAAGCTCTTTCTATCAGTCAGATCCTCATTTCACATTTGCGCACTTATTCTATTTTATTGGCTGTTGGTTTTACTTTCAATAAGTCTTTTATTACTTCCAACCAATATTTCTAAACTCACTGAAAGATAAAACAATATGTTGCTTTCTTTAAAATTTTTATTCCTTACATGAGAGTTTAAAGAGATCCAGGACAACAATGCAGGAGCATCATCTAAAAATTAACGACGAATAAACCAGTAGAGATAATAATAATTCATCAATAATATCTGTTTTATGAGAGCTGTATGCAATTTTTAATTTACCAGCGGAAAGTTATTGTAATGAGTCCGATTTTGTGAATCCCAAATTTTGACATTAGATGCTGTGTGCGAGTGTGCGCATGCGCATTCAAAATTTTATTACCAACAAAAAGAAATACCTACATGAGACCAATTATATTTGACACATAATTACGAAACTTAAAACTCGTTAAGTTTTCAGTAAAATTAGTCTAGCTATTTTTTATGCAAAATCAAAAAACTGAAAAAAGACAAACTAACTGAATTTCGCAAGTTTCAAATTGTATTATTTATTAATTCAGAATCCAAACATCTTTGGAGTATTATTATTATTAGTGGAGATTAGGAGCATTTGTAAAAAAGACATAATAAGAATATTTTATAGGAAAAAATAGTTTTGGAACATGAAAACAGTGAAAAACTATTGTTATTAATCATCGAATATTGTTGATAACAATTAAATTCTATTAGTAATGAATAATTGTTGTTAATAGGTAAAGTCAGGGGTAGATGGCCATAGGAAAGACATGACTAATTGAAATAATTTATAGAACCGTTGACTAAATATCAGTGTAGTAACTGTTTAGTTCGTTTCGTATCGTGAATGGGATTAAAGTTGCTACAAACATTTTAACGAAAAAAATCAAAAAGTAGCGACGCCTAGTAACAGTTCTATAAATTATTCCGCCATTTTTCTTCATGTGGTCATCTAGTCCAGATTATTAACAATATATATTGTTAATAACAGTGAAACAGTTATAATAATCACACTAGTAAAAATGATAATTATTAATAAAATATATAATATAACTTTAATTATTTTTATAGATTTTTAACCATAGAATTTAAATACATTGGTTATTTTTACATGCAACACCGATTTAAAAGTTATAAACAATTGAATATTTAAACTCATTTTTTAACTAAACTATTACACCAAGGGGAAAAAAGTGTACTTTAAAAAAATGATAATTTTATAGAAGTGATTTCTTCTTAGGTAAACAAAAGAAATAGAAAAAAAAAATAAATATGATACAAATGGACACTTTTAGGTATCAATAACTGTTTGTAGACCAATTAGGATAATGGTTTCCCGAAGAGAATAAAAATACCAAGCTAAAACAAATTTAAGTGATTTACTAGAACGATCAAAGAAATCCAGGATTTCTTACTCAAGCATTTACTTATTGATAAAATTCTCTCAGCACTCAGTTTCTACTAGATAATGCGTACTTCTTTTATTTTGTCATCATTAACGACATAGATTTATGAGAATGATTGGAATATTAATCGAGTATGTAGTTTGGCTATATTGTTAAATAAAGAAATGTGATTTAGATGTACGATACAAGTTTTTTGTCAAACTCATCGCCTGGTTAGTATTATCATCACGTGAGAACTAAATGTATGCAAGGCACGTCTCGCTTACAACAGACGACAATGAGTCGTTGAGGGTAGTTGAGTCTGAAAATCTATTTGAGTCATTCGAAAGTAATAATCAAGATGACTCATATCAATGGATTTATTATCTTGCTTGGAATAAATTTTTATTGTTCAAAAATCCCAGGAATCATCAATTCCTTTATTGATAGTCGATTTATTCATTCCAAACAGTTTTGTTTCATTTTGTTGATGACGTTGGAGTAGCAGAATTCATTCACAACCCTTTTTCCAATCATGTCGAAGCATCATTGAAACATCTAGGGTAAATAACTGATGAAGATGATCAACATGAGTAAAAAAGCACGTAGAGAAATCTAGAAATATAGTGAAACATATTTTAATGATGGTTCTTTCATGAATGCACTGACAGAAGAGATTTATTACGATTAAAAATCGATTTTTTAATTATTAATTAATTATTAACTGTTGATAAATATTTTATAACAATAAAAAAAGCCTTAGTTATGAACACAATAGTGGTTTTATAATAAATAAATCTCATTTTATTGTAAAGAAATATTTTTTAACAGTTAATAAACCGGCGATTGCAGCGCCACCTAACCTTAGATCAACCAGAACTGTCATATAGTCGAAACACTGAAAGAGTAGAATTGGAGGTTATACGGGAAATTATTTATTTTGAATTATTATGTTTATTATATTTATTGTATATTATTTCAAGTTATTTTAAGCTATTATTTATCATAAATAATTATACAGGCAATTATTCTGTACAGAAAATTAATTATTTTAATCTCAGAAATAATTTGTGCGCATGCATCAAAATAATTTCCCTGTATAACCTCCAATTCTACTCTTTCAGTGTTTCGACTATATTTATCAATTCACCTTTTATAACCTCACTTTTTGCCTTATGCAAATCTTTTGTTAATAAAAATATGCATGAAATAAATCCTTTCTTAAAAAAGGCATGAGCGGTCATCGTCATTTTTACGTCATATCCGTAACACTTTTATTCGTGTGTTGATTGGTTGTTAGAAATAATGGCGGGAGAAATTTTTAATTTAAAAATAAAATATAATTTTTTCTGTTTATTTACGTATATAATATGATGTTGAGCGCGCGCAGCGCGCCTAAACCTTACTAGTAAAACTAAATCCTAACCTCATTCCAATGTTATGTCATTTTATATTAAACAAATCATATAATCCACAATTAAATATTAATTGTATTGGTCACATAATATTTCTTAATAGTTAAGAAGATTTATTAACGGTTAAAAAATATTTTTTGTACTGTAACAAAGCTGTGTTTAATAGTTAAGATATTTTATAACTGTTACTAAATATTTTTTAATAATTAAGAAGCTTTCTTTGTTATTATAAATCTGTTCTACCAGTGTATAAAGTCAATATGTTCTTGAAGTTAATTTTAAAAAATAATTCTGAATAAAAATCGTAAAATGATAGATCCTTACAGAGATATCTCGATGATATTTTTATTGAACAAAGCGTAATAAAATGAAGAAAATTAGGTACACGAGTACTACTTTTATCTCACATGACAGTGGAGAGTTGTGAGCACATGGTTTTTGCTAGCATGTACTAGTTAAAATTGCACGTTGTGCGACACCGGTTCACTGGATTTATCTTCCACTGTTCTTCCTCTCTCAGCATGACCAACCAACGCTACTGTTTCGCTTTGTAATTAGAATTTTTTCCCATCCAGTTGGCGTAGGTACTCTTACTCTATTATTTCTTTTCTCGCAAGGCATTTTTTTTTTTTTTTTTTCATTAAGTTTATTTTTAGTTTTCTATTATTTTGGTCAGAGATTCCCAAGGGGTGAGTTGAGTGCGTTGACCAAACTCGAGTTTAGATGACCTAACATAGCGATAATTTCCATGACTATTACCATTATATTCCTGATTTTGACCTAGAAAACTTATTCATATTTTTAATTAGTATTTAGTCATATATTTATTTAAATTCTCAACATGATAAAATTCAATTCATTATTATTATTATCATTAATCCTATGACGTATTTGCAAATTTTTCTTTCCTAAATAATTATACTATTCCAGTCATGTTGCAACAAGAATAAGTCATTTAAATAAAATTTAATGCCATCAACTTAAACATTATTGTAATGCAAACCACAATTTTCTTAGCAAGTCATGTGGGCGATGACTTTACGTTTGATATTATCCTGTAAAACCACATTTTACTGCCTTCAGCTTGTGAGTAATATAAATAAAAATTAAAATTGAAGAAAAAAAAAATATAATTCTACTATAAATGATATTTTCTTTTCATGTGCATTAAAATGCTTATTCATAAACACAAGTGTGCTATGCATGAGACTTGTTTGCGAGAACGATAGCGTGTTGTGGGTGTTCACAAAAACGTTTTATCCAACAGAGAGACGTTATCCTCATGATAATGAACTTGAATGAGTCACTACTTGAACTCTCTCTCTATAATTCATCGACCGGAAGTCGTATGAAGGTATTTTATTGAACTCCAATGTCATAAAAAAAGAAAGCATGACATCAATAGTATTTTTACCACCAATAATTAGATCACTAACTTCTCGATAGAATTGATATTAATGTAAATTTATTGAAAGCTAAATTATCGCTGTTATAACTGATATAGTGGAGGATTGAAAAAACAACCTATCAAAAAATCGTGAAGCGTTAGAATGCTAATTTTTGATGGAAATTACCAATAAAAAGCTGATTGATCAATTACGAAGCCATTTCATTATAAAAGCATCGCAGTTTCCTAGCTTTTAATGATGTACAATGTTAGAATCATTGCTGATTCATCATGCTTTCATCATAAAATGTGCTAATTATTGATTAATCAACCTTTTTATTGGCCATTTCCATCAAAAAACCTACATTCTTCTTGGAATTGGATCAATGTTAGCTTCTACAATGATAGAAGAGATTTGTAATAATAAAAAAGGCTTTTTAAGACTTTTTAAGTGAGTGATGTAAAAAATAATTATCACTTTTGTAAATTGAAATTAATAATTATTGGAAAAAAAATATATTCCCAATACTTAAACATCAATGATTTCTTGCTTGGAAAGAAATTTTAATTTCCGAGTTCGAAGTTGGCTGTCAATTCAAAGCAACAATTTTTCACCTATCACATCACGACGTTAGGTACAATGAAGATGTGACACTGTAGGAAGTAATTATGGTTTAGTGTTCATAGTGACCTGGAAATCCGGTGCCTCATGATGGTCAGTGCAGTGTCTAGTATCTTAACCCACATAAAATGGACACGCTCGAGGGGCTTGGCTTCCCCGAAGGGAGCAATCAATGTCTGTCGCAGATCCAACCATCCCACTGCAATTGAAGTACAGCGTATTCTCTCCGCCTGTACAGGGACCTCGTGTCAAGACGTTTCCTGCCTCTTGAGC
Organism: Chelonus formosanus; assembly: GCA_028641665.1. Taxonomy (NCBI): domain Eukaryota; kingdom Metazoa; phylum Arthropoda; class Insecta; order Hymenoptera; family Braconidae; genus Chelonus; species Chelonus formosanus. The sequence continues at coordinate 4,052,073 of CM054000.1, forward strand.
TTGAGCATCCTCTCTGTAAGCTTACAGCTTCCTTTTCAGAGATAAGATTAAATTTTAGAAAATGTCATACGAAAATGATTACTTTTTGCTTTATTTCACTCACCTAAATGTGAAAATAATCATCACAGTTTCAAGAAATAAATTCTCAGATGTTCTTATTTATTATTTTTTTCTTCTTTCAAAATAGAAGCAAGAGTTGACAGTAGATACAAATGAGGGCTACGTGAATTGCAACGATTTATTTTCTTCATAAACGGTTAGAGGGTGAATGAACTCATCTAATGGCCTCAAGGAATGGTATATCTTAGGTGTGGCTTGGTCGGTAATGGCTCTTTATGATTTAGCGAGAGTGTTTTCTTACTTTCGCACGAAGTGGCAGTCGCGTAATCGTTTGTCAAGTCTCAGGCCAGGGCTGGACCCGCAGCAAAATATTAAGTCTTAGGTAGGCTATGTCTCAACTTGAAACAACCTGTAATATTTCATCATCATTGCTATTAAAGACCATTGCGGCGATGAAGAATAACGATGTGTCCTTCGCATTAACACATGAAGGTGCGTGTTCTGAAATATTTTGTAAAGCTTTAGTATCATCAACAAAGCCTGGAAGAAATACGTTTGAAATTATTAGATACCTTGGATTGACTTCAATCGAGTCTAAATTCTTTTCCAGGCCCAAAACACTCCCAATTTAAATCCAAATGTTTTTCTGGTCCATAATATATTGAAAAATGGACTTGAATTGGACATCTTGCGGGCTTACAATTTTTTTGAGCTTGCATTGTGGACTTATAAAACATTTTTAAGTTAAATTTACCCGAGTAAAACTAAATTGGCCTAAAACAGGCCCAAAAGGAAAAAAAAAAACTCAATACAGACCTGATTAAAGCCTAATCTTGACGTAAAAATATTTTCAAGTCCAATAGACACCTAAATTCAAAATAGGGCCCAATTAGAACCCGAAAATATTGTTTAGGCCCATAACGCGCCCAATTTCTTAGAGTATATTCAACAATGATGACAATAAATTATTACAATTGAAAATTTATAGCATAAAAGTTGATTCAATAATTAATTATTATAATAATTTTATTTTTCCAAGTTTTAAAAATATTTCTGGGCCCATTATAGACCTGGAAAATACTTTGAGACTTAAATTAGGCCTACTATGGACCCAAAAAATATTCCTGGGCTTGATTTGAGGCTATTGTAGGCTTAAGAAATATTTTTGAGGTTAGATTCGGCATTTTGTGAGTCTAAAAAATAGTTTCAACTTAAATTGGGTTCGTTGTGGGCCTGAATAATAATTTGGGCTCGATTCAGACCTCTTTTAGATGCGTTCAAGAATTGATCATATTCACTCTGGTAGGTTTCAATCAGACCTACATCAAGTTTTGCTTTATTTTAGGCCTATTTTCACTCAGAAATTTTAATTGGAAAGATAACAAATGAATCTAGTCTACATTCATTTGATGCTTGTTTAGAATTTTAAAATTTCTATCAATGAAATTAATTATAAAATTAATACCTTCACTGTAATTGACTATATGACAGCTGAATACTTAACATCTAGAGCAAGTTTAAAATTTTTAGAAGTTATCAGTCTATAATATATTGCTTAATGGGTAAATATTTCAGGTGATACCCTAGTTACCTACACTCTGATAGTGTCATTAATTAATCATGCTGTTAAGCTCGATTACTAATCCATTGAAACCCGACAATAGTTGCTCGATTGATTTGATGACCGAATTCCATCGACAGGTTTGCGGTTGTTAGCTTCTTGTATGCATACCTATTATAGCAGCTTAACACGATTCATTGATAATCGCATCGCTGAATCTTTCTCATTCAAGCATGCGTTTCATGATTCGGTCACGCAATTGCCAAGTTGACACGCAAAGAAATTTGTATTCGCATAAAATGTTCTTTAGTTTTTCATAAGATAAATTACGAGTACACTAGATACGCTTTTTTGTTCTTATCAAGATAACGTTTGTTTAATGAATTTTATCGAAAAAATAATAATGTTATTGAAAATTACCAGTAGTCTATTGTTTCCAAGTGCAAATTATTTATTTCACTTGTCAGGAAATATATATGAAAAAGTATTGACGATATTGATCAGCTTGTCAAGAACAAATCTGTCGAGCAAAATGTATATAAGAACGAACAAAAGTTGAACGCGATTTCATCTGGAATGATGCGGAAAAACCTTCTTTAGAGCCATTCAACTGTTCGTAACCCATTTCCGTTTTCTTTAATGTCGAGCACCTATTGAAGAAAAGCTCGTCACCCATTACCCACTGGGCAAATCAAAAGGTTTCAAATTCAATCGATCTAAAAGTCACCATTAAAATAAAAATTTTCTTTCGATTTAGACGAGAAAATTGCTTCATTTAACGCTAACTAACCACCTTTTTTTTTTTTATTGAAGAAATAAATGATTATGTTGCTCCAAAAGAGAGTAAGAAAAAAAATCAAATTCATAGCTTTCACAATTTCCCATTCTAGGAAAGTTTGTTAAGCAAAGTTTTATGATGCCACCAGTACTGGTGTGGTGCTAGATTCACTCGTACAAGGAAAAATCGTGGTACAAAATCAAGAATAACATCCAGTTCGTGAAGTGCGTAGCTAAAAAAGAACCTTAAATACTCGGAGTTAAGTTTTACTCTAGGCAAGGCCAGAAAAATGGAAAAAAAAAGAGCAAAAAGAAAAGGGAATATAAAAAGCGTCAAGTCACGTAGGTTGTTTATGCGTCGAACCACTCATGTTGGTAGTCCTTAAATTAACTTTCGCACCACCAAATGGTCATTTTGTGCGCCATAAACTCAAGGTAATAGAGTTTCTCTAGTGTAAGTTTCAGAAAGTATACAGAAGTATACTTAAGATTGGGTTTATTTTCATCTGACGTTGCCAGTAGACTAGATAAAGAGGATATTATTCATTAAAGACATGTAACATACCGTTGTCTTTTAGTATCATTTTACTGCTGATCAATAAACGCCAACATCGCTGATCCATTATTGACGGTCATAGGATAATCATGAGCTGCTTTTGCTCTTCATAAAAGATACACCTTACTCAGCATCAATCTGCGAAATTACAAATTAAATAAATCCTCTGATAACATTAAATCAAACTTCACTTGAACATGAATTAAGAATGATTGAAGTTCATAAATAATCATTTAAAATATAATAAATTTGTTAGATAATATATATCATTGGAGCAAATATTGATTTAAACATGCATGCATAACGATAGATTAAGATTTGATTTATTGAAACAATGTCTATTAATAATTATTAAACTGAATGAAATCACAAAATGTACACTTTGAGATAATATTAATAAAAATAGGCCCGTGTACAATTTATGTCCTGACGATAAACTTCTCATTTTATTGAAATTCGCAATTTAGTCATCTTTTTGTTGTTTCTTCTGTTAATAACAAATTTATATTTCTATAAACAATATACCATTATTTGATCACATAAAATTATTAATAACAATATTTTATTAATATTTATTGAATATAATCACAGTAATGATAATTCAATAAATTAAAACTATTTTTAATTGTTTATAAAAAATTGTGATTGTTATAAATAATTTATAATTGTTTAGAGTCACGTGAAATCATGAAGAGCTATATTGCATTAATGTTGACCTAATTTTTGAACAGTATTAATCATTCAACAAGTCGAATCTATTTCGAAAGTCTTTTTACTTGAATTATCTTACAGTCTTTTTGTTATTAAAAACAAAACGGCTGAACGGAATTTTACTCATAACTCCTCTCAGATATTCTTTATTGCATTATCTTTCAAATGAAATTAGTCCGGAGTCGATATCTCCAGTGGTTCTCGAGATATCGAAAACGAAAAAAAACTGTACGTACGTACGTATGTTAGTACGTACGTACATCCGATTTTAAACCTTATAACATGCTTTTAAATCTTTTAAAACATAAAAATATGAAGAAATCGATTCTATGACAATAATTTCTTAATGGGAAGTTAATAAATATTTAATGTAATATTATATTAAAAATTATTTCAAACTTTTTTTGCGAATTATGAACAGTTTGGAAGAAGAAGCCAGGCGGAAGATGGAAAAGATTAAAGATGAGATCAACAAGAGGAAGTGAAATGATAAAAATGTAAATTGTGAGGGGAGGAGGAGGTGGAAGAGGAGAAGGAGGGGGAGAGGACGGACCAAAATGTAGTCCTCCACCGGCCTGCTCTTGTCCCCCTCTCCCTCTAACCCCAATTTTCAATGCATTTATCAATGTTATCATTGAATCATTAATTTAGATTTACTTCTAATTTAAGATGATGTTTATCTGATAATTAAGTACTTCTAATTAACTGGAAATTGTAAATTATAATGTACTGATTATTTTTGTGAATTAATTAGATGTTTGATAAGTCAATAATGTATATTCAATCATGATTATCATATTATTTATGTTTAAACAATAATATTGATTATATTTTTACCTTGTTATTTATTAACTTTAATATACTCCTTCATCTTTCCATGTTCTTGAACATATCATCAAGTCTACTATAGCATTTGTAAGACAACTCACGAAATTTGAAGCAGTTTTATATCAGTTCCACAACTTATTCCAACTCTCTGCCTCTAATAAACTTTGCATGATCCCTAGAGCTGATATAAAAGCTGATTATGTGTTAATCAATGTTAATTTGGTTGAATTTTACATGAAAATCTTCTTGTGTGTATATTTATATGCTATTTAAACTTAGATGGACTAGACCATAGTGTAGGTTATGATGGATTTGATGGATGTGTTATTAAAATATTTTCTTCTAGCTCATCACTATTGATGTTATCTCCAAGTGTACGTTGAATAACTGCTTTTATTAAGTAATATTAATTATACATTTACCTACAATATAAAATTATTTTTATTCTAAACAATTTTTTTAGTCATTTACATCAGCAGTATACTTACCATGCTATTCATTCATCCAAAGCTAGATTATTAATATTAAATAATATTCCATTTATTTCATAATCTATTTCTGATATCATTTATTAAAATAATTGTTTATTAATTAAATGAATTTCCAATAATTCATCCACTCTTTCATTTACAATCCCATCAGTCTGAAGATTTTTCGTCAAGCATGCAACCTCGAAAAAAAATTGGCGTTAGTATCAATTGATTGATAGACTGGGTTAGGGTTACCAACCGTCCTGTTTTCACAGGACATGTCCTAGTTTTTGTAGTGTCCTTGGATGTCCTAAATGATTTTTAAGCAGTGTCCTGGTTTTTCTAATTTCAAATTCTTTAAATTTGAGACTGGCAACCCTAGGCTAGGTGGCTACATTAAGACAAGGGGTTAGTTTAAGATGGCGACGAGTACAGGGATGGTGTTGTGATACTGATGCATGGGAAATTAATAGTAAAACTTCCAGTAATATTGCAAGAGTGACATGGATTTTTATATAAATTTATTAAATGAGAGATGAATAATAAAAAGATGATAAAATTAAATGAGTAAAAAGGATAAATAATGCGAAAATGAGCAAATATATGGAATCTTCGAGACGCTTTCTATAGCGAGCAAAGTTTCCAGGAGGGGGCGTTGTATAGTTGAAGGATAATAACGGCGTCAAGCTGAAGAGAACGGTCAGGGATTAGGTCAGGGTTTGTCAATTTGCATTGCATACTGACATATTGATAAAGCTGAAGAGAACACAATAGAAGACTGATGGTTCTCGTCCACAATTCAAAGCTCACAGCTATCAGTCACTAATGTGTTTTTCCTCGACAATTTTTCATTATTTATCTATTGATTATCAAGTTTTATTGTTTAACAAATTAAATGAAATTCAAGTGTCTAAAGAGAAGACAATAGTTGAGGTTATAATGTCAAACAAAGTTGATGATGCTGTCAATTATTAATTGATTTATCGGAATATTATTATTGTTTTTAATTATCTGTGGTGTTTCGTCATTAATACAATTGTGTTGAGTAGGTGATTTATTATATTTATTAATTGTCAGTACATTTATTGTTGAAATAACCTCAATAATTGGGACAACAATACAAAACATAAAAGGACAATTTTAGTTATGTGGTGAAAATTCTATGTATACAACAAGGAAACTGACAATAAAATTTCTCAGACTGGCTATCAAAAAAGTAAGCCAAAGCTTCGACCATCCACGACAACGACAGCTATCAACAAATATGCTTGCAAGACGCTTAGCTTGTTGAAGACCTAAGTAAACAGTCTGACTGTTACGTGCATACGGATTTGAAATGGTTTGCAGTCGAAGATGTTGGAGATTGTATTGCATCAATATCATTTATCAAGAAATAAGTTATGCATTTTGATGATAAAAATAACATCAATTCAGATAGAAGGAAAAATGAGTAATATTTTGGATAATGGTTGAAAATAAAATGGTTAGTTTTTTTAATATTTTCTTTTGGTTTTTATAATACAATAATATTAGTATTTATTCAAAATAATGTATTAATTTTCTTTTGGTTTAGGTAAGTACTCAATTCCTGTTTCAATGAGTCAATTAGCTGATCAATTAACTGGTTCTGTGATGAAAAAAAAATAAATTGAACAGAATCAATGAAAAATTGAAAAAGTAAAAAGTCGGAAATAATTTTCTTGGAGAAATAAATCAGGATTCTAAGGGGGTAGGTTATAAAAGAAGGAAGAAATAAAAAAAAAAACGAAGTAATTCACACTCACAAATGACAAATTAAGACCGCAAGAGTACGCCTCCGACGTCCAATTAGCCCATCTTTTTCACCCCCTTCACTTTTTACTCTTTACTTTTTTACTCTTCTATTCTTTTTTCGTTTTGCCACATCAACCCTCTCATCTAGCTTCATTTCACCCTCAGTACAAGCTTCCCTACGTCAGGTACAGGGTCACTGTCGTGGCTGTGCTACTCCAAGTTAAAACAAGAAGAGCATCCACGTGGACGTTTAATCAACCAACTTCAAACAGCTATTTTCCCACACTTCTGCGTATATAAAATGAGACGTGTGATATATGCAAAAAATTGAATATGTTTGAAAACAGTAACGTAGTATTACTGTTGTTATTCTAATACTTTACTTGTTTTATTTATCATCAAAGTTAACTAATCAACTTTTTTTTATTTTCATTCAGGTAATTAATGATCTATTATTAGCAAGTCTGTTATCAAAAGCTTGAGGATAATCAGATTCAAGACTGAGATTGTGATTAATGAAGTATTAATGCAGGCAGGATTTCCGGAGTTGTTTATATATAAACTTTATTGAAATTTGCAGCTTGACAGCAATAGGGTATCGTTGATTTTGTTTTACTTAGTATGCTCTAGAATATTTAAAATATTCTGATTTGATCTCATCAATCACTAATTTATTTTTATTTGATATTAATCACAGATGAGCTTTTATTATTAAAATATTATACTGTTAAAATAATTTAATTTAACACTACATTACCTATGGAATATTTTAATATCAATAATTCCAACATGATGATCATTTTATTCTCCAAACAATACGATCACCTTTAATTTCTGTTTTATCTACTTCTTCTAAACCAAACAGAGCTTAAACTATTTTTAAACTCATACATTGATATCCTAAAATATCACCTGAATCTCATCCATCATACTAATCACCCAGAACGGCATAAGCTCAACATTGTAGAGAACAAAAAAATGACATTCAATTTGTCAGAATCAGTTAATTAAGCTTAACAAATGTAATTCTCGTTATGACGTATTGTAAAAAGGAGTAGAAAAAAAAATCATTTGCTTTTGAAAATGTCACCGTCAATGTCACATTAAAATGAATAGCAGAAAGATTTGCTGTGAAAAGGAGCCTAAAAGATAAGGAAAGTGTAGCATATTTACACAACCCACGCTCTTAAAAAAAACAGTAAATCTCTGATGGCAAGCAAATCCGGATAACGTGGTTTAATGCGTGGCATATGGCGAGCACATTTGTTCGTATTCTATAGCCAAGCAGTTCCATTACTAATTGCTCATTAACTTGGATCAGAGAGATATGCTCCAACGTTTAGTCTAGAAGTAGAATAACCTTACGTTGATTCTCACGATGTTGGTTGGATTCTTATGGTCATCTATGACTGAATTAAATGATAATTAATTACTTTTAATCAATAATTTTGATTAAATATTGAAATAATTAAATTTAATATACATCTAATGAACTCCTTTCATCATTTATGATTTGAATATCAGTTTTCTTAAGTACACTTAACTCTCTGGTCTTAATTCAAACTAACCTCGAGTAAGAATTCCATCAACTTTAGGATTTGTAGTCAAGTGTATATTGTAAAGTTATACTCACTTGACCCAAATAATTCTAGGATACAAGCAACCCTTCATGTCTAAAGTTCGAGATAATCCAAGAGAAAAGTTAGTCAATGTTATTATCTTAATGACAAAAAAGAATAATGAACAAAAAAATTCTTGATATAATTGATAATAAGACAACAGATTTAAAAGTATTAAGAAAACAACTAAATTGTTTATTTTTAAGAAATGTTAGTGCTAATGCATTTCTCATATCCAAGCTTTACTTCTCTCTACTATCATTTACGTTTGGGTTTTATTACTAGAGTATAAAGTTTTATCCTTCCTCATCCTTCGGGTCAAAGTACTATTGCTAAAACCCAATTTTCCGAATTGGGACACGGATCACGACTCCCCTAACTTGTGTCAGTTCTTAAGTACTGTGTAATTTTTTAACTGATGTCAGAGATTAGTTTTCTCTTTAAGATGCTTAAATTATTTATCAGATAATCTTTTCAAATTTATCTCAAGTTAATGAAATCTTTATTAAGAATCTTTTTTACTCTAGACTTTTCTTCTTGAAGTACTTCTTTACAATTGACTTTAACATTCTTTGAAGCTTTTTCTCTTTATTATTAACAATCATTCTAATTAATTCATAAGCTAATGGGTCATTTTCATAGTAGGTTAACCAATCAATAGAAGAAAAGGAATAATATTAGACTGATGAATTTGTTATCATCATCAGAATTATTCCTAGATGTTGGTAAATTACTTTGTTGGAGATATTCTAAGATTTATTCATCAAAAAAAAAAGAAAGGATCTACATGTGGTGATGATAGAGGATTAGGATCAACCGATTCCAATGAATTAAATTGTATGAATAAATCGGTCATCTCATCTAAATGCACCCTAACTTTAGACTTTAATCATCGCTTATCAATAACTCAATTGTTTTTATTCCTCTGTAATTTCCTCCGAGAATTTTGAACCGATTTACACGATTTATGTACTATTCGAAGCATCGTACACGTACGATATCTATTACTACAGTCAAATTTCAATAAAATAAATATTCGCTTTTTTATTAGCACTTTTTAGCACGGGTTCCACCGCAAGTATTGCTACAGGAAGGTTATACTGGGGTTTTATATAATACTAAATCGTTCAGTAAAAAATTTTATTAGCCATGGTTAACTGCTGGGTAGAATCATTTTGTAAAAGTACTGAAGGCTTGTTGATGAAGATGTCTGGAATTTTTAAGGGACGCTTGGTAGAGTAGTCAATTTAATAGAAGGTTTGAAAGCTTTTTAATAAACACAGTAAATTATTATTGACATTTGATTGGTTTTAAGTTGATTAAAAACTGGGATAAAGTCCTATTCAAGAGACATTGTTTTAATTTTTAATTCATATAGATGACTCGACAACTAGCCTAGATGATCTAAAAATGCCTAGAGAAGTTAAAAGGTTCTAGATGTTGGAGTATCTGGTGCTAATAATGAATGATTTCAATGTTGATAAAAGATTATTAATGTGATACATAATAGGTATCATTATCGTTATCCATAGTGAAGGTATATTTAGCGATTAAATATTGATAATAGTCAGAAATACACTCTGTTGTGTTTGATTCCGTTTCGATACCGATTTTCCAATAACAGTCCCCATCCAGATTGCATTTCCCTAGACTTTTTCTCTCTTTTCTGCTCTTGGTTTGCATAATTGCCCTATAAAAATGGACGAGGCCATTAAGTAAACAGGATACTTCAGTAGCAATGACTGAGGAAGTATCGAATAAGCAGACTCCTCTCTAACTCAAGGGAGAAGCTTCGATTGAAGTGTCTAGATTCGTTAACGATAATCACTAGCTACCATTCAATTTTGTTGCATCTTGACTTTAGCTATAGAGAAAAATGAATTCTTTATCATTCTTTGATCAATTTTATCATAATTTTGATCTTTGTAGACAAAATGATGGTATGCCAGTCATTTTATTCCAAATGATTTCAAGGCATACCAACTTTCTTAAAACATTCCTTCGTCCTTGCGTGTGCCATCGAGTTCTTAATGTATAAAAGTAAAGCATACACGATCTCTAAACTCAACTGCTTACACGCCCGGAAAACCAGCATAAATTCCAACATGGAATGTTTTTGACAAATCACTCTTGGAGATCCGTAAGCACGTCGACGCAACCCTTTATCCTGGAGGACGAAAGGAAGGGAAGGGGAATTTCAAGTGGAGAGAATCGTCCGTCCTTGCTTTTCAGTCTGGAATGCACGAGCCACGATTACTAACAACGTCAGAACAATCATAAGTGCAAGAAGACAAAATGGAAGATGAAATTTTATTGTATTGGAGAACAAAGCCTTTGTTAAATTACAAATTTCCCTCTTGAGTTAAGAACTTTTTTCATAGTCCAAAGTCCACTTCACGTAGAAATGTACATTTTTACGTTGCATAACTTGTTAAAAATAATTACAAATTTTTTCTGGAATTTTTTTTGTTGATAGTAAAGCTTTTGGGGTGTATTTCTATCTGTAAATGTGTGAGGGTTGAATTAAATTATTTAAAAAGGTCAGGTTTTTTATGAATTTCTTCTTCATTTCTAATAGCTCACGATATGGTTAACCTTCGTCAAGTTGATCAGTGGAAATGAAATAATTCAAGTGACAATAGTTCGTTGACTAACAGTTGAAACTCTCTCTAGCACTCCATCCATCCAGCAACCTCTGGACTGGAGTGGGTGGTCAGCCGTCAGCTGGCGCCGCGGTCGACAAATTTCCGTACTGCTGAAACGCGTCCGTTAGAGCGTAATAGTGAACTTCCTCAGGCAACTCGGAAATGCGAACTTTATGCGCATCATCGCGTATACTCTCCAGTTTCTACCTTCTTTTCTTGGTTTTTTGTTTGCTTTAATATTCCTTTTCTAACATTATTTTATAGACTTCTTTTTTTTTTTTGCAGGAAAAATTTCTTTTATTGCAAAATAAAATTGGAAGAATTCTTGTGATTATTTTTGAACATTTTTTATCAATGAAACTGGAAAATTATGGGAGAACAGAATCTTTTGTTAAACAAATAAAGAAGGTATTTTAGAGTTGTTATCAGTTCCAAAAAGAGTTTGAGAAGTTTTTAAGCAGGTTTATATAGATCGATTTGCCTTCAATTGGAGTGTTTGGCATTCGCAATTTTATATTTTGTAAGAAGGAATTATTAACTTATCGATTTTATTGTCAGCTTAGGTTTAATAGTTTTTTAATTACAATCGTTATTAAGTTGGAATTAGGGAGTTATTGTGATGGGGTTGATTTCTAGAGTTTGATGATTTCATGATGTCTCCATGTTTTGGAGTATGAAGATCCATGGTGACTAGTTTTCAAGAAGATGTCTGTAGGTATGTCAGGGTTTTTTTCGTCCACGAAATCTCGAGAATGAATAAAGATATCGACTTTGTACTGATTTTATTCGAAAGATGATGCAACAAAGAAGATCCGAAAGAAGTTTCAACTAATTCGGTCGAGCTGTTTTTGTTTATAACAAAGAAACTATTAAATAAATAGAGTGATGGAGAATTAGAAATACCTTCTACCTATTGGATGATCAATATCAATATGTCATTGGGTCAATGTCAACAAACTACACATCACTCTTGACAACTCCATATTGTTTATAACTATTTAAATGAATTATAAACAATGAAAAATAGTTGGCACCGATCAAGTGATGACTGCTGCTGACAGATTGGATCTATATCAACAAAATACTCTTGTCAATGACCATACATGGCTCTCAGCTATTTCATATTGTTTATAACAATAGCAATTTGTTGTTAACAATTAAAAAGAGTCTCCAGCTATTGAATGATCATTGCTGATGATGAATTGGATCAACATTCACGAAATATTGTTGTTAATGACCACATATAACTTCAGAGAATTGGATATTGTTTATAATAATCACAATTTGTTATCAACAATTTAAAAAAAATTTCTATTGAAGTTAATAGAAGAAAACTTTAATGGAAAGTTCGTCCTATAGACACAGACGTATTTTTTTATTTAACTTCCTCAATACATTTTGTGCTAGAAGAGAGGATGTGTTGATAAGAGAAAGAGGTATAGAATTCCAATTATTAATTCTTCCATGATCCTTTAAAAAGTTCCTCTGAAAACTTAATTAAAGCTCTGAATATTGATAGAAGTGAAAAGAATCCGTAGACTAATCCATCAGTTGCCGATTCAGCAAAGAGAGCAAGCTCGAATTGATTCTACTTTACACTGTGAAAATTTAGGTCACTGGTACTCTCAACTGGGTAAAATATGCAAAGTGTTAGGGTGGAAAGTGGGTGGTTAGGCAGCTGCTACCGGCCATTTTCAGTGTCTGAACCTTCTCTCTCTCTCTCTCTCTCTCTCTCTCTTTCTCTCTTGGTACTCTTGTACTGTTACACTTCACGTTACTTCTTTTCTCTCTCACTTCTCTCAACATTTTACCCTTATTCTAGTGCTGTAGACATACTACGCTAGATTCTCGACGCGCTCATCGTGTCACGTTCGCGTACTTACGAACATCATGCGCGAATTTATCACGCTACGGAATGTCTTCTCACGCTGACAAATTTGCCTCGAAAGTTATTAAAATTGAGGAGTATTCAGTTAAGGAATTTTAGGTAAATCTTCGTTTTATAAATTTTCGTTGTTAATTAAGAAATGCTTTTCTCAAATTTAACAATAAAAAAATCATCTTCATCATAAAATGCCTTCTCTGCTAAATAAAAAACATTCCCAGCTACTTTTAAAAAAAAAAAAAACCGTCACAGGTAAACTGGTATCCAATAGTATATTAAAAAAAACTGAAGCAAAGCTTTGGAATAAAATATCTGCATGAACAAAAGAACCAAAGAATTTATGGTATTTCAAAATGAACAGTAAAAAAGTCCTGTATATAATTTACAAAATCTCTTAAAGAAAATATAGGAATGGAGGTTCTAGGTCCAGTCATAGCTTTTCTGAGTTGGCTCTGGGTAGCTAAAAGCTAAAAGAGCTTCCAGCCGTCGTTGGAAACGATGGTGAAAGCCGGTACGCGGGCTCTTATTAAATGTGGCGATTTATTGCTAGTAATAACGATGTGGTCTAGCCCACTCCATAGTCTACATTCTGAACTGCTGGTGACTGTCGAAGTAATAGCAACCTGATTCAGCGTTAAGCTGAAGCAGAAGCTGCTGAAAGTGGATAATGTAATATAATCTTTCTCCAACATAACCATTGTCTATATTTTCATATTATTCTGGTTTTATACATCTTCATCTCTGTATTTTTTTTCTGTCTTCTAGATTTTAATCGTTTTAAATGAATAGATTGATTAGTTAATCTGTCATTAAGTTTAATCAAAAAGTTTAATGCTTTGAAAAATTACCAACTGGCGGTCATTTTGATCACGAGAGAAACCTGAGTTGACTTTTCTATGAGGAAGGTCATGGTTCGCGTTCCAACTTTCTATCCGCTGTGGTGAGAAGTTTGATACCGTGAGGTAAAGCTTAAAAGCTTGTAGAGTTTTGGGATTTGAAACTGGGTCACCTTCTTTTTGATTGACCAGCTCCAGTGATGTGAATGAAAAAGTTGGTGATTTTTTTCTCTTTCATTAAAGAAATATTTTCTAGAACAAAAATAATGATAAATTACCAGATTTGTTACTGTTAAGAAACGATTTTTTAATTATTAAAATCAATGCTTTGTTAACTGTTAATAAATATTTTATAACAATAAAAAATATTATGTCATTTTATATTAAAAAAACCATATAATCCATAATAAAATATGGACTGTATTGGTCACATAATATTCCTTAATAGTCAAGAAGATTTATTAATGGTTACAAAATATTTTTTGTACTCTAACAAAGCTGTGTTTAATAGTGAAGATATAATTTTATAATTGTTACTAAATATTTTTTAACAATTAAGAAGCCTCTTTTATTATTACAAATCTCTTTTATCAGTGTAACTTTATTTTTAAAAAAAATAAATAATCAATAAACATCTAGGATACTTTAAGGTATTAATTAGTAGTTTTTTTGTTGAATTAGATAGTGATTTTCGAGAATATTTGCAAATCAATTGACACTATTTAAATATTTGGAAAAATAAAAATATGTTGGCAACAAATACTTAAATCTAAAATCAGCAGCATTGTGTGCTCATCAGCATGCGAAAACTTTGTTATTTGTTTGAGAATGTTAAATTATGCATGCGCAATATGCTGTTTTAAAAGTATTCCCACATTGGTCCAATGTCGACATGCTGAACAAATAGAATAAAAATAAAAATTAGAATTGATATTAAAATTTTTTACATTACAAAAGGTAATTAATTTCTTTTTTATTTTCATTATATATTTGTAGATGTTATTACAAATTTCATTATATAATTATAAACCGTAACATAATTGTTTTAAAAGGGTCATTTTATCAACCTGCTTTATATTGTGCAGAAAATAATATTAATTCATTAAAGGTTTAGTCGATTTAATAGTAATGTAAAAATTAATTGGAAACTTTACATTTTATTTATTATTATGACTCAAGTTATTTCTATTCAAACTAATCTCATTAAAATAAGTCTCCTTTGATCAATATATATTAAATTTAATTTTTTATTCATCAACATAAAAAATTCAGAATTCAAATGTCTTTTTTTCTTTATTCGTATTTTTACTTTACATTTCTATTACTTTTTTATTTATTAAATTAATTTGTTTCTTACGCTCAAAAAATTCTGAATTAAAATTTCTCTTTTCATCTGCACATAATCCTATCTCGAGCCATGAATTGTGTCATTTGTAATTACATTTGAAAGGCTCTCTCTAGCCATGTAATTATGTCACCTCGCTACAACTATTCAGTAATGAAGCTGTGACTCTTGACTAATGGACACGGAAACAATTGAGCGAAAGAATGTGTCAATCGAGTGTGACGTAACTGAAGTTTAAACAAAGAAAATAAAAATGGAAATTCAATTTTCATTTTTTTTTTTTTTTCCAGATTTAACGTACATTTTCTCGGGTACATAAGTGTTGGTAAAAAAAAAAATAAAATTGACAATGGGTTTAAACCCATTTAGTGTAAACACGACGAACTTTCCATTAAAGTTTTCTTCTATTAACTTCAATAGAAATTTTTTTTAAATTGTTGATAACAAATTGTGATTATTATAAACAATATCCAATTCTCTGAAGTTATATGTGGTCATTAACAACAATATTTCGTCAATGTTGATCCAATTCATCATCAGCAATGATCATTCAATAGCTGGAGACTCTTTTTAATTGTTAACAACAAATTGCTATTGTTATAAACAATATGAAATAGCTGAGAGCCATGTGTGGTCATTGACAAGAGTATTTTGTTGATATAGATCCAATCTGTCAGTAGCAGTCATCACTTGATCGGTGCCAACTATTTTTCATTGTTTATAACTCATTTAAATAGTTATAAACAATATGGAGTTGTCAAGAGTGATGTGTAGTTTGTTGACATTGACCCAATGACATATTGATATTGATCATCCAATAGGTAGAAGGTATTTCTAATTCTCCATCACTCTATTTATTTAATAGTTTCTTTGTTATAAACAAAAACAGCTCGACCGAATTAGTTGAAACTTCTTTCGGATCTTCTTTGTTGCATCATCTTTCGAATAAAATTAGTACAAAGTCGATATCTTTATTCATTCTCGAGATTTCGTGGACGAAAAAAACCCTGACATACCTACAGACATCTTCTTGAAAACTAGACAGCATTAATCTTCATACTCCAAAACATGGAGACATCATGAAATCATCAAACTCTAGAAATCAACCCCATCACAATAACTCCCTAATTCCAACTTAATAACGATTGTAATTAAAAAATTATTAGACCCCAATTTGTTCCAACTCTGATGGAAAATTTAAAAAATTGCAATAATTTTTCTAGTGAATATTTTATCATCAACATCCATAAACATGCTGCATTCATTCATTATTCCTCTGCTAAAATGATCCTATAAATATTTCAACTATTTTCCTGATGATTGATAAACAGTTTTAATTCATCACAAATATTTGATGACAATTTTTGCATTAATTATATTTTTTTCATTTCTTTGAACATTGAATTACCAATCAGAGCCAAGCGAAGTCCTATAACTTCTTTTCTATTTCAATCTGATGTTCATTTTTTGTTGATGATTGAGTTCTTCTTGGCTTTCGGCACCTTCAAAAGCCCTAGCACGCATAAAAATGTCCAAATCAGCCTCTAAATCAATCCAATTGACTCTTTTATTCATTCAAGGTCACGATGTCTTGATCAATAATTCATAGGTTCATTACTAATGGATGGCCACTTAAATAATTCGCTCGTGTGTATGTTTAACCCTTTGAACAGGTGACCTCAAACTTAGATATCATGAGAGAATACAAGTTACTTCAAAGAAACAAAAAAACCTATCCGCAATCCATTTAAGCTCTACTTTCACTGTGGGAAAGCACCTGCTGTCTTTGACTCCAGTTACACTTTTACTTTCGATGATATCTCAGTTTCTTTTTCCTGATGCTTCTGATAGCACTGACGCGTGAAGTTCTTGAAGAAAGAAATGTTAAGTCAGAGATGCCTTGGCATGTCATAACAAGAATTCCCCTAAAATTAGTCAAACATCTGGAAGTTGATCATAAGCTTGTTGACAGGTTTAATAGAAGAATGTTAGAAGGAGGAAAGAGTTGGGTGGGTCTTGATCACTTGGGAAGGAAATTAGAGAAGAATTCTTTTATCATATGAATGTTTGACATTGAATTACATTGCTTGTATTATTTTAAATAAATTAGTTTAATTTAATTCGTTGAAAATTTCATGAAATAATTATTCTTCAGCTTTTAATCTCCAATACATTCAACTAAAATAATTGATGAAACATCTTGAAGACTTGGGATGATAAATAAATTTATTATAAAGGTTTTTTGGTAGCTAAATACATCAATAATAATCGATTATTTCAAGCGGAAGTGGATCTAAATCATCTGATAAACGAAAGTAAACTACAGTTAGAGAGTAGACCACCCATACTTTAGCCAATTAGTTACCACCTGGACCAAAAACTCTGCTTATCCCAATTAGAACTGTCTGCTAAGCGTCGCAAACTGGGCGGTCTCTTGAGAAGCTATCGAGAAATATATAGAAGCGAAAACCTGATGATTATTTACAGAACATACGAGATTACGTTTCTAATCTATTTTTATACATTAGTTCGTGTGTTTATGGTGCTCTTGAGGCTTTTCATTAGTCACTTGGGTCTTGTCAAAATTCAAAGGCCTGTCAAAATGCTGAAATTTCATACTTGAAATTGCTAAATCATTTTTTTTTTTCTTTTTCTCTTACTTAAAAAGCATCAGGGAATTTTAAGTTGGAAAAAAATGTCTTTCTAATGATTATAGAATTATTAAAAATTTTATTTGTTATTTAAAAACTGTACATGTTGAGTTTCTAGTGTTAATCTTTGTTATCAGATCATTTTAGATGTTACTTCTTCCTCTTCAGAAGTCCTTTTACCATTTTCAATAGGTGGTTTACCATCAGGATAATTCCAGTCTTGAATTTTAGCTGATCCAAAGATTGTAAATATTATAAATGCAAGTACTTGAGCAACTACACTGATCCAGAAAACGTATCTCCATCGTTCAAAAGTGTTATTCTGTAGAATAAAACATCAATTATTATTTATTACTGGTTAATAAACAATTTTCTTAAGCAATCATTCCTAATTTTCCTGGTGTCTGGAAGATAATGAATATGCTTGCATGTTTTTGAGGAACTTAGATAGCATTTGCTTGATAAAAATGTGATGGTATTTATTGGTAATTAATTGAATAATAATTAAAAATATAACACAAGTTATTACCAATAAAAATGTTAACATAATTATGATAAAACAATCATCATTAACACGAGGAAAAAAATTAATTCAAATCATTAAAAAATAATACTTGGATTAAAGATAAACATTTTCCTTAATTAATATTATTCATTAATAAACACGTTTATAATTATTTATCTTTGACTGTTGATTTTAAAATGAAATACTAGAGATATTTTGTTGATGAAAATAATTAAAATGAAAGAGGAAATAGGTTGATTGTTCTTGAGAAAGGTAAACTGGAATGGAGAATAAATAAGAAATATTGATAGAAACTTACCCCATTATCAGTTAGAACACCAACAAGTCCTGGTAATACAAAAGCAGAAATAGTTCCAGGTGTATTTGTGATGCCCATCAGAATGCCAGCATAATTAGGTGCTAGATCATTTTGATTCGTCAAATGACCAACAAATATTGCACCACCAATAACGATGCTTAGAATAAGGAGAGTCACTGAAGTAGTACGTTCACATCCAAGGTAAGCGATGACAATCATCAGAATACTTGGTGGAATACAACCTGATATGATCGGATAATTGATGAATATCATTAAATGTCATTAGGTTATGGAATGAGGTTGTGAATGATTTACTTACTGATACCAACAGCAACTTTCCTTCCAGCTGTTTGTGACCAGTAGCCTTTTTGACGACCAATGTCAAGGACTTTTCCAATTAATGGATTTGTTATGGCATTTATTAAGTATGGAATACAACTTAGTACTGCATTCTTGGAATAAAAATTAAAGATGTTAATTGTATGAATGGGGAATCAATTTGATTTGGGGTTTTTTTGCTAAATTTCCTAGTCAATTTTTAAAAATCTGTATCTTGGTGAAAAATGATCTGATTTTGATCAACTAAAGTTCATTTTAAAGCTTGTTTTCCCCTCTTCAAACCCCATATTCCAGAAAAAAATTTACTTTACTCAGTTTCATAGAAATAAATTAAAAATAAAGGTTGGAGAAGCATCGTTGATTGAAAACAATCATTGGTGATGTAGTGTTCAAGAAAATGAATAGAATATTGGATTGAATGTGTGAAGAAGTGTTGGTTGATTGGCTAACTTACCTTTCTAATGTCAAATCTCAGCACGGCATTCATGTAACGTGGCAATGTTGTGAGCATGAAATACCAGATGAAATTGCCTAGACAATTGGTAGCAACTAATGCCCAGAAGGGAGTAGACGTGAAGATACTCCTCCAAGGAACAACGGGTTTCTTAGTTTGTGAGTGTCGATGACCATAAGAATTGACAATCAAGTCTCTTTCAGCACTGCTTATCAACTTCTGGGTTTCCGGATTATCGGCAAAGAACACAGCAAATGCGATGCACCAAATGAGAGGTAAAATACCGTGAATATAAAACACAGCTTCCCATCCGAAATCGTGCATAATAAGACCTGATGAGAGGATAGAAATGACAGTTCCTAGTGATGTTCCAGCATTGATGATTGCTACCCAGGTACTCTTCTCTTCATAGACCATCCATTTGCCCACCAGCACATTCACCACTGGAAGATTAGCTGCACTTACTAGACCAGTTAGAAAGCGTAGGAATAAAAGTACCCCAATTGATTGAGCTGCTACGGGTATCAATAGGGTGAAAATTGAACTGCTGAATACGGAGATTAGTAAGACCCACTTGGTATTGAATCTAAAAATATTTTATTAAATATCTTTTAATCACCCAACCCAATCTTTACTTTCTCCAACAATCATCAATACATCTTAGCTTATTAAAAATACCAAAATTATCTCCAACATCAACCTATTTCTATCAGTAACCTAGGATAGCATCAAAACACATCTAGACCTTTGAAATAATTTTATCTGATTAATAAGAATGGTGGTCGTCTTTTCTAGGTTGATAAAAAAGTAGGAATAGCTGGATAAAATTTCGAAATTAATCAACAACTCAATTAATTTTAATCAACAAAGTATCCACAAACCTATCAGCAAAATATCCTGCTGGAAACATGCCCAGCATGTAGCCAGCAAAGTAGAGGCTGACAACTAGACCTTGTTCCACAGATGTCCACTCGTAAGGACCCTCGAGGTCAGTCGGTGTACTTGTCATGTTCCCATTCTCAAATTCTGGACATTCTAACGATTGACTACTCGTAATATTTTTATTTAATTTTACCATCCCTATTATTGTCGTTGATATGTTTACTTTTAACCCATATATTATCATATTTGCAATGCACAGCATTATTGCAAACATAAATCTCACGTATCCTGCTGTGAAAAATATTATTAAATAAATTATTTATCAATAAAAACTAATTGATGATTTATAATACCAATTAATTGAAACTAATTAACGAATTATTTCAATAAAAATAAACTTACCCATTATTAATGAATTTTTGAGCACTAAATAACTTAATATTGAAGAGTATAAAATATTATTATAACACTTGAGATATAAAATAATGATATGAAAATAAATAATTATTTTCTATTTATAAAAATAGTTATTTTATTTTTATAGATAAATCATTGTCGTTACAAGGCTGTATGGTAACTGATAATATAAACTGAATTATGCCACTTGTTTTGAATGTGTAACAAACAAAATAATTATTAATATGTGAATAAGAAAAAAATAAATAACAACGTTAACTTCATTCAACTCATTTATTGATTTTTCTTTTTAAAGAACAACGCGTCACAACACTAGCCCACACCACTATTACTTTTATTCTCAACTGTTATCCATTTTCGAAACTATTTAATTTGTTAATAAAATAATTATTTAAACAATTAATTTATTCCGTGAATAATTATCAATTGTTTTAATAGTATTTATTTATTTACTTTTTTTTTTTTTATAATAAAAATTGTTGAATTTATTTCAACCTCTCTCGGAGAATTGTTGTCATTAAATGCCAACGGTTTTTTGATTATTTAGGTTAAAACCATATGAACTCTCTTATGTGTGTCGTCACAATATCGTCACTGTTCCAATCGAAGTCAACTACCAATGAACCGAAGCTTGTACCGTATTAACAAAGAGTGGAAGTGAGATAAAAAATGCTGAAATTGTGCTATAGGCTACGGAGTTATCACAACCGGTTTTACAGGAATTTCTTATCGTCGTCCAACTGTTTAAGTTTTGTCTGTTAGATTCTGATTTGCTTGACCTTGGATATTTAAATGCACTTAATGTCGGTTTATTTGATCATCGAAATTTTAAATACTTTTTAATATAC
The DNA here is from genome assembly GCA_028641665.1 of Chelonus formosanus. Lineage (NCBI taxonomy): Eukaryota > Metazoa > Arthropoda > Insecta > Hymenoptera > Braconidae > Chelonus > Chelonus formosanus. The sequence goes on from CM054000.1 coordinate 4,073,554, forward strand.
TTCAATGTTATGAAAAAATAATTAAATTAATTAATAATAATAATAATAATAATAATAATTATTATTATTATTATTATTATTATTATAAATAATTAACAATTATTTTTTATTTATTCAAATAAATTTTAGTAATTAATTATCAATAAATAATAATAATAATTTGATGAATAATGAGTAATAATAATTATTATTATTATTAATTGATTATGTTAATTATTATTAAATAATGATAAATTTTTTTATGTAAATTATTTGTCAAAGACAAAACAATAATTGGATAAATAAATAAAATAGTTATTTAATTAAGAAAGTTTTAATTAAATAAATAAATACAAGTTTCGTGCACAAATTAAAGATTAAATGTTTAGTTAGTTATTTATTTTAATTTATTTGTAATAATTACATGGGTTTAATAGAACAAATTGAGGTCATAGATGTTAAACAATGTATTTTTTAATATAGGAATGCAAGAAAAAGAATATTAGACAATTAAATGTGAGCATGATGCATAATGGGTATATTTAGTTATCGTTTAAGAATATTTTAAATATTATAAAGATAGAAAAGATTGAAATTTCAAAAAATGATCAAAGAATTTTATTAATTAATTGCACAATTGTAAGTAAAAATTGAATTTAAAATTGTAATTTAATATAATATTTAATTTTAGTAGTTACTTTATATCAAAAATTAGAAGAATATAAATATTTTTGATTTAATTTTAGTTCACCTAAAGATGGTAGTTATTGCTATCAAAACTTTGTGATAAATTAGTTGCTTTTAATTGAATAAAGACAATTAGATTGGGAAAAAAGCTTAAAAACACTTATTAATTATAAACATTATTATACATGGCTATTTTTGTTTAAAGAATTTTATTAATTTATTTATTGCAATATTTTGGTGATGAAAGAATGATTATTGTTTACAAAACGTCTCCAATTTAATAACAATTTAACAAATTAGCTTATGCTATAGAGCTTATTTAATTGTTTGAAATAAATAAACCAATTAATTGAAAATTACTTTCAAATTTAATTGTTTTTTTTTTTATTAATAAATTAATCTAATAAGTCACATCTAATTATTAAAGTTAGTTTATTAATATTCATTCAAATTATATAAATAAATCTCCATCTTTTGATTAATAATTAAAATCTTTGCTTTCCTCGTTTGATAATGAAATATAAATAGTAATTAAACTAAAGTAATATTAATTAGTAACATTTATTCATTCACACAGAGGATTATTACAATGATAATCTGTTTTATATAATTCTCATTCAAATGCAACAAAAACACTAAATTAAATTAATTATTTATTGTTATTAAAAAAAAAAAATGTTTTTAAAAGTAAAGAAATTGGATCTAAGTATTTTTTTTGTTTATTTTAATGAAATAAAAAATTTGTTTTGGTTATTAATAACTTAATTATTAATTACTAACACTAAATATAAATAATAAAAATTATTCATTGACAGTGGAATTTTATTAATGCAATTGAAATGATTTAATTTATTGAAGAACAAATGAATGGTTAATTTTAATTCAATTAGAGAATATTGACCGTGAAATATTCCATCATTGAGTGAATTAAAAAATAATTGAATCTATTTTTAGCTCGTTATCTTGATACAATATCATTTATTGTTTATGAAATAGATTAACTAAAAAATAATAATATAAATAATAATCTAAATGTTATTTTATTTCGAATAAAAAAATATTCTTTAAATAAAATCAGAATAGTTTGCTGGTTTTAGATAAAATATTTCTTTAATCAGGAAAAGATTTATAAACAAGATAAAGTTTTATTATCTCAAACTAAAGAGTTATTTCGTCAACTATTAATCCTCTGATAACTTGAAAATAATTTCCAAATAATAGAGCCTATTTTTTTTTCTTTTTCATCAAAAAATTAACTGATAAGTAAATCGACAACTTGATTACACAATTGATCATAAAATAAAACTCTTAATGTTATAATTAAATTTCAGATTAAATTGAAATGACTTTTGATCGACTCTGATTCGTTGGGCTTTTAGATAATTAGAATTTAACAGTTAAATTATTTCGACGACCCAAGAGTTATATTTGCACATATAGATGGATTTATATACATTCAGTGTGAAATGTTTAAGTGAATAAATCGAAAGTCAACGTCACTGTATTTATTAATATTAATATCACAGTTGTTTGAAAATTAGTCATGCAAGTTTATTGACCTTATTATCGTACACTTTGTGTTTTAATTAACTGTCTATGGACATTCAATTAATTCTACTAAAGTCATTAAAAGAAAAAACTTTCATTTTTATCATTTAATCATTTTATTTTTATAATTATTCTTTATTTATAGTTATTATGATAAAATAATTTTTAATAATAATTTTAAATGATTAAATGGATTAATTAATTACGGAAGAAAATTATTAAATGAATTATTAAAAATTATCAAACAGTACAGTGATAGAAGAGATTTGTTATAATAAAAGAGGCTTCTTAATTGTTAAAAAATATTTAGTAACAGTTATAAAATTATATCTTAACTATTAAACACAGCTTTGTTACGGTACATAAAATATTTTTTAACAGTTAATAAATCTTCTTGACTATTAAGGAATATTATGTGACCAATACAATTCATATTTTATTGTGGATTATATGGTTTGTTTAATATAAAATGACATAACATTCGAATGAGGTTAGAATTTGGTTTTATTTCATGCATATTTCTATTAATAAAATATATGCATAAGGCAAAAAGTGAGGTTATAAAGAGTGAATTGATAAATATGACAGTTCTGGTTGATATAAGGTTAGGTGGCGCTGTAATCGTCGGTTTATTAATTGTTAAAAAATATTATTTAACTGTTAAAAGATATTTCTTTACGATAAAATGAGATTTATTTATTATTAAACCACTAGTGTGTTCATAACTAAGGCTTTTTTATTGTTATAAAATATTTATTAACAATTAACAAAACATTGATTTTAATAATAAAAATAATAAATAATTTCTTCTAATTTTATTTATTCAAAGTTCTTATGATGAACAAATTTTAAATAATCATTCTTAGTATAATGATTCTATTTTATTTTATTTATTATCAAATAAATAAATAAATGGAAACAGATTCATTAATTAACGGACAGAAAATTTATTTAATATTTATTATTAATGAATAAAAAAAATAATTAAATAACGTTTAAAAATTTTAAGTAATTTTTAACATTTATTTTTAGAATCGTGTTACAGTGGCATTAAACTCTTTTAAAATTATTATTATTATTTTAGTTAGTTAAAACGATAGTGTCAACACAAAGACTGACGAATGGAATATGAAATATGGTGGGTATTATGCTGATATACATGCGCATTAATTACGTCAGATAAGTTGCTTCTGACAACTACTTATAGATTCTCTAGTGACTATAACAAAGTGGGCTTCTTCTTCTTGACTATTATCATTTCATTTCTCTTATATTATTCTTTATCCTTATTTATTTAGAAAAATTCCTCGTCATATTTTTCTATGGTAATCTTTCCAATCTTATGCTAATTTTCGTCGAACAAAAATATTTGATAAAAATAGTGAAATTTATCTAATCAATATTTATTCAAATTTATTTATTTATTTTTATCAGTTGAGTTGTAGGCTTTTTTTATTGTTATTCATAAATGGTCATTTAAGTTGTATTAAATATTATTGATAAGAAATTTATGAATGCATCTTATCATTCCTTTTTTGCTTGATACTGTTAAATAGTGTAGTTTAATTGTTAATTCTCACAGAGAAATAGGGCATTAAATGTATTAATGCCCATTAAAATAATCATTTTTATTAGATAAAAGCTTTTAAGAATTATATTCTACATTTTTAGCTTCATTGTTCTTAATCTGATAATTTTCAAATTTATTAAAAGAGAGATTTAAAAATAACTATAATAAAAATAACAAATAAGAAGCAATAAAGAATAATAATTTTAAATTAACAACAAATCTGTTTAAATATTTATCAAACATATATTTATAACAATTAGTCTATTGATAATATAACAAATCAATTAAAGATGTTCAATAAAATATAATTTAATTTTAATTATAACTTTTAAAATATTTATAATATAATGAAACCGCTGTAGTCAAACAAGATTTCATTAAATAATTTTAAATAACAATCAAAGTTTGAGGTTATATTAATTATTAGTACTTGAATATAATGTTACATGAAGTTGTTTACAAATTAATATTGAAGGTCTGATGTACAGAGATTTGATACAGATTTATTAAAAAATAAATCAGTGAATATTCACTATTTTAAGTGATATCAATAGCACTAATTAAAACAGTGATAATTTTATAATTGCAAATAAATGAATACACTGCAAATCCAAGTGTTTAACAACTAGAAAAACGCTTAAAGTGTATAACATCGTAAATAATACAAGTGTTTAGTTTCTAAACACCTAGACATGCAGTGAAAATCAGTGTGAAACAGTGTATACACTGAAAATCCTGAAAAATTAAGGTGTTTCGTAATTAAACGTTTAAAGTGCTTAATAATTAAACACTCAAGTGTTTGCAATGTTAAACATCATAAACGAACTATGGCAATTTTGTAGAAGACTTCACGGCAAATCGTAGTGTCTTATTTCAATGCACTTAAAGTGTTTTAAAATGACGTCATCCATTTAATTAACATTGTCACGTTTTTAAAATGTTTTTTTGTGTTTTAATGTTTTAAAATAAGATACTGAAATTTACAGTGAAATTTTTAAATAAACAGATAACAAATTAAGATTCATTATTGTTCATAGAATTCAACAAAAATTTTTAAAACGTTATGTTAATGAATTAATTAACAATAAAAAGAAATTTAACTTAATTTATTTAATTATTCAAAGGACAATCGCCTTCGAATTCATTAGGACATTTAAATTAAAATAATAAAAAGCTCAGATTAAAAATAAATTTTCCTTGATATTATAATTAATAAATAATTAATAAAAACAATTGAGAACTATACAATAATTTTTTGCACTCAAAATAAATCTTATTAGGTATTATTAAATAGTAATAAAAAACAAAATTAATAATAAGCTAACATTTAATATTTTTATTGATTCATTGAATATATTGGTGTCATTAAATTCATGATTAAAAATATTTCATTACCAAAAAAAAAAAGTAGTTTAAAATATGATTGAAGGAACTTTGTTGAAATTACGTAACTCGACGATAAAAATACCCTGAGATACTTGGGTATGAGCAGCAATAAAACGTTTGTTTGATCGTTAAATTTACACAGTCACACTACCAATGATACAATATATACACAAGCGAGATATACATTGAGTAGTAGTATATCTGTTATAGACCTAAACTTACAACCATCATGAAGTAGTGAATGAAATGGTAACGATGACGAATGACCTCTTGAATATTTTTAAATTTTTTCCCCTCTATGTTTAGGCTATTGCTAAAAATAATATCTGTTGGATATTTTTAATAATAGTCATAATAAATGAAATTGACTATTCAATAATTATATTATATTGAACTTTAAAAGAATTAACTTTGATAAAAGCATTCACTTGCAAACTAATTTTACTTTATTGTGTATGTCGTATTTATAAACCACATCACTTTAATTAACGAATATTAGTTTATTGATCATCAATAGAGATTAAATAAAGCATCAATTGATTAATTAAAACTTCATAATTATTCATAGGGTGTATGGAAAATATACAACAGAATATAGGATGATGATTAAAGGTAATCAATAATTATTTAACTATTGACTTTTATTTTAAAAATTTTTAGAAATTTCCTTTATGTATTACAATGTTCAAAGTATATTGAAAAAATAAAAAATTCATCTATTAGTTTATTTAAAGTTTAAAAAAAAAAAAAATATTTACATTATAAATAATTTTTTCTTTTGATCTTTTTTATGACAAAAATTGCTTTCAATTATTTTTTTTTTTTTTTTGATGTTGACTTTTATTTTTTTCAGCTTCACTCCGACAAAGGAAAGCTTTTATTTATTATTCAAAAACAATATTTGTTCGATAAATTTTTTTCCTGCTAAAATTGATTATATTTTCTCAAAAAGAAAAAAAAAATATTCAATTAAATTCATAAAAATGATTATAAATAATCATATTATAAATAGTTTTAATCTTTACATTCAATTGATTTGTTAATATTGGTATATAATTGAAAGAAGGTCTAAAAGAGGTCTCATTTAACCTGATTAAACCCTCTAATTGTCCTTTTAGAACCAATATACGACCTACTAAACGTTTTTGTAATAATTCTTAAGCTTTTTTTCATCCATGTTGGAATATTAAAAATATGTCATACCTTACTTTCTTAAACTAAATCAATGGATAGTCAGTGAATAACAGTGACTATTCACTGATTAAAGTAGTGTCAATTTTTCCACTGTGAATCAGTGAATAATCGTTGCGTGTTTCAGTGGATTTTAGTTCTACTTAAATATCAGTGACACTTCAGTGAGTTCAAAAATAAAAGAAATTTTTGTGTTAAAAATGTTTTTATTATTAATTGGAGTCATCACTCTCATCCATTTCTACATTAAATATATTAATATGTACAGACAAGACAAACCCTCTGTAGTTCCACAACCATTTTATAAACGTATGCGTTTCTTGAACTGAACTAAACGGTTAAAAATCGTGCGCCCCCTTGGGGTATAAAAAAACCGCTGATCTTTCAGTGACTTATCGAATCGCTAAAGAAACCAGTGAAATTTTTACTGGTTTAGTTTAAGAGAGTAAAAGTTTATTTTAACTCTACAAAATATTTTTTAAAACAAAAAGCAATGATCAATAATTATTATTACATTCTAGAAATGAAATAAAAATTCACTTACGTCAATCAATAAAATTGATAACATACTTGCACGAGTTAGTGAATGAAAAATAAATAATAAAAAATAAAGAATTTAATGATTGCATAAGACAGAAATAGATATGTAAATAATCAACAAATTTATTACCCTACAAAAGAATGCTGCTGACCTTTGTGAGGCTTTATGATTAGAACTGTTTTACAATTGTGTAGCTAAGTAGACATAGCAAAGATATTTTATGTAGATAATATATATAAGACGATATGGCTTAAGGTGTCTAAAGGCTTATAAGTATTATGATCCTCGAGTTAAGCCGAGTAGAAGCCGTATTTTAGCCTTACTACAATATATGCATATTGATGGCCTTGTGTTTTATATAATTCTTCATATGGACACTCAAGTTTATTTTCTTATCGACTTTTTTCCCTCTATGTTTTGCTATTTAATATTCAACCATAATAACTCGATGGAAAAGTTTTTAATTATTCACATCTGATCTGATTAATTTATTTAATTATTAACTTTTTTATCATCCAACAGACTTTTTTTAACGATTAATAATTAGATAAAATTTTCCTCTTATTCATTGCAATCGAACAAACAAATTATTTGATCATTTAATTATGTCCAGCTCCTTGAATACACTTTTTAATTCATTGAGACCTTTATAAGGCCTTGATAAGTCCTTTAAAGGGATCAATAAGCCCTCCATAAAACCTTTATAAGGTATTTTTTATTTAAAACAGATTAGCTACATTTTTTGTGATGATGTGTAGTAGTTAGTAATAATTTTTAATCGATAAGCTATCAAATTTTTATTGTTTAGTCTTGATGCTTATCTATTGACAAGATCACTAGATTTTCAAGTTGATTTAATACTGTTTTTAAATCATATTACACTCACGATGGATTACGGAGATAAAAGAAGATCGTGAGAAGAATCAAGTGTAAAAGGTCTCGTATAAAAAATGTCAGCAAATTTTAAGCACTTTATGTTTTACATTTTACGACCTGTTTTAGTTCACATCGTCATAAAAAAGTCCTTAAAAAAAATTGAACAAATTTGTTTTTTTTTTAATTAATTCTAACCTGACATTCTTTCCATTACCATCAAACATATTTCTTTGAAACTTAAATATTTCTAAAGGCCACAAAAATCATTCCCAAACTAGAGGGCGCTTCAAACTTTAGTAAAGAAACATTAGAGGTTTTTCTTTCCTTCTTTTTAATTTTTTTTTCATGGTTAAAGAGATCGATATAAGTTTTTTTAGGATGCGGGTCTTAGAGTCGAGAGTCTCGCGTATAAAATGCGCTTTAGTTGATTGAAATCGGATAATAATTCGCAAAAATACAGCAGTTTGAAAATGAAAGAAGTTTTGTCCCATAAAACTTGAACTTTTCGATTCAATAAATAATCCAATAATTTATTTATCGGAAAATCCTATCGACCAGAGAGTCGCTTATTTATCCAGCGTTTATATGACAACAAGAAAAGACTAGAGCTTCTCCCAAGACGATGTTTCTCTGCAGGATACCAAGATAATCGCACTTGGAAATGATACAATATTTATAAAAATATCAAATAAGTTTCTCCAATAAATAATCATAACAACGAATTGATTTATTCTAAAAAGAAAAAAGGTCGTGAAAAATTTATTCAATAAAAAATTAAGTATTCAGACATCTTGTAAGATGACATAAGTCCATAATACATTGAATAGAATTGCAGATTGCAACTGACACCTTTCATAGGGTGGCTTCTGCTTCAATATCATATCTAATGATTTCAACTGATTCTCAGCTATCATGAGTGGTCCTTAAAGTGCTTCATTTATGTCATGTATACAACCGATTATAGCTAACATATTAAATAATCCGATAAATAAATAAGAAAAAAAATATTGAATGAATTTTTTAAAATGTTTATATTAAATATTTATCCATTTATTTAATATTTTTTTTTTTTTTCTATCTTTAATGTACAATAATGTAATCTAACTTGTGAATCTGAGTATGTTGCTTGCATCCCACTAGTCTCAAGGGCCCAACAATGTATTTGCAAATAACTTACGACATAGCAGAAGAAATTGCGCGATAACATTTTCTACTCTTAAGTATTCGTGCATACCATTTTGTGATATTGATCTAAGTATATTCACGAACTCTTTCATTGTCAAAAAAAAAAAAAAAAAAAAAAAAAGGGAGCAACGAGTAACATTTAAACACTTGTTGTTAAAGCAGCCTTATATGGAAAAGTTCGTATTAAATTTTATTACTTTTACATATTTGATGTTTTTATTCGTTCGAGCATCGATAGATAAGAGATAATGATCAATAGAGAAGAACAATGGGTAAAGAAGGAAGGGAAAAAATTTTTATTATTATGAAAGAAAAAGTTTGTAAAATGTTTAACAATTTTATTTGCATATTTTTTGAAGAATATATTGTTTAATTTATTATTTATTAATTAATAATGATAATAGTATTGTTATGATAATTTATTACATTGAAGAATTTTGTTATAAACATTCCAGTATTTTTATTGTATGCTGAAGGAAAAGAAAGGACAAAATTCAATCACAATTCCAAAAAAAATAGGTCTGGGTACATTTCATGTCCTGACGATAAACTTCTCATTTTATTGAAATTCGCAATTTAGTCATCTTTTTGTTGTTTCTTCTTTTAATAACAAATTTATATTTTTATAAACAATATACCATTATTTAATCACATAAAGTTATTAATAACAATATTTTATTGATATTTATCGAATATAATCACAGTAATGATAATTCAATAAATTAAAACTATTTTTAATTGTTTATAAAAAATTGAAATTGTTATAAATAATTTATAATTGTTTAGAGTCACGTGAAATCATGAATAGCTATACTGCATTAATGTTGACCTAATTTTTGAACAGTACTAATCATTCAACAAGTCGAATCTATTTCAAAAGTCTTTTTACTTGAATTATTTTACAGTCTTTTTGTTATTAAAAACAAAACGGCTGAACGGAATTTTATTCATAAATCCTCTCAGATATTCTTTATCGCATTATCTTTCAAATGAAATTAGTCCGGAGTCGATATCTCCAGTGGTTCTCGAGATATCGAAAACGAAAAAAAACTGTACGTACGTACGTATGTTTGTACATACGTACATCCGGTTTTAAACCTTCTAATATGCTTTCAAATGTCTCAATACGTTGTTCAACACTGCAAAAAGCCTTTTCAAATTACATTAATTATTTTAAAGAAACTAATTATTAATTTTGTGTAATTATCAATGATTAAAAACAATTGTTTATAATAATTGGCTTGAAAGGAATGTCTGTATGATCTCTTATCGATTTTCAAGTAGTAAGAGCCAACAAAAATAGTCCAGAATCTCTCGACCTTTAGAGGCGCCTCTTTAAACAAAGGAAGGATATAATAGATGATTAAGAGGTGCATTTTATTCTGTTTATGAATATGACTGGGAAAACAAAGGACAAAGCGATGACGTAAATAACTTAGTGAGGGAATATTAGCGCGTGCCCTCATGACTGACGTAATTACTGACCCATCCATTTGCTATCAGACATATGAAAGCTTAGCATAACAGTCTATCTCATGCTCAGCAATTTACCTTCTCTTTTCACATGGTCCTTTACTCATACCCACACTTGGAATATATGAACAACATTTTGCCCTGCATAATTTCATTATTCCAAACAGAATAAAATTATAGCTCCGGTTGCTGTGAGTCTTTCAACGCTTGTATTATGACGTCTTCACTTATCCCTTGAGATTGCCTCGCCTCCTGCAATATCGTGATTAATTCGTTTTAATCTTCGAGTTATTATTTATAAATTTGTGGAATACTCTCTTAATATATTTCAAAATTAAATTGAGATAATAATCTAGTCAATGTTAGTTCAAAAATTGAGAATTTATTTTTAATTGTCACATGTACACTGACACTGTAAAGCCAAGTGTTTAGCAATTAAACACTTAAAGTGTTTGCAATGTTAAACATCATAAACGAACTATGGTAATTTTGTAAACGACTTTTAAACAATTCTTGCCGTTTACCAAAATGCTATAGTTTATTTATGGTATTCAACATTGTAAACACTTAGGTGTTTAGTTGTTAAATACTTTAAACGTTTTATTACTAAACATCTAAATTTTTCGAGATTTGCAGTGCGATAGAAGAGATTTATTACTGTTAGGAAATGATTTTCTAATTATTAAAATCAATGTTTTGTTAATTGTTGAACACATTAGTGGTTTTATAATAAATAAACCTCATTTTATTGTAAAGAAATATCTTTTAACAGTTAAATAGTATTTTTTAACAATTAATAAACCGGCGATCGTAGCGCCACTTAACCTTATATCAACCAGAACTGTCATATTTATCAATTCACCCTTTATAACCTCACTTTTTGCCTTATACAAATCTTTTATTACTAGAAATATGCATGAAATAAAACCAAATCTTAACCTCATTCCAATATTATGTCATTTTATATCAAAAAAGCCATATTAAATATCCGAAGAACAACTCATCGGAGATGGAGACATGCCCGATGCAATTTTTCGAGGTTATCATGGGGAATAAAATGAGACCAGTTTCAGCTCTCTACAATTAATAGCTCTCAAGATATTTAATTGTTTATATAAAAAGTATCACTTTTTTTTAAACAATTGACTGTAGTTTATCAATAAATAAACTCCGTGAAGTTGTTTTTTTTTTTCAATCGAAAGCTACATCTATGCTAAATATGTAAAACAACTTGATGACAGTAAAGTACTTTACGTTAAAATGACGTCACTCATTTGATCAACATTGTAGTCACTTTTTTTGACACTTAAAAGTGCATTAAATTAAAACACTACGATTTGCAGTCACTACTTTTTGAGATACAACATAAAAAGCCTCTTTACAGCCTACCGACAGAACTAATTATAGCCTGATTATTAGAGATTGTCATTTAAGAATTAACCTGAGGATTTATTTAAAAGATTATTGGTGAAAATATACCCTCTAGTGTCAATTATTTTTATCATCAACTTTAGAAAATAGCTAGCACGACTCTAGGCCATGAAAATATCACGTTAACAAAATTAACGCATGACCTGGGAAGGGTGAAATTTATGGAAAACACAGGTTGCCTGTGGGCATGCTTCATACATCAGACTACTAACGGACAGCGAGAACTATCGGGTGTGGTTCTCACTTTTTTTAACTCCATTTTTCCTCTTATTCTCCGCCACTATTTTTCTTTTTTTTTTTATTTCTTCCAATTTCATCCCCAATTTTCGTAGCTTCCCTCTCTATTTCCTGGGCTCTCCAACTACTAGAATAATCCAAAATGAAAGCTGTTGCTCTAGCATAAACATCAATAGTACGCATGCTTGAGTGCACATGTACAGGTGTCGGTAGTGTTTCACCCACGTGCATGGGAAGCAATGCTCGTTTAAGCGTAAAGTATAACTGCGTTGAAAGATAAATATGATTCTCTCGAAGGCAGCTCGTAAATTTCCTATCTTGAAAAATCTGATCACGCATGTGTCTGAACAAATCAAACAAAACGTGGCAAAAATTCACAAATAGTTCTCGTAGTGAGTAAAAATATTATAAGAACGCTAAGGTGTATCAAGAATATTTTATTACCATTGCCGGTAAGTTTCAGATAGATGACGATAGTTTTTATTGCTTCTCAAATAAAAAAGTAACGGATTACTTTAAGTATGAAGTTGGAATATACTACTAAATAATAAATCTCTGACATGAGAAGAATTTTTTATTCTTCCAAGGAAAACATAATACAGATTATAATTATCGACTGTTGATAAGTGAACGCTTATTTGTAAGCTATTAAGGTTAACTTGGAACAGTGAATAATTTTTTTATTGAATCGTTGGAGATGTGATGAATAAAAGGCAGATAAAATAGTTGATTAATCAGCGATCGGAAGTTTCTTGCTGCTTCGTAAGCCAGGGAAGCTTGTAATAGACGCCATGCTAAAGCTCGTGGATAACCATAGAACGCCAGAATGAGAGAAGAAGATTCATTGCTGAAACTAGAACTAGATTAAAGCCGCATCAAAAGCCAGGATGGATATATAATTACATCGTTCGTGCTATCGGGTTGGAAATAATAGGCGTGGTATTCTTGCGGCTCTGTATATATATATATATATATATATATGTGTATAGATCTATCTCGTCTGCAAGCGCACGCACGCCAATGTGGTAATTAGGTTGTATCAAGTTCACAGCATGCCGAAACGCCGTTGTAAATACATTAGAATCTAATAGTGTGTTATTATATTTCATTGCATTGTTAGGGATATTTTTTCAACTAACTTTGGATTGTTTATTTTTTTAGGGAATTTTTTTAAGTAAATCTAAAAAAAAAATTTTCAATTATATTTTAGTGATTATTTTTAACAAGTCTAGGGACTTTTGATTTTTTAAAGAAAAATCTAGGGATTTTTTGTGTGCAATCTTTCCCTAATAACCTCATCAACAGACTTCAAGATTTTTGTTCAACAAACGTAATGATTGTTCCAAATTAATCTAGGGATTTTTTTTTTCCTTTTTTATTTTTTGACAACAAAAATTCTCATTGGTGCTCAGTAGTCCAAGAAAATTTATTAAATCAACGGACCTTGATCAAAGTTGAGTTATTATGTTTATCATGTCTAGGGACTTTTGATTTTTCTTGAAACCTAGGGATTTTTTTTTTCAGTGACAAAAATTATTCACAATTCTTCGCAGTCCAGGAGAAGCAATGAAATGCGAATTTTGCATAAAATAAAAGAAAATTACATTGAATGGATTTTTTTTTTTTTTTTACTAAAATTATAATAAAACTAAGTGAAACTTGTCTGAAAATTTTTTCACAGTTTTACTAGAACTGACATGACAATTTTCCACTTTGGCATCTCATCCTGAATCCCTTTTTATGTCAACCAAACTATGATGTCTGGCATATCCACACAAGTTTAAATCTCTCATCTTGAAAGACAAGTGCGTAGTCGCATCCGTATAACTAAAGCAAAAAAATACAACGCCAGAGAGATGAGTGGAAAAGACTTTTGACTCTACACATTCCCACCACGTGTGTACATACTCTCCTGATGGCTTTTCGAGACAGTCAAGCGACTCGTAACGTCAAAAAAAAAAAAAAAAACCTGCACAGCTTTGTTCTGTGAGCTATATATTCACTGAGAATGTGCCGTAGTATAAAATTTAAAAATGCAGGAAAAAACAGCAATAGAAGCGAAAAAAGATGAAAATAAAGAAGAAAACATTGCTGATAGCAAAAGATAGAAAAAAAAAATGGAGTAAACGGTTGAATGAAAATTATCACATAATGATGATGGCTCTGTCCATATTAATTTCTTTAGTTCCACATCACTTGCTTTAATATCAGGAACATTTTTTAACTGTTTTTAATGCATAACCACCAATTTCATCGTCTCAAGAGCTGCTAGAAAGTAGAGATAAAAATGGTGCTATGTTTATCGAGATAATGGTGTCTATAGACAGCACAGCCGATTGTTTTAAAATTCATGGCTTTTAAACTAAAATAAAATTTCCGTTAACACACTTATCGATAATTTATTATTGAGGTTCTATTGATGAAATTACCCGTTCAATTGCTGTAATTAAACTCCATTAATTACATTTACTATTCCTAAATAAAAGCTTGATGTTAAATTTATTTACATTCAATTATAATGCATTTGTTGTAACATTGTTAAAAGGAACTTCGGGAGGAGAATGATTCCCGAGTGTTGTAGTTCGTAACACGGTAAAGTTTTTTTTTTCAATATTACACGAGTAATACTGTAGACTTTGAACGGTATTTAATGTGAGTCTTAACGAGAATATTACGAGAAGTTGATATTTACTAAAAGCAGTAGATGCATCGTAGTTTTTATTGAAATACAGTCCATTTTAACAGTTAAATAATCATTTCTTCTTAATATTTCTTTTTACTTCTGCATGGAAAAATAACCGCAAATTGACGGCAAGTTGACGAGTCGTTTCCGTCGAATTACCGCCAGGTAAAAAGTCCTGAAATGAATGGTCAACATTTCATTAGATTATTCAGTAACTGGCAGTAAGTTGTCGGTCATTTTTTAAACAAAAATCAAAATGACCAGGTTAATTGACGGTAGCATTAAATATGGTTGTTTTTAAACTCAATTTTTTTTTCTCGATAGAAACACCATCCTTAATTCGGCTCTCTGTTCAGCTCAAATCCCTCGGTCAATTTACAGCCGATGGCAATAAATGAGTATTGATGGCAATGCCGGTCATTTGACCATCAAGTTCTCTTGAACTCACTCTTCTTAACTAAATCTAAAAATTAATGTCAACGAATTATTATTTTTCTCTTCGGATCCCTCCAAGTATAGCTGATGTCTCGTAAAGCAGACAATGTGTTGTATCTTGAATGTTGTTCCAAAAAGACATTTCCATTATCCAGAGTCGAATTTTACTCCAGAGGGCAGTTTAAAGCACTCACGAGACTTGTGTGTGTGTGTGGGTATGTAGTAGGTCATAAAAATAAAGCAAGAATTAGAATACTACTTTCTCTGGTGGTGATTCTTATGTGAAAAAGTTTTCATGGTGGCAAAAAGTCACAAAAAAAAAAAAAAATAACCTTCAATTCTCATTCACGTTTATGTAGCACAAAAGCACATTGTAAATAAAGCTTGTTGTTAAGTAAACATCATAAATCAATTTACAAATCACTCGACAAAATGCTCTGTTTAATATCATCGCGATTTTTTTTTCTCTTCAACATTGAGTGAAGGTTCAATAAAATGAAAATCGAAAGAAGGCAAACAAATTTAGCAAAGCAAAATTTGCAAATCAATTTGCATGCGATGCTACTGAGGGTAGTGGAAAAAAATTGAAAAGAAAATTGAAGAGAAATTGAGAATATTGGAAAGCAGTAAATAAGCTTATTGATATATTCTTCATTTGTGATGGTTATTAATCAAGTTTGATGGTAGTGAAATTTCAAAGATGATCTATAAGATTGGCACAACTTTGAAACTTCCTTTATTGAATGGTTGACGAGACGTTAGTAGTCCTTTGACAAGGATGTCGTTGAGGAGATCAGCTGCAGCCATGGCATTTTCATCTAAAGCCAAGTTTATAGTCAAAATGATGATGACAGCATCCATCTAGCACACTAGTGTCTCAGATACGGTGGAACGCGAATGAAGATTGCGGACGTTCGTTTTAGTATAGGCAAGGACAATTTGTCAAGTTTTGACACTAAGTCCTTAACTTTACCATACAGCTCATTTATCGGACTGATTTAGACAAGAAGGGTAAGGTATTTGACAGGATTCTGATATTAAACGTCGTGAAAAATAAGTTCTCAAATAGCTACATGATTTAGGATCAAGTTCGGACTTAAACGAGTTTACTTTCTAAAATTGAATTAATAAACATTTCACTGGTTCATCCAGTTAGCTATAATTTTACTGTAAAATTAGTTATTTCGGGTCCATTTACTAATTAAGCCAGTAAAAATCTTGAAGATTCATTCCAGGATTATGGCTCATGATGTCACGCATGTCGATGTTTTATCATTATTTATTAATGTGCAGTTTCAAGTGTGTATAGTTTACCCAGAACAATTAAATCATTTCTATGCATTCATTGATAAATATATTTTCAAGATGAACATCAAGACAAAAAGTTCTGTCTCGTTTCTGCATGTAAATATGATGAATATTAAATCACCAGAATAATCCTTACGTTGTGAATAACTTTTTTTTAAGATAAATAATATTCCTATTCGATAGATATTTGAAAGATGAGATAAGTTGTATTGTCATTTGATTAATAAATTTCGATATTTTTAAATGAAATAAACAAGAATGAATGAATTGAATCTCTAATCATCGGATTGTATACATGTATTGTTGCATATATGAATGTATAGATATATCTTCTTATTCACTAGTCCAGTTAGTCAAATTCACTGGTTCGATTGGTATCAATTGACTAATTCAACTAGTAAAGTATTATTTCACTGATTCAACCAGTGAAATTTTACTATTTCCCATCACGTCACTGAGCAATGCTACAAATAGTAAATATTCACTTGGAATTGGTCAATAGTTACTAATTTCTTTTTAGAGAGGAGATTGAAATGAAATCTAGTCAGTGTTATCAGAGATAAAAATAAGAATAATAAAAAAAAACTACTGTTACTCCATCTTATCTTATGTCTGGCGTGGCGCCATAATGCACTGGCGACTTTTCGCGACGTCTTTCAAGGAAGGCTTTCAGATTAATCTCGACGGATCATCATCCATGACTGCAGACACGTGTTCTTCATTCCCTACCTCTCTTTTACTCCGAGACACTCCTTGGGTGTTCTCTACAACTGAAAGCTGAAAGCGACGCTCGATTAACTGTCTCTCTTCACCTCTTCTATTCCACTAATTCTTTCAAGTCTCTCATGTTCGATTAAGATCGCATTTTGCTCATTATGGATTTAGCCTTCAACTCCTCTATCTCTATCTCATGCTTTCTCTTAGCTTGGGATTTTTTTTCGGCCGAAACACTTCCAGGTCTTTTGAAAATTACTTCAGAAACTGTTATCCTCTTACGGAATGGAATAATGCTAGACTGAACTTGAAATTTCTGTCCCACTGGTGGTAGAAGGAAGCATCTGGAAAATAAAGTGACTAAATTTATTTAGATTGCTGTGTTTTATCATGAGAAATAATTTTATTTATTGTATAGAAGATGGTAAAAATATCAGGAGATGAATTTCTTCCAGTAATAATTTAGTAGAAAATATTGTATCAATTCAATCAAGCAAACAAGTTAATTAACAAGATTTACTTTAAACATATCTGCAGAATAATATTACCCAACAATGTTGACGTGAATAAAAAAAATTCAAACATTAAATTAAAGAATTATTTATTTTAAACTAGAAGCAGATATAAAGGAGATACGGTGCGTAAGGGCCAGACATGAGTATTCGATGCTACAATAGTAAATGAACCGAGCAATGTTCATCATTATGATTAATGATTTAGGATTCTCATTTTCATTTTCTATTTTTTATTCAAAAAAGTAATGATACTTGATTAACTCTAAGTTATTTTTACTATTTGACATAAATATATTTTTCGATTAAAAGAAAAAAAGCATCAAAAAGTTTGTTTGTTGATGAACTACAGTCAATTGTTTAAAAAAAAAACAGTACTTTTTATATAATTAATTAAATATCTCGGGAACTATGTATCGTAGAGAGTTGAGACTGGTCTCATTGTTTTTCTCGTGAAAAGTTCTAAAAATTATATCCAATATGTTTTGATATTCGATGCGTTATTTTCAAGATATTTAATCAAACAAAAAAGCACATTTTGCCATGGGGTCACAAATTCATACTGATGTCTGTCGTCACTCAAACCAACCTAATGAACAAAATCGGTTAATGTTCAAAGGATTTTCATTTTGAAAAGCATATTGACTGGATTAATAAATGATCTACTAATCATAAGTTAGTTTCAAAATCATTGATTCAAAAAAAATGATCGACAGCTAATTTCACTGTAGAAATGCTGTAATTGATTGTTGAGCCCAACATTACTGCCTGTCTTCATATGTTTCACTTTCTACAGGCATGTGAGATCAACACTACTAATCCAAGTGTTTAACAACTAAACACTTAAAGTGTTTATAATGTTAAACATCATAAACAAACAATGGTCATTTTGTAGACGACTTTTAAACGTTTCTTGCCGTTTACGTTTTATTACTAAAAACTGAATCTTTTTTGGAATTTATAATAATATGCGTAATATTTGTATTACTTTTTAATTATAAATTTATTGATTTAATTAAATAGATTGTTATTGGAATTTCTTATGACAATAATATTTTGATATTCATTATATTTATATTTCCATTATATTTAAAGAATTTATTGAGTTCTTATGAAGAACCTCAGCACATTTTAGATCTGAATCAACTTCCAAGTTTTCAAATAATTCAATAAATCTTTATATGGAATATTACATATTGATATTAATTATTACTACGCATGAGCGAGTTTAAAATTGTTTTATATTGTATAAATCAACTGATCAACCTGAAAAAATAATGATAAATTTCATTTTTTCAATTGTTTTAATGTCACTCTGTTTTGACAAAGTATTGTTCAATACAAGCATTTATTATGTTATGTTATTATGTATCTTAACCATGCTAAATCATTTTTAAGTCGTAGATGGCGCGATTTTATAGGCTGCCTAGATAGTGCCTTTAAAGAATCCAGGGGGAATCGAGTGAATTTCTACTAGGGCCAGTCTGAAGTTAATTCTTTTCAATTATTTCCTATACAATCATTGATTTTGAAGGTGACACTCAATCGAAACTATGCTCCTTAAGATGTATTTTAAATCAATTCTCATATTTTAATCAACGGTACTTTCTCATTTCTTCATATCCATATTTCATAGCTATTAATCATCTACATGTCAGCCTTAATTTCAATATCTAATGTATAAAATATTCTACCTATTCAATTCTTATAGCTTTCATTTAAGTGTAATTAAAATTTCCAAAGACACTAGATAATCGAGTCATTTATTATCACTTTGAACACAAAACTTGTTAACTGATTTTTAAAATTAATTCTCAGTCATTTGTTATTTATCAATTGAAAAATTAGAAATCGAAGGTCGTTTAACTTTTTCTCCTCTGGATCAATTTTATTCATTGCTTTACAAGTGTTGCTGTTTTATTGGGAGGACAATTTCCGATCTCTAGTAGAGTAAAAAAAAATATAAACTGTAGGAGAAGCCATTTTTATGAGGAGGAATAAAAGGAGTTGTTTGTAAATTAAATAATGATAGGTACTTAGAAGAACATGCAATCGTTATGTCGTTGCATACTTGACATGGCTCATCATACGCAGATACATGCCAGTATAACATGCAGAATAGAGAATATTGAGTTTACATTATCTGTTCCAAGTGTCGTTAAAATTACGATATTGGTGTATCGATATTCCTCAAGACTGCATATTTTATATAAGGAAATTTATCGAACAATCTCTAAACTATTTTTCATGTCTCCCGGTTCTAATTACTTATTGTTACATTATTGGAATAGTTAATTGGATTTTTTATATACCTTAGAATAAGTATAATCATTTTTTTTTTTTTAATTTGCTGGATGTCTAGAAAGCAGCATCTTCTTGAGTTGCGTAATTTTCAAAAATCTGTATCTCAGCGAAAAATGATCCAATCGTGATCAACCAGAGCGCATTTTAAAGCACAATGCCTTGTCTTTGGATATATTTTATTGATAAAAATTTTACTACTCTGTGAAACCCCATAAAAACATCTTAAACGTACTTGTAAGGTTTTGCTAATAATCAAAAAATTATCATTGGATTAAAACGTGATTTTCGGTTATGGAGAATTTTTTTTTAATTGATATAAAATATTTACTTTATAGAAGAGACTTTAAACTTTAAAATGCGCTTTGGATGAACAATGTATGATGATTTCTTCAGTAGTTATTGAATTTTAAAATTGAAAAATTCATGTTTTGGTGATTTTGCGAAACAAAATTCAATAACTCATAATTAAAAATCTGTATCTTAGTGAAAATTGGTCGAATTTTAATCAACCAAAGCGCATTTTAAAGCTTAATATCTTGACTTTTAACTCATCCCATTAGAAAAAATTTTCCACCTATTTTAACCCCTTAAAAAAAATTCTAAACAAGGATACAAAAGCTTTCTAATTATTGAAAAATTATTACTGAGTTAAAATGTAATTTTCAACTGGGAAAAATACTTTTTCTGATTTTTATCAAATATCTAATTTATAGAAGAGACTTTAAGCTTTAAAATGCACTTTGAATCATCAGTATATGATCATTTTTTCAGGAGTTATCGAATTTTAAAGTTATAGAATTTATTCTTAGTAAAATCTAAAACTAATTTCAGACGTTTAATTATCAAAATTTTAATTTCTTTTCTAGGGTATCGATTGATGCAATATTGATGAGTAATAGATGAATGATTAGCATAAAAAATAATCTATATTCTCTATTGTTGAATTTTTATAACTGAAATTCTTAAAAATTTTCATCAACATTCCGGCTACCTCGTCATCTATATTTGAATGACCGGAATTTTCAATAAGCTTTTCTATAACGGAAAAAAGGGCCGTATATTTTCTTCTAGCTCTTGAATTGATTATCTGGCATTAAGCCAACTTATCGTTTGACCTGTAAAGATCTTCAGATAAAAATTCCGTATGCAGGTTTTTCCATTCTTTGTGACTTCGATATTGACCATTGACACCTTTATTCTCAAGTCTATATGGAATTCTTTGCGATCTAACTATAGAAAAATTTTTCTATCTCACGACGTTATTAGTTTGGTGAAGAAAATTTTTATTTCTTGAAAAACATTATTATTTTACTTCAAAGAAAAGTTTGTATTTTTTGTTTGTATTTAAAAAAAGCAAATACTCTAGAGTGATTTGAATACTCTCAAGATATTATTGAAGCTTCAATATGTTTTTTATTCACACAAAAAATTTACTCTGGTTTTAAAATGAATTTTCGCCATGATAATTGACAATTTACATGGTGTTATTATTAAGGTAGTATGGGTGAAATACAAAAATAAACTTCGAACAGTTGGCTTATTATTATATTTAACATAAGCATCTTAAATAATGTTATACTCAAGTTTGATGATGCCTTATCGACCTTTTGAATGAAATATTGAAAATTAAAAATCGTTATTTTTACATTGACTCAATGGGAACCCGTGCATTATTCTTTATACAAGACTAAAATTCTCATTCCAAAAAAGTTTGTTCACATAATAATGTACCAAAAAAAAAAAGCTTAAAGTTTAAAGAATTTATTAATTTAAAAGAAAGTGTATGTCAATGACCATTATTAAAAGATATTAATGATTAATTATGATATTCATAGTTTTCCAATGTATAATATGTCGATAAGATAGAAATTATAGCTACAGTAACTAGTCAAATCAGTTTTAAAAAAAAATTATATTTGTTTGTAATTGGATTTTATATATTATTAACTGTTATAAAATTTATTTAATCATCGTTATGAATTACAGTAATATTTAGATAATCTTTTGTACGCTATTTAAAATTTAGAAAAAAATAGATGGTCTGTTGACGACCCATACTACCTTAAGTGCAATGTTGATTAATCAAAAAATATATTGCCAATGAGTATTCTTTCTTGATTTTATTGACAATATCAGTACATAGAGGAGAGGTACGTAATGTGGGCTAGTGCTTTAATATGGGCTACCAACAATTCCTGGAAACAATAAAAATTTTCAATTTAATAATACATTTTAGTATTAAGAACATAAGATTGTTACTTATCTATTTAAAAATACATGTGTGAGTATTTTGACATCAAAAAAATGGTTAATTTTTCAATAGCTTTTTATTGGTGAGGGAAAAACAAAATGGTAGACCACATTTGGTTACTTTCCTCCACCCCGAGACTTAATTTCAAGTTCAGTTTCAACTTTACCATCTTCAATTCCATTGATGATCCAATTGCCACTTTTAATTTGACTCCATTTTAAAAATCATGAATCTCATTGATGATTTTGATGTCTTAGACTGATCTAAAGAACTTTATTTTGGTAAAATGATTTTAAAAAATGACTACAAATCATCCATAGTTTGAGCATTTTACAATGAACACACTTTACGCGTATTATTTTAACACGTTTGTGAAATCTTGGGATTTGCAGTGAATACATACTTGTAATCCGATTTTTAATTTTAAAGTTGTAATTAAAGACTTTGAAGTTAAAACAATATTTTAAATTCTGTCTCGGGACGTTTGATGAATACAGGCATGATTGATTGGAGACTTGGTCTAAGATAGCCTCAAATCTTCTTCAAAAATTAGTGGAATCGATGCTAAAAATATTGCGAATTGTAGTGTTTTAATTTAAAACACTTAAAGTATTTTTTTAAATGACGTCACCCATTTGAGTAACAGCGTAGTCATTTTTAATGCACTTGGAAATGTTTAAAAAGTGATTTAAAAAATTACAAACACTGATAGATACTTTTTTCCCCTGTAAAATAATTAGCAAATAAGACATTTCATTAAATCTTTTGAGTCAGGACATTTTTTGTTCAGAAAAATGTGCTGATTCTAAAAGAATCATTCGCAAGCATAAAAAGTGTCAACATCATAGTGTTTCTTTTTTTTTTTGTTAAGATCAGCTTTTGTCGATCTGAACCCTGACATCTTGTTTAATATTTTTATAACGCAATAAAAGATTTATTTTCTTAAGTAATTTTGGAGTTGAAAGAAAAAATGAATGAATAGCAGTGAAAATAATGTAAATAATTATTAAAAAAATGAATTAAAAATGTGGTCGAAAGGTAACAGCAGAGGTCAATTACCTCGAAGGGTCTTGAGACATATTCAGACTGACACACTAATGCAAGTGAATCCATTTTGTGACCACAGTTTCGTGGTGAACTCGAGACATTACAAGAGATGTTCTTAGCTAAACCTACAAGAAATCTATTCTCAGCAGTAATGCATTCTTCAACCATACATCTCTGGTGGAGAATATACATTCTCGAAACATCTTCCAGTTATTTTCATCACAATCAACACCTAATTCTCATTATCGCCTTTTTTTACCCCCACCACCAACACTTGGCTCTAGTGTGCTCTCTTAAATTTAATAAGTAACTATTTACTGAGACTGTCAGTACGAAGTGTATTACTGAACTTCAGTAAAAATGTACTTAAAAAATCAGTTAAATTAATTGGTGGATTTAGAACTCTTAAAAATAATCCGTTAATATTGACTGAACATCAGTAACTATTTACTGAAGGCATCAGTCCCAATCAGGCCACTGATATTCAGTTAAATTTCACTGAACAATTCAGTAGAATTTATTGTGACTGGTGACTTAAGTAGAAATTTAACTGATTCTATCAGTAAACTCAACTAATTTAACTGATTAAATGAAACTAATAAATTACAATAAATAGAAGCAAATCTTTCTAGATGAATAAAAATATGTATTTTATTTTGAATATATAATGAATTATATTTTATACATCGAATGAATCATTAGTTATCAATTTTACGATATAATTTAAATAGCAGATTATTTCATCATAGATAGTTAACCTTATTTTTTGGATCAAGTCATCAACTGACTAATTTTGGTACTCTTCAGCCATAGATATTTGCAATATAGTTTCTGAAATTTAAACAGAATTGAATAAACATTTTGTTTTATTGATTATTCAAGGAATATTATTGTAATTTACTTACGTTAATTTTCTAAACCCTGTTCGATGAAAACATCAATACATTATATGAAAATGTATGGCACAAAAGACCTCAATCTTAACGGTGACAATGAGAACTCACTATTTAACTGATAAATCAGTAAACAAATATAAAATGACTGATTTTTCAGTTAAATTTTTACTGATATAATTTAGGAGAGAAGACATTTACTGATGTCCAGTGAAACTACATTTTTCGGAGTGACGAATTTTGATTTTAAATTATTTTTATTTATCAGATATGAACCACCAACGTATTATATTTATTACATTAAAAATAGTTTTGAGGTTATTTCATAATAATAAATAATAAAATTATCATAAAATGTATTGTGCAGGATCTAAGCAATGACTGTAGTAATAAGATGAAATTTAAAAACTTTGATTGAATGAAAGAACAGTTTTAGAATAATATTCATATACAATAAACAATTTTAATTTCACTGATAATAAAGAATAAAATGTATTACTTACCTATTACAATTAATTCGCACTTCAATCAATGCTAACCACAGAAAGATAAATACGACGAATCAATAACACTAGCGACCTTCTAATCGGTGGCGAAAAATGGAATTAATGTTACTGCGTAGTTAGTAAAATAACCTCAAACTACTGATTCTTCAGTCAATTTGGAGTTTACTGAAAACTATCAGCAACTATTAACTTCTCATATTGAAGAGAGTAATAATCGTTGAAGATGTATTTCAGGGAACATTTTATTATCCAACATGGTGCTCATTTATTAAAAAGAAGAATACCCGAAATATATCACGCGATGCAAACTTTCTTCATTTTTCTGCACAAACTCATGTTGAAGTGAAAACTTGAACTAAGGAAGGAATTTACTTGTATTTTATTCAACCACTTTATTTCAAGACTTGTCACCATTTTACATTTCCATTGGCAAGCAACAGCTGGCGTCTCGTTGGTTGTTTCGAACCATACATAAAACCCACGTTGCATTGAAACAACAGTGGATTAAAAAAAAAATAAATAAATAAAAGAGAAGAAAAATCATCGTATCCAACAAA
Source organism: Chelonus formosanus (assembly GCA_028641665.1). NCBI lineage: Eukaryota > Metazoa > Arthropoda > Insecta > Hymenoptera > Braconidae > Chelonus > Chelonus formosanus. The sequence goes on from CM054000.1 coordinate 4,098,868, forward strand.
AGCCACATTTTTTTCTGTTGTCCATGCTGTTTAATCTTTACGATTGATTTTTTATCCGGAAGAAGAAGCAATTGAAATAAAATTAAAAAAAATTGAAAACAGGAAGGAATAAAGAGGAAAGTAAATAAATAACTAGTGTATACATATTTTTAGCTTTTTGTAGTTGTTTGTCTTTCCGCTTTGCCTTCAGGCTGCATTTGATCGTCTCGAAAGTATAGAAATGGCGCAACTAAAAAGACCGAACGATTTATTTATTCGCCACGATATTGTCGGTCTATACATTGGAGATGCTGAGCTTTACTGCTTTCTTCACTATATCCATTCTTTGTCACTTGGTTTTTTCATGTAGGCAGAAGCACATAAAGATTTCATCGAAACGATTCAAGACGTTATCTTCAGTCTTTTTACGTTTATTTTTCCGTTTTTCATGCTTCCATTTGAAAAAGATAAAAGGAAAATCAACAAATGGCTTGAAAAAATATATATATTTTAAAAAAATGACAGAAATGAATAAATAATTGTTGTTTATTCATTTGCTTTTTTTTTAAATCTACATTTGCTCTTGTTTAAATAAAAGATAATATTGTTGTTTATTTTCCATCTCAGCTATTGTTATTTAAATTTTAGGACACACACTAGGCTGTTATTTATGACATTTTTTTTCGATGAACTTCATTAGATAATTTATGGAAAATAAAATGGCGTTTTGTTTCAAGGAGAAATGCAAGTTGTGATAATTAACGATTTTTAGGTCCACTTTTTAAATTTTTTTAAAGAGGTTGCGGAAAATAATAAAATTTTTCCTATGAGAAGTATTTAAAGAAGAGATGATAAGCTTTCAAATACATTTTGATTGACCAAGATTGAATGATTTATCATCAAGATACAGATTTTTACTTTTTTGCTTGTGATTCAGTTGAATTAGCTTTGAAAATTCACCAAAAAATGAATTTTCTTACTTAAATATTTAATGACTGCCCAAAAAATCATCACGTATGAACGATTTGATGTGCATATTCAAGTTCTAAGTTTCATCTATAAAGTACATGTCTTATATTGATCAGAAAAAATTGTTTCATTGTAGAAAATTACGTTTTAATCTAGTGATGATTTATTTGATCATCAGAAAGCTTTTATATCCATGTTTAATAATTTTTTTAAGGGGTTCCAAAATGTTAGAATATTTTTTCGATAGATAGTATTTGAAGAAGAGGCATTGAGCTTTAAAATACACTTTGATTGATCAAGATTGGACTATTTTTCATCAAGATACAGATATCTTTTTGTGAAGAATTTGAATTTGCTTTGAAAATTCACCAAAAAATCGATTCTTTAATTTTAAAATTCAATAACTTCTAAAATAATCATTGTACACTGATGATTCAAAGTGCATTTTAAAGATCTAAGTCTCTACTATAACGTTACCTTCTTTTATTAACTAAAAAAAAATCTTATTCCTAACAGAAAATCACATTTAAACCCAATGATGATTTTTTGATTATTAGCAAAACTCTACATCCATGTTTAGGAATTTTTTTGAACAGTAACAAGGGATAATAAAATTTTTCCAATGAAATGTATCTAAAGTTCGAATAATCTGCTTCAAAATGAGCTTTGATTGATCAAAATTGGACGATTTTTCACCAAGATACAGATTTCTGAACAATACCCAATTCAAGAAGATGCTGATTCCTCGACATCCAGCTCATTCTTGGTCTTTAAAATTAAAAAAAAGATCTTATTCTTGGCAATAATCTATTCAAAACTTTTCCTAGATGTTGATTCAAGTCATCTCAATGATATAAAGTAATAGAATTACAATAAAAAAATTTTAGTAGACATCTAAACCTCGAAAACAATGCATGAATTTCAGTTATGAAATTCAGTACCATGATATGAAAATCTCCATATTTAAACTTCTACAACCGTTTCATCAAAAATGTTAAATGAGAAGACGGTTAGCGATATTTGTGAAGGTAATTCACGCGCAGCATCTGGCTGCGTTTCCGCGCGAACGAGGCTGCATTTCTCCACATACTCAATTATCCGCGGGGAAGGCCGCGTCTACATTTCTCTACCGAATGATGGATGACGCGGTGCGGAGCGGAGAGCACTCGTATCCCATTTTCCTTTACTCTCTTTTGTACTCTGGCATTACTATCTCTAGAGCTTGGGATGCCGCTTGAATAATTACCCCCACAGCGCACTAAACTCCCGACCGGCTGCGTGAAATCCGACCACTAAATTTGCCAGACCGCCGACCGATACTTTAGCTTCAGATAGACCAAGTCAGGTGCTTTAAGAGGAACAGTCTCTAATTAATACGTTCGTACACACTTGCTTCTGTTAGTTGAGATCTAAGAAAAAGTTATTCTACAACTTTGCGACTCGATCAAGATTTTACTAAGTAATTACAACGAGAAGGTGGTGTTGAAATGATGGGCAGTTTGTTTTCTCACAGTTTCACTCTAATTAATTGAGTCTCAGTATAAGTAGCTCTTGCTTGTTGGTGTCAATCGTTGGCCAATGACCTTGGAAACTTATCAGGCATTTTTGTTTGGATGAATGTAGGAGTTCAATGACACAAGATTTGTTTCTTTTAATTTTAAAGATCAAGAATGAGCTGAATGTCGAGGAATCAGCATCTTCTTGAGTTAGGTATTGTTCAGAAATCTGTATCTTGGTGAAAAATCGTCCAATTTTGATCAATCAAAGCTCATTTTGAAGCAGATTATTCGAACTTTAGATACATTTCATTGGAAAAATTTTATTATCCCTTGTTACTGTTCAAAAAAATTCCTAAACATGGATGTAGAGTTTTGCTAATAATCAAAAAATCATCATTGGGTTTAAATGTGATTTTCTGTTAGGAATAAGATTTTTTTTTAGTTAATAAAAGAAGGTAACGTTATAGTAGAGACTTAGATCTTTAAAATGCACTTTGAATCATCAGTGTACAATGATTATTTTAGAAGTTATTGAATTTTAAAATTAAAGAATCGATTTTTTGGTGAATTTTTAAAGCAAATTCAAATTCTTCACAAAAAGAAATCTGTATCTTGATGAAAAATAGTCCAATCTTGATCAATCAAAGTGTATTTTAAAGCTCAATGCCTCTTCTTCAAATACTATCTATCGAAAAAATATTCTAACATTTTGGAACCCCTTAAAAAAATTATTAAACATGGATATAAAAGCTTTCTGATGATCAAATAAATCATCACTAGATTAAAACGTAATTTTCTACAATAAAACAATTTTTTCTGATCAATATAAGACATGTACTCTATACTTAAGACTTTCAGCTTCAAAATGCACTTTGGTTTAACCCTATACGATAATTATTCTAGAAGATATCCTAGGTTGAATCCAAAACTGGCATCAACGTCTTCAACGACCCATGTCTTCTTGAACATGAGAAAAGTAATTCTCAAATTTCCCCGAACCACTGTATCATATCTGACTCTATTCAAGAACAATTCACCACAACTTGGAGATCAGAAAGAAGTATGTCCCAAAAGAATTAGGCATTGTACAAATAGAGAGCAGAGTCTTTGAGAGTATTTTGAAGGTCGACGACAGCAAACTGTCCCGGAAGTAAAGGTAGCATTTCGTTAAAAGTCCTAGCACGTCGTCGATGAATGGTCTGACGAGACCTCACGAGACTTTGCGAGACAATCACTGGGGAAATCTGGAGTCTTGGTGATCCACCCTCTTTTCTCATGCGTTCAGTTTATACTCGAGTACTTCCACGTCAATCCCTCGATTTTGCTGTACTCATTTTTATTTTTATTCCACACTTTTATTTTAACATCAACGTTTTTTTTTTTCTACCAATAAAAAATCAGCTTGTTTTTTTGCATGAGCAATGACTCACCATCAAATGTCACCATATGTGCAATTGTGCGCTAGAATAAAGTATATTCCACATAGTAGGAGCTTTTTAATAATGTCAGTGCGTGTGACTAAATGAAATTTACGAAATTAGTTCAGCACGACCTTTGCTACAAAGTTTCTGTAGTAGTGGCAGTTTTAGCAGTCGAGCTGTGAAGGTTCTGCTCTTTTATGACTGGCCATTTGCACAAGGGGGAAATATAATATGAATTTGGATCCCTTTTGCTGCCTAGGCTTTTGGCAATACCAAAAATTTGACAATTGAGATAAAATTTTTGCTGTTATTTATGAGCCTATGAAGTGTCTATTACTCGTGACGATGCAGATGGGAGAGTGGAGTTCGTCTTCTCAATACATAAATATATTTTTTTTCATGCTACATTTAATCAACATCCACTCCTGAAAAGAGAATTATTAAAAATTATAGCTAAAGAGAATTGAGAGTTTAATAATTGATTTAATAAAATAAATGGAAGAATGTATGAATTTTATTCGAAGAGTCAATGTACTGGTGAATGAACGATTAAAGGTATTGATGATTTTATTGATGGCTAAGAATTAAATTATTAGAACGGTTTATAAGTGAAACAGGAGTACTCTTTGAAGACAGATACATCGAAGATGAAAGAAGTCATTTGAATGATTTGTCTTTAAAACACTAGGAATGATTGATAAAGTTTTGGAAGGAAATCAAATACACCAGTGAATGAACGACATGGTCAATATGTCTGTATGTTGATGAGATACAGATAAAACGAGATCTCCCGACTGTATTAGTCACAATCACAATTGGAACATCATTTATGCTAAAATTGAAAAGAAATAAAAGTTCCTGGTTCCAACGTCATCACTGACTTCCTGGACTGACAGAATTTAGATTTCAAGTCCACTTCTGGTTTGACCACAAAACATCTTGAAATCATCATTTATCCTTGAATCATAAAACCATGGACATCATCAGATAGATCTTGATGAGACGGTTCCAAAACACTGGCTATTGGCCTCGATCGGTCTCATAGGTCTCGAGATACTCGCGAAAAACTGCAAAACATAAAAATATGCATAACTTCTATGCTAATGATGCTACGAGGCTCATCCAGGACTCATTCGAAAGATCTAGACCTAAGAGAGTTAGTCGACACCCCCCTTGACTAAGAACCCCGTCAAAAATCCCGTATCTCTCATAGTTTTCGAGTTATGAGCGTTTAAAGATTTTTCTATGATTCGCTGCAGCATAATTTTGTTTTCTCCCAATATCTCACGATCTACAAAGCCCACATAGACTGTGAGCATATCAATGGATTCCTAAGCACGAGACCTTTCCAATGCACTAGCTAACATCATAATTGGAGCATAACTCATGCTACAATCAGAGAAAAATAACAATTAAAGGTTCCAATGCCATCATTGACTTATTGAACTGACAAACTTTAGCTTCAAAGCTCAGTTTTGATTTGACAATTTGATATACTACCAACATATAGATATACTGACAATCTCATTCATCTACTCCTAACTGTTCATTCACTGGCGTATTGATCCCAATCCACCAGAACTTTATTTAACAACTTCTATCAAAAGCTTTTCATCAATTATTTTTAACAACAAAGAATGATTAAATATACAGAATAAGTTGAATAAATAAAAAGGTATAAGATTAGTAATATTTTGAGAAGATGCCAAATATTTAGCAATAATTATATGAATAATGTCTAGAGCATACGTGGCTGATGATAATGAACATAATTTACGTTTCATAACGAAAGCCATATAGATCTACACTAACGAGAGCAAATTAACTACTCGTTGGTGTCAGTTTAGTCTTCTTGTTCAAATTCACTCGTTTTCACTCGTATGTTGACGCTGTTTGTGGTCAAGAATGCAAATTTATCAGCTTCGTTGAGCCACAGACTCCCTTCTCGTTACGCTTTTCTCTACTCAACCATTCGTTAAATTTTATATTCTCGTTCAAACTAACGAACATTTCTAGTACATTTCGACTAAAAAGTACTCATCTAATTCTATTTCTTCCTTCATTACCGTTCCCTTACAAACAAACATCCCAACATTGATGCCATGAAATATTATTCCTTCCATTTTCTAAATTTATATAAAAATAAATGTTATATCGATTTAGATAAGAAAAAAAAAAATGAATTTAATCAGTGTTTGTGATTAAAGAAATATGTGTCAAGTCTAAAATTCCAAAGCTTATTTCAGTTCTCGAATACGAATGGAAAGAGTTTTAATTTTTCGCCCGGCTGAACTTAGCACCGCAATCAATGAAAATACGAGAATAACACTTGGCTGCGTTTTCAACGAATCTAGGGGTAATATCTGCATAATGTTGCCTCTTATATCACTGTGTATATATACGTGAAATAGTTATATCATTTTGCATAACAATTTTCAGGAATTTCGTTAGTGAGATGAATTTTTATTTTTAATTAACATTGATTATTCAATAATTCTTTTTTATTAAAACTACAATCTAGATTTTGACTTTAATAACTTCTAGAGAAATTAGAATACAGGGATATTATTGATTTTTTAAAGGCGTTAGAAGGGGTAGGAAATTTTTTTGGATGGATAGCATTTGAAGAAGAGGCATTGAGCTTTAAAATACACTTTGATTGATCAAGATTGGACTATTTTTCATCAAGATACAGATATCTTTTTGTGAAGAATTTGAATTTGCTTTGAAAATTCACCAAAAAATCGATTCTTTAATTTTAAAATTCAATAACTTCTAAAATAATCATTGTACACTGATGATTCAAAGTGCATTTTAAAGATCTAAGTCTCTACTATAACGTTACTTTCTTTTATTAACTAAAAAAAATCTTATTCCTAGCAGAAAATCACATTTAAACCCAATGATGATTTTTTGATTATTAGCAAAACTCTATATCCATGTTTAGGAATTTTTTTGAACAGTAACAAGGGATAATAAAATTTTTCCAATGAAATGTATCTAAAGTTCGAATAATCTGCTTCAAAATGAGCTTTGATTGATCAAAATTGGACCATTTTTCACCAAGATACAGATTTCTGAACAATACCCAACTCAAGAAGATGCTGATTCCTCGACATTCAGCTCATTCTTGGTCTTTAAAATTAAAAAAAATATCTTATTCTTGGCAATAATCTATTCAAAATTTTTCCTAGATGTTGATTCAAGTCATTTCAATGATATAAACCCAGAAAAAGGAGTAAAAAGCAGATAAATAATATATAAATGATATTATTTATCTAAAAAGCCTCGGTAGCCCTTGTTTTCTTTACTGATAGGTTGAATTTAATTCAATGGTGACACCAATTCGTACCACGTCCGATATTCAATCTTAGCAAAAGCACCAACGGTGTTAGCTTTATAGCGGCCATCCAATTTTACGAACCGACCTAAGGAAGTAATGAGAAAAAAGCGAACCCGTAAAAGGATCTGAAGTGAGCTCGCGTTTGAAGAAAAATATCAGCGATAATTCACCAACACTACCAACACTCAACGTGACATTTCCTCTGCCATTTTATTCTTGTATCTTTAGGGGGTTATTTATAAATATAAATACACACTCTAAGAAATGTCGTTGAATCCTTTAGCCAGTGAATATAAGCCCCAAAAGCCGATCTAGATGATGACACTAAATTATTTGATGAATTAAATAAGGATTTACGAAAGACATTACAGATGATAGGTCTAACGATAACGCAATAAATGCCACCCAAACTTCTTTATTTTGTCCACCATTACATCCTTAAACCTCTAGTTTCATTTATTTATATAAATCTTTATTTATTTATTACACTTGTTATCTTACATTGCTTTAAATAATTCATTTAATTGCATTGCTTTTTTTCTGAAGAAAAATAGTTGGTGTTTTCCTTTTTTTTTTTTTTCTTCCTGCTCTGAGCTTATTCGTTAGTATTTTTCTCGCTGTTGCGCGAGATGAACAGGGTAGCAATTGCAACGATTCTAGAATACTAATTAGGAAGGTTTGTATTGCAGATTTACAAATTTTTATTTCGTCTCGTTTTTCTTTCCCAAGTTTATTGGAATGGAAATTAAATGGGATATTTTTTATTAGAGACTATTTATTATTTAAATTCTTTTTTTCTTTCACTTCTGACATCTTACAGGTCTTTAGAATGATCTCCAAGACTTGTTTTATCAGGGAGAATCAATGGAGAACTTGGTTCAGCATTCATCTTTTGATATTAATTATCAACAACATTGTAAATATGATGTAATTAATATTTAGAAATTAATAGCTTTGATACTTGGAGCTTGTTTAGAGTTATTGAGGGGATTTGGTTGAAATAGTATTTATGTAGAAGTACTTAGTCTTTTTCATTAGATTAATTTACTCGAATGAATCCTACTTATAGTGTGGAACCAATTGATAAATTTGTTTCTCACAATTGATCCTCTTATCCTCCATCAATAGCATCAATCTTATTGACACGTGGTCTGAATATTGACAACGGCAAAATCAATAATTCGATTTAATTGCACGAGATTCCGATCGTCATTAAAGTTTTAACCTCGAAATACTGCCAATCGCACTATGAACATTGGCTAGGTGGTGAACGAGAGTACTAGATTATAAGCCGGACGTTAATGCGGCTTCGAAATAGTTTCCGGAACTAATTTACTCGACTCGAGTATCATTCGTATCTGGAGATTTCTTCTCTTTATTTTATACTTTCCAGCTATTATGTTGAAATTGATCTAGATGGTTGAAAAATAGATGACCAGGAATTTTTTATAAAAAACATTAGGTTGATCATCTTTATGATCTAGACCTGGTCCTAGTTCTGATCCTTGTCCTGATTCAACAGCATTTAGACCTGGTCACCATCATTATCAGGAACCAAGACTAGTTCTGATCCTTATCCTGGTTCAGCACTTCCTCGACCTGGTTATCATCATCATCAAGAGCCAATATTAGTTCTGATCTTTGTTTTAGTCCAACAGCATTTAGACCTGGTCACCATCATCATCAAGAACCAAGACTAGTTCTAATCCTTATTCTGATCCAGTATCAGCTAGATTGGCCTAGAGCTAATACAGACGAGGACTCCATCCAACAATTCGTTTTCCTTAGTCAGCAATTACTTCAATGATTAATATTTACCTTCATTCAAACTTACATAGACTTAAAAAACAAACTTCTTATGAAATTAAAAGTAAAATCAATTAAATGATATGATAATCGACACTTTACTAAGCATTTATATTCATTTCTGTTCCAGATGGCGCAGTAAAGGGAATCACTCCTCAAAGGAGTACACCAAGGCGTGAATGAGAGGTGGAAATGAACTACTCACAAGGTAGGAATGGAAATTGATTTAAAATCAGCATAATTTATTAATAAATATCAACAATTATTGATCAGCCTTGAATCTGTACTCTATAAACACAATATTCTTCTGCTTGAGGAGATATAATTGATGCTAATTAGAGAATTAAACTCATTTGACGGAGGCTAATCAAGTCATAGAGATAGAAAACTATAGCAAACGAATTCCATTGATGACTGCTAAACATTTCAAGAAAGATCCTCCTCAGGACGTCTTGGTTGTTTCTGACAGCATGAAATGTCTAGTGCAGATTGTAAGGAGGTTAGCGCGCTTGTGATCTGACATAATACGAGAGCAATTTAGTGAATGGAGCTAATTCAATATAATAGAAGCACTCAAGCATAACATGAGCTTTCTGTCTTTCTAGCTTCCTCTAAACGTTATGGAGAATCTTTACGATTATTAAACAAGGATGTTCCTTGTGGGTCGTTGCTTGTTAAGTGTACTATGCTATTATTTTTGTTTTCTAATTAGTAATTATTACCAGATATTATCCTAATAATACCTATCAAATCACCATCATTTTCTAGTTCTACTTCTAGAGCTTTGGCTTCTAGAGTCTGTATCTTGCTTTAAAATCAACCAATTCCCATCAAACAAGAAGCTTTTTGAAGCTATGCTACTCTTCTTTCTATCCCTGAAGCTAAAGAAATTTTATTCTCATCCAAACGGTCTTGAAAAAATCCAAAACCTTGATGATGATGATCACCAAGGTTGGATTCTAGAGCTCTATCTTCTAGAGCCCGTATCTTGGTCATAAATCAACCAATTCCAATTATCGAGGATGCTTTTTAAAGCTATTTTACCTTTCTTTTTAGTTTCAATATTGCGAAATTTTTATTCCCACTCTTTGTGCTCTGAAAAAAGTAAACAAGATGATGATGTGAATAGCAAGTTGATGAAAATTAGGTTCTTTAGCTTTAAGTTATTGAATTTTTTATTTTAATGTTCCAAAAATGATAAAGAGAGTAATGTTTTTTGTTAGATGAGTATCAACAGAAGTGTTGAAGCAGCATTGATTTACGCATAACAGGTTTTACTACGTTATTGTCATTGTTATTGCTGTCGTATAGACACAATAGCTGTTTAACTTTGAGCAGGCACGGACAATCAATGTAACTATCACTTGCAGTTTCCAGTTTATGCTACGGTTATGCCTTTACACGATTGCTATTGACAAATCGTTATAATGGTCGTAGGTCATGACTCAGACACGTAATTCGTACAATTTACTCGGTCTTAAACATATCGTTGTCACTTTCACTGCTGAAATGGCTGGTTTAAATTACTCATAGCTATGATTTTCTTTGATTAGTTGGCAAAAAATCTATTATCACATTAACAGAAGAGATTTATTACTGTTAAAAAACAATGTTTAATTATTAAAATCAATATTTTGGTAACTGTTAATAAATATTTTATAACAATAAAAAAGCCTTAGTTATGAGCACATTAGTGGTTTGATAATAAATAAATCTCATTTCATCGTAAAGAAATATTTTTTAACAGTTAATAAACCGGCGATCGCAGCGCCACGTAACCTTATATCAACCAGAATTGTCATATTTATCAATTCACCCTTCATAACCTTACTTTTTGCCTCATGCATATATTTTATTAATTGGGATCGAAAATATCGGCGTGGGTTAATCAATATGGCGGAAAATAAAGTTCAGTGATACATATTTAACATAGGAATGATAGTTTTTTAAGAATATTTTATGATCAATTTCAGTGCAGTTTTGAAATGGATTCGTGCCAATCTTTACCAAGGAAATTATATTGAAGGAGATCGAGTTTTGGGAGTTGGTTACATTATAAAATGTAGAAAAAATGAACAGAAAAAGTGAAGCAGCCGGATGAAGTATTATCACCCTTCACATCTTGGTACCCTTCTTGGTACATAAAATGTTTAGATGCTGGTGGAAAATAATGAAATATTACATTTAAATCTGTATTCGATTTGCTTGAATAATCTGGTACTGAACAATGAGTTATACATCTTGATTTTGAACCACGTGGGAAAAATATTTTTTCCATAATTAATAAGTAAATTAAAAAATATCAACAAATCCCATTTACTTCTGCTTCCCGGGTAGGAAAAAACTAAGGGACCAAACCTAGACCAAGTCCGTGCCACAGCTCTCGGAGTTTGGGCCAGGATTGGCATTTTCTAATGGGCCAAGCTTGAATTAGGTTTGGACTGATGTCCTGGGGCCAAGCCTGGTGTGCCAGACTTGGGCCAAGTCTAGCAAACCAATTGTTGTCTAAATTTCATGTAAATTTATTAATAATATAGCAAACCGAACAATAATAATAAGCAATATATCATTATTTAAGTATAATATAATGCATATTTATTTTTATTTTCGAAATTTAACTTAAACATTCGAAAAATATAATTAATTCTGTAAATTCTACATTTTTTGTAACTAAGCTTCGGATAAATCTCTTATCATGAACAATGCAACTAAGTAAAATATTTATGCATCTTTTATTCTAAAAGTTATGATTAATTTGATGAATAGTCAGGATTAATGTTTTCACTTTACTCTTCAGAATTTCTAGGAGCTCAGTTACAACATTCAATGGTATATTTCTGATATTTTTAATTGCCCAATCACGTTTTTTTTGTATACATACTTTTTTCAGCAAAAGATTGGAAGATTTTCCTGCTAAAAAACTACAAAACAGGTTGTTGAAAGAGTTATATAAATAAAAATAAAGATAATCAATTATTTTTGGTTTATTTTTATAAAAATAAACTAAATCTTGGCTTAGTCCTGGCATTTACAACTGGCCTAGACTTGAACCAACATTAACTGACCAAGGCTTGGCTGGCCAAAACGGGCCCAGATTTGGCCTCTTGTTTAACTCTGGCAGCTCCTACTCAGGTTTTACGATACGTTTACAGTCGAGTTCCATTAAAAGCGCCGTTTAGGGGCTGTAGGGGAAAATATTCTGAAAAATATCTACCCCCATTACCGCACTAGCTCAAATTGTTACCCGTGTGTCTCTTAAGGGCGCTGGGAAAAAATCCGATCGACTATCGAAATAGTTAAATGATACATCGATTCATTAATTAATTATAATGGTCATGACCTAATGAATGCATCAGAAATTGAAATTTTCTGTTTCACTGATGCGTTACTATTTATTTAAGATCATTTTTATTTAATTTATCGATTTTAATTGAATTTAGTCGCAGCGCTCTTAAGAGTACATAAAGTTTGTTTTTTTTTTAATAATTTTGAGTGGGGGGACAATCTTCGCACATATTGAGGGGAAGGTGCTTTTAGCAGAACTCTACTGTACTTTTAGTTTATTTTTTTACCATCAGAGGTCATACCTCCATTTGTTAGATCCTAATAGAAATATGCATGAAATAAAACCAAATCCTAACCTCATTCAAATGTTATGTCATTTTATATTAAACAAACCATATAATCCATAATAAAATATGAATTGTATTAATTACATAATATTCCTTAATAGTTAAGAAGATTTATTAACTGTTAAAATATATTTTTTAATAGTTAAGAAGCTTCATTTATTATTACCAATCTCTTCTACCAATGAGCACCTATCAACAATGCTGTTTGAGACAGTTATTATCCAGTAAAAATATTAGAGATAATTTTTTTTTACAAAATATAACCAATATTTTTATCATGAAGCTAAAAAATATGATCCTGAATAGAGCAATAGCTTTTGAAAAATATGAATATGCATTACTTGTTTTTACGAACGTCATTCGATATTTCTCAAGATTTTGTATCATGTTAAGAAGCTTTGATCGTTGGAGAAAAGTAGCAATATCGTTCAATATTCTGGCTGATACCCTCTCTCGAGCTACTTTTATGACAAAGACTTAAACTTCTAGTAAAACTATTGGAAGAATAATTTACTTACCCATAAAATAGACTCTTAATATTTTTTCCTCCATCTTCCTGACCTAATTCACATACTTCTAAACACAATTATTAAATAAATTCTTCCTGTGAATACACTTATCCAATATCTTTAAAATAATAAAAAAACAATCATCCATTTTTCATTCAATCTTTAACCTTCATTTTATTTATGCTTTTAATTAACTTGTTGTAGCTTTTATAGATGATTTTAAAAATTCATTGCCGTGGTAATTAAATAATTGAATTATTAAATATGATAAATAAGACAGTAGAGGATAAATAGAAATGAAAATAAAATAAGAAAGAAATAGAGGAAGGTGAAGAGAATGAGACCTTGGCTTGTCATGCACCCATCTGATAAATTATTTCTTGCTTCTATTGTAGACGTCTCTCGTCTTTCCTCTTGACATTACCATTTTTAAAGCGATAACAAATGATACCTCATCGCCAAAAGTATTTCAAACAAATGTTTCATATTATCGCTTTTAGGATACCGTTCAAGTTATTTCACTTTGAAAAGTTATTAATTTTCTTTTTGTTTTATTTAAAAAAGTTTTATTGATTCAAAAGCTGGAATAAAAATTGCTCTCAATATCTTTTTCAATCATCCAACAATAAAATTATTGATAGATAAATATGGTAAGACATCTTGAATAAGCTTTGGAGCTTTTTAGAAATTTATTTTTAATAATAATCAAGTAATAAATAATTTTTTTTTATTATTTCTTTTTGATAGAAAAGATCATAAGTTTTTGAATGAATTTTAATTTATTTAAATATAGAAGCTTGAGTTTAGAATATGATGTTAATTTTTTATTGAAAAGCTAATATTTTCTTCCATGTTTTGGAGTATGAAGATCCATGGTGACTAGTTTTCAAGAAGATGTCTGTAGGTATGTCAGGGTTTTTTTCGTCCACGAAATCTCGAGAATGAATAAAGATATCGACTTTGTACTGATTTTATTCGAAAGATGATGCAACAAAGAAGATCCGAAAGAAGTTTCAACTAATTCGGTCGAGCTGTTTTTGTTTATAACAAAGAAACTATTAAATAAATAGAGTGATGGAGAATTAGAAATACCTTCTACCTATTGGATGATCAATATCAATATGTCATTGGGCCAATGTTAACAAACTACACATCACTCTTGACAACTCCATATTGTTTATAACTATTTAAATGAATTATAAACAATGAAAAATAGTTGGCACCGATCAAGTGATGACTGCTGCTGACAAATTGGATCTGTATCAACAAAATACTCTTGTCAATGACCACACATGGCTCTCAGCTATTTCATATTGTTTATAACAATAGCAATTTGTTGTAAACAATTAAAAAGAGTCTCCAGCTATTGAATGATCATTGCTGATGATGAATTGGATCAACATTGACGAAATATTGTTGTCAATGACTACATATAACTTCAGAGCATTGGATAATGTTTATAATAATCACAATTTGTTATAAACAATTAGAAAAAAATTTCCATTTGAGTTAATAGAAGAAAACTCTAATGGAAAATTCGCCCAGTGGGCACAAAAATGTTTATTATAATTATTGCAGTCAATATTTAGTGCTGATGAAGTATGTTACTTCATTAAGGACTTAAATACTCAATTAATAGATATTTGATGATAATAAATAACTCTGACAGTAATATTTATCATTTTATATGAATCTCTACACAAAGAATGTTTGTAAACAAATAATAAAAAATAATGAAAATATCTATTTAGTGAATTTTAGTAATGTCATCTCCAATTACAGAGTTCAGTTAAATTAAACGTAATATCAAATAACTTTTGTTAGCTGACATTTAACATTTTGAAGCAATTAAATTTTCATTGTAATGTATTTACAATAAGCGAGAAGTAATAGGTTGCTTTTGTAATTTGAATTCATCTATCGAAATAATGTTAATGAATATGGTCACATCCATTTTGTCACAATTAATTTCTTTTGTTGCCATTAATTACAGTAATTTATTTATGCTTAATTATTGAATCAATCTATCATTTCATTTTTAAAATTAGGTAATGTGTTTAAGGGCAATTAGATTGTCAAGAATTCTGAATTTTCTAATAGAAACAGAGTGAGAAAATATTGTCATTTCTGTACTAAGTGCGGAAATGATGTTATTCTTGCACTGAAACTCATGAATATTCCTTATATAAATTTCTTTTAATTAAACAAATAATTTTGTTGCTTTAATTTTATTATTCAGATAAAAACAATGAGCTAAAAAGTACTTTAAGACTGTTTTTTACTGGCTTGCTAAATGCTAGAACTTTAATTGAAATAATTTTTTGGGGTTTTTTAATTTTATTCTTTTTAATATGACAACTTTATGAAGACTGCCAGCTTTATTTAACTCTAGTATATTTTACTATTATTGTATTCGATAAGAATCAAGGCGCCTTGAGTACATTATCGTAAAAAGAATATCTCTTTTTATATACATAGACATTTCAACATTATATTCTATGGAACCGTGAAATTCTTATGTTTCATTTATTTAGTTTGTTTTCATGTTCAAATAAATAAATTTCAAATATACACGAAAATATTTTAGGATCATTTTTATGACTTTACCGCGCGAATTATTACTCAACGCTAGTGAAAAAAAAAAATAGCTGTTTTATTACTTCGAGAGAATTTCAACTCGCTTTGGAAATTTTTTTTAAATTGAAAATGAGTCGTAATTAAACGTCGACCCTATTCATATATGAAATAGCACTATTAAACTTTGTCAGCGTGTATTCATAAACCGAGTTATTTAATAGAAACGATTGTAATAACTTTTTTTCAAGGAAATTTTATTTTCTAACAAATAATAAAGAGCGAAAAATTCTATTGTGTTGTGAGATTCGTTTTTTCTTTAAAGATTTTTAACAATAATGAGCTCTTTTTTTTCATTTATTTCAATGAAGAGACGTTATTTTAATTTCTGAGAATTTCATATTGGTTTTGAAGTCATTAATAGAGTGTAGAGCAGTAAAAATTTGGAAATGGATCATTGACAATAAGAGTAGTTATGAATGGATGGTTTACAAAGTGATAAGAGAGTTTAATAATATTGTTAGTTTAGTGAAAGATTCATCGTGATTAAAATAAATTTTTTTTTCATTCGGGACCAATTCTATCTTAAAGAGCACAAAATTTCTGACTAAAAATACTAGGATTGGGGATGATTCGATCAACTGGAAGCTCTAAAAAAATTAATAAAATAGAGAGGAAAGATTCCTTTCATTTTTAAAATTAGATGGATATTTATCAGTTTGTTTAGAAATTTATTGTAGCTTAAGTAAATTTTTGATCAATCTGAGACTAATTCTATCTTAAAGAGCACAAAATTCTCGATCTTAAACACTCCAATACAAGTACATTCCATTAGTCCAAAGCTGTTAAAATAATTAATCAAATCAATCAAAACATTAATCAATGATTACTATAAATAAATGTTTATTGATTTATTTAAAAATTCACTGCGGCTAAAGTAAATTTTTGATCAATCTGACACTAATTCCATCTTAAAGAGCATAAAATTCTCTTTCTAATGCACTCCAATACAAATAAATTCCATGCAGCCGAAGCATCTAAAAAAATTAATTAAATAGAAAGACAAAGTTGTCTGTGATTTTTATGATTAGATAAATGTTCATTTAAAAATTCACTGTAGCTTAAATAATTTTCTTATTTATCTGAGACCAGTTCCATTGCATAAATCATAAACTTTTCGATCAAAAACACATCAATAAAATAAAATTCCATCATCCCAAAGTTATTGAAAAAATTAATCAAGTTCATAGGAACATTGGTCTATAATTATTACAATTAGATATTAATAAATTTATTTAAAAATTCATTGTGACTTAAATAATCATTTAATCAATTTGAAACCAATTCCATCTTCAAGAGCACAAAATTTCCCTTCAAAAACACACCAATAAAAGTAAATTTCATCAAACCGAAGCCTTCTGAAAAATTAATAAACCAATAATCCCTACACCCACGGTAAATAAAGCAATATTCATAAATCTTAATACTAAAAATCCGTCTTTGTTCAATTTTCCGGATGTAAATTTCCCTAGTGAACTTTTTTCCAACACAAAACCTTGGTAGCGTACTGGAGGAACCGATTGATGACGCATTCGTTTCAGGAAATAGAACAGGGATGATGAAGTTACGAGTAAATAGAGTTGATGCTTGCACTATTGACGAGGATCGTTTTACCACGAGAGAACGAGCAAGCGAACGAAAACGGGAACTCGTCGAATGATTGAGTGGAACGGGTCAGGTGGATCGAGTGCAAAGCAAACCTTCCTTATTCAGAGTGGAATCCATGCGTTTTTTGCTTCAACGAACGTGCAACCTGTCGACATCACTAGACTCCACGTTTGTAAACATTAGAGTGTCGACGTTATGCTCCAACAAATTCCTGTTGTACGATTGCGGTTGCTTTTAAAGTTTCAGAGAACTCGTCAGATTCTATATAACAAACGGTCAGATATTTTCATTTCAAACTATCAAAAGAGAGATGAAAAAAAGGGACAATTTTATTTTAGACCAACTAATTTTCTTTCTATCTGTTTGACTCTCGTATTTTATGGATCTCTAGAGAATCCAATTTTTATTTTTATTAAAACCGGATAAATATGGCACCATTTAAATACAAGTATTTGATATTACTATCGATCGAATTGATTCTCCGTACAATTACGTCACCATTTTATCATTTATTTTCTCGGTAAAGTTTGTTAGAAGATCTTTTTAAACTCGTTAGCTTGTTATTGCGAATATTTTACTCGGCAATGTTGGTATTAATAAGTACTTTATTGCATGAGTATTTGCTCAGTTTGAGATTTAATTACGATAAGTTGATGTAAGTTTTAATGATCGAGAGAAGTCGAAACTAGGAATGATTATATTAAAGTGGATAGAATCTTTCGAATTTTTTTTTTTATTATTAAAGAAAATATGGGCTGCGTCCACTCTGCCCTCTACAATACAGAATTGGTTTTACCAAAATTCAAATTTAGAATAGACTTTTCAATTTTTATTTAACGATATTCACCACAAGTTCTAAATAATAGTAAAGTTTCTTATGCTGATTATACCAATTCAAGGAAAAATTACATTTCAGTCCAGTGGCGCCATCTCAACATTTTAACTTATGAAGATTGGTTCTTAATCATTGTTTCGAGTACGTTGTATGGCAATCTTGATAATAAAGTAATGTTTAATTCTTTATTACACACGCATTTGATTAAAAGGTTAGAGTAATAAAGCCAAGAATGATCGTGTTACCAAACACCGTGAAGAAATGGTATCATTCTGAAACTTTAACCTATAAATATTTGTTCTAAATCATTTTTTGAGGTTAAATGTGTGAGAATCTCCAAAATAAAATAAGTTTTTATTGTTCGTGACACATGTTTTTAATTATAAGATCGGGTTAACGAAGCAAGAAATGATCGTATTACCGAACGCCGTGCAGTAATATTGTCACCAGTATTTTTTCTCGGAAATGACACGATAAAAAGATTTTTTTTTATATAATGTAATTAATATTGCGATTTTCTGTGATTATTTGACTCATCATAATACACTAGAGATACATTCACTCCTTATTTATTACAAGCACTGAGATTAAAATATTTATTTTTTCCATTCGTTGAATTTAGGAGAAAAACAAACATTTAAATCAACTATCTTTTATTAGATAATGAAATAATTAATCTCATAATTGAAATATTCATTAAGTCAATTAAATAATTAATCTCGAGTACTAAATTAAATATTTTAATAATAGAAAAAATTTTTTTTTTTAAGCTAATAATAATAACAGTTGAAAACAAGTGTTATTTATGAGAATATATGACCATAAATGAATGTCACGCAGTGTAATTCATCAGTGTAGATGGACTCTACCTTCGTACTCAGTCTGAAACAGTTCGGAAATTCACTCAACTAATCAAATACCACTAAAACCGCTAAACAAGTTAGGTTACCAATCTACGTGAATGGAATAGTAGGTTTCAAACTATCAAAATATTTCGAACAATTGTCAACTAATTCGAAAATTCCATTTTTATCTTCCCACCACCACCAATCACTTTGATTCCTCTCCAAAAATTTCATCCCATTCCCAATACACTTAACCCCTCTTTTTTTTTTTTCAATAACTTTGTTTATTTCTCTAAAAAAAAATCAGCTGTACTGCTATCAAATCAAACCACTTGAGAAAAAATTTTTTTTGTCAAATTAACTTCAACAGATTTAGTACTCTCTAAAATTGAATTAATAAACATTTCACTGGTTCATCTAGTTAGCTATAATTTTACTGTAAAATTAGTTATTTCGGGTCCATTTACTAATTAAGCCAGTGAAAATCTTGAAGATTCATTCCAGGATTATGGCTCATGATGTCACGCATGTCGATGTTTTATCATTATTTATTAATGTGCAGTTTCAAGTGTGTATAGTTTACCCAGAACAATTAAATCATTTCTATGCATTCATTGATAAATATATTTTCAAGATGAACATCAAGACAAAAAGTTCTGTCTCGTTTCTGCATGTAAATATGATGAATATTAAATCACCAGAATAATCCTTACGTTGTGAATAACTTTTTTTTAAGATAAATAATATTCCTATTCGATAGATATTTGAAAGATGAGATAAGTTGTATTGTCATTTGATTAATAAATTTCGATATTTTTAAATGAAATAAATAAGAATGAATGAATTGAATCTCTAATCATCGGATTGTATACATGTATTGTTGCATATATGAATGTATAGATATATCTTCTTATTCACTAGTCCAGTAAGTCAAATTCACTGGTTCGATTGGTATCAATTGACTAATTCAACTAGTAAAGTATTATTTCACTGATTCAACCAGTGAAATTTTACTATTTCCCATCACGTCACTAAGCAATGCTACAAATAGTAAATATTCACATGGAATTAGCCAATAGTTACTAATTTCTTTTCAAAGAGTAGGATTAAATACACATTGAAAAAGGCTTGATGAATTTAAAGACTAGATCATCGATCATAAGATAAAAAATAATTTAATCATTACAAAAACTCACGATCGATTAAAATGTAATTTAGAGCCTCTAAAGTATTTAAAAAGTCACATAAAAAAACACCATCCATTAGTTGATGTCCACAGGGTGTCCTTGAGGCTTTCAAGCCTTTCAAAAGTACCGGATTTATAACAGATGATTTTTTTCACGGGATTTAAAAATAATTCATACACCAAAAGATAAAGATAATCCATCAGAGTATTTTGAATATATATCTGAAAATACTCACATTTGGAATTAGAAAGTAATAAGGAAGCATGTACTGACAATTGTTGCGCAGACAGATGAGTCGAGGGGTCGGGAGGTGGATGAAAGCAATAGGTCGGATGCGAGGGAACTGAGAAACCTATTAGCAACAAGAGGGGTAAAAAGGAGTATTGCAAGAGATGATATTAGAGTCTCTCCCGATCTTCTATCGGCTTAATAGATTCAGCGATATTATTGAATTAGCGCGGCTTGTGCCAAGCTTAGGCTACATCCTGAAACGCAAGGGTGAATTGGGGGAAAAAGGACCTAGACCATTGAAACGTTTCTACGTTATTACCATTATGGATTCTTTTGCCCATTTGCTCTTCCTACCATTTTACTTTTATCTTCGTCCTAGTGGGAATTGGATTGGATTTAAATGATTTTATATCTAGTCACTTTGCTTGAGTGAGGAAATAGTGTTGGGTTATTTAATCGTGGGTTTTGGATATCTTTTATTTTGCTTGGTTAAGACTTGTGTCTATTGGGGATACTACTTATGGTGATTTTTGAACAGCAGTTTTTATTAATTTTTCAAAAGGCTTCGGTTTTATGAAATTTACTTTTATTGGTGTGTTTTTAAAGGGAAATTTTGTGCTCTTTAAGATGGAATTGGTTTCAGATTGATTAAATGATTATTTTAGTCACAATGAATTTTTAAATAAATTTATTAATATCTAATTGTAATAATTATAGACCAATGTTCCTATGAACTTGATTAATTTTTTCAATAACTTTGGGATGATGGAATTTTATTTTATTGATGTGTTTTTGATCGAAAAGTTTATGATTTATACAATGGAACTGGTCTCAGATAAATAAGAAAATTATTTAAGCTACAGTGAATTTTTAAATGAACATTTATCTAATCATAAAAATCACAGACAACTTTGTCTTTCTATTTAATTAATTTTTTTAGATGCTTCGGCTGCATGGAATTTATTTGTATTGGAGTGCATTAGAAAGAGAATTCTATGCTCTTTAAGATGGAATTAGTGTCAGATTGATCAAAAATTTACTTTAGCCACAGTGAATTTTTAAATAAATCAATAAACATTTATTTATAGTAATCATTGATTAATGTTTTGATTGATTTGATTAATTATTTTAACAGCTTTGGACTAATGGAATGTACTTGTATTGGAGTGTTTAAGATCGAGAATTTTGTGCTCGTTAAGATAGAATTAGTCTCAGATTGATCAAAAATTTACTTTAGCTACAATAAATTTCTAAACAAACTGATAAATATCCATCTAATTTTAAAAATGAAAGGAATCTTTCCTCTCTATTTTATTAATTTTTTTAGAGCTTTCAGTTGATCGAATCATCCCCAATCCTAGTGTTTTTAGTCAGAAATTTTGTGCTCTTTAAGATAGAATTGGTCCCGAATGAAAAAAAAATTTATTTTAATCACAATGAATCTTTAACTCAACTAACAATAAATGTTCTCTAAGTCATAAAAGTCACATATAATTTTATTCCTCTAGAAATAATTATAAATATTTATCAGCAACACATTGCGACAGTTTAATATATTTCTCGTAATAACAGAAAGCTGTTAATCACTCAGAGTATTAAAATTCCTGACGGTGGAACCTTGAAAGAGTAACTTCTCACCTACACACGAATGTCGCCATTTTCACGAGAGTATACGTGAGAGCAAATGAAGTTTCTCTCCTCAGGATATTAATTTAGGTACCGGCCTTGCTCGGACTTGTAGAACGTTCGTAAGACTCTAGGACACGGTAGTAACGCTACGGATGTAAATGAGGTAGCAAAGTGAGAAAGGTCTAACAAGAGACAGAGACTGGCAATGACACCAAGAGCTGCGGTTTTACATGGATGTTACGGAGGTACGCGTTGGATGTAATATTCAGCAGAAGCTCTAGTGCAAGCTCGTTCATGATGGTATACCCGTGGGTAAACGCGATCGTTTTACTACCGCGCTATTCTGTGAGACTTCTCCGTATAAGTATTAACCCACCACGCACTCCCCCTACCAATTTACATACATCCTGTTTGTAGTCCCTGAGTGCCGGCCAATGACGGACTTTGCCTAACTCTAGTCATGCTTTATTCTCCCTTTCCCGCCCTTGTGGTTGGTAGAATGAGGTAAAGTCTATTCTTTAACTTAAATACATTTTCTTTCGATGCTATTATTTTTTGGACTTTAGCAGTTATTTTTATTTTACCGATCATTAATAAGGGCTGGTTGCCTAATTTATATCACTGTTGGAATGATTGATTTTCTGTGGAAGATTTTAAATATTCTGATGAATTGTTTTATTAATTTTTAAATGGGTTTATTCCTTTCTGAAGAAGCGGTTGGCACGGAAGTCGAGTAAAGTTTTATCGAGTTTCTGGTTGGTCGGTTTTGTTTAATCCATTAATGCCCGAATTAATGCCGTATCAATTTGATCGATGATATCTCTATGTTTTGGAGCATGAAGATCCATGGTGACTAGTTTTCAAGAAGATGTCTGTAGGTATGTCAGGGTTTTTTTCGTCCACGAAATCTCGAGAATGAATAAAGATATCGACTTTGTACTGATTTTATTCGAAAGATGATGCAACAAAGAAGATCCGAAAGAAGTTTCAACTAATTCGGTCGAGCTGTTTTTGTTTATAACAAAGAAACTATTAAATAAATAGAGTGATGGAGAATTAGAAATACCTTCTACCTATTGGATGATCAATATCAATATGTCATTGGGTCAATGTCAACAAACTACACATCACTCTTGACAACTCCATATTGTTTATAACTATTTAAATGAATTATAAACAATGAAAAATAGTTGGCACCGATCAAGTGATGACTGCTGCTGACAGATTGGATCTGTATCAACAAAATACTCTTGTCAATGACCACACATGGCTCTCAGCTATTTCATATTGTTTATAACAATAGCAATTTGTTGTAAACAATTAAAAAGAGTCTCCAGCTATTGAATGATCATTGCTGATGATGAATTGGATCAACATTGACGAAATATTGTTGTTAATGACCACATATAACTTCAGAGCATTGGATATTGTTTATAATAATCACATTTTGTTATAAACAAAATTACTTAGACCCATTGGTTTACATTTACAAATATTTTTTAGCTCCTCCACTAATGATTTTTATTAATTTTCTCACAGCCTTTGAGTGTATGTTCACTGCGCAAAATAGACGAAAGCACGTCATAATTGCCAACAGGTCATTTTTCATCAGTTGTTTCCGCTCGTCCGTTCATGAAATGAACAAAGAAATGCTTGGATGATTGATGATGTTGATGTTTTTTCCTTTTATATCATCATCATTCCACGCAGTTTCATAAATTCGATGGATCCAAGCTCTTGATCTAACAGTTCTCCGAAAATCCTAACTCGATAAAATCCCTCATCAGTTTTTAATTAATCATTAGAAACCAAACTTAGCCTTGACATTAACCTGCTAATGTTGAATCAGCAGATGGGATTAAAAATAAAACTGTCTGAGTGGAAAATTAAAAATGAATGTGAATGTTTAGTTGAAGGAACTGATGTATACAGGACATATTAATTCTATAAAACTAAGTATTATAGCTAATAAGTGGCTCTTTATCATTGACACTCACTTAACGTTTATCTCCATAAAAGTTCTAGAGTAAGTTTGAGAATATCCGGAACATCACCATCAACTTGTACCTGATGCTTTTAGTCCACTCAGACCATCACACTCTTGATACTCTAAGAGCTAAGTTGAAGTCTACTATCAACGAATTGTAATAAAGAAGAGTAAAGGAGGGTTTGAAGAAGGATATCTGATTTCTAAATTTTATGTTGTAGTTTTGAATTTGGAATGTTTTATGAAATAATTGATGAAAAGCTTTTGATAGAAATTGTTAAATAAAGTTCTGGTGGATTGGGATCAATCCAGAGTAGTTAATTTGCTCTCGTTAGTGTAGATCTATATGGCTTTCGTTATGAAACGTAAATTATGTTCATTATCATCAGCCACGTATGCTCTAGACATTATTCATATAATTATTGCTAAATATTTGGCATCTTTTCAAAATATTACTAATCTCATACCTTTTTATTTATTCAACTTATTCTGTATATTTAATCATTCTTTGTTGTTAAAAATAATTGATGAAAAGCTTTTGATAGAAGTTGTTAAATAAAGTTCTGGTGAATTGGGATCAATACGCCAGTGAATGAACAGTTAGGAGTAGATGAGTGAGATTGTCAGTATGTCTATATGTTGGTAGTATATCAAATTTTCAAATCAAAACTGAGCTTTGAATCTAAGGTTTGTCAGTCCAATAAGTCAATGATGGCATTGGAACCTTTAATTGTTATTTTTCTCTGATTGTAGCATGAGTTATGCTCCAATTATGATGTTAGCTAGTGCATTGGAAAGGTCTCGTGCTCAGGAATCCATTGATATGCTCACAGTCTATGTGGGCTTTGTAGATCGTGAGATATTGGGAGAAAACAAAATTATGCTGCAGCGAATCATAGAAAAATCTTTAAACGCTCATAACTCGAAAACTATGAGAGATACGGGATTTTTGACGGGGTTCTTAGCTAAGGGGAGTGTCGACTAACTCTCTTAGGTCTAGATCTTTCGAATGAGCCTCGTAGCATCATTAGCATAGAAGTTATGCATATTTTTATGTTTTGCAGTTTTTCGCGAATATCTCGAGATCTATGAGACCAATCGAGGCCAATAGCCAGTGTTTAGGAACCGTCTCATCAAGATCTATCTGATGATGTCCATGGTTTTATGATTCAAGGATAAATGATGATTTCAAGATGTTTTGTGGTCAAACCAGAAGTGGACTTGAAATCTAAATTCTGTCAGTCCAGGAAGTCAGTGATGACGTTGGAACCAGGAACTTTTATTTCTTTTCAATTTTAGCATAAATGATGTTCCAATTATGATTGTGACTAATACAGTGGGGAGATCTCGTTTCATCTGTATCTCATCAACATACAGACATATTGATCATGTCGTTCATTCACTGGTGTATTTGATTTCCTTCCAAAACTTTATCAATCATTCCTAGTGTTTTGAAGAGAAATCACTCAAATGACTTCTTTCATCTTCGATGTATCTGTCTTCAAAGAGTACTCCTGTTTCACTTATAAACCGTTCTAATAATTTAATTCTTAGCCATCAATAAAATCATCAACACCTTCAATTCTTCATCGTCTAGATGATTTGATTGAACTCTCATCCTTCAACATCATCAATATTACAAGGTCTAGGATAATAAAAAATATTCCAAAACATTCCAGTAATTTTTAGCAGCACATAAAACCAGATTGCTTTTTTCCTGAAATAGAATAAAGATAAAATGATCGGTAATCTACGTAAAATGTGGGTGATGTTCTGTCACGTTGAAAATTAATCTAACGCCTACAATGTAGCCTGGAGCTTGCTGTTGGATTTGATACAACCCTCTTGTGAATCTCTAACTGCTAAAACGATATCGCGGACGAATCGGCACAACTAATAATTACCCTTCTCGCAATCGTGTACCCTCCCTACCTATTTCACGCATGGCTGCCACTAGTTTCGATTTTGGTCGACACGACTGTCGCGTTTGGGATTTTTTTACCCCTGGGTTACATTGTAAGGGGATCTATTGATATAAAAGTGAATTCGGGTGATTCACTACACTAGAATGTTTGATGTTCAAGCACATTCAATGGATTTAGATGATTTTTTTTTTGTTTTATTGTGACGAAATAAAAGTACATGAATGTAAAATTTCTACTGCATAACATAATTTTTATGTTTTTTTTTTTTAAGTTTCCATTGGTTTTTTATGTGAATCCTGTTGGATACTCTATTTGATATCAGTTCATTTTAACTAGTTCTATTAAATGCTCTCATTTTTTAAATTATCTTTTTACCCAGCTAATACAGTTATTTATTAAAACATCAAAAAATGGTCTCTGTTCTCTTTTAACCGATTTTTAAGGGGTTTCGGGGGATAGGAAAATTTTTTCAATGCTCTGACCTTAAAGTAGAGACCAAAAGCTTTAAAATGCACTCGTAGTTTTTTTAATTTGATGTTTTTTTGATATGATAAAAATTTTTTTAAGAAAATAAAAGATGGTTATTTTATTAAAAAATCTTAAATTTGACTCTGGTCCCATTTTACCCCGTTTTTAATGAAGTTTTGGCGTTAGTAAAATTTTTTTGATGGTTAGACATTGAAGTAGACATCAAGAGCTTTAAAATGCACTCCTACTTTTCCCAATTTAATAATTTTTAAGTCATATAAAAATTTTTTTTAAAATTTGAAAGTGGTTGAAGTCATTAGAAAATTAAAAAATTACATTTATTTTGTTTTATCCAGTTTTTAAAGGACTTTTGGGATTTTTTAATCCTTTTAAGAGCTTGAATCATAAAGGAAATATCAAGAGCTTCAAAATCTACTCCGATTTTTCCAAATTTCATGATTTTCTACCAACATAAAAATTAAAAATCTCCTATTTATTAAAAAATCAACTCTATCCCCTTTTACCCCCTTTTTTGAAAGACTCCTGGGACTAGTAAAATTTTTTTATCACTTGGGCTGTAAAATAGAAATCAAGAGCTTCAAAATACACTCCTATTTTTCCAGATTCACTGATTTTTTTCCCAAAATAAAAATCTTTTTAAAAATTAAAACTATTCTATTCATTCCAAAAATCAACTCTATCCCCTTTTACCCCCTTTTTTGAAAGACTCCTGGGACTAGTAAAATTTTTTTACCACTTGGGCTGTAAAATAGAGATCACGAGCTTCAAAATGCACTCCTATTTTTCAAACTTTCATTTTTTTTTAATCACCATAAAAAATTCTTGAAGATTCAAGAATTCTTTCATCCCTTCCAGAAAAAGCATTAAAATTTATCTCAACCGCAGTAATTTGTAATTAATTGAATGAAAATAATGTTGTTATGTATTTAGTGGGCCATTGATAAAGCATACATCAAATGTAGCCTGCTTATTAATTCCTGACGAGTGTTGAAAAGTTAGTTATATAACATGTCTCAGACGTAAAGTTTCTGGTGCGAAAATTAACCTCCTGTCGGTCAAATGAACGTTGGTCCTTCGTCCAGTAGAATTTGTAATCGCATTCGGAACTTTAGACCGTTTGCTGGATTACACGTTCCATGGATAAACTTTCGTACATGGTATAGAGACTCTTGCTCTTCGAGAGTTAGATGGTTTTCTCGTTTGCTCTGTATTTCAAAGTAATAGCATGGTAATCGGATAATCATGGTGATCAACGTAATTGAG
Organism: Chelonus formosanus; assembly: GCA_028641665.1. NCBI lineage: Eukaryota > Metazoa > Arthropoda > Insecta > Hymenoptera > Braconidae > Chelonus > Chelonus formosanus. The sequence continues at coordinate 4,126,659 of CM054000.1, forward strand.
ATATGGCCCACTGCTATTTACTACAATTTTTGCAAGCCATTGGTATGAATGCTTTAACAAAAAGAAAATTATTCAACCTTTACGATATTTTAAAAATTCTTTTTTATGATTTTTCTTTTTTGATTGATTAGTTGTGTGGACATTAATCAAAAAAATGATACATTGAGATATGAAATGACAATTCCCATGGGAATATTCAAGTTTTTAAGAAGAATGGTTTGATTAAGATTAACATTTACATTGGTAAAAAAATTATTGTGGCAACAGTGACTTTTCGAATGAATTAATAAACATGTGATTGTAGTAATTAGAATATTGTTCCTAAAGATTTGATTCTGTTTTAGAGAGCTTTAGATTGATGGAATTTATTAGTATTGGAGGGTATTAGAAAGGAAATTTTATGCTCTTTAAGATGAAATTGGTGATAGATAAAAATAAAATGATGCCTAACCGCAGTGAATTTTTAAATATAGCAGACAGACATCCATCTAATGATGAAAACTACAGACAATTTTTTCTTTCTATTTGATGGATTTTTTTAGAAGCTTTGGCTCCATAGAATTCACTTGTATTGGAGAGTATAAGAAAGAGAATTTTGTGCTCTTTAAGATGAAATTGGTCTCAGATTGATAAAAAATTTAGTTTAGCTGCAGTAAATTTTTAAATAGATAAATAAGCAGTTATTTATTGATCAATGGTCTTAGTGATTTGATTAATTTTTTTTTATGCTTTCTTTCGCGAAAATTAATTTATATCGGTGTAATATAGATCGGAAATTTTGTGCTCTTTAAGATAGAATTGGTCTCAAATTGATAAAAAAATTATTCGAGCCACAGTAAATTTTCAAACAAACTGATAAACACACAACTGATTATAAAAATTACAGACAATCGTTTTTCTTCATTCAATTAATTTTTCAAGACCCTCTTGTTGACAAAATCCCTCCCATTGGTAGTGTTTTTGATTGCAAATGTCATGCTCTACACGATAGAATAATTTTCAAATCCAAAAAAACGACACTTTAGTCATAATAAATTCATTTGTCAACTCCAATCATCATTTAATCGTATTGAAATTAATTAAAAAATATTTCTTTGAGATATAAAAAAATGACTCTTGTCAAAACATGGAGCTGTTGAAGAAGTTATTCGTAACAAAGACTAAAAGAGGATCATCACAACTACCTCGAAATAATTTATAATTAGTTTACCCTTAAAAATAAATCAATAAACAAAAGTATGATAATCATATTGAAATAAAAATTCACCAAGAATATTTCTGATTTATTTTTTCAAATGAAAAAACTTTAATACATAAAACAACTTAAACTTTTAATCAAATTCAAACAATAATTCTCAAGCTTTTAAATCATCCCCTAAAAATTTAAAATATTTACTGAAATAATTATCTCTCTAGAAAGACTAATAAAATTTCTTTGACGGTAAACAAATTTTTTATTATGATTTTTTTTTCTTTTTCTATTGAATTAAAACCAAGTATTTTTCTTTCTCATTTTCCTCAACCAAATAATAGATGTTTGAGCAAGCTGATTATTTACCGTGAAACCCGGTGATTACTAAAGAGAATCTAGAGAGAGAAAAAACTCAAAATAAAGACTGGAAAGGGTTTTATCATTATGAATTTAATTTTCATACAAATAAGCAAGAAAACAAGGCCTACGGATTTATTTGTGTTTATATTGGAACGGGTCTTCTTGAGTTGCTTCTTCAGGAGGGTTATATGCCGATACAAACACAGGCTTGGTACTTAAAATGAAACAAGGGATGAGTCTCGAGAGCGTCAGGCTACTCGCCTGGTTACCCGTAATTCAATAAAACTGAGAGACGTAGACAAAATTTAATATCTAACGCCATCAAAAGTCACACAGATTGTTTCGAGGTAGTTGTGATGATCCTCTTTTAGTCTTTGTTACGAATAACTTCTTCAACAGCTCCATGTTTTGACAAGAGTCATTTTTTTATATCTCAAAGAAATATTTTTTAATTAATTTCAATACGATTAAATGATGATTGGAGTTGACAAATGAATTTATTATGACTAAAGTGTCGTTTTTTTGGATTTGAAAATTATTCTATCGTGTAGAGCACGAAATTTGCAATCAAAAACACTACCAATGGGAGGGATTTTGTCAACAAGAGGGTCTTGAACAATTAATTGAATGAAGAAAAACGATTGTCTGTAATTTTTATAATCAGTTGTGTGTTTATCAGTTTGTTTGAAAATTTACTGTGGCTCGAATAATTTTTTTATCAATCTGAGACCAATTCTATCTTAAAGAGCACAAAATTTCCGATCTATATTACACCGACATAAATTAATTTTCGCGAAAGAAAGCACAAAAAAAAATTAATCAAATCACTAAGACCATTGATCAATAAATAACTGCTTATTTATCTATTTAAAAATTTACTGCAGCTAAACTAAATTTTTTATCAATCTGAGACCAATTTCATCTTAAAGAGCACAAAATTGTCTTTCTTATACACTCCAATACAAGTGAATTCTATGGAGCCAAAGCTTCTAAAAAAATCCATCAAATAGAAAGAAAAAATTGTCTGTAGTTTTCATCATTAGATGGATGTCTGTCTGCTATATTTAAAAATTCACTGCGGTTAGGCATCATTTTATTTTTATCTATCACCAATTTCATCTTAAAGAGCATAAAATTTCCTTTCTAATACACTCCAATACTAATAAATTCCATCAATAAAAAAGCTTCAAAAAATTAACTGAATCAATTAATCCATGGGCATCTAAAAGAAAAAATCATTCATAATCTTTTTAAAAATTTCAAGAGCTTATTCTTGTGACTGAAAAGAAGCTTTTGAGGAAGAGGATAAAGCAGTCAAAACACCCGACCTTCTAAATGATGTATCAAACATTCAAAGTTTTAAGAAGTGAAATGGCACATCAGAAGTGTAGATTTGGGTAACCACTAAGTTCATCCTTTTGTGGTGTGGACACATTTGTACTTATCGTTATTAATTAGTAGCATTTCATCCAAAACAACTAGACACGGGTCGAGGAATTATCACCTCGTGTAAATCCGCTTTTCATTTACGTACCTATTTGAAAGGAGATTTACCTATAAATTATTTGCGAGGATGTTGATTAATTCAAATGCTTGGGGAATGAGTATTTTTCATTAACACAAAATAGTCAATCTAATGTTTTATTTGTTGGGAAGATTAGTTCGACAAAATAGCACTTAAGTAAAAGCTAAAGTAGTCGTGTCAAGTGAAAGGTTTCAGCTGTCGTAAACCATCAAGAGCATTTTTGGCCACTTCCTTACATTTCGGATAGGAAAGTGTGTATTGTGTGTACAAGTGTTTCACGTCACACTGAGTAAATGTCTTTCTCAAGTCCAGCATCGTATTCCTTGCGTCTGGAAAAACACTGAATTGACTCTGAGCAAATTTCTTTCTGCTAAAAATCTATTTTCTTGTCCCATCATCTTCTTTCATTGATTATTTAGCCTGGAATTATTTTTTAAGTTGAGAAAAAATTGACCATGATAAGCAATTTTTTCATTTTATTTTTAAAGGGTCATTTATTTATTCATTCTGGACGAACTAATAGTGATAACGATGTTTTGGCAACGGGATATTAAAGAGCGCAAAATTTCCGATTTATTTCACTATGACACAAACGTTTTTTATCAACCGGAAGTGCTTAAAAAAAGTCGAAACTTAACGATAGAAATTAAAAAAAAAATTTTTAATCATTAAAGATTTCGTTTATTAGTGAATTCTGTCCAAACGAATAATGATAGACATTTTTTTGCAATGGCATGTTATAGAGCGGGAAATTTCCGATCTCAAGCACTCCAAATACATTATTTTTCATTAACCGGAAGTGCTAAAAAAATTTTAATAATTAACTAGAAAAAATGTTTTTAAAAATTCCATTCCCATATTCTACCCTTTGAGTTTATTTAATTACCCTGATCCTTACAAGGATCCCCATAATATTCCTGTAGATTTCCTTAAACGAGAGCAACAGCAAGCAGGTGATAATTTTCACAGAAACTCACTCATAGCTGAGAAGGTATTTTTCGCAATCTTATCTCGAAACAAATAAAATGAAGACTGATTAAGTGAGGGAAAAAACACTTTCCATCCCTTTTATTTATTTAATAAATGACATGTGGGCATATTAGAGTACGGAGCTTGGCTTTCGGTTTGTTAGCAATAACAGTAGATCCGCTTAACGAGCTCCTAAATAAGGGAAAGTAATTTCTTGTATTTATGCGTGAATTATGCGTGCGACTATGGGAAGAAGACCCGCGGGTGTTCGCGAAAGGCCGCATGAGGATGCAAGGTATATTTGTTAAGGCAATTAACGCCAACTTTGTACTTACATACACCCTCCGACAATAAACACGCATACATTCTGCATTTTTATACCTTTTATGCCATCGTTAAAATGGATTAACTACTGCTAGGTAATTTCTGGGTATTTATCTGTATGAAAATAAACAAGCTTCCGATATTACGGCAGTTCAAAGCTAGACATAGTCATTAGGAACAAAGATGTCGAGGATTTTAGTACTTTCTAGCTTTAAATTGTCAGTAAAAAGGCCGTTGGCATGAGTATTAACAAAGTTTATGGTTGAATTATGATGAGGAAGTTGAAATTTTAATATCCTAGCGTATTTAGAAGGGTAAAATAATCATCATGAATTTTTATGTTTACAAATCTAGCGCATTTTTATCTGAAACAACTGCTTTTCTTCTATTAACTCAAATGGAAATTTTTTTCTAATTGTTTATAACAAATTGTGATTATTATAAACAATATCCAATGCTCTGAAGTTATATGTAGTCATTGACAACAATATTTCGTCAATGTTAATCCAATTCATCATCAGCAATGATCATTCAATAGCTGGAGACTCTTTTTAATTGTTTACAACAAATTGCTATTGTTATAAACAATATGAAATAGCTGAGAGCCATGTGTGGTCATTGACAAGAGTATTTTGTTGATATAGATCCAATCTGTCAGCAGCAGTCATCACTTGATCGGTGCCAACTATTTTTCATTGTTTATAACTCATTTAAATAGTTATAAACAATATGGAGTTGTCAAGAGTGATGTGTAGTTTGTTGACATTGACCCAATGACATATTGATATTGATCATCCAATAGGTAGAAGGTATTTCTAATTCTCCATCACTCTATTTATTTAATAGTTTCTTTGTTATAAACAAAAACAGCTCGACCGAATTAGTTGAAACTTCTTTCGGATCTTCTTTGTTGCATCATCTTTCGAATAAAATCAGTACAAAGTCGATATCTTTATTCATTCTCGAGATTTCGTGGACGAAAAAAACCCTGACATACCTACAGACATCTTCTTGAAAACTAGTCACCATGGATCTTCATACTCCAAAACATGGAGACATCATGAAATCATCAAGCTCTAGAAATCAACCCCATTACAATAACTCCCTAATGGCAACACTGTCAATCATAGTATTTTATTCTCATCCACTAAAAGTATTTAAAAATGACTTTGCCCATTCAATTTACATTGTAGTCACCTTTAATGCACTTGAACCTACTCAAAAAGTGATTACAATATTAATCAAAAAGGTGACGTCATTTTAAAACACTCTACATACATAGAAATAACACACTTTCAAATGCTTGATTAGTAGTAAAGTTCAGAATAACCATAACTTTTATTTATTAAACCTTTCATTCTGATTAATTATTCTTCAAAGCTGCAAAAGTTAGGACAATAGCAGCTTATTGATTGGAAGATGGTCCAAAAAACTTTCTCTTTAATCAATGGAACTCGTTAGGAATAAAAGTCATTTGGAAAGCTAAACTAAAAAAGTTCAATCGGTTATAAAGAAGACAGTGATAACGACCATTAAAGAGCACCAACAAAAACGAGGTAGCCAAACAGTAGCTTTGATGAATGTTGGATGTTGGCTGGAGGCAGCTGCCTCCCAGTGCTTTAAACCCTTAAATGTCACCGAAGATTTAAAACTGGTACCATGCTAATGACCATTAACTGCTTGTCGTGCACCTCACCACCTCCTTTTCGCAAACGAAGCAACAGCCCACCACCTCAGCGTCATGTTGGTGCGTGCCACGTTGCTGTCAGGTCTGCCAACTAACCCCGTTGAGATTTATGCACCGGATGTGACTAGACCCTCGAATAGTTTATGACTTTCGCCAGTGAAACGTAAGCAAGACACTTCATACGATGATTCTACACTTGGATAGTCGTAAAAAAATTCCACTTCTTGCTTGTAGCAGAATTTTTATCAGCTTCCATTTCATTATCAACTTGATTCACCTTTTTATCGTGGATTTTGAACGATAAATTGATCCAGACTGATTAGAAATAGCTTTCAATAGCATCTGAGAACAAGGAGACATTCTTGTTGTGCTATTCAAACAGTTCAGCAGCAGAAACTGTTGATATACTTACCGATACTTGCAATAGGACGAATGGCTCTTGAACGTAGACTATGAAGGCAGACTGGATCAACACAGCAAATATGCTCTTCTGGTTAGTAACACCGTAAACATTGATGCGTCTATGCTATACGTGTCTAGGCGAAGTGTTTTCTAGAGAGAGGGATACATTTACGTAAATGATGATGCCTGGTGAATTTGAAGCTTTCATGGAAACTTGACTGAAATTTAGTGTTGAGGGAAGTTGAGATACTCATGAATGAGAGAGGGCTATGTTGTTTGATGTCATGATACTGATTGCTTCCTCCACACATTTCTTCATTCTCAGTCTTCACTAGCTTTGAATTCAGTTAAAATAAATCTGACAAAAAATTAACAAATTCTAAAAGCTAACTTTCAACAAAGATCAATCAAATGACATCTCTTAATCTTTGATGATTCTTTCCAATATGATGACCATGAAAATAATTTTTCCAACTCCTTGACCTTAAAGTAGAGACATTGAACTTTAAAATGGACTTGGATTTACCAGCATTCGTTGATTTTCAGTAAAAATATGAATTTTTAAATCCTAAAAGTTAACATTGATTGGAAAAAATCTTTTTTATTTATCTTTGGTAATTTTGTTCAAGCATGATGATCATGATAATCTTGTTCAAGCCTATTCATATCAAGCTAGAAATCATAAGCTCCAAAATAGATTTGGTTTCATCGATATTATTTAATTGCATAATGACTATAGTAATAATTTTTTCGACCCTTTCATTTTAAATTGGAGACGATATCCTTCAATATAAACTTGGATCCACCAAGATCCATAGCTTTTGATCAAAGATTTGAATTTTTGATCCAGAAGTGTCATCCAGGTGGGATTCATCAAAGTTCCACCAGCACTAATTCCCTGCATATTAATAACATTATATCAAACTTGTATGTGGATCTAAAACTCTCAATAGGTTGGGTAACAAAGAGGTACTGTTATACCTTTCCACATTGCGTAGTTATCATCCCTTTTACGTGAAGCCAGACTCCAGCAACCCACAGTCGACCGCCACAAACTACCATTATTGCTTGAGTTAAGGGCCGTTTGGCTGCTTGCTCGTGAAATTATGCGCTTCGCGGGTGCATCCTTTGCAACTGCAACTTACCGCTAATGGCCTCAGGCATGCTTCAAGTGTTTAATAATAGCGTTAATAACGATAATTGGTGAGAGTTCTATCATTGATCATCAGAATAAATTTTCAATCATTTCACACTTTTATTTATTCTTATTATTTATTATTAAAATAACTATTTAATTTAATCGGTAAAAATAGTTCAAAACTAAATGTTTAATAAAAAGAATAAATAGAGTAATAGCCCGAGGTGATTTTTCGTTTGGATCTGAGTGCAAACGACACTTTCTGAGTCTTCGATGTGCTATCAAAGTGCTCGACCATTTGGCGACACTTCCTAACGACAGTTGTAAACATAAACAGGTCAGACATTTGCCTGAGGCCAACGACTCAGAGTTTCTTTATTATTTAGGGTAGTCTGCTCATGTAGGAAATGACTCTCTTACACGAAGGCTTATAAAAATGTCTAATAAAATGTGAAAAGTTGCAGTGCACATTCTGAAAACCGTACGAGAATAAATTTTATTTTATGCTTGAGCAAAAGTGATTTTTTAAATGACACTTGTAATCAATTTTTTATTAGCTAAAAATTTTTTCAACATTATTTAACAACTATGTTCACTATTTTGATGATAAAAACCATTTTTAAGCAATTTATTTTAATAATATTCAACAAGTAATAAATAAAAATCCTAGGAGAAGTAAAAAGAATCAAAACGATTCCATTGTCTAGGATTTTAGGAATTTTTTTAGACACTTCTAGTGGCCGGAAATGGTTTAAATTGTAATGTTTGATATCGAGAATTTTGTGCTCTACAAGTTCATACCATTTTTTTGACGATACCATCATTAGTTTAATCGTAATAAATTTTTGAATGAATTACAGATATTTAAGTAAAGCAAAATTATTAGGTTGTCCAACTATAAATCCGCTATTTTAATCAAACTTCCAAGAAATTATAAAAATGTTTTGGAATTATCTACATTACGGTTACATAGGAACATCAAACGTGCAATCGTTAGCAGAAAATCGTGGATAAGAATGGTGAATATATTATTAAGACATAATTATCACTATTGTAAAAAGTAAATTGAAAATTCAACGATTTTAACTTACAACTATACATAAAATTTCCTAAACACTGTCAATGAATTTTTATTTTCATGAACAGCAGTAAAATAATTCTATATTTTCTACGAATATTCAATGATGTAAAGTAAAATTTAATATTTTAGCTGAATTTTAATAAATTTTATTGAAATTCACTCATGACATTGAAAATTCATCTATACTTACTGAAAATTACAACACATATGTGAAGTATTTTTCAATATGCACATTGAAACACGCTTAATGCCGGTGAGTTGATAACATTAAAAGTTTTTCGTCGATGTCTCTTCCCAGTCCTGAGTAGAAATAAAATATTTATATTTTAACAACTAACACAACAATAGATGTCATTGTATTCTTTGAATCCCAACAATGAATTCTTTTAATTACCAAACCATTTTCTGCAAAAACATTTGATTAAAATAATTTTTTCTAATGAGTCGATAGCCGAGTGGGTCAAGACACCGGATTTAGATGCACACGAGTTGGCGGTTGGTAGGTTTGAATCTCCCCCAGGACCATCTTCATTACAATATGGATTTTTCACAATATTTTCACAAGCTAATAATGTTTACTCTATAATATGTCAACAATAAACAAATCTTAAAATAATCGAAATATTTTTTTATTTTATTTTTAATAAATAAATATCAGGATTACTTTTAACCTAAAACTATTGGTCCTATACATAGTGTAGTTTTCAATAGATGTTGAGTAAATTTCAATGTACGTATAGGACGTACAGAAGTAAGTTTTAATGCTGCGTACATGAAATATACTTCACAAATGTTTAGTAAAATTACTATACAATTGTACATGAAAAACATTTCCATTACATGTACATTAAAATTACTACAGAAATTTTTTACAATGACTTTGAATCAATAAAAATAAAGTATTTTTTGGAAATGGTGAATGAACATTTCGACAACCTAATTGAAAAAAAAATTCTTTCATTTTCTCTATCATTTTCCCAACACTGAATCCCGAGTAAAATATTTTCGAGTGTGAAAAAAAGCTACCATAGCTCACCGTATGCTCCCTCAAGAGCCGTTCCTATCCGTCCTCGTAGCTGTCGACAATAAATGCTGAGATTAGAGTCTTTGGCGCGATGAAGCGTGTCTTCCTCGTAGGTATACCTGAACTATATAAATTGAGTCATACATCAACCTATATAAAGCTCATGATAACTCAACACAACATCCTCTTTACAAAAATAATAATAAAATGTTCATTTAAAAAAAAAAAAAAAGATGTTCTAATAAAAATAATCTTTTTCAAAAATTGACATGCGTTCATCTGCATAACTTTTTTTCTATCTACTATTTGTCTTCGTCTATTTAGCCGTAGGTCTACTCGTGATAGCCCCCCCCCCCTCCCCTTTGCCTTCCCCCAAAAACAGCAAATATAAAAAGAGGAAAAATAAAAGCTCACTTTACGATTATAGAGCTCGTAGTTGCTGCAACGTATAAGCTCCAACAACAACACAAAGCGCCTTCTGTTTACAGATAGCGCTCGAGTTATTTGTGGTAGTTTGTGTCTGCCGAATGCAAAAAAGAACCCAACAAACAAACCCACTTTTTGTCCTCCCCTCTTCCCAATTTGAAAATAAAAAAGCTTAAACCTAGAAAAGAAATAAAAAAAAATGTAGTATTCATTGCGGAAAAAGCGAGGTAATAACAATCAATAATTCAATAATAATAAAACGTAATCGGATAAACCTTTTGAGTGAAAAATTTTGTTGACAGCAAATTTAATCCCTCTCATTATTTAGTGAAGTAGGCCGTGAGTTATTGCCTTTAATTGTGCGAACTGTTTGTAGATATATATGATTGCGAGGGTAAATAGGGTTGCAAATACATACCCATGCCTTGGAGCCTTTTCGCAGCTGCGGTGAATTCGCGAATACGTGGTCACGTGTCGGCCTGTACAAACATATTGTTGTTGTTGTTTGGTTAACAAGCTACGTCTTTTCTTCCCTTTTTGACGAGTTTATATTTACTATGAAGACGACCACTGTGACCTTTAATTTATTAAACCTTTTGATTTCTAGTTATGTTTTAATTAAATAAAGTTATCTTTATTTGTTGGGAATTTTTTCCTTTTTTTTCAATAAAAACTCATTATTTTCAATCAAATGTCTTTCAATTAATCGTTGAAAATTTTTTTTTTATCTATGGTAGTATTGTTTCTCTGTTTGGGAACGTTAGAAATTTTTTTTGAATATTCTAGACAATTATTGTTTGATAGAATCAATTATTTTCGAATTGATGGAGAAAAAAAAAAGGAATAGGATGAGTTCAGTGATAAATATTGAAAAATATGATTTTATTGATGTTTAAAATTGGAATTAGAAAACAATTAATGTTGATAACATAGATAAGATTGATAGAAAACTACTAAGAAATTTATAAAATACTTTTTTTCACTGATATAATTTGTGAAAAACAATATTTACGTTGAAATAATATCAAGTCATATTTATTAATCGAAATTTTCAGGGAGAAATGTTTAAAAAATGTAAATAGGTTAATAAAAGGTCTTAATAAGCTATTGTAAGGTGTAACAAGGTCTTACTAAGGTCTTCTCATTAGTATTATAGGCCTTACGCAGGCCTTTTATAATCGCATTAGTACAAATTCACTCGATTCCTCTTTGATTCTACAGAAGCACTGACTAAGCCGTGGATAAAATTATTTTTATGTCAATTAAACTGGTCTTTATTTTTATTTTAATACAAAAAATTCATATTAATTTACTTTCTTTTGATATTTATTGCATATTCAATCATTTTAGAATTTTCAAAACGAAAAGACGTTCAATTTTTACCTTCTAGAAATATCATTAAAGTTAATGATTAAATAGATTCCTTTTTTACCAACAGAGTTCAAGGCAATTCTAAGGCCCTTGAACTTTCTCCTTAATATTTTACGAATGATTTTGAGTATTGAAAAGTCCCTTGACAAAATTGTTACAAAGATTCACTTCTAATCATAAAATATCAATGTGATTTAATATAAAGATGCTCACAAAGCCTTCTTAAGACCTCTCCACTAGCATAACGGTAATCTTACAGGTCTTGTGATAGTCAGATTAATTTTTTAGTGCTTAAAATTCTCAAAGATTAATCTGCCATCTGCATGTGTTGATTCTCAATAGATATCACAATAAGTTAAGTTAATAAAATAATACAAAAATCTTTAAGAAGTCATCTTGCATGAAATGATTACTCATCCATGAATTCAGATTGTTGTTTCCTTACTTGCACCCTCATCCCTTGAGGCTTAAGGCAGTCTCCAGCTCAGTTGTGCTGTAATGTAGCACATTACCCCTAAAATTCACGATTTCTTTGTTTTTAGCTTCTCTAGCGTGTGAAAATTCTGCGGATGCGCATAGGGCGACTTTAAATCAGTCGGTGGAATGAGGGGGTGTCGTTAAAAACAGATAGAAAGCGTTGTACCGAAGAATTGTACCAAGCAGACTCTCTTCCGTGTTCAGATCGACTTTGACATTCACTCTTTTCATTTCAGACTACGGAAAATTTCATTCTAACAATTACTGTTAATTATTATCAAGGATTTGCCTAAGTAGGGAGCTTATTCGAAGCTGAAAACATTTAATATCCGCCTCGACCATCACATGAAAGAATAAATAATTGATATTTAATTATCAATGTATATCTTCTTTGCATTGAAAAAAAGGATAATTACTATTCCTTACTAGTGGTTTTGACGAAGGGCTCAAATAAATATTTCTGTAGGTCTTAAACAATATTAGACAGTACTATTATAAGAAGGAAGAAACTATACATAATCGTTCATGCGCGCGCATACATTCATAGATGTATGGAATCTAAAAGTCGGAATATAATCTTTATTAAACAGTATTACTACGATATAATGATCCTGGAAGAATCATGCCATTTTAAATTATGTCAAACTGATTACTTTTCCTTTTATAATGTCTTCAAATAGTTTATTTTTAAAATAAACAATTCGAAGTGACACAACTCCGCCATATTGATCAATACGCCATCTATAGTAAAATGACTCCTCACCGTAAGAAAAATTCTGTCCGAGCGATATGCAGAAACGATTACTGCTGCAATGATAAAAGAGATTTATTACTAATAATAAATGATTATTTTCTAACCTTATATCAACCAGAACTGTCTTATTTGTCAATTCACTCTTTATAACCTCACTTTTTCCCTCATGCATATATTTTATTAATAGAAATATGTATTAAATAAAACCAAATTCTAACCTCATTCCAATGTTATGCCATTTTATATTAAATAAAACCATATAATCCACAATAAAATCTAAGTTGTATTGGTCACATAATATTTCTTAATAGTCAAGAAGATTTATTGACTGATAAAATATATTCTCTAACAGTTAAAAGCCTCCTTTATTATTACGAATCTCATCTAACAGTGTGTAGAAGTGTAACAATTCCTGATCGATCCATAGGCCAGCCATAAGAGCTGTATGCAACTTTATCCAGCACCACTGGTTTAAAAGTTATAAACAATTTAATATTCCAACCCGTTTTGCAGCTAAACTATAATACACAGGAAAAAATTGTTTAAAAAAAAAGTGTAATAAAACTTCTGGTAACTAGTCAGATTAAATTACATTCCCTCAATTTAACGGGGAACGACATATATTGTCTTAAATACTTTTATTTTTTCGGTTACTTTTCTCTAAAAAAGTAAGCCTGTACGAACGTGGTGACTGCAAAAGAGGGGGGGGGGGTGCAAGGCAAAATATATATAATCATCTATATAATTACCAAACATCTTTTTTAATATATACTTATGAAATAGATCATTGATTCCTTTTCAAGAGTAAAAAGCAAATCTTTTGATAAATTAATAAAAAATTTAATAAACAAAAAAGAAAAAAAAATGTTTGCCTAAAGTTTCTAATATTTGCGTTGTTATTTTTCTCGTCATCTCTTGCGCTTTATTGCGGTTGGAAATTAAGCTAAAATGAACCAACAAGAAGTTAGTATCTTGCAATCTCGTGTAGCTCATCCACAACGAGCCAAAGATCAAGCTTGAGGCAAAGTTATGACGAGCAATTTTCTTGAAGTAGCATAAAGTTGAATATACTACGGGCCATTGCTTTAAAGTGACGGCGGCTCATCGCAAAAACGTCCACGGGGAACTGTGGTATATTAGTGTGAGCCTTGACATTGATCAAGGTCGTAAGTCCCCTTTAATGATCCTCTAGGGGAGATAGTTTTGAATGGAGTCAAAGAAAGCTATTGTACTTGTTTTTGTTCTCTACAACACCACGGTTTCTCTTCTGCCACTTCAAACATATGTTTTCCTCAACTGATACAACATTTTTAACTGATAAAAAAATGTTTAAAAATCATTCTTGACTCTCTATGATGATGAATAATTTTAATAATTTTCTCATAGCTTTAGTTTAGATGAAAAAATAAAATAAATAATTCTTATCTCAAATTAACCACATGTGTCAATAAAACATAAATCTCAATCTATATCTTCTTAATGAAAAAAACCAGAAAGATTTTACTTTTTTATCTTTGTTTATCTCAAAGATAATTAAGCTCTACCCGGCAATTAATTTCCCAATCCGTGATTCCCCTCATGCTGCCATAAAAATAAGTGTAGTAGAGCAGAGCAAACTACGAAGGATGAGATAGAGAAATTCACACAACGCAAAATGAGAAATATACGCTCACTAGATACTACAGGACTCTGAGGGGTTGTAAAGGGGAGAAGTGTAACGCACATTGGTCTTTACACCCCCTCTTCAACTCTCGACGAATCGTCGCTCCGGGAGACACATATGACGACACCCTCAACTGAATTATGATTGTCGTAAATCATTCCATTGAATTTTACCGTAGATATACTTCATATCTTTCTACTCTTACATATCTCAACCCGTTTAGAGCTTGTCTGGATACTGAACAAGTGTATTTCCTCATATTTTCCCGCATTATATATTGAATCAATTAATTGACACTTTTTAATGGCTTTTATTGAAGGATTGAATAAAGAAAAAAATTGTACATTCATTGGAAATGTCTTCTATAATTACTATTTAATAAAAAGTAATATTTTTCAACATTTTTTGAATTTAAAAATTTATTTTTATTTAATCTGAGGTACGTTAATATCAGAATGAAACTAAATAGGCCTTAAGGAGGCTTAATGTCGAGTCTAAAAAAATTTTTTAAGCCTTAAACAAGCCCAATATAGACTTAAATTTAATATGTGTCTAATTAAGGCTCAGAATAATTCGAAATAAATTCCATTAAAACCCATAGCTATGGGTGGAGTAGATTAAGAGGAATATTTAACCCTTGATTGAACTTCTTTTGGGCCTACAAATCATTTTAGACCTGAAAAAAGCCCCATACAGGACTAAATATTAAAAACACTCAATGCGTGTCTAATTAAAGCCTAGAATGATTCAAAATAAGTTCAATTGAAACCATTTGTTATTGGTAAAGTAGATTAAAAAAAAATATTAAGCCCTTGGTTAGGCCTATTTTGGACCTAAAAAACCTTTTAAACCTTAAATAAGCCTTTATTAACCTATTATATTAATTTTTTCTACATAAAATAGATAATTAAAGTTGAATCATTGAAAAAACTTTTTAATTAAATGTTTTCCTTGAAAATCAAAACTTGTAATAATTAAAAAAAAAAAAACCAGACATATCTTTACTTATTTTTTATTCAAACAAATGTATTCATTATGATAAATCCATTGGTAAAAATGTAGATATAAAGTATTGTTAGTAAATTGAATTAAATCAAAAGACACCATTTTTTGATTAAAAACAAATAAAAGAAATATAGGAAATAAGTTACAGAATGATAAAAAAAAAAAAAAGAGGGTGAAAGGAGATAACCACGAATCGGAAGCTATTCTTTAACCCCTGCTTTTTGAACGGTTGCTTTTCTTATTTCGAAGAGATTTCCCTTGATACTCATTGTCTTTTCTGCGATCCCTTGTCCTTTTTTATCTAAGCCAGTCGCTCGTTTATTTTATTTTCCATAGTTTATTAAAATTTACACAGTCTCATACTCATTATTTTAATATTGAATTAAAAAGTAGAGAAAAAAAAACAACCTTTGCTACTTTTAACAGTAAAAAATGATTTCAAAACATACGTTATTATGTAATGTGAGACAATAAAATAAACAACCAGTAAATTACAAGCTT
Organism: Chelonus formosanus; assembly: GCA_028641665.1. Classification (NCBI taxonomy): domain Eukaryota; kingdom Metazoa; phylum Arthropoda; class Insecta; order Hymenoptera; family Braconidae; genus Chelonus; species Chelonus formosanus. The sequence goes on from CM054000.1 coordinate 4,142,558, forward strand.
TTAACGATATCACCGATGCAACGAAGTGCTTCATTATTTCGGCATTAAAATAAGTACCCAATAGTGCTTTTTATAGGGAGAAGGGGGGGGGGGGTGACTGTATATAGTGTCTGTAAATAGTACCCCGTTATTTTATAGTGTCATTAGTGTCATTCTGTATGACCATGATTACTGCCAATTTGGTAGCAAATGGTAACACGAGACAGTCCGCCGTCATTAGGTGGGCTCGGATTATACAAAAGCTTGGATAAGCTTTCACACTCGCTGAGGGTAACGGAATAAATTTTTTGACTGATCGGCGTTTTAATCTTCATTAAGTGACGTTCATGAACATTTAAATACAAGCAAAACTAAGTCTGAAAACTATTGGATTATTTTAAATGAAACATCTAGGATTGAGCAATCATCAAGAAATAAAAAACTTTTTGATATTTTTGAAAAATCATATCTCAGTGAAAATAGGTCTGATCTTGATCGTTTACCACTTATTTTGAAGCTTAATATGTGTACTAAAAGCATAAATAGCTGGATAAATTTAATAACCTTTTTCAACCCCTTTAAAAAATTAAAAAGTATAACATCGAGCTAAAAAGGTCATCTAGGAATTAGCTAATATTTAAAATGTCATATCTTGGTCAAAAATGGTCGAATCTGGATCATCCAGCATCCATTTTGAAGCTTATCATTCCTAGTTGTAGTGCAGATCATTGGAAAAATTTAGCCACCTCTTGCAATCCCTTGAAAAAATTAAATAAAATGATCGAATGTTAGAGAGGTCAGTAAATAATAAACAAACAGTTGCTTGAATATTGAAATCATTATATCTTGGTGAAAAATGGTCTGATCTTGATCAACCATCGTTCATTTTACAGCTTATTATGTCTACTAAAAGAATAAATCCTTATAATAAATTAATAGTCCCTTTCAACTCTTTGAAAAAATTTAATAAAATGAGCTAGCGTTAAAAAGGTCATCTAGGAATCAGCATAAATTCTTTCAATATTCAAAAAATCATATCTCGGTCAAAAACGGTCGAATTTTGATCATCGACCACTCATTTTGAAGCTCACTATCCGTACTCATGACTTAGATTATTAGAAAGAATAAACAACTTCTTGTTATCCCTTAAAAAAATAAAGAAGTCAATGGCACAGAATCTAAGGTATGTGGTAAGAAAAATATCATAAAAATTAATGTCAGAAATTTTAATATAAAAACAATAGATATTCATTGTAAATAGGGATGATTTAATAGACTCAACCTCTACATCAAAAGTTTTAATGGAAGGAAATCCTTTTATTCCTCCACCAAAGACATTCGTAATCAATATAGAATGACCTCGAAAAAATGATCAGCTTATCAATAATTTTCATAGGCGGTCAATTAAGATGCTTTATGACAAGCTTTGAAACATTTACGATACCGTCCCACCTTGTTTCCTGTCTCACTGATCAGTTTTGATGTAATGTTGTCCTAGATGCGACACGACACTGGCCGCACCTCGTATATACTAGTCTCTCACTCGTGACATTTCATATTTTCTAGTCACGAAACGCATTCAATTCTCACCAGCACAAAATGATTTTTTCCTGCAGCAGAGCAAATAAATCTTGTTGCATGGAATTTTGTGGGTAGCGTTCAATAAACTTCGTGATTCGTGTTTATGATTGGATAAGATTATAGGGGACGAGAAAGATTGTGAGTTAATTAATAGGAAAATAACTGTGCCACTGAGAAAAATACATCTTTTTCTTGCATAAATACCTCATAACATTCTATCAAAGATACTACATTTCTTCCCCTTCATTTCTTTGTTGTCTTCATTTAGAGCCATGAATACCTCCATAAAAATACATTCAAAGCCTCCAAAGTGATTTAAACATCAACAAAAAAATGATGATTATTATTTTAATGGACTTACAGTTTGGTTCTAAGGTTGATTGATATTTTTATGGAATTAATTAAGTTGGTATTAATATAAAGAGTTATTGTGATGGGGTCGATTTCTAGAGTTTGATGATTTCATGATGTCTCCATGTTTTGGAGTATGAAGATCCATGGTGACTAGTTTTCAAGAAGATGTCTGTAGGTATGTCAGGGTTTTTTTCGTCCACGAAATCTCGAGAATGAATAAAGATATCGACTTTGTACTGATTTTATTCGAAAGATGATGCAACAAAGAAGATCCGAAAGAAGTTTCAACTAATTCGGTCGAGCTGTTTTTGTTTATAACAAAGAAACTATTAAATAAATAGAGTGATGGAGAATTAGAAATACCTTCTACCTATTGGATGATCAATATCAATATGTCATTGGGTCAATGTCAACAAACTACACATCACTCTTGACAACTCCATATTGTTTATAACTATTTAAATGAGTTATAAACAATGAAAAATAGTTGGCACCGATCAAGTGATGACTGCTGCTGACAAATTGGATCTGTATCAACAAAATACTCTTGTCAATGACCACACATGGCTCTCAGCTATTTCATATTGTTTATAACAATAGCAATTTGTTGTAAACAATTAAAAAGAGTCTCCAGCTATTGAATGATCATTGCTGATGATGAATTGGATCAACATTCACGAAATATTGTTGTTAATGACTACATATAACTTCAGAGCATTGGATATTGTTTATAATAATCACAATTTGTTATAAACAACTAGAAAAAATTTCCATTGGAGTTAATAGAAGAAAACTTCCAATAAAAATCAATTGTAGAGACACAAAGAAATTGACCCAACCCTATTTTTTCTCAATAAAATAAAGTTTGTTATGATATTTAAACAAATAAATTAAAAAAAAAAAAAACAGATAAAAACTCTCCATATCCATTCATTTATTTCCTATAGTTGAGCTCTACCCAAAAGTTCATTTATTATCAGTTAACTGATACTTATATTTCCAATGTAACCTGATGCCTTTGTTCATTAGTACGTTATTGTTGGGAAATAATTAATTGAAACATCAAAAGTAATACAAAGACTTCCTATACATTAAGCAACAAAAAAAAAAAACAAAAAATTGAAATACTCATAAACACGACAAAAATAGTCGTTATTATTGAAATAATATTTTCAACACTTGAATATTTCGAACGTTTAGACATGAATATCCCCTTCAAACCCTCACGTTTCCAACAGGCGTGATACATCCGGTATGTTTCCTTTGCGTACGTGAGCTAAATATTTATACTTCTTCCCAAGCAACTGCAAAATGCCGCCTGTGCTGATAACCAGAGCCTTGAAGTGATTTTTAAATTTTTTATTTTCTCCTTCGTACGAATATATTAAAAAATGCGAATCAATTTCATGTCTAATGGAAATATATGTTATTTATCGAGTCCTTTACTGTGGTACCAGCATACAATTTCATATATTCCAATTCTAAAATATTGACAGGGTCATTTTTAAAAGCACCAGCTTTTGTTTTTATTGATAACTGTTTTCAGCTGTCAAATATTTATTAAAAAAAAATTTTCCAGTTTTTAGTCATTATTTTCATGGTAATTGTAATAACAAGGATATTTATTTGGTGTCTGCAATCAATATGTCTAGAATTGGGAAATGATGAAAAATCAAAAACTCTTTGAAATTAAAAAAAAATCGTATCTTGGTTAAAAATGGCTGAATTTTAATGATATATGGCTTATTTTGTTGCTTATCATTTCTTTTTATAGTGCAGATTGTGAGAAAAAATTTATAATTCCCCTTTTACCCGTTAAAAGAATTAATAAAATGATGTAAAGTTAGAAAGGTCATTCAATAGCAAGGAAACAGTTGCTTAAATTTTGAAGACATTATATCTTGGTCAAAAATGGTCTGATCTCGATCATTCACCGCTTACTTTAAAGCTTAATATGTGCACTAAAAGCACAAATAGTTGGAAAAATTTAATAACCCCTTTCTATCCTTTAAAAAAATTAAAAAACATAACATAGAGCTAAAAAGGTCATCTAGGAATTAGCTAATATTTGAAATGTCATATCTTGGTCAAAAATGGTCGAATCTTGATCATACACCGCTTATTTTATAGTTTATTATCTCTACTTTTAGCACAAATTGATAATAAAAAGTAATCAACCCTTGAAAACCCTTAAAAAATTAAATAAACACAGTCACTGAAGTCATCGAGTAATAAAAAAATGTTTCCTTACTTTCTAATAATTATTTCTAAACCAATTTCAACAACAAGGACATTAATTTATTCTCTTTGATGAATAAATGCCTCTAAATACTTAGAAATATGATTGCCATATCTGAATCAGCAGTTGGACAAAACTGAAGCAAAAATGCCGAGTAAGAAGTAGAATGCGACACGAAAGAGAATGCTATAGAAAGGGGATAAAGCACTATGCTAGGATCAGGACGTGACGTGTGGAAGGATCACTTAGTGAATCTTTGCAGAATGCGCACAAGTGAGACGGAATGACAGTAGAACCTTGAAGTCAAGTAAAAGTCACGCTGACTCAGTGTGATCTTTCTATATATACACAAACATCACCGTGTGATCCCAAAATGTGCATGTGTTTACCGGAAGATTGCCATGAAGATATTCAGGACACACTAGGTTTTATTTAAATGTCGATGTAGAATAAGAATGTCAGGGTGAGATGGCCGAAGAAGAGGTTGAATTGTTTGGAGAACTTTGGAGATGTTGATGATGGTGATTTAAATAAAATTGATAGTCTAGTTAATTGATGATATGTTGGAGATATTGTATCTCACTTTGATAATATGGAAGTAAAATTACTCTTGAAATCATCCGGAACATTGGTAACTGCTCACATTTACCCAAAAGATTACCAGCACGTGCTAGACCCTTAGGTCAATGAATCTCCGTTATTTTTTTTCCCACTCTCGATCCTTTCAACTTTTCTCCATACTCACTCCCTCTTTTCTCACTTTATTAAGCCTTATTACAACACTAAATTATTTAATATTGACAGTTTAATCAACTTGAAATAATCATTTGAGCATATAAAAATTCATTAGTAACATTTATAACAAACTACTGTCATTTCAATTAAAATTTTATGATAAATTGGCTTTCAGTCACTGATCGGGCTTAATTGAAAGAGTGGAGAGGTCCATTTGGCAACAATGTTGATCATAAACTTTTAATAGGAAGAATAAAAATGGGTCAAACTAGTACTACAGTGTTATAGTTATAATTAATTATAACGTTCATTGAAAAGTTTTCCAATTGATTACCTAAATTCAACAACAAGTCATTATGGAAATTAATAAATTATTATTCTCATAAATAATTCAACATTTACACTTTTTAACATCAATAACCAAAAAAAAATACATCAGCATAAGCTTTTTATTTTACGTAATTCTGTTGATTCAACTTCAAAAATTTCTAGAGGTCAGGGAAAATTTTTTTTTCTAAATCTGGTGGGATGTGTTTCAAGTTTAGATTGAGAGCTTTAAAATGCGATGTCAAAAATTATTCTATGATCATTTTTAACCGAGTTATGGATGCTTAAAGACTAGAAGATCATCTAGAAGCTTGGCCAAGTCAACGAAAAATTATTTCAATAGAAAAAAATGTTTTTAAATGGTAATAAGGTTTGGAATTCTTTTCCTAGTACCTAATGATAGTACAGAATCGTATCGATTGAATAATAATCAATCAATTAAACCACAAAAAGATCTAGGAACGAGGAAGAGATAGCACCAGAGTCGAATGCGATTTAGAAGAGGACTAATAAGTAATGAATATAATAGGTTGGCATTTCATTTACGAAAAACATTTGTGAATTGGTAGCGCATTGTCTTGTTGAACAATGTGCTCCATCGTACATGCGTAAAGGGATTCGTTGAGGATAACGAGGTCCAGAGTGAAAGAGAGAGTGAGAGTACAAATGAGACAGCAGATGTGAAGGAAAGGGTCCACCAAGTGAGGGGAAATGCAATTCTTGCTCTCTGTTATATGGACGCTCAATTCTCTCGCGTTGCCACGACGACTGAACAACGATTCCACTAGCACCCTGCTCTTCCTGATACCATAGACTCTATTGGCCGTGTAACGAGCTCAGAATGCTCTTTCGTTGGCTTTCACGGATGCGTACACCCAACTTCCCTTTTGCTTCGATTTTGTCCGCATCGCTGCAAGTTTATTACATTACCACTTAAAAGTTTTCGAATATAATATTTTCTCTTATTAGTTTTACGATAAAGGCCATGGTTTATGGGCCTGTCTCGAAGGTCTATAATGGTAGAGTCTTAAAAGTTACCTTATTCTTAAGTGTCCCTACATTTTTGCTTTAATTATCAGCGAGTGTTTTACTAAGATTATATTTTCTTCTTTGGTGGATTAATTATTTTCAAGAAGAGCTTTTGAATAACATCAAAATCATCCTATCCAGTTCTAGAATTTAGCCAATTAATTTTTAAATGAAACATCTAGGATTAAGCAATCATCAAGAAATAAAAAACTTTTTGATATTTTTGAAAAATCATATCTCAGTGAAAATTGGTCTGATCTTGATCGTTTACCACTTATTTTGAAGCTTAATATGTGTACTAAAAGCATAAATAGCTGGATAAATTTAATAACCTTTTTCAAACCCTTTAAAAAATTAAAAAGTATAACATGGAGCTAAAAAGGTCATCTAGGAATTAGCTAATATTTAAATTGTCATATCTTGGTCAAAAATGGTCGAATCTGGATCATCCAGCATCTATTTTGAAGCTTATCATCCCTAGTTGTAGTGCAGATCATTGGAAAAATTTAGCCACCTCTTGCAACCCCTTGAAAAAATTAAATAAAATGATCGAATGTTAGAGAGGTCAGTAAATAATAAACAAACAATTGCTTGAATATTGAAATCATTATATCTTGGTGAAAAATGGTCTGATCTTGATCAACCATCGTTCATTTTAAAGCTCATTATGTCTACTAAAAGAATAAATCCTTATAATAAATTAATAGTCCCTTTCAACTCTTTAAAAAAATTAAATAAAATGAGTTAGCGTTGAAAAGGTCATCTAGGAATCAGCATAAATTCTTTCAATTTTCAAAAAATCATATCTCGGTCAAAAACGGTCGAATCTTGATCATCGACCACTCATTTTGAAGCTCACTATCCGTACTTATGACTTAGATTATTAGAAAAAATAAACAACCTCTTGTTATCCCTTAAAAAAATTTAATAAAACGGAAGAAAATCTTTCACCCAGAAATCTTTAAACCAAAAAAAAAATCAATTCACAAGCGTTTGACTTTTTATTGCAAGAGGAAAATCGTTGATGAGGACAGTCTAAACTGTCATTTGTTACAATTCACTGACCCAGAAGGCGTGAAACGAATTAAACGCCAGGTTGAACACGCGCCGCACCGAACAATGAACGTTGGGATACTCGAGAATGAAAATATGGGCGGTTGGGGTGGACCACGGCTCGTGGATCAGCAGATGATTACGAGATCGTAAATCTTACCCTTGGTTCCAGTACCAGTGCACTCTGCTTCTCTACTTCTACCGTATCAAATAGTTGGAAAAATAAAAAAAAACAACACGATAAATTAACGATCTGACAAACAAGCTTTTTATTAATTAAAAAATCATATCATTCTTTTTACAACATGTCGAAAATTTGAAAACTACTTACCGTCTCTTGAGATGTAAATAAATTGATCGAGTTTTCCTTTGAGATTTTCCTTGTATCTCATTCATTTTAAATTTAATCAGAAATCTTTTTTTTTTTTATTTAATAAAAAGCTTAGTGATGTCAATAAGCAGTGATTTTTTTTATTTTTTTGAAGAACTTTTGAAAATCAATACCTGTGGAGATATATACTTATATATATATATATTGGCAGCTGTGAATTTCTAAAGTATTTTCAAGCACGAGAAAATACACTTCCTATACGGAAATAGTATTTTGGTCTGAATCCAGATGATTTCCATCCATTTATTATTCAATTCAATAATCTTCACCGCAAAATGCCCGAAGGTTACTACCGGCTGCAAATGACTTTCTGATGGCACTAAAGAAGGTGATTAGAAGATCTTCATCCAAACTCTTAAGCCAAAGAAATCGATTATATTAAAATAAATATTTAAAATAAAAAAAAAAAAACAAAATTGATCAATCAAATTTTAAAGATTTTTTTTCTTCAATGATTAATAATTTTTTTACGCACTTCCGGTTCGTAAAAATGATTAGAATTTGAGTATTTTAGATAGCTCTTATCCCGCTCTACAAGATAGGATAGTTTTTTTAATCGAATAAAATTAATTAATCCTTAAAAAAAAAGTTTAAAACCAGAGAAAATAAAATTTTCAATATTTTTATTACTTTAATAAATAATAATTTTTTTCAGCACTTCCGGTTGGTAAAAATGATTAGAATTGGAGTATTTTAGAAAGCTCTTATCCCGCTCTACAAGATAGAATCATTGGTTTATCTTTATTCCCACAAGTTTACTCAGAATTAATTAATATATCCAACGACAAATACCTTCACTTAAGATCTAACGATCAAAACAAAATTTTCCCTTTGAAAAAAAAAAACTATTCCTGTTTACAATATTTATATCCAGTATTTATCCAATGGAATTATGTATTTTACATTCGATTTGACTATTTTTTATATCTTTTTACTCGATATTGATGCCGAGGTTAACACAACGGTTAACATAACAATAAATTCATGGTCTGTTACACATTGGTGCGATTGATTACACGGTATAATCATAGTGTCATCTATCGAGTGACCAATTATATCGGAGCATTGCTAAACAATATTTACCTTCATTAAAAAAAATAAAAGGGACGAAAATGTCTCTTATTGGGTAAAATTTTTGATAAACTAGGATAGAAAATTATGATTGGAAAATGGACATGTCTAAAAACATGGTATCGTTGGACAATAAAATTCCATCTGTTATGCACGTGGGTAGGAGGAAATTGAACATAAAAACACGGTAAAATAAATCGAGGTAGGATAGAAGGACGGATTCGCGATTACCCAAGCGGCTTATTTGTTTTGCCGTAAAATCCGATAGCCATCGGCTATCTCACATACGAAGGGTAAAATAAAAAATGAAAGCACATGGTTTCAAGTTTCAAAGAGAAACATTTATTGGCCCAAACTGGATGAAAACGTCACCTTTTTATATTTCAAAAGTATTCATAGTTTTTTCTCTGATTAAATTCATTGGTAGGTTCTGATGTTGCTGAAGAGAATTCCGTGATCAATTATTTTCATTCAATTCAAGGGGTAATTTATCTTACTTTTAATTATTAGAGACATAATACTGGTGTTTGCATTACTAAAAAGCTGCAGAAACGGTCTAGGAATTGTTTTTAAGATCATTTTTAAAGTGATGATGATTTTTGAAGGATTTCTTAAATCACAATTTTTTTTATCCAACTTCAAAAATTTCTAGAGGTCAGGGAAATTTTTTTTTTCTAAATCTGGTGGGATGTGTTTCAAGTATAGATTGAGAGCTTTAAAATGCGATGTCAAAAATTATTTTATGATCATTTTTGACCGAGTTATGGATGTTTAAAGTCTAGAAGATCATCTAGAAGCTTGGCCAAGTCAAGGAGTGATGATTAATCTTAAGAAAAAGAATTATTTTATGAAATAAGATAAATCTTTTGATTTCATCTCATCATTCTAGAGTAAACAATGAAATAAAACCTAAAAAATAGCAGTAATTTTAGTATCTCCACAAACATATCATTAGCAACTTCCATATAATGAAGTTTCTCATGTCTGAATCCACTCACAATCATTCAACTCGTTTGTTTGTCTTTAAAGTTGTTTGATTCTCCTGCCTATATTTTTATCCTTTTTTCCCTTGATTCTTTTTTTCCACTCTCCAATTCTTATTCACTCGTACCTCTCTGCATATTCTCTCCTCCTAGGCACTGGAGTCTAAGTCTCGGTACAAAATTTGCTCACTGCCTGCTGAAACTTTATACGCTTCACAGGCTCTTGTCGGGATGCTTTGATGCCGTCTCTTCGTGAAATTCAAGAATTGCAATGCAAATTTTGTATCAGATCTTTTTCATCGATCTTCTTATTCATTTGCATGTAAGACATTTCGATAAAAGAAATGGCTTGTGTAAAAAATGTCAAAGGTACCGATAGATATCTGTGAATAAAATTCTTTTTTAATGCTAATAAAAAAAAAATACTCTAGTAGGGAAATAAATTCTCATATAAAATTGGATAAATTAAGATGATTCAAAGGCAATAGAAATATTTTTTTTCATCTAAGGTCTAGGATGAAGAATCTTTTTAGCAAAATATCTCCTTTTGGTTTCCAAGACTTTAGCTGTCTTTAATTAACGTAAATTGCATGCTCTCGGTAGCTTACATTCCAACTCTTTGGTATATTTGACTCTCTATCCCTATCTTTCTTCTCTCTTCTTTATCCACGTCATCCTTTCTCTCATTTATCTTTCTACTCAATCGTTCTTGCTTAGTAGCACTCATTCAATGCAAATAAAGTAACGCCTTCAAAGTTGTAATAAGACTACATATCATTTTATCTCTGGTAATTTTTATTTAGTGTATATCAATGTTAATTGATCAATTTCAGAAAATATTTATTAAATTTGGTGATTAAATTTCATTGATTGTTAAACTAGATGAAAGAAATCGTCAGCTTGGAAATTGTAAAGATAGAAATTGAAAAAAGAATCCAGGTTTTCCTTCCTTTTAATTTCTTTAGGCCCAACAATGATCATTGCAATGATCTAGATATTGTAGATTTTTGACTCAAACCATTTGCTGATCTAGATCTAGAACAACTTGGACTAATTTTAGTTACTCTAGAACTACCTATATATCTATTTTTGATATTCTAAAACTAACTGAATCTGTTCTAATCATTTTAATATTGCCCGAATTTTTTTCTAGATGTTGCAGAACAGTCTAGAATTACTTTCATTATTTAAGAACTATCTAGATTTATTCTGATCATTCTAGAATAATTTAAATCGGTTCCAATAATTCTAGAATGATCTAAACATATTCTAGTTATTCTAGAACTACCTCGATCTTTTTTAATTATTCTAGACCATCTTAAATCTATTCTAGAACAACTTGGACTAATTTTAGTTATTGTAGGACATCTTAAATTCATTTCAATTATTCTAGAACAACTTAGACCGATCCTAGAACTATCTAGACCAACCAATCTTGGCCCAATACTCACTATCATTGGTTCACGTCCATACCAGCCTTGATTTTATCATCATATCCTTCACAGACACTTCTAGAACTTCTCCATCTGTATCTTCAAACCAAATCAACTCAATAAAAATACTTTCTCAAACTTATCTACTCCAGCATTCCTATCGAAAACAATTGCCAATCAAAGTGCAGTTTAAAAATTGTTTCAAAACCCCCATTCTTTCTAAATTTATTAAATTAATGACATATAAGAATAGTTTTTAACACTGACATTTTTTCACAAAAATAAATTGACTCTATGCATGTATTTTTGTGAAACAAAGTAGAAAGCACTTTGCAAAACTTTTATTTCTAGATGACTATCGAAAGTATGAACGAAGAACAGGAAATTTTCCTGCCACTTTTCTACTCCCTCAAAAAGCCTATCCATCTTCCTTAGACTTTTATAGCACTAGGTCTCATAAAAATGGGTTATGGAAAAATCAATACTATTAAAATTCATCTCATAAGCAACAAAAAAAAAAAGAAATCACGTCTTAATGCATCCACTATTGCCACTCTCTCTCTCTCTCTCTCTCGTTCTCCACATCAATGTCTCTTTATTCAGAAATTGATTGAAAAAGAATTTTTTATCCCAATTGAAAATAAATTGAATAGTTGATAAAAACTTTTGTTTATTTTATTATTTTAACGTTACTCAAATGAAAAATCTATTTTTTATTAAAAAATTGATGATTAATTGTTGCTAAATAAAACAATAAAAAACTCAACGGAAATTAATATTTTTTCATCCTCACTACCGGATATTTTTTTCCGTCTGTTATCGGGCGAGTATATGCTTGCTGAAATAAAAGCGAAATGAAATAAAAATAAATAAATAAAAAAAAAAAAAAAAAATGAAATAAAAAAAATATTCTTTTATGGGACAACCGGTGGCGAAGCTCATTAATCTGCTCGCCACACAATATCGACGGATGTGTCCATATTTTACACAACAGCTGGTCTAAAAATAGTAGTAAATAATAATAAAAGTTTAAAAATAAAAAATGTTTAAATAAATTGAAACTGTCAGTCATTTTTGAATAAATTTTCTTAATTAAAAAATAAAAATAAAAGAATCAAAAATAAAAAGTTACATATTTCGATATACAAAAAACAAATAATCATCATCATAAAATAGATTGTGAGCTTTCAGAAATATTGTTGACGAATCATCCTTTTATTTAAAATAAACCAAAAGTTGAAAGAGAAAAGAATTTACAAAAAAAAAAAAATAACAGCTTGGTCATAGGTCGTGACATTTTTCTACGAAGAAGAAGAAGAATAAAAGTAGGTCACTAGGGGTTTTCAAGAAGTATTCATTCATATAAACTGAATCTAGAGCGGAAATTCATCCTATTTCGAACAAAAATGACTTTTCAAACTTTCTATGCCTGCGAAAAAAAATTTCTTTGCTCAATTTTTTTATTTTAAATTAGACTTTTCTGAAAGCAAAGTAAATAAATATCAACACCCAGCATAAATATGCCATCAAACATCAACAAAAGATTCTTAATTAATCAAATCACTGGACCATCAATCTGTTGAAAAGCTAATCTCCAATGTCATTTTGATGATAAAAATGATGAGAATCCAATAATCCTACTTGGGATGATGATTAATTGAATTCATCCAAGTATCTAAAGCCATTCAAATGATTTTAACAAAATTTTACTCGACAAGTTTCGACAAGTTGGCTTTGTTTTACATTTCTTCAACAACTAGGGTGGGAATAATTAATGATAGATTGATTAATGTCATCATCTTTTGCAATGTAATGCCATCAATTCCATCATTATAAAAAAAAAAGCAAGCCTCCTACGAATCAATATATCTTGTTTGAAAATAAATAGTGTCAGATTTTTAGGAATGTTCAATTTGAAATTCCACACTCTTGGAAACTGGGTTAAAGTCTAACTTTAGAAAGAATATTAGACATCTTATTTTGGAATTTTTATGTGCATATGACACGTTGTCATCTGTAGATTTGAATATAAGTAAAATTGGTTTTCATGAATAACATATTCTCACGAAACTCCGAAATAACAGAATAGATGTCATGATGGGGCGTAAAAATTTAAAATGAAATCATAAAAGTATTTTTGTAAGATGAATAAGTTCAATATAATAACTTGTAATTCAATTTCATGAATACAACATCAAGTTAACTGATAGAAAATTCTATTAAAGCTTTTATTTTTATTCATTGTACAACCTTACGTCAATGTTAACTAATCAAGTATGAAGATTATCAAGAAATATTTATCAATAAAAGCTTCTAATGGTTTCATCGATGATCATTTCTAGCTCTAAATGTTTCTGGTAGGTTGACAGTGTGCTATTCCAGTTTAATAACACCTTAAAGTGTGCTAATCTTCAGGAAGACTACCTTTTGAAACAATAATTGCTACCTAAGAAAAAGAATGATGATTATTTCCAACTTCAAATGTTGTCAGCAGTTGAAAGCACTGTTTGTCTTTCATAACTGCATCCAAGTACTAGTTCTAGATCACCTACCAAACCCATTCATCAATTCAGGTATGATGATTTCATCAAGCTTCCTCAGATGTACTAGTCAACTTCTGATGATCATCATGATCTAACACCAAAAATTTGCAAAATAAATCAACGAACAGCATTTAAACAGTAGTTGGTTGAGTCTCACGTATTGATCTCAATGGTGAGTCGCGCGCAACATTTTAGTTCTCGGGAATCTCCGTTGATCTTCGTAAGGGTAGCCTTACCCTCACACAACGCCTGTATCTTTTACAACTTGGCCAGCATTTATTTCTCGACACTAGTCCAAGTTAACCTTTATCATTCGGCTTTTCACCCTTTCTTCAAGCTACATATTAACCATTTTTTCGTTGTACTAGGTTGGAGGGTGCACATAGCGTGCTAAATGACAACATTCCAGCACATTAAGACCCACTAACACTTACTGGAAATCACGATACCTTATATTTTAGTGTTTCATGCTAGAAATTAGCATTAAAATGGTTGAAAGCGTCAAATGTAACATAATTTATTCTGAAATAATGCAAAATGTGTTGAGAGTATGGTTTATTAATACATTTAAAAAAAGATCTAATGCTAAAGATCATCAATGTCATCAACGAAGTTCTAGGTTTTGATGATAAAGTTGATGAACAAAGGTCTCTAAAAGGGATAATAATAAATAAAAGAGATTTAAAACAATTATAAAATTTAAAAAGGGATGCCTTTTAAAAAAAATGACCGTTAAATCTTCGGTAGTAGTTTTAGTTATTAAAAAATTCTTCATCTCAGCATCATCCTCTGTAGATTGCAAGTTTCCCTCGTAAACTCACTTATTATCTCTTGGACGTTTTCATAATCTAATTCTCTACCATCCTTCTTCTCTTTATATCCTTTTATACGTGAAAACATTTCTACACTTGCTTTTTAAATGTTTATTGTAAAAAAAAAAAAAAAAAACATTATACTCTACTTATCTACCATACCTACTTGTTTTCTTTCTCTCCCTAAAGCTCATGAGATTGATGGAGAAGCATAAAAAATCTTCACAGTCACTTCCGCCAGCTACGTATCGCATGAGGGAGGTCTTATGAGCTGCTTTCTTCGTCTACTTTAAATTTTAAATCCATACGATTCGTAGAATCGATCGTGCACTATGTCGTTGCCAATTCTCCTTTACTTTCAATACCTTCTGTATTAGCTGAATATAATTAAAAAGCTGTATTTAGGTGAAAAATCGTCCAATCTTTTTCAATCATAGCTCATTTTAAAGCTTAGAATCTCTTCTTTTGTGATTTACAGTCGAGATATTTTTTTTCAACCCTTATCATTTAGAAAAAAATGATCAAATAGTGATATCTCTTTTTTTTAATTTCTTTGCTGGACTTTGGAGTTCTATATCTTGGTCAAAAATGGTCCAATTCTAACCAAACAGAGCTTATTTGAAAGCTTGAAACCTTAACTTAAAGCCTATGTGACTGAAAAAATTTTTATCAACCCCTATTACTTTAAGAAAAATTAATGAATATAAGATTGATGGTAAAAATCATTCTATTGTCTTTGGACCTCCATATCTTGGTGAAAAATTATCTAATTCTGTTCAACGAGAGCTCATTGCAAAGCTCAAAGTCTCCTTTTTCGAGACCCGAAGCTGAAAAAATTTTGAAACTCTATATAAAAAAATTCCTTTGTATTCCTAGAACTCTAAGCTGCTTTCCAGGTTTGTAAAAAAATTTTTCTTGCAAATTACAGTAAAATATCTTGAAATTGATGATGAGAGGCAATGGAGTATTCACAAAAAAGTCTCAACAGGCACACGGAATTCTGATTTTATTAAAATTATAATTTTGAAAGCTTAAAATCTAGAAAAAAGCTAACATTGTGGATTTAAATTCTTTAAAAGCAGACTATTTATCAAACCGCAGACAAAATTGTGATACGTGGCAATGAGCAACCGTCAGATGAGTAGTCTCTAGAGTCTGAGGCCAAAAAAAATTATGAAAATAGGAAAGAATAGGAAGTAAAAGAAAAAAAAATGGACCAGTGGCAATTTCCAGTTAAAACGCTTAATCCGTATCTCATCGCCTAAACGGCATTCTCTCGTCTCCGTTCCTTCAACGAGAAAGACTAGACTGCAAGGATGAAAGTCGGAGTCGAGTCGCAGTAAAATATAATTGGGTTTCAAGGATTATCCCACAAGCGAGGTGGATCTCCGTGCGACTAGTACCACTAGGGGTTTCCTCTTGCGGCCTCTTTCCCTTTTTGCGGACTTGTCTCATTCCCCGTTTTCCACTCATCTCAGTCGTCGCACTTGTTCGTTCTCTTTCCAATGCGGATTATTAATTTTCATAAAGCATTTCATGGGGATCTTCTCATAGATTAGTGCTTTACTTTTCCGAAATGCAGACGTTGGCGTTTTGTATCAGGATGTATTGAAAGCTTCCTTTATTTTCCAACCATAATTCAATGGCGGATCTTTTTTTAATTTGAGGACAAAAGACTAGACTTCAAGACGTAATAAAAAATATAATGCTGCACAATGATGCAAATAATTACATTTTATTGAAGGAAACGATTAAAGTGAGGTAAAGTCAAAAAATTTGTCATTCTCAAGGATGAAATTGGATAAAATCATTTCCTTTGTCTCTTATTGATTAAAAATAAAGCGGGTATAAAAAGAATGGGTAAAAAAAATTTTTTTTCCAATTATTTATAACAAATTGTGATTATTATAAACAATATCCAATGCTCTGAAGTTATATGTAGTCATTAACAACAATATTTCGTGAATGTTGATCCAATTCATCATCAGCAATGATCATTCAATAGCTGGAGACTCTTTTTAATTGTTTACAACAAATTGCTATTGTTATAAACAATATGAAATAGCTGAGAGCCATGTGTGGTCATTGACAAGAGTATTTTGTTGATACAGATCCAATTTGTCAGTAGCTGTCATCACTTGATCGGTGCCAACTATTTTTCATTGTTTATAATTCATTTAAATAGTTATAAACAATATGGAAATGTCAAGAGTGATGTGTAGTTTGTTGACATTGACCCAATGACATATTGATATTGATCATCCAATAGGTAGAAGGTATTTCTAATTCTCCATCACTCTATTTATTTAATAGTTTCTTTGTTATAAACAAAAACAGCTCGACCGAATTAGTTGAAACTTCTTTCGGATCTTCTTTGTTGCATCATCTTTCGAATAAAATCAGTACAAAGTCGATATCTTTATTCATTCTCGAGATTTCGTGGACGAAAAAAACCCTGACATACCTACAGACATCTTCTTGAAAACTAGTCACCATGGATCTTCATACTCCAAAACATGGAGACATCATGAAATCATCAAGCTCTAGAAATCGACTCCATCACAATAACTCTCTAATCCCAACTTAAAAAAAATTGTACTGCCTGATTAAAAAAAGCAGATTTTGTTTTCTAATAAATTTACAATGCAAATAAGTCGAGAGATGAATTAAATACATATTTGGTGTAGGAATTAGTTGGCAAAAAAAAATTATTAGCACTTTGAGGTTGGGATATTTAATTACTTAAACATCAACAAAATGACAAGAAATAAAAAAAAAGCTCTCATTTACTTTGACTCTGGCTCCAAAAATTTTCTCTCGGTACATAACGGTTTCTATATGTGTATAAACATTAGGGGAAAAGTTTGGCAAACGCAGGCCCAATTGCAGGAAAGTTAAACGAACGACTTCAATTATGCAACTTGACGCCATTGCTGTAGCGGAAGAGAGAAAGAAAGAGCTGTGTTCTATACATATTCTAGCTGTCGTTGGTAGTAAGCTTTACCTTTTCCATTTCCCTCTTATCCTTCTGCTTTATGTCTTTCTTCCTCCTCTTTTACATTCTAGCGACAGAAACTCGAACTGTTTATTTTACGAATTTATCATTAGCGCGTCGTTATTACGGATTAGCAAACTCCTAGCACTCTTTTCGTTACCATCAGTCTTTTCTTTGTGCACTTCTACACTTTCGAAACAACTTTCGTGTTTATTTTTCCCTGAAACTGGAAACTTAAACCGCTAAAACGGATGAAAAATATTCTGCCTTTTCATTTCTTTCTCGACTTTTCTTTTTTACTCCTACGGGCTTTAATGCATAACCTTAATATAAATATTTTTCTCCCGACTATGTTGTTATACGAATGTTGATATGGTCATTTTCCAGTGAATGGATGAATAAAAGATTTTTAATGATCAATTTTAACTTGGAGAAATTCTTCATAAGGATTTATTTTTATCTACAAAATAAACTGAGTACTCTAAGATTAATAGTTTAAGTATTTACAAATATTTAAGGCTCTTATTAATGCGTCATACAGAATTTTTTCTAAATAAAAATAATCGCCAGATGTCGCTGTAACGGCGTCATAACCGTTGGCGTTTCTATTCGAATTCTGATTGGTTGTTGAATCGATTGGCGGTAACTTTGAAATTCTGCTAATGCATTAAATGATCTAAGATTTCTAGATTATTTGAATTTGATATTAAATTTCAAACGACGAGCTTCAACAGAGAATATGAAGGTGACAGATTTTCTCTATTGAGAAATTTTTGCTCAAGAAAATTTATGGTATTATTTTTAGATGTTTTTTTTCTTCTTATTTTAGGTGACATTTTTCTACATCAAATACTTCCAAAGCTGATCAGAAATAAATTATCAGAGACTTTAAAACTCTTGTTGGATCACGAAAAAATTTATTACCCAGGAAACTGATGCTGCTGATCATCAAAAAAAAATCTACACTGAATAAAAAATATTGGTGTAGGAGATATCTAGAGTATTGTCTCAAACGAATCGCTGTTGGAGCAATACTGGATAACTATTATAGCTTAATTGTTCCAACATTTTTATTGTTCATCATTAAAGTTGGTGATTATATAAAAAACATCCCTCAGTCCCATTTGCTAATAGAGCAATTTATTTAATTTACTTCAATGTTATTCCGTAAGAGGGCCAGCAGAGGCACTGTCACAACATGACGAGTATCAGTACGCATAGGAAACTCGCAAATTAAAGTATTGCGATAGCTTGAGTGATAAAGCATCTATACTGAAGAAAAAATATTGTTGTAGGAAGTATCTAAAGTATTGTTACAGACAGATTGCTGTTAGAGAAATACTGGACAGCTATAATATCTATCTACGTCGCTGAAGAGCGACTCGTAACGTCATGCGTTCATAACCTCATCTCTGATCATGAAATTATAATATCAACGTCATTTGATACGAATGCTATTAATTGTTATAAAAACTACTCCCTGCTAAAATTGTATAATGTTTTTAATCCAATTTCTCAACAATACTAACAAGAATATTTAAAACAGCTGCGAAAAGTATCTTCTCAAAACAACTATCTCAGATATTATCAATCTATTATCTAGATAATTTCTACAGCTACCTAATGAGATAATTGAATTCATGGGCTCCAGTATTGTTCCTATAGCTACAAATTTTTTCTGTGCCTAAAAAACGAAGATTTACCTTCAAAGATAGTACAATCTGTTAACACTTTTTAAATATGCCTATCTTCCGGGATAATTTTTACTCTATCTCGACCAATATCTTTAAATTATTGAGGGTAATAAAATTATCAGCTGTTACTATTCAATTACACTAGTACATTTTGACTAATTTAATTCTTTATTTGCCTTGAGGATGTATTATTTTTAATTCATAATAAATATTTTCCTCTCGTATAGAGTCGCAACCTGAAGATAATTGTGGATGTATATTTTTTTCAACATAAATCAATTTTATTTGAGTGCATTCTATACAACACGAGAAAGAGATTCGATCGATAACATAAAGCCAGAGGCGATTGTAGTCGTTTCTATGTTGGTGTAGGTCAATGTTCGACCAAAGTCCAGGGAGTGAATTTAGGTGAACACGGCTTCTCACTCAGTCTGAAACGTGAGTTTTCCGTTTGCCTTAACAGATTGGCGTTAGTTGACGTCATTTTAGAATGTAGATTCTGCAACTCAAGAGCCACAGATTGAAATTCTGCTTCTAACCATCACCAGATCAATCACTTACACTCATCATCGTTCATCGTACTGTATTCTCTCTAATTCTCTAATCGTTACTTCACGTTGAATTGACAGAGCCTTTGAGAACGCCAATGAACCATTGATGACATGTTCACATGCAGATATTCACTAAATTGGATTTGCATTTCGGTCCAATGCTGTTAATAGGCATATTTTACGACTGCTATTAATGCAATGATCATTAAGTCGCTTATATTCATCTTGAAGTAGATGGGTTGAGCTTCTGTTTATACTTTTCAACTTTAATCTATGATCTTAGCTTTAATAAAAAATTTTTTATTAAATCCAGTATTGCTAAAAAAGTAAAATTATAGGGGTAGTTTCTTAAGAGTCTTTGATTTTTAACTTTCAGACAGTTTTTAGACGTTTTGAGGGAGTAATAAATTTTTTTCTTCAAGAGTTTAGGGTTGAGCATTTAGCTGATTATCAGACGATTTTAAAACACTCCTGAAAAAGATGATTGGGACTTCGCTTCGAGAGCTATTAGGGTTGAAAGTCAAAGATGATTTTTTGATTAATCATGATCTGAAGTGTTTTATCCGATTTTGAGGGTGTTAGAATTACTTTTTGGAATGTTTGACCTCATTCCGTATTTCTAGACATCGAGACGAAGAAAATGAGTGGTCAAACTTGAAAATCGGACGACTTTTATTTTTCAACCCCAAAAAATGGCAAGTGGTACCCCTTTCCATTTTTTTTGGCCAAAAAATAAAAGTATTCCGATTTTGATGATCGAGGACTCATTCTCTTCGTCTTGATGTGTAGAAATGCGAAATCGGGTCACAGTCCGAGAAAATTCTATTTAACATCCTTAAAAAGGGGTAAAACTGGATACAAATTACAAATCATCATCCCCCTGACTTTGAACCTCTATAACTCTTGAACTGACCGTCCAATAACCTATTTTAGGGGTATTTTGGAAACCTTAGAATGTGAGTTAATGAATAAAACTTGCAGATGGATAAACAAAAATTTATTTCACCTTTAAAATCACCAAAATACAAAGAAATTCGTATTTTTCGAAGTCCTTATCGAGTATTTTAGTCCCTTTTAAGGGTGAAATAATTTCTTTTCCGTCAATCCATAGATTATAGCCTGTAGCTGGATCCAAGACGTTTCCAAAACACTTCCAAAAAACCCCATCCGACCTCTCTTTCACGTATCACGAAGGTTCAACCTGATATAAAACATAGTGATACTTATTTGAAGTAAAAAAAATCCATACTCGTCAAAAATTCAACAATCTCCAAGTCATTGTCATGAATAGTTTAACATGCAGATAAAAAACTCTTGAGTTCAGTTAAATATTAAAAACTTTAAAAAATATGCCAGCACGAACTAATGAGTATAAGATGAAGAAGTCTAGTTCATGTTCTTGTGTCCGCGCACGGTCTATAAATGTTTAATCGTCACGACGAAGAGACCTGGACCACCGAGAGCATAGCAGCATGGAGGTCTTGTGTGCATTCGAATGATAAAAAGAATTATTAACAGACAGAACATCGTAAAACGGATTAGGTAGGATCAACCTGTTTGGAAGATCAAAAGAAATCGTTATTGGATGGTTTTAGTGTTGAAGCTAGTTCTATTAAAGTTTTTATTACTTAATTGTTTTTAAACGCGTAGAAAAACTAAGTGAATTATTTCTATTATCATTATTCACTCTACTAAAGAGAAAAATAAGCACAAACATTTTAGCTTTATTGACGATTTTGACGTTCAAAATATTAAAATTTAATACTCGCTAAACTTTTTCTAATTATTCTTCTTAACTGGAAAATTTTTTCACATTTATAAAATCAATTAGAATTTGCAATTGATTTTCAAAATAAAGTAAGAAAATATGAGGTTATTGTGTCTCTTGATGTATTTTATTTTTCATTATGAACAAAACAAAATTTTCATTGTGTTTTATCGATGGAAACACTCTAATTACAATATTACCGCACGCCATGTAATAATACAAACATTCCCGTCTTCATTGCCCTAATATTTTAATCAAATACTACCGATACTACTGATATTCTCATACAATTTGATCTAAAAAATAACTTAGAACCAATATTTATAGGTTAAAATGTTAGAATGACAACATTACCACACGTCGTGTGGTAATACGATCATTCCTAGCTTCATTACCCGATTCTTTCAATCACATAGATGCGTCAAAAAAAAGTTACTAAGGATAGAAAATAGGTAAATAATTGACCTATTATTAAAAATAAATATTCATAGGTTTAAATGCTAGAATGACATCATTTCTTCACTTTCCTTTAATTAAGAATTTGAACTTCTGTATTTTGATGAAAAATGGTCCAAATTTAATCATCCAAGGCTCATTTGAAAGCTTACAGTCTCTACTTTTGTAATCCACTATCAAATTTTCGACCTCCTTAAGACCTCTCTAATAAATAACAAAGCCAAACAAATATATCCATAGATTTAAATGTTGGAATAGTATTATTACCTCACTTTTCCCTCATTTTAATCTTTCTCTGATTTTTAAAAACAATATTGAGGTAATTATTGAAAGGATGCATTAGTGGGCATCATTCTGCAACTGAATAGTCTTTTGGAAAATGAATTGCTTCACAATCCAAGTCTTTGGGGTGCTTATCTTCTCGGCCATTATCCTTATTACAGCTATCGAAATAATAATAAAAATAATTGACAAAAAGGTTTACGTTGAAACAGTCGATTACAAAGCACATCCGTCGCTTATCTGCGCTGTCTAAGGCGCATGTTGCGCTTTGAATTTAGTGGATATCCACTGAGCATCCGTTAGTTACGCGGCTGGTGTCCGCACATAAATTTCACCATCGGACAATGGGTAATTGTGCGATCAGCTCAACGCGGACGCGAGTCGCCTTCGGCTACAAACCCTCTATTCTCTACACTTGGAGAGTGGGTTAGAGTATTCTCTTGCTTCGTATAAAAGTGTACGCGTGGGCGTAGCTCTTGGTTGTTTGATTCACTAGCAAGATACTCCAGCCACATTAAATTGCATTCCACCACCTCTAACTCAATATAAAAAAATAAAAATTACGATCATAACATGTCCATTGGAAAAAAAAACCCCTTTATGATCATGTACACAATAGAGTTGAACTTTAAAAGGTAAAAAGATTTTAGGGGAAATAAAATTATGTAGTTGAAGAGAAATATCTAGGATAAATTATCATCGTTAGTACATTGATAAAAATGAATTGCATTCTTTTAAATAACATACACATAGTGTAAATAAATAATTAAATGTTTATTAATGATTGGAAATGAATGATTCATTTCCAGAATAAAGGATAGTCTCTGTTTTGAATTTTTTTTTTAACGGAAAAGAGGTTTTGGATCATATTTTTGGTTTGTAGTATTGAAGTAGAGATTTTGAGCTTTCGAATGAGCTCTGGTTGAGGAAAATGGAATGATTTTTCACTAAGATATGAAGTTCTAAAGATAATAAGGTAATTTTTATAGAACATTAAGAAAAGATTGTATTTAGTAGGGGTTGCTAATAAAAAATTTTTGATCTTAGACATCGAAAGGAGATACTTTAAGCTTGAAAATTAGCTGTGATTAAGCAGATTTAGATGATTTTTTAACGAGATATGAATTTTTGAACTTAAATAAAATGATTTTACTAGAAAATAAAGAAAAAAATTAACCAATCTCATCTGAATTAATTTTTTCAAGGTCATAGGGATGAATATAAAATTTTCTTTTCTTCCAACACTTTGAATTAAGATTTTAAGCTTTATAATAAACTTCGGTTTATCGAATTTGGACCACTTTTGACCAAGATATAAAATATTGAAGTCTTCTAAAAAAATTCTCTTTTAGCCTCCACCAACTTGTCCCTATTACCACGTAAACACACCTCGTAACTGCATTAAAAAGGCTTTGTCAACTAGCTCACAATCAACTTCAGTAAATAAATTTCATTTCATTCCACTGCCACACTGATAAAAGAAATTTATTAATGTTTTGTAAACTGTTAATAAATATTTTATAACAATAAAAAAGCCATAGTTATGAACACATTAGTAATTTTATAATAAATAAATCTTATTTTATCGTAAAGAAATATTTTTTAACAGTTAAATAATATTTTTTAATAATTAATAAATCGGCGATTACAGCGCCACCTAACCTCACATCAACCAGAACTGTCATATTTATCAATTCACCTTTTATAACCTCACTTTTTGCCTTGTGCATATCTTTTATTACTAGAAACATGCATGAAATAAAACCAAATTCTAACCTCATTCGAATGTTGTGTCATTTTATATTAAACAAACCATATAATCCACAATAAAATATGACTTGTATTGGTCATATAATACTCCTTAATAGCCAAGAAGACTTATTAATTGTTAAAAAATATTTTTTGTACTTCAACAAAGCTATGTTTAATAATTAAGATTCAATTTTATAATTGTTACTAAATATTTTTGAACAATTAAGAAGCCTCATTTATTATTAATAATCTCTTTTATCAGTACAATGATGATGGAACATCTAAAAACCTAACCAAAATTCCAATCATTTATAAAGCCATTATATAGCATAAACGCTAGAGGAAGCCACATGTGAATCACAATATGGGTGAAAAGTCAATCGATAGTGCTAGGCATTGTTTGATCGCAGATCAACGCTCATCTCTATTTGTTCTTGCTATTGGTTTGATGAGCAGAACATTGAATTTTCTTTTAATCATGAACGCAGTGTAGTTGGAATTACCAACCTGTCAGTTCATGATCGATGATGATTGATAGACGATTCTTGATCGCAGCAAGTTCGGAATGATATGTGAACACAGTATTCAGTGCCCAGATGTGGAAATTTCTGGAAATTCGGTTATTCTATGTGGTTTTGAATGTCATTAGATGCCATTTTGATTCAAATAATACATCATTCCAGAGTTGAATTCATTTTAAAATTCACCTGAAAGCTTCTCCTTTCAAACCAAGACTCTTTTTTCATATCATGATTGATGTATTTATTGTTTGTCGTTATTTTTTATGCAACTGTTATTTCATTTTCATCACCATCCTTTCATTGTTTGGTGCAGTGTCGGAAAGAATACACGGAAAAAGCAGTTTTTGTAGGACCGGAAAACTTTATTTTAATTCAGTAGGTATTCTGATAAAAGATAAACGTATCCCTACCAGCAATAAACGTTTCTCTGTAGCGCCAAAACACTGGTTTCTGCTCTCTAAAAATGAAACAGTGAAAATAACGAAATATACTGCAGAATCAGTGAATATAATACAACTGATTTAAATAGTGGTTCAATTTACACTGAAAAATCAGTGAATATTCATTGATTTTGCAGTGTATTTCATTATTTTCATTGTTTCATTTTCAGAGAATGTGTAGCGCTAGAACACTAGTTTTATGATATACTTAAAACTTACTGACGATACTATAGAAGCGTGGCATGTATTATAGTAAAAAATATATTTACCGTTTACTAAACTCGATTTATTTTACAAATTTTCAATGATTTTTATGTAAAAAATGATTGTGCACTTCTGAAAATTGTAAAATGAGGATATTTTTATTCTATACTGTTGTTAAATCATAGATAGATGTTATTTAAAATTTGAGGTGATACAATGGAGGTTATATTATTCTCTTTATCTCATACAGAAAAATTTTGTTTTCTTACTATACGGAAAAGTATTGTGGATACACTTAAATGGTGATTTGGTAAATAAGCTAAAACAAGTTTTGTGATGATAGAGAAAAATTTTCCGGTCTTACTGAAACTGTTTTTTCAGTGTATCAATTGCCAGTCTTTCAGCGATCAATACCCTAGATGTTACGCACAAAAAACCAATTATGAGTTTGATAAAAATAAAAATAAATGAACTTGTTAAATAATCATGATAATAATAATAATCAATAGCACCATAACAATTATCCAAACTTTACCCCTTATACTTTGAAACGATAAAAATGCAGTACATGAGTGCAGCATTGGGAGGAAGAAAAAAAAAGTATCATAGCCCAACGTCCTCTGGAAAATTTATTTTCTCGCGTCATTGCTTTGGACAATAAAGCGATTAACTCGCGTAGTCGAGCTTGTTGTTTATTGTACACGAGCATTATTTTCCTGAGCGGTTGTTCGACTAAATAATTTGTTGGATTCATCCCCCTCAGTACTACTCTTTTGCTTTCACGTTTTGTTTCATATTATATTTACATGTTCGTGCGTAAATAGGTGGATTTACACGACTCCAATTGATTATTGATGATAACTATAAAGAAATCAATTTTATACATTGTTTGCATGTGATTGCTAAAATATCTAGGATTGAAAATAATAATGATGACGCCATTTTAAAAGAAGGAAATGATATAAACGATCTCTGCTTTTTTTTTTTTAAGTTTTATTGGTGGTTTTGGAAAATTCATATCTCGGTGAAAAATCATTCAATTCTTCTCAACCAAGACTTATTTTAAAACTTAAAGTATCTACTTTTAGACTTGAGGCCGGAAAAAATTTTATCAACTCCCATTTGAAAAAAAAAATTGAATTAAAGGTTCTCCAATTTTTGATTTAATTTAGTTGAAAAAACTTTCTGTTGCTTTTTTAAATTTATATATCTTGGTGAAAAATGATCCAATTGCAGTCAACCAGAGCTTGTTTTGAAGGTTAGAATCCCAACTTAGAATAAGTAGGGTTGAAAAAAATTTTAACAACCCCTATTACTTGATAAAAATTGAAGTTAGGATCTGTCGAATTTTTAATCACATTTAGTTCAAAAACTTTCTATGGGTTTTTCAAATTCAATATCTCGGTCAAAAATGGTCTAATTCCAGTCAATCACACCTCATTCTAATGCTTAAAACCTCTATTAAAAGTACTTATGACTAAAAAAATTTTTATCGACCTTCATTACCTGGAAAAAGATTAATAAACTTCGGATTGGTCAATTCTTTCTTGATTTTTTCTTTAATAAAAATCACTTCATTCATCTTTAAAAATTCATATCTCAGGGGAAAAAATTCTAATTCTTGTTTACCAGAGCTTATTTTGAAGCTCAGAATCTCTTCTTCAAAATGCATCTTCAAAAATTCTTTTACAATCATTTTTGAAAGAGTTATGAATTTTTAAACACACCAACAAAAATATAACTATTACTGATTCATCATTTTTGTAATTATTTTTTTGTTTTGGATTTAAAAAAAAAATTATTTAGCGATGTTTTAGAGTTAAAGTCAATTAATCAGTCTGAGACAAAGGGTAAAAAAAAAAATAACATTATTACTTACCCATAAATTTAGCGCTTGGAAGAATTTTAGTGATATATTTTCGAAGAAGCCAATCTTTTTAAAACTAAAAGGGAAGATTGATGATTAATTCCTTTTCATTAAAACGTCATTTAAATTATGTCAAAGGTATATTTCACAATTTACTCATGAGAAATTAATTATTCTACATCCTTTACCCACCACAGGTAGTTTTAGAAATACTACATTCTCTAATTTATTGCTTCCTACGATTAGACATCACTTCCACGAACTCTAAGCACACTAAAATATCCCAATTCCCATGTTTGTAGGTCACATTTTGCGACTCTCTCAATTTAAGTTTATTCTTTTTTATATTCTTTCATCATAGGTGCCATCGGAATCTCATTTATTACGATCGTTGATGATCCATCATTTCGTAACTTATGCCGCCACAGACACAAAATGGTCGATTTTTATTCATAAAAGCAATCATGTGTTTCGAATTATTTATGATGTGGTTTTTAAGTATCTAGTTTTTTTTTTTTTTATATTTAGAGATTGACATTTTTGACTCATCACATCACGTTCAGTCTTTTGTTAAGTTCTCAACAGAATTTCAATCATTCCCGTCACTCAGAGATTCAGTAAACGAAAGGGAAATTTTAGAATTTAATTCTGAATTGAATAAAAATTGATTGAGCTTAGGGACCAAGATAGTGATTTTAATATGACCCTGTTCTCAAATCCAGAAAATGGCTCACTTAATTTTTCAGACACCTCTACTTGACATGATACTCATCAGAAAGATCATTTAGGCTTTGAAGAAACAAGCTTACTAATAACAATAACCCTACGGATTGTATAAAACTATGTGCTAAGTATAAATGACGAAGATGATAATCTTTGGTCATAGAATGTTTGTTAAGACTGACAACACATACAGACAATTTTTGTATTGATGATTTGTGTTTTTATTTATGACCTTTCTCTTTTATTTACCTATTCACCTATTTTATTACCTCTAAATTCCTACTGTTTACTGTCTTAAACTGAATCAATGAAAACTACTGCGAATCAGTAAATATCCAATGCCAATCCAATGACTGATTCTTTCAGTGATAAATTTTGAATAATTAAAAATGAAAGTACAGTAGACTCTTAATAGATGTTTTATTGTCCTCCTAATCATTTTTTTGGTGTTCAATTTCACCTCTCACTCTGCTACACCGATAAAAGAGATTTTTAATAATAAAGAAGGCTTCTTAATTGTTCAAAAATATTTCGTAACAATTATAAAATTATATCTTAACAATTAAACATAGCTTTGGTACCGTTAAAAAAATATTTTTTAACAGTTAATAAAAAATTGATATTAATAATTAAAAAATCGTTAATTATTATAAAGTTACAACAGTAAGGGCTTTCGATAGATTGTACTTTTTCAAGAATTAATTCGTGTTTCAGTGCCAATCGTGTGCACTTATCTAGAGTCTACTGTAATAATAAATCGTTTAAAGATGACTGCATTGAATCAGAAGCAAACTATTGTGCAAGCTGATAGAGAAATCTTAATTAATATAATGCATGAAGAAAATTCAATATTAATAAACAGAAGAACAATAAACTGAGAAACTTGCAAGTTCAATCGATTCAATTCCCATTCGATAATTAATGTTGAAGTAGCTGTAGTTGAGGCAAGTTATGTAGGACCTTGAGACACACTCTAGGGAAATGTTGGTGCAGTCTCTTGATATATCAAGAGAGAACCAAGCAACGCATCAAATCTAGCTCGAATTCAGGTTATAGGAGCGTTTGCATCTCGAACAAACTTTGAACAGCGAAGCTTTCAAGTGCAATTTCCACCGGGTGGGCTTCAGCTAGTCAGCGTCATCGTCTTCGGGTGCTTTCAAATATGCCACGAGCGTACCGGAAATTCCAGTAAGAGGCGAGTGAAGAAGATACTGAAGCGCGCTAACAGCACCAGGCGTTGTAATCAGTCTTCTTACTAATTAATTAAACGATTCCTGGCTACGGCAGTGAGGCAGGCGTTGCATACGGCTTTATTGAGACTTTAGAATAAGCATGTGAAACGAAGTATGAGATGCTGTGTTAGATGAGGTTAGAGCGATGCTGTTCCCGAATTCGCTAAAGTTTCTTATACTTCAATTAATAGATATTAGCCAGACGCTATTTTCTGTATGAGCTCAAGAAACTCCAACTATTTTAATTAAAAATTTTAGCCAATTATAGGAATATTTAGAATATTACTCTCATGTTATCAATCGTTATTCTAATATTTATCCCTAGATAGGTCGCATAGTGAGCTTTAACGACATAGGTCACACTGTAAGGGAACAACCGCAATGGTTTTTAAGATGCAACATTGCCACATCATTTATTAAATTTTCTATTCAATATTTTTTTGGCAACATTGCACCATAATATCTACTAACGCTTTAGGTTAGTTAATGAGAGAAACGTCGTAAACTGATTTTCTTAACTTACAATTATTTATTTATTTGAATCTTCATAATCCATTGATACTTTCTGAAAGCGTTAAACAATTTTAAAGAGTTTGAAGAATACACTTGATTTTTTAGGAGCCATTTGGGTGTATTGTTATTTAGTTAAAAAATAATAAACTAGTTTTGCTGGCTTTTTGGTCATAGGGTGACCGATCTAGAGTTATTGCCAATAGAATAAAAGAGTATAGTTTCTACGATTTTTAAAAGCTTGATATTGTTATGAAAAATAATAATAAACTTTTTTTAAATAAAATATAATCATAGCATAGCAATGGCTATCTTCCATTTAAAAAACTCTAGCACAATTGTATCTTTTCTGTACTTTTGTCTCGTAAATTTAGTGAAGGAAATAATTAAGTGTAAAATAACCAGAGGGCGCTATTTATCGGTCTAGCTATTTTAGACTGCACTATAACTACATTTTCTCTGGAAAATTTTGAATGCTTTGTCTCAATTCAGGCTTTAATTAAAAGCTAAATTTACATTCTAGAGAGGAAAACACGAATATTGTTGATATGATTAGTTTCTGTTAGTTAAAAAAAGAATATACATTCATAGAATTTCAAGGTGTCATGGCGGATGTACTTGTCATCAGCTGATCAGTGGAAAACGATTTATTATACAATAACTACTGTACTTGCATTATAAAACCTTATTTTCCACGCTGTTCGCCACTTTTTTCAATATGTTTAAACAATTCTTAAATAATGAAAACGATTAAATAGTTTATAATGCGCTAAAAATAATTTGAAGTGATTTGAGGTTAACATAGCGCAGCTTCGATTCAGGTTCTTCCAAAAGAATTAGACTTTGCTGGTCATGCCATCTAGGTTCTCAACTGCAAGCAGTCAATTGTATTCAAGATCCCGAATCAATCAATATTAATTTACATATATTAATTAATAATATTAGGCAATTCCGAATAAATTGTTTGCTGTACATAACCTATAATTACAATGTTTTTTAAATTGTTTCGGTAAGAGAAGGGGGTTGTAAATAATTTTGTTGACCTCGCAAACTTGAAATTGAAGATTTAAGCTGTAAAATGTACTGTGATTTGTTACAATTCATTGATTATTTGATAGAATGGAGAAAAAAAAAGCATTTTAAGTTAGACAGTAGATTCTAGAGTGCGAAAAAAGGGCCTTTTAGTTTAAATAAAAGGGTAGTTAGTTAACTAGTCGATAAAAGAACGACATAAATTCAGTAATAAATAAGAAAGTACGTGTTAAGTATCAATAAAAATAGAGAACAAGCATTTACGAGATACTTAATCAATAGGGCATATATTAAAGCCATTTAAGTCGATCTAAAGCCTGAGGGGATGCGCGTGCAACTTACCTAAGAGATTACATCTCTTTATCAGGGTTTGTGTTGATTTTTAAGTTTACATAAATTCTCCAGTAGCTAAGCTATTGACTACCCGATAAATAAGAAACGTAACCCTCTTCAATGTATCGTTTTTCTACCCCTACTTTCACTACCCTCTTCCTTCACGTCATCTTTCTGCGAAGAAAAGTCTTAAAGCAAATTTCATTGACGTCGAGTTCAATGTCAGTGTAATTTTCTTAAACAATCAAATATTCATTGGAAGCTTTTTAAATGCACAAAATTATATTTCTATTCTGTTTTTTTATAGTTGAATAATTTTTTTTTTTAAATGAGGTAATTTTATACTTTCGTGGTCTCCTCGTTTTTTTGGCTCTTGAAAATCGACAAATTTAGTTTTCTGCTAATAACTCAGGATCTATTAAGCCTATATAGAGAAAAAGGATATCAATGGTTTCGTGAGAATGAGAGCTTTTTATTACAGTTGTTAAAATTATGATTGGAGCATAATTTATGCAAAAATTTTTGCAAAGTTCCGGTTTTACCCCATTTTAAGGGTGAAAAAAATGGATTTTTAGATGTTTGACCTGATTTTGTATTTCTACGCATCAAGACGAAGAGAATGAGTGGTCGAACTTGAAAATCGGACAACTTTGATTTTTCGACCCAAAAAAATGGCAAGTGGTACCCCTTTCCATTTTTTTTGGCCAAAAAATAAAAGTACTCAGATTTTGATGATCGAGGACTCATTCTCTTCGTCTTGATGCCTAGAAATGTGAAATCGGGTCACAGTCCGAGAAAATTCATTCTAACACCCTTAAAGAGGGGTAAAACTGGATACAAATTACAAATGATCGTCTTCTTGACTTTAAACCTCAATAACTTTGAAACGGGCGGTCCAATAATGTTTTTTAGGGCTGTTTTTGAAACCTCAGAATCTGCGCTATCTGACTATATCCATAGATTTTTAA
This sequence comes from Chelonus formosanus, assembly GCA_028641665.1. Taxonomy (NCBI): domain Eukaryota; kingdom Metazoa; phylum Arthropoda; class Insecta; order Hymenoptera; family Braconidae; genus Chelonus; species Chelonus formosanus. Next base: position 4,174,416 of record CM054000.1, read on the forward strand.
AAAAAAAATTGTTTTACGGTTAAAATCGCAAGAATTTGAAAAAAAGTAACATTTTTTAGGGAGTTTAACAAATATTTTTGCAATTTTAAGGGCGAAGTAATGATTTTAAATGTTTTTCATGGATATATATTTGTAGCTTAGATTCTGAAGTTTCTAAACACTTCTCAAAAATCATTGTTTGATGATTTTTCCACGAGTTATAAAGGTCTGAAGTCGAAGAGTAGATGATTTTTCATCCTTACTTCACCTTTGAACCTTTATAACTTTTATAAGAATCGTTTAATAATAATTTCTGAGGAGTATTCAAAATCGGTAGAATCTGAGCTACAAATATATATCCATGAAAAACATTTGAAATCATTACTTCGCCCTTAAAATTGCAAAAATATTTGTTAAACTCCCTAAAAAATGTTACTTTTTTTCAAATTCTCGCGATTTTAACCGTAAAACAATTTTTTTTTTAAAAATCTATGGATATAGTCAGATAGCGCAGATTCTGAGGTTTCCAAAACAGCCCTAAAAAACATTATTGGACCGCCCGTTTCAAAGTTATTGAGGTTTAAAGTCAAGAAGACGATCATTTGTAATTTGTATCCAGTTTTACCCCTCTTTGAGGGTGTTAGAATGAATTTTCTCAAGCTGTGCCTTGATTCCGCATTTCTACACATCAAGACGAAGAGAATGAGTCCTCGATCATCAAAATCTGAGTACTTTTATTTTTTGGCCAAAAAAAATGCAAAGGGGTACCACTTGCCATTTTTTTGGGTCGAAAAATCAAAGTTGTCCGATTTTCAAGTTCGACCACTCATTCTCTTCGTCTTGATGCGTAGAAATACAAAATCAGGTCAAACATCTAAAAATCCATTTTTTTCACCCTTAAAATGGGGTAAAACCGGAACTTTGCAAAAATTTTTGCATAAATTATGCTCCAATCATAATTTTAACAACTGTAATAAAAAGCTCTCGTTCTCACGAAACCATTGATATCCTCACTATCATAAACAATTTCTTTTCGACTTTTAAAGATTATTAAACAACAATTAGAATAATTCATAACCTTTTAATAATCAAATCTTATCAAAGACGAGCCTTTCCCTCTTCTTATAGGTATATCTTCTATCAACTATTCTAAAATTTTTATTCAACTAATTTATTCGATTATCAATAATTCCTAACACCTCAATAATTTCCCAACTGATAAAAAATTTTTCTTTACCAAAAAAAAGGTATTAATCTGATGAAAAATTAAATCAGTAATTAAACGAATCAATAAAGCAACAATAAATTTACTAAGATTAACGAGGAAGTAATTCTTTAAACCCTTTTATTTTTTTTTTCAGCAACTGCAATAGTATGGAACAAGAAGCACGCGTGACTTGAAAAACCCCGCGAGCGTTTACAGTTGAGATAAAATGGGCGGGACGAATGAAAAAGTATAGGCGAGCTATTCGATTCTATTGGGACCTTATTTCTAAAATTTCCCGTCTCCCTGAATAGTCAAATTAACCTTCTAAAAAATAAAAGGAAAACAAAAAATATTCTCTTTTATCAACACAAACAAATTGATTATCCAATTTTTCCATCATAAAATTTACAAAAGAATGACAAAATGATCGGCAGGTTTCGGATGAGCTCTGAATTGAGTAAAAGGATTAAGAATGTTTGCCATCATGTTCACCGATCTTTTATGAACATCAAAGACCATCTGGTTGCTTTACTCTTTGACCATCAATTCTCTAGTGATACACCCTCCTTTCCTTCTCTCTCATTCTTTTACCTTTTTTTTTTCAAGTCTTTTTAGCTCCCTCCGCTTCTTTCCCTTTTATTTTTTTATCGCTGCTGGCTTATATCATTTGCTTAAGCTCTCATCGTTCGATTTTTGAAGTCTCCAAGCTGTTTTTGATCATGTAAATTCATGCTAATGTCTACGATTAAGTTTTAAAATTGGTTTTAGGAAATATCTTGAAATTATTATTTGTTTCTTCACCATCAACTTTTCTTTGAATTTTTTTTTAATTAGCAATGACGATTAATAAAAAATCCTACCCTTATGCATCTCAAAGTGTTGATTAAGAGCTTTAAAATGCACTTTGAATGATCAAAATTACTTCATTTTTAAGAAAAATACAGCATTTTGAAGTTAAAAGCAACTTCTAGGTCATTTATTAAGTCTTCTAGCTTCTAAAAAATTAAATAAAAATTTTTTTTAACTTCAAAAGCCATTGAAATGTTTGTCTAAACATGAAGAAGTCTTATTCTTCACACTCTAAACATTGCAGATATAATTTTACTTTTGTCAAAAACATTTTGTTTCTTAAACAAAAAAAAAAAATACTTAGTCATACATCTTTCTCTATTACCATCAAGAGCTGATGCCGTCAGAGTCTGCAAACTAGAGCACTGTTATTCATTAGAATACTCTAATTAAGCAATCATAATTATAATTAACATCTCAGATACCATTTAGTAATAATTCACAGCTTGAATAAGTGTTAGCAAATATATCACTTTGGCTTATGAAGGTCAAGTCCCCAGATTTTTCCAGCGACGACACGCGACTCCAAAAAGTGCGAAAATTGGGGAGTCAGAAAATAAGTTACGACTGAAGTGATAGGGAGAAATAAAAGTAAGAACGTGGTAGTTACGTGAGTGGATGAGTCTGAGAGTTAGAATCCCACGGGAGTCGTTTCTGAACTAACGGCTCCCTTGGAGTAGATACATATCCCCTAGCTGAAGTGTTAGTCTGTATTCTCGACTTTTGCCGTCACTTTCTCTGCTTTTGGCTAGTTCTCTCGTTGACAGAGAAAGTATCATCGTAATCAACAAATTCACGAGGTATTTTTCCCCAACAACTCTTAAGTTAAGCCAACATACAATTGGAATCAGCATCATCAAAGGCATCAACTATTATTTAATCATCAAAACACAATTTTTTCTGAGCCTCACACATTCTTCTAACATCGATTAACTAGTCTTCTTTATACTTGTCATCATCACTGACCTAGTTTTACATTTAATAAAAATTTAAGACAAGTTATTTAGCTCCAAAAGTTGATAGCTTTGATGATTTCTAGATTTTCATGGCTTGTTAGGTTGAATAAATAAATTAATTGAGTGGAATAAATTTTTTTAATGAGTGTTTTTATCATTAGAATAGCTAGGAACCTTCTCTGAATGAACTCCAAGGTGAATAAATTTTTTCCAAGATATTTAAGACTCTCCAAGATGCTGGGAGTATCGATTTATCTGTCCAGTGTAATCTGACGAAGGTATCACCGCTTCATTGTCACACTTTAAATTAAGATCGACTCATTGACCGGATCGTTTCGATTACATCAATAATTGAACTCGAATTCTCTGCAGCTTTACACCGATCAATATGTAATATTAAACCCTAGAACTATTTATTTATAAATAAACAAACTAATAATATTCAGGATATCTCATCAATATTTCAGATAAAATGAATTTGATGTTCATCAAGTATTTATAATGCTAATGATACTTGAAAATTCATTTTATTTATAATTATTTCATCCTTACAATAAAGACTCATATGACAGCAATCATTATCAGTTGGTACTCCATTCCAATGGTGTATTTATTTGTTGGTAAGAGTTTGTTTTAATTTACCGGAAATAATGTTTTAATTATGGTAAATTTACGTTTTAATAATTGTTATCCATTTTCAAATAATAACAATTCACGATTGAAGTTATTAGTTATTTATATTTTAACATTTCCCTCTCTGATTAAACATTAAATTTTGATTATCAACTGCCTGGTGGAACCAAATAATAAATCAATACCTAGCTATTTGCAACCGCATTATTTATTAAAAATTTCCAAATAAATTTATTGATTAATAAAAACAATCATCTGTTTTTAATCTTGAATTACGACTAAAAAGGCAACTTTTTAGTCATTCATTTTCTCTGTATATTAGCTAAAGTCAAGAAAGTTTGAGAATCTTTGATGAGTTTATATTAGATCTTTATTTGACTAGATTTGTTTTTCCTTTGACAATGTCATTCTAGTATCCATACTAGGTTTGGTGGAAATAAAGACTAACTCACTTTAAGCTAAACTTTAAATTTTCTAACCTCTTTAGAACTAATTAAACTATAATTGTTGATGTGTTTTATTTTGATTGTTAACTGGCTAATGAAAAATAGATGATTCTTTTTCTTATTATTAATAAATATCAACAGACCTGTTGCAATGTTTAAAGAATATATTCTGATAGTTGAAATAATAAAATTAATGACAGAATATAACTAAATCAGTTGAAGAAATCCCTATCTTTTAATAAACAAGCATCAATTGTTGATGCAAGTGATGTTGGTGCTTCCCACAGGGAGGCTAAGCATCAAGGGTCTAGAGCTGAAGGGATGTGAGGATCCATTATAATTAGGTTTGATCGTGCATACCGTTAATGGACGCGATATATCGACCTCGGGTACTGACTCGACTTGCAGTTAACCGAATTATTCTCTGTCCCGTTATCTCTTGCCCCTTTTCCTCTTCTCCTTGTGTTCTCTTTGCCTTCACCCCTTCATGTCTCGTTTCCACTCCCTATGTTTACTCTCATCCACGTTCATATAACTCAACCCCATGTTTAACAACCTCGTGGGGTTTTAACGCTCAACGGGGCTTTGTGATTTTCTAATTGAGTTATTGCAGTCAGCCCGCTGATGAGAGCTCAAAAAATTATATTACCTTTGAATTTAAATAAACTATCGTTGTTTTGGTTCTTGGGATCCATCCAAGCATTTCTCCTGGCTCTTAGTAATCAATAGTCGATTAATTGCCATCTAATTCCCTGCTAACTTCTAATGTCTAGATGTCATTCAATGAAAGCTAGAAGTGTTGAGTAAAATAAGTGCTATCATGATGATCTATACTTATTCTAGCACACTATATGCTTTGCCAAGTGATTAGAAGAAGTCTAAAGATGCATATAAACATCAACTTCATGCCTACTTGTCCAGCCAGTTGATTAGCAATTATCAACAACATCAACTTTTGTGATAATTTGATCTCCAAGAGTTTAAAATGAATTACAAACACTACTTATGGATCAGATTTGTAGTAATATTCTTTTTTAGTTGATCAACATCCTTTTAAGCAACTGAATATATTTAGTATTCCAGGGAGAGTTGGCCACAATTTACGAAAAAGTAAAATAAACATCAAAATAAGCTTAGGTTGATAAATCATCATTGTTCTGCTACATGGGATCTATCCTAGCATTTCTCTAGAACTTGGATTGCGATCAATAGCCAATTGACTCTTTCCAAACTCTATCCAATTCCCTTCATTGCCAATCAAATTTACCATCCAATTCTTCATTTTCTTTTGGGCTAATAAACTTGGAGGAACCCTAGATGTTGGACGACCTTTTTGCTCAGTGACCTGACAAAACCCTGATGCAGCAGGTCTCCCTGGTCGTTGACTTAAAACAATCGATATGGATTACTAACTCCAGCTAACTTGGACTGTGTACTTATTTCTATCGCAATGCAATATACTGATAAAAGAGATTTATTGCTGTTGAAGAACGATTTTTTAATTATTAAAATCAATAATTTGATAACTGTTAATAAATATTTTTTAACAATAAAAAAGCCGTAGTTATGAACACATTAGTGGTTTTATAATAAATAAATCTTATTTTATCATAAAGAAATATTTTTTAACAGTTAAGAAGCCTCCTTTGTTATAACAAATCTCTTCTATCAGTGAACTTATGTCTAATTTCTCACCTTTTGTGGCTCAATGCTTCCTGAATTTTTCTATCCTTCCAAGCTGAATTATTTTTTTCTGTTACTCTAGACCTTGGCATAAATACTTTTTAAAAAAAACTAACAACATAACTCTTCTATAAAGCATTATATTTCCTCCAGAAAAAATGATTACAAATCTCCATGCATATAAACTTCATCATTTTTTTGCTCTAAAAAGCACACATTCGTGCTTTCAGTGGTTAAGAGGCAAAAAAAAAAATAGTTAATAATTTTTATTATTATTTACTTTCTAATTAATTTTTTGTGTAGATTAAACGACCACTTTTTACATCAAGTTTTATTTGAAATAAAGCTTTTATCTTTATTTCACATGAGAATAAACAATTAAAATACAAAATTTCGTTAAATCAGTTCATGTTGTATGATAATTTACCCTCTTATTGTCAGCAACTAAAATTAACATAACTACAATTTATTCAGCTAATTACACTTGATTATTAAAAGAAATTGTTACAAATGTCGCAGTTGGCGTGACGCCTTAGAATGTAGGCGAGATATGAAGCCTATCGATCGTGACTCTAGACATATTCAAGAAAGTAAGAACACATTTGTGGGTATGCGGGTATACCTACTAGTGGGTTGGATCCAAGAGAGAGACTGTGGTATTGAATGATAGCATGAGTTGGAGAAAGAAGCAAATCAAAAATAGATATAAAAAAATGAAATCAAAGTAAATAAAATTAAATGAAAAGGAGGAAAAAAAAAGCTGACCAACTTTTCAACTCGACTTCTTCGTTAGTTCCGGAAATGACGCGGGTCGCTTGGAATAATTACATTGGCTAGAGTTCTGGGGGCTCTCTGTTCAATGTGGAGTTGGAAAAGTAGAAAACAAGCACTCATTACGATAGCGAGAAACTTAGTGGAGTTTGAATTGTTGAGGAAAATGGAAAAGAAAAATTATTTTTTGAAAAATTAGTTTTTTTTCTCTTTTATTCATCATTTCATCAACAAAATCAAACTTTCCATCATCAAAACGATTATTTACAATAATTTTAACAATGATTCCAATAAATATATCAAATAAACATCATTTCTCTAACTCTATGTGTATTTTATTGAAGCATAAATAATTATTCATTCAGTTGGAGACAGATTATCAGTGTTGATGGCATTGGAGCCCTGTATCTCATTTCCAGAGGTCCAAAGCTAGCTGTCCTAATGGGCTAAATCTTAACTGATCAGATTCCAACGACAATCTTATGTACGACTCCTCCTAAGAAACATAGCAGACGTACGTACAACTGACGAATGATTCCAAACATATTCTTCCGTTAGTCTTTTAAAAGTTTGATGCACATTTGGTTACTAAAGATAATTTCGAGATTATATTTTCACTAAATAGAATAGCACTTACTAAGAGAATCATTTTAAAGGCAGCTGGAGATTTGAAAATAAATATTAAAAATATTAGCAGGTGTATGAACTTATTGTCAATAATGAAATAATATCCTTGGAGATCCTTTCTGACTAGAGTAATCATTATTTTAATTTTAAAATATAAATGATGATCGTATGATAGATGTATGTATTGTAATTTTTATAATGATGATTAAATCTATCAGCTAGAAGTAAGCTCGGCAGAATGAGAATTGAGAAAAAATCAAAAGGTTTTTCAATATTAAAAATAAAACACTCTACTTCTATTGAATTGTTATTCATTAGCATAGAGATAATAAAATAGATTTTAGCTAGACCTCAAGACAGTACAGCATCTTTACCATCACCTTTATTAAAAATATTCAATAAATACTTCAATAAAACCCAGCTTCACAGCATTGAAAATTGGTTCATAACACTTGGAAGACACTTGAACATGTTTGTTAGCACACTTCTACGTGTTGGTAACAATCATCAACATGTTTTTTATCATATGTTGATGATGATTCTTGCTAAAGTTCTATTGAACTGCTTCAATTAATGTATCCAGGATTGTTATCATCTAGAGCTGATAATTGATTATTACTTTTAAATTGCTAAAAGCTAACAAAATAAAAGTACAGTTAAAAACAATGGTTCTCACACATTGACTTGCCATCAATTACTCGATTCTCTTGAAGAGAGACAATCGATGACTTCTATTCATCACTATAATCAGAAGCCATTTGAAATGGAATGTCCGCTAAGAAATAGAAGGTAATCCCGTATCATCTACGAGAAAAGTGATTGGCGTGTAGACGCGTCTCAGCGATTAAATACTGATGGAAACCTAATGGCGGAAGATTCGTTAAAGGTCAAAATGCTGTCGACTGTCTTCTTTTTATCATGTTGGACTTGACATTCAAGCTGTAGAACAGCCAGCACGAAGAGTCGAGAACATAGCAGAAATGGAAGCGGAACGAGTGCAAAAAGAAAAAGAGATCTAAAGTAGAGAAAGAAAGTGACTTGTAGATTAACCATTTTTTGTTTTCAAAACGTCCTTGGTCTTGATCCCATTCTCTTGCTTTTTCTCTGATGCCGCACATCTCCTAACGAGGAGTGGAATGCCATCAGCTAAGGATCCATGACTGCAGAGAAATGCCGGGAGAGCAGGTGCACGAATCAATGACGATACCACCACCACCACCACCACCACATCAATTAACCATGTTGTGATGAATTGAAAATACTAAGATAATAACTTGCTAAAGGCTAAATATACCTAAATGGACTCGGAAATAAACTCACTTGATTATACGGGTTAGCCTTGCTTTAAGTCTTTTTTTCTGTTAATTGATTTTTCTAGAATCGATAACCCAAGGAAAATCCAAGGAAAAAATACGACAGGTGTGTTGGTGATTTTTTGTTACATTATTTTTTGATAGGATATTATTGGTGAGGATCAATACAGATATGCTAGTGGATTGGGATAGGATTATTTTGAAAGTAATGACCAGAGTGGTGAATAAAATAGAGGAAATTTGTTTCGTTATTTTAGGGATAGAGATATTGGAAAACTATTGACGTTATCTAATTCTAGGTTTTGGTGCTGGTAAATAATAAAGATTAGGACCATTAATCAATGCACTTTTATCCAGAAAAAAAAATACTCCAACAGTTTTAAAAAACATAGATGCTATTATTTAAAAGGCACCAACAACCAACATGACCATCAAAGCTAACGACAAAGCAGCAAATGAAACAGTTGATTCCAAAAACTTAATATTCCTTTGATGAAGCACAATATGTATGTATGAGTATGTTAATTTAATTACTTATTAATCATAATTAAAAACACATAATAAGTGGCATCACTACAATACTTTTCCTTTCATGAAGCTCTTCTTGACATGAGTCAAAGCATCTGGTGCAAAAGTACCAAGAACTTATCACCCAGATGACAAGGAATACCACCAGGTGTAGAGTCAGGTGGAACCGGTTTTGGTGATGGTGAGTGAGTCGAATTTTGAATGAATAAAAGTAAAAGGAGCTGAGGAAAATAAGAATAAACATCAGAAGGCGAAGAAATTAATGGTGTTTAAGATGTGTCACGAGATGCCAAAATCTTTGATGAATACCGCCAGCATTAAGAAGCTAAAACCCTTAAATAATTGCTGCTGATTTCATTACGAAAAGCAGGAGAATATTTTCAACAACTTTGAAAGCAACAATTGCGTGCTATAAATGAGGCTTTTAATTTAACAACATGGCTTTTAACTGAAAAAATGACGAATAATTGAATCATTCTTCAGAATATCTTTCAGATCAATTTACACATATTTATGAAAGTAATTTGTATTATTTCAGATTATTAGGATGATTGACTGCCCAAACTATTACAGAATGCATATATTGATCCAATCTAACTGATTGCATGCTTTGTTTTGCAGGGAAGGGACGGCTCCACCCGGCCTATAGCCTAAGCGGCAGCGAGGGCGAGGATAATTCAGTGGGTCCACGAGGTGGTCGCGTTGGTTATTCCCAAAATAATCACCAAGCCGGCCAGTCACAACACAATCACTACAACACTACTACTAGTCAACATAAACAACGTGGTGGCTTCCAACAACAGCAACAACAACATCCACTCTATCACGTTACCGGAAGTGCTGCTGGTCTTAGTGATACTCCTACTTCTGGAAACGCTTCGGACGAAACTCTCACGGACTGTGAGCTCACACATCTTGCTCGCGAGTGGAACGGTGAGTTTGAGAATTTATTGGATTACACTTGGATCCAACATTTAATTCTATTTTTTCAATGGAATGATGGAGATCTTGGGTGATATATTCTTTGATGCGCATGATAGCATACTCCTTAGCATCAGTACTTGATGACAAATATGTTTTTTCAATAAAAGGGATGATGAAAAAAATACTAGCAGCTTTTAATCGATGGCGGAAAATGGAATTAATGTTACTGCGTAGTTGGTAAAATAACCTCAAACTATTGAGTCATCAGTAAATTTGTAGTTTACTGGAAATTGCCAGTAATTATTAATTTCGCAGCTATTTTTAATATTGTTTAGAAATTGGATTAAAAACATTATACAATTTTAGCAGGGAGTAGTTTTTATAACAATTAATAGCATTCGTATCAAATGACGTTGATATTATAATTTCATGATCAGAGATGAGGTTATGAACGCATGACGTTACGAGTCGCTCTTCAGCGACGTAGATAGATATTATAGCTGTCCAGTATTGCTCTAACAGCAATCTGTCTGTAACAATACTTTAGATACTTCCTACAACAATATTTTTTCTTCAGTGTAGATGCTTTATCACTCAAGCTATCGCAATACTTTAATTTGCTAGTTTCCTATGCGTACTGATACTCGTCGTGTTGTGACAGTGCCTCTGCTGGCCCTCTTACGGAATAACATTGAAGTAAATTAAATAAATTGCTCTATTAGCAAATGGGACTGAAGGATGTTTTTTATATAATCACCAACTTTAATGATGAACAATAAAAATGTTGGAACAATTAAGCTATAATAGTTATCCAGTATTGCTCCAACAGCGATTCATTTGAGACAATACTCTAGATATCTCCTACACCAATATTTTTTATTCAGTGTAGATTTTTTTTTGATGATCAGCATCATCAGTTTCCTGGGTAATAAATTTTTTCGTGATCCAACAAGAGTTTTAAAGTCTCTGATAATTTATTTCTGATCAGCATTGGAAGTATTTGATGTAGAAAAATGTCACCTAAAATAAGAAGAAAAAAAACATCTAAAAATAATACCATAAATTTTCTTGAGCAAAAATTTCTCAATAGAGAAAATCTGTCACCTTCATATTCTCTGTTGAAGCTCGTCGTTTGAAATTTAATATCAAATTCAAATAATCTAGAAATCAGTGTCGTAGTTCATATGCAATAATGTAAAGTCATGTTTCCACATAACTCAAACATGATGAACGAGACATGAAGTGAGGAAGTAGACTGGGCCACGTGCGGAGATTCGTAGCATGCTGGAGGGCTTACCGCGATGGTAGAGTATAGTACAAGCTTGTCAGCAAATGACGTATCGCCTTCGAAGGTGTTATAGGTCACACAGCATCTGCCGTGTCTTTGAATACACCCTTATAGTAACACCTGGATCATACTAGTACTCTATATAAAATTCATACCTCTAAATGTGCTGTAAATTTGCTCCAATTTCACCTAGAGATGATAAACATTGCACTTTATTAACTTAAACATTCTTCATTCTTCCACCAAGCCATCTATAAATTCTTGGATCTTGGAGAATTTAGCACAATTAATATCACCACTGATCAAATGACTTCTTGAGCTTTCAAACAAATCATCAAAACATTTAAGTTTGCTAAATATCAAGTTTATCTGAACAATTAAAAAGTAATTATTCTGATGTTGATATTTAATTAAGTATTGATTAATTTATTCAATTGATGCTCGGTTAAGTTTGCTAACTATTTAAACAAGTTTATTAATATTCATAACAACAGAACTAAGCTCATAACAACGTCACAATATTTTTCTCCAACTAATTAAGGACATCAAAGTGTCATCTAGGAATTATAGAAAAATAAATACATTCTTCCAAAGTCATTTGTTGGAACAACATTATTATTTAAGTCCAAGTCATCATCATCATCATTCAGCAAAAACACAATTGATCTACTTGGTTGCAATAAAACTCTATTGTTTGACTATCATTTCAATTGTATCCCCATCTTCATTATTAAAAGCCCTACATAAATTCCATAGAAAGATGTTACCAGTGATGAATTGACTTTTCATTCTCATCACAATGACTCTCAAAACAGTAGCGTCCAAAGTAAAATATCCGGCACTTTGTCTTGTGGAAGTGGTTTCCGGATGAATAAATTCACCAGAAACAAGAGTTTCAAGTCATAGCTGTAGACAACAGAGTCTTGAGACACCATCGATCATCACGATTTATTCTTTGTTGAACAAATACAGACCCTTGAACATACAGGATTGCAAATCGCTATCATTGATGGGGTTGTTTGGCGCCTAAGGCATCACCAAGTAATGGTTTGATCAATTACCTCTTTTGATTAGCATGACAGAAGCATCCAATATCATCATGAGGAGTAACATTACATTGATATATACAGTGACGATCAGTAATTATAGCTCGTGTGTATCTACTCTGGGAATAGAAACTGGAAAAAGAGGGTTGTAATGTTTTCATACAAGCTCTAGAAATCGGAAATTAAGTCTTCCTCATGACACAACTCTTTTATTCATCAAAAAAAAGATATTTATAATTTTATCTGACTTTTATCCAATCACCAAGTCCATCAACTTTGAAGTCTTCCAACATTTTCTTATCATCTAATTTTTATTAAATCTTTCAAAGGATTCTCATGCTTCAATTTAGCTTCTCAAGTACCTCTAGGAATTGGTCATGAAGTCTTCTAAACGATCTTATAATTTATTTCTTTGAAAAAAAAAATTATTTATCATTTTTTCCTAGCTTTTTTTGATGATCAAACATCAGCTAGGATACTCTTTCATCATGTTCCCATCTATAACATGATTTTTCGACTAATAATAAGCCCTAGAGTCCCGGAGATAATTTAGGATATGACATAGAAGCTTCTATTCCGGATATATTGATAAATGTGTCTTCAATCATCGCCATAAGAATGGTACGGGTGACTAAGTATTTTTTGCAATGGCGTGACGAATGTATCAACACCACGCTATGTTTTGTGACCCTTCAGAAGGGCTGGCATCCCCCTAGCTCTAATGAGACGGAAGCTATTCCGAGTATTCATTCGAGTTGCGATCAAAGTTCCGGGTTGGTCATGCTCTTGCAGACGGAATATATCAACCTGCGCAACGGAATTCCGTTCGCGATGTAATCTACAGACTGGTGGGCATTCCACGTTCCTTTTATGTAAGACGTAGACCACAAATTGTGCTTTTCTTACTCCTAAATCCATGTCATGATAGAACAGTCATTTACATTCAGCTATTTGATATAGTGATGGTGAATGAAAATGACTCTAGAGCATCTATTATTGGTTTAATACGACCTAAATATGCTTCAGTAAAGTAAACATGTGTCAACGGAAATTCAAAGAGAATCATATCTCACCCAAGGATTGTATATACTAGTTGGTTAAGCTGTTCTCCAAGTCAGACAAGTGAATCCGGGTGATAGAAGGTCTAGGAAGTTGGAGCTAAGAGGGTCATTGATTGGCTTTACAACCCTGGATGTGCTCCAACTTGTGATAATTGTTCAAATACTCTAGGATCTTAGGGTTTCTCAGCATTTTCAATTGCTTTCTTCGTTTTTTACTCATCAGCTCTACTCTCAGGGTAACCCTTTAAGACTTGTCTTGCTCTTACTAATGATGATAACTTTTGATATCAAATACTTACTGTTCATCTCCAACAAAGTGTTTTCCCTTACATCGATAATAGTACATCCCTTTATCTTCTATACTCAATATAATTTCCGCAACGACAGCAATTGATATTCATTCTCGTCTTCAAACAGATCAAAGATCCCTCATCAGACCCTCAATGGGGAAACAAAATTCTCGATTTCCCCAAGCCGATCTCGTTAAACGCGATTGTTCAAAGAAAAATGCAGTTATGTCAAAATCACTAGGTAAAATGAAATAAAAAAAAGAAGAAGATGAGTGAGGATGCTAGTCGCTTTGCTCAGGTTTCCTTGATCGACAACGAGAATTTCCCTTAGGAAAGGAATCGGTTTATGACGGCCTAGACAAACGGATGCTATATAGCAGCTCCCTGTAAGACAAGAACTTGGCAAAGATACAAAATAACATTTACCTTACTCGAGTTACTTCATCAATTTATGAACTAGTTCTTTTTTATCAACATTTAAAATATTTTCTGTTTTTTAACTTGCTATTAGGGAGTTATTGTAATGGGGTTGATTTCTAGAGCTTGATGATTTCATGATGTCTCCATGTTTTGGAGTATAAAGATCCATGGTGACTAGTTTTCAAGAAGATGTCTGTAGGTATGTCAGGGTTTTTTTCGTCCACGAAATCTCGAGAATGAATAAAGATATCGACTTTGTACTGATTTTATTCGAAAGATGATGCAACAAAGAAGATCCGAAAGAAGTTTCAACTAATTCGGTCGAGCTGTTTTTGTTTATAACAAAGAAACTATTAAATAAATAGAGTGATGGAGAATTAGAAATACCTTCTACCTATTGGATGATCAATATCAATATGTCATTGGGCCAATGTTAACAAACTACACATCACTCTTGACAACTCCATATTGTTTATAACTATTTAAATGAATTATAAACAATGAAAAATAGTTGGCACCGATCAAGTGATGACAGCTACTGACAAATTGGATCTGTATCAACAAAATACTCTTGTCAATGACCACACATGGCTCTCAGCTATTTCATATTGTTTATAACAATAGCAATTTGTTGTAAACAATTAAAAAGAGTCTCCAGCTATTGAATGATCATTGCTGATGATGAATTGGATCAACATTGACGAAATATTGTTGTTAATGACCACATATAACTTCAGAGCATTGGATATTCTTTCTAACAATCACAATTTGTTATAAACAATTAGAAAAAAATTTTTAAAAGCTGAATTTTGATGAAATTTTCTAGATTATCTAGGAAATGTTATCAACTCGATTTAAAAATAATTTTCTCTAACTCTGTTGAAGCAATAAAAAGCAAAACTAAAAAATAGTCCAAAGCATGAGTTAGAGTCCAATCAATCCTGAATGCCTGTTATACTTGGTAGGAAAATTGAAAACGATGAAAAGAAAATGATGCAGTTATTTTCGACCAATATTGCAAAAATCAATATACGCTTTTATGCCGTTTATCACTTGGTATATCCTAACAGCCTTGTCCTATATCTCTTCTTCTCCACTTCCCTTCCTCTTTAACACATCACGGCTTCTCCTCTGCATTCTGTTTCGCGCCCAATTTGCGGCCCATCATCGCTACGGAAGAAGCAATTTCTAACTTAAATGAAACTCCCTCTCTCGCGCGCGATCGACTAGCGAACAACCCACGCGCTATTCCGCCCCTTCAAGAACCCACTGTTTCTGCCAAGCGTCTCCATGTTTCAACAATATTATATATAACATGTATGTGTATATTGTGAATCCTTCAACATCACTATTACAATCTCATCACGCACACTTCTATTCTACCCGTCACGTTCGACCCTTTGAATCAATCTGTCCAGGGAAAACGTTTTTACGTTGATTAGACCAATTAATTCTACTGGTTTTACTTAAGATAACGGATAACCGTGACTCGTACAGCTGCTAGAAAATTTTTTCCTTGATTCATCCTAGAAGGTTCCAACATCTAGAGGTGGAAAAAAGGTTTCTCAACCGGAAGTGTATCAAAAAAATGCGTCAAAATGGTTTAGAATTGTAGAGAAGAATTTCTTGATTTTTTTTTTGATGGTTGCCACATTCAAAAATTTATTGTAAGTAAACTAATGGATATAAATCATTTTTAAAAGTGGGATCATGTAGAGCAGATTACGACCGATTTAAAACACTACAACACAAACTATTTTTGACAACCGGAAGTCTTAAAAAAAATTAATCAAAGTTTAAAACAATTTTTAAAAATTTTGACTTTTAGCTCAAGTGAGATAGCTGTGTTCAAAAATGTATTGTAAGTAAACTAATACAGGTATTAATTGGATCTTAATTTCATTTTGTAGAGCGGGAAATTTTCGATTTCAAACACTACAATACAAACCTTTTTCTCCAACGGAATGTTATAAAATAAAATAATTTAATTGTTGAAGTGGATTTTGAAAATGCAGAAAATTTGACAATTTCCGTTTTAAAGAAGCGACTTGTATAATAATGCAAAGTAATAACTCAATTAACTCTACGAAAGTCTCATTAAAAACTGCGAACAAAGAGAGGAATTATGATTGGGGTGATTATTTCTGGTGGAATGACTTTTGTTAATTCATCAAATGCTTTTAGTCTCTGGCAAGGACTTTTTTACTAACATGGATGGCTGCAGTGAGCAGTTCGAAATACACTTCGTGCCACTAATAGTAGGTTGTAAGTAACGCGTGCTTAAAAGAGGGAGATTCGTAAGGCATAAAAGGTTGGTGCTGTTTTAAAGCCTCTTGCACCCGTACACGTTTATTGGACCCTGCTAGAGGGTGTCAGGCTCGGTCAAGCTCACGTAACTCTCTGCAACAGGGCATTAACCTTTGCCAAGACTGGTCGACTTCTATCATGGAAACTGCATTCCATTACATGACTTAATCAATTATTTCTCTTCATTTTTAAACATTTTTTTTTGCCACACAATTTTTTAAAAATAATTTGTTTCTCAATTATTTATTCTAATTAGTTAAATAATTAAAGAAAATCCTAAGAGAAGTGTTGATTAACTTCATTAGTAAAAAAAAAAAACATTTTAATCGTGTTATTTTCATGAAAAGATTCTAGTGATAACATTATCTCACGGCGTATGGTAATATGGTCATTCCTTGATTCATTACCTGAACCCTTTAATCAAATGAATGCCTCGTAATACCCATAATTTTTTTAAAAAAATTATTTCGAAAAAATATTTATAGGTTAGAATATTCGAGTGATACGATTTTCCCACGGCGTTTAATAATCAGATCATTTCTGGCTTCATTACCTCGACTCTTTAGTTAAATACATGCGTTATGATAAAGAAAAAATTGTTCTATCATTGAGATTTTCATACAATTTGCTCAAAATAATTATTTGGAACCGATATTTATAGGTTAAAATGTCATAATAACATCATTGCTTCACGGCGTTTAGTAATATGACCATTCCAGGCTTTATTACCCTAGCCTTTCAATCGAATACATGTATTTTAAAAAGAATTCTTAAAAATAAGAAATAAATAAAAATTATTCTAGTATTGAGAACGAATATTCATAAGCCGAAATGATATAATGGCACTATTTCCTCACTCTCTTCTATAGTAAATCAAATAATGAATTATTTCCTTCCAATAACTAGAGTGTTTATAAATCTGATTGTCAATGTTTCCATGCTTTTTATGTTTCCTGACAATGGACTCTTTTGTTTTGAAAAATATTTCTCGTGTAGTAAAAAAATAAAACGTCAATAAAATCGAATTGAGTAAGTAGAGATTGGAAGGAAAGAAATCCTAGGTATTTTCAATTTTTATTGCAAATTGGAAATAAAATTGATGTGAGGAAAAATTCTGAACACGTACACGCAACCTTGCAACAAGCGTCGCATTGACGGAAAAGTCACTCGACCGTACGGCAAAACGAAATGCGTGGATAAAAAAAAAACAAAAAATAAGTAAGAAGAAAAAAAAGAAAAGGAAGAAGTCGAGGTGAAGAAGAGAAAGTAAACTGGATATCAATGCTGCTGATTACAATAACTCTTGTGCGAATTCACAGGAAATAAGGCTTCAGAATTTTTCTATTGACGCCTTTAATACGTATTTATTACATGAAGCAGACGGAAATGCCAATTTACATACTGCAAGTAGTGCCCAATGGCACTTGACAAAAGGCTGCTATTTGCAAGGCAAAGGAAAAAAAAATTTCCCAAGGAAAAGGGAAGGCAAATTTCATTTGTGCTTTAGTATTAGTAAAAGGGTACGAAAATGATTTAAATTTTTCATTTCAGCAGTTTTGTGCTCTTCAAGTATACCTTCTTGTATTTTTTACTCAAATCCCACTGATATTTTTATAAATAATTCCATTTTTAATGCAAAAGAGTATTTTTCAGACATCTAACATCATTTTTCCATACAATACTACTTTTTCTCCATTTTTTTCATACACTTCCGGTTTGAGAAATGAGTTTGTATTGTAGTGTTTGAAATCGGAAATTTCCCGCTCTACATAGGCCCGGTCTTTTATTATTTCTATCATTATTAGCTTTCTTACAATTAATTTTCAAACATAATTACTTCATTCCAGTTAAAAGTCGAAATTAAAAAAAAATTGTATCACGTTTTTAATCATTTTTTTTTACGACTTCCGGTTTGAGGAATGAGCTTGTATTATAGTGTTCAGAATCGGAATTTTCCCGCTCTACATAATGGATTCAGTTGCTAATCAATACGTGTATTAGTTTACTCAAAATTTATTTTTAAACGCAACTATCTCATTTAAACTAAAAATCAAAATTTGAAAAAAAATTGTTCTAAGCTTTTATCTTTTTTTTTTCATTACTTCCGGTTGTGAAAAATGAGTTGTATTAGACTGTTTTAAATCGGCTATCATCTGCTCTATGCAGCCCCGGTGTTGTTTGATTTTTATGACTCTTAATTTAATCACAATAATTTTTTAAACAAAGTCATTACTAAACCATAGAAATTCATGTCATAATTAAAAATAATCATCATTAAAAATAATTATAATTTGAATGTTTAAATAATATAGATCTCATTAAAGCGAAATTTACCTTCGACATGAAAAAGAATATTAATAATATACTGCAAAGTAATGAATGTTTCAAATTGAATTGACTATTGAAAATAAAGTGCTTGGTTTGGTTTTTGTATGTCATTAGAATTGCGATTACTGAGTCATACAAAGGATGAAAAGCCATACATTTCCGTTTGCCTGACGAAATTAAACCGTGGGTTTGTAGCTTCCCCTCATTCTCGCACACTATAAACTCGCTGATTTTATTGTTTTTCCTTCACTACCCAAGTAATTTAAAGGACCCAAGTACTACTAGGTTCAAGAGAAATGTATAAACTACTAAAATCGATTGCGCTTTTTCATAAAAAAAATTTAATCACTTTTAAATGAAAAAAGTAACTTTGATCCCAATTTAATTAAAATTCGAAAATTCTTCATTATTTTAATGGCTCACTTGCACAAAGATATTCGGAAATTTATTTACTGCTGTTCCCATGGAAAATAGATTTACACTGATAGAAGAGATTTTTAATAATAAAGAAGGCTTCTTAATTATTAAAAAATATTTAGTAACAATTATAAAATTATATCTTAACTATTAAACATAGCTTTGTTACCGTTAAAAAAATATTTTTTAACAGTTAATAAATCTTCTTGACTATTAAGGAATATTATGTAATCAATACAGTCCATATTTAATTGTGGATTATATGATTTGTTTAATATAAAATGACATAACATTCGAATAAGGTTAGGTTTGGTTTTATTTCATACATATTTCCGTTAATAAAAGATATGCACAAGGCAAAAAGTGAGGTTATGAGGGGTAAATTGATAAATATGACAGTTCTGGTTGATATAAGGTTAGGTGGCGCTGCGATCGCCAGTTTATTAATTGTTAAAGAATATTTCTTTACGATAAAATGAGATTTATTTATTATAAAACCCCTAATGTGTTGATAACTAAGGCTTTTTTATTGTTAAAAAATATTTATTAACAATAAACAACACATTGATTTTAATAATTAAAAAATCGTTTTTTAATAGTAATAAATCTCTTTTATCAGTGTAGTGAACATTGAATTAAAAAAAGAAAAGAATTGAACTTTGCTTGGTGAAAATCAAGAAAAGAGGGGTGGGGGTGTTTTCTAGAGGTAAAGAGAAGAGCAATAGTTGACGTACACGCGATGCTTTTACCCCCCTTCTCCCTCCCCTCGAGATGATTTTAAATGTGCTTGAATGGCTGACTCACGGTCAGAGCAAGATACTCGCATGATATCCAATCCCTATTGCTAAAACATCTAAGCTTGTGCAGAGAGCTTACAACTGACGACAGTAACTTCCGCTTCCGGCTCTCGCGCGAGCTTTAACCTCGACCCTTGGGTAATTAACCAAGTCCTAAACTCTACAATATAACTTCTCTCTTGCGTGTTCTGCTTTCTATCCAATCAGTTGATTACATTAGTTTTATTATTGTGTGAAAATTTGCTTTAGATTTATCCTTTAGTGAACAAAAGATTCCTTTGAGCTTTCAGAATCGTTCTAAATTTGGACTTGAATAGTTTAGAGTGATGGAAAAATTGTTTTAAGTTATTTTTTGTATTTTAAAAAATATTTAGAGTAAATTTTCGTCTTTGACAATTGATTAAATCTTTAGAAAAAAAAAGCTCAAGCTTTTTTCAGAAAGCCTCAAATTTTGATGTCCCAAAGCTTATTCTAAAGCTTTGCTTAATTATATAGAGGAAGTATGATTTAACTTTGTTTCTATTTATAAAAAATTTCTAATTGCTAGATCTCAAAAATTTTCATAGTTAAAAAATAATCGGAATTTTAGAAAGCTCTAGCTTTTTGAAAAAATTATCCAATTTTGATTACTCAAAGCTCATTTCAAAGCTCTACTTATTAACTTTACAATGATACCAGGATCAAAAAAATCCTATTGATGGTTGTATTTTAAAATATTATCGAAAATTAAATCTCAAAATTTTTTCTATTTGAAATTATTTCAAAGCTTTTGAAAAGCTCTAGTTTTTTCAAAAAAGCATACAATTCCAATGATTTAGTACTCATTTGAAAGCTTTACTCTTCTTCTTCAAGAATATCCTATGTAAAAATATGATTTCAATAATGTTTTCACTGTAAAAAAAGTTTTTTAAAGCTCAATCTCACAATTTTTATGTCAAAAATCTGTGAAAGCTCAAAAAAGCTCTTGAATTTTAAAAAAATAGTCCAATTTTAATGCTTTAAAGTTTTCTTTTTATTCTTGAAGACAATATTATAAAAAAAAATTATCTTTCCTTTCTTTTTTCTTAGAATATTTAGAATATATTCAATCTAATAACCAAGAAAAGTACCAGCTATCATTCTTCAACGACTCTGCTCCAAATATAACACGAAATAATTTTTTCTAGCCGATTAAAATGTCTGGTGTGGCTTCTGTGTAGCTGAATAGATGTAGGTTGACTTAGAATGATTAAGATTGCTACTAGTATCTCTCAACCAGAATCTCATTTACGGTTCGAACTTACAACTTTAAAGAATGCGCCGGAGGTCTCAAAAATTCTTGATAGGATGGACGTTCATCCTTTTGATGGGTTCACATGATAGATGTGACCACGCCTTCGTTCTCTGGTGTGCTATCCATAATACCCTGATGATTTATCGTCTTGTATCATTCGCACAAACGATCTACTAATTCTCAAACATTTTTAACTCTTTATTTTATCAAAAATTCATTCTATTAATTGCAAATAAAAATATCGCGTTTGTCTGATTATTTTTTGCTTCAATAAGTGGTTTATTATTAATAGAATTTTATATAACAGAACGTGGCTAACATTGGAATCAATTGATGATGGCTGTTGTCCAACAACTTGGAGTTGAATACTGTAATATAATATTTAATTCAATCATAATACCATCGATTCCATGTTGACTGTCTTGCATCAAAAAAATTTGTGGATTGATATCTTGTGGCAGATGCTCATATTTTATGAAAAATAATATATTTGGTATTGGAATAATTAATCATGCTTCATTGGGTCATTAAACTTCAATGAATTAATCATGTATCAACTGTTTTTATTGATCATGATGGCTTCAATGGGCAAGGATTATTATTAAAAAAATATTGAACAGATTTTTATGAATTACATTGCATCGGTGAAATTGGAATCCATTTTACAGAGCTTTATTTTATCATTATGTAAAAGCTTTTTTACTTACCTTATACTGAGATTTTTACATTTTTTAATTTTCATACTTATTTGTTAATAATTTTTTTCACAAGTTTTATCAATAAAAAAGGTTGTCTTGTAGGCCTAGGAATCAGAAATTAAATCCTCTTTAAGATCTAGGTGATGAATTATTTTTAATCCAACTAATTTAGGTGTAATCTTATATCTTAAAGTTATATTTAAAAGTGTTGCATTTTTATTTCTCATTTAGTCATTGCATTTTTAAATTAAATATAAAAATTCATTTTTCCTTCTCTTATGACTAAGTGAGAAATAAAAATGCAACACTTTTAAATATGTCTAATTTTTGACAGTTAGTCAATTAGCCCTGGTCACCTCTACTATTAGTAATATTTTGTGGTCAATGAAAGAATAGATAATCGTTTGAATTATAATTTTGAAATGTTCACATAAATGATAGCAACGTGCGTACAACCAAAATGCTTGTTAATTTTTAAATGCCACAACTGAAAAGAGATTTTCACACTATGACAAATAAAAAGTAATTATATCAATCTGTTAATTTACGCAGTTGTATAAGATCGGCAATATATTTCATCGGATGCATGATGGCAAGCCATATGTATACCGGTGTTTGGATTGAGCTGAATCGGTGGATTCACAACAGAGTGAATGTAGGAAGCCGAAGGATCTATTGTTATGGTTCTCTATCTCGTCACAGTTGACAGAACAGGAGCGTAATGATGTTCGACCGCGATTCATGCCATTCACGATCGACTTTGCGCCACAATGCGAGAGTAAGGAGCATGTGATCAGTGATCATGTGTACACGTGCTGGATCAATACATTAAGAGACAGAAGCACGCGTTGAAACCACTGAGTATGCGTGTCCATGACGACTGTCAAGACCAGGTATCACAATAGGTATCCATTGACCCCTTATTTGTCTTTAACCCCGTTCTAATTTGATTCTCAGTATCTCCTGCGTGGTTTCCATCAGATACTCAAGTGTTTGAAGTCCCCAGCAGCGTCATTACAATTAGGATCAAGTGATGCACTGGAATCGCTTCGGAGAAAGGCAAGCTATTTATTCATTGTTTAGGTCATTCTTAGAAGATTGTCAAGCCTACTATAATTAAGTTGAATATTTTTATTTAATTTGAAATTCATTATTTAATCATCAATGACTGGGTATTTGATAATAAATGGAAATTTATGCCAGCTGAAGTTTATTTGATGGGACAGTAAAATGAGTTGGACTTTGTTTTGCCGGAGTTCATGAGGTTTTTAGACGTTTTGAGGAAGTAATAAATTTTTTTCTTCAAGAGTTTAGGGTTGAGCATTTAGCTGAGTATCAGACGATTTTGAAACACTCCTGAAAAAGATGATTGGGACTTCGCTTCGAGAGCTATTAGGGTTGAAAGTCAAAGATGATTTTTTGATTAATCATGATCTGAAGTGTTTTATCCAATTTTGAGGGTGTTAGAATTACTTTTTGGAATGTTTGACCTCATTCCGTATTTCTAGACATCGAGACGAAGAAAATGAGTGGTCAAACTTGAAAATCGGACGACTTTTATTTTTCAACCCCAAAAAATGGCAAGTGGTACCCCTTTCCATTTTTTTGGCCAAAAAATAAAAGTATTCCGATTTTGATGATCGAGGACTCATTCTCTTCGTCTTGATGCGTAGAAATGCGAAATAGGGTCACAGCCCGAGAAAATTCTATTTAACATCCTTGAAAAGGGGTAAAACTGGATACAAATTACAAATCATCATCCCCCTGACTTTGAACCTCTATAACTCTTGAACTGACCGTCGAATAACCTATTTTAGGGGTATTTTGGAAACCTTAGAATGTGAGTTAATGAATAAAACTTGCAGATGAATAAACAAAAATTTATTTCACCTTTAAAATCACCAAAATACAAAGACATTCGTATTTTTCGAAGTCCTTACCGAGTATTTTAGTGATTTTGAGAGTGAAATTAATTTATTTTTAGTTATTTGTAAGTTTCATTGTGTAGCTTAGATTCTGAACTTTCTAAATACCCTCCTAAAAATATCATTAGACGACTCCTTGAAGTGTTACGAGAGTTGAAAAACAGGAAAAGGTTTAAAAAACCACCCTTCCTTTAGAAGTTCGCTAAGTTCTTTTCTGTTTACAATCAAAGACAATTTTTTTCTGTTCGATCAATGAATTTTATTACACAGCTAAACTTGCAAGCTACAAAATCTACTGATAAAAATATCAATTCCACGACCCCTTGTCCAAGTAATAACCATCAACCACTGATGTAACGACTCATTAAAAATCATTTTTTAATAATTAATGTATCTAATATTATTCAATGACTTTCAACTTTTTTTCCTATTCCCTCAACCCGTCTTGCTTTCTATCCTAAACGAAATTAATTATATCTCTGCTGACATTCGCTACATGATCAAGCACGAGCTCAATGTGATTTACATCCAAGAGATTCCTAACGAGATGCCGACTGTAGGTGGCTACGGATTACGTTTATTAATTGATGATTCATAATTGCTAGCCTTCGAGCAACTTCTCAGGGTAGTGGTGTACAGCTCTCCCTCATTCGCATCCCACTCTTACTCCTACTTTTCGACTAATCCTCATATTCTCTGTCTTGCATTGCACACTCTTGCTAATAGGGCGAGTATCCGACGTTTAATTATCCCGTCGCGAGATCTATGGAGTTTTGAATTTTACCTACTATAAAGGACATGATAAATAGCACCGGAATCTAATTTATCATAGCCAAAAAATCTTTCTAGAAACCTTTTTGCAACGAAAATTATTTTTTTTTTCGAAGAATTTTATGTTCAGGATTTTAAAAAATTAATTACGAGTAAACTGATCGGAATAAAAATTTTTTAACACCGGAATTATGTAGATCAAGAAATTGCCGATCTCAAACACTACAATACAAGCCATTTTCATCGCCCGGAAGTCATAAAAAAAATTAATGAAAACTTAAGATTATTTAGTTTCTAATTTTAAGCTCCAGTGAGACTGCTTGTCTTTAAAAATTTATTGTAAATAAAGTAATGCTGATATCGGTGTGAATCCAATTTTATTATATAGAGCGGGAAATTTCCGATCTCAAATACTACAATACAAACCTTTTCCGCTAACCGGAAGTAGTGAAAAAAAAATAAGAAAAAATGAATGAAAAAAAAAAAAGCGAAAGTCTGACAAAAAAATATCTTGTCCTACTCAGCTTCGGAGAGTTCCCTTATAAGCCGCTTTGAATCAAGTTAACATGTTAAATTTCCTAGTGCTATGGGTGGTAATACTAAGTTCCGATTCAAACAACCGACCACCCATCGTGCTGAATTTATCAATGCTAATCGATACAAGTCGATATCAAGTGTTACATTTACTTAGTTCAAAGACTTTTCGAATAAAATAGAAAAAAATGAGAGATAAAAGTAACGTATTTTATTCCACCTGGCATTCAGTGACAACATTCTCGACAGTGCCCCGATAGTGAAAGAAATAGTTGCGGAAACAGTTGGCGTAGAATGGGAGAGAGAAGAGTGTGGGCGTTAATAAAACCTAGAGAGACTCAGGAATTAAGCGAAAGGTTGAATGCAATAAAAATCGGCTATTGCTAACTAATGAATAGTTTCGAGAGAATTAAAATGGCCAGTAAATCAGAGTAAAATACTGTCTGCTCAGTGGGACGCTAAATTATTCGGAGAAACCTGTTTGCTGTTTATGCGAATCTTCTTGTGGAATTTATAAATAATGACTGTTTGCATCAGGACTCAAAGTTTTAGTTATAATAGAAGCATTTAAAGCATAATTAAGTGTGTAGGTAATTGGGAGAATGTTAAGAATAAATTGGGACAATGAATATTGATTTGAATTTCATTAGATTTTGTGTAGGATGAATTGAATGAGAAATGAGAAATCATTTCATTGGGAAATATTAGGTGATTGAAATTTCATTGAAGCTTGTTAGTGTATTTAAAAATTCATTGTGAGTAAACTATTGATGATAAAAATTCAATAAGACCGGAATCACGTAGATCAGAAAATTTCCGATCTCAAACACTATCGGACAAACCCATTTTGACAACCGGAAGTCATAAAAAAAATTCATGAAAGCTTAGAATTATTTTTTACTAAATTTAATTTTAAGCTCAAATGAAATAGTTGTATTTAAAAATTAATTGTGAGCAAAGTAATAGAGATATTGATTTAATAGGACCTGAAATATTTAGATCAGGAAATTTGCGATTCCAGACACTACCATAAAAGCTTTTTTTCGACAACCGGAAGTCATAAAAAAAATAAACAAATGTTCAAAAAAATTCACCTAGTTTTTAACTTTTAATTCAAGTAAGATAGCTGCATTAAAAAATCAATTGTGAGTAAACTAATGGCGACAAAAATTTGTTCAAACCAGGATCATATAGATCAGGAAATTGCCGATCTCAAACACTACAATATAAACCATTTTCGATCGCCGGAAGTGGTTAAAAAAATTAATTAAAGCTCAGAACAATTTTTTGTTAATTTGGACTTTTAATTCAAGTGAGATAGGTGGGTTTAAAAATATATTGTGAGTAAACTAATAAAGATATTGATTAGATCTTAAGTTTATTTTATAGAACGGGAAATTGCCGATCTCAAACACTACAATACAAGCCATTTTGACCAACCGGAAGTTGTGATAATTTTTAAATAAAACTAAGAGTCAATTTCTTTGAATGAAAGTAATTTTTTAATCAACTGTTAAGTTGAAATGTTGATAATAAATGAAAATGGATGATTTGATGGGAAATATTTGGGCAATTTAGTTGCTAGAAGGGTGTTTATTTGAACTGCAAGGTACTAGACTAGTTTAAAAAATATAGAGCTGTCTTAGGAGAAAAAAAAACGCACGAGTGGACATTCTTGTTTGGCAGAATGAGTTCTGTTCAAACGAATTGCCAACGGCCATACCCTAAAACTAAACCAAGAAGAACTCTTCTACGTTCCTAGAATGCGTAGGTAACCTTAGAAAAGTTCAAAGCTAGCGGGAAAACGATTGGAATTGTTTCTCAACCACCAAGATCATGGGGTATCTTTTCTTTTTTTTCTCTTTTTCCTATCCTACGCCATTATTTTGTTTCCCTTACGTTTCTACTTTTGCCTTCACCAAAATCGCCTGAGTCTCTAGTCCGTGAACAATTCCTTCGTTCGTACAACATCAACCTTACCGAAACAGAAACGAATTGCATTCCAACCACTTTTCTCATTCTATTTCACTTCTGTCTTTTGTTCTTATACTTTTGATTTGTCTTTAGCCCAAATCAAAGGCATTGTTGTTTTGCGAATAAAACAATGAGGATTGTTCTTTTGATTAAAAGTTAAGACTTATTTTTTGGGAATAATAACGTTAGAGATGACAAAGCTCGATTGGATATAAAAGTCTTACTGTAATTGGCTTTTTCCATTTTATTTTTTAGAAATAGATTTTTTATTATTTAAGTTTGTAATTGATTTTTACGTTTATTCTTTTCTATCTATTTTTATATTGAATATGGACAGTAAAAGAGGAAAGATAAGTACCTGTTGAACAATTTATTTAAAAAATTAAGAAAATAATTGTTGGATTGAGAGAACACTTTCGTCTAAAGGTTGATGGATGCGTTTAAAAATTAATTGTAAGTAAAGTAATAGAGATATTGATTGGATCTTAATTTCATTTTGTAGAGCGGGAAATTTCCGATTTCAAACACTATAATGCAAACCATTTTCACCAACCGGAAGTCGCCGAAAAAAATTAATAAAAGCTCGGGACAATTTTTTTTAAATTTTGATTTTTAGTTTAAATGAGATAGTTGTGTTTAAAAATAAATTTTGAGTAAACTAATACAGGTATTGATTAGCAACCAATTCCATTATGTGGAGCGGGAAATTTCCGATTCTAAACACTATAATACAAGCTCATTCCTCGAACCGGAAGTCATCAAAAAATAATTAAAAACATGATACAATTTTTTTTTTGATTTTCATTTTTAACTGGAATGAAGTAATTATGTTTGAAAATTAATTGTAAGAAAACTAATGATGATAGAAATAAAACAAGACCGGGTCTATGTAGAGCGGAAAATTTCCGATTTCAAACACTACAATATAAACTTATTTCTCAAACCGGAAGTGCTTAAAAAAATCCATACAATTTCATTCTATAATTCAACATCAATTGTAAGATTTTTATAAAAATAGAAACGACATTTGTTATCGTAAAATTCAATCACAGTCTAGATAGTATCAATGATACTTGACTAAAAAAAATGAAATAGATCTTTTTTGACATGAGAGGACATAAATGTGCGCGTGACTAGAGCTCAATAAGCTAGGTTTTGAAAACCACAGTGCACTACGTATCAACATAGTGGATAAAGTAAAGGTATCTCTCGGGCTGGGAGTTCAGTCCTCCAGTTACTATATAGACATAGTGAACGCCATCATCTATTCCAACCACCTATTTACGCGGGCAACTTCAAAGCCGTTCACCCACTCGCGATAATCCCGAGCTCTCTCAGAGGATCGGAGGACGATCACCTCAAAGTGATCGTTTGTAGCATCTATTGGACACAGAGTTCGAATAAAATGATATGTACTTATGTAGAAATTCCGCTGGAAAAAAATCCACGAGATAAATTATGCTCTTTGTAACTTTTTTTCTTTTAACTTTACTGTAAAATAAAAGTTAAAAATGATTGTTATCTGAATAATGAGTGAGTTGGCTTGACACGATGATGTTTGAAAATTCATTGTGAGTAAACTAATGCCGATATTGAGTAGATCCCAATTTTATTATATAGAGCGGGAAATTTCCGATCTCATACACTACAATACAAACCATTTTTGATTATCGGAAGTGATAAAAATAATTCATCAAAGCTTAAAACAATCTTTTAAAATGTTGATTTTCAGCTCAAGTCAGATCGGTGGGTTTAAAAATTAATTGTAAGTAAAGTAATAGAGATATTGATTAGATCTTAATTTCATTTTGTAGAGCGGGAAATTTCCGATTTCAAATACTACAAGACAAGCCATTTTCACCAACCGGAAGTCATGGAAAAAAATTAATAAAAGCTCAAAACATTTTTTTAAGTAAAAAATTTAATAAGTAAGTCGGTTTTGGTGTGATGATGTTTTCTCCGGTGTCCTGGTATTGAGCATGATTTATACGAGTGAATGCGGGAGGGAAAAATGGTAAATCCTAGTCGGAAAATCCGAAAATTAACGGGCGATCGTCCGAAGAGCCGGTCGAGCGTGATATGAGAGCCCGAACCGTAACTGAACTAAATTGCTATCGACTCGCCTGAAGCTACTGATACAGCAGGATTTTGTTGGCATTTCTGATATAATTATTACTGGATAGATCAATAGTTAAAGCTTGACATTCAGTTTAATTAATCAACGGTTATTATAATTTATTTATCGACCAATAAAATTTTGAGGCCATACACTTTTCGGTGTAATAAAATGGGATTATCAAATTTTATTTTCTTTCTTTCTCGTTTTTTTCTTTTTTTTTTTTTCATGAAAACCCATTTTTAATTTAAACTGTAGTTAAATTAAAATATCACCTTAATAATCCTGATGGCCTATAGAATAACCAGATAGAGATAATAACTTTCGATTAATGGTGTAAAGTTACATCTATCGACTCAAAAGTTACTTCAAAGTATATATCACCTCACTAAGTTCATTTATCAATGGATATTCATGAGCCCGTGCTGATATTCTATAAATTTGGGTTTTTCGTTCAGAGAATTATATCCATCTACAACAATTAAAATGATTAATTAAATCAGAGGGAATTCATTCAAGAAATTGATAAGAGAATAGGCTGAATTGAAAAGGACATTCAGTTGTAGTGAGATAGCTGTGTTTAAAAATTAATTTTAAAGAAAAGAATGATGATAATGATTTAATAATACCGGGATCGTATAGATCAGGAAATTTCCGATCTCCGACACTACGATATAAACCCGTTTTAACAACCGGAAGTTATGAAAAAAATTCATAAAGGAATGGTTCAATTGGAAAAACACATTTAGCTCTGTTTTGATAGATGCATTCAAAAATTAATTGTGGGTAAACTATTTGAGATGAATAATTTTTAGGACTGGGATCTTGTAGAACAGACAATTCTCGATCTATAACACTCCTATACAAGCCTTTTTTGACAACCGGAAGTCATGGAAGAAATAAATAAAAGTTTAGAATAATTTATCTAGTTTTGAATTTTTAATTCAAGTAAGATAGCTGCGTTAAAAAATTAATTGTGAGTAAACTAATGATGGTATTAATTAGATATCAATTTCATTTTGTAGAGCGGGAAATTTCCGATTCCAAATACTATAAGACAAGCCATTTTCACCAACCGGAAGTCATGGAAAAAAATTAATAAAATCGAAACTGTAACCTGAAGTCAAAGCAGTCTTTTTCAATTTCAACGATGCAGAGATAAATTAGATTTCACGAGCAACATTACTGGTGAATTAATGTCTCTAGGTAGTTGGTTCTAACGCTGATTGTAACTTAATATCGTGAAATCGACGAGGCGATATATTTCGGGGTAGAAGTTGAAAAGCCTACTTTTCTTAGTGCTTTAATACTTTTCTCTTTTCAGTTCTTTTTCGCCACGCGGTGGAGCACCGAGTCTTGGTAATATTTTCTCAAACTCCTACCACCCTCACGTCCCCAAGGAAATCGATTCTAGTCCGTAGGTCGTTCAGCTGGCAAGTTTAAAGCCACTCGAAGACAGTGTGTGACTCTTGAATTAAATCTCCAAGGGATTACCAAAATCCTTGAGATTGTTTACATAAAAATGACGATGTATCGATTTAACATATTTTTTTAGCTTCTTGCAGTTTTAATCACAGACTGCAGAACCTCCTAACACTCACCACAATTCCGAAAAATATTCATTTTCATCCCAACATCTTTAAGAGCCAAAAGAAAAAACTGAGTCTCGTTGCTCTTTGTGTCAATACGACAAACTTTCAATTAAAGTTCACTTCTGTTAACTCCAGTAGAAATTTTTTTTAAATTTTTTATAACAAATTGTGATTATTATAAACAATATCCAATGCTCTGAAGTTACATGTGGTCATTAACAACAATATTTCGTCAATGTTGATCCAATTCATCATCAGCAATGATCATTCAATAGCTGGAGACTCTTTTTAATTGTTTACAACAAATTGCTATTGTTATAAACAATATGAAATAGCTGAGAGCCATGTGTGGTCATTGACAAGAGTATTTTGTTGATACAGATCCAATCTGTCAGCAGCAGTCATCACTTGATCGGTGCCAACTATTTTTCATTGTTTATAACTCATTTAAATAGTTATAAACAATATGGAGTTGTCAAGAGTGATGTGTAGTTTGTTGACATTGACCCAATGACATATTGATATTGATCATCCAATAGGTAGAAGGTATTTCTAATTCTCCATCACTCTATTTATTTAATAGTTTCTTTGTTATAAACAAAAACAGCTCGACCGAATTAGTTGAAACTTCTTTCGGATCTTCTTTGTTGCATCATCTTTCGAATAAAATCAGTACAAAGTCGATATCTTTATTCATTCTCGAGATTTCGTGGACGAAAAAAACCCTGACATACCTACAGACATCTTCTTGAAAACTAGTCACCATGGATCTTTATACTCCAAAACATGGAGACATCATGAAATCATCAAACTCTAGAAATCAACCCCATCACAATAACTCCCTAATAGCAAGTTACAAATATTTCTTATTAGCTATCATTTCCTTTTTTCACATTATTTGTAATGTTTGCTCCCAAAAAGTATCCATTCTATTCTTCAATACAATGTTTTCCCCCACTTTCCTCTCACCCCTCTACCAAAAGTATCAATATCCTCATTTAGACAACCTTGTGGTCAAACTGAGATCCGAACAATGACCATAAAGGACCTCAAAATAAAATTAGAATAAAAGGTCATTGGCTCTAGGATCATAGAGAGATGATTAACCCAAAGAATCTATCTGAATTCATGCGTGGAGAAATTTGTTAAAATCCCCAGGAGATTGTCACGCCTGTGTTTGGGTGTATTTCAAAGGTTTTTAATGACTGCGTCCCTTGGCCTGTGTTGGAGGCGGCTCACTTCAGCAGGGCAAAGAGATACGTTGTGTTTCTGGGTTTGTTGTCATTCCCTCTCAACGTAAAGCCACAGGCTGCCCTACGGGGTACGGAAGACCTCACATCATGCTCAAAGACTGCGGCCTTGTGTGATGCCATCAGGTTTATACTTTGCTGCTCTCGGTTGATTCCTATATTTCTTTAGTTTGCTAGCCGGTTTATCTGATTCATCTTTGCTTTCTGAAACAATCCCAGACGTCTGTATATCATGTGGTGGATATGGGTCGTGAAGTTTTGCTGACTTCTATTGGGAAGTTTTTTTTTAGTTGCTGGAAAATCGAGAATCAAAACAACCCAGTATTCATTACAATAAAATAGTCTTAGTTATCAACACATTAGTGGTTTTATAATAAATAAATCTCATTTTATCGTAAAGAAATATTTTCTAACAGTTAATAAACCGGCGATTGCAGCGCCACCTAACCTCACATCAACCAGAACTGTCATATTTATCAATTCACTCTTTATAACCTCACTTTTTCCCTTATGCATATCTTTTATTAATAGAAATATGCATGAAATAAAACCAAACCTAACCTTATTCGAATGTTATGTCATTTTATATTAAACAAACCATAGAATCCACAATAAAATATGGACTGTATTGATCACATAATAATCCTTAATAGTCAAGAAGATTTATTAACTGTTAGAAAATATTTTTTTAACGGTAACAAAGCTATGTTTAATAGTTAAGATAAAATTTAATAGCTGTTACTAAATATTTTTTCACAATTAAGAAGCCTCCTTTATTATTATAAATCTCTTCTATCAGTGCAGTTAAATTGATCTTCACTGTATTCAAGTAACTTTTCAATGCAATTTCATTTTAAAGAAAATACTATCAAATTTTCTATCGTCAAAATATTATTAAACCTCACTAAATTTTTCAAGTCTTTTATTATCTATCCAAATTCATTTATTTATAAAAAAATGAACGAATCATTTAATAGTTTTTTCATATTTAAATTTTAATATCAATTACCCTCCTTTCTCTATTTCAATTTATAGTGGATCAAAAAATAATGAAATAAAACAAAACATCCATTAATATACTGAGAAAAAAATTTCGTTAAATGAAACAATTTTCTATTCAATTAATAAAAGAAACTTGGAGTATTCTCAAGATAATATTTTATTCAATCTAGTAACAATATTATCAAAAACACATTTTGTCATTTGTTTCAATGTTACAACAAATTTAAAAACAAATTAAATTCTATTCATTTTAGTAAATAAAACGATATCAATCAATAATTCATAATTTCAAAGTAATATATCATTGCCACTATTTGAAATTTCGATGTTAATGATTTAATAAAATATTTTTTGTATGAAGTAAGCTTTTTTTTTCTCAATGTACTTGATCAAGGTAATCCTCGAATTGATATCATTGCCAAAAATGCTACAAGAGTTTAAAGTTAATAGAATAAATGAAAGTTGGAACAGGTTAACATTCTCAACATTAAATCAATCACGACGATTAACACAAATCTACATTAAAAAAAACTTTGATTGATTTAAGACACGTACCTATTATCCGTAAATTAAATTGCAATCACTCGAGGCATTTCCGAGAGTCATCAAGTTAAATTCATACGAACTTGATGAAATAACACATGTCGTTGGCAGGCTGTCGGTACTGATAGGGTTATGTGGACGTACAGGGCGTTTGAAGAATTCACGCTGTGCTATCTGACGTCTCTGTGACTGACATCATAGTTCGAAGCTACAATTTATAAAATATTTTTTCACCTCACCTCTTTTTTCTTTCTTTTATTTTCACTTACTCCCACATTATTCGTTTTATTATCACTTTGAAGGTTCAATGCATAAGTCATGAGTCTACTCGCCCAACCATAATTCATATTATTATTTATACTCATGTTTAATAAATAAATGAAGTTTCTCAGAAAAAATTATTTATGCAATTGATAAAAACACTCTTTATTTTACTGACAAGAAAGGTATCTCAACGTGTCACTACCGATTTTATTGCTACTGATATATGTTATTCTACATGAAATTTTAAGATATCACGTGACTAGGTCGATAGATAGACAAATTGTTTAAACAATAAATAAACTAATGGCTAAAAAGTGCTCTAATATATTTTTTATCCTCTCTAGTAAAGCCAGGTTAATTAAAAAATACTTATTTCTTTCCATAATCATATCTTTTCTATTAATAATAAATCTTTCTTTGTCTATCTTGCGGGTTTCGCTAGCCATCTATCGGCGTCGTGATTAAACATTTTTAAGAGGCTGAATAGTTCGCTAAAAATCCTATCTTTGAATTTACATGGACATATAAAGGTAGCTAATAATCGAAATATATCGAAAAAAAGAGTGACTTTTTCCTTATTGGTTATTTTATTTAAGCGGGAAATTTAAATTATTAATAATTTGCATTGTACATCCATGACGCTTACTTTGTGCGTCAGTAATTATCGGGAAAGACATAAATAATTCTACTTATTTACACTCATTTTGAATGAATAAATAAATTTTCTGAGAAAATAATGATTATTACAGTTAATAAAAGCACTCTTTACTGCACTCAATAATTCAAAGTGGCTAATTTTTGTTTTGTAGTTAAAGAAAGAAAAAATATTTTATAGCTAATAAAGCCTTGTAAATATACGATAATGCGATGATATGTTTGTAAAGAAAAAGAGAATTCCCTCACGCACTCCATAGATAACCATTATCAGTGAGCTGTGAGTTGGGAATTATCGTATATATTGTGTGGGCGTCGTATAATCGTTGAATTGCGTGACCATTGGTGCTTTTAGTAAGCCTTCAAGTATCAGATTCTAAAAGAAGTGAATAGATACTGTGATTCGTTGATAGAATTCGCTTGACCTAATTTTATTGCATTGCTAAATTATATTAAAGATCATCTATTTTACCCATACGACATAATTACTACTCTTTTTATAATTGATTTAAATTTTCCCGCCCATTTTTTTGGCGCTAAATTTGAATGTATTTTTTTTTTTAATACCAAAATTGATTCTTTAGTCCCCTTGACGCTTTCTTACATTGAAATATGATTTATAAAATGAAATAAAATCTCATACAAGTGTGCTGAATCAACAATAGCGATGTCTTTTATTGTGACAAAATCGCCTTGGGGAATTTACCAATTATTAAATGACGAGTTTGCTTTTATCGGAGTTTCTATAAAATGAGGTTGAGTTTATAGCAATGAAAATCAAATAAATTTACAGTGAAATCATTGAAAAATAAAATTTCATTTCATTCCTTTTTTTCCTTTCAGTTCCAATTCAATGAGTATTTATAATTATTTTATTACTTATTATTTTATAAGGAAATATTGATCGTGGGATTATTATTTTTGTTCATATGTACACCTGAGATTCTCTAATAAATGACAAATTCTTCTTTTTCAGTCCAAAGTCATTATAAATGTCCTTGATCACAATAGTGGACGTCATAAAAGGACATGACTTCCATGAGAACCGTCATTCCACTCTCGACTATTACCGCACTTGACTCAGAGAATTTCCTTGGTGGTTTTGCGTGACTCTCTTAATCGAATTCATTTACTTTTTTCTATTTTCGTTATTATTTTTATCATTGCTAATTATTTAGCTTCCATTCTAGTCAACAAAGGGATTTATGACCACAATAGACTTCCACGTGTTCTAGGGTCGTGGGAAAACATTTTTTTCACTGACTTGGAAGATAGATAATTGACTTGATAACCACCTCTAGGAATCGGAAATTGAGTCTTCTCCATGATCCAGTCATCACAATCCCATTAAAAAAATTATTTACTCTTCAAAATAATCAAAAACCAACGGGACTAATCTTAAATCAAGCCCAATAATCATTCAGAGCAAATCACCCTATGAAAGTGGCTTAAAAAAATATTTTCACGTATGCAAAATATTTTCAGCATGTATATTATGATATGAAAGGATTGATATTCAAGGAAAAAAATTATGTTAAGCTTAATTTAAAATCAGAATTTATTAAAATGCAATTTTTTTCAATCAATTCAAAGAATGACTGAATAAGCAAAAAAGTATTACAAATAGAGTATTTACTGTCAATGATAAAATCGCAAGCAGCTGCTCATTTACTCGCGTCTCTTCGTCCGTTGGATCCCAATTTAATTACGAGACTCGTCCCAAGCAAAGAGAAATCATAGGACAGGGGCTAACGCGGGGATCGTGGCATGACGAGAGTATATTCTAGGGATGAGGCAGAAAAAGGCCGACTGCTCGTGACGAGAATATATTCTACGCATTGGGGGGGAAAAAAAGCCTTGCGATAACGAGGCAGACTAGCCGGATGTTTTGGAGACAGGTGTAAATAGTCAAGTTTGCTGGAAGAGGGAAAGTTTTAATGAAAAATTCATTTTCAGTTACTTTTATTTTCATATTCATATATCGAATTTATTTTTTTTTAGTTCTCCCTTTACTTTATTCACATTAAAATAAAAATATTGGTGTTAGAGATATCTAAAGTATTGTCACAGACGAATCGCTGTTGGAGTAATACTGGATAACTATTACAGCTTAATCGTTCGAATATTTTTATTATTTATAATCAAGTTGGTGATTATATAAAAAACATCCCCCAGTCCCATTTGCTAATGAAGCGACTTATTGAATTTATTTAAATTTTATTTTGTAAAAGGGTCATTTTTAAACAATGCTTGAAAGACAAAATTCTAGAAAGACTAAAACTAGTCTCTCCCTAGTAGAAATTTACTCGATTCCTCCTGCGAGATAGGCATAAAATAAAAAACCCTGAACTGCAATGCAGAAATTTCAACTTTCTACCCTTGTAGGGTAGAGTATCTTTAGATATAAAGTATCATCAATCAATTATCTAAATAATCTCTACAACTATTTGATGAGATAGTTTATTCTAAAAGTACAGTATTTTTCTTACAGTTATAAATTTTTTCTTCAGTACATCTCCAATTAATTTATTTTATTGAAAAATCCAGACAATTTTTTTATAATAATCTCTTACAGAACCTACACCTTGTGTGTAAATCTGTATTTTTAATTTAGCTGTAATTCATTGAAATAAAAAACAAACAAAATCCGTAAGATTCTTGAAAATATGCTTGAGGTAGCGGAGAGGTCAAGCAAAAGAGCGAAATATCGTTGAAGATGTTGCTTTGAAGATGGAAATGAGGAAAACTGTTGGAGACGCTCATTAAAAGAAACTTTAATGTCGTATGCTGCCACTTGGCAGTTGAATGTCAAGTCGATGAGGCTCTTATACCTTTTTTTTTCTGTACTGAGTTAAAAGAACCAACGTCATATTGAGATCACTCTTTTAATGAATTCTGTATGCGTGAATTTGCGCACATTAGATTCCCTTTTTTTGCATTAGATATGAAGATGAGATTAAAATAAAAATATCATCCAGCAAATATCTAAATTTACTACTCTATTTTCGCCCTAGTTTTTTTGTTTCTTTCCTAGGTTTTCTTTTTTTAGTTTTATGAATTTCCAGTTTAACGTCAGTTACGACTCAGCAATTTTTAGTAGCGCGAATTTCCCCCGTAAACGTAGTCGCATTTCGCATGAGGAAATGTTGAAGAGGAAGCTGAGAAAAGAGTGAAAAAAAATTGGAAAATTTTTTTTTTATTTTTCAAAAGAAGTTAAAGGGAAGAAAAAAGTTTGACCGAACCTGCTTGACTCTCTCGTGTGCTTTTCTTTTACTCTTAAATCCAGACGAATTCAAGTTGTTCTCAAGTGTAGAGAGAGAGAGAGAGAGAGCTTGGTATTTTACAAAAATATTTTATATGATATGACTTTCATTTTGAAGCGAGGATTAAAAAGACTTATTAAATAAGATAGGTAAATAAATAATTGAAGTGAATAACATTCAGTGATGTTTAAGGACGTAAACATGATTTTGTCTGAAGGACATACTGTGATTTGTTTTCAAATGAATGTTTACTTTATACTTAATTGCACAGAATGAGTATAGAATAGTCCCCTTGGTCTGTATGCAACCATCTATCTGTATAATTAAAACAGTTGGTTGTTTTCATTGAGCAGAAACTCCTCTTGGAGTTTTCAACTGATTTGGAAAACTTTTACGTCATTTCAAACATTCCATATATATATATATGCCACCCATAACTTCACGTAAATTTCAATAAAATTTTATCTACAGAATAGAAACTGTGGTCAATTAATGCGCAATAAAATTTTATTCATCCTCCTACATGGAATACTTAGTCAAAAAAGCAAATGGATTTCTCTACCCACGTGACGAACTTTCCAACAGTTTTCTTCTATTAAGTCCAATGGAAAATTTCATCTCTTCTCCGAACGTACTTTAACTTAGTTGTCTGCAAATAATTCAGGATTTATTAGGTCTATATAGATAATGAGCATATCTATGGATTTGTGAGAATCAAATATTTGTTTTCAGTAGCTAAAATTATGATTGAAGCATAATTTATGCAAAAATTTTTGCAAAGTTCCCGTTTTACCCCATTTTAAGGGTGAAAAAAATGGATTTTTAGATGTTTGACCTGATTTTGTATTTCTAGGCATCGAGACGAAGAGAATGAGTGGTCAAACTTGAAAATCGGACAACTTTGATTTTTCGACCCAAAAAAATGGCAAGTGGTACCCCTTTCCATTTTTTTTGGCCAAAAAATAAAAGTACTCAGATTTTGATGATCGAGGACTCATTCTCTTCGTCTTGATGCCTAGAAATGCAAAATCGGGTCACAGTCCGAGAAAATTCATTCTAACACCCTTAAAGAGGGGTAAAACTGGATACAAATTACAAATGATCGTCCTCTTGACTTTAAACCTCAATAACTTTGAAACGGGCGGTCCAATAATGTTTTTTTAGGGCTGTTTTGGAAATCTCAGAATCTGCGCTATCTGACTATATCCATAGATTTTTTTAAAAAAAATTGTTTTACGGTTAAAATCGCGAGAATTTGAAAAAAAGTAACATTTTTTAAGGAGTTTACCAAATATTTTTGCAATTTTAAGGGCGAAGTAATGATTTTAAATGTTTTTCATGGATATATAT
The DNA here is from genome assembly GCA_028641665.1 of Chelonus formosanus. Classification (NCBI taxonomy): domain Eukaryota; kingdom Metazoa; phylum Arthropoda; class Insecta; order Hymenoptera; family Braconidae; genus Chelonus; species Chelonus formosanus. The sequence continues at coordinate 4,213,495 of CM054000.1, forward strand.
TTGTAGCTTAGATTCTAAAGTTTCTAAACACTTCTCAAAAATCATTGTTTGATGATTTTTCCACGAGTTATAAAGGTCTGAAGTCGAAGAGTAGATGATTTTTCATCCTTACTTCACCTTTGAACCTTTATAACTTTTATAAGAATCGTTTAATAATAATTTCTGAGGAGTATTTAAAACCGTTAAAATCTAAGCTATAAATATATATCCATGAAAAACATTTGAAATCATTACTTCGCCCTTAAAATTGCAAAAATATTTGGTAAACTCCCTAAAAAATGTTACTTTTCTTTGAATTCTTGCGATTTTAACCGTAAAACAATTTTTTTTAAAAAAAACTATGGATATAGTTAGATAGCGCAGATTCTGAGGTTTCTAAAACAGCCCTAAAAAAACATTATTGGACCGTCCGTTTCAAAGTTATTGAGGTTTAAAGTCAAGAGGACGATCATTTGTAATTTGTATCCAGTTTTACCCCTCTTTGAGGGTGTTAGAATGAATTTTCTCAAGCTGTGCCTTGATTCCGCATTTCTACACATCAAGACGAAGAGAATGAGTCCTCGATCATCAAAATCTGAGTACTTTTATTTTTTGGCGAAAAAAAATGGAAAGGGGTACCACTTGCCATTTTTTTGGGTCGAAAAATCAAAGTTGTCCGATTTTCAAGTTTGACCACTCATTCTCTTCGTCTTGATGCCTAGAAATACAAAATCAGGTCAAACATCTAAAAATCCATTTTTTTCACCCTTAAAATGGGGTAAAACGGGAACTTTGCAAAAATTTTTGCATAAATTATGCTTCAATCATAATTTTAGCTACTGAAAAAAAATATTTGATTCTCACAAATCCATAGATATGCTCATTATCTATATAGACCTAATAAATCCTGAGCAAGATAGAAATATTGATTATCATCCATCATTTCTCTTTTTCATTTCCTTTTTTTTTAAAAAAAAAATTCATTAATTAAATTATTATTTTGTTTTCCATCAACACCGAACACTTCAGCAATTTCCAAGGCCAATTTATCTATCCAAATCAACTCGAAAGCCTACTCTAGAAATCCGCAATGAAATCCCCTAGAAGATCCAATCATCAAAGTCTTAGTAAAGAACACATTTATTCATTAAAACTTGCCAAAAACATTGAAACCATCATGTAGCAATAAATAAACTCTAATCTAATCCTGCATCTCCAAAACGTTGGTGACAAATCAAAAAATCTCCACCATAAATACAAATACCCACCTTGAAGAATGTTTTTACAATAAATATTTGTTCACTTAGCCTTCAAAAAATAATTAACAAAAAACAAAAACACTTTATCAGTGAAGAATTATCGAAAACATGGGCCAAATCGTATTTTCGTTCGTGTTCATGATTCGTGTCGGGTCCATTTCCGATAGGATCACCAATTATTCGTCTGGATGGGCCCTGAAGAGCACGAGCCTGTCAATTACCTGAGCCGTGAACCAGAGAGAACCATGAGAAACGATCAGACACTTCATGTCTTGGCTTTAGCGCATGGTTTAAAGTCTCAGAGAATCGTCAGACCCTTTCGTATGATTGGACTTTACGAACAGAGAGGGATATCGAGTATCATTGATGGATCTATTTGTGGTGATCTCTTGTAAGATGCCTAGACCCTCACCGTAACCAAACGACCTCTTAATCGTTCAATCAGTCATTATAAACGGTCTCCATCTCCAGTATAATTTATTTTTAAGCTTTCTAATAATCTTTTTTAAATGAATATCAACTTATATGTTAGATACGAGTCCATAAGATGCTGGAGATTATTTGAAATCCATAGAGAATCGTTCTGATTTATCTGACATTCCCTTGAGACCAACAAAACAGTTGTTGCTCTGCTCGTCTTTCGTTTATTTGAGGATTAAACTTCGAAGAAAATATTTGTCACTTACATCAAACCGATTAACGTCGGATTAGACATTTCTAAGTGTCTACTGTGATATTTATTAGATAAAATTTCAAGAGAAAAAATTTATTTCAATTATTATTTTTTTTTTTTTTTTGACATGACTTGGTATTTTAATCTTCACTTCTAGTTTTTTTTTTTTTATTATTATTTTTATTTAATCCTATTGATAAAAATTGACGTTGTATCAATATCTAGTTTTTTTTTTTTTTTTCAATTAAATATTTTAAATTTAACAAAGCTACTCTCCAACTACCTTCCAGCTATCTCCAACTACCCAAGCTGCTCCTCGTGTTGAAATTAATCACAACATATCTCTAGATTCATTTTTTTCCCCCCCCCCGAGCCAATGTCATCAGCATTCAAAAGTGATTGTTATAATCAACATCTAACGTTTAAACCTTTAAATAAAATTAAAGAAGTCATTAGTATAGTCTATAATGATAAGTCTATCCCTTACTATTAACAAATGATTGAATACTTATGCACTGATGAAAGAAATTTATGACTGTTAAAAAATGATTTTTTGATTATTAAAATAAATGTTTTGTTAACTGTTAATAAATATTTTATAACAATAAAAAAAGCCTTAGTTATCAACACATTATTGGTTTTATAATAAATAAATCTCATTTTATCACTTTTTGCCTTTTGCATATCTTTTATTAATAGAAATATGCATGAAATAAAACCAAATCCTAACCTCATTCGAATGTTATGTCGTTTTATATTAAACAAACCATATAATCCACAATTAAATATGGACTGTATTGATTATATAATATTCCTTAATAGTTAGTATTATATATCCTGCCCTTATATTATAATTTATTTTACTTACATATGTATATTACCTAGCTTTCTAAATTTTTTCAATCCTTTTTTCTACATCTTATCATAAAACTGTACTTTAATATTTCCTTGGAAAATTAAACTTTCCAAAATCCTTAAATACCTGATTCGATACAAATGTACTGCCCTAAAAAACAGCCTCACGTCACCAAACAACAACTCCTTCTACCCTAGATTTTATCCCATAAATACTTCTCACTTTGAGGAACCAAACACTCTAAAACTGAATTAGTGAATATTCACTGATTGCCAGTGCTAATCGTACCACTGAATAAATCAATTATTGGATTGGCACTGGATATCAATGAATATTTACTGATTCACAGTAGTTGTCACTGATTCAGTTTAAGAGAGAACACTCTTATTCAAGCCACTAACTTGTCTACTTGTCTTCCATTTTCTAAATTATACAAATGATATCAGAACACCTGTAACCCGTATAAACAACTAAGTAGTTTTCTGTCTTGACAGTTGATTAAATTGAAGATACTTTGCTATGAGATACATGCTAATCATTGAAAATATTCTAAACCTTTTTATGAGCTTTAAAAAGAGGAATATCCAAGAATGGTAGTATTTTATTCTGAACGATACAAATCATTACGCAATGTTAAAGTGGAACAATTACTAGGGAATGTGAAGACAATAAAATAGATAGAGAGTACGTAAAGAAGAATAGAACTAAACTAAAGCGACATGTACTTTCACGAGTGCGCATCTGACAAGCGAGAAAGAGAACGAAGAGGCGAAATAACTCTGGCACAGCAGCTGGTGCTACAGCAAGCGCTCTAAAGCGAGTACATCAAAAGTTGAGATTGCCGCCGGAAGCTGCGTCTTTACTTAGTTGAGTTCATAAAACTGTTGGTAGAAATTCACCATGAACCTTTCTTACAACTCATAGCATCAACTTCTCTATCTATTCTTATTTACCCCTTAATTTCAACTTTGATAAGCAATAAGACTTTGGTGGATCCATTCAAAAGAGAGGAAGCTTGGATATAAGGTTATTTTTGTTAGAATTAATTCCATCAACATCATCAACATCATCATCATCATTGTCCTAGTGTGCAGAAAACAAAAGGATAAACATATTTGAATAATTAATTATCATTTTATAGAAACATGATTGGATCTAGGAAATTCTATCATAAATAAGTCATGAAAGAAGTTTGGCGAATTTTTATCTAAAGTCAAAGTTTTTCGTTGTGTCGTACAAAACGGTAAAAGAGAAAGCAAGATCAAGTATACGAGACTAGCAGTCGAACGCCAAACTTTTTTCCTGCTACCAAAGCTCTTCCAAGCTTTAACAGTTTTACTACCTATTTGCCCAGCAAAACTCAAGAGTGAACCCAACTCACATCGACTCGATTTGCAATAATTTTCCTATTTCAACTGATTCTCTAAATTTTCTTCAACTTTTAAAGTAATTACTTTTCACTAACTTCTTTCTAGTCTTACTTAACTAGTTTTTTTTTTACTGATTCCTTCATTTTTACTAATATTATCGACTCAATCAGCTTAATGAGAAAATTACACCATTTATCAACGATAAATAAACCTGGAAAAAGTATCTTTCCAACTTTCCATCATACATCAACATGCTATTATGAATCTTTAACAATTAGAAAATACCTGGATTAAATGGAATATTTATTGAAACTATAATTTTTAAAATAAAATAATGATGAAATCTTGATCAGGACAATTGATAAAAGGTCTTGAAAATGAACGTTTCTACATTCGTATTTGACTGGTAGATTTACATCCTCTATCCTTGATACCATCCTCTCTTTTACATTCTATACCTTCCCCTTCTTGTTCAATCCCTTTTCCTCCATCGCCATATCCATTAATCAACATAGATCACAGTGAAGCCAAAATCAAAAGCTCTCATCATCAAAGAGCAGCTAGGACATAAAGGTATCCAAATTTTTTCACGATACCGCAATTGCAATCAACGATTTGTCTAATTTTCAAGCAAATATTCTCTACAATAAATAAAAAGTAAAAATAATTAAAAAATATTAATGGAAAATCTGGCAAATAAATAAAAAATGAATAACTGATAAAACTCAGTAAATAAATTGTTGAATGTGATGTAAAAAGAAAAAAAAAAACTTAATGAATCAAAATATATTCGCTAATTGTTCATGCGATTGTGAAATTTTGGATTGATGAGTTTTGTTGACATAAACATGGATTGTACATTGTATGAGATTGTTAGTAGAAAATCGATGTGAAAGCAACTTGGAGATTCGATCCATGGAATTTGCATGGTTTGTGTGTATACACATGCAGTTTGTTGCGGTGCTGATTGCTGATTATTCACAGATGCTAAAATATACAAGGGTTGGTTTGGTCACTCATTCTCTATCTCTCGTTGAAAATTCGCGTATTCATTGACTTTATCTTCAACATATTCAATATTTTATTTCTGTTTACTGTGGTGATAAAAAATATTGAAATAAATTATATCACTTTTAATAACCAACTATTTTTCTCACCACTATTGACTTTAACAAATATTTAATTTCAAATAAATTACCGTTACTGAATTACATCAATTCAACGTTTGGTAATTATTTAGAATTGGGGCTCCAGGCTAAAATTACTCCAAAAAATTTTTCACCACCGTTAAACTATTTTATTCGGTAGAATTAGAGAATTGAAGGTGAGGGAGACATGTTTCATGGGGTTTGATCGAAAAAACCCTTTCTAGGTATAGGTACAGCTTAAATTCGAAGTCTCCCCCGACTTAAATTAACTATTTATACCCTCAGAAACAACCCTAAATGCTTAAAAAATTTTTTGGAGCGATTTTTGCCTCGAGCCCCAATTCTAAATAATTACCCAACGTTTTTATGTTTAATTAAACTGTAACAATAATTAACATCAATTGTTAGTGAAGAATAATCTTAGAGTTTAAATCTTTCTACAATGAATGGTATTTGAAGTGGAGATCCTAACCTCCAAAATAAGATGTGCTATTGTAGCAGGGTCCATTTGCAAGACAAGATTCTTCAAAGGCATTAGAAAATCTTTTGATTATCTTATGAAAGAACTGCAGACATCATCGACAGCACCATAGGTGTCTGTTTCCGCATTTACGGACGGATCTTGCGACAGAATATTACGGCAGGATCTAACTCTAAACCTAGCAGTAGATTTAATGAAGAAGCTGGCGAAAAAATTAGCAGACCTTCAGTAGAAATATAAAAGGCATCATTTCTTTAACTAGTAGTTTTTATTGAGTTATAGGAATGTATGGAAGAAGTCGATACCTTTTATATTTCCGTTGAAAATCTGCTGATTTCTTTGATGACCAGTTTCTGCATTAAATCTGCTGCAAGATTTAGAGTTGGATCGTGTAATAATATTCTGTCGTAAGATCCATATGTAAATACGGAAGCAAACACCTATGGCACTGCTGCAGAGTCAGACATTTTGCACAAAATCATTACGCAAAATTTTTAGCAGATTTTTAAAACTCAACTACTAGGGTAGTTGATCACAATTCAATTTTTTTTCATTGAAATGTTGAATATTTTTATTAAACTTGATGTATCAGGTGAATAATCACACTTTCACGTGTTATTAAATAATTTTTTTTTATTGAAATAAATCAATTAATTTTTATTGTAATTGAATGTTATTAATATTGTACATTTCCACTGACATTCGTAAATATTTCTGTTTCAGGTGAGTAACCCAAATGATACAAAACAATCCAACAGTTTTTTTTTGGGTAAGTCTGAGTGACGTGAAATCGAAATTATTGGCTGGACTATATTCGTTCATTTCCACTGATAAGACTTGACATGATCAAACGTTCGTTTGTCCTGAACAAAAATGATCAAAAAAAATATCTATATAATGGAGATATAGAATAAATAAACTCACTCGATTCTTTATTTTTATCATAAAAAATAAAAGGAATTATTAACAATACCAAAGAGGAACATCAGCGAAAAAACGAATGAAAAGATACAGGAAGAATATTTATCAATAAAAAAGAAATAAAGTAGTTGAAGGATATTTTAGGCAATGAGATTGGAATATCAAGATGGAAGTTTTTCAATCTGTTAATAAAGAACGGAATCAAACAAGAATGCACACGTGGATGAATCCAGTTTTACTAAGGGTGTGCTGGAGGATTGAGATAGAGAGAATAGAATAGGACAGTGGCAGTACTGGCAGCTCGACACATACATTATTCAAGTTGGGCAACCCTAACTCACGCAAGACGCATCCTACCTTCAATTCACCCTGCTACTAACACAGTAGTTTATCCCTTGTGTCTTTCTACACTGAGAATTGTAAGCATTGGTACTGGTGTGTACCACGACTCTCAGCCCACAAATCAACCCACTCTCACAATCTTTCTCACCCTCGTTGCTAAACTAGTAAACTGGTGATTTGCTTGGCTCAATGCGAGAAATATTCACCACTTTTAGGGGAATTTTGATTTCAAAGGATCATTGACCAGGGTTTTTTTTTTTAAATATAATTATCATTATACTTGAAGACAATTTTTTAGCAATCATTGATTGCAATAATGTTGGTGATATTGGATTAGAAAATGTCTTTAAAACCCTAGAAGAACCAGTTTCTTCACAATCAGTTGGATGATTGGAGTGTTATCAGTTAGATAGGTCTGCAGGATCGAGTTGGATGAAGCAAGCAAGAATAGAAGAAAGCAGACAGACAGTGAAGAGAGAGAGAGAGAGAGAGAGTGGTGTTGCCAGAGAGGTCTGAGGGATGGAAATAGTATCGAATAAAACCTTTTTAGGTCGTGTGTGTAAAGATGGATAGCTAGAGAACGATGGAATACGGAAGAGAGCTTGGGTGTGACGTGCACTTTTCCAAATGTGTCTCGTCCGTCGACAACTCCACGATGCTTCTATCGATAAGACGATCCTTAGCTATCTTCTCCTAAGAAAAATATTTTTACTGATATTTTAGTGGCTTTTTTTTCGAAGAGTGAATTGTTATTGGTGATGGAAAGAATTGAATATAAATAATGAAAATTGGGAAAAGTTTTTTTTTCATTTAAATTCAATATTTCTGGAGATGATGATCACCAATGTATAATAATAGTTTTAAAAAGTGAAAGAGACAATCTAGATAGTGATAAAAAAATTATAAAAAAATAAATTCTCAGCTCTTCGACAAGTTTTCTGCAATCGGTTCGGTTGATACGTTCTTTTCCCTACGACCCCTACAATTCTCTTCTTCCCATCAGTCTGGACTAAATTCGAAGACGTTTCTAAAGTTGAGATACCCTCGTCTCAACTGCTAGAGGGTTGAAACTTTTCGCATAGGGGAAGCAGAAACACGGAGAGAAATGGAAAGACAAAAAGAGATGGGGAGAAAAATGAAAAGGAAAAAGACTCTAGAAGTTGCGAAAACTCTAATGTTTATTGGCGCTTGCTACAAACCAACTCCTTTCTACATTGCTTCTTTTTTTTTTCTTCTTTCTGTGTATATATATATATATATTTATTTCACATCGATTATAGATTTTTTTCTTCTTATCTTTTGTATACTTTTATCAATAAAACTCAGACTTGATCCAATAAATTTCATGTTATTGCTAAATAAAATTAATCGAGAATCAAAGATTAAATATTTCTTGGTGAAAAGCTGATGTTTCATCAATGGAGTAATTTAAAATGCTATTACTTCTATAATTTTTTCATTTTAAAAAAATAATCAAAGAAACATTTATTTTTCAATTTTTCTTTCTATAAACAATGGGTCTTGGTACACTTTTTTGCCTGCACGATCAACTTCTCATTATTATTTTAATTGTTTACAACCAATTAAAATTTTTATAAATAATAGCTGTGATGGAGTAAGAGTTTGTTGCATTAGGATTTAAAATGATAATAAATTATTCTTTAATTTAACATGAATTTATAATGGGATAATATTAATAGGAATATTTATTAAATTAACAAACGAATTTAAAAGCTAATTAAGAATTTATTATATTAATAGTCAAATTATAATTTTGAAATAATACAAATATTATATTAAACTTGAATTGGCACTTTCTTGAAAATATTTTCAATAAAAATAATATTAAGACTTACTTTTAATTATTTAATCCAAATAATAATTTTTAATTCCAAAACTGTATTTCTTTAATTTAACAAATAATCACAATTAATTATTCAAAATAATTTTTATTATTAACAATTTAACATGTCTTAATATTTTAACTGTCAGAACTGAAGTGTCAATTTAAGGACATTTTGGTTGCCTCTAGCAGGTAGCAATATCCTTTCTTTTACACTTTTAATAAAATAAATAATTTTAATTGGTTAAAATAAAATCAATAATTATTTCTTTCAATTTTCTTTTCGTTTGTAATTAAATATTTTTGTGAAAACAATGCTTCTGATAACGTTTTATATTTCTTTGCATACTAAATTGCATCTGAAGTATTATTAAACGTAATTTAAATCAATATAATATAACAAGAAATATTCCTTAAAATAAATAAATAATTAATAATAATAAATTTTAAATCATAAAAACACATCAACGCGTAGTGACACGATAATATGTAGTCATCAACACCAACATTCTATTCTTCCTCTATGTATCAAAAAGTCGAGCTTGTGAGCTTTAAAATAAGCTTGGATTGATTTAGATTCGATTATTTTCGCTAAAATACAACTTTTGAAAAAGCCACTAGGACTTTGTGCTATTTTCCTACTAGTTCTCCAATTCCAACTCTGGTGTATGTATAAAGAAGATCATTCCAAAATCCAACCATCCAATTAAGTATATCCCTAGTCCAGTCTCCCGAATGCTGCTTTGCCATATCATCGAAGCCAAGATGATCAGCCTTTGTGGGATTGAAGAAGGATCATGGCCACCCTCAGCTTCTCCTTGGTAATCCTTAATTGGTTCTCGCGATTCGTTCGATCCATTAATCGTGACAGTCGGACTCTGATCATCTCCATTCTAACCAGCAGGCCAAAGTGAGACAGAATATCTCCAGTAACTCGGTCGTTGTTAGAACGCGGCATCTGATAAACCAGCATGGCGTTACTTGGACTGACATAATCGGATGTATCAGGTGTGACTTGGCCACACCAAATGTGTCTGAAAGATGATGAGACACGATTGGATTTTATTCTATTGCATATCTTGACATTGAAATTTTTCTCCTCACTGTTGTTTACTTCTGGATCCTTGGATACAATTTACTCCATTGAAACTCATTGGATTTTTTACTCTTCATTTTTTCTAATGATGATTAAAATTAGACAAGATGAAAAGTCACGATTACAGCCTAGTATTGATGTCCAGTGAAAGATTGATGATCACCTTTTGATTACTGTAATAGAATTCAAAATTAAATTAAAAATTTTTAAAAAGTATTTTTTATTTTTGTTACTGATTAATTCTAAATACTGATGATTTTTTTTTTTTATTTTCTAGAATAAATTCTTCATTTTAAAGGCGAGGAATTTTATTTTCCTGCTGATGACACGAGTAATATTTAGAGATTTTATTGCTACGTATACTTACGTCGAACGGTGACGTCTTCACATGAAAATTTTATCACTCCATAGTATGATACGTATTGGTATCATCGATATGAAGGAAAAAAAGAGAATAGAATGAAAAGCAATTTTTATTTCTCTTTTTTCTTTGGATTACGTAATTCCTTCATTGATGCATTTGGATCAGCAGCCAATAAAAATAGCTAGAAATCCTTTCATATTCAGCCAGCACTGTATTCAATTATCCTTCAAATATTATTATCTATAACAAACACATTAAAATAAATAATTAATAAATTTTTTAAAAATGATCGTCATGTCTGAACTGTCAAAATTAATCTAGAAGTGTTCTTTACCTGACGATGAACACAACTGAATCTGGTACGTTGATTAGTACTGAACCTCGTCTATTAGTGTTTGGGGAAAGATTCAGTAGTAGATTAATAACTGACTGGTCAATACTTGCTCCTTTACAACTCTTTTAAAACTTTTAAGTAAATAAAATAATCAAAGGACGTTCATTCGAATGTCACACAGTGATTGATCTGGATCCAATTAAAACCTCAATAAGACTAGTGTATCAAGGCGGAATAGCAAAAAATATCTCCAACCCTACATGATGATACTACTCCAAAAGAAGCTTTTTGTACCGCTACGTTCAATAAAATGTGAATATCTAATAAGGAACAAATGTAGTGGGAATAAGGGAAGGTAGCACCCAGGCGAAATGTAGAAGAGATCGTAAAATTGTAAGAAAAAGGGATGAATCGAAGGCTCAAACGAAAAAGAAAGAGAAGGAGAGAGGTGTACCTAAAACTACCAAGGATGAAAAAAGATGAAAAAACGAAAGTAAGAGCTTCAACTCATGCTCGATATCTTGGCAATGGCGCAATAGAGGGTAAAAAGGAAAAAGGGATAGAATGAGACAGAGAAGGTAAACGAGATGAAAGATAGGACGCAGGTCTTGAAAAGAAGAGACTGATCCATGGAGTTAGACGTGGGTGATATAACCATTGGTAGATGAAGAGTAGAAGAGGAAGCCACCACCGGATATGCGGACTTGCAAATTGAAGGCAAGAGGGATGATTTCTACTGACTTGAAAGAAATATATAAGGGACAACGGTATTCTTTATTATCTTATTTTTTTTGTTTTATTTTTTAATTTTGTATTATTTTCTATATTTTTCCTGTTGCTTTTACGTAATTGAACAAAGATTGATGGTTTTTTTTCTTCTTTTTAGGTCAAGAAAAATGATTAAAAAAATGAAAGCAGTAGAAAGATATAGGAACGATTGAATTTTGAGAAAATTCCAATTTATTCGTCAATTTTATCTTCATCTTCTCCTACTTGTATTTCTTTCACTACGACATTTCAATGCCGAAATACTTCAAGAGCATTAATTCAAGACAATCTATTCTCAAAGCTTAATAAAATCATATACCCCTCTTTCGAGATCAGAAACTTAATTTTCAAAGTGAGCTGATCTTCAATATTCATCTTTTATTAAAATTAATTCATTCTCTTGTGAGATGTAAGAGACTTCGTCTTTTTAGAAACATCTAGGGTTTTTCAAATATAAAATTAAATTTTAATTAATTATTTTAAATATTAATTATTAATTAATACAAAATCCATATATTATCACTGTAAATTTTAGTATCTTATTTTTAATGTTTTAAAATTGAGACAATGTTAATTAAATGGGTGACGTCATATTAACATGATTTTTACGTTTTAAAATGAGACACTAAAATTTACAGTAATCTGATTAATGGTATCAATATTTTGTAATTTATTCATAGAAAATCTAGTTCTGAAAAATATTTTATTGGTCTCTGCGTACTATTAGTGTTTTTTTTTTTAATACAAAATGTTCAATAATATATTCACAGTGTTTTTTTTTTATATATTTGTTTTTATTAAACTGATAGTTAATTTTGAGGCCAGCTGAAAGAAAACGTATAAATATTTTTGTATTTTGAATTTTTATGAAATACTAAATGAATTATTAAAGTAAAGAGAGAGTTTATTTTTTCGATAATATAAATGTTTTTTCTCGATACTAGTGCTTTTTACTATTTTTAGAATTTACAAATACTCGCTGACAGGAATGCAGTATTATATTGAAGAAAAAAAAGTATATAATTGAAATCATGGTAGTCGAGAATTTGATTTTTAATCAAATTGATTATTAAATTTATTGTAAATTCGAAATATTTGATAATCTAATAGAGTTTTAGATAAAAAAATCCTTCTAGTGGACATTTAAATTTAATTCAATTTAATAATCAGTTGTAAATGTTTTTACTTTTCTATTACTACCAATATTGATTTATTTTGGCTATACTAAATTAGTACATATTTCTTCAGCGGTCAAATACATATACATAGACATGAACATCATAATTTACAGTCTTATACATGGAGAGTACAATTATTGAAAAACGTGACAATGATTACCCAACCTTAAATGTTGATTGGTCGATTTAATTTTCTCTAATTTGCTTAAAAGAATGCTACGCTCTTTCACATAAATTTTACACTGCCACAAGATATGGTCTAGGCCCTCCATCCTCTTCCCACATTTGCAGCAGTCAGTGTCTGTACTACGAAGCCTATCCGTTCGAGAGGTTTCAGTAAAAATGATTGGCCCTGAAAATCAGTGATAAATAGAAGAATATTAATCAGTTCATTTCGTTTCTTCAATCTTTTCAAATGATATATATATACATAAACATATTATTTTTAATTGCACACCCTGCAAAGCATTGTTTTTACAACACTTCCGGTTATATTGTTATTCATACTTTATATTTACAATATCATAACCTTAACTCTATTTCAATGCACACTCTCATACCTGATCCTCCCTCTGTCCTGATCTGTTCCTGATTGTTTATTCGATTTCTCTAAAGCACAAACCGATTGGTAATTATTTTGATTTTTATTACACATTACAGAAATACGTAGAAATGTTCTTAAAATATCTTATTATATTTATTATTATCACAACAACTTACCAGATATTTCAATTAATTAACAACATTGCATCAAATATTCATTGTTTCCCAATTTTTATTTAATTAAGACGAAAGTTGCTTTCACAGATACACACCACTGTCTGACCAAAGTAACTGAGTAGTTACTCCGAATATCAACGAATAATCTAGAATGATATTTATTTAATCATTAAAAAATAATAGTTAGATAAAGCAACACTTACCTAGATCACTAGACATTTAATATGTCAAAACCTCTTCGTGATTCATTGTTATAGAATCTACGGCGAGAGCATTTTATCGCAGTTAATAAAGTTTGTTGATAGCTAGCAAATCATGTATTCAAATATGTCGAAATAAATGTCTACTACCATGCAATACATAACATTATTTCAATGAATAGTTTAGTGTCAGTTAATTATTCATCATTTTTTTTTTAATTCCTCTCATTTTAATTCTTCACCCTCAATCATTATTGACAATTGTTCATCAATTTTATCTTTTACATTGTGATAAAAAATTATTTGGAATTATTTTGATAGGGTTTCTTCAAAAAATAACCTCTCCATGGAATATCAGTGAGCCGATTAAACTGTAATCTGATACCCATAGGGTAGCAATATATAAATTTTGACTCACTTTAACCCTTTTTTAGTGCTACAAATAGTAATGAAATTAAAAAAATAATATCCAAGTATAGTTTTATTGAATTCAATAAAAAAAAAACTAACCTTAAAAACAACAGCAACAATAAAGTCAAGAATATATAAAACATCTCAGTACAATTTGATAAACCAATATTTTCTGCTCATTCTCTTAGCATCATTCCTACAGTGAACCTTTACAGTTTTGCTCATAATCCTCTTCTCCTCTTGCCCCTTTTCTAGTGACGGAGTCGCGTCGTTAGGCCAGACTATATCTCGAGGGGGGTTGCAGAGAGTGCCGATTTAGGGGGATGAAGAGGTATAAGGGAGGTTGTATATATATATATATAGTAGACTAGTGATAGACGACAGAGTAAAACATTGCGGGTGTTTGTGTATATGTGACGTAAACGCGACGGCGCGAAGTTGGCCCCCTGCGAGCCCGCGCATGCGCAAGACGAGTCGACCGTTGACTCGGGTCGAACGAGGACCAAATCGTAGCTCAACTCAGTGCACTGTCGCCTCTCGTATTATCCGCATATTCACTGAAGATTTTCTATCCATTGGAATGTTACCTAGAATTTCATTTCATTTTATTTCGAGGAAATGAATAATAATACTTGATTTTTTCATCTCAATATAACCTTACTATTATTATTGTCAAACATTCCTTGTCTCGTGTTGTTAGATAACATTTATTTTGGCGGGAATTCCGTAAGTGCCGGGTGCTGAATTATATTTGATTAATAAAATAATCAAAATACTTAATGAGCTTGTTATTGTAATTATGTGTTAGTGACGTTTTAATTATTATAAATATATCATTTAGATGGTAATTAAGATAGTTAAGTGTTTTATGTACTTATTAATGGTTTAAATAATTCATTTATTGAATATATTAATAATAATATATTAAATTAAAATTGATCCACTTAAGGATAAAGAGGGAAATGGTGATTTAAGTGTTTGTGTTTATAGTGTTTTTTCTCTGTGAAATGATAAAAAATTTTCAAAATAGTCCGGATCAATGTACCAAGCAGGTGAGTACTTTTGATTGATAGCTGATATTTAGAATAATTTTTTGAGGTTTGAGATTAAGATGAATGAATTATTTTAATTTTTAAGGTCAATGTTTGATTGTTTTACTGGTAAATTGTTGTAATTTTTCTAAGGTCAGTCGTTAAATTACCGTCTCTCGTACACGGACCCGCCCCAAATTCTTCTTTCTTCTTCTACTTCACTATCATGTCTTGTCCTTTTTTAAGTCTTTACTTACTCCCCGTCGCGCCCTCTCAATTTCGGCCGTCATTACGAGACATCCGTCATTGGGGAAAGCATTTTGACGGGACGTTATAGAGGTGTAATTATTAATTAGAAGTTTAAATACAAGTGATTAATCAATCATAATATTTTGAATGAATCCCTAGTAAATAATCATTCATTCTTTTGTTCAATTAATTAACTTGTTCTTTTTTTTCTTTTTTTTTTTCGATATTTATCTTCATTTATTAAACATTTTTATAGATTAAAAAAAATTTATCACTTGAGCTTTAATTATTACTCCATTTTTTAAGTTATTTATTTTTATTTTTTTTAAATTAAGGTAAATTATTGATAACTATCTTTATGTTGACTTGGTTATGTTATGGAATTTTTTTAAGAATTACTTCCAAGTTTTCTATCTTTATCGATAAAAAAATTTCTATTGTAATGTCTGTGTATATTTTAATTTCTCTAAATAATTATTAAATATATTTCAAGCAAATTTACATTTATTAATTATTAATTTAATTGTTAAATTATTATTTTTATATATATATATATATATATATTATATTTATTAAGACGATAAAAAGATGTAAAATATATATTTTCTATTGGAAAATAAATTTTTCTTGAGAATTTAAAAGCTAGGGAATGTAAATAGAAATGAAAGTAAAAAGTTTAACAAACTTTTATTGTTTGATTGAGTCTGAATAGAGAGTCTGAATGCAGAGCTAACCTTTTTGTCAATGTTCGATCCCAATATGTACTTCATGGACGTTTGCTTGGGTCCGCTTGAGTTCCAATCTGAGCTTGCGAATCGATAAGGCTTTGCCCGGACGAGAAAGAGGAAGAGAAGTGAAGTAGGAGGTGGAGTTACTCCAAAAAATATGAATGGAATAAAAAAAAGTATAAAAAGAAAAAGATAGAATACTCAATCCTACATTTTACGGAAAAATGTTTTTCAGCTTTCCAATATTCAACTATAAGCAATCCAAGAAATTACATCCTTTATAAATAATAATAAAAAAATATTTATGTCCATAATTACATCAAAAGTATTAGCTTATTTAATTAAATCATTTTTTAATAGCTTTTCGGTCATATTTCCGGTTATTAAAAAATGCTTTAATACCAGGGTTCCGAATCGGAAATGTCCTGCTCTACACTCGAAGAAATATATAGTTAAATTTACTATTAATAGTTCGAAAAGGACTCAACTATTTTCTGTCAAATGACAAATTAACACAGGATTGTAAATCCAACTATTTTTTAATGTACTCTCTTAAACTGAATCAGTGAATATTTACTAATTACCAGTGCAACAATCATATCACTGAAAGAATCGGTCATTGGAGTGGCACTGGATATTAGTGAATATTCACTGATTCCTGCTTGTCATTATAAAGCAAGTGCAAATGACCAATAATAAAGTTTTTTTAAAACAAATTTTTACCTTATTGGCATGGAAATTTTTCTACTGCATCTGATATTTTTTACTTAGCCGATAAATTGCACACAGATTACCAGAAAGTATGGAAATTTTTCCGAAAATTTTCCGTGTATAAGACACCAATACTTATTTATTTCTACCATTATTAGTTTGCTGGCAATAAATTTATAAATAAAGCGATCTTTTAAAAAGAATATTTCTTTTTCTCTCATACTGATTTTAAATAATTGTTTTCATACGCTTCAATTTAACTGAAAATGCTTGAATACTAGTGTTAGAAATCGGAAATTTCCTACTCTATACGATACAATGATTTATTTATCTCAATATAATGATAGAAAAATCAATATTCTTTATAACAATGTAAATACCTTAATAAATTATTCTGTAGAACACAGTACCATTTATAACTGGTAATAAACCTGTAGTTACGTTGGATACCGCAATTATTCAAATATAATTAAAGTTAAATTAATTTCTTCAAATGAAATTAAAACTAAAATGCGAAAAAAAGTAAAATCAGTTGGTAATTTTTAGAGGAATAAAAAATCGTTTATTTTTGTTTAACTTGGATTAAAGGACATTGAGCTTACCCTCACGGTTAGCTTGACACTTTCACCCTCTTCTACTTCCTCTATACTTTTCTCTTCTTCACATCGAGACCACCCCCGTTGCCATACTCATTCTTTTTACACCCCACATGGTGAGGCATGTGTCATTATTTTCGCGCTGCAACTATTTCTGTAGCAGTCTCTTGCGGCACGTGCTAGCTAGTATACAAACGTGTGCAGATTGCACGAGCATCATACAACGTCTTTTAGAATATCCTTCTTCCTTTTTTTATGATTCACATCACTGTAGTAGGAGTAAAAAAACCAAGGGTCACATAAAGATACGCTTTACATTTGTTTTCATTAAAATACCGTCGCCAGTTGTCATTTACTCTTGAGTACTTTAACGACATTATGAGCTTTCAACCGTTATCTTGAAGGATGCACGTGGCTTTGTTTTAATCATTTTGCTCTATAATTATTGAGTTAATTTTAGCTTACAGTTATTGTGTATTCCTCAGATTATTATTTTATAATTAATTCATCAATTTTATTTCAATTACTTATGAACAATAAAAATTGTTAATTCATTTTTTAATGACTTCATTTAAATACATCTTGAAATATTCATTCACAATAAATTGGAGCAAAATGATAAAACAATAAAGATGTTTACACGGAGAAGAATAGTCGATCAATTTTACTTTATAAGAAACAATTTTCACTGATTCACCAGCTAATAGATGGACAACTTTTTTATGAAGTAAAAGTTACTGATTTTGTTCAGTAAATCTAAAGCACTAAACTTATTAAGTCAAACAGTAAGCTGTGCATCCAAATCCGTCATTTTCTACTCATCGTCATATATTAATGATTATGTAAATAATTTTAGTTTCATCGGTAATAAGATATATATCGTTAAGCATGTCTTTCGATGGGTACACAAAAAAAACAGTAACGGCTAAAAACTAATTAATAAAAATAATTTGAATAATTAAAAACTTACTTTTAATAGATTTTATATATGTTAAAGACCGAAACAATTAAATATGTTTCAAATTATTATATATACATAACAATAATAAGATTTTTTATTACTTACCGACAGAGTGACAGTCATATTTACTAACATTGAAAGTTTCATAAGATAAAGAATAAAGTAAAAATAACTGATGTTCCGCGGTCAAATTTTCTGACTGATTATTGTCGGTGTAGTGATAAAGAATATTTATTAAATCATTGTAAAGATTTCTAAAGATGAAAATAATTGAGTAATCTAAGCAGTATCTTAGTTTCCGATAATAAAAACTAATAAAAACCGATAATAAAAAAAAAACTTATTTAGAGTGCGTAATATATTTTAGTGAATAAGTGTATTATGTGACTAATAAAATAACAAAAAATATAATCTTTCAACTACAATTATGATTGAAATAAAAACTATAAATACTCAGCGGGAAATCGTTGTCTGATTCCAAGCTCTACAAACAAGTACTGATGGCAACGAGAACCTATTAAACCATCAATAAAATCCTTCAGAAGGAAGAAAAAAAAAAAAAAGTGAAATGAAAAATAAAACAAGATTTATTCAATAAATTTATTTTTCTTTGTCTATTAATTTAAATCACAGTCAGAAGAGACGCGCGGTTCTTTGAACATGAGTAAAAGGCAAGTGGTCGTTTGGTCCACCAATCAATGGTACTTGATGTCCTGGGCAATGCTAGTGACTACGAGGAACAATCGTCTTTACTCTCCCGTACCGCCTATTAAAATACTTAATTCAAAGGGTCGTCGACCACAGTAGTTCTCTTCGATATCGCAGTGAAGCATGCAAACGTCCAACGAACGAGTCATCTATTACTTTTCTCTTCTTTGTCTTCTTTAAAAATCTCCCTCTCTCTTTTTCTCTCTCTCTTTGTCTTGGCAACTATCTTGTTTCCATTTCCATATTTATTCCAGTCGCGTTCATCTCCTCTGCAAGTTATTTACACGCATGCCAGTCATCGACTTTGCTCATTCGTACATACGTCCTTTCGCTGTAATTCGCTGTGAATGCGTCTCTGTTTCTATTTAGAAAAATATCAATCGTATTTTTTTTTTTTTTATTTGTTGCTTTTTTTTCCACATTTTTATGAAGTATTGAGTAGAGAATTATTGATAATCACTTCATTGTATGATATTTCATCAAAGACATTGACTAATTAGTTTATTTATTTATTCATTAATTGATGGATGGTTTTGTCTGCTAATTATGTTGATTGGTTCATTCAAACTATTGCAGGGAATTAATTTAGTTCAAATGGTCTAGTGATTAGAGTCAGGATTTTTATGTTTGCTGTCATTTTAATTAGATTGGAAAACATTATTATTAATTATCTAAAAAAAAAAATTCTTTTATTCAATATGATTTATTTTTTTACTTGTGTTTTTGCATGAATAAATTCACACTAGATTTTATTAGATTAAAGTAAATTAGTTAATTAAGGAATATATTGTAAATCGAAGGTATATTAAAATACCACACCTTGAGTGTGTTCAATGTTAAATTGCTATACACAAATTATAAAGCTTTGAAGTTATTTCTAACACACTTCAAAGTGTGTTAAAATCTATAGTTTGTTTATGGAGTTTAACATTGAACACTTGTAAGTATATTTACCGTAACACATCTTGGATTTACAACATTGAAGAAGTTTAGCGTGTTAAAAGTGTGTACAAGAATAACACGCTTGACTCGCTTTTTAAATTGTCTTATTCTAAACTAAAACTCATTATAGTTAATGTTTACCTTTTCACAGTAAACATCACAGACTTCTAGAATATTCGAGAGTGTTCAAAGACAGTTCGCAATAAATATAGATTTTGATTCTCCTTAACACCATGTTAGCCTTGATTAATGATAAAATAGTGATCTGATATCTATAAACTGCTTTCACACTTTTATTAACAGTGTTGTACAAAATTAACGTAGATGGCACTGTAAATCCAAATTGTGTTACAGTAAACATACTTACAAGTGTTCAATATTAAACCCTTGTAAACAAACTGTAGATTTCAACACACTTTAAAGTATGTTAGAGCTGATTACCAGGATCTATAGTTTGTGTATAGCAATTTAACATTAAATACATTCAAATTGTGTTATTTTAATACACTTTAGATTGAAAGTGTATATAAAAATGATTACTTTTGACCGATACTATGTAGTTGAAAGAAAAATCGTATTTGTTTCAATATTTAAACTAAAAATATAATTTAACAATAAATCATGGTTGAAGCAAACATGAATTAATCCTTGTATAATATTTTATTCAGAAGAATTCATAATCGAGTATAACGCATATTACATGTCTTATAATATATTAACGAGCTTCAGTTTTCAATTTATATCCACACGAGAAGCTTTTATCGATTCCGTGCAATGAACTTTAGGATTTAAACTGCCTTATAATTTTTTAAACAAATTTATTCCTTTTTTTAAATTTATTCTTCTTATTCCGTCTTTCATCATTGCCTATCTCTGTTCTAATTTCAATACGATTGTCATATTTTTTTTAACATGCGGCTGTGTACTATCGTCTCTTCCTCACTCTTGTCATTCCTCTATAAAACTCTCTTCCAAAAACATTGAATTCGCCATTCAGTATTGATCGTACCTCACGCACACTAACCAACGACGAGCCCGAAATTTTTAATGCAATCGCAATGATGTAGCGAAAGTACGTGTGTTGCCAGAATGCCAGTTAGATAATCAATTAATATTTTTCCATGAAAAAGTTTTTTTTTTTTTTAGATTAAATCACTAAATAATCGTTATGCTACTTCTGATTTGTCATTTTAAATATAAAACCATTTTATTTTTAACGAAATTAAAATTACCCAGTTGTCATCTCGGTAATATATATTATTCATGCTAATTGTACTAATTATCAGCATGTGATGAATACTTGGAATGAGACAAATGAAAAAATTATCAAAAATCTCCCTTTTTTATTTCATTACATATAACTTAAATAGATGACTAGAATACTTTTTCAGTATGACTATTGATTAATTTCTATTTTAATTCTAATTAAACATGAAAATTTGTGCTAGTCTTCTATAATTTAATTTCAAACTATGCTAATATATGGGTAATAAATGTCCAATGATGACAACTTACCTCTAGAAATAATTTTCAATTCAAAAATTCATCATAATTGGTGCTATAAAAATGTTCCCAATGATTTCTGATTTTTCATTTGACTGTCAGAATTTGCGAGGGAATTATAAATAAAATATTAACAGAATTGGAAATAAAACATATTACCTAAATAATTTCTAAAGGAATAAAGAATAGTTAAACTGTATAAAATGTGTCAACAAGAAGGTAGAGTAAAGTGAACTGGTATAGCATAGATGATGATGAAAAATGCAGAGATGGAGATAAAAATAAGGTCAGCTATAAAACTTACAACTTTGAGTAGGTATCCAAGCAGATGCGACGTCCATTATTTTCTAATGCAAGTACAATATGGCGCTAGTTTGTGCTATGTGCTATAGCTCGTGCCATCGAGTGAAGTCTAGAAGACATGTTGACGAGAAAAAATGAGAGATTGAAGAATGTTGGAGAATAAAATATTAATTTAGTACCATGTCATGAAGAATTGAGTTATGAAAATAACTACCATCATTATTCCTAGTTGAATTTATACTTCAACCATTTTTCATTGCAAGTTGAAAAGATATTTTGATATGCCAGAAGAGGTGTCTTGATGTGCCATATGAACTAGTGACTGTTGATATGGATTTGAAAGAAAATATTACAATTGAGTTTGGATGTATTAGAAAATTACATCAAAATGTCTATACTTTACAAACAAGTGATCAAATTGATATACCTATATAGCTGGAGGCATTTCATATAGTCCTGTCATTTGCTTGGTTGAATCATAACTTATAACTTATAACACTATTCAACCTAACAGCAGAAGCAGTGGTGGATTCAAGAAGACACAAACACAAGGACAAACATTTTCAATGTACTTGAACTAAATCTCTCGTCTTCCTACCATGAACTAATTGACGAAAATGCTACGATAATCATACGCAAACAAGTTTAATAACAAACCCATCAACATCTTCATCAGTATCTAGCATCTCTCATCCAACGTTGCCATGGGTTTAACTATGATACATGAAATGTTATATCTATATTTAGAAGATGATGCTGGTACAGGTAGAACTAGAATTACATTTAGAAATCTATGCTATACACATTAATCTCATACCATCATCATAAAACTTCCTGGAAAGGTCTACATGATTAAAGTACAGTTGAAGATGTCTTTTGGGACTTGAATAATAAAAAAAAACTGTTGGATTCTTTTTGCTTTAAATATTTATATCATTTTCTTTGTTATTTATTGTTGGATACAGACTAATATACTCTGATAAAAAATGATTGAATCTTGTAGCTCGTCTACTCATCGTCCCCTTGTAGATCTCACTCAAGTAGGGTAGAACATCGCTTGGCCTCTATCCCTCTCGAACCTTCAACCCCCGAGCTTCGAGTGTTATCGACCTATCACGACGAATTTAATGAATCGCTGATTAATTATGAGTTGCACGAAGCGAATCGATGGTTATCAGTATTTGTACGGTTTAGGGGATGTGCGTGTACAGTTCGTTATAAGGTGACCGAATATGTCTCTGATCAAAAGCTAGACATTCACGCGAATGTTATTTAACATATTGCTTTTATGTGTCTGTTCTTTTATTACTGCTACACAAAGTCATCATGAAATGAATTTTAAATTGTTTTTTATCACCACTATTTTAAAGCTGATTCACTGTTGATATTTTTCCTTGATAATAATATTTTTAATTCAGCTAATTGTTCATGCTACTCTAGGGCACTTTGCAATGAATAATTACTTGCACCATGTTCAACATTAATTTCTAGATTGAATTGCATATTTTTTTGCTAAGTCTTCTGATTGCTTTTCTTTTTCTTCATTGTTGGAGATGCAATACAATAAACACATTTATACACACTTCAACGTGCAGTCTTTTTGATCCTTCTAGTAATATGTAAACAATTTTCGGTCATTATCTTATTTCTCTCCCCCTGCTCCATCCTGTCTACACAGTTTTGTATAGGCAAGGTTTATTCGAAAAAAGGAATTTTTTCTTGTGACCAGGACTCGAACCTGGACCCCCTCCTCCCCCTCAAGTATTGTACGTTAGATGTTTAACTACTTAAGCTATCGCAATACTTCAATTTCTATTGGCCTACACGTATCCATACTCACCGTAGTCCAACGAGAACTCCGCCGTCTTTCTTACGACCTTAAATTTAAGTAAATTTAATAAATCGCTAGATTAGCAAATGGGACAGTGAATCTTCACTGATATCCAGTGCCAATCCAAAAACTGATTCATACAGTGATAGGATTGGCACGAGCAATCAGTGGATATTCACTGATTCCGTTTAAAAGAGTATATTTTATATATTTACCTATTTTTTAGCTTAACTAGAGCAGCCTTGCTGTAAGGATCTATTTCTGGATGTAATAATAAAGTCTCCAAATAATTCTAATTAATTGTCTTATATTTATCCTCAGTACTCATAATTAAATTTTCATCTTCAAAAAATAAATCATTAGTTTTAATTTCGGCCATGATTTGATACATTTTTCATCATAGATGACCCTAGTACGAGTGCAAAGAAGTTTCCTATTTGTTATTGCAATTTATTTTGACGCTTTTAACAAATTAAAGTTTAATGGAAAAAAACAACAAAAAAAAAATGTATACACTAGCGCCACTGTCACTAAAGAGAGGATAAAACCGGCTCGATATGCTCCGGATAGGAGTGGTTGAAAAAAAAAGGGCGCCGGAGTGAAAGACGCGTCGGTGGCGGGCGTTAGCAACTGGCTGAAGCGCAAAAATAAAAAGCACCGCACTCTGGCATCTAGATAAAAGAGTACAAGAGTGAAAGAAACGCCTAGGACTTCCACCATGAAGCTATTCCTAGCCCCCAAACTCTCATCCCTTTTACTTACACCCTGATATATATATATTCTCTCTTGCTATTATACTGATTACATTCGTTGACACTAGTGTCTATTTGTTATTCGTTGACACTACTTGCACTTTTGATGATAATTTATGAATTACTTTTTTCTTCTCGAGATTTTAAAAAACAAAATTAATATTTTATTTCATCAAAGTGTGAGTTAGTTGATGTAAACAGCATTGCTGGATTTTCCAGCATAGCTAACTTGCTTTGAGGGTTGTAGAAAATGAGTGACATGACTGAAAAGGGTGCTTCCATTCTAGTAAAAGGGTGAAAAATTAGCAAAACCATACTTAAAAAAAAACCCTGATTCCAGATCTACCATGACTGGAATTTAGTCTAGATCACAATACCTTTTAGCAAACTTCATTTTCATCAATCCACCAAGCAAAACCTCCCTAAAATCAATGCTATAATGACCTTAGCAAGCAAAAAAAAGAATCCATATCTTTCAGCAAGATAATATTTAGCATTTATTACTCCAGCAATGATTAGATTAATGGGGTTGATAAATATATCATAAATCAATCATCTTGAGAACTCCCAATCCATCAGGAGCCAGCATAAGGGATGATATCATGCACGTGGCGTATTCCCGAGTGTAAAAGTAGGCAAAAGCAAAACGAGGGTGTAGAAGATTTGAGTAAGAGAGAGACTTGTCCAATGTGGAAATCGCACGGTTGTCCCAACTCGATAGCTATCGATCCTGGTGACTCTATTCTCTCTCTCCCTGTACGACTCTTCACGGGGTGAGTTATACTGTCGGTGAGGGCCAGCGTGCCGTTACGCTAGAGTAGCCTACACATACATGCTTCACCAAGAGAGCGTGTATATGCTTGCGAAAACACCGATATCGTTATTTATGTATCGCAAACCAGACTATGCTGCGCTATATCTCCCTAGCGACGATCTACCCCTCTAGACCATACAATTCAACATCTATGGTCTGAGTTTGCGGCAAAGCTACGTCATTACACAGTCCAACTTTTGCCTTCTTCTGAGATTTTCAAGATATTCTTGAATGCAAGGTATTATTTCTTTGGAACGTGAGCGTCATGTCAATGAGGATCATTTTTATTCTAATATTTGGCTAAAATAAGTGGGAGAGATGTGAGAGGTTTTTTTATTACAATCAAAGTTTTGTTAACTGTTTCAATAAATATTTTATAGCAATAAAAAAGCCTTAGTTATGAACACATTAGTGGTTTTATAATAAATAAATCTTATTTTATCGTAAAGAAATATCTTTTAACAGTTAAATAATATTTTTTAACAATTAATAAATCGGCGATTACAGCGCCACCTAACCTTATATCAACCAGAACTGTCATATTTATCAATTTACCCTTTATAACCTCACTTTTTGCCTCATGCATATCTTTTATTAATAGAAATATGCATGAAATAAAACCAAATCCTAACCTCATTCGAATGTTATGTCATTTTATATTTAAAAACCCATATAATCTACAATAAAATATGACTTGTATTGGTCATATAATATTCCTTAATAGTTAAGAAGATTTATTAATGGTTACAAAATATTTTTTGTGCTGTAACAAAGCTATGTTTAATAGTTAAGATATAATTTTATAACTGTTACTAAATAATTTTCGACAGTTGAGAAGCCTCCTTTATCATTACAAACCTCTTCTATCAGTGTAGATTCGGTTGGTAGCTCTAGACCAATAGGAATGTTTATTGATCATTTCGGTGATGATGAATTTTGTTATTTATTTATTCAAAAGAAGAAAAAAGTGATAAAATGTATTCAAACAAACTTGGATAATTTCTCTTGACAATTTTTTTTTTTCCAAGATTGCTGAGTTGATACTTTCTTGATGCTGTACCAACGATGAGTAGTGATTAGAGGTGATTCCATTTTTCCAACTGGGCTCTTGAACTTTCAGCAACGAGTTCTCATTATTATAAAGTCACTAACGAACCAAGGAAACTACCCCTCAAAGCCTCTTCTGATCTTTTTACATTTTATTTCTTTTCCTTTTTCCGTTCATCTTCAACCAACTCCTCATACTCCCCAGAGGAAAATGAATCAATTCCCCTTGCTAGAGAGTGTGGAAATTGAGTCAATCGTAGACAACTGTCGATTTATATATTTTTTGTTACTGACTAAAAAATTTACTTTTAATCAGTATTAATGAAAATGCTTTCTTTACTGATTTTTGTTAACTTTCATCCTGGTAAATTGAATTTTTACCTACAACTTCCGACCATTTTGTAATAAATTTAATTTTTTAATTTACTTTTTTCTTTTTTATTATCCTTGGAGTAAAAATGTTAGGTGAAATAGACATGGTCATGCATTTAAAGGACTGAGAAAAAGTTTTCCTTCAGAAATAACTGCGTATATCATGAGTTGAGAGAAAAAAAATTCTTATTGAATTAGTTTGAAACGGTGATTAGTAGTGAAAACTTTCTCACTAGGTTTTACTAGTGTGTGGTTTATATTCTAGGTTTTAAAATGAATTGAAGTATTAGTCTGAACAATAGTGGTCATTCTTTCTATATAAGTATTATAATTTTATATGTATCAGCTATGTCAACATTGACTGCATTTTTTCATGTACTCTAATTCAAATTCCATGGCGTGTTTATTTTTATCTAAATTAATAATTATATTACAAAATATATTACTGATGGTTTGAAAATGAAGTCGATAATATTTATACATTTGTATTTAAGAACGAGGCTGAAAGGACTGAGGGTAAATTGTGTTAATGCGAATATCTCGAAGGCAGAAAGAGATAGATATACAATCTTTTTTCTTAAAAAAGACATGGCTAGTTATCGTTATATCCGTCATTGCTTTATTCGAGTGTTGATTGGTTGTTAGAAGTGAAAGCAGGAGAGATATTTAATTTAAAAATGAAATATAATTTTTTTTACTTATTTACGCATATAATCCTGGGTACCGAGGTTATGAGAGGAAACTACAGAGATGAAAGCCATTACCAAAAGCAGGATAATTGACGCGAGTCTTAGATAGCTCAAGTAGTAGAGTAACCTGACACGGAACTGTAAGGATCCAGGTTCGATTCCCGGTCCTATAAATTTTTTTTGTCCTTTAAAAGATGTACCTGTGATTAGACTCCATCGAAAAAAACCCTGCTAGTCTAGACATTTATCGAAGCAGTTTCGGTGGGAGGTTTTGTAAGTTATTCAGCATAAAAGATGGTTAAACATCATTGGATGATAGAATCTTCAAAATTAGGAAGAAAAATGGTTCTGTGTGTTTGAAAGTTGGATAAAAATTTAAAGTTTTGGTTCATTGAACTAGTTTAGAATGATGGTTGGTCATGAAAAGTTTTGTACTTCACTTATCAAACTCTTACACACTATACAACGTCTAGCCAAAGAGGAGGCTTATGTTGAACTTTGTATGGGGTAGTGGCTACCAATTTTATATATAGACTCCTCACTAGATTGATCGGAAAGCGATTTCGCGAAAGTTGCAAACTCAGCAAATTGAGTGGGAAAATTAATCGCTTTTTTCAGTCACGCATGAGCTGCACATGGATTGTAGTTTTTTGAAAAGTATGATAAAGACAAATGTTGAGGCAAAGAGAGAGAGAGAGAGAGAGAGAAAAAAAAAATGTAATATTGTGATGAAAAATTTCCTAGACTACTATATTCTTTGGGTCCAGTTTTAAAATACACAGTAGAGTCATTGAGGTTGGCTTTTTACATTTTTTTTTTAGTAAAAAGGTTTTTATCGATTTCTCAATGTAACTTCATTATTTTTTATGATATTTGTTTGCAAAGTTTTTCATAACTGTCTTGTACATTCATATTTCAAATATACTTTGGGTTTTCTTGAAATATCTTGAAAACAAGTCAAGCTACGTAAGTAGCTTATAGAACCTTTTTTGTAGGAAATTAAATTCTCTATAAAAAAGGTCATTATAACTTTTCTTGTAAAATTTCTCATTTCAAAGATATCCGTTTTGGAAAGTTGGTGTTGTAAATTTTCCTGATATTAACATCCATAAAAATCATTTAACTTTGACGAGAAATTATTTTTATGATTTCTTTTTATTGAGTTTGAAATGAAAATAAATAAATAAACTCAACGAAAAAAA
The DNA here is from genome assembly GCA_028641665.1 of Chelonus formosanus. Classification (NCBI taxonomy): domain Eukaryota; kingdom Metazoa; phylum Arthropoda; class Insecta; order Hymenoptera; family Braconidae; genus Chelonus; species Chelonus formosanus. The sequence goes on from CM054000.1 coordinate 4,241,877, forward strand.
AAAAAATACCGAAAAATATTAGACTTTAGTTTCTGGTTGTAACAAACGCGAGATTGTTATTGCGAGGGTCTTATGAATATGTAAATTCTGGTCTGCTTTTCAGGGTAAAATTTAGTAGGTAGGGATGAAAAAGACAGAGAATGGTAGAATGCGTATAGACGAACTCTAACGAAATATCTTCCTACATTTTCCCCCATCGTCAAATTAGTTACGCCCGAAAGTAAGATTAGCGAATTTGTGATACGGTGACCTGAGCGCTTGCGGTTGTTTCCGGTTAGTTACGCATTATGCAGTGAAATATTAATTTTCTTTCGTGTAGATTTTAGAGGGGTTGCTTTCAAATAAAACGATATACATATTACATAGATTCAAGGATTTCCCTCATTATTTAAAGTGGTTTTTAAATTACCACATTACAAAAGAAGCATCAAAATTTTTATTTTTTTCCCGCAGGAAAGCACAACAGGCCCATTTCCAATTCAATACTGGCCCAATCTAAGCTAACACTGGCCCAGTTTTGGTTCAGATATTATCAATCAGACTGTTCTGCTAGGAATATTACAGTTTTCTTAGCAGGAAGTCAGACTGGCCCACAACTGACCCAACACTGGCCCAATCTAAACCAATTATTGGGCCTAATGTTGGTTTAGGTCCACCCAGTCATATATAAAGTCGTATATTTTCCTACTGGGGATATCACAATTTCTCAAGAGGAATGATGACTGGCCCAACACTGTCCCAGTCTAAGCCAATCATGATTGGACTCAATCCCGGACCAATTTTGCTTCTTGCTAAGGTTATTAAAAGCAGTAGACTAAAGTCCCCGTTGGGGAATTTTACCCAAGACTTCCATTAATATTGATTTCTCCACTATCCTTTGCTGGGTACATGAACAAAAAAAATAATCTCCAACGTCAGAAGAGTAAATATCATCAAGATTCGATTTGGATGAAATTTTTGTAAGATAACACACACATATATCCCAGAGTCTGTGTCACAAATCACTCTAAGCACCGTCCAACTTTAATCCGCGTTGGCTTTGCTAGGAAATTAGTCGTATCTTTTCCCTCCTTGATGTTTTCTTAAATCCAAATTTATCGCTCATTTCAAAGCGTACGTCTGGCCTCTAGCGCGTCTTAAAGCCTGAGATGATGCGATAAATCAAGTAGCCATTTTATTACATCCAATCGGGCTACTATTTATTGAACTCTTTTTATTCTTGGGAGGGGGTTTTTTTTTTTTTTTAAACCAGGCCTCCAGTACTTCCGGCCACTTTTCAAGTGGTCTCGTGCTAGTGATGCCAAACGTTGCAGAAAGGAAAAGGAAATAAATAAAACACTAGATATTTTATAATCAAAGGGTTTATCGCGTGTTTACGTAACATTTTGGTTTGAACCCTTTAGCTCTTGTGAACTGCACCCTCTAGCTAACAAAATCCATACCCTCGCCAAATGCAAGCTCTTTAGTATTTGCAATCATGCTGAATGTCAACGATAATGTCCGAAACATAAGCAAAGAACAAATACAAATATCTAAAGTCAAATAGATATTATATAGGGGCATGTGGATAATTGGATTTTATGCTTGGAAAATTAATAATGATTAAAAAGAATGAAAAATAATGGAATAATTGTAAATAGTGCTTTTGATCGTTATTGAACTATCAGATTGGATTAAATTAAATGAAACCTTTTATTAACAATTTTTTTTTAACCTCAAAACATGTGCTAACTTCACATTTATTAAGAATTAATTGCCAGTCATGCACTAGAATGTTATCATATGTTATTGACTATACTTTTATAATGAACTTTTATTCCAGTTTGTGATAATATTTATATTCAGAACCCTTCAAATGATTATTTTTATTCCATTGAATTGATACAATTGATTTATTGCATTAATGGAAAATATTTAATTAATACTTACATATGAGATATGAGAAAGAGGATTTTTTTTTTATCATTAAGACCAAGTTTAATTTCATATCAATAATTAACTACACGTGAATAATTTCTACAACTTCCGACATTCATTTATAAATGAAAATTATCGATTGCTTGGCTGGAATTTGATCTGAAATTGAAGTAAAGGGAGACGTCAATTGATGTGAGGTTTGTAGGTCTAGGATGTTAATTATTGCGCACGATGTATACCATCATATTGTGGCTTCCGACTATGGTATTGCAGAATCACGATTCTCAATCGTTCGACGTTCCTCCATGATTATTCAACCTGAGAGTTAAATGAATAGCGAAGCATGTCTACCTCCATTAAATTGAAAATCAATCCTTTTTATCATTAAGGAGAAAAATTATACTGCATTATGAATTTCAAGGGTCTGTCTGTCTGTCTGTCCGAGGTAATTTCGGAAATGGCTGAACCGATTTCGATGAAACTTTGGTGACATGAAGAGGGAGATGTTGGGAGTAAAATAGGCTACTTTTTATTCATGTAAATCATTTACAATAATTGAATTTTTTATAAACAATTGAAAACAGGATCTATATAATATACTTGAGTTCTGTCAATGCGTAATTTTTTCTTTTACTGAAATAAAGTTACTAACTAAAACTTAACATGAATAGAAACTCTGTTCGTTTATAAGCATTGAATTGTTGTAAAGGAGCCGAAAATTTCATAATAATATTTGAATTTTGTTCTGGTCTGATAAAGTGGATGGTGGAAGGTAGAGAAAGAATGTGGATTTCAATTTATTAACGATCGAAAATAATACATTTATTGTAAGTCAAAACCCAAAAATAAGTATACACAAAGAGTGTAATATAGTTTTATATTCACGAGAATAACGATAGCACAACTGATTAGCGGGAACGCTATCGCGGAACTAAACTTTATTATAGTAAACAGGTCATTTCTGTGTCTTTATTTTGATTCGGTAAACAAGTCTCTTCATACACTAACACCTTATCACACAGACTACGTGTGGATTGCCAAAATAGAAATGTACATTTCTAACTATTTCCAATGCTTACGAATTTATTACTTTGTTTCGATCTTATCACAAGGCAATACGTATCTGGAATTGGCTCGTTTAAACTACGAAATTAATCATCAAAATATTTTTTGATCAATCTATTTCTCGGTAATGTAATCATGCACATTACGCGGACGAAGTCGCGGGAATCAGTTAGTTTATTTATAAATAAAAACATTCTTGAATTTTCTACAACCTTTTGATTTTGAAAAGAGCTTTTGGTTAAATATTTGCTGAATTATTTTCAATTGATTCAATGAAAATCAAGCTGATTTTTTTTTGCAATATCTTTTTTTCAGCCTCAAAATAATGCTTCCAAATCAATGTATAGATGTTAAAATATTCAAACGTATTGAATATATTGAATGAGCGAATTCATAGTGTGGCTTATCCAAAACAAGCCTATCGATTGAAGTGTGGTTTGAAATGACCTAATTCTCAAACATCCGTTGAATTTCCTGTATTTTCTGATGTGAATGTGCAACGTAGTTTTGGGATCATGTAACGAGCCGATGTGAATCTACGACAATTCAAATGTATGAGTGCGTGCTTGGGTTCGTGACATATCGATGGATAAACGCGTCGCGTTACGTGATCACCCGGATAGAACTTGAAAGCCCTCTGGCATCAGGATCACGCAACATCGAATAATGACCAACTCTGTAGTTGTGGATTAGCAAATCCCGCACGGAATTAGGTTTACCACGACAAGGACCAGTCGTTACATTGGAAGCTGCAGCTAAATTTTGGCTATTGATCGTGTTGAAGACTTTGGTGGCTTTTACCGTAGGATAAAGACCAGTTCCGGGGATAAAATGATATCGTTATCAGGCCAAAAGTCAGGATCATAGCTTTTGTGATGGCATTGATAGTTTAATCAGTTGATCTTTCAGTTATCTGATGTTTAATTGTTTTTTTTTATTCTTTTAAACTTCTAGTATTTTATAATAATAATGAATTTTATTATTTCATCAATTAATTGCGACTTTTCTAGGTGCTTTTATTTTCGTTCTTCATCATTTCTTGTGTAGATTAATACCCTTTTAGTCTTTTGGACAAATATTGACTGTAAGTAGAAGAATAAAATTCTAAGAAACGTTGTTCCCCCACTCTTATGCTATTACTATTTCTATTAATAAACCAACTAAGAAGTACTCTCTTAAAAATAATCAGCTAGTATTGACTGAACATCAGTAACTATTTACTGAAGGCATCAGTCCCAATCGGGCCACTGATATTCAGTTAAGTTTAACTGAAAAATTCAGTCAAATTTTCACTGATGTAATTTGAGAGAGTATTCATTTAATAACGTTGATTCTGGCACAAAAAAGATGATTTTCTACTTGCAAACTTAATACTTTTTAACTTCTAGTCCAGGCAATGTGAATTTTAAATACAAAATTTTGTGGTACGAGTCGAGACCAATTGAAAAATTAATTATTCCGATAAATCCACATATTTTATGTATATCTCATAAATACAGCAAAAATCACCCATACTTGAATGGAAATAATTGTTTCATTTTATTTTAAGAAATATTTTCGTCACCTCACGTTTTTAATTTTCGATTTTATTCGTGAGATATTTGATTTCAAAAAGAAAAATAAATAATATAGCGTGGCAGCCATTTTTAGAGAAACAATTATGTCCATGTACCTCTTTTGTTAAAATGGATAAGTAATTATTCACTATTTGCAGTAATAATAATAGCACTAATTCAACCAGTGATGGTTTTACAATTGCAAATCAGTGAGTATACACTGTTTTACACTGATTCATTTTAAAAGACAATTAAGACATAGTTTGAAGTTTTTTATTACTAACTTTGATAGGAACGGTTGAGAGAAAAAAATTAATTATTCTTAGAAAGATAAATGAAGTATTTTTTAAAACATACATTTCCTTAATAATGTAAAAATGATTTCCTTAATTAACATCTTAATATACAACATTATTTTCAAATGTATACATTGAATGTCTGTGTTCACAAAAGTATTTACTTCATATTTAGTTGTGTATTAAATTAGCTAAAGTTTGTTGGCTTGTTCTAGAATTGTTTAACAGTTTGTTTGTTGGAATTACATTGAAGACTTAGCAATTTAGCTGTTATAGTCTATAGTAAACTTAAGAGCTATGAATTAATTATTCACTTGTTATTAGGAAAATTTAAATATAATAAAAAGTTCATGTGTTTGATGAGTGTAAAGAAATTTATAGGCTTGGGTTTATTTTAGTGTAAGTTGGGTACGAGGAAATGAACGTTGAGTAGAACGTATGAAATATTAATAAATCGTCATTGGGTGGAAAAACTTGATAATCCAGTAGAAGTTTTCTTCAGGTAAAATATATTCACAAACTTTCCAGACTCACTTATATTACTAGAGAACTGTGTGATTTTAGACTCACTCGCCATCTTCTCTCTCTCTCTCTCTCTCAGTGTTATCTCTATGATGAAACGACTTTATTTTGAAATTAAACGCAAGACTAAGAGAAAGATTTTCATCAAAATCTATGTAATCTTATAAATTATTCATCAATCTTAGCAAGTACTTAAACCAAACAAAAAATAAAAATGAAATATGATGCTGATTGTTTCATTGTAGAGAATTTCATTACAAGCTTTCATATTTTTTAATCTTCCTGAAAAGTTTGGGAATTTTTTGTATTCTAGAGCCATTTATAAATGTTTAATGAAATTAAGTGTAAATTTTTATCCCGAAATATTTAATATTAATAATGTTATAAATATTTCAAACATTTCAAGTAGGTCAGGTCAAACAAAAATTTTATTCAATCCAAATTAATTCATCAAAATAAATAATCAGGATATAATCAATTCTATTTAAAAGATTATTAAGTATCTAATTAATAATAAAAATATTTTTTTATGTTAGATAGTATTATCTTCCATATAAATAAAATTAGAATGTCCGTCTGTGATTTTGAAAAAACTGCCTCAAACTAAACTCATAGGGTTATTCGCATCATAGCAAATCTCAAATTTAGAAGTGTTTTAATTTAATGCACTTAAAGTCTTTTAAAATAACGTTACCCATGTGATTAACATTTTAGTCACTTTTTAAACACTATCAAGTATCTAAAAAATGACTAAAATGTTCATCAAATAAATGACGTCGTTTTAAAACACTTCAGATGCATTGAAGTAAAACACTATAATTTTCAGTGATGCTGTTAACCGAAACATGTTTTATGGATTGGCACAACGATATAAGCATATTGTAATGCCTCATAACAATGAAAAGGGGTGTGTAGGAGACTAAAATCAATTGCTGATATTTCAAAAATAATTTATAGAAACATTTAACACTAGAAACACTGTAAATTTTAGTATTTTATTGTCTCGATTTCGAAACACTTAAAAACGTTTTAAAAACAACCCAATGTTAATTAAACGAGTGACGTTATATTTAAACACTTTTAATGTTTTAAAATAAATCACTATAATTTACAGTGAAGACGGTACATCTTGATACGTCTAGAAGCGCAGATGGATTAATTTTGTCCAATTCTTTATTCGCTACAGTAATGTGAAGATCTGTACACATTTAAAATTCATAATTATGATAGTATGTTTTTATTAAAAATTTTTCGAATAACAAAACTTTTACTTGAGCATGAAAAACATTAAAATGAGTCAAATTTGGGACACCCACTTTTCTAGTGTTAAAACACTTCAGTGTTTATATTAATTAATATAAAGTAAAAGTATCAAATACGACCCAGCTAAGCTTTCTAAATATTAATTTAATTTAACTAAGGCATTGGTAGAACAAAATAATAATTAGCTAATGCTTTTAAAATCAAAATAGGTCATTGAATCATGATTTGTTATTGTAAATAAACAAAATGATTATATCTAGGTTGTAAATTGGGAGTTGGTTACTTGATTCATTTAAAAAAGTAATAGATGCAAAATTTTTAAGTTAGCTTTTACGTAAGTATAATTTCTTAATAGTTTTAAATAACGTTCGAATGATCCTAATATCGACTAGTGGTTGTTATACAGCAAAATCATCAATAAAGCAATGCCCATTATATTTTACTAATTACTGATCACAAAAATCTTATTAATTTTAAGTTGGCAATTTTTTCTAAGTAGTTCAATAATAAATAAATCTAAAATATTGCTAACATTTATGATTAAATGGTTAAATTTAAATTTATATCTATTTTTGTTAGGCGCTTATTTTAAGGATTTTTACGATACAATGGCGTCCACTGCAAATCCAAGTGTTTGGCAACTAAACATTTAAAGTGTTTGCAATGTTAAACATCATAAACAAACTATGGTAATTTTTTAGACGAATTTTAAACGTTTCTTGCTGTCTCCCAAAATACTATAGTTTGTTTATGGTGTTCATCATTGTAAACACTTAGGTGGTTAATTATAAAACACTTTAAATGTTTTATTACTAAACACCCAAATTTTTCGGGATTTGCAGTGGTCAAAATGACTTCCGACCACTGTAATATTTTTATTTTCAATATTAAAAAAATATTTTCAGTTTTTTTTTGGTTTTAAATGAAACTTTAAAAATCAATCTATGCATATAATTAAAAATAAAATGTCTACAGATATTTGTTGAATAGATATTTACAAAGAAACATAACGGTTGGATTTAGGTACTAGGTCAGCAATAGAAGACTTTACTTTATATTAGTTTTTATATTAATTAATATCGTAATTAATTACGAAATATATATTGCCGGAAAAGGGTTAAAATGTAAATGACTATTCTCAGAATTACAATGAATTTGCTAATTTTTTTGTTCAAATTTTACGGAGACAAAATTGCGGATGAAGGCTAGTTATAAATATTTCTTCTAATTTAAAGATGTAAATAAAAAATGTGGTAGTTTGTTTCAGCAAAAGCCATTAATCAAAAGGTCATAAGATAGTGAAAAAATATCTTATTTCTCGTTTAGAAAATACTAAATGACATTTAAAAGTTAAAAATAATGAGAAAAATTGTTATTTTTTTCTACAAACATCTTCAATAAACAGTCGTAAATCGAGTTGGGTGATATATTACATGACGTAACTCCATCTTTTTCTTTTTCTATTAATAAAAGTACTGAAATAATCCCTTCAGCTTAATCCCTTCATTGTATGTATGACCACTACTTTCACGACGTCTCTAATATCATGCATAAGTGACACTTCCATAGATAGAAGTAGAGCATGGCAACAGAAGCGGAACGATAAACCTATAGGAAAAGAAAAAAAAAAGACGAAAGAGCAGACCTATGAAGAAAAGAAGGAATAGTGCATTAGCTATCAACCCTTGCCGTTGAAATATGAAAGCTTCTCTCAGGCACAGCTGGTTAGAGTTTGAGGGCAACCTGCAAGCCTTCGCGATAATGTTTCATCTGATCGATACGTCGATGGACTATAGACTCGACGACGGCAGCTTTACTTTGAGATAGCCCGTTCGAGAAATCGTTTCTCCAACGCGCAAACGCTTGCTTTCATCTATGTACCTACTCTTTACTCCTCTATGGTGCTGGTCGAAAGCTTTAACCATTCCACCGACTACTCCAACGTTACACCAACCCCAACCACTCTCTCACTATCGATCCTGTCTATTTTGACTGCTTTTCATTTCTATCTCAACTTAGATATTCCATTATTATAATTAACTTTATTATTATTATCTCTAACTTGCAATTATCAACTTCAAACCAAACTGGACATTTTGCGGTATCAAGTTTACACTGTAGTATGTTTGACTTTCGAAACTTTACAACTATTTTAGTTTTATTTTTTTGTTTAGAAAGTATTTGTGAATGTTAACTTTATTAAACTTTATTATTCGGGGGGATTTTTTTTTAAAATCTTTGTAGGATAAAACAAGATAGGGTAAAGGGAGGTTTATTGATAATACAGGCAATTTAGTGATAGACTTTTAAAAGTCTTCCAAAATATTACCTATGGCCGCTATTTTATGTAATAATGTGTCTTATCCTACGTCTTGTCCACCTCTGTAGTAAATCGGTTGCATTATACTGCATTACTGCGTATCACCAATAAACTTCCCTTTATCTTATACGATATGTTATGAATATTAAAATTATGGAATATTTACTTTTCTTTGAGATAGTTATCCTGTGAGAGTGATTCCTTATAGTTTTTTTAAACTGTATTATTTTTATAGAATAACAAAAAATAAACATCTTTTTCCTTTGAACAAAAAAGATCTGACGACTCGAAATGAAGATATTTGGAATGAAAGGTTGCGATTTTACCATGCAGTCTAATGGTAGAAGGTAACTCGTGATAGTTTTTCAATAAATATTCCAAAAATGGAATTTACGATTACGTTTAAAAAAAATCCGAAAATCAATGAATATGTAATGAATGCTTCAGTGAAATTTCATACAATTTTTACGTTCAATTATTGAACAGAAAATTATTAAAATGAATTATTCGACAAATAAATGTAAGAATAGTAATATGGTGGTACATACATATAAGTAATGTCGATGTATTGGTACAGATCCGTACAAAGAATTGTTTCAAATTGTAGAAAAATAATTATTAATAATACTTTATAGATATTATTGAATATTATTGATATAATTACACGAAAGTTTGGATATTTTTTTTCATATATAATTAATTCTATTTGGCTATGGCATAATGAATTTTGATACGACCTCGTAGAGAATAACTACGTTAAATATTTAATTTTGAAGATAATTTTATGTAATTTTATTCTTTAAAAGTGTCGCTATAATTTCGAGACTTTAAATTCATTTTTAAAAATTAATTCTTATATATCTTTATTCTACGACTAAATTTAAAAGTCAGTTTCAACTTCAACAACTTTGATGTTTCCATTACCATCTGCCATTTAATTCCATTTTAAAAATTATCATCAACCTCATCAAAGAATTTGATGTTTTAAACTGATTTGAAGAATCTTTATTTCATCGTCAATGGTATCATAATATTTTACAAAATCATTTAAAAACTTTTAATTAGGATTTGAACTCTAGTATTTTAAAATACAGCTTAGAAGTTATAAATGGAATTTTATCATTTTCGAAATTCTCTCTCGAGATTACTTTTCTATTTTTTAAAAGTTTCTGAAAAAAATAACTTTTAGTAATAATTATTAAACTAAATCCTTGCATTTTATTATCATTCTTTCATAACTTTATTCAAAACATATTTAGTAATTATTTAGAAATATTTAAATACATACTGATTTTTGATATTTTTTTTTTATTTACTGTAAATACCAATAGTTAATACTCTATTTTCTAAATGTATCTAAAAATCATTCATCAAAACCCAGTATTTTTAAGACCAATATTAAATAACCTTCAAAAGGTTTAATCAAAAAAAGTTATACTCAGCTAGAAACATTGATAGACTTGACTCTCTAAAATGATAACAAAAATAACATGTATCAGTTGGATATTTTTCTTGGGGTAGACTAGACTATAGGGGGGATTGTGTATGCAGAGAGAGAGAGAGAGAGAGAGAGATCGAAATAGACAAGTTTGGTAGTCATGGGATGCATTTTTGGCAAGCGCACATGAGCACTAGCGAATTATGCCAAATCTTTGGCATAGAAAATTCGTGGCACGATGTGGAAATGTATTGAGGTACGTACCCTTTGCATACCGACCATGCCACGACTGCTGATAAGTTTGCAAATCTAGTTCCAGTCTAGTGGAGATGGGTTTTGAGAGATTCGCGATCCATAGAGTTTTGATGATCAAACAACAATAACTAAATTTTCATTTTAAAAAATCACTTTTCTATGTGATATTGTTAGACAGATTATTTTTAGCCAAAAACTAATCATCACAGTAGAAAGAACACCCAATTTCCGTTTATTTGAATACCAACATGACATATTCATTCTCAAAAAGTGTCCCATCACAATGGGACAGTGTGCTTGATGCAAGCATATCAATGTAGGTATTCATTCTTCAGGAAATTAAACGTAGAATTAAACAAAAACATTCATTTGTGCTTTTGTGTTGGTCGGTTCCTGACTATGTTTATTTTTTGTCAAAGCAGCTTATGTAGAAAAGCACGTTGTTTTCTGTTCACATGTTATTTTTCCTTTCCAAAATAGATATTAACTTTTTTTTTTTCATCCCCATGACAAAGCTAGTTTATTTAAAAAACAGCGTGTAGATTAGCTATACAATGGTACGGCAACAGAAAATAAGTTAGAGAATTTTAGTATATCCCAGGTGTCATAATGTCTACTACTATATTTGAGACATATACGCACGTGTATACAAATTCAATTCAGAGACTGTGAGATGTCCCACTTATTTCGTTACCCAATTCACCATCGAGGCGTCAATCATCTGCACAGTAGCATCAGAGAGATTAGGGTGACGAAGGCAAACAAAAGAGACGTGTGAAAGCCATCGTCTGAGATGGAGAGGGTGCTTTAAAAATATTGATTGGTCTTTTATTTGACCTAGAACTCTATAGAATGACAGAAATATTACTGAAGGGTTACACTAGAGGCCTTTGAGATTTTTTTTAAACGTGTTGTTTTGTGTACAAGGTTTGTAAGAGATTGAATAATAGGGAATTAGGTTCAAGTTCAGTGTCATTATTAATTATTTTTTTATCAACATTATTGTTTCGTCAACACAGTGTCCAACATTATCAAACAATTACGAATAATAATAATAGTAATGTAAAATATAACGTAATAATAACTCCAAGGAATATAAGAAAAGGATTAAAACGTTTATTAAATCAAATGAAAGATCTTTTTGACAGGAAAAGAGTCTAATCAGCTCAAGTCTCAGTCAGAAATTAGAGATAAACAAACTCTCTTCTCGTTGCTATAAACAATCTAATCATCAGGTAATCGTCGTCAACTAAGAAACTGTCGGTAATCAATTAATACACAGATGGAGATATTCACATATTTTACAATTATAATAATAATAATATTTTAATGCTCTTGTAAGTATCAATATGTTGAAGTTATTTAGGTCATGATGTTTATGATGAATATTTTTATTCAAATTTAAATAAAATTGATAGGGTATTCACGAGTTTAGAATAGTTTGAATGGTAGGTCATTTAATGTGCAGCTTGAAGGTCTAGGGTTGATCTCCAGATCTACTTTAAAACAATTGGTTCGGTAGAAATTAATTTTTTTTGTAATATTTTTGAATAGAATTAGGAATTACTCGGAAACTTTTAGTCAAGATGTGAAAAATATTAATTGAAAAGGAATGTAAAAGTAGAAATTTTATATTAGAAAATGATGGGAAATCGAAAATTAAAATATTGAAATTATTAATTGGCAAGCAATGAAAAATGTAAGATTAAAAAATTTTAATACAATTTAATATTCAATAATCAAATGTTATATGTAGGGTAAAAGGAGTTTATTGAGTGATAGACTCTTAAAACTCTTCTAAAACGAAATTTTAAAATTACTAATGGATGAAAAATGTATAATTGAAATTCTAAAATTCAAAATTACACAATAAATGACTAATTTGAGCACAAAAATTTTGAATTACTGAGTAATCAGCAAAATAGAAACAAAGTGATAAATAAAAGGGGTTAAAAAAAATCATAAAGAGGGTTCACGACAGTTCAATTAGGGTTTATTCTATTGTCTGAACATTTCTTTATTGAAACAAACTTATTTTGAGAGACTTCACTATGGTCCAGACATGATTTAGGATCTTTAATTACACGTAAATCGATTCGCAAAAGTAAAGGGAGTAATAAAATATTGTAAAATATGTGAATGTTTCCATCTATCATTTAATTGACTAACGACAGTTTGTTAGTTGACGACATTTGCTTGACGATTAAAATTGTTCATAGCAACGAGGAGAGAATTTGGTCATCTTGAATTTAGTACTGCAAATCGTAGTGTTTTAATTGAAAACACTTAAAGTATTTTAAAATGACGTCATCCATTTGATTAACATTGTAGTCACTTTTTAAACACTTCCAAGTGCATTTAAAGTTACTACAATGTTAATCAAATTGGTGACGTCATTTTAAAACACTTTAAGTGCATTAAAATAAAACACTTTCAAATTGAAGATTGGCAGTGATGAGACTAGCATTAATGAGACGTCATTTTAGATTCTGTATATTGAATCTGTTAATTTAATAAACTTTCTTTCTTAATATCTGTTCTTTCAATCTTATATTTTACAATATTATAAGAGTAGTTTACGACATTCAGAGACAGTTTCCTCTATCATTTTTGGTTCCTATAAGTGCTTAGACAGTTCTTGAGATGCTTCTTTTTTTTACTTTCATTTTTCGTTCATGAAACGTTTAAAACTTCAGTTCCATAAGAATTATTTATTCCAAAAAGCTCAAAGAGCTCTTTCGTCTATATACAACCAATCACAACGTACTTCACGAATAAACTATTGCTGTCTTATATATCTCATGCTTGTACTATTATTATGTATCTGTGGCCTTAGTCTGGCTTTGCTATTAGGTCTATGTAAATATTTAAATAAATAAATAGGAAACAAGACTGACTTGAATTATTATTACCAAGAAGTTTTCTGCTGAAATAAAAAAGACTGTTACTCAGCATTGGTCCATGGTTGGACTCAGACTAGCATGATGTTAGGTCAAGAATGGGTTTGTTCAACCTTCTTCCTACAAATTAAAAACGTCTCCTATTCCGATTAATCCTTAGTTCACCATAAATGTTAAAACAACTTTGATTTAAAAATTTCTTTCAATATAGCAGTGTATTAATTACCAAACAAAATTATCCTGTACCAGTCATTGAGTCGTCTATTCAAAGTTATTACGGTTGAAGCTCCAATTTTATATATTGACCTCATTCTTCATTAAGCACAAAGTTAAAATGTGTATTTAATCGAGAAGAAATTAATAATCGAATGGCTTTGAATAAATATTTATTCACCAACTCTAGCTCGTTTTTCTTTGTGGTTGTATTTTCGATTACACCTACTACGTGTGTTGATTGGTTAAAAACAATGGTTGGCTCGAAATTATTTGAAATTTCCAATTTAACCAGGATTCATTTTCGACTGATTTCAATGTCATCCATGGTGTATAGCCCTGATACCCTATCAACTTTCAACGATATCCAGAGGCATTCGAGTACCAAATTCCGATAGAATTATCCCACCCTATCTCCAGGCCATATTCTCGCCCGATTTCGTCCAATCGTAACCAACAATTTCTCTCTATCTCTCACACTTTTGCTATATATCTCTTTTCCTAAAATCTATCCTTATTTTTCTCTTTCTCTCCCTTTTTCTTATTTCACTCTTTACTCATCTCTCTATCCTTACGCTATAAATTTTCTTTCCCTGGAAAATTCATCCCTTGAAAAGTCGCGCATTTTCGCATTCCAGTCACGTTGGATTTCCCTATTTATTGCGCCTTTTTTTCGGATCACCGAATGTACCTTAAATCATTTTAGACTTGTGTAAGTTTGTTCAACATTTCTTTTTTTTTTTTTTTTTCGTAATTTATTTTTATTTACCTTCGTTGCGTAGATAACCAGTAGATTCTTTTTTATTATTTTATTCTCTAGCTCGAAATTTACTATATAAAAAATATTTTTTAACAGTTAATAAATCTTCTTGATTATTAAGGAATATTATGTGACTAATACAATTCATATTTTATTGTAGATTATATGGTTTTTTTTTTTTAAATAAAATAACATAACATTCGAATGAGGTCAGGATTTAATTTTATTTCATGCATAAAGGAAAGTCACCAAATATGGAATAGTATCCTAATATGAAATACTTTCATTTGATTGAAGGCTGTTAATTACTATATTTAAATGTATGACTGATTAGTACAAGCATTAAACTGATTTAATTAATATAAAGTTCTTTTTTATATCCCCCAAAAAAATAGTATTCCATATTTGGTGATTTTCTTGTATTTCTATTAATAAAAGAGATGCATGAAGCAAAAAGTGAGGTTATAAAGAGTGAATTGATAAATATGACAGTTCTGGTTGATATAAGGTTAGGTGGCGCTGCAATCGCCGGTTTATTAATTGATAAAAAATATTTCTTTACGATAAAATGAGATTTATTTATTATAAAACCACTAATTTGTTCATAACTAAGATTTGTTTATTGTTATAAAATATTTATTAACATTCAAAAAATCATTTTTCAACACCAATAAATCTCTACTATCAGTGTACATATTTATTTTTTTTTTACTTCTCTCTTTTTATGTCAAGACTTATCTAAGCTTCCTCAAACTAATGAATTTTATTTTTTACATATGATTAGGATATCAGTAGCTGATGGTGTCGCATATGGTGGGCGTTATAACAAATTGTGATCACTAGATAAATAAATAAATTTTACACCAAATAGGATAACAGTTACCTTATGTTCAATATTTTTTATTTTATTTTTTCTTGGCTTCCTTTCTATCTTTATAGAAGCGAGAAAAAAATTTGTGGGTGGGCTGCATGTTCTCTGTAGGGCTGCGAGTAGATAAGGTGTCCATTCGAGCGTCTAGCACTTAAAAATCCCATTAAAACGATCGGCTCAAGAATTTCTAGAGGCCGACAAAAAGTGACTGGGGTGTGATGAGAAAAGAATGATGAAGATACTAGAGTCGTTGGTCAAAGGTTATCATCTAGGCATTGATAATTTTATTATTCGTTGTATTGAATGAAAAATTGTTGCTTTTTATTTAATTCAACATTATTCATTCCCTCTGTTTTTATTTATTAAAGATAAACATATTAATATTCAGTATTTTATGAACGATAAATTTTTAATCTAATTATTAACTACAAAGGAAATATGAATTTATGAAAAATAGTGGAAAAGAATTTTTTTAATTTCGCGGTTAACCTTCAGTCGCCTTGAGCATTCGATAATATTCCCACCTTTCTTGCGGTGAGAATTGGAATTTTTCCGGGGAGCTTTTTCTCTCTGAAGCTTTTATTTTCCCTTGTCTCGACGCCCGAGCCGCCAAGCAAATTCTTCTGGAAGACCGCGAATGCTATCGAACGGGTTGCCATCAAAGGAATTCTAGGGGCTACGGATCGAAGGGTGATGCAGGTGTTAATGAAGGCAGCTCAAAGAACGTTTGAGCTTGAGTGAAGTGGAGCAAAAAAATAATAAGGTCCTAGAAATGTAGGGAAAAAGATAAAAGAAAAGTTTGCCTAATTTTTCATTATTGTTTTTTTTTTTTATATCAATCATTCTTTTTATTTAAAAAATTTTTTTTTGCAAATCTAAAAATATGAGCTTTAACTACATTTTAAGAGCTTTAAAACGCGCTCTGGTTAGCCAGAATTCGATAATTATTGACAAAGATATGGATTTTTGAAAATTGAGAGTGCACTGCAAATCTCAAATTCGGCAGTGTTTTATTTTAATGTACTTAAAGTGTTTTAAAATGACATCACCTATTTGATTAACATTATAGTTACTTTTGAGATACTTGGAAGAGTTAAAAAAGTGACTGAAATGTAAATCACATTGATGAAGTCATTTTTAAACACTTTAAGTGCATTAAAATAAAATACTACGATTTTCAGTGTGATGACTTAATCTTAAGCTTTATTAAACCAATTAAAATTTTTATCTAATTAAAATATTTTTTTCTGTTTCAGGTGAGTTAAATTTCTGTTAATGTCATCAGATTGGTAATTATAAACTCATTAATTATCGTTTCATTTATTATTAAATTTAAAAAAATAAGTACACTGATAGAAGGATGCCTTTTAAAGGTATCATAATTTGTTGGCAGCTAATAAATATGTTATTTGAAAAAGAAATAAAATAAACATTTTTTAACAGTTAAGAAAAATATTTATTTGGCTTAATGAATTATTTTTTAGCTACTAACAAATATTTATTGCTTACCTAAATACTATGATTAAACTATATGGTAAGGGAAATTGACGGTAAAGTATAATCAAGTGTTAGGTTATATAACGAAATAACTTTTATTTATTAAAAATTTTCAAATAAAAATTAAAATTCAACGGTTTTTTAATTATTAATATTAATCGTTTTTTCAAACAATATCTCAACGAATAATTACATTATAATCATTTAACATAAGATAACTTTTCAAAAAAGATTTATTAACTAAAAATAAATCGTTATTTGTATCAAACGAATGCTGAAAAATAATTTTAATGAATTCATTCGGTCCCATGAAATAAATCCTTCTATCAGTGTAGTTAGTTCAAATTCTAGAGTAGATAAATATTAAAATTTTTATCAAAAACATCTTTATTAATATCAATAAATAACTTGAAAGTTATTCAAATATTAGGTCACCGATATAACGTAGTCGATTAAAAAATATACATGTAGTAGCTCAAGTGGATGTCTAATAGAATAATTATACTCAATTGAGAATACGAAAGAGATATATCGAGCACTTGAAGAAACATTCCATTGATAATATCTACATTACACTCAACATCAAAGAATATCACTATTTTTATGACAAAAAATTTTTGTTTTCTATTGCTAATAAAACGTACAAATATTCTCTTTTATTTATGTGTCTGTAGTAATACGATTGAGAGCATAATTTAAAAATTACACAAATCCTAAATCTTATTTATTGTTACTTAAAAGGCACAATAGAAAGTGATCATAGTGGATTATCAATCCATAAGATCTATGCTTTATAGCTCGCAAACGGAATTGATGGACGAAATTAAATAAATCAAAAAATAGTGATGCTGATACGAAAAGAGGGTTAGCAAAGAGGGTTCAAAATTTCTCTTCTCTTTGCTCTTATCTCCCTGTCTGTATCAACGAACGTCCTGGGGATCGTCCCCACGCTCCAGGGATTTTCTCTTTACGAGTTTCCCAACCCAACGGAAAAGTCCTTTACTGAAGAAGAGCAACTTTAGGATTCCAAGTCCCATCACTCTCAAAACCCATGCAATGGCTTCTCCGAATTTGCCCTTGAGCTTTTTTTTTTTTTTTTTTTAACATAAAGAAAAGTGTCTTCAAAGCTTCGATCAAAGCAAAAGCATTAGAGGATAAAGAATCTTTGAATCTTTACGTTTAGATTAATTTAGAAAGTCATTTTGAGATTAATTGCAGTCAAAGACTGATTTAATGACTTAAAAATTCAATCATATCAAAAATTAATTCAATTTTTGATAAGATTCTCAATAACATTCATGGAAATGATATAAAATATTGAATGATTTGGAAAGAGCACTAGATTTCCGTTAAAATAAGTACCCACAAGCCTTACATTACTTCAAAAAAAAAATAAAGTCTTTATTATCCTGTAATTCCAGGATATTTTTAATTTTAGAGCAAAGTATGCTATGTTGGTACTCATTTTAACGAGAATTTCATCCTAAACACAATTATGTTGTCAAAGAATCTCTAAGAATATTTTATTTCTAAGTTTTCCGGGAAATTGTAAAGTATTGAATAGTTTTTCTTCAATAAATGGATATAACAGTAGTAATCTTGTTACAAAAATAATCTTTTTTCAATTTTTTATCAAGCATAAAGCATTCAGTTCCCTGAAGGCTCGGGAAAAAAATATTTCATAAGCAATAAAATATGAATGTAACAGATCGCAGAGATTGGACAAAATAACCGACCTATACATACTCATAGCTACTGTATTCACAGATAGATATTCAGAACTCATTTACGTCATCAAACTAGAGGTCATATGAATGACACAAGCCTTCAAAGAACAGTCTATTGGGACACCGTGCGTAAATGTAGAGAACGTGTACTCGCAATCAGGCGAGAACAACTGAACCACTAGCTTTTGTAACAATACAACACGAATGTAAAATAAAACATAGACACAAGGGTTGTACTAAAACATACAGAGACAAACTATTCCCAAGGTGATCATACACCCACATTCGGAATACATTCTATCTGCCCCAGAGAGCGGCAAGCGATAGCTGATAGCGTCGCTTTGACATCACCCAACCCAAGTGTCTGAATCGCGTCCCTACAGTAACGCACCCACCCCTCTATTCCAATGTCCAGATAATTCCCGCGACGGAACGTTGGACCGAAAGCACACACAAGAATTAAATCGACTGGATTTTAACCCTCCGGGACTATTATCGATTAATGTGACCAGAATTGCCAAGTAAACACGAGTTATCAGACACTTCATCATACGATTTACTGGAAATTGACTCTAAAGGGAAAAAAAATAACTATAATTTTACAATTACTAGCTACTGAAGTATAAATTCAAATATTTTTCAATACCTACACTGATGGAAGAGATTTGTAATAATAAAGGAAGCTTCACTGCAAATTCGGCAGTGTCTTATTTTAATGCATTTAAAGTATTTTGAAATGACGTCAACCATTTGATTGACATTGCAGTCACTTTTTAAACACTTCCAAGTGTCTTAAAAGTTACTACAATGTTAATCAAATAGGTAACGTCATTTTAAAACACTTTAAGTACATTGAAATAAGACACTAAGATTTGCAGTGTTCTCAACTGTTAAAAAATATTTATTAATAGTTAAAAAATCTTCTCAACTATTATGGAATATTGTGTGAACAATACTATTCATATTTTATTGTGAATTATATGGTTTGTTTAATATAAAATGACGTAACATTCGAATGAGGTTAGGTTTGGTTTTATTTCATGCATATTTCTATTAATAAAAGATATGCATGAAGCAAAAAGTGAGGTTACAAAAGGTGAATTGATAAATATGACAGTTCTGGTTGATATAAGGTTAGGGGACGCTGCGATAGCTGGTTTATTAATTGTTAAAAAATTAATGACTGTTTAAATACCAATTGTTTTGCTTTAACAAAAGTTATGATATCCGTCTTTTAACCATTTGTGCTTTAATACTCTAAGTATCCTGTATAGAATGTAATTATAGTTCCTTCTGGTTTTTTCTTTTCTTGCTTAATTTTGTTAATGTAATGCTATTTTAGTTAAACCGTGGTGACACATATATAGTATTCAAACTTCACGCCATATTGGAAAATGTAAAAAGTGCAATAATGTGAACAATGACTTTGTAAAGACTAGGCGATATGGGCCAAGATCTTGTGCCTTCTCCACTCCTTTTCTCTCTTAAACAAAAAAAAAAAGAAATTGTTAAAAAATGTTATTTAACTGTTTAAAAATATTTCTTTACAATAAAATGAAATTTATTTGTTATAATGCCACTAATGTGTTCATAACTAAGGCTTTTTTTTTATTTAAAATATACATATTGTTTTTTACGGTATCTTAATAATAAATTACAACATTCTAGAATGTACTTACATAGGCTTAGACTCATACTTTAGACAACCTCCCATTTGTTACTCTGTAATTGTGTAAAAAAAAATTCCATTAATAATTATTGAATTTTAGAGTAACTTTGTATCATAATTTTCATCTTAAAATACTTCTTTTTATTGCAAATTTATGAAAAAAAAAAATTATATCAATAAAAAAATTTATGTGTATTAATAATCATCAAAAATTTTTTAATAAATAAAAACTCTTTTACATTTGATAAATATTTGTTTAATAATGCAATTGAACTATTAGCAATGTAAAAACATTTTTTTTTTTTTTTTTTCGTTTTTTACCATCAAAAAGAGGATTAAAATAATTTTTTAAAGGTTGGCTCATTTTTATGAGTACATAGTACTTTACAGCAGTTATTATTTCATTTTAAAAGTGTTTCAATAATTTTATATTATTTTTATTTCATTGAAAAATTCATTCACCACTCAAAAGAAGTATTATCTCATAAAAAATAAATACAATAAAAATTTCATCACTTTGAAATCATACTGTATTACAATAATAATCAATCAATAATTCGAAATAATTGTTATAAAACCGTATTACATCAACACCCACTTCCATAACAATTTTCTGCTCGATCAACCAAAAGGATTTATTTCCCATCATACTTCCGGGAGGGAAAAAAATGAGTCAAAAAATAAATTTCTACATGAATGAGATTATTCAAACTATAAATACAATGTCATTTAAATATTTAAAGTCATTGAATAATATCTATTCCATGGAGGATTATATAATAATCAGAATACTTGGGAGTAGCTTTATCGTTTTGACAAATCGTAACTATTAACCATCCTACAATCGGCGTGCATATGTCACTAAGAAGCAACCCAATAAACCACCCTATTTCATCTATTGTTCAATACGGGGATGGGAACGCTTTTTGCTTTTGCGTATGTCCCGATACGCCACAATATTACAACGAGGACGCCCTATCTAATTGTGATTCGACCAAAGTAACAGAAGTACCAGAAACCCAGGCCCCTGTGGAATTGTATTATACTAGAATTGGGGACCATGAAAGACATGAAATCATACCGGTTGGTCGATTTAATAATAAAACTTCAAATTCTAGCGATAATTCTACCCTACTTACCATGGAATTAATAACATAAAATAATAAGCCATGTTAAAAGTACGAAAATCATTAAAGGTAATTAAAAATAAATAACTCCATTGAATTCAGCATCAAATTTCCGCTGAAATGAGTACCCACATCACTATATTTGTGATATAAATTTTTGATGAAACAATATCATGTTTTCATTCAATCCTATATCTTGATCAAGTCATTCTACGAAAGCAATGGTTTCTAAAGCCATCTCGGTGATGGCCTAGGATCTAAGCCAAACATTTTGTCGACTTCTACTCATGCCTTGGGTCTAGATGATGGTCTGAGAACTATTTTCGACTGTTTTCTTTCGATTTCGGTCCTCCTGAGAGCAAAAGTATGATGTTCCAATGAAAACTAACATTTGAAGAAGTGAAAAAAAAATTCTGGGTTGATTTAATGTATATATTTATTCAATAAAAGAAGATGATTTGATGTTTGTCATTAGATTACAAGTTAAAAAATGGACACAAGGTGTAAAAAAGCAGTCGAAAATTTGCTTGGAGCTGAAAACGATTACTCCAACGGTTATAGTATCAGCCAAATTATAGATGAGTATCAACCGCACGTGATCTGAACAGATAATGCAGCAAATGAATAGGCAGGATCTACCGACAATGAGGGATTGGACTGACTCTTTCATATGCTCTGGATCCTGGTCAGAGCTTCACAGTGAGCTTAACTCTGCATGTTCCCCTTAATCAGTTTTCGATCCCCTAATGATTTGGGGCGCAACCCGAACGCGAATGTGACTTTATTGTGTATGAGCTGCTGCTGTACAGTCACATGCTGCTGATCAATATCTCCTCGGTAGCCTATCATACATTTTATAAACCGTTTTGCAATATTTCTATGTCGTGAAATATTGTTATGCAGTCGATTGCTTCGATCTATGGATTTTCATGTTGGATTTTGATGCTAGAGATAAATTCTAGGTATTCTAGGTCATTGGATTATGGCTTTTTTTGGACTTGATAGTCAATGAAGGATACTTTAATGTATGGTAATCAGTGAATTATTGGTTTTGGAAAATTTTTCATCTAGATTTAGGGTGAAGATCAACATCTCTAAGTAAATGTCAGCATTATTTTTTAAACTAAAGATGAAATATAAGTATTTCTTTGAATATTGTAAAATGTTGATTTTTAAGTATTTAGAATGACCTAATTATTATCAGAATTAAAAAGTCTTTCATAAGTATTATATATTATGGATTTTAAGTCTTAGGATAAATCCTGAATTATGGTGCACTTTTTAATAAATTTTTTGGTGCCTAAATAAAATAATATGACTAAAATGAAAAATTTATTTGCATTTAGTTGAGAGATTTGGTTAAAATAAAATATGGAAAACAATTATATCTATAAGCATTTGAGAGATAGTAAATTTTAATTAATTAAACATTATTTTAATAATTAAATATATTGTTTATGTGTCACAATTTACTTAAAATTCATTACTATCAAGTACTTGTTAGGACTTTAATCTTAATAATAATCTTTTATGTAAGTGTTTTTGAAAAATACATGGCTTTAAGTATATATTAGTTCTTAAAAATACAAGAGAAATAATATACAGGATTAAAAAAGGATTTTAATAGAAAAAAACACCAACGTATTCCTTAAAACAAATAAACAACTGGGAGTAACTCACTGGAAGATCCCTTGAACAAATCTATTCATGTTATCGATGATAAAAATCAGAACAATTACATATTGTTAAACTATAACAGTTTAACATGTTTTTTTTAAAAAAATAAAGAAAAGATAATTTCAATGAAAATATAAAAGAATAAATTTTTATTAATGAGTATTAATTAATAAATTTTAATAAACTACTTATTAGAAAGTTACTGTAATAAGGGTTGATTTTTGAGATTCATGATTTTATTGTATCTCTTACTTTTTTTCAAAACATTTAAAGGCATGTTAAAAGGTTTCAAAATCAATGGATGTACGTACGTACAAACATACGTACGGTTTATTTTTTTAGTTCGATATCTCGAGAACTACTGAAGATATCGACTCCGAACAAATTTCATTTTAAAGATAATGCAATAAAGAAGATTTGATCGTAAGTTTAAACAAATTTGGGCCAGCCATTTTTTTTTTTTTTTATAACAAAAAGAGTGTAAAATAAATTGAGTAAAGGAAACACTTGAAATAGATTCTACTTACTAGATGATTAACATTATTGACAACTGAGATTAATTTAATATGATTATTAATAACTTGACATGCCTTTAAACAATAACATATTGTTTATAACAATTTTAATTTGTTATAAACAATTAAAAATAGTTTTTATTTATTACATAATCATTACTGTGATTATAATCGATAAATATTAATAAAATATTGTTATAAATCAATAACTTGATGTGATTAAACAATTGTATATTGTTTATAATCATAGTAATTTGTTATTAAAAGACAAAAGTTCGTTGTCAAGACACAAACGAAGCCTAGACCTTTATTTATCTTATTTAAAATGCAGTAATATTTTGTGGTGAATGATGATAATGAAATTTGAAGCAAAATTTGATATCTCTGATCAAAAAGAAAGGGAAAAAACTGATAAGCTGAGTTAATATTCATGAAACTATAAGTGTATGTCGATCAAACTTTTGACGGACAAGTGTACGAGAAATGATTGAATATATTCACAGCCGTAGCTGAATTATTACCCTTGTCGGTCGGTAGACTTTGAATATACTTCAATTTAACATTTCAATTCATTGCACGACGTAACGTAGAATGGTAATCAATCTCTGTACTTTACTTGACTGCATTAATATATACGAATGTTTCTCATGTCATTTTGTATGAATCTATTTTTTTTTTTTTTTTTTTTCCTACTTAATATATATTTTTTTAGTTTTGTTTCACTTTTGTTTTATCGCAATCTGTCATACAGTTATGATTAGAATGGTAAATGAATGAACCTGATGAAGGGAGATATTTTTTTATTAATCATAAAGTGAATTTAATAGTAACATTATGTATAAAAAAATTGATAAAATTATTTTAATTTAATATTTTAATTATTTAACATTTTTTATTATTTAAACTTCGTTTTATTATTCAAAATAATACGTCACAATACTCTAGCCAGTTAAATGAATAAGAAAAAAAATTATTTATGAACAACAATTAGTATTTTTTTAAATATTCCTCTGTAGTGTGTACACTTCAGGCGCGCTTTGTGGCTAAACTATATGACATACGAAAAAAATTTATATAACCTTTTTTATAGAGAATTTAATTCTCTACAGCTTTTATTTTAACCTTTTTCCCCATTTTTCTAGCCGTTTAGAAGATATAATGAAAAAAGTCATTTCTGCACTCTTTTGCAACTTTTTGCTTGATTATTAAAATTTAATCCTATTGAAAAAAAAAATCATCTTTATTAATCTTTATGTTCAAGGCAAGTAATTTCATCATATTTAATGATTAGAATTGATTAAAACTGTCCAAAAACAATTGATAAGATAATTTTTAACTTGAAAGCTTTTTTTTTTTTTTTTATAGAGTGTTGTTCACTGAATCCTTTTAATGGCATGATTAATCACGACTAAAAATATTTTATTTTAAAAAAATGCTAATAATAATGAGAAAGTAAAAAAAAAAAAAAAGAAAAGGAAAGCCTGAAATTTATTGAATTAAAAAAAGTAATCACGTAGTTGAAATTACAATAATTTATCACGACCGGAGCAATTTCAAGGGCATTCGTGATATTCAGAAATCCCTTCTCGACTATGGAGAAACTTGATCCCAAGCTATCCGTAGCCAATCGATCCGTCTGTTAACAGGGTTAACTGCTCCGCTCATGACATCTACGTGATCTGCCATCCAACTCTCCCACGAGAAATTATCAGGATCGAGTCAAGTAAATTTATAGTCGAGATATTTTTTCTCCCTGTCCTACAAGATATAAAAATGGCCGAGGGTTGATTTGGAATGAAAATATAAAAAAAAAAAAAAAAAAGAATAATATTATTATGACTTGAGTTATAATTCATCTGAATTTTCATGAGCAGCATCTTATTAGTATCAAAAACAATTATTTTATTCAGCATTTATGAAATAAAGCATAAGGATAATAAGTAGTGAAAAAATATTGTTAAGCAACTAAAATTACTTGGAGAAAATTTTTGCGTAAAAATTATCTTAAAATATGATGTAAAATTTACTCTACAGAAGAGCAATCGTAAGACGTAACGCCCGCAGGATAGTTTTTACTCTAGAGTAGATTAATTTTTATCCTGCTCAAGGGTTAGAAATTTTCTCTATCAGAACAAATCATTGTTAAAAAAATAATTCTATTGAAAAAATAAATAACGCTCCTCTATTAATAGAAATGAAATGTATATGTAGCTGATATGGATCTTGGAAAGTCGGATTTATTAATTGAACAAATGTACCAACTACATGCAATAAAGATTGGTCTTTTAATGAGTACAATGTTTACTAGTTGAAGGAAAATAAGAAAATAAATACAAATAGAAGTATAGAAAAAAACGTTTTCGTCATACTTACGCGGAAAGTTCACTTTTCCATTGGAGAATGATTGAACTTTTCACTCAGGTATGATAAGAAATCATATTCAGCTTTAAGAAGGACAATTGGACAAGCTGAAACCACGTGTTTACCCCCCTCACCTTCATTAATGCCATTTTAACATAGCACGGTTACTTGTTGACAACTTCATGTCTAAACCCAAATTAAATGTGCGGTAAGACCGATCGTTGTTTGTTTATTGTGATTTAAAATAAATACGCATTAAGATTTTTGAACAGTCTTTCCGCCGAAGATGTTCGGAAGACCCGAATAAAAATGATCAGGTTTTAGGTGCGCCCAAAAGAGTCCTAATTCGAGCCTAGATAATTTTTTAGGCTCTCAATGCACCGAATTGAGACCCAAAAACGTGGTTTAGGCTCATAGTGCTCACTATTCAAGCCTGAAAATACTTTGCAGGCTTAAAAAACGCCCAAAAATATTTTCAAGGCCCATTACGTGCCTAAATCAAGCCCAAAAATATTGTTCAGACCCATAATGCACCCAATTAAAGCCTAACAATATTTTTAAAACTTAAAAAAAAAAAAGAATTTGTAAAAAATTATCATTGAATTTACTTTCGTGCTACAAATTTACAGTTGTAATAAATTATTATCATAATTAAAAATAGTTTTAGGCTTGAATTGGGCATTTTTTGGGCCTATAAAATATTTTTAAACTTCAATTGGACTTATTGTGGGCCTGAAAAAAATGTTTGGGCTTGAATTGGACTCCTCAGAAATTTAGGCCTACAATGAGCTTGTTTTGAACACTGAAAATTTTTTAAAATTAAAAGTAGGCTTTAATTGAATCTGTATCGGACTTATTTTTCATTTGGGGCTTCTTTTGGGCCTATTTATTTTTACTCGAAGAAGTTGAATATTATTGATCATCTGAAATTCCTCTCAAGTATGAGATAAAAAGTGCCCCAATAAAGGGATAATATTCCTCACTATGGAAACGTAAATTATTTTTGTGGTAAATTTTACTACACGACAAGGGTAAAAATGATCCTGTAACGGTATAATTTTTGTACTAGTGAAGTTCATTATTCCTATCAACTTGCGCTACGTCGCACAGTTACCCTTCATTCTAGAATAAATTTGAAGCAAAAATTTACTCCGTGTATGATAAAGAAAACAAGAACTATTTTGTGTAATGGTTTAATTTTTTATTTTCACGTTAAAACGAAACTCATTATTGTAGTGGAAATGTGCAGCCTACGATAACGGGTAAAATGGAATTCACGCAGAATAATTTGCCTTTTGCCTCATCCTCCTGTTGTAATTTCGCTTAATTGCCCAGACCGATAATGAACGACAAAATCCGTAATAACCTACGGGTATGCTTTTCAATGAACCCAGATGATATGTCGACTTTCTGATTCGGCTTTATTTCATGTGCTTCTCCATTAAATAAATATATTTGTTGACTTTTTTGTATTCATTCTTTCTTTTCTCTAATCACAAATATGTTGATGGATGAATTACGTTATAATTAAAAATATTTGCCAACAGTAAAACGATCTTTTAATGAATAACATTTCTCAAATAAATATCTGTTATTACATTAAATAAATAATAAATTGTATCATTTTTTTTACAGAACAATAAATATCTTTTATTAGTTAATAAATGTTGGTAAATATTAACATCATGTTAAAAATTCATCATTATATTTTGAATGGTAAATAAATATTGATTGGAGGTTTATTTAAAATAATTATTTATTAAATATTGAATAGAATATAACAATTCAATGAATGAACTAATTGTTGAAATAATCTCTTTTATCATTTAAATAAATTTAAACATGAATTAATCTAAATTTTGTCAGTCTAGAAAGTTAATGATGGCATTGGAACCTTTAATTGTTATTTTTCTCTGATTGTAGCATGAGTTATGCTCCAATTATGATGTTAGCTAGTGCATTGGAAAGGTCTCGTGCTTAGGAATCCATTGATATGCTTACAGTCTATGTGGGCTTTGTAGATCGTGAGATATGGGGAGAAAACAAAATTATGCTGCAGCGAATTATAGAAAAATCCTTAAACGCTCATAACTCGAAAACTATGAGAGATACGGGATTTTTGACGGGGTTCTTAGTCAAGGGGGGTGTCGACTAACTCTCTTAGGTCTAGATCTTTCGAATGAGTCCTGGATGAGCCTCGTAGCATCATTAGCATAGAAGTTATGCATATTTTTATGTTTTGCAGTTTTTTGCGAGTATCTCGAGACCTATGAGACCGATCGAGGCCAATAGCCAGTGTTTTGGAACCGTCTCATCAAGATCTATCTGATGATGTCCATGGTTTTATGATTCAAGGATAAATGATGATTTCAAGATGTTTTGTGGTCAAACCAGAAGTGGACTTGAAATCTAAATTCTGTCAGTCCAGGAAGTCAGTGATGACGTTGGAACCAGGAACTTTTATTTCTTTTCAATTTTAGCATAAATGATGTTCCAATTGTGATTGTGACTAATACAGTCGGGAGATCTCGTTTTATCTGTATCTCATCAACATACAGACATATTGACCATGTCGTTCATTCACTGGTGTATTTGATTTCCTTCCAAAACTTTATCAATCATTCCTAGTGTTTTGAAGACAAATCATTCAAATGACTTCTTTCATCTTCCATGTATCTGTCTTCAAAGAGTACTCCTGTTTCACTGTTAAACCGTTCTAATAATTTAATTCTTAGCCATCAATATAATCATCAATACCGTTAATCGTTCATTCACCAGTACATTGATTCTAATTACCAAAATAAAAAAATTCTACCAATTAATTTTATTCTCTTAAAACCAACAATTTCGAAAGTAAAAAAAAAAATTCCTTTATATTCATGAATGTTTACTCTAGAGTCCACTGTATCATAAGTCTCCCTTCAAAACATATCCACACATGTGATACAAAAACGCTTGTGTATTTTATTTTTCACGAGACGTCGGCAAAGTCAAACAGTGAAAAGAGAGTGGTCGCGGTCTTCCTTATATTCTATGTACGATGGGCTATAGTAAAGTACAAGGTTTGAGTAGTAAATGCCTGAGGGTTACACTTTTTTACCCTTACGTTCTTTCACTTTTTAAACCACCCACCCATACACACACACACACACACACACACTAGTTTAAGATGCAGACAGAAAGAAATACTCGAGAGAAAAAGATTTGAGGCTTCTATTCACGTTATTTTATTTTTCTTCACATCTTCTTCTTTTTCTTTTTTTTCTATCTCCTACATGGAAAAAGAAAAAAAAATACAAACATAAAAGTATTGTAGAATAATTAAATTAAAGTATTTCATTATTTACCTCACTAGTGTTGTAATAATTTTTAAAATTACATTCTTCGATAATTTCTCTTTCTAAATCTAAAACAGAATTATTTATTTATAGAATGAAATCAGTTGACATTTGACTTTTTTTTATTCATCACCATTGCATGTTAAATAGTGCTAATATTAACAATATACTAAACCTCTAGGTCTTTTCATTGATAATTTAATCCTAAAAATAGAGAGTCTTATACATTATCATTATTTAAATATCAACTTGTCGTGTTCTATTTATTACTACTATGTTTTGTTATTTAAAGCTCTTATTATTAGAAAACTTTTTATATTACTTAGAGATTGTCGCTGTTAGAAATCTTGAACATAAAATTGCTAAATGCACTTTTGTAGACGCTAAGAAGATGGATAAGAAGGCGGACTTGGCACTTGCGTCAAGACTTGAAATATAAGAGAGAAAGACTTAACTTTGCTTAAGACTTCACTTACTTCAACTTAACTTAACTATATACTCTTGTATGTATTTCAGTGTTACAGTGCTATAAAAAAAGTCATATAAAAATAAAATAAAAAAAAAATATTCTAGAATATCGGACATATTAAATGCTCAGATTTCTAAAGTGTTGGAACACGCGATAATAAAAATATACTCTTTGTTATAGAGAAGTCAGAAATGAGATTATTATTGAACGACACTTGGAAAATTGTTTCCTTCCTTTTTTTGTTTGATTTTTTTTCTTTCAGCATCATTTATTTTTTATTTTCCTTCATTCAATTGTGTTTAAACTTCTTCAATTAATTATTTATAGTTCGAGTTTATTATTTTTTTTTTTGTTGATTTTACCATTGGGGTAAAAATGAACCCCTTTTTTTAAGAATAAAATGAAATTATAAGCTGACTTGTAGTTATGATATTCTTGGTAACCTTGGCTTCAAAGTAACTTCAGTGACTATAATTACATCTGGAAAGGTCTGCCCAACTTATATATAATTTGTGCGGAAAACCAGCTGTACAACAAGTCATAACTCCTAACTCGTAACAAAGCTAAATTGTGACTAATTGTATCGTCCCTTGTGACTTTATTGTCAGTGTTGTAATTGTGCAAATTTTGATAACAATCCTCTGTCATAACAGTCAGGATAAAAATCTATAATGCTTCGAGTATATCAGATCTATATCAGACCCAAAAAAATTTTATCATCTTTATTCACTCGTTCACACTCTTTTCTAGCTTCTATTATAATTTTCCTTCAAGAAAAAATTACCTTAGAAAATTTTGGTAGTGTCTAGATGTTCGTTTAGCACAGTTTGTATGTAACTGTGTGAATAATATGAAGTAATTAAGAAACTTAGTTGGAAAGTACTGTTTATTGTACTAGTGAAGAAAGTACTAGATTATTGCACGGGATATTTACAAAATGCATAAGTAGATAATATTTTAGTATACACAAATGTATAGAGTACTTGGTGATTTATCAGGTACATTGTTCATCAATGCAATCACTGTTTTAAAAGGTCATTCTTTGAGCTGGGTAATTTCATTAGATAATGAGACATTTTGACATAACATTCGAATGAGGTTAGGATTTGGTTTTATTTCATGCATATTTATATTAATAAAAAATATGCATGAGGAAAAAAGTGAGGTTATAAAGAATGAATTGATAAATATGACAGTTTTGGTTGATATAAGGTTAGGTGGCGCTGTAATTACCGGTTTTTAATTGTTAAAAAATATTATTTAACTGTTAAAAGATATTTCTTTACGATAAAATAAGATTTATTTATTATAAAACCACTAATGTGTTCATAATTAAGGCTTTTGTTATAAAATATTTATTAACAGTTAACAAAACATTGATTTTAATAATTAAAAAATCATTTTTCAACACCAATAAATCTCCTCTATCAGCACCATTGAATAAGAAAATTTAAAATAAGAAACAACGCGAAATTATCCAATATCAAGTATCCAACAGCATCTCGGTATATTTTTTTCTCAACCGTAACATTGTGCAAATATGCAAATAAATAAAGGAGAAATATCCTTGGTTAGATAGTATTTTCATAAAATTTCGCAAGTTTCGCAAGAAAATTTTATTTTCTTCAGCATTTTCCACTGAAATAAACTCATGATTTAAAGCAGCTGAAAGGGAGATCTTTATTTTATTCCACGTGGCCTTATTTCCACACAGGGCGAGAGACATCCAAGGCCTGATTAATGGCCTTTAGAATTATTCGTTGGGCTCAGTACTCTCTCTCTCTCTAGTTTTCTAGTGTGGTATAGTAAGTAGTCTTTTACTTGTTTCCTCTCTTCAAGCGCCATTCGAGCTGACCTTTATCTCCATAGATTTTTTCTCTAAGAAACTCACCCCTTACGATCGTTATCTTCTCCCTTACCTTCTTTATTTTCAAACCGTCTACTTAATTTTCACGTAAATTTACTATTTTCTTCGTCAATTCACATTTTTTTCTATTCTTTACTACGTTCATTAGCAATAATTAACGTAAAAACGTTATATAATGTCGTTGAATTCCACTAGAAAAAAATGTTCTTTGCAGTCTCATTATTATGGGACACAAAATGGAAGATAAACTGTGCCTTTATGGTACTCATTTCAAAAAGAACGATATGATCTTTGAGGTAAGATGGAATTTTTTTTATCATTCAAAAGCTATGAATAGATATACCAAAGATAAATGTGTCATCTGATTCATTACAATCACTATCTCAACATATTCTCTAAACCAAAATTTAGTGGCTGAAACTTTGGCGTTAACTTTAACCCTCTCATGGCCAACTAAACCTATAGTTATCACTCACTAAACGAACTCATTCTCGAATGATATAGTTAGCAGCCTCTAGAGCTATATCCTTGAGCTTCTGAAACTCTAAGAAATATAGCAATTTCGTAGTAATAACGTAGAAAGTACGTCAAGCATTGTGAAGTTACTAACCCATATCACGTCCAAGATTAAATCTATTTCACTTGTAAAAATCAATTTTTTAAAAAATATTTTAAATGAAATAATTTTTGAGCTTAAAATAAATTATTTTATCAGATTCAGCACTAAATTTCCGTTAAAATGAGTACCCACACTAGTATATTTAGTCAACAATCAAAAAAAAGTGCATTACATTGCAATAAATTGCATTCTTACGTGCAATAATTTTTTTTTGTAAAATAAGTATATCATCATGGTACTCATTTTAACGGAAATTTTCCGTTCTAAATGATTCTTTTGATAAAAATGAAGAGTTTTTATTCCAAGAGATTCGGTCTATTGTTCTAAGGATCTGAAAGCTATTCATTGAAATCAACGTAGGTAATGTCCATCTCGTGGGTTTTACTCTTCGGTACATTTGGTAGGTAAATCACTTAGTGATCAATTGTGTTGAGAATTGTACCAGAGCGACTATTGTTGGTAGAAAGTTGAGAATTATACATTACATTCGAAACTTAGAGCAATAGGGAAGGAAGGAAGGAAGGAAACAGAAATAGAAGCTAAAGGGTTGGCGAGAATATGGACGTACGTATATTGGTATCCGGCACTTGGAGCATTTGTTGTTTTAGCAAGTCCTAAAGTCGCGATTTAGAATACACTTACATTTCTATAGTTCATGTAAATTGAGGAATAAGATATATTACTTGAAGGAATGGAACTCTGGGCTTTGATTTGATTTCTTGTTG
Source organism: Chelonus formosanus (assembly GCA_028641665.1). NCBI lineage: Eukaryota > Metazoa > Arthropoda > Insecta > Hymenoptera > Braconidae > Chelonus > Chelonus formosanus. The sequence continues at coordinate 4,274,844 of CM054000.1, forward strand.
ACTTTGATTCAATTAAGAAGCTTTAGGATTGAGATCTTTGAAGCGTCTTCGGTTAAAGTGTCAGCTTAGACGCTCTTTATTCAGTTTTGAGAATACATGAACGAAAATGCAAATATTAATCAAGTAATTTTCACTGTCTTATTTAATTTCTTCAAAAAATATCAATATTTCATTGTATATTTTCAACAATTTCTCTTAAAAAGAAAAAAAAATTATTTCATCATCTAGAGCGGGAAATTTCCGTTAAAATGAGTACCATGATGATATACTTATTCTCCAAAACAAAATTATTGCACATAAGGATGCAATTAACTGCAATGTAATGCACTTTTTTCTATTGTTGGTTAAATATACTAGTGTGGGTACTCATTTTAACGGAAATTTAGTGCTGAATTTAATGGAAATATTTATTTCAATTTTAAAAAATCATGTCTATTTATTTACTTAAAAAAAACTCGAAATAGCTTTTTTAATATCTTAATATTTTAACTAAAACAACACTATCCTTCTACAACGTCCGGATTTTCTCCAATGCTTGTGATGTATGGTACTTGAAGAGTATTCCGCATGCCAAGTCGCCTATGCGACGACATTATTTGCATATCGGAGTTTCCCCGCAAATTGGGCACGCTCCAACACAAGCTCTTCTTCTCATATTATCTCTCTCTCTCTCTCTCTCTTACACTTTTCTGTATTACACCAAGTTCTTCCCTAATGTGTCTGTCTCTTCCTTGACTTCCTTAATGTCAACTCCCTCTAGGGACTTAGAGAGACTTGACGACTAAATTCTTCCGTTAAAACATATTCATTTACATTCATTTCCAATTTAATCTCAAGCCAAACTTGTTTGCTACCAACAACTATTTATAATTTGTTTCTTGTCATCATAAAAGTCCGCATATTTTCGACGAAATATAACGGATGCTAGTTTGCTGATAAAAATTCGACTCAGTAACTGAATTGATAGGCACAGGATGTTGGTAGGCGTGCAGCTTCTGTAGGAAACGGAAACATCAGCCTTTTTTAAGACTATCGACTTTGATAGCAATGAAAAAAATAACTTTATTTTATATATTCATTTTTTTCTTTCCTCTTCTTTACATAAATACGAATTTGCGTCATTTCCTTGTGTGATTGAATATTTGAAAGATAAAATTACGTTGGACATTTCTTTTTTTTTTTTTAATGTGGCATCACTGATTGTAAGTTACTTCTTAATAAGTATCTAATATGTTCTAACTTTGTTAAATTACTTACTCTCAAGTTCAAAAGATTTAAACGAACAAGACAACTCGACATAAAAAGAAAAGTTAACTAAAAAATCAGGTTTAATCTAGTAATGTGATGTCTCGCAACAAAACTTTCAAATCGTAGTGGACTGCTACTACAGTCTCTTGACTTCTTGCTTACTCTCGTGTGAAACCGCAAACATAGTTTGAAATGAAGGTGGAAAAAAAAATCTCTTTTTCTATTCGACGGGTAAAGAATGAGAAAAGAGTGAAGAGATGAAGGAATAAGAGGCTTGGATTGTTTACTCGGTCGTCTAGGCCAGTTTGCAATAAAGGAAAACAGACTACCGTCGCCATGCAGACTGACCTCTTTGATTTTACGGACAATGTGAAGTAGCTAAAAAAAAACAGAGGAAAAAAAAGTTTTTGTATCGCGTAATTAAATTTTTCATTTGTTACAACTAGATAATTACATTTTTTACCGACTGCCAATAATGTATTAAAATTTCAAAATATCATTTTCGTTAGTTATGATAAAGCCTCAGTTATGAACACACTAGTAGTTTTATCATGAATAAATCTCATTTTATCGTAAAGAAATATTTTTTAACAATTAATTAACTGGTGATCGCAGCGCCACTTAACGTTACCTCAACTAGAACTGCTATATTTATCAATTTATCCGTCATAACCTCACTTTTTGCCTCATCCATATCTGTTATTAACAGAAATATGCATGAAAAAAAACCAAATCCTGTAGGTGAAGATTAAAGTAGGGATATATCCATATTCGAGAAAAAAAAAATTAAGGATCTTTAATGGATAATTTTTTTTTTATTTCAGAATATTGATGTGGGTACTCATTTTAACGGAAATTTCTTGAATTTTAATTTGAAATTATTTTTGTTTTCATTAAAATCCGAAATAAAATCGCAATTATTTTGATTTTCTTTCTTGAAAAAATAATGATAAAAACATATTAGTGTGTGGTATATCAAAATAATAATAGTGAATAAAATTCAAAATATATATATTATTTTTCTCTTTTAAAATAAGAAAGAAGTACGTTGAAAGAAGCATATAGAAAGAGGTAAATTGCAGCTCTAGACTTCTGCATTATTTCAGGTAAACCGTGGGTAAGGTTTTTATACTCGACAAGCCTTGCGGCTGTGCCATGACTGCATGTGTTATGCACGAGACTTATATCCCTCCTATTTCGATACCTAAAATAGCCGTAAGCTAAGTTTTCTCGTTAGAACAAGTCCATTGCGCATTGACCATCGTCTCGAGAATTTAGTGTCTGTTTGAATTTTTTAAAAATTATTCTAGACATTTTTTTTTCAATTTATTCTTTCAATAAAACATTCCTTTCAATAACTACAATTTTAAATAAAAAATCAATAACAATTTTTTTAATAATTAAAAACAATTGAATTTTTATCAAATGAATGCAAGCTTCATTATTTCTATCATTTAAATAACTTTTTTCTTGTATAAATACACAAGTTTATTGATTTGTTGATTTAAAAGAAAATCTAGTGAATTAATTAACGATTAAATAAATCAATACTTGCTCTTTTATAGCATTATTTCTCATTCGCTTCTTTGTTATTCATAAAAATGCATAAAACAAAAGTGAAGAATGCAATGAAAACCAGTCGATTTCTCACTCTTACTTCTTGTTTGACTTTCTCTCTCTCTCTCTCTCGTTCTTTGTATGTTGACGATACGAACCGTAAATTACAGGTGACCAGCTTGATCGCATTTTACTTTATAAAATATAATAAAAAGTGAAAACAAAAGTCACGAACAAAAAAATATATGTATATATAGATATACTGTGTTAAATAAAGTTCAAAGTAATTTATCGTTTTTTTGCAAATAAGCAAAAAATGTATTTTAATATTATAATTGTACTCTCTAAGAAGAAATTAGTAACTATTGACCAATTCCAAGTGAATATTTACTATTTGTAGCATTGCTCAGTGACGTGATGGGAAATAGTAAAATTTCACTGGTTGAATCAGTGAAATAATACTTTACTAGTTGAATTAGTCAATTGATACCAATCGAACCAGTGAATTTGACTAACTGGACTAGTGAATAAGAAGATATATCTATACATTCATATATGCAACAATACATGTATACAATCCGATGATTAGAGATTCAATTCATTCATTCTTATTTATTTCATTTAAAAATATCGAAATTTATTAATCAAATGACAATACAACTTATCTCATCTTTCAAATATCTATCGAATAGGAATATTATTTATCTTAAAAAAAAGTTATTCACAACGTAAGGATTATTCTGGTGATTTAATATTCATCATATTTACATGCAGAAACGAGACAGAACTTTTTGTCTTGATGTTCATCTTGAAAATATATTTATCAATGAATGCATAGAAATGATTTAATTGTTCTGGGTAAACTATACACACTTGAAACTGCACATTAATAAATAATGACAAAACATCGACATGCGTGACATCATGAGCCATAATCCTGGAATGAATCTTCAAGATTTTCACTGGCTTAATTAGTAAATGGACCCGAAATAACTAATTTTATAGTAAAATTGTAACTAACTGGATGAAGCAGTAGAATTTTTACTAATTCAATTTTAGAGAATATTTAATAGTGAAGTGGAAAAATTGATTTCATTACTCTAGGGTCTTTGAATGTAATGAAATAATAAGAGAAATAAATATGAAGATTGACATAAAAAATTAATCAAAGTTGAAAAGTTATAAAGAAAAATCGATAAAAGGGTCGCGAGAAATTGGTGAGGAAACTGTATTTTCTCGTGAGATGTAGACAAAGTACACTCGTATACGAGGGTCGAAACAATAGACTTGGGTAGTATATAGACTGTGATTCCTTGTTGAAAATTACAAAAGGTACTAGGCTAATTTATTAATCAAGTTTTGATTTTGGGTACATATATGAGCTAACTTAACGTCTTTGGGATTTCTAATTACCACTTTTTATATTTATTATTCAACTACTAATCCTTTTTTCTTTGTAACAAAAAAATTCAAATTTAAATCTAATTATTGAAAAAAATTTTAAATAAATTTTTGTTTAAATAATTTATTACTTAAATTATTCGAATAAATAATTTTTAGTAATTTAGTAGAAATTTGCAATTTGATTAGATTTTTTCGCATATTCATTCATTCTTTTTCTCATTTCGCTAATGTTCTCAATCTGCTTATCTTCATGATACTTCAAGGATTTGAGGAGAAATATAAAAAAAAATAGTATCAAGGGAATTCGTCGTCGTCTTTTCTTTCATCTAATCTCAACCATCACCCTTAAATTTTCACCCCCATTTTAGGATAGCAAAAAAAGCTCAAACGCACTATATTCTGGCAAGCGAGAAAATTGTAAATGCAAATTGCGGTGGCCCATTATTCTAATCAAGCGTGTGTAGAGAGTAAGACGTTACTTGATGGAATAAATTTAACTACGTTTGCTTATACCTTCTTCTTTCTCTCTCTCTCTCTTATTCTACTTTATGTTTATCTACACTTAAATAGTAAATCTACCAATGATCATCATCAATTCCAGTTTCCATTGGATGTAATTAATGTTATCAATGATAGCTCTAACATCTAGCTATTGGAGATATTAATGGAAAAAATGATGTATTTATTATTGCTGTGCTTGGATGAATATTCTAGAATCACTGGCAAATCAGGTTTCATCTTAGCAAGTTGAAAATTCACCTCACGATGTTGCTGTTGCAGTGAAAAAAACACTGAGCGGTGCATCGAATCCCTTTTAATCCAATACAAGTCTTGATCATTAGTTATCACATCATTAAGGTCTTGGACCAAGTGAGGCACTGCTAAAGAATTTGTAAGAAATTGATTTCCAAGGGATAGTTAGACAACGTCTCTCTTGTTTTACGTGACTTGGCCCTACTAAAGACTCTAACTTATACCGGAAGTTCTTGCGCGCTTGGAGACTCGAGAGATTGCGCCATTACGCGTCCCGGACAATCAGTGCGAGACAAACGTGAGGAATACTGATGTAATGTTCCACCAAGACTTGTCTTGGGTAAAAGAACATACTGGGAATGAAGACCAACCCAATGGAAAACGAGAGTAGAATGGGCATCAGGCGACTTTGTTGAAAAACTTTTGGGTGCTGATTTGCATCCTGAGAAAGAAAAGAAGGAAATTAGGCTGTTGGGAAAGAGAACAGTGGTGATGGTGGGTTTTGGTGAGGGGCAGACGAACTTTCAATTGAGCTTGGACTTTTTCCAGACGAGTCTTCTTGCTTGAGGCAAGTCGGTAGACTTTTTAAATAAAGAAAGAAGAATACTCCTTGACAAAGAAAAAGTTAGTGATAAAAATTATTTATAAAAATTCTTCACGAACATTTACTTTTGTATCTAATTGCTTGGAATACAATGGCTACATTTTAACTTTTATCCAACTTGTTTCTATTCAAGTATTGGTTGAAATATTTTATCAACTAATTTTTATTCAAAAAATAAAATATTGATACCAACAGAACATATTATTCTCTCATGAATTAATTATAAGAGAAATTATCGAATTTTCCATCCTAGTATTGAGCTTTAACATTCAGTATTTTCAACTTTTGTTAAAGTAATGCTCTTTAAAAGGTTGTAGTATTTATTCGTAGCAGGATTCAATAGATGAATATTATAAATTAGCATCATTTCTAATATTTAGTAACATTTAGGACCTAGAATTTTAAAGTCCAGCATTATTAGGTGGAATTATTCATCAAAAACGATGCATTATTGCAAACAAGATCACTTAAAAGGTTGTATTTTTTATTTGTAACAGAATTTAAGGGTTGATTATTATAAATTAGCATCACATCTAACTTTCAGACACATTTAGAACCTAGAATTTTGGAGTCCAACATAAAAAATTCGGATTTTTAGTCAATAATGATGGATTATTCCTAGCAATGTCCTCTAAAAGGTTGTATTTTGTATTTGTAGCAGAATTCAGTGGTTTATTATAATAAATAAACATCATTTTTAACACTCAGAAACATTTAAAACCTAAAACTTTGAATTTTAGAATTAAAAGCTAGAGCTTTTCGCCAAAAATGATACATAATTGATCATCAAACTTTCTTAAAAAGGGCGATATAATCTAATTCTCAAATATACCAATAAAAAAGAATAATATTCCTTGATAAACAAATGAAAGCAACTATTGAATAATTTTCTTTATCACAAATTAATATTTTTTTATTAAAGTCTAGATGAAAGACTTGTACATTTTTGACTGAATATCATGAATATAACGCCTTAAGGTAAAAATATTGGCCAAGTTATTGTTTATTTTCCTATATAATACGAACTGTAACGAAAACTTTAGTAATACCATTTTGAATAATGCATTATGAAAAGGATGAAAGGACACGGGGATCAAGAGGAAATGAAGGATAAGGTTGTTTGCTCGAGGTCGGATAAGACTAAAAGATGTAGAGAGAAAATGTCGTGCTGACTCGACGCCGGTTTCACTTGATACGACGTTTACTGAAGCTTCTGTCTTCTCCTTTTTCTTTTCCTTCTTTACTTTTTCCATCTTTTGCTGTTTTTTTTTTTTACGTCCCACGAGATAGTCACTATAATCCTCTCTATCATTTCGCAGCGATATAAAAAGAGTACTTATGTCAGTTCAATTATGGGAGCCAACGTTAAGCCGATGCTGTGCTAGCCAATTTGTTGAAACTTGAACTTCTTCATTTTCTCTTTTAATTTCAAAACTTTCGTCAAGTAAAATTGTTGATTTTTCTTCTCGATTAACTCTAATGATATAATTATAACTTGATTTAATTAAATGTCTATAAGATCCAATAATAGTTGTTAAATAATTAAATTCTCTTGATACATTGTCGATTATTGATATTGTTTAGATTAAATTGCTCAACTATTATTATATTGAACTAGAATTTGTTACTTGGAATCACAGTAATGCTGAAATTATTTTCATATAGAAAGTTTGATAAAGTCCTTCCATGGATATTGGAATCAGTTTTGGCTATCGACGTTTCACGCTTGATCGCCAACCCTCCCCTGCGGCTGACAATAAACTCGGTGCGAATCTTTACCCTGAACGTTTGACGTTTTTGCCCTCTGCGGTCAGCCATAGTTTTGATGCAACGCCTGGGGTTATTAATAGACACGGATTTCAGTCCCCTAGTGATTTTGATTTGTAATGAATCTCAACTTTCACGGACCAAAACACCCTGGTCTATTTTATAAAATGATATACTTGCGGTTTACACATTATAACAGATCATTTAACGATTTAGATGATGACAGTTATGATTTACTGTTAATTAAATATTTTCTTTCAATCGTAAACTACATTTCCGTTAGTTTAAGTACCCACATCGATATGTTTAAAAAAAAAAGAGCTTTTTTCGAAAAGTTTAAAGCTTTTTATAATAACCAGCATATTTTTAATTATTTATACATTTAATTTCTATTAATTTATGTACCCACATCAATACTTTTAACAAATATATTTTTTTTAAAAAAAGTTCGAAGCTTTTTCGATTATTTATTATTAGAGCTTGCAAGCTCATATTTTTAAATACATCAATGGTAATTTTTGAACGAGTTTCAAGTAGAAAATATTCTCATTTGAGTAAATAAATTCTCTCTATCAAGTTTGTTCGATGTTACTTAAAGCTTTCCACCCGTAACGAGAATATTCGCATATCAGGAATTACTGGGGTATACTGGCAAAAGCAATAGATGAGTGGGGTAGAGAAGTAACACGGTACCCAACAGAGCATGACTCTTAATGCGGACTAGTCGTCCGTAACCCCCTTCCTCCTACACACAGGTCTTCCACGCGACGTTCAATGCACTGGGACGTGGCGAGACATCGATGACTCTCAGGCTTATATAGCTCACGCTTTTGCGGGTGTGTCTGCGCGCAAAATCGATCTCATGTTTGTCGTGCACGGGTATTCAACCGTGAATGCATCAAGACTTAAATGGAGAAAGAGAGAAGGAAAAGCTCAAGAATGCCTATTGGCGCCTGTAATGTGAGAGAAGGTCCTGGGAATCGATAGACAGATTTGATAAGATTTTCTTGGAATTTTAGAGTGTGAGGGAAAAATAAAGAGACTGAAGAAGTTAAATGATCTGTTAATTTAAAATACTTCCTTCTCTCTTATTTTTTTTAATCATTCATCTAAATAAAACAATACATTATCAATATTGTTTATTTTCATTTACTATCTGAATATAATTCGCGCGTAAAATGCGTGGGTATTTCCTAACCAATAAGGAATCAGTCACTCACGTTTTCGATATATATCGATTACTGACTAACTTCATGTCTCCATGTAAGTTCCTAAATACGACTTAAAACAGTAACTGTAAAAATTCTGCACAGTAATAACCAATACTTCATTCTCAAGAATCATCCATATTTAAATTCATTTTCGTAAATATAATTTTTAAATTTTAAGGTTACCATATATCACAGTACTTAGTAATGTTTTATTTTTTCTGTTCCAGGTGAGTCTTTAAATATATCCATATCATCCAGAACCGCAGAAAGACGGTAGGAAAATTTATTCAAATTTTTATCTCAGCATTCAAAGGTGGGTTTCATCAATGAGAAAATTAGATAAAATGGTTGAAGATATTTAAGAAAAGAAGGGTTTAGTAAATTTAATAAAAATTGCAATGAAAGAACGTAAATGATGGTAGAATAACTACTTATTTTTCATACTAAAGAGTCAATGGCATTTGAAATTCATCGCGCAATCTCAGTTATTCCCATTTATTCATTGAAACGTACTTTCGGGGAATCTCCTAATTGAGTGCTCGCGCTTACAATCTCTTCGCAGCAATCGTCTGAGCCTGAGCGTTAATTGTGACACGTAAGACGATTAAGCGAGCATTGTTGTTGGTTAATTAAGAGATGACTCGAACGCTGAGATCTTTAGACGCATTATATGATGAAAAGAGGGAGAAAGATATAATGAAGCTTATAAATATCAGAAAAATTACTAATTAACATCTCTTAGAATTAATTCATCATTTAGATTTCATTTATTTAATCATATTCCAATTTAAAATGAATCTTTAAGGGATAATTGTTAGATTAAAATAATTCATAATAATTTGTAAATATTTTAAGAGTTTGCATTTCAAGTATTGGAGTCAAGTAAAAGAGAATCAAGTAAACTCTTTATCTTACTTTAGCCTCTGGCTTTTTTTTTATTACTTTGTTTTTTTTTTTTTTTAATGTTTTAAAGTCTTGAATTGCTAACAGCTGGACAGCATTCGTTGTTATTATCATGCCAGAGGCACTTGAATCTCGATGTGAAAATTATCTTTGACCTTTGGTATCTGGATAGCACAATGATGGGGTTTGTTTAATGTTTGACTTTTTTGTGCTCATCAGAACCATTTCTGTATAGATCCAAGGCCAAGTATTTTCTTTTTAAATTAAGGTCAAATCGTAAATATGCAAATTTATTAGCAATTTATTTAAAATTACTTATTATTTACATTTTGTTTAATCTTTTTTAATGGATCCTAAGAGTATTCATTATGATGTTTAAAATCATGTTAATTAATTTTTTCGGTATAAAATTATTTTAATCTTTCACATTTGCTTTTGAGATTAATTATGAGTTAGAGAGATGTAAAAATAAATAAATAATGATGTTTGGTTAGCATTGAAAAAAGGAGGAATTTTTATATATCAACATGAAGTTGATTAAGTTTTATAAAAAACTAATTAATTATATTAGTGATGAATAAAAAATTATATTAGGACTCTAATGAGACCACAAATAAGATGATAAACCAGATAAAAAGATGCATAGAAGATTTGTTTTGATGGTAAAAACAATCGTGAAGGATAAAGGATGCAGGAATGAGCAAAGAACATTTCGTTAAGGTGCATTCTATTGAAGCAGGTGCGGAGACAATTCGCAAGAGAATTCGCAAGACGTCGGCAGGTGCATGGAGAACATGTGATGGATAATAGTGATGCTTGAACCCTCGCGGGTATTACAAAGTATGACTACATATATATAACATGAGAGTACTGTGAGAAAGTTACTGAATTTGAATTATCATCAAGGCATCTCCCACGCGTGGACGCCCTATCCGCAGGCTATCAATTATTCCCGTCTTTATACTCTCACTTTTTCCGGGTAAAAAATTTATTTACAAGATTAATCGATTTCATATTGCTGCAAGATTGTTAACATCATTATCCCTGAATATTTCATCATTTGTAGAGATATTTTTGAATTTTTTACTTCCGTTTTAATCTTTAACATTCAGTATTTTCAACTTTTGTTAAAGTAATGCTCTTTAAAAGGTTGTAGTATTTATTCGTAGCAGGATTCAATAGATGAATATTATAAATTAGCATCATTTCTAATATTTAGTAACATTTAGGACCTAGAATTTTAAAGTCCAGCATTATTAGGTGGAATTATTCATCAAAAACGATGCATTATTGCAAACAAGATCACTTAAAAGGTTGTATTTTTTATTTGTAACAGAATTTAAGGGTTGATTATTATAAATTAGCATCACATCTAACTTTCAGACACATTTAGAACCTAGAATTTTGGAGTCCAACATAAAAAATTCGGATTTTTAGTCAATAATGATGGATTATTCCTAGCAATGTCCTCTAAAAGGTTGTATTTTTTATTTGTAGCAGAATTCAGTGGTTTATTATAATAAATAAACATCATTTTTAACACTCAGAAACATTTAAAACCTAAAACTTTGAATTTTAGAATTAAAAGCTAGAGCTTTTCGCCAAAAATGATACATAATTGATCATCAAACTTCCTTAAAAAGGGCGATATAATCTAATTCTCAAATACATCAGTAAAAAAGGATAATTATGAGGATTTCAGTATATAAAACCCGGGTTTTTTGCCAATAATAAGACATCTTTGATCATCAAAATTATTCAGGTCGATATAATTTAATTTTAATTTACAAAATAGTTTAAGAATATTTCAACCAATTTCTTAAACATCTTAAATTATTCAACTGATACATAGGTATCTCAATAGAGCCCCTAACCTTTCTAGAGCATAAATGTATAGAAAGCTAACATAAAGGATCGGTTCAGTGTATCTATTTAGAGCTCATAGTCATGAATAAATTCATGGCAAATTAGATGTATCTATAAAATAATTATTTTGTCTATAATTTAAACATCCGTTGAATTTATAATAAATTTGAATAATTATTAATGTCGTTTATTAATGCAAGACATCATTTTGGCTTTTCTAATACAATAATATTTTAACTTCAGTTCATTAAAGATAATAAAAAAAAATGGTAATAATAGTTTCCAAAATAAAATAATCACTAAATTGATAACTTACTATAATAAATAAATTCATTGTTTCGATCCTTCGTGTCATGATAAAATCTATTTCAAGACTCATTTCAAATTCATACCAACATGCAATCGATTCTATTATTTCTATCAGTTACTTTATCTCTTTTATTTATCTTTCTAAATAAATATATATATATATATTCATTTAATAACCCTAACGTTTATTATTTCACTATTAAATCACATCTAAATCTGATGAGCAATTAAAAAAAGTACTGTAATTAAATAATTAAAGTGATAAAAAATGTGCTTGGAATAATCATAAATGTATCTTCATGTTTTTTATTAGAGTATTTTCACGTATTTTTCACTCTTCTCAACCATTCTTTACTTGTGCTCGTGCTTTTATATTCCACAATAAAGTTTGTCGAAGTTGGTAGGAAGCTGGAAATCCTCTAGTTTTCACAAATTGCACGCAAGAGGCTATAAAAGTACTGTATTTTGTCTACTACAAACTTATGGATGTTGAATCGTTGATTTTTCTTTCTCTCTTATTCTTTCTATTTTTGCTGTTTTATTGTGTTTTGTTGACTGTTAAATTGTAGAATCAGCAACTTTTCAATGTAAAGGAGGGGAGTAATATTCTGGATATTCGACAAATAGTTTGTGAATTGAAATGAATAGAGCAATACAAGTTGTGAGAAATAGAACAAATGTTAAGTTTATTAGAGCATTTAGAAGTTGAATTGGAGATCTTATCAGTAATAGGTGGTATAAAGAGAATAGTTTGAGGTCCAATAATGATGAATCGATGGTTTATTTACAGTGGAATTACTTTTCGAAAAGGTTTTTTTCTTTATTATTAGCATTAACTAAGGTATTGATTGATAAAATTAGCACAATCTCCAATTGGAACAATTATTCCATGCTTGAAATTTTGACCATCTTTTAAAATAACTGGGATTTTGATCATCTTGAATCCATCAATTATTCATGAGTATAAATATGAAGTAGTTTAATACTTTAAATACCAATCGACACGATTGTATATCATTAAATATACATAGCAGTATATCTTCAATGGAAATATAATAGAATATTGATCTAAAACTATCAATAACTTTGATAATATTCCAACTATTTTATTTTTATTTACTCCTAAAAATTCATTTTCTTCATTTTTTTCCCCCTCTTTCCCCTACATTATAACATATTTTCCTTCAATATGTATTAAGATCACATAGAGTCTGGAAAAAAAATTTGAAATTCATTTCAAATAATTTATTTTATACGTATTATCTTCACATTCCCCCTTTACAAATTCAAATTTCTATACAATTTTCTATATGCATAGAAAAACACCTCATTATTCACTCTATTCTCGTCATCTCCAATTCGCTTATTTACACCATTTCCCCTCTAATAGAGGCACATCTAACTGTCCGAGATAGCCTCGGGTGTTCCCTGGATGCTGATCAACTTTAGAGAATGATGAGACGTCTATGGTTTTCTCTACTGCTTTCGTATTCCAAGGGTTTTGTTCTCACTCTTGGGGATTATATAGATGATTCATCCCCACCTAATAAAAGACACCTCTTTTTCTTTTTTTATCCTTGGCTTGATGATATTATTAATTCTTCATGACTCGTGTCAATCATTTTATTCACTTTTTTTTACTTGTTTTTCCTTTCATCAATATTATTTCTTTTTTTTAATTTCCCCCTTTTTAGGTGATATGATAGAGGAAAGTTTGATAATTTATCACGTCTACTGAATCTGTCATGACCCGGCGAATGTTTTGAAATTTTTTTTTTTTAATATTTAGCCCTCTCACCCACTCACCACCACCCCTTTGAGAGAAGAAAACGATTTATAACGAACCCGTCTTCGACATCTTGATGGATATCAGCTAGAGACGTGATACATGATATCTCTGAAGTAAAATGGTCTTGATTAAATAGAAAATATTTTAATAAAAAAAAATATTCTGCATTAGATAATACATTTTTTATGATCATTGAATGATAATGGTTGGTTAGCACTGGATCCGTAGTTTCTTGTTGATCTTTTTGTGCTCAAATATCTCATGATGATATGATGTCTTTCAAGTGGTTGAATAAATTAAAAATTAGCCATTTTTATCATACTTTTTGTTGAATAAATTTTTGCAACACATTATCGAACATGACCGGAGGAGTTTAAGTTCATCCATTATCCTTTGTGAATGTTTGATTTATAACGTTCTTCTACCGATATCACATTTCGACCCCATTCCAACGACCCCTTTCGTCTTTAGCCAGCACTTCAATTCTTTGCTTTTACCCTTCGCTCTTCATGCTCGTCAATCTTTCTCATGTGTATGTTTCTATTAGAGAGAAAAGGGATACTGGAGAAAATTTGTAAAAAAAAAAAAAGTATCAAATATTCTTTTCTATACTCCATTTATGATATAACTTTTTTTCAGTATATCATTCAAGAATTGATCAATGCTTCAGAGATTATTTTTGCTTTCCATGAAGTAAATTATCCAACATTCTTGGAGCTTTAATTTACTTCGGATTAATCAGTGTCGAAGAAATTAAAAAGACTTGGCTCCAAGGAATCTAGATGTCTAGACCATTGTTCAACATGTCATTCATCAATTAAAAGGTTGATAGGTTGATTATTAGCACAATAACTGATAAAATCATGGTAAAATACCATCAATTCTGCCAATTAAATATTATTTGTTGAAAATTTTCCATCAATTCCTGTTGATGTTATCAACATTATAAAGTTGAGTATCAATAATGAATCTAAAAAAAAAAAGGTTGTTTATATTTTCCTACTTTAAAACTATTTATATTAATATAATTTTTTTTTTAAATAAAAATTCACTTTGAAGTTTATTTAAATCTCGAATTAGATTTACTTGTCCAGCGAAACGTAACGAATTGCTTGACGTTCTTTGATTAGCGTAATGAAGGGACCAATTAACGAGCTAGTTGGAAAGAAATAAAGCAAAAAGAGTGAGAAATAGTAGATAAAGTGAAAGAGAAAACTTGAATTAAAAAAAAAAAAGAAAAAGAATGAGAAGGAGTAAAGGATTACTCGCATGGAAACTATTTAAAGACTTCTTCTTCTTCTTCTTCAAAGCAATGATTCGTTTTATTGCAAACGTTTCTTTCATGTAATTTAAGTTATCATTTGTCTCTTTCATTTATTTGACCTTAGATAAGGAAGTTCAGGATTTTAACTTATTCAGCTGGAAATCTATCATCTTTGTGGCTTACATGAGAATTCTGTCATCAATAATGATGAAAAAGGTTGATAAAGAATTTACTAGGTGTTATCATGCTTGCATTTATACTACAAAAATTGGAGATCCTACCAGCTAGGTATCATCTACCTTGCATTGACTTTTAAAAAATATTTCTCTTCCTCAGTTTATGATAATGGTTTGATAGAATACCCTAGTAGGATGAAAGACTGACCTATTCTTAGTCTAACATTAAACCCAGGTCAGCTAGAAAGAACTGATGTTGGATCAAGAATAGGTCAGTCTTGCTTCCTACTAGGATTGTCGATGCATTGGTGGCTGTCCAATGAAATTAATCAGTTGGAAATGATTCTAGAAATCCTTCCTTGCTATTTAATAATCAGTCTGATGGAGTTGGATGATCAGAAAGCATCTAAACAATTCTTTATTTGATCATTCAGAGCATCAGTGTCATATTTTTAAACAAATTAGGATAATTATTTAGATTCCATAGCATCAATTAATTTGAATTCTAGTTACATCATATCTAGATGATCCTAGGTACTAGAGAGTCCATGACATTCATTAATCTCACTCGGATCCAAAGAAAAAAAGTTTCCTTGTTCGCATAATGAAAATTCAGTGGACCTCATGCCTCAGATTAAGATGTCCTGCAACTTTTGCAGAAACTAATGCGCTATTCGAGATGAGAGTGACAGACTTAAGGATCACCGAAAATCCTGTCTGCTTATGCATTTGAAAAGCGGATTACATGAGTGTATATCTCGATGGGATGTAAGATCTTATTATATAGAGGACCTTTACTCTGTAGCATGTGTTACAAAGAGAGTAGCATTCATGTATGGAATTGTTCATTCATCGATTTTTACTTCTTTTATGCTTCAATGAAGATTGTAGATGATGAACAAGCTTGATGCCTAAGTATATTACATCATTAAGTAGGAAATCTTTTAGAAGAAAATGAAGAATGAGATCGTGGACAAGAATTTTACAATCCTGGTGATTGACAACTTGAAGAAAAAAATAATCCTTAAATATTTGTTACCTTCATATTTTTGTTGGAAAATAAATTTATTCTATTTTTTTGTTAATATTTAAATGAATATTCTTTCAAAGAAAATTATTCCTAGGAAATTTGATATTTTTAATTGACAATACAATAGATCATTATCATCATTATTCATTCTTGATCCAAGTGTTTGTTGGTATTTAATTGAAGACCATTGCTTCCGGAGCAAGCATCTGAACCAACAAGGCCACAAAAAAGTGACCTTAGATAACAAAATGTTTAGAAAACATAACATGAATCATTAGACTATGACCAAAAGCATGACTCATCATTTCTCTCCTTTATATCCACCAACTTTCTTACTTGGAGTTTATCATTACCCCATAGATAACCCTAAGGTTATCCTAAAGGGACGTAAAATGTCTTGAGGAAACTGATGGGATTGTTTGTTCAGATTAAATGTCGGCGACAGGATGGCTTTTGGGTAGCTTTTTAAGTACTTAAAACAACATAAAACTACTTAAAATATTATCAGCTATAGATCCAATCCTAAGTCATTCGTAAATTAGTTAGTCAATTCTATTTTTATTTTATTTAGATAACTTGTTTCAAACAATTAACTGTAATGTTTGCACTGATAGAAAAAAAATTTTAATAATAGAGGAGGTTTCTTAATTGTTAATAAATATTTAGTAACAGTTGTTAAATTATATCTTAACTATTAAATATAGCTTTGTTACAGTTAAAAAAATATTCTTTAACAATCAATAAATCTTTCTAATTATTAAGGAATATTATGGAACCAATACAATTCATATTTTATTGTGGATTATATGGTTTGTTTAATATAAAATGACATAACATTCGAATGAGGTTAGGATTTGGTTTTATTTCATGCATGTTTCTAGTAATAAAAGATATGCACAAGGCAAAAAGTGAGGTTATAAAGGGCGAATTAATAAATATGACAGTTTTGGTTGATATAAGGTTAGGTGGCGTTGTGATCGCCAGTTTATTAATTGTTAAAAAATATTTCTTTACGATAAAATAAGATTTATTTATTATAAAACCACTAATGTGTTGATAACTAAGGCTTTTTTTATTGTTAAAAAATATTTATTGAAACAGTTAACAAAACATTGATTTTAATAATTAAAAAATCATTTTTCAACAGTAATAAATCTCTTCTATAAGTGTGATGCTTATTTTTTGCTTTAAAGTTAGGTTATATTTGTTGTTAATTCACTTTAGGTGAACAAAATATTCAGAAGTGAAATATAATGATGGGAATAATAAAATTGAAAAAAAGTATAGAAGTAAAAAAGTTTTTTTTTTTATGAAAAAAGATCCCCTATAGAGAAAATAAGGGAGTCAGAAGCCAATTTTCGATTGTACAATAGGTTTCACAGACTAATTGGATGTATGAATGACTGTAACGAACAGAGAAACAGACCTCTGGTGAGAAACATGGCGCATAAAAGAATTAATATATGAGGGAGCACCATTCGAAAGAAAATATTGGAAGATGAATTTTAATATTCTTTTTTTTTTTTTTTTTTTTGAAATTTGATACTTTGGAGCATATTATTATCATTGAAACTTTGAGAACTTTTTTAAAATATATCTTTTTTATAATTTATATTATTCATTATATTATTTTGATGGACTTAATGAATAATTTTATTTGTAATAAAAATTTTATAAAGTTTTGTCCACAATTATTCATCATTTTATTAAATTCATGAGATATTTTTTGAATAAATAAAAATATTCAATGATCTACGTATTTTATTCTTCAAAATAACTGATTAAATTAATTAATTAATTATTATTTCCTTTAGGTGTTAATAAATAATACTATTGATCAATTTTTTTTGTTAGTTCAATTAGAATTCAATCTTTAAAGTAAAAATATTCCATGTTTTTTTCTCTCAAGTATTTAAGGTCATATCTAAGTGTTTCAATAATATTTGTAAGCTATCATAACATCTATTTCATTGTCTCCATGATCATAAATAATACGTAAATTACTTCAAAACATTTTTAAAATTCTATTTTTAATTTATATTAATTAAAAATCCGGGGTAAACCGAAGCAATATGAACAGCACTCCAAAAAGTGCTGAGAAAAGTAACCCATATGAAAATTTTTTTAGTTAATCTTCTACCTTTCTTTAGTATGATTATCTTTATTAGTTAAAACCTGTGAAAAATTATTATTATTATTATTTTTATTAACAACATTAGAGTAGACATAATTTTTTAGTGTACTCATTTAACCCAATAAATAAAAAAAAAATGTCTGCCTTGTCTCTGAACATCTGATTCTTATCTTAAAAAATTATCAACAGTAGATAATATTTTTCAAAAAAACTTCTTATCTTAAACCTCAATTTTAAATAATGATTAAATGAAAAAATATTGTTACAATTTTTTTAAATACTTTCAAATTAATTAAATGAAATTTGATTATAACAATTTAAACACAAAATGTTTATTCTAACCTCAAAATTGATTGAAACAAGTTCATATCGATGTTCAATTAATTTAAACGCATTCAATGCAGTTTCCGTAATCAGAAAATGAAATCTTCCTTTAAAAAAAAAAAAAAATAAATAAAAATTATTACGAGTAAAATTAGACAATAAAAAATAAATCAGATTTAAAAAAGAATAAAAAAGTTTGACGTAAATCGAAGCAGCGAGAAGATCGTTTCGATTTGATATTTCATTTATAATGTCGGAATCGAATTATCTTCTCATATGTATATATATATATATATACATACATATATACTCTATATTCGGGTTATCGATTATTAGATTTCACAATTTCCTCTTCAGTTTTCCTCCTCGTATGTATTTTTACATCTTATCCGGTCCATCGATTGAAAGTTCCAAAATAAAACAAATTTATTTCCTTTATTTAGATTTATCTCAAACGAACTCTATTGTGTCTATTTTAAAACTATTTTTTTTTTTTAAATTTAAATCTTAACTTTTAAATTTCAATTCTATTATAAAAGAACACTTGTTCTACTTCTATTATCAATTATAAAACATTCAAACACTTGAAGATAATTCATTTTAAATGAAAAAATATTTATAGCGATTTTTAAAGGAAATGAATCAAGCTCTTTATTATCAATTTTTTCGCCCACTTCTAGTTCACAGAAATAGCTTGAATAGTAGTATTTGAAATCGGTAATTAAGTCAACAATATACATATCTACTTGTTATTATTTAAAAATTAACAGTTAAGTCACAATGACTTTTTAAACAAAACAAGATATTTTATTTCAAATATTTATCATTTTGTTCTTTTAAAAATTTTGACATGAGAATATTTTGTAAAACTCATTAATCAATCATGTTAGTCATCGTATCTTCTCACATGTAGAGTTAACAAAAAAGAAGATCTTCTTAGAAATTAGCTATGGTTGTTAAAATGTATCCAATATTTAGGAAAAACATATGCTACGTTAACTTGTCTTCGTCAATCGGTTAGTCTGTCGTTTTGTTGTTTCAGGATCACTATCAATCTATTTATCTTTCTATCTGAATGTGTTAAGACTTGAGTTTGGACGTATAAGCTTTGAGGTATTGAAAAATACGACACCAAGCAATGTCATATGGACCATCAACTATTTACTAAAATAGAGCGACAGTTGGACTACGATGGAAAAATATTAAAAGAAAAATACTTGAAATGAAAAGGAGGTAAATAAAAGGTGACAAATTTTATCAGGACAATGAAAAGAAAATTTTACTTGAAATATTTTTAACGAATTCATTTATCGAATAATTTCAATTCTATAATTAAGAACAATATTCGGTAAAAATGGCGGTTATTTACAAGAATGGGTAAAAATAAATTGTAAAATAACGGTGATTATTGATATCAATGATTATTGTATTTAATTTAGAATTTTTGTAATATTAAATTTTTTTTATTCATTATTGATAAGTCTTTTGGAAATTTTTGAAAAGCCGTCATTTTACTAAATATTGTCATCAACACCATCATTTCTGGGGATGAGCTAAAGATAATTTATTAATGAATTTAAATTTATTTTTGTACATCATCATAAACTACACTTTCAACCATATTCGGTAAAATTGTAGTGATTTTAAAAATTGGCAACAATCGTTGGTATAAAGACGGTCATTTTAAATATTAATCTTTATTACATTTATTTTTGTTTTCAATCTTACATTTTTTACTGTTAATAAATCTCTTTTAAATTAAAAAAATGATCCCGTTATTTTACCGACTATTGTTATCAATACTATCATTACAGAAGATGAGTTTCTTTTCTCAAGCAATCATCGTTGAACTTTAACCAAACAAAATATTCATCATTGA
Organism: Chelonus formosanus; assembly: GCA_028641665.1. Taxonomy (NCBI): domain Eukaryota; kingdom Metazoa; phylum Arthropoda; class Insecta; order Hymenoptera; family Braconidae; genus Chelonus; species Chelonus formosanus. The sequence goes on from CM054000.1 coordinate 4,295,062, forward strand.
GTTCAAATTTATTCTCATGTAGCATCAGGAATAACTGCACTTTCACCCAGCAAATATGGCGCAAATTTAATCTAAATATTCGTTGTAGTATTTTTTTTTCTCTTGTATCAAAGATAACCTCGTAACCTTATAAAACAATCAAATTGGTGGCATGAATAGGGGCGTTAGTAGTAAAAACCCTCAGGCGATTGAACGTTGAAAATTAGAAATGGTCACGCAAGTTTCCCTTATCCCTCATATCCGTGGATCTTTATAACGGGAAATAAAATAAATTCTTTTATTTTCATTATTACCTATCACGAACTAACCAAAAGCGAGAAAGTTTCTACTATCACGAATATAGTTTTAGATATTTACTCTAAAAGCATCATATAAATTTTCTATATCAATACTATTGGTTTTGTCACTCTCTATGGACACTAGAAGAGGGATGGGTGATGATGGTGACCGTTGGCAGAATGAGATCTAGGGTTGGACACTAGGGTTTCTAACACGAGTCAGTTGCTCACAATGCAAAGGACAATGCAAATGCTACCAGAGTCCTAACAATAGGTTGCTAAAAAGGAAACCAAGTAAATACGGGCGAGTTCTCTCATCTCCTGTATGGGAATTACATTAATGAAACGCACTGATGCTGAAACAATGGAAACGAAAAGTTTATTCTATCTCTTTTGACCATTCAATTCCATTAGAGTCACAATCAAATGGTAATCTGCTGGTCATGATAAAAGATTAAACAATGACAAAAAGTTGATGAGTTTAACCTTCATTCTTTAAAATATATTTTATATCAATTTTATTCTGCTAGTAGAACTCTATTGACAACATTGACGACTAATCCATCAAACTATTTTTTGCTCTATCAAGGCTATCAACAAACTCAATGTCAATGATTGGTAATAAATAGCACATTTTTGATGATAAATATTCTAGAGTTGTAAAAAAATAATTAATTATTTGCATAGTGAATAAATTTAATTAAAAAATAAATGACAGAAAAGCTTCTTAGGATCTGAAAAATGAAATAAAAAGACATAAGACCAGGAAGAAGGCGGGTTTAATGCAGCCGGAAGACGTTAAAGAAAGACGGGAAAGGGAGGCTTTAATATTGTGAGGACAACCCATTGATTTTTTTTTTTTTTATTATTATTTTTTAAACCTTCAGACTCTTCTGTACTATAGAGACTCTAAAATCTCTAAAGTTACAGTGAAGAGCCTTCGTTTATATATGATACTACATTTCTGATGTCTGCAGTTTAAAATTACCTACCAGTAATACTCTTCACTAATCCTTAATCTTCTGCATACTAATAATATTTGCATGCTATTTTCAGCCTAAAATAACCAGTTGGAAATTTAATAACAATTGAACATGCTGATGATGATGATGTTGGTTGAAAAGGAACATTGGAGACTAATAAATAAAGTCTTGGAGTGGATGTTGGTTGTGTTTGATAGTCAAGAGGACATGGTATTGCTACTGATTACTCTATTAACAAGCCATTGAACTCAGTTTCAATAGGTTACACATCTTTAGCATCTGAATAATGTTCTTTTTTAGATATACTTAGCGTTTATTTAGGATGGCTCTTTTCTTGGATTCTTGGCAGTGAACTCAAAAAAAAAAAAAAAAGGGGAGCATCAATAAAGACTACGGATTATCCTCAAGACATGACAATAGCGCAAATACTCGATTCTCATGGCTCGCGAATCCATTTAGTTACGGTCGCTGGAGTATTCTTTCTGGATTCTAGTAAAAGACGCCACACGTTCAAATGCTCCCTCGTGCGGAAAAGTCTCATCTAAAAAGAATAACGTATTATCTGCCGCACCCTACTCCACTACCAATGATGTAAAAATTGTTCAGGCTTTCTTTAGTTGAATCCTTGACGAGTTACAGAGTTCAAGTGAGGTGAGGAATTTTTTTTAAGCATCAGGTCATTGAAAGGTCATCCAGATAACAGAAATAGAGATGATTCTTTTCAATGTTGACGTAATTTTAAAGCTTTAATTTAATAGAGATATCTTTTAGGAACTTGAGTGGGTGATGATTGAACCTTTAATCTTGATATTAGCATGCTTTGAGTGATGATTTAGCTTTAGCTCAGCTATTAGCACATTTTGAATGATGATTGAACTTAAACCCAACCATTAGCACACTTTGGATGATTATAAGACGTTAGGTCAGCTATTAGCACAATTTAGATGATGATGATAAGACTTTGGCTCAAAACATTAGCACCTTGGGTGGATGATAATTGAACTTTAGCCCAGTTATTAGCACATTCTGGGTGATGATTAAACTTCAACCCAATCATTAGTACATTCTGGGGGTAAATTAATTAAAAAGTCAGTAATAATTCTACTGGAACATGAATTATTCTAGGTCTGGTGATTGATTAAACCTGTTTATCATCATCTAGTATCTAAAAAACCAATATATTTTTGAATATAAAATTTAAAAAAAAACAGTTTGATTAATAATTATTCATTAATTAATAAGAATTTTGATCATTCCATATGATGAATGTCCTTATTCACTGGTTCAATCAGGAAACATTGATATAAATTCATAGGAATACGAATGAATATTTTTGCCAATTCACTGTTAAAGAGAAGAGTTCAATATTGTTGGATCTATAATGACCTGGAGTTAAAAATCATTGTCATGAATTTCAAGGAATCTTGAGTTCTTTATCAAAGTCATCTGCTAGGAAAGCCTCATCAAAGACACATTAGCACCTGATAAAGTATCAAGTAACCACAAAATTCCTGATTCATGATTAATTCAAAGCATCATACATGAACGATCAATCATAGAAGCGTGACAAATAAAACCACAATCATGGTGATGTACCATGTTTATTTCAATTGAATATTGACCAACAATAAAACCAAATTTAAAACTGCACCTCCTCATATTTCCCTAAAAACGAGTTTCTAAATGAATCAGCAATTTTTTTTACCAATATTTTGCTGCTAGGGATGGCCTCAAAAGAGAAGGGACGTTTAAAGAAAAAAAAAAAAAAAACAACCCTTTTATGAATACCTACACTATTATGAATGCATCCTGATGACGAGGATGAAATGATGGAGTGAGAAGGACAGTGCTAATAGACATTGAAGTGAGATGAAAGATGCCTTTTTTCCGGAGGGGATATGGACCTCAACCCCTTGGAGACCTTTAGGGTAGAGGGGGTGGGCCTAAAGGGGGCAGCCAAATTGCTAGGCTGCCACTCAAATTGGCCTGACAACGAACAATTGCTCCTATTACATCGCATTTGTCGGCGCTACGCGTCCTCTCATGTTACTTTTCAAGTAACGTGTGTATAAGGGATGAATTCCTGGGGACACGGAAACCAAAGGATAGAGTGAATTAGAAAAGGAGTTATAGGAGGGTTTATTTTATGTCGGAAATTGTATGGCGTGTGGTAAGGGTGCACTGTATGTCGTCACCTGCCTCTATTCAAATATCACTTTTCTGGAGCTGCTGTTGAATTCCAGTACATTCATTGTTGCTTTCTGTTTAATTTTAATTAATTCCTTTCTTCAATTACTTCATAACTCTCTATATGACTGCTAAAAATTTTGTTGCTTTTTATTATACTACCCAACAACAACAACAACTGCTGATGGTTGGAAGAAGATTGCTTTTAATTGTTTTGAATTATGTACCTATTGTTCCTAGAACTTTGGCAGTTATTTTTTCTGGTGGTCACTATTATTACTTCCATTCAAATTTTACTTGAATTGTTCACAACATTTATGGCTTTTTTAACATAAAATTGGATATTGAAGTAAATGGTAACATTCCACTGGTCATCAATAGACTTTGATGTTCTTAGACCTTGAAGATAGGCAAAAGAAGTCATAAAATGTTGGTGGTTTTGGCGGATATTTCATTTAGCTTTGATGACTAATTTTATTTTCTTCAAATTATCATCCAGAAGACGCAATTAAGTTGTTTCATTGAACACTTCTAGCTAGGAAAAATAATAAAACCATAGATATCTTTATTATTCGATAATTTTTTTCAAGCTCTAAATGTTATTGACTGTTAAAACGCCCTCTTATTGCATCATAATTCAAGGTTCCAATGATGAATAAAAAAAAAAAAAAAGAATAGCTATGATCTTAAAACCAATGATGATTTTCATTTGAAAATGCATAAAACCCAACATTTCATCAGCATTTTATACTTTCCAAGAAGTTCTCGTAAAATAACACTTAAAATTAATTTATTCCAAACCATAAAGAATCACAAAGTTATTGCGTGAAAATCATGAGAAACAAGTTTTTCCCTTAATTTTCATTTCAACTGTGTAACAAAGATTTATTGGTGTTGCATTATTTAAAAAGAAATGGTTTAAAACGTGCCGATCAATGTACCGATCACTTTAACAATCCATCTGGACTTTATACTACTGTGTACCACAATCCACTTCACATCTGTCTTCAAAATCTTATTCCCAAGATTCATCTGACAATTGTTCCGCATCACGTATTGGCTCCAGGGCTTTGATGCGATGAGCCGCTATACGGCACGTGGTTGGCGGGCGACAAAAATCAAGACCACCGCTGCAGAAATACTTTGAACAAACTGTACCAAGTGTTCTGCACATTTGTAGAAACCCACCCAGAAGTTTTAAAAAAGAACTTAAAAAAAGAAACATTGCTTTCGAGGATACACTTGGACACATATACATGCTTGCCTTTTAAATATACTAATTTATGCTTCTCTAATTTTATCCTCATTAGTGTCGACTTCACTATGGCTGTTTTGGATATATTTGGACTCTTTTTAAATGATACCCTTTGATTGATGATATTCAAATAACAGTTGATAAAAAAAAATTCATCTATCATTAAGAGCTTTTATTTCAAAGAGAAATCATTTTTTGTGCTTTTCAGGAAAAAAAATTTTTTTGTGAAAATTTCGTGTCTTCAACCAGGCACCATGATGTCTTGGTGTTAGAGTATTAATAGACGAATAAAATAAGCCGAGGATAAAGGCTCTAGGATGATTCGTTCAAAAGTTATGAATTTTTAAAGTTAGGTGTTGATCAACAATCAGCTGGAATTTGACCAACCGTTTATTATCAAGACTTTGATGAATCTTTTACGCAATAAATCTAAATACCAAAGAATTAGCATTTAAGATAGGATATTTTGCATCAATCAATGATAAATTATGCTCCAAAAAATGTTTTATAGATCAGAAAAGAGTATTATCCATGATTGAAAGCTTCAATTTCAAAAAGATATCTTTTTATACAGCCTTTTTTCATCAAAGTTTTCTGTATTAAATTAAACAATGTGATATCTTGGTGTTAGAATATTAATAGACAAATAAAATGAGCCCAGGATAAAGGCTTCAGGATCATTTCTTCAGGAGTTATGAATTTTTAAAGTTAGGTAGTGATCAACAATCAGCTGGAATTTGACCAATCGTTTATTATTAAGACTTTGATAGACTTTTTAGTAAATAAATCCAACAAATATTGAATTTGGCATCAAAAATAGAATATTTAGTTAAAAAACAATGATAAATCATTCTTAAAAAAATTTTCTGTATATTCAAGAATGAATTTAACGAAAATAATTCTGTATAGAGAGTCTTCACACATGTCTAGCTAAAAATATTTTTATTTTGTTAATGGAGCCTGTTGGAAAAAAATAATGGATTTTATTCTAAAACGACTTACAAGACCCCTTACATAAATATATGTAAGCTACTTTGAACTACCTTTCAACGATCTATTTCTAAAGCAAAAGAATACATAGATATTCTTGAAATAATAACACTACCTTTTGGATGCTCTTTTTTTTATTGTCTTGTCTTCCGGGTTACCAAAAATGTGGATTCCGCTTGAGATGTTTTTTTTTTAAATTCACTCGAACCGTTGGAAATGAGGCACTAAAAGGCATACTGAACTAACAGTCTATTGAGAGAAATATCTAATGGACTCATAACGTGTCTGAGGTCTCAATTTTTATTATTCTCCAATTCACAAAGTTTTGTAAAATCATCAATAGAAAATCAACTAAGTAAAGAATGTAAATTATGCTGTTCATTTATTGGACACTGTTTTGTTATTGGAACCTTTTTTTTTTTTTTAAATGTTGATGCAGAAATAAATTTTAGCGTAATTAGAATGATCTATAAGCGATTATTTAAATAGGTTTGAATTAGAATGAAATCGTTGTAGACATTAAGGGTGCGATTTGATCGAAAATAAGTGCTAGTTGACCCATGAATCATGTTTATAACTCCAAAGTGTTTGAAACGACATACGGAAAGCGAGTAAATACATGGATGACTTCTCGTTTGATTGTACACACTAGTGTATACTCTAGTGAGTATGGTTGTACTCAAGGACGAATTTTATGGGCTTTTTGGATCTCCAACCTGCTCACATCCTGCATGACATCTGTTCGGCATGACTCCCTTCATGCTTTGATCTCTACCTGTTTTTGTTTACGAATTAGTTTAATGGAGCTGAGATTGTGATTTGTGGGGTGTGGGTTTAAATTGCTTTCTATCAAAATTATTTATCTTATATTTTTTCATCTGCTTTATTTGGATAATCATAATTCATAAACCAATCTAAGTAGAAGCTTTCAGGGGAGACAAAGAGAGTTTTCAAATCAGCCAAAGTGATATTAAAGCAGATTAAAACATCATTTTTATTCTAATTATTGAATTTACTAGATAATTTTGTTTTATCTCGAAACTCATTCGATATATCGATTTATTTTTATCACCATCGTTTTTAACACCCGATTTCCGTTAAAATGAGTACCCACATGATAGGGTTATTTTTTATTATAAACAATTTATATTATTAATACGGCGCCATCTATAACCATTTTTATTGGAGCTATGCCATGCATCATGGTACTCATTTTAACGGAAATTGAGTGCTGAACACAATGAAAATAAAATTTTTATGATTATTCGAAGTTTTTAATGGAAAGTAAGCGTCGGAAAAGAAAAAATTTATTTTCTTTAAAAAAAACCTTGAATTTAATTTAAAAATTCTTTATCCTTTTTATGACACTGGAAATCATAAAACACCACATGTCTCACGTGCAAAAACATTCTAGTATTCAATAAATCAACAAAAAGTCGTGTCTACGCATTGATGATGAAACCTAGTGGTATAGAAAAAGATGGCGGATATGTTGAAGTAGGAAAAATAGTAAAGAAGAAATTCCGGAATGTTTAGTTCAACCAGATGACGATGAGGAAAGATCCCTTGGGATGCGTATAACAGGGTCGCGCACGATTTTCTCGTACAATAGAAACCGACGCAGCCGGACCGTAGTAGTTTCTAAAGGGGAACGAACGTAAAGCGTGGGCGCAAACATTAGCATAATCGGTTGAGAGCAACCGACGAGATAGTCTGCAGTGAAGAGATGCCAACCGAGAGAAAGAGAAATAGGAGGGATAGAAGAGTCAAGAGAAGTGGGAGGAGATGAAGGGTAAGATGTACGACTTTACTGAGGGCACTGTACCAACTTACCCAAGAGATTAGCATCTTCCAAGCCTTAAACGACGTGGCAGGCGCGACGACTCTTCTGGGATTTATTTCTGGCCTTTGTTTTCCGCACTGTTGTTGATTGTGTGATGGTGTAAGAGTCGCAGGTAGATGAAAACATTGGAACCGGTCAGAAAATAAGATCGCTGATACATAAAAGAGTGTCTTTGAAACATATCGTGGGAGAATGTTAAGCTTTTTTCGGAAAAATTATAGGTTTTTAAATCTGCAAGGTGGTTTTAAAGGGTTTGATGGTGAGAAAATCGGTTTAAAAAAATTGATATGGATCATTTATCCTAGATCGTTGTCATTAAAGACGTTAATTAGCAGGTTTTAACACTTTGGCGTGAGAAAAGTTGTTGAAACATAAACTTTCTCTGTCTCAATAGCTAGCAATGATATTTATTCAACACTTTTTTCTATTTATTTCATTTATTAAATAACATTAAAATATTAGGAGATCAGGATGATGGTAAATAGTGTCTTAGAAAGCACTCAAACAACATTAAATAATTAATAGACCTTAGTAGGAAGTAAGATTGGCCCATTCCTGGTCCAAGACTAGGGTAACCAGGCCAGCTTTAATCCATTGTTGGAATGAACCAGTCTTGCTTCTTACTGGCATACTGATCTCCAAGCAAAAATCATCATTGAATTATTTTGAATGATTTGTCATAAATAAACGTAGAGTAAATCACCATCATCATTTAGAAGTTGCATTGGTATTCCATTGAATAATAATGATGGTGATGATGGTAAATAGGGCATTTTACTCTAGTGATCATTGATACTCCAAGATAGTGATGAAAATTAGGTAAAAATATTTCAAACGATTGGAATAAAAGTAAATAAAAAGTAGTCAAGTGAAAAAGTTTTAAATTTGAAAGTTACGACTGCAGATTCATGCCAGAATATCTTGACTCGAGTCAGCAAAATGCAAGTGCCAAGTCAGATGTGACTGAATGAATGATTGTTTTTCCGATTCTCAATATTTTCAGTGTCCGATTGAGTCTATTGAGAAGTTGAATAAACTTTTTTATTTCCATCCAAGTCAAGTTCTGCAACGTTAACTAAAAAGAATTATACTTCACACAATTTACGGTATGAAAATGGATATTAAAAAAAAAAAAAAAAGGAAAAATGATTTAAAGGAAAATTATGAAAATTTCATTATGCTAGAATGACTAGAGAAAGTTTTTTATGAGGTTTCTAAAATAAAAAAAAACAAAAAACGATGCGATTGAATTTTGTGATGTTTTTTTAAGATGCATTTTATTATAAATAGAAAGACCACCTGAGGTGTTTTGGTTATTATGGAGCCCACCTACGGCCTGATCAGAACTTTGGGGCTTTGATGGAAGTTTTAGATGATCGGATAGGTGTTGAGTTATAAATACTCTATAGCAAGTTGGTAACTGAACCCTTGCTACCGGTTTCACCATTACGTTGCACTGCATACTTTCCCACACTGGTCATGCTTTTATCACAAGTAATGTCAAAAAGTGTTTACATTTTAATAAACCTTGCTATTTATTATTTCACCAAACTATCTTAATCAATTGTTTGATCAATAAAAAAATTAATTTAAAAATATAACACAAATATTTTATCCATTGAAATAATTTTTTTTATCTTGCTTGCTTACTTGTCTGCTGATCTATCATCAACAACTTTCAACAAAGAATCATTCTTTTTCCAAAAATATTTTCTTCATTCATGATGCAACATATTTTAAACCCCAATCATGTATTATACGTTTTTATATCATTCATTGACAATAGGATATATCTTTTACTAACCCTTTTTTCCAAAACCTACAAAGCAGATTTAAAATTTTGATTAAAAAAAAAAAAAAAACTGTCACTCTTGTCAACCCTGATGTTTTTTACTCTACTTTTTTTTTTCTCTTACCTCTTTCTTCTTAGCACAGAGAACAGTTATAATCTCGTGGTATTTTCCGGACTATCGAAAGACGCCTTAAAAATTACTTAGGATATTACAAAATAAAAAGTAAAAAAATCTTTCAGAAGGCCAGATGGCAAACGGTCTCATCTTATTCCTTTGCTTATATCTTTTTAGCAGCGAGCAGTGGTAGTAAGGCCTTTAGATTCTCGTCGTGTATCCAAAAGAAGATGTGGAGATACGGGTAAGATCAACCAACAGACTAAGTGCGGGGTAAAATTTCTAAAAGGGTAGGACAGATCCTTTTCATTTACGTTCACTGGATCCTATCAATGGACCTTGATCATCTATCTCACTTGGCCATATGTGCATCAACATATTAAGTCTCTCTTACTCTATTCATTCTCTGCGTGTGAGTCTCGTGAAATTAAATACAAAATAAAAAAGTTGCGAAAAGGAATTCTTTGGATAGTATGTTAAGATTCCATGATGAATAAAGTATTTTTTGTCATCAAAAAGAAAAGAATTTGTAGAAGTTGATTTTTTTTTTTGGTTAACTTTGATTAATGATATTTTAAAGCACACATTTCACACATTAATGTGATTTCTTCTTGTTCTAAGATCTCTGCTCGTCTAATTGTTTAATGACTAAGCTAAAATTAGTCTATGCTTGGCTACCATTAGAGTGTTAACATCGTGGGCTGTCTTGGAAACATTCATCAGTACTACCATCTCCTAGATGTAATTATCATCTTCATGCTCCATGGTATCTAGTTTTTTCTACTCAATATCAAAAACACCTGCTTTATAATCAGCACGAAATTTACGTTAATATGAGGATCCACAAGTCAAGGTTTAAACTTAAAAATAACTTCATGAAACATTGAAGCAGCTAGGATCCAAGATGACTGATTCTAGAGATCTCTAGTAGTCCAATGAATTTAGTCATGTATCAACCACTTCGTAGAAGATAGATGAAATCACTGTGAAAAGTTTTTTTAGGTAAAGAAAATATTATTGTAACATAATCATTTTTTAAACAATTCAATGTTTCATGCACACTTTGAACGTATTTTGCAAAGTAACTATTGAAGATAGGAAAAATTTCAAAAAGACCTTTTTTGTCGAGAATTTCATTCTCTACAATTTTTATTCGAAACTTTTTTCGATTGTACCTGTCGTTTTCGAGTTATTAAGGAAAAATTTATTTTTGCATCCTTTGTAGATCTCCATCTACATGTAGATAAACAGATGACTAAATTTCTTTTATTCCAGTTTACAACTGCGACTAGGACACATCAGACATCTTTCCTTTAATTTTAAATAAACTTATCGTTAACTAATACTTAGTTTTCCATACTTACAACAATGAACATACTTTGATAGATTGGATTGGAATAAAAATAGTATTGATTTGAAAAAGATAGGTTGTCTCCAAAGAAAATAATAAACCTGTAATTTCACCCACGATTCAATAAACTAACGAATATATATTGGATAGGTAGTGTACTCGTTACATCTGCATACGAGTGGATGATAGCTCAGTAAATTGTAAAGCTTGAGGCATTAGAGGTCCAGTCTTCTTATTCTTGCATACACATTCACCTTCTCTTCCATCCATATATGCATAAATGTTCAATGGTGTTCTGGCTCAAGTCGTTCCACAGACTTATTTTAATACCACGTGCTGCTGCCTAACCCAGCGAAATTCTACATTGTTCGAACGAATGTAGTTACGAGTGAGGATATAAACGCGTGAGAGTTCTTGAGATCCTTGTATATTATTGTATATATCTAGCCTGTGGTCATATTCCATGTATTATAGAGGGAAGAGACTTGGTGAGCCTTAGTGGTCGGCGTTTTAAAGCACGAGAGTACAATTTATGCGGTTACGTAGGCGTCGTGTCTAATGCGAATGCTTTCAGTTGTCATAACACTTATGTATACACCAGCAGCTTTTGAATCGTAGGAAGAAATACACAACTTCTTGATAGAATATTATAATATATACATATTGACACTAAACAATTCTTTACTTCTTTATTTTTTTTTTTTTCTATTATTTATAAAATAATATCAATTTATTTTATATAACATTTGACTCTCATTAGTGATATCTAAAAGTCTTAAAGCTATTGATATCAGACACCAGGAAATACTATGTTGTATTTCAATATTTTCACTTGTGTACATATTTGTTCTACAAAAAACTCTGTTGAGGAAATATTTGTTTTTAATCCCTAAAAAAAAAAAAAAAAGTATGGGAAAAATTTTTCGAAACTTCTCTCTCTTTTTTTTTTTTTTCGTTATTCAATTCTCTCATACATGAGAGTAAATTATTATTTCTTTTCCAGTGGGTGTTTATAATTTTTTATAAATTTATTCAACGCCCCCACATGATCTAATCGATCATTCCATGGTTATTTCAAATGAGTATATAATAAATTAAATAAATAAAAGTCATACTTTCATCACAAATTGTTGTCTCATTAAGGAGGTCATTATCCAACTATTTTCCAACATTATCAGCTTCATTTCTCTACCAAATTATTCATAGCATTATCAACTCCATCAACCTAAAAGAAAATAAAACATCAAATAAACATATCATTATTACCCAATGTATTATCAACTTACCTTGAAAAAAAAAAAATGTTGCAAGTCAAAATATCAATACCAATTAAATCTATTTTGTGTTTGCAATCTGCCATTTAATAGACTTTTATTAAAGGAATGTAATATGTTCAATTTCATATCAAGTGATGTAGCAATATATAGTTGACTAGGGTCTTAGAAACTGTCGTAGACCGTTAGAGCAGTCAGTTGTAAGTCGAAGTAGGAGTTTTCATGCTCAGTTCACTCAGTTGGAGTGACCCCCCGCGTTGAATCGCTCCGGGCCAAGTTGGAGGGATGGCCGGAACTAGCCTCCGGCTTTTAGATAACACTACTATACGACGAACTGCTTCTGCTGTATCCTGTGACTGAAGAAAAAGATAACTGATAGTATCTATACTAGCTTCTAACATATACCAACAACAGGAAGTTCGCTAGCAAATGATGTATCACTACTTACCACGCCTTTAAAGTTTTAAATCACCTATTTTACATATATATATATATATATTTATCCAAGTGCGATTCTCATCAACGAATATAATCATATAATAGGGTAACATTCATCAACGATCCATAATATTCTATGAATTCAATCAATTATTTAAATCGTTTTTCTATTCTATGAATGTCATTAACCTCAAAGAATTGATTATATCATTTATGTGATAATTTAAAGGTTATTTAGTTGACTATTGTACTAGGTAATTGATTCTCTAGATGTTTATAATGATTAATTGCTTATAAAACGTTCAAATTAACTTTTAAAAACAATATTCATCGTTATATTAAAGTCAATAATGAAATAACTTCAAATGCAATAGAACTTCTTGGAAACTTAGAACCTCTATTGATTCAATTTACTCAACTTTTCTAGTGATAATAATTCACTAAATTGGAAGAAATTACTTCCAATAATTAACGAAAGTGTTTTTAAGTAAAAGTTAGCTGATCAATGTTTGAAATATCAGTGTTCTCCAGTGGTCTGGGTGTGACCCGAAAGGTCCACATAACTAACCTCCCAGCGAGAAGAATAATAAAATTTAGCTAGTTTACGATTTTTTCCAGTTTTTTGATTCTGCATAAAAAATGACTAAACTGATTTTTCTGATAACCTAATCAGTTCTAGGTTACGTAATTACGCGTCGTATGCAATTGGTTCCACTTCGATATCATTTTTTGTTCTTGAGATAATCAAGCAGAAAAATAATTCCGAACGTACGTACGAACAAACATCCACTCAAAAATTATTGTATTCGACTCTGAAGACTTTAAGGTTGGGTTTTACTTCGATTACTGTTTAAAAAATCCCAAGGAGACGGGAAATAACTAATTTATCCGCCAATTTGCAATTATATCTATTGATTTTAGTATTAAATTAAAACCTATTTCATGTAAAATGCCGCTGGTACGTGTTTTTTTTTTTTTATTAATTTATATTTTAATAAAATTTAATTAGAAAGAAAATTATTATCGAAATATTACTAGATTTTTCATGGTTCATTGCCGTCAAGAGAAAATAATTAATTATTTATTTTTTACAAATTTTTCGCTGGAAAAAGTTATTTGCTGACCTCCTTGCCACCTTCAATATTATAAATAAAATCATTTTACATAATAAAACGCAGTAATTAGGATGTATTTCGTTGTATTATTTTTCAGGTGCTTTCTGCTACAGCTAATAGAGCAAAAATTTTAAGTAAAGCCTAGCCTTAAAACGTGGAAACAAGGTAACGAGACCAATAGATGGACAAATTGTTAAAATTCCAGAAAACTAACAATTAAAATCCTTTCTTAAAAAGGCATGACCGGTCATCGTCATTTTTACGTCATATCCGTAATACTTTTATTCGTGTGTTGATTGGTTGTTAGAAATAATGGCGGGAGAAATTTTTAATTTAAAAATAAAATATAATTTTTGCGCCTGAACCTTACTAGTGTACTAAAATACAAAGGATATCTCATAAATAATGTCAGTTTCCAATGTTCACTTTGTTTATAAAATAATCATACAAAAAGAAAACCTTAATTTTCGAAGTATAACTCATCGTATTCTACAGAGACTAGTCTTAACAAATTACGACATGTTTAAATTGAAGCATAACAATGTTCATATATAAAAATCGACATTAATTATGAGATACACTCTGTATTTTTTATCCTTTAAAACAAAGTCCGATTCCCCGAAAAAAAATTCAATTTATTTAATAAAACATTCACTGTCTATTAATTAATTATTTTTTACTTTTTGTCTATCTATTAGTATATTTACCCTATGTCAAAATTTGAAATTCGCAAAATCAAACCCATTACAATAACATCCCACTGGCAAGTTAAAAAAGTATCAAATGATCAGAGAGAATTGAAGTGAAAGAGAAGAAAAAAAAATAAATAAACATCATTACATTCCTACATTCAAACCGATCTCAGCGCCACTGCCTTCACTCAACGAAAGACTCTGCCTTATAACTCTCCCCACCACTTATATTCCTCTACCTTTCACTTTCCTACTCTCCCCACTCTAATGTGCGCACTCTTTCCCCCACCATCACTTCTCCCAATTTTCTGCAGACTGCTGTTCGCTTGTCGCACCACCAGTCAGTCGACCGGCGATCGCGCACGCGTAAGGTTATGGTCTCTTTAAATATATTAAAGATATAACTTTAAAATCATTTTTTCTCATCTATTTTCTTCCATTAGTGTCTTGAAAGGATAAACAAGTGAAACAACTAAAAATAAAAAGCAATTTAAGAGATAAAAAATTTTTTGTTAAGTGTTTGAGTGATTTTAGATGTTGTATCGAAATAATTATTTCTATACTGTATTGAAGTTTACAGTGATATTCAAGTGATTTAAAAGCATTCTTTTTTAGTGATATTTATTATTTCAAAAACTATGCTTAAGTTATTGGTGTCTTTCGTGATAGTGTATTAAATATTATAAAGTGTCGTTCATATGTATCGTCAAGTTAAAGAGGATGATGTCGATATCCTGATGCTAAACACGTCCGAGTCGACAAAAATGTGCGACCCCACGGCTTTACTTGATCTCGTTCCCGACGAGGGATTACTTAAACGTCCATGCATTGATTATAACGAATACACTTATTGTTATGGAGGTGGAGGTGGGTTAATTTTAATTTTAAGCGATTTAATACAATTATTATTTGATATACTAATCTAAAAAAAATTTAATTACCATTTTTAAGATTAAAACATCTCTAACAAGTTTAAGTGTTTTTTTTTTTCTTTCGTATCCAAGAAATGATATGATATTGAAATAAAATTTTGATTAAGTTTTGATATAAATTTATGATTTTAATAAGAAGTAAATTTATTTATTAAATGTTCACTAAATACATTGTACTAATATCATATACTCAAGAGACAATAACTGTGGAAAATTTTTGGAAAACATATGTATCATACAATTTACATCATATTTACACAAAGTTTGCATTGGGTGGTGATGTAAATACATAATCATAAAAAGTATAATTTTATATATATGTACTAATTATTATTAGTACTTTGAAGTACTAATTGTTTAATTTTGCGGAATAAAAAAAAATAAATAAATTTACCATCAGACATTTGATGGACGAATTAACATTGAGGCTTTGGAGTTAAAAAAGAAGTGTTAGGTGTTGTGTATATCAACAGAAATCTTGAAATTTATTGATAAAAATAGTTACTGAAATTAACCTAGTTGATGTAATCTATTATGAGAAAAACGTTACTGCTGTAATTCGTGGAATAATTTAAAAAAGATTTTAAAGTGCTCTAGAAACATAGGAAATAAGTTAAACGGCATCGATTAATTTTTAACAACAAGGGTCAGGTAATTTTTGGTCTTTGACTTCCGGATTTCCGATACTTTCCCATAGCTTTTGGAGATCAACTTCGAGTTAGGGGTTTTCTTTTACGATAAATGAACTTGCAAACAAGAATAGTGATTTCTAGGGGATAATTGTGGGTTACTTTGGTGAATTTTATGACAAACAAATGAACCTGAACTAAAGTAATGATTATTGATGATCCATAACAGTCTAAACAAAAGCATCAAAATATGTTTTGGTTTCTCAGAATGTTTTTTTTTTTTTTTTTTTGGAATAACAATAGTGATGTTTTGGTGAAAAAGATAAATGATGTGTCACAGGAGAACAGAAGTAGTGATTAAAAAATTAAATATTTACTGTAATATTTTATCAAAGATGTAATCTATTATTTTTAGCATACCGTTATAGGTGACATGTCAAGTATCTTTCGTGACATTTTTGATTGTTATATCAATGAATGGTATATTTTCGTTAGTTAAGTCATAAAAGAAAGGTGGAAATGATGGAGGAAATATATGTGATGGTTGTTAAAAAACGTGACTATATAATATTCTCTAGATTTTTTATTCTTTTAAGTAAATAGTCGAAATAATTCAAAGAATTGTCGTAAAAATTTTATTCTTACTCCATTCACTTTATTTTGTAATACATAAAATTTTCATAAAATCATTCCTATGATTTTTTTGTTTCTCCCTTTCAAAAATGTATTACAAAATTTCATTTTATAACTAATAAATAATTTTTTTTATTACTCTCACGTTTGAAAGTATTTTTTAGTACTTTTTCTTTTGTGTTAAGTTGAGTATAAAAAAAAAAAAATCCGGAAAAATGAGTTTTAGTTCTTTTTTTTTTTTTTTTTAGAGTAAAAATGACGTCTTGGAAAATATTTGAAGATTCGTTAGTATTGATGGGTTTAAAGACTTGTCGCTTTTATTTTGAATGAAATAAAAATGTGAGATGGGATATAGATGACATAATAGTTTTAGTCGAGGTGTACAGTTAAATGGTAGAGGTAACATAATAATAAATATATTTATTTTATTAATATTAACATTCTTTACTATTTAAAATACTTATAAAATATTTTACGATTTATTATTTTAATAATTTAAAACAAAAAAGAAAAAAAAAAAAACAACATTATTTTCATAAAAATCGCTTTTTGATTAAACTTTTTTTGTTATTATTTATTAATAAATTTATTACTAAATAATTAACTGAAAAAAATTTAATTAATAATTAAATTATAATCACGAATTAAATATTTGATTCTACAAATACATGATTACTCTCAATTATTTATCTATTTGCTTCTAAATATTCACAACTACTATTTAATCTTCATTAAAATATCATTTATTCATTAATAAATAATTGTGATCAGATAAAATATTTATATTATTTCAATAATTCATTACAATTATTTAATTAAATATTTTATTTTTATTAAAAAATTTATTTTGCTTCAAAAATAAAAATTGATTTTTAATAATTATCTAATTGTTGATTTAATTAAACCCAAGTATTTAATTTACATGGTGGCTAAGCTATGTAAGCATAGTGTGACAGATAACAAAAGAAATATCTTGACATAATTCTCATATTACCTCCATTATCCGAAAAGTTATTTAACAGACCTACAAATATTACATCCCATTGTTACGTGTATTCTCATTAGAGGCACGTGCGTGGTTATCGATTGCTCGTCGCAAGCCGTCGGAGTCTGAGATCTAATTGCGGAGAGAGAGTCTGCATAGTGCTGTTGTAGTATACACTATGTAGTAAAGTCTCATCCCCCCGAACACACCCTTGTGCGAATTCGATGGCGACAGAACGGTTTCGAGGGGTTAAAGTCCCTTGTAGAAGGTGGAGTCGTGGCGAAAGATGGGGAAAAACGGGGTGGTGTCTAACTCTCTCTTACTGAAGGGCGAATCCTAGACCTTTAGATCTCTGTCCAATATCCGCGACCTGCCAAAAGCACTAATATCTTCTTCTTTTTCTATTTCTCCCTTCAATACTTACTAACCCTCCCCCTTTTTATATCTAACTACGTTCAACCCTCAATCGAAGGGGGCCTCTGTCTCTGTCTTACCACGACGGCCGTCACATCGATCTTGAGCCTCAGCTCAACGGATTTATTTCAGTCGCTTTTGAGGCAAGAGAGAAAAATAAAAGCGAAAAAGGGACGAGACAGGAAAGAAAAAGGGATGTGGTTAAGAAAAATAGTCTCCTCCATCGCACCACCCTGGCAAAGTTAATCTTGGAATTAACGCCGGATTACGCCAACCAATTGCTACTGATGGATGAGATGATTAATAATAAAAAAAGAGATTTTTAAATTAAAAAATTTACTCAATAAATTCTTACTTTTGTTTAGCAGACTTATTTTAATTCAATAATAAACTTCTTTATCGTGAAAAGCACGAAATTTCTGTTAAAATGAGTACCCACATGATTACTTTTAAATCAAAAATTGTAAACTTGCCAAAAAAAAATAGCAATAATTGCTAATAAATAGAAATGATAATAAGTGTAGCTTGTGGGTACTCATTTGATCGTAAATTTCCTGTTAAAAATGAAACTGATATTTAAAATAATTTATTTAGCAAATTTGCAAAAATAATTGGCAAAAATTATTAGATTAATTTCTCTTCTAAAATGGATTACTTTATATTAAAGAGCACAAAATGTCTCTTAAAATAAATACCTACACGACTACTTTTGCCTCAACAAACATCAATACCATAAATATTGCAAAAAATTGCACTAATTGCTAATAAATAACCATAAAAATAAACCCAGCTTGTGGGTACTCATTTGATCGTAAATTTCCTGCTGTAAATGAACCTAGTAATCAAAAAATGTTATTTTTCAAATTTGCCAAAAAATAATTAACAAAATAATGAAGCAAAGATCAATCAGTTAAATAATTTTTATCTTAGTCAATATACTTGCCCTATTTGTCGAGTTAAAGTGTGGCAAGGTAAGAGAAGAGAGTGGAGATGAAGAGGGAAAATTTAAATGAAATATTAATTACAGGGAAATAACGAGGTTCAACGATCTCTTTCTCTCAAGAGACTTGGTAGACCCTTCGAAGCTCTCTTCTCCAAGTCTTAAGTTCTTTTGAGTTAACAAACTAGAGGGTTAAATTTATCAAGATATTATTTTTCAACCACTACACAAAATATTATCAAATCCTAAAAGTTTTCCAAAAAAATCAACAAACTCAAAAATGATTCAACTGAAAAGGTACTTTAATATCATTATTTCTAATACTTGAGGCAAGAGTGTCCATTACCATCATCAACAAAGCAAAAAGGAGATCGAAATAAGCCGAAACTTGATGAATAAAAGCTTCTTTGTATAAAGAATAAGAGTTCAGGTAGCGAAAGAATAACATTAAAGTTCTAGAGTTTTTGATGTTGTGTGTCAGGTTAGTGTAGTTGAAGTACAAAAGGATGCAATGTGCACCATAAGATCACGCTAGCATCGAATTATTTGTGCTTGGATAAATCTTGAAGAAGAAAACGAAAAAAAAAAAAGGTGGGGTAAGAAAAAATTTTTTTCTGGGCCCACAGAGACATGTAAGTCCCCAGGCGGCCTTAAGGGCCCACAATAACGTATTGGGGACCGTTTGGTCTTTCTTTTGAGCACCTTGTTGTCGCACCCGGCCGCGTAATGGATGCGCACACCCATTCAGAACCATGTCAAAACGCGTAACATAATATCCAGACCATTTCGCTTGTTTTGTTGCCCACTTTTCAGTTCAGAAATATAGGGAGGGGAGTAAGGGCCCGTGTCTAATGGAATTTATTAGAGACACTATTGGGGTGGAGATGCTCTTGATTTTTCTACGAAATATTAACAAATGGGTGTAACTCTGTGTTTCATTCTTTCTTTTTCAATTTACACGAATTTTTTTTTTTTTTTTTTGCATCTTTTGTAAATAATAGATGAAGGTGAGTTGAAAAAAGAAATCCTGATTAGGATCTTAAGTACTTTTATCAGGTTTCTTTCTTAACGTTAAGCTTGAAAGATTTTCAAAAGTACTTTATATCATGATTGAAATCAATTCCAACCCTTTTTTTTTTTTTATTAAAAAACATGTGGAAAAGTTTGTTTTCACCAGGTGGTATAGCTCTAGATGTTGATGATAAAAATGAAGGTTTTTTGGGCCTTACAAGCTTTATAATTACGTAGCCGGCTTTCTAGTGGGATTATATATCATATAAAAAGCTAGTTTTAGCCAATAGAAATTACATATTTAAACTTATTCCTAAGGACTAAGATGTTATAATATTGAATTTAATTATGCTGATACTTTTCCTTTTTAATTAAAAATAAATACTAAATAAATATTGAATTTTTCAGGTTGTTTATTGGACAACTCGGCACCACGGGGACCTCCCGATGTGCCACCTCGCAATCCTACAATGAATCGTTTAAACGGAAGACTGCCAGGAAGTCATACAACAAGTGAACACGATCGTGATCCAGATTTAGAACCATCTTGCCTTGTACGAACACCATCTGGAAATTTTTACAATATACCAAGTACGTATATATTTTTTGTTATCATTAAAACATACATAAACATCCTATGATGAAGAAAAAGGAAATGTAAGAAAAATAAAAATCCATGTTACCTAAACGTTCTCCAATCCACGTCCCTTTGGAAATTCTATAATGATGGTCTACCTATACTCTTCAAATGGGGCACACCCGCAATTAGTGGGGCATTACTTGGACTTCCCACGCTATATAGACGTGATATAGCTATAAAGAGAGAGAATGATGGTAGAGCAAAGGTCCTGAAGCACAAGACAAAGCCTTTCAAGAAGGAGGTATATATATCGACCGTCAAAGTCGAACCCCAACTCAAACTTGAAACTTAAGAGGTTGGAAATCCCTTCCTTCCGTCTGTAATTATGACCAAGAAACACATAGGTGCTAATATCTCTTGGCCTTGTTTTGCATGGTCTTCTTGCGGTTGCATTAACCACATGAAATTTGATAGGGAGTACTACATATTGAATCATTATATTTTTGTTGGCTTGGTCTTGATGGATATATCAAGTTTGCCAAAACTGTTTTACCTTTTTAATAATTTCCTTATGAAGCCACATTATTTTTATTATTTTTCATTCATTTCCAACGATATTACAGTAATAAAAATAAATTAAACATTGAAATCATTTTGTAGTATTTTTATTTTTTAATGTTGATTAATGTTGAAGATAATATTGATCTTTTAAATAAAAAGATAATATCTTCTTCATGTTGAGGAAGGATTTTAAAATAAAAATAATAATGTTAAATTAGAATAATATGAGTTAATTAAATTTCTAATTCATTTATGTTTCTTTTATTTACAGAGATTCCGAAGAATGAATATAATAACAAAAATCAGTCTACAGGAAATAGTCCAATAAAAGTTGAACTACAGAACAATATGGACAGGTGAGATGAATGAGTCTTACATCATGATCAATCAACCACTTACAATTGTCTTTACTTATACTTCACCTTATGCTACTAGTTGTAAACTACTTTTGGAAGATTGAAAAAGAAAACCATAAAACTTGCAAAAATCAGTATAAATGCCATGAAGTGATACAAAACATTTAATTCTTAACCATGACAACACCTTTAACTTCTTTTTTCTTTCTTTCTAATGCCTTCTTATACTTTAGCTACACTCGCGTCCCATTTTTTCCGGGTCCTCAAGAATCAGAATGAACCTAACACCCCTATGAATCATCCATTCATACCCTGAACAATAAGCACATAGTGCTCGAGACGAATTGTCATTCTTTCCCTTCTTGACTTGGCTGAAAAGTCACTAAAGTTTGCCGTGAAAATTTCCGTACTCACTTGAACATGTGGTCGCGTCCTTTTCTTCTATTCAAGAGCCCTTGAAATACCTTTAAACGGTCGAAAAGATAAATAAAATAGAGAACATTAATATTCTGAAAATTAAGTGGTTTTTTTTTTCTTTCTTTTCTTTAGAAAAATAGAAAAGTTTTCTTTTTTTTTATACAAAGCACTCATTTCTACACCATCATCCCGCATCTATTAAACTTAATTAACAAAAATAAATCTAAAAAATATTTTTATTTATACTTTTTTCCGAATAAACTTGAAGTTTATTAACTTTATTTATCAAGATTTATATTCAATTTATCATTAAATAGATCAAAATATGAAGATTAATAATTAATTATTGAATGAAATAATTAATTTTAATAGATAGCAATAAAAGAAAGTTATTTAATCGAATAAAATCAATGAAAAAAGATATCTAAGTAGATCCAGCATCCATTTTTTTTATATCAACTATTGAAGAAAAGCAAACTTTCCTCATACTACTCATGATAGAATCTGTCTATCTCGTTCAAATATTATCGTTAGACTTCTGGCAAGTCACAGGAATCGCTTCAAGTCCAGTGTAAACACTTTTGTTAGTCAGCTTTTTGCTTATATACTTGATGAAAAATATCTCAGCATTTGCCGCAAGTCAATTCACTTTGACTCTTGAACATAGTATTTTATAACATGACTCTTAGTGTAGATCCTAGCATTTTTTTTTTTTTTACTAATCAATTGATTCATTTTTATTTGATTAATTAATTAACTAATCAAGATTGATTTATTGATCATTAATTTGATGTTACAGGGTACCATTACCGTACGGTCATGCACCATCAATGATTCCGATGAGGAGGCAAAGTATTCGATGTCATTTCCGTAAAGGAATTGACTGGTGCAGTTGGAAATTAATTGCAATTGTTGTTATTATGGTATCTCTCTGTCTTACTGCTGTTCTTACTTATGTAGCTGGTAAGTTGTTCATTAATCATCTTCCTCTTAACTTTAAAAGCTCATACACATCAATCAATTTTTATTAATAAACTTAGATCTTTTATTCTAGTGTTTGGAAAAGAATTATTTTATTATGAGCTTGTAAAGTTATAAAATTCCCCTTCCCATAATTAAAAAAATTTTCTCATTTTTAATTTAAGCTTCCAATACAGTTAACTGGTCATACCAAGGCACGAAAGCCTGTACAGTATTGGTGGGTGATTCAGAGACAAAACAATCAGCAGATGCCAAAAATTCATCATCAACATCATCAAGTGGCAATAGATCACGACAACCATCATCAGGAGGTAGGGATAATGATCTTCCAGATCAACTTCAAAATATTTTTTTCAGTCGTAAACGTAGAGACACGGTTAATCAGCATGATGAGCACCAAACCCGTAGTACTGGAATAGAATTGGTAACTTTGCATGATAAGGTTGTGGTGCATGATCTACAGCATGATGGTGGTAATTTTGTTTACTCAACAACTAATTTGAATCACGAGGAAATATTCTCAGATAGTTATAAATTTGATGGTAACACACAATCAACTTTTTTTACAACTACTTCACCCTCAAGCGAATCATCTCAATCTACATCTTCAAGTATATCAAGTAGATCTAGTAGTACTGCACATGATTATCAAACTACTCTGTCTTCTACTCTCACTTATTCATCTACTCTTTTGTCATTGAATGAATTGTCGACTGAAACGTCTTCAACCCCTTCTACATCAACATCTTCATCAACTGATCAGGTAATTTATCAGGAACAAGACAGTATTATTGATGAAATAATACCAATAGAGACTAAAGATGATGAAATTATACTCAATGATGCTGAAATGCAACAACCAAAACTATTGGAGACAACTTACTTCTCAGAAGATGATGATCAGACTTCAAGTGCTACTACTGATGATCTTCAAGCTCTAAATAAAGACTCAGAAGTTAGGGATTCAATATCGAATGTTTCGTATGATGATGTTCAAATCCTAGATGAGATTCCAGCTGTTTTAGATGATCAAACCAAGTCTCAGGATGGTGAAAATACTTCAAATGGTTCTTCAAGTGTAACTTCCAGTTCTTCAATTGTTGAGAAGGTTGTTGAAGAATCTACAAAGAGCCAATCAATCCTTAAAATTACTTCACTACCTTTCGAAGATGAGGATCTAGTTGTTACATCATTACAACCTCAAGATAACCGAGACTTAAATCTAGAAGATCATGTAGAACAGCCTCAACATGATTTTCCAGGCTCAATAGTGATGAATTATGATCAAGAATTGTTGGAGATTGTGAAGTTAAATCAAAAAAAGCCAGCAACTTTATCTGAATCAAGGTCTAAATATAATCCAATTAATAGTGAAGAAGAATTAAAAGAAGATGAGAGGAAAAAATTAGAAGAATCAATAAAAAACTTTGATGATACTAAAGAAATAAAATTTTCATCAACATTTTCTACTTCTTCATCATCGGATCTTGGTTTATCGCATGCCATGCATGGTTCAGGTTCTAATTCAATAACTCGCCCTAATTATCCTTCAGAGCCTGTCCAAATTAACGAAATTAACATTGGGAATTCACGAAGAATTCTTGTCAACGTAACAATAGCAAGTTCAGATCCTTCATCAAGGTCACGGCCAATTTATGTGCTATCAGTATCAGTACCTAGTGATCCTGATACTAACAATATCCCTTGGGTTAATATGAGTCCTGTAGATGAAGAATATCCTGCTAATAATTTAAAAAAAGCTGATTCCCATATTTTGGAATTACGAGAGGATCCTTTACCCCCACCACCAAGACCACCAGCATCACCACCACCTATTTGGGCTGGTGGTGAATGTGAGTGCTCTTGTCCATGTATGGAATCATCATCTGATGAATGGGACACTTTTTCTGATGATGATAATCCGTCTTTCATTGCTGAAGATGTCAATTCAAATGGAATAAATATGGAGATTGATCAAATTCATGATCTAGGTATTAATAAAACATCGAGTCCAGAGTTATCAACATTGAGTACACCAAGTGACGATGATGTTGTCACAGGACTGACGATGACTACTGATGTTGCTGAATCAGATACAAGTTCACGATGTGGGACAACCCCACTTCCACCTGAGCCCACTATCCTAATTCTTGAAGGTGAGGTCTTGATTTTCTGCTTCTCTGCAGCAGCTTCTTCACCTCCTTCATCGGCTTTTTTTTTGCATGAAATGCACTTAAAGGCTTCATAAATACACTTGAATATATTTATTTTTTTTTTGACTCATCAGTCTACTTACAGGCTCACTAATTAATCGGTAAGACATTCATTAAGCAAAGAAAAACTAACAAATTGATTGCAAAAGCAATTTTATAACTTTTAATTAATGCTTGTAATTAAAATAACGATGCTAAATAATCATAATTGAATTATTAATAATTTATATATATATATACTTTTTACAGGTGCAAGAACATTTCCAGCAAGATCTTTTCCACCTGATGGAACAACATTCGCTCAAGTTGCTTTAGGTCAACACTTAAGTAAAGAAATACCTGCTTACAGTTATTGGAATATGCAATTCTATCAATCGGAAGCTGCTTATGTTCGGTTCGATTATAATATTCCCAGAGGAGCGTCTATAGGAGTTTATGCGAGGAGAAATGCATTACCTACACATACCCAATATGATCTACTTGAAGTTCTGAGTGGATTTAAAGCTAGAAATACCCGAGCTTCTCATGTAAGTATTTTTATTTTATATTTTAACTTGTAAATAAATTATTTTCATATAAATCTACAGATTACATTGCTATTGTTATTTATATTGGATTTAAAGATTGATAAAAAATTTATTTATACATTTATTTTTTCTTGCAGCCTTCAATTAAAAAAGAAGTAACACACTATATGGAACCTGGACATTGGTTTTTATCATTATACAATGATGACAGTGATCCCCAAGAACTTTCATTTATCGCTGTAATAGCAGAAGACATGACTCATAACTGTCCCAATGGATGCAGTGGTAAAGGAGAATGTTTATTAGGCCATTGTAAATGTAATCCTGGATTTGGTGGTGAAGATTGCAGTGATAGTGTTTGCCCGGTATTATGTAGTTCACGTGGAGAATATATCAATGGCGAGTGTCAGTGTAATCCTGGATGGAAAGGAAAAGAATGTTCACTACGTCATGATGAATGTGAAGTTCCGGACTGTAATGGTCATGGGCATTGCACCAACGGAAAGTGCAACTGCGTTCGAGGATATAAAGGAAAGTTTTGTGAAGAACAGGATTGCCCACATCCAACATGTTCGGGTCATGGATTTTGCGCAGAAGGTACTTGTATTTGTAAAAAAGGATGGAAGGGTCCTGATTGTAGTCAAATGGACAAAGAAGCTCTTCAATGTCTTCCTGACTGCAGTGGACATGGTAATTTTGATTTGGAGTCACAGACTTGTCATTGTGAACCAATGTGGTCTGGTGATGATTGTTCCAAAGGTACTTGAAGTTTATTTATTCATTTACTTTTAATATTAATAAGTGAATATTAATTAATAAACAATTAATTTGTTATAGAATTGTGTGATTTAGACTGTGGTCCACATGGACACTGTGTTGACAATGCCTGTGATTGTCTTCCTGGTTGGTCTGGAGAACTTTGTAATCTCAAACAATGTGATCCACGTTGTAATGAACATGGCCAATGTAAAAATGGTACATGTTTGTGTGTCACTGGATGGAATGGACGTCATTGTACTATGGAAGGTTGTCCTAACTCATGTTCAGGCCATGGTCAGTGTCGTGTTAATAATGATGCTCAATGGGAATGTAAGTGCTATGATGGGTGGGATGGAAAAGATTGCAGTGTTCTTCTTGAACAAAATTGTAATGATGGTCGTGATAATGATAAAGGTATGAAGTTATTTTAAATTAAATATATTTATTTAATATAACATATGATTAAGTTATAAACTATAAATTAATTTTATTTTAAACATTCTAGATGGCCTAATTGACTGTGCTGATCCCGAATGTTGTTTAAATTACGCTTGTAGAGGAAGTCAATTATGTGTTTCCGCACCAAAGCCTATTGACGTTTTGCTTCGCAAACAACCACCTGCAATTACGGCCTCTTTCTTTGAGAGAATGAAATTCTTAATTGACGAAGGTAGTCTTCAGAATTATGCACGACAGGAGAGTTTTAATGAAAGGTGAGTTTCTGAAAAAAAAAAATTATTATTTTTATTATTTTAACTTTTAATATAACGATTTAAAATGATATATATTTAATTGAATAATGGCTCATTATTCATGAATACATTTTTTTTTATTATACTGCTAAATAAAAACGAAAAAAAAAAAAAAAAGAAAAGGGGAAGTAATTATATAATTATAAATAATTAATTAAAGTATCAATAAATATTAAAATGTAAATTAGGAATATTTTTAAATTGATATATTTTTTTCCAATTATTTTGATTGGCAACCATTTTAATGTTATATAACTTATTAAAAATAAATTCAATTAGTTGAATATTTTATTCATAAAATAATTTATTTTTAAAAAAATAATAAGACGATACATAAATATTACTTTCCTGTCGACTATGCGCTGTTGTGACCCATGTCAAAATTATTCCCAAATATTTATATATATTATATATTTATATTTAAATATTGTTATATTAATATATTAACATTATTATCTTATATATCATGTTTTATAAAAATTAATATTATTAATTTTTTAATTTACATTTAATTAATCATTAAAACTAATCAATTTTTTTTTTTTTTATAAACAATTTGTTAATATTAATATATTAATATAACACATTGATATATATATATTATTTCTGTATATATGTATGCGTGAGAGTGTACCCTGGAACTTAAAAAAATTATTTATCATTTTATCAATTATTTTGTTATCCCAAAACAAAAAAAAACAAAAAAAAATCAAAATTCTTTAAAATATTTTAAATTAATTTTTATTAATTTTCTTTATTGTTTATTTTTATTTTTTATCCTTGGTCTTTTGTCTAATTGGAGCTTTTGTGCTTTGATGTGTATGATCCTAATTACATATGAGACAATAAGTTTAATTTATTCCCAAGTATTTGTTTGTTTTTTTTTTTTAATAATTTTTTAAATAAAAAAAAAAAACTATAAAAAAAAAAAAAAGATATTTTTTTAACTGGGATCTGTTTTATCCGTGCTGCTCGATCAGTGTATTCTGGAATCACTTCAATACGAGGTAAGAATGTCAAGAAGACCAATGATGATAATGAATGATGATTATGATGACTTTATGATTGTTATGAGTGATTATTATTAAATTATTATAGCTTCATTGCTTTCCATTTATGTGTGTTGTCAAATCATATTTCTTTCTTTTAACTTTGTCAATTTTTTAAATTAATTAAATACCTATAATTAAATTTATTTAACACAATTTATTTATTTTTAAATAAATAAATAAATAATGGTGATAAATAAAATAAAATACTTTGAAAATTGACAAAAATTAAAGAAAGAAAAAAGCTTTAAACCATTTATGTGTCATTGTAACAGTTTGTAACTTGTTAATTGTTTGCATGGTTTATTATTATTATTGTTTTTTTTTTTAAATTCCTATATTTTTTGTTTCGTGACGTTTTGTATTGAGCTTATGACGAGAAAAAATCAATAAAAATACATATCTTGTTGATTGTTACACTCAAATAATTGTGACAAATGATCCTGTATCGTCTTTAAAACAAATGAAACGAAAAAAAAAATAAATAATAATAACAATTTTGAACAAAATGTTTTAAAAGCCAAAAAATGTTTTTTTTTCATTCAATTTGTAATATTTTTATATTTATTATTATTATTATTATCATTACTATTAATTAATTAATTAATAGAAAAATTTAAATATTTGCTAGTTTTTTTGCGTAACTATTTTTATTATCGCCTACAATGTAGTTTAATGAATTTTTTAAAGAATATTCATTTTTTTTTTTTTTTTTTATAAATTAATGTAATTTATTAGTTTTAATAAGTCAATTAATATAAATATTTGTTTCTTCTCTATAGCCGATCTGCTGTTGTAAGAGGTCGTGTCGTAACTTCTATGGGTACGGGATTAATGGGTGTACGTGTCAGCACCAGTACACCATTGGAAGGCTTCACTTTAACAAGAGACGATGGTTGGTTTGATCTACTTGTCAATGGTGGTGGTGCTGTGACACTTCAATTTGGTCGATCGCCATTTAAACCACAAACCCACATCGTTTTTGTGCCTTGGAATGAGGTAAATACCGTTTTTTTTTTTTTTTTTAACGACTGCAAAATTGTCAAAGACAAATTAAAAGAATTTTCTAAACAGAGTTTCTTTTTTTTTTTAGGTGGTAATTATTGATCGAATTGTGATGAGTACTGTTGATGAAAAGCCACCAATACATGTGGCACATGCTTGTGGAGCTCATGATTATGATTTAATGAAACCTGTGGTTTTGGCAACTTGGAAGCATGGTTTCCAAGGAGCATGTCCTGATAAAAGTGCCATTTTAACAGAATCTCAAGTAGTCCAAGAAAGTCTACAGATTCCTGGAACTGGTTTGAATCTAGTCTACCACAGTTCACGTGCTGCTGGATATTTATCGACCATTCAACTTCAATTAACGCCTGAAGTAATTCCTCCCACTCTAAACCTCATCCACTTGCGTATAACTATCGAGGGAATACTTTTTGAGAAAACCTTTGAAGCTGATCCAGTAATTAAATTCACTTATGCTTGGAATAGGCTTAATGTTTATCGTCAAAGAGTTTACGGAGTCACGACAGCTATGGTGAAAGTTGGCTATGAGTACAGTGATTGCAAAGACATCATCTGGGATGTTCAGACAACAAAATTAAGTGGCCATGACATGTCAATATCGGAAGTAGGTGGTTGGAACTTGGATATCCATCACCGTTACAATTTTCATGAAGGTATCTTACAGAAAGGTGATGGATCCAACATTTATTTGAAGCAAAAACCTCGAGTGATCCTTACTACTATGGGTGATGGCCACCAACGTCCATTGGATTGTTATGAATGTGATGGTCAAGCATCAAAACAAAGATTACTTGCTCCAGTTGCTTTAGCAGCTTCTCCAGATGGATCAATCTTTGTCGGAGACTTCAATTTAATCCGAAAGATTCTTGTTGATGGAACAGTACGAACTGTAGTCCGACTAAATGCCACAAGAGTTTCTTACCGTTACCACATTGCCTTAAGTCCTCTGGATGGAGTTCTTTACATCTCGGACCCTGAATCTCATCAGATTATTCGAGTACGTGATACGAATGATTACTCAGACCCCGATCATAACTGGGAGACGGTTGTAGGCAGTGGAGAAAGATGTTTACCAGGTGATGAAGCTCATTGTGGTGATGGAGCTCTTGCTAGAGATGCTAAATTGGCTTATCCAAAAGGTGTAGCTGTTTCGACTGACAATGTTCTCTACTTTGCTGATGGAACCAACATCAGAATGGTTGACCGTGATGGAATAATCACAACTGTCATTGGTAATCACATGCACAAGTCTCACTGGAAACCCATTCCTTGTGAAGGAACTTTAAATGTTGAAGAGGTACACTTACGTTGGCCTACAGAACTGGCTATTAATCCACTCGACAATTCTCTTCACATCATTGATGATCACATGGTTCTTCAATTAGCTCCAGATGGACGCGTTAAAGTTGTTGCTGGACGTCCTCTACACTGTGCCAGTCCATCCATTAACTTTGATACAGAACTTGCCACTCATGCCACCTTAGTCATGCCTCAGAGTATTGCATTTGGACCATCTGGCAACTTATTCATCGCTGAAAGTGATTCTCAACGAATCAACAGAGTGAGAGTGATTGGAACTGACGGCAAAATATCTCCGTTTGCTGGCGCTGAATCTAAATGTAACTGTCTAGAACGTGGATGTGATTGCTTTGAAGCCGATCATTATCTAGCATCAACATCAAAATTCAATACCATATCAGCAGTGACTGTTTCTCCAGATGGTGTTGTTCATATCGGTGATCAAGCCAATTATCGTATTCGATCTGTCATGGCATCAATTCCTGATGCTAGCGGAGCTAGAGAATATGAAATCTACTCACCAGATACTCAAGAAATTTACATTTTTAATCGATTTGGCCAGCATATCACAACAAAGAATATTTTAACTGGTGAAACTTTCTACGTTTTTACTTATAATGTTAACACAAGTAATGGTAAACTTAGTACTGTCACTGATGCTAGTGGAAACAAGGTCTTTTTGTTGCGAGATTACAGCAGCCAAGTGAATTCTATTGAAAACACCAAAGGCCAGAAATGTAGACTTCGAATGTCACGGTTGAAAATGTTACACGAATTAAGCACACCTGATAATTACAATGTTACCTTTGACTATCATGGCGTCACTGGATTACTGAAAACTAAATTAGACAGCACTGGTAGGAGTTACGTTTATAACTATGATGAATTTGGAAGATTGACTAGTGCGGTAACACCAACTGGTAAGGTCATTGATCTCACGTTTGATTTGAGTGTCAAAGGTGCTACAGTGAAAGTTGGTCAGAATAACCGAAAGCCAATTTCAATGTTGATCAAAGGAAGTAGCGTAATAACGAAAATTGGTGAAGCTGAACAACGTACAACAGTTTCTGGTGATGGATCAGTTGGATTTGTTACTTCATGGGCTCATACAATTAGTACTGATACTCTTCCCTATGCTGTTCTTGGAGAGATTGAACCTCTTTTGGGTGAAAGTTATCCAGTACCAGCCAAACAGAGAACTGAAGTTGCTGGAGATCTAGCAAATCGCTTTGAATGGCGATACTTTTTGCGTAAAGTTGCTGGAAAGAATCGTGGCAATGCTAAAATGATTGCTCAAGTTGGTAAGAAGCTTAGAGTTAATGGAGATGTACTATTGTCTCTTGAATATGATAGAGAAACGAATACCGTGGCAGTATTTATTGATGATCGAGTAGAACTTTTAAATGTCACTTACGACAGAAATGCAAGACCACTCAAGTGGACACCAAGAAACGGAATCTTTGCGGGAGTTGACTTGGAATATGATCGATTTAGTAGACTGACAAGATGGACTTGGGGAGATATTGGTGAAACTTATGGATTTGATAGAGCTGGAAGACTATTTGAGATTAAATACTCAGACGGTACTGCAATGGTTTATGCTTTCAAAGACATGTTTAGTAGTCTTCCGCTTAAAGTAACTACTCCAAGGGGCAGTGATTATCTTCTGCAATATGATGAGGCTGGAGCGCTGCAGTCGCTTACCACGCCTAGAGGACACATTCATGCGTTCTCTTTGCAGACTTCTCTTGGATTCTATAAGTATCAATACTATTCCCCCATGAATCGACATCCTTATGAAATTCTTTACAACGACGATGGACAGATTTTGGCCAAAGTTTATCCACATCAGAGTGGCAAAGTATCTTATGTTTATGATCACACAGGAAAATTGGAAACTACTTTTGCTGGTGAGTTATTAAAATAATTCTAACATATTTATTTATTATTAACCAGTCTTCTTGATATTAATTATTTTTTATTCATTGTCAGGTCTTTCATCAATTCACTACACTTATCAAGAGGCTACGAGCCTAGTGCACAGCATTGATATCAACGAGCCTAACTTTGAGATGAGAATTGAGTACAGATACCATGCAGGTATCGTTAAAGAAGAGAAGATTAAATTCGGAAGCAAAAGCGGTATGGATAATGCTCATTATCGAATTCAATATGATGGTAATGCTAGAGTATCGACTATTGATGTTGAAATCAATGATAAACAATTGCCAAAACTTATTCTGAAATACAACCAAAACCTCGGTGTGCTAGAGAGTGTTGCTGATCTTCGAATTTATCGCAATACTTTCAACAGATCAGTGATGCAAGATACTACTAAACAATTTTTCACTGTTACTGATTATGATGAGCATGGCAGGACAAAGAGTGTTCTGATGAATATTCGGTCATTGACTGTCTACCGAATGGAGTTGGAATACGATAACAGAAATAGAATCAAGATGAGGAAATTGACGATTGGTAAAGAATCAATGGACAAAGAAGAGTGGTCAAGAATGGATAAAATTACTTACAATGCTGACGGTCATGTGTTAGAGGTTGCTGATACTGAAAATAATTGGCAGTATGCTTATGATGAAAATGGTAATGTCATTGGTATCACTGAACATAATGAAAAGATTTCACTTGGTTATGATTCTGGTGATCGAGTTGTTCAATTTGGTGATGTTGAGTTCAATTCTTACGACAGTCGAGGCTTTGTGGTGATCAGAGGAGAGCACAAATATCGATACAATTCACGAGGACAATTAATTCATGCATCAGAGCATAAAAAGTTCCAGGTCTGGTATTTCTATGATGATCGTGGTAGATTAGTGTCTTGGAATGACGATAGAGAAAATATTACACAATTCTTTTATGCTAATCCAAGAACGCCATACTTAATTACTCATGTCCATTTCCCGAAAGCTGGAAAGACTTTCCGGTTCCTCTATGATTCTAGAGATTACTTGATAGCTGTAGAGACATCAGAGCAACGTTTTTATGTGGCAACTGATCAAAATGGTTCGCCACTGGCTCTCTTTGATACCAATGGAAATCTTGTGAAGGAAATGCGTCGAACACCTTTCGGAAAAATTATCAAAGATACTAATCCTGATTTCTATCTGCCAATTGACTTCCATGGAGGCTTATTAGACCCTACAACTAAGTTGGTCTATTTAAATAACAGATTGTATGATCCAACAGTCGGCCAATGGATGACTCCAGCATGGGAACAAATGGTAAATCAACTAACAACACCAACTGATGTTTTTATTTATCGATTCCACAATAATGATCCAGTGAATCCCAAGCAAAATGTTGAATACATGACTGACATGAGCTCTTGGTTGAAACTTTTTGGCTTTGATATTCCTCTCATGCTTGGTTCTAAGTATATTAAATCAATGGCCTACCAACCTAGTGCTATTATTACATCACCTCAACTAACTCCAGACTTTGGTGTTATGTCTGGACTTCAGTGTATTGTCAACCGAGTTCACGAGAAGTTCTCAGACCTAGACTTTGTGCCTAAACCTTTACTTAAACTTGAACCAAAAACCAGAAACTTACTTCCAAGAGTTGCTCATCGACGTGCAGTTTTTGGTGAAGGTATTCTAGTATCACGAGTTGGTGGTCGTGCATTAGTTAGTGTTGTTGATGGTGTTAATAATGTTGTCCAAGATGTAGTAACTTCTGTGTTCAATAATTCCTATTTCCTTCCACTACACTTCAGTGTCCATGACCAAGATGTCTTCTACTTTGTCAAAGATAATGCACTAAAGATGAGAGATGATATGGAAGAGCTAAAACGACTAGGAGGAATGTTTAATGTATCAACACATGAAACAACAGAGCATGGAGCTGGAACATGGAAAGAATTACGACTTCATAATCCTGATGCCGCTGTTGTTATCAAATACGGTGCAGATCCTGAACAAGAACGACATCGAATTTTAAAACACGCACATAAGCGAGCTGTTGAGAGAGCTTGGGAGATTGAAAAACAGTTGGTAATGTCTGGGTTTCAGGGTCGTGGTGACTGGTCAAAGGAAGAGAAAGATCAGTTACTAAGTAGAGGAACTGTTGATGGATATGAAGGCGTTGATATTCATAGTGTTCATCGATATCCTCAACTTGCTGATGATCCTGGTAATGTTGCTTTCACTCGAGATACCAAAAGAAAAAGGAGGAAGAGTGGTAATAGAAGGAATCGTGGACATAGGCATAACTCGTGATTCAATTCAGCCAAATAATAAACTGAGCTTTTTTGATAATTTCGACGAGTTTTATGGTGCCATAGGCTTTGATCGTGATTCTAGTGATTATAAGAAATCTAATTAAAAGTGATTGTGAAAAAAAAAGGAAAGTGTCAAAATTTAAACTAGTCTTTAAAATTCAATGAACTTAATAGCGCCATTTATAAAATATTTCAGGACAATTAGTTATAAAAACTATGCCTGATAATGATATTAAAATAATAAAATGGACGTTTATTTTTGTGTGTTGATGTGCGGTAATACGATAACTAAACTCAAAATGTAGTAAAAAAAAAAAAGCAGATGTTGATGAAAAAACAAATAATGGTAAAATAAAGAAATTATTTTGAGATAAATAAACGCACGCAACAGGGTCTAGTGGACATTGATAACATTTAAATTCGTCAAGTCCAAGACGTAATCGTCCAAAATCAATTAAATTAAATTGAATGAATGGAAGCTATTTTTTAAAAAGATGATAATGAATTAAATAAAAGGTGACAGATTAGAATTGATGATGGATTGAAAAAGAAAAAAAAAAAAAACAACAATTGTAAATATTCTAAAAATAAGTTAATTATATAGTATATGTAGATAGTGATATTTAGGTAATTAATAATAATAATTATGAATAAAAATAAATAAATAAAATGCTTTTTTATATGTAAAACATATATTTAAATAATAACACAAGTTAATTGAATAAAAAAATAAATATATAGGCAAAATGCAAAGACAAAATAAAATTTGTCATAGATTGGATGTAAATAATCGCTATAGATATATGCAATGTTTTTCTGTGTCGCGTGTTGATAAAATAAAATTTATAATTAATTAATAATTATATTACAACCTGAATATTTTTAAATGATTGTACATTTATTATTAATTCTTGTTAATATGTTTAATTGATGTCACCAAGTAAATTGGTGTTATTTACAGTGATTGTTATATTCCATATTTTTTTTTTATGGATTTTACTCTTTTTTTTTTTATTTATTTTATAATATTAATTGTAGAGCAGTAAAAATACTGGAAAACAAACAAGATATGAGCATTTATAAACAAATACATAATCATACACTCCAACAATATGTCATAGTTTACTTAATTATTATATTATTGCTGTACATATCGATGAATCTAATAACTGCCAATTGTAAACTGATAATTAGAAAAAAAAAAAAAAAAAAACAATTCCCTATTAATTTTACGTGTGAATTATTATTAAATTTGAATATGTTGCTAATAATTCGCACGTGTCTAATGATTATTTTTATTTAAAATGTCAAAAAGCGTGATAATAATTCAAAAAATTTACGCTACAAAGGGAGAGAGAAAAAGCTTAAAATAAATTAATATTCATATAAATTATATACGAAAGAATAATAATCAATAAATATTTGAGAACAACAAATAATAAAATTACATAAATTGTATATTTCGTAAATAACAACAACAAAAAAAAAAAGCTTTGACTATCTTTGTTTTTTAAAAATCAATTTCAATCATAAAAACACGCGACTCCCATAAAATATTTATTAATTAAATATAAATAAATAAGATTAATTTTATATGTGTATGATTTTATTCTTAAATTATAAAAATTGTGTATAAATAAATATTTATAGTTATTAATTACATAATTAATAAGGACAAAATAAGAAATTAACTAAAATCTATGAACATAAAACTAATATTCGTCCTGCAAATAAGAATGTTAAGAATGATAAATGAAAAGCAATACTTTATAGGAAAACATGGTGTGAAAAGTGAGAGAATGTGTGTAAAAATTATATTATTTTTTAAAAAGATTTTATTTATATAATAATAACAAAATTAATAAGTATCACAAAAGGAAAAAAAATTTGGTAATACATTACTGATGAGTAATTTTGTGCATGTGTGTGCTGGTCGCGTACGTGAGAGTATGAAAAATAATAAACAATTAATGTGAATCAGATAAAAAAGATAAATGTTTATTTTATAATAATAAACAATAAATAAATTTCATTCATTTTTCTTTTTTACGTGATATTATTTTGAAAAAAAATAAATACAATCTAATTGAATTAATCATACAAATGATGAATGAAAGAATGGATAAAAGAAGTTAATAATTAGATATATGAGGAAGTAATAACAATTGTAAATACAATAATAATTGTGTAAATAATTGAATAAATTTATTTGAAATCATAATAATAATAATGACAAAAGCAGCAAGAAAGGATAACAAAACAATATGAATGGATAAATAATATAGTGAGTTCACTATAATTATTATTGAGTTAATTGATTAATTATTAATTGATTGGAATAATTGATTATTAATTAGTTAATTAAATAACTGATCATTATTCATGAATTGTAACGACCTATGTAATATTTAATATGAGTAAACATATTCTATACTCTTACATGCTAAGTATTCAATAAAAATATATCAATGAAAATGCAAGAGTGTGTTGTTTATCTTCTATCCATTATCCACCTTTGTAAGTTCTTCAGGGGTTGTTCGGTTTAGTTGCATATTTTTATATGATGGAGCTTAATAATACAAGAATTTACTAGAAAACAATAGTATGCTGCAGCGAAGCATAGAGAATCCTTTGAACGCTCATAGATGGATTCCTGAGAGCAAGAGCTTTCCAATTCAGTCCTCAAAATTATGATTAGCACATGATTTATGCAAAATTCGGCCCCACTTCCGGTTTTATCGAATTTAAAAAGTCCAATAACTATGGTTCTGTTGGCCGCACATCAAAAACAAGCATATCAATGGATTCCTGAGAGCAAGAGCTTTCTAATTCAGTCCACCGAATTATGATTTGCATATAATTTAGCCTCAAATTAGAACGAATTTCGGGGAAATGTAATGATTAAGTGAAATTAATGCTCTTCCAATTTGAGATCGCAAGAATCGTCGTTAGGTGACTCAACTTTTAATTCGGATCTTCAGACTTGAATAATGCAGGAATTTTTCGTGTTCAACAAAAAATAAAAATCATATTTTATGTGTGAATCATAAAATTCATGACACGATGAGATATATGGTGACGTGACAGTTTCAAAACACTAGCTGTTGACGCTGTTAGCCTCATAGATTGCTAGATATTCGAAAAAAACTAAAAAACATAAAATCATGTATTTCTCCGAAACATATTTTTTTATGGGGTTGATCAAGGGCTCATATGAAAGATTGGAGCCAAAGGGAGCAATTTGGTACCCCCCTATTGGTACACCCCCGTCAAAAATGCCGTATCTCGCATAGTTTTCGAGTTATGAGCATTTAAAGGTTTTCTTATGATTTCCTCCAGCATAACTTTGTTTTTAGCCGATAACTCGAAATCTATGAGGAGCACATAGAAAACAAGCATATCAATGGATTCCTGAGAGCAAGAGCTTTCCAATTCAGTCTTCAAAATTATGATTAGCACATGATTTATGCAAAATTCGGCCCCACTTCCGGTTTTATCGAATTTAAAAAGTCAAATAACTATAGTTCTGTTGGCCGCACATCGAAAACAAGCATATCAATGGATTCCTGAGAGCAAGAGCTTTCCAATTCAGTCCTCAAAATTATGATTAGCACATGATTTATGCAAAATTCGGCCCCACTTCCGGTTCAATCAAATTTAAATAGTGAAATAACTATAGTTCTGTTGGCCGCACATCAAAAACAAGCATATCAATGGATTCCTGAGAGCAAGAGCTTTCCAATTCAGTCCTCAAAATTATGATTAGCACATGATTTATGCAAAATTCGGCCCCACTTCCGGTTCTATCGAATTTAAAAAGTCCAATAACTATGGTTCTATTGGCCGCACATCAAAAACAAGCATATCAATGGATTCCTGAGAGCAAGAGCTTTCCAATTCAGTCCACAAAATTATGATTAGCACATGATTTATGCAAAATTCGGCCCCACTTCCGGTTCTATCGAATTTAAAAAGTCCAATAACTATGGTTCTGTTGGCCGCACATCAAAAACAAGCATATCAATGGATTCCTGGGAGCAAGAGCTTTCCAATTCAGTCCACAAAATTATGATTAGCACATGATTTATGCAAAATTCGGCCCCACTTCCGGTTTTATCGAATTTAAAAAGTCCAATAACTATGGTTCTGTTGGCCGCACATCAAAAACAAGCATATCAATGGATTCCTGAGAGCAAGAGCTTTCTAATTCAGTCCACCGAATTATGATTTGCATATAATTTAGCCTCAAATTAAAACGAATTTCGGGGAAATGTAATGATTAAGTGAAATTAATGCTCTTCCAATTTGAGATCGCAAGAATCGTCGTTAGGTGACTCAACTTTTAATTCGGATCTTCAGACTTGAATAATACAGGAATTTTTCGTGTTCAACAAAAAATAAAAATCATATTTTATGTGTGAATCATAAAATTCATGACACGATGAGATATATGGTGACGTGACAGTTTCAAAACACTAGCTGTTGACGCTGTTAGCCTCATAGATTGCTAGATATTCGAAAAAAACTAAAAAACATAAAATCATGTATTTCTCCGAAACATATTTTTTTATGGGGTTGATCAAGGGCTCATATGAAAGATTGGAGCCAAAGGGAGCAATTTGGTACCCCCCTATTGGTACACCCCCGTCAAAAATGCCGTATCTCGCATAGTTTTCGAGTTATGAGCATTTAAAGGTTTTCTTATGATTTCCTCCAGCATAACTTTGTTTTAAGCCGATAACTCGAAATCTATGAGGAGCACATAGAAAACAAGCATATCAATGGATTCCTGAGAGCAAAAGCTTTCCAATTCAGTCTTCAAAATTATGATTAGCACATGATTTATGCAAAATTCGGCCCCACTTCCGGTTTTATCGAATTTAAAAAGTCAAATAACTATAGTTCTGTTGGCCGCACATCGAAAACAAGCATATCAATGGATTCCTGAGAGCAAGAGCTTTCCAATTCAGTCCTCAAAATTATGATTAGCACATGATTTATGCAAAATTCGGCCCCACTTCCGGTTCAATCAAATTTAAATAGTGAAATAACTATAGTTCTGTTGGCCGCACATCGAAAACAAGCATATCAATGGATTCCTGAGAGCAAGAGCTTTCCAATTCAGTCCTCAAAATTATGATTAGCACATGATTTATGCAAAATTCGGCCCCACTTCCGGTTCTATCGAATTTAAAAAGTCCAATAACTATGGTTCTGTTGGCCGCACATCAAAAACAAGCATATCAATGGATTCCTGGGAGCAAGAGCTTTCCAATTCAGTCCACCGAATTATGATTAGCACATGATTTATGCAAAATTCGGCCCCACTCCCGGTTTAATCAAATTTAAATAGTGAAATAACTATAGTTCTGTTGGCCGCACATCGAAAACAAGCATATCAATGGATTCCTGAGAGCAAGAGCTTTCCAATTCAGTCCACCGAATTATGATTTGCATATAATTTAGCCTCAAATTAGAACGAATTTCGGGGAAATGTAATGATTAAGTGAAATTAATGCTCTTCCAATTTGAGATCGCAAGAATCGTCGTTAGGTGACTCAACTTTTAATTCGGATCTTCAGACTTGAATAATGCAGGAATTTTTCGTGTTCAACAAAAAATAAAAATCATATTTTATGTGTGAATCATAAAATTCATGACACGATGAGATATATGGTGACGTGACAGTTTCAAAACACTAGCTGTTGACGCTGTTAGCCTCATAGATTGCTAGATATTCGAAAAAAACTAAAAAACATAAAATCATGTATTTCTCCGAAACATATTTTTTTATGGGGTTGATCAAGGGCTCATATGAAAGATTGGAGCCAAAGGGAGCAATTTGGTACCCCCCTATTGGTACACCCCCGTCAAAAATGCCGTATCTCGCATAGTTTTCGAGTTATGAGCATTTAAAGGTTTTCTTATGATTTCCTCCAGCATAACTTTGTTTTTAGCCGATAACTCGAAATCTATGAGGAGCACATAGAAAACAAGCATATCAATGGATTCCTGAGAGCAAGAGCTTTCCAATTCAGTCCTCAAAATTATGATTAGCACATGATTTATGCAAAATTCGGCCCCACTTCCGGTTTTATCGAATTTAAAAAGTCAAATAACTATAGTTCTGTTGGCCGCACATCGAAAACAAGCATATCAATGGATTCCTGAGAGCAAGAGCTTTCCAATTCAGTCCTCAAAATTATGATTAGCACATGATTTATGCAAAATTCGGCCCCACTTCCGGTTCAATCAAATTTAAATAGTGAAATAACTATAGTTCTGTTGGCCGCACATCGAAAACAAGCATATCAATGGATTCCTGAGAGCAAGAGCTTTCCAATTCAGTCCTCAAAATTATGATTAGCACATGATTTATGCAAAATTCGGCCCCACTTCCGGTTCTATCGAATTTAAAAAGTCCAATAACTATGGTTC
This sequence comes from Chelonus formosanus, assembly GCA_028641665.1. Classification (NCBI taxonomy): domain Eukaryota; kingdom Metazoa; phylum Arthropoda; class Insecta; order Hymenoptera; family Braconidae; genus Chelonus; species Chelonus formosanus. The sequence continues at coordinate 4,336,114 of CM054000.1, forward strand.
TATTGGCCGCACATCAAAAACAAGCATATCAATGGATTCCTGAGAGCAAGAGCTTTCCAATTCAGTCCACAAAATTATGATTAGCACATGATTTATGCAAAATTCGGCCCCACTTCCGGTTCTATCGAATTTAAAAAGTCCAATAACTATGGTTCTGTTGGCCGCACATCAAAAACAAGCATATCAATGGATTCCTGGGAGCAAGAGCTTTCCAATTCAGTCCACCGAATTATGATTAGCACATGATTTATGCAAAATTCGGCCCCACTTCCGGTTTTATCGAATTTAAAAAGTCCAATAACTATGGTTCTGTTGGCCGCACATCAAAAACAAGCATATCAATGGATTCCTGAGAGCAAGAGCTTTCTAATTCAGTCCACCGAATTATGATTTGCATATAATTTAGCCTCAAATTAGAACGAATTTCGGGGAAATGTAATGATTAAGTGAAATTAATGCTCTTCCAATTTGAGATCGCAAGAATCGTCGTTAGGTGACTCAACTTTTAATTCGGATCTTCAGACTTGAATAATGCAGGAATTTTTCGTGTTCAACAAAAAATAAAAATCATATTTTATGTGTGAATCATAAAATTCATGACACGATGAGATATATGGTGACGTGACAGTTTCAAAACACTAGCTGTTGACGCTGTTAGCCTCATAGATTGCTAGATATTCGAAAAAAACTAAAAAACATAAAATCATGTATTTCTCCGAAACATATTTTTTTATGGGGTTGATCAAGGGCTCATATGAAAGATTGGAGCCAAAGGGAGCAATTTGGTACCCCCCTATTGGTACACCCCCGTCAAAAATGCCGTATCTCGCATAGTTTTCGAGTTATGAGCATTTAAAGGTTTTCTTATGATTTCCTCCAGCATAACTTTGTTTTTAGCCGATAACTCGAAATCTATGAGGAGCACATAGAAAACAAGCATATCAATGGATTCCTGAGAGCAAGAGCTTTCCAATTCAGTCTTCAAAATTATGATTAGCACATGATTTATGCAAAATTCGGCCCCACTTCCGGTTCAATCAAATTTAAATAGTGAAATAACTATAGTTCTGTTGGCCGCACATCGAAAACAAGCATATCAATGGATTCCTGAGAGCAAGAGCTTTCCAATTCAGTCCTCAAAATTATGATTAGCACATGATTTATGCAAAATTCGGCCCCACTTCCGGTTCTATCGAATTTAAAAAGTCCAATAACTATGGTTCTATTGGCCGCACATCAAAAACAAGCATATCAATGGATTCCTGAGAGCAAGAGCTTTCCAATTCAGTCCACAAAATTATGATTAGCACATGATTTATGCAAAATTCGGCCCCACTCCCGGTTCTATCGAATTTAAAAAGTCCAATAACTATGGTTCTGTTGGCCGCACATCGAAAACAAGCATATCAATGGATTCCTGAGAGCAAGAGCTTTCCAATTCAGTCCTCAAAATTATGATTAGCACATGATTTATGCAAAATTCGGCCCCACTTCCGGTTCTATCGAATTTAAAAAGTCCAATAACTATGGTTCTATTGGCCGCACATCAAAAACAAGCATATCAATGGATTCCTGAGAGCAAGAGCTTTCCAATTCAGTCCACAAAATTATGATTAGCACATGATTTATGCAAAATTCGGCCCCACTTCCGGTTCTATCGAATTTAAAAAGTCCAATAACTATGGTTCTGTTGGCCGCACATCAAAAACAAGCATATCAATGGATTCCTGGGAGCAAGAGCTTTCCAATTCAGTCCACCGAATTATGATTTGCATATAATTTAGCCTCAAATTAGAACGAATTTCGGGGAAATGTAATGATTAAGTGAAATTAATGCTCTTCCAATTTGAGATCGCAAGAATCGTCGTTAGGTGACTCAACTTTTAATTCGGATCTTCAGACTTGAATAATGCAGGAATTTTTCGTGTTCAACAAAAAATAAAAATCATATTTTATGTGTGAATCATAAAATTCATGACACGATGAGATATATGGTGACGTGACAGTTTCAAAACACTAGCTGTTGACGCTGTTAGCCTCATAGATTGCTAGATATTCGAAAAAAACTAAAAAACATAAAATCATGTATTTCTCCGAAACATATTTTTTTATGGGGTTGATCAAGGGCTCATATGAAAGATTGGAGCCAAAGGGAGCAATTTGGTACCCCCCTATTGGTACACCCCCGTCAAAAATGCCGTATCTCGCATAGTTTTCGAGTTATGAGCATTTAAAGGTTTTCTTATGATTTCCTCCAGCATAACTTTGTTTTTAGCCGATAACTCGAAATCTATGAGGAGCACATAGAAAACAAGCATATCAATGGATTCCTGAGAGCAAGAGCTTTCCAATTCAGTCGTCAAAATTATGATTAGCACATGATTTATGCAAAATTCGGCCCCACTTCCGGTTTTATCGAATTTAAAAAGTCAAATAACTATAGTTCTGTTGGCCGCACATCGAAAACAAGCATATCAATGGATTCCTGAGAGCAAGAGCTTTCCAATTCAGTCGTCAAAATTATGATTAGCACATGATTTATGCAAAATTCGGCCCCACTTCCGGTTCTATCGAATTTAAAAAGTCCAATAACTATGGTTCTATTGGCCGCACATCAAAAACAAGCATATCAATGGATTCCTAAGAGCAAGAGCTTTCCAATTCAGTCGTCAAAATTATGATTAGCACATGATTTATGCAAAATTCGGCCCCACTTCCGGTTCTATCGAATTTAAAAAGTCCAATAACTATGGTTCTGTTGGCCGCACATCAAAAACAAGCATATCAATGGATTCCTGAGAGCAAGAGCTTTCCAATTCAGTCCACCGAATTATGATTAGCACATGATTTATGCAAAATTCGGCCCCACTTCCGGTTTAATCAAATTTAAATAGTGAAATAACTATAGTTCTGTTGGCCGCACATCAAAAACAAGCATATCAATGGATTCCTGAGAGCAAGAGCTTTCCAATTCAGTCCACCGAATTATGATTAGCACATGATTTATGCAAAATTCGGCCCCACTTCCGGTTTAATCAAATTTAAATAGTGAAATAACTATAGTTCTGTTGGCCGCACATCGAAATCAAGCATATCAATGGATTCCTGAGAGCAAGAGCTTTCCAATTCAGTCTTCAAAATTATGATTAGCACATGATTTATGCAAAATTCGGCCCCACTTCCGGTTTAATCAAATTTAAATAGTGAAATAACTATAGTTCTGTTGGCCGCACATCAAAAACAAGCATATCAATGGATTCCTGAGAGCAAGAGCTTTCCAATTCAGTCCTCAAAATTATGATTAGCACATGATTTATGCAAAATTCGGCCCCACTTCCGGTTCTATCGAATTTAAAAAGTCCAATAACTATGGTTCTGTTGGCCGCACATCAAAAACAAGCATATCAATGGATTCCTGAGAGCAAGAGCTTTCCAATTCAGTCCTCAAAATTATGATTAGCACATGATTTATGCAAAATTCGGCCCCACTTCCGGTTTTATCGAATTTAAAAAGTCAAATAACTATAGTTCTGTTGGCCGCACATCGAAAACAAGCATATCAATGGATTCCTGAGAGCAAGAGCTTTCCAATTCAGTCCACCGAATTATGATTTGCATATAATTTAGCCTCAAATTAGAACGAATTTCGGGGAAATGTAATGATTAAGTGAAATTAATGCTCTTCCAATTTGAGATCGCAAGAATCGTCGTTAGTTCACTCAACTTTTAATTCGGATCTTCAGACTTGAATAATGCAGGAATTTTTCGTGTTCAACAAAAAATAAAGATCATATTTTATGTGTGAATCATAAAATTCATGACACGATGAGATATATGGTGACGTGACAGTTTCAAAACACTAGCTGTTGACGCTGTTAGCCTCATAGATTGCTAGATATTCGAAAAAAACTAAAAAACATAAAATTATGTATTTCTCCGAAACATATTTTTTTATGGGGTTGATCAAGGGCTCATATGAAAGATTGGAGCCAAAGGGAGCAATTTGGTACCCCCCTATTGGTACACCCCCGTCAAAAATGCCGTATCTCGCATAGTTTTCGAGTTATGAGCATTTAAAGGTTTTCTTATGATTTCCTCCAGCATAACTTTGTTTTTAGCCGATAACTCGAAATCTATGAGGAGCACATAGAAAACAAGCATATCAATGGATTCCTAAGAGCAAGAGCTTTCCAATTCAGTCCTCAAAATTATGATTAGCACATGATTTATGCAAAATTCGGCCCCACTTCCGGTTTTATCGAATTTAAAAAGTCAAATAACTATAGTTCTGTTGGCCGCACATCGAAAACAAGCATATCAATGGATTCCTGAGAGCAAGAGCTTTCCAATTCAGTCTTCAAAATTATGATTAGCACATGATTTATGCAAAATTCGGCCCCACTTCCGGTTCTATCGAATTTAAAAAGTCCAATAACTATGGTTCTGTTGGCCGCACATCAAAAACAAGCATATCAATGGATTCCTGAGAGCAAGAGCTTTCCAATTCAGTCTTCAAAATTATGATTAGCACATGATTTATGCAAAATTCGGCCCCACTTCCGGTTTTATCGAATTTAAAAAGTCAAATAACTATAGTTCTGTTGGCCGCACATCGAAAACAAGCATATCAATGGATTCCTGAGAGCAAGAGCTTTCCAATTCAGTCTTCAAAATTATGATTAGCACATGATTTATGCAAAATTCGGCCCCACTTCCGGTTCTATCGAATTTAAAAAGTCCAATAACTATGGTTCTGTTGGCCGCACATCAAAAACAAGCATATCAATGGATTCCTGGGAGCAAGAGCTTTCCAATTCAGTCCACCGAATTATGATTTGCATATAATTTAGCCTCAAATTAGAACGAATTTCGGGGAAATGTAATGATTAAGTGAAATTAATGCTCTTCCAATTTGAGATCGCAAGAATCGTCGTTAGGTGACTCAACTTTTAATTCGGATCTTCAGACTTGAATAATGCAGGAATTTTTCGTGTTCAACAAAAAATAAAAATCATATTTTATGTGTGAATCATAAAATTCATGACACGATGAGATATATGGTGACGTGACAGTTTCAAAACACTAGCTGTTGACGCTGTTAGCCTCATAGATTGCTAGATATTCGAAAAAAACTAAAAAACATAAAATTATGTATTTCTCCGAAACATATTTTTTTATGGGGTTGATCAAGGGCTCATATGAAAGATTGGAGCCAAAGGGAGCAATTTGGTACCCCCCTATTGGTACACCCCCGTCAAAAATGCCGTATCTCGCATAGTTTTCGAGTTATGAGCATTTAAAGGTTTTCTTATGATTTCCTCCAGCATAACTTTGTTTTTAGCCGATAACTCGAAATCTATGAGGAGCACATAGAAAACAAGCATATCAATGGATTCCTGAGAGCAAGAGCTTTCCAATTCAGTCGTCAAAATTATGATTAGCACATGATTTATGCAAAATTCGGCCCCACTTCCGGTTTTATCGAATTTAAAAAGTCAAATAACTATAGTTCTGTTGGCCGCACATCAAAAACAAGCATATCAATGGATTCCTGAGAGCAAGAGCTTTCCAATTCAGTCGTCAAAATTATGATTAGCACATGATTTATGCAAAATTCGGCCCCACTTCCGGTTCTATCGAATTTAAAAAGTCCAATAACTATGGTTCTATTGGCCGCACATCAAAAACAAGCATATCAATGGATTCCTAAGAGCAAGAGCTTTCCAATTCAGTCGTCAAAATTATGATTAGCACATGATTTATGCAAAATTCGGCCCCACTTCCGGTTCTATCGAATTTAAAAAGTCCAATAACTATGGTTCTGTTGGCCGCACATCAAAAACAAGCATATCAATGGATTCCTGAGAGCAAGAGCTTTCCAATTCAGTCCACCGAATTATGATTAGCACATGATTTATGCAAAATTCGGCCCCACTTCCGGTTTAATCAAATTTAAATAGTGAAATAACTATAGTTCTGTTGGCCGCACATCAAAAACAAGCATATCAATGGATTCCTGAGAGCAAGAGCTTTCCAATTCAGTCCACCGAATTATGATTAGCACATGATTTATGCAAAATTCGGCCCCACTTCCGGTTTAATCAAATTTAAATAGTGAAATAACTATAGTTCTGTTGGCCGCACATCGAAATCAAGCATATCAATGGATTCCTGAGAGCAAGAGCTTTCCAATTCAGTCTTCAAAATTATGATTAGCACATGATTTATGCAAAATTCGGCCCCACTTCCGGTTTAATCAAATTTAAATAGTGAAATAACTATAGTTCTGTTGGCCGCACATCAAAAACAAGCATATCAATGGATTCCTGAGAGCAAGAGCTTTCCAATTCAGTCGTCAAAATTATGATTAGCACATGATTTATGCAAAATTCGGCCCCACTTCCGGTTCTATCGAATTTAAAAAGTCCAATAACTATGGTTCTGTTGGCCGCACATCAAAAACAAGCATATCAATGGATTCCTGAGAGCAAGAGCTTTCCAATTCAGTCCTCAAAATTATGATTAGCACATGATTTATGCAAAATTCGGCCCCACTTCCGGTTTTATCGAATTTAAAAAGTCAAATAACTATAGTTCTGTTGGCCGCACATCGAAAACAAGCATATCAATGGATTCCTGAGAGCAAGAGCTTTCCAATTCAGTCCACCGAATTATGATTTGCATATAATTTAGCCTCAAATTAGAACGAATTTCGGGGAAATGTAATGATTAAGTGAAATTAATGCTCTTCCAATTTGAGATCGCAAGAATCGTCGTTAGTTCACTCAACTTTTAATTCGGATCTTCAGACTTGAATAATGCAGGAATTTTTCGTGTTCAACAAAAAATAAAAATCATATTTTATGTGTGAATCATAAAATTCATGACACGATGAGATATATGGTGACGTGACAGTTTCAAAACACTAGCTGTTGACGCTGTTAGCCTCATAGATTGCTAGATATTCGAAAAAAACTAAAAAACATAAAATTATGTATTTCTCCGAAACATATTTTTTTATGGGGTTGATCAAGGGCTCATATGAAAGATTGGAGCCAAAGGGAGCAATTTGGTACCCCCCTATTGGTACACCCCCGTCAAAAATGCCGTATCTCGCATAGTTTTCGAGTTATGAGCATTTAAAGGTTTTCTTATGATTTCCTCCAGCATAACTTTGTTTTTAGCCGATAACTCGAAATCTATGAGGAGCACATAGAAAACAAGCATATCAATGGATTCCTAAGAGCAAGAGCTTTCCAATTCAGTCCTCAAAATTATGATTAGCACATGATTTATGCAAAATTCGGCCCCACTTCCGGTTTTATCGAATTTAAAAAGTCAAATAACTATAGTTCTGTTGGCCGCACATCGAAAACAAGCATATCAATGGATTCCTGAGAGCAAGAGCTTTCCAATTCAGTCTTCAAAATTATGATTAGCACATGATTTATGCAAAATTCGGCCCCACTTCCGGTTCTATCGAATTTAAAAAGTCCAATAACTATGGTTCTGTTGGCCGCACATCAAAAACAAGCATATCAATGGATTCCTGAGAGCAAGAGCTTTCCAATTCAGTCTTCAAAATTATGATTAGCACATGATTTATGCAAAATTCGGCCCCACTTCCGGTTTTATCGAATTTAAAAAGTCAAATAACTATAGTTCTGTTGGCCGCACATCGAAAACAAGCATATCAATGGATTCCTGAGAGCAAGAGCTTTCCAATTCAGTCTTCAAAATTATGATTAGCACATGATTTATGCAAAATTCGGCCCCACTTCCGGTTCTATCAAATTTAAATAGTGAAATAACTATGGTTCTGTTGGCCGCACATCAAAAACAAGCATATCAATGGATTCCTGAGAGCAAGAGCTTTCCAATTCAGTCCACCGAATTATGATTTGCATATAATTTAGCCTCAAATTAGAACGAATTTCGGGGAAATGTAATGATTAAGTGAAATTAATGCTCTTCCAATTTGAGATCGCAAGAATCGTCGTTAGTTCACTCAACTTTTAATTCGGATCTTCAGACTTGAATAATGCAGGAATTTTTCGTGTTCAACAAAAAATAAAAATCATATTTTATGTGTGAATCATAAAATTCATGACACGATGAGATATATGGTGACGTGACAGTTTCAAAACACTAGCTGTTGACGCTGTTAGCCTCATAGATTGCTAGATATTCGAAAAAAACTAAAAAACATAAAATTATGTATTTCTCCGAAACATATTTTTTTATGGGGTTGATCAAGGGCTCATATGAAAGATTGGAGCCAAAGGGAGCAAATTTGGTACCCCCCTATTGGTACACCCCCGTCAAAAATGCCGTATCTCGCATAGTTTTCGAGTTATGAGCATTTAAAGGTTTTCTTATGATTTCCTCCAGCATAACTTTGTTTTTAGCCGATAACTCGAAATCTATGAGGAGCACATAGAAAACAAGCATATCAATGGATTCCTGAGAGCAAGAGCTTTCCAATTCAGTCGTCAAAATTATGATTAGCACATGATTTATGCAAAATTCGGCCCCACTTCTGGTTCTATCGAATTTAAAAAGTCCAATAACTATGGTTCTATTGGCCGCACATCAAAAACAAGCATATCAATGGATTCCTGAGAGCAAGAGCTTTCCAATTCAGTCCACCGAATTATGATTAGCACATGATTTATGCAAAATTCGGCTCCACTTCCGGTTTAATCAAATTTAAATAGTGAAATAACTATAGTTCTGTGGGCCGCACATCAAAAACAAGCATATCAATGGATTCCTGAGAGCAAGAGCTTTCCAATTCAGTCCTCAAAATTATGATTAGCACATGATTTATGCAAAATTCGGCCCCACTTCCGGTTCAATCAAATTTAAATAGTGAAATAACTATAGTTCTGTTGGCCGCACATCGAAATCAAGCATATCAATGGATTCCTGAGAGCAAGAGCTTTCCAATTCAGTCCTCAAAATTATGATTAGCACATGATTTATGCAAAATTCGGCCCCACTTCCGGTTTTATCGAATTTAAAAAGTCAAATAACTATAGTTCTGTTGGCCGCACATCGAAAACAAGCATATCAATGGATTCCTGAGAGCAAGAGCTTTCCAATTCAGTCCACCGAATTATGATTTGCATATAATTTAGCCTCAAATTAGAACGAATTTCGGGGAAATGTAATGATTAAGTGAAATTAATGCTCTTCCAATTTGAGATCGCAAGAATCGTCGTTAGGTGACTCAACTTTTAATTCGGATCTTCAGACTTGAATAATGCAGGAATTTTTCGTGTTCAACAAAAAATAAAAATCATATTTTATGTGTGAATCATAAAATTCATGACACGATGAGATATATGGTGACGTGACAGTTTCAAAACACTAGCTGTTGACGCTGTTAGCCTCATAGATTGCTAGATATTCGAAAAAAACTAAAAAACATAAAATTATGTATTTCTCCGAAACATATTTTTTTATGGGGTTGATCAAGGGCTCATATGAAAGATTGGAGCCAAAGGGAGCAATTTGGTACCCCCCTATTGGTACACCCCCGTCAAAAATGCCGTATCTCGCATAGTTTTCGAGTTATGAGCATTTAAAGGTTTTCTTATGATTTCCTCCAGCATAACTTTGTTTTTAGCCGATAACTCGAAATCTATGAGGAGCACATAGAAAACAAGCATATCAATGGATTCCTAAGAGCAAGAGCTTTCCAATTCAGTCCTCAAAATTATGATTAGCACATGATTTATGCAAAATTCGGCCCCACTTCCGGTTTTATCGAATTTAAAAAGTCAAATAACTATAGTTCTGTTGGCCGCACATCGAAAACAAGCATATCAATGGATTCCTGAGAGCAAGAGCTTTCCAATTCAGTCTTCAAAATTATGATTAGCACATGATTTATGCAAAATTCGGCCCCACTTCCGGTTCTATCGAATTTAAAAAGTCCAATAACTATGGTTCTGTTGGCCGCACATCAAAAACAAGCATATCAATGGATTCCTGAGAGCAAGAGCTTTCCAATTCAGTACTCAAAATTATGATTAGCACATGATTTATGCAAAATTCGGCCCCACTTCCGGTTTAATCAAATTTAAATAGTGAAATAACTATAGTTCTGTTGGCCGCACATCGAAATCAAGCATATCAATGGATTCCTGAGAGCAAGAGCTTTCCAATTCAGTCCACCGAATTATGATTAGCACATGATTTATGCAAAATTCGGCCCCACTTCCGGTTTAATCAAATTTAAATAGTGAAATAACTATAGTTCTGTTGGCCGCACATCAAAAACAAGCATATCAATGAATTCCTGAGAGCAAGAGCTTTCCAATTCAGTCCACCGAATTATGATTTGCATATAATTTAGCCTCAAATTAGAACGAATTTCGGGGAAATGTAATGATTAAGTGAAATTAATGCTCTTCCAATTTGAGATCGCAAGAATCGTCGATAGGTGACTCAACTTTTAATTCGGATCTTCAGACTTGAATAATGCAGGAATTTTTCGTGTTCAACAAAAAATAAAAATCATATTTTATGTGTGAATCATAAAATTCATGACACGATGAGATATATGGTGACGTGACAGTTTCAAAACACTAGCTGTTGACGCTGTTAGCCTCATAGATTGCTAGATATTCGAAAAAAACTAAAAAACATAAAATTATGTATTTCTCCGAAACATATTTTTTTATGGGGTTGATCAAGGGCTCATATGAAAGATTGGAGCCAAAGGGAGCAATTTGGTACCCCCCTATTGGTACACCCCCGTCAAAAATGCCGTATCTCGCATAGTTTTCGAGTTATGAGCATTTAAAGGTTTTCTTATGATTTCCTCCAGCATAACTTTGTTTTTAGCCGATAACTCGAAATCTATGAGGAGCACATAGAAAACAAGCATATCAATGGATTCCTAAGAGCAAGAGCTTTCCAATTCAGTCCTCAAAATTATGATTAGCACATGATTTATGCAAAATTCGGCCCCACTTCCGGTTCTATCGAATTTAAAAAGTCCAATAACTATGGTTCTGTTGGCCGCACATCAAAAACAAGCATATCAATGGATTCCTGAGAGCAAGAGCTTTCCAATTCAGTCCACCGAATTATGATTAGCACATGATTTATGCAAAATTCGGCCCCACTTCCGGTTTAATCAAATTTAAATAGTGAAATAACTATAGTTCTGTTGGCCGCACATCAAAAACAAGCATATCAATGGATTCCTGAGAGCAAGAGCTTTCCAATTCAGTCCACCGAATTATGATTAGCACATGATTTATGCAAAATTCGGCCCCACTTCCGGTTTAATCAAATTTAAATAGTGAAATAACTATAGTTCTGTTGGCCGCACATCAAAAACAAGCATATCAATGAATTCCTGAGAGCAAGAGCTTTCCAATTCAGTCCACCGAATTATGATTTGCATATAATTTAGCCTCAAATTAGAACGAATTTCGGGGAAATGTAATGATTAAGTGAAATTAATGCTCTTCCAATTTGAGATCGCAAGAATCGTCGATAGGTGACTCAACTTTTAATTCGGATCTTCAGACTTGAATAATGCAGGAATTTTTCGTGTTCAACAAAAAATAAAAATCATATTTTATGTGTGAATCATAAAATTCATGACACGATGAGATATATGGTGACGTGACAGTTTCAAAACACTAGCTGTTGACGCTGTTAGCCTCATAGATTGCTAGATATTCGAAAAAAACTAAAAAACATAAAATTATGTATTTCTCCGAAACATATTTTTTTATGGGGTTGATCAAGGGCTCATATGAAAGATTGGAGCCAAAGGGAGCAATTTGGTACCCCCCTATTGGTACACCCCCGTCAAAAATGCCGTATCTCGCATAGTTTTCGAGTTATGAGCATTTAAAGGTTTTCTTATGATTTCCTCCAGCATAACTTTGTTTTTAGCCGATAACTCGAAATCTATGAGGAGCACATAGAAAACAAGCATATCAATGGATTCCTGAGAGCAAGAGCTTTCCAATTCAGTCCTCAAAATTATGATTAGCACATGATTTATGCAAAATTCGGCCCCACTTCCGGTTTAATCAAATTTAAATAGTGAAATAACTATAGTTCTGTTGGCCGCACATCAAAAACAAGCATATCAATGGATTCCTGAGAGCAAGAGCTTTCCAATTCAGTCCACCGAATTATGATTAGCACATGATTTATGCAAAATTCGGCCCCACTTCCGGTTTAATCAAATTTAAATAGTGAAATAACTATAGTTCTGTTGGCCGCACATCAAAAACAAGCATATCAATGAATTCCTGAGAGCAAGAGCTTTCCAATTCAGTCCACCGAATTATGATTTGCATATAATTTAGCCTCAAATTAGAACGAATTTCGGGGAAATGTAATGATTAAGTGAAATTAATGCTCTTCCAATTTGAGATCGCAAGAATCGTCGATAGGTGACTCAACTTTTAATTCGGATCTTCAGACTTGAATAATGCAGGAATTTTTCGTGTTCAACAAAAAATAAAAATCATATTTTATGTGTGAATCATAAAATTCATGACACGATGAGATATATGGTGACGTGACAGTTTCAAAACACTAGCTGTTGACGCTGTTAGCCTCATAGATTGCTAGATATTCGAAAAAAACTAAAAAACATAAAATTATGTATTTCTCCGAAACATATTTTTTTATGGGGTTGATCAAGGGCTCATATGAAAGATTGGAGCCAAAGGGAGCAATTTGGTACCCCCCTATTGGTACACCCCCGTCAAAAATGCCGTATCTCGCATAGTTTTCGAGTTATGAGCATTTAAAGGTTTTCTTATGATTTCCTCCAGCATAACTTTGTTTTTAGCCGATAACTCGAAATCTATGAGGAGCACATAGAAAACAAGCATATCAATGGATTCCTAAGAGCAAGAGCTTTCCAATTCAGTCCTCAAAATTATGATTAGCACATGATTTATGCAAAATTCGGCCCCACTTCCGGTTCAATCAAATTTAAATAGTGAAATAACTATAGTTCTGTTGGCCGCACATCGAAATCAAGCATATCAATGGATTCCTGAGAGCAAGAGCTTTCCAATTCAGTCCTCAAAATCATGATTAGCACATGATTTATGCAAAATTCGGCCCCACTTCCGGTTTTATCGAATTTAAAAAGTCAAATAACTATAGTTCTGTTGGCCGCACATCGAAAACAAGCATATCAATGGATTCCTGAGAGCAAGAGCTTTCCAATTCAGTCCACCGAATTATGATTTGCATATAATTTAGCCTCAAATTAGAACGAATTTCGGGGAAATGTAATGATTAAGTGAAATTAATGCTCTTCCAATTTGAGATCGCAAGAATCGTCGTTAGGTGACTCAACTTTTAATTCGGATCTTCAGACTTGAATAATGCAGGAATTTTTCGTGTTCAACAAAAAATAAAAATCATATTTTATGTGTGAATCATAAAATTCATGACACGATGAGATATATGGTGACGTGACAGTTTCAAAACACTAGCTGTTGACGCTGTTAGCCTCATAGATTGCTAGATATTCGAAAAAAACTAAAAAACATAAAATTATGTATTTCTCCGAAACATATTTTTTTATGGGGTTGATCAAGGGCTCATATGAAAGATTGGAGCCAAAGGGAGCAATTTGGTACCCCCCTATTGGTACACCCCCGTCAAAAATGCCGTATCTCGCATAGTTTTCGAGTTATGAGCATTTAAAGGTTTTCTTATGATTTCCTCCAGCATAACTTTGTTTTTAGCCGATAACTCGAAATCTATGAGGAGCACATAGAAAACAAGCATATCAATGGATTCCTAAGAGCAAGAGCTTTCCAATTCAGTCCTCAAAATTATGATTAGCACATGATTTATGCAAAATTCGGCCCCACTTCCGGTTTTATCGAATTTAAAAAGTCAAATAACTATAGTTCTGTTGGCCGCACATCGAAAACAAGCATATCAATGGATTCCTGAGAGCAAGAGCTTTCCAATTCAGTCTTCAAAATTATGATTAGCACATGATTTATGCAAAATTCGGCCCCACTTCCGGTTCTATCGAATTTAAAAAGTCCAATAACTATGGTTCTGTTGGCCGCACATCAAAAACAAGCATATCAATGGATTCCTGAGAGCAAGAGCTTTCCAATTCAGTACTCAAAATTATGATTAGCACATGATTTATGCAAAATTCGGCCCTACTTCCGGTTCAATCAAATTTAAATAGTGAAATAACTATAGTTCTGTTGGCCGCACATCGAAATCAAGCATATCAATGGATTCCTGAGAGCAAGAGCTTTCCAATTCAGTCTTCAAAATTATGATTAGCACATGATTTATGCAAAATTCGGCCCCACTTCCGGTTTAATCAAATTTAAATAGTGAAATAACTATAGTTCTGTTGGCCGCACATCAAAAACAAGCATATCAATGAATTCCTGAGAGCAAGAGCTTTCCAATTCAGTCCACCGAATTATGATTTGCATATAATTTAGCCTCAAATTAGAACGAATTTCGGGGAAATGTAATGATTAAGTGAAATTAATGCTCTTCCAATTTGAGATCGCAAGAATCGTCGATAGGTGACTCAACTTTTAATTCGGATCTTCAGACTTGAATAATGCAGGAATTTTTCGTGTTCAACAAAAAATAAAAATCATATTTTATGTGTGAATCATAAAATTCATGACACGATGAGATATATGGTGACGTGACAGTTTCAAAACACTAGCTGTTGACGCTGTTAGCCTCATAGATTGCTAGATATTCGAAAAAAACTAAAAAACATAAAATTATGTATTTCTCCGAAACATATTTTTTTATGGGGTTGATCAAGGGCTCATATGAAAGATTGGAGCCAAAGGGAGCAATTTGGTACCCCCCTATTGGTACACCCCCGTCAAAAATGCCGTATCTCGCATAGTTTTCGAGTTATGAGCATTTAAAGGTTTTCTTATGATTTCCTCCAGCATAACTTTGTTTTTAGCCGATAACTCGAAATCTATGAGGAGCACATAGAAAACAAGCATATCAATGGATTCCTGAGAGCAAGAGCTTTCCAATTCAGTCCTCAAAATTATGATTAGCACATGATTTATGCAAAATTCGGCCCCACTTCCGGTTTAATCGAATTTAAATAGTGAAATAACTATAGTTCTGTTGGCCGCACATCAAAAACAAGCATATCAATGGATTCCTGAGAGCAAGAGCTTTCCAATTCAGTCCACCGAATTATGATTAGCACATGATTTATGCAAAATTCGGCCCCACTTCCGGTTTAATCAAATTTAAATAGTGAAATAACTATAGTTCTGTTGGCCGCACATCGAAATCAAGCATATCAATGGATTCCTGAGAGCAAGAGCTTTCCAATTCAGTCCACCGAATTATGATTAGCACATGATTTATGCAAAATTCGGCCCCACTTCCGGTTTAATCAAATTTAAATAGTGAAATAACTATAGTTCTGTTGGCCGCACATCAAAAACAAGCATATCAATGAATTCCTGAGAGCAAGAGCTTTCCAATTCAGTCCACCGAATTATGATTTGCATATAATTTAGCCTCAAATTAGAACGAATTTCGGGGAAATGTAATGATTAAGTGAAATTAATGCTCTTCCAATTTGAGATCGCAAGAATCGTCGATAGGTGACTCAACTTTTAATTCGGATCTTCAGACTTGAATAATGCAGGAATTTTTCGTGTTCAACAAAAAATAAAAATCATATTTTATGTGTGAATCATAAAATTCATGACACGATGAGATATATGGTGACGTGACAGTTTCAAAACACTAGCTGTTGACGCTGTTAGCCTCATAGATTGCTAGATATTCGAAAAAAACTAAAAAACATAAAATTATGTATTTCTCCGAAACATATTTTTTTATGGGGTTGATCAAGGGCTCATATGAAAGATTGGAGCCAAAGGGAGCAATTTGGTACCCCCCTATTGGTACACCCCCGTCAAAAATGCCGTATCTCGCATAGTTTTCGAGTTATGAGCATTTAAAGGTTTTCTTATGATTTCCTCCAGCATAACTTTGTTTTTAGCCGATAACTCGAAATCTATGAGGAGCACATAGAAAACAAGCATATCAATGGATTCCTGAGAGCAAGAGCTTTCCAATTCAGTCCTCAAAATTATGATTAGCACATGATTTATGCAAAATTCGGCCCCACTTCCGGTTTTATCGAATTTAAATAGTGAAATAACTATAGTTCTGTTGGCCGCACATCAAAAACAAGCATATCAATGGATTCCTGAGAGCAAGAGCTTTCCAATTCAGTCCACCGAATTATGATTAGCACATGATTTATGCAAAATTCGGCCCCACTTCCGGTTTAATCAAATTTAAATAGTGAAATAACTATAGTTCTGTTGGCCGCACATCAAAAACAAGCATATCAATGAATTCCTGAGAGCAAGAGCTTTCCAATTCAGTCCACCGAATTATGATTTGCATATAATTTAGCCTCAAATTAGAACGAATTTCGGGGAAATGTAATGATTAAGTGAAATTAATGCTCTTCCAATTTGAGATCGCAAGAATCGTCGTTAGGTGACTCAACTTTTAATTCGGATCTTCAGACTTGAATAATGCAGGAATTTTTCGTGTTCAACAAAAAATAAAAATCATATTTTATGTGTGAATCATAAAATTCATGACACGATGAGATATATGGTGACGTGACAGTTTCAAAACACTAGCTGTTGACGCTGTTAGCCTCATAGATTGCTAGATATTCGAAAAAAACTAAAAAACATAAAATTATGTATTTCTCCGAAACATATTTTTTTATGGGGTTGATCAAGGGCTCATATGAAAGATTGGAGCCAAAGGGAGCAATTTGGTACCCCCCTATTGGTACACCCCCGTCAAAAATGCCGTATCTCGCATAGTTTTCGAGTTATGAGCATTTAAAGGTTTTCTTATGATTTCCTCCAGCATAACTTTGTTTTTAGCCGATAACTCGAAATCTATGAGGAGCACATAGAAAACAAGCATATCAATGGATTCCTGAGAGCAAGAGCTTTCCAATTCAGTCCTCAAAATTATGATTAGCATACGATGTAATCGAAATTATGTCCGACTTTCATAAACTGTGTATAGACTAGTACTCGTTACAGTACTCTATTATAAGTGCATTCCTTATGCTGCTTTTCCCTTGTATCTATTCATTTGCTACCTTTTCCTGCTTGTCACCATCAAAAAATTCATCTGACTTGCCCGGCAATTTTTTTCGCCTGTTATGCCATCTTTTGTTCGTGGATTTCAATCTTCTTCTTTGGTTTAAGGGGAATTTTTTACCATTACTCTTTCTCTTTATGTATGTTTTGATTCTGAAAACAGTAAAACGAAAACGACAATATATTTTTCTAACAAATCCGAGAATGCATTATCTACAGTGTTGAGCAAGCTGTTTAATGCAGATGTTATCGAGGTTGAGTTTTCCACTCGGGAATTGAAGTTTTGCTTCGTCGCGGAAAACATTGAAAAAGAATTATCTAATGCACAAAGCAATCTGCTATATGCCGTAATAAAAGAGTCCAAATGGTGGAGTAAATTTTCTGGGAAAGCATTATTTACTGTTGAGAAAGACCTGCATACTCCAGTACCAACTACGAGACATTCTTACCCCATATGTCAACTTCGAGACGAGAGACGAGAGATAAAAGAACCTTTTGTCCTACTTGCTACAGGTGATTTATTCGCAGAGGAAACCTGTAAAAACACAAGTGCTAATTGATCCTGGTTTTGAGCCGCTCCGTTGATGACATTCATGAAGAAATGAGAAACAGTTGCCGAAGCTACTTTATTAGCTAACTAATTAAAATCGTTATCTGCATCTGAAAGCTTTTCCTAGCAATATGGGCAAGCGATTCGTCCGAGATTCTACGGGAAATAGCCTTTGAGAGTCATTTATCTGAGAATAAGATTCAAGAGAAAGAGATGGCTGTGTTCCGAAATAGAACCCAGTATACTGGCCAGTGCGTATGACGTCATAACATCGATGTCACACTGGTGATTGGCATCACCTTATTGGCCCGCCAGTACAATATGACGTCAATTAATGATGTCATTTGCATTCGCCAGTATACTGGGGAACATTTCGGAACACAACTTTGTTTGGCAGAAAGTGGATTGGGATTGAGGGGTACTGAATATTCTCCCTGAAGTTGTGCACTTATAATCTGAAATTTCCTCAAATGTTACTCGGCAACTCATGTCTTTTTTTTATTCGTTTTTTTTATGTGGAAAATATTTATTATCAAGGATATTTATGACATCATTGTTGTGGACACGAGTACGTCATAAATTTATTATTAATTTTTACTACAATGTTATAATAAAATAATTACGTTATGTATTTACCTGGAAAAATAAATAACTATTGTGATTATATTACAGATAAATTTAAAAATATTTTCTACAATTAAAAATCTTACTTCCTTTTAACATGTTCTATCGAGAATAAAATATTAAAATTTCTTTTATAAATCTATGTTTTTCGACAGTGTTCTCCATGGACCGTATTATTAATATTTTATTAATTCTTCTTGATAATTTTAAAATCAAACATTTTTAAACTTCAATATATTTATTTTGTCAAAAAGTTTCATGCTTGTTTATTCATTAAAATATTTTACTGTTTGCAAGCATTTATAACAATAGTTAATTATAACTTTCGAATATTTATATATATTTATATGCATTGTTTAAATAAATTTTCATTGATATAATTAATAAAATAATTTATTAGATAATTAATACAAATTCTTTATAAATTTTTATTCTTTAATATTCAATTTTTTTTTTTTTTTAGAAAAAAAGTTTTATGGAACAATTATTCAACTTACTTTAGGCTAATTACATGACAGCCTTTTTTTCTTTTTAAGGAAAATGGATCTGTCATTGATTTACGTAGTTACTCTCGACAAAATCTCAACCTTGCTGGTTATTTGAAAAAATCCCAATACTTTATAAAAACAATTATTATTGATAATCAATATTGTGAATCTAGAGGTTTTCATCTTCTTTAATAATATTTTATTATTATAGATAATCATCCATCTATATTATTACTGAGTGTAACATTGTATCCACGTAATTATAAAATTAATTATCAGAACACTACTATAAATACGTCGATAGAAGCAAGCTGCTAGGATAAGTTTGAAAAAAATGATAATAAACAGTGTCTTGCTTTTATTCTTCGCTGTGATCACGAGCGGGATCGCAGATGACCTTGATATTCCAGGGGTAAGTTTCAATACATTTACATAAGAAAAATTTTCTTGCGAAATTCCATAAAAATTTTGAAAAGACTTTAAAGAAAATTTTTTCTCGTTATACCTGCGCGGAAAGTTTACTTTTCCATTTGAGAGGGATTGAACTTTTCATACAGGTATGACGAAAAATCATATTCAGCCCTCGGGAAGACAATTAGACTATCTTAAATCACGTGCTTACCATCCTCACGTTCAGTGCTGGTTGTAATTTTACATGTGGTCTGAGCTAGTCTACTTTGCCTCACTAGGTGTGAAATGTACTATTTTTCTCATTGCCCCGACCAAAGTTAAAGTTTGCGAGTAGTTTTCAGGTCCCAAAACGTCGTATTCTATCCCGCATAAAAAGACAAAAAATCGTCTGTGCACATACCCAGTCGAATAGGGTCTTTCTTTGCGAGAGAAAGAACGTCACTTTTCTAACCTCGACACAGACAACAAACTTTAATTTTGGACGATGCTATGATAAAAAATAGTATTTTGGCCACGGGAACAAAGTAAAATATCCTTACCTGGGTGTTTGCCAACCTCGCCTTCGGCTCGGGATACAATTTTACACCCGGGTCAGAATATCCTACTTTGCTCCCTTGGTTAACAATGTACTAAATTATTCCATAAACTTTCAAATTACTTTATTTCCCTATTATTTATTCAGAAATAAAAAAATCATTTCATCGTAGTTTATTTTAATTGTGCTCTATTTAAAAAATACTTTCTTGCAATATTTTTACAAATTTTATATGGGTAACTTATGAAAAATAGTTATTATAAATAAACTACAATATTTATCATTATAGTTTATTTCATTCATCTGCTCATCACTTTTCACCAAAGTAAAACATCATCATTCTTTAACTTTGACTCTAACTGTTTTTTTCTTAATTAAATAATATAAATACTCTTAATCAAAAAACTTTCCTTCATTCACTAAAACTTTAATATTATTTGTCAATAATCTTAAAAACTTCTTTCAATGACAGTTTGATAGACTAAATATTGTCTCTTCGAATCTTATGAACAGGTATTCAAGGAAAAATCACACACTCGACAAAATATTTATTAATAATTTATGATAGTACAATTTTCAGTCGATATTTTTTACTGTAGGCGAAGGCTGGGTGAAGTGGAATACGAAGAAAAAACGTAAATTAACCAATATACTAATGAATATTAAGAATTCCTAATCCATTAATAAATTAAAAAATTGATAAACAAAAAAAGTGTTTTCAAATTCATTTTAGTAATCATTTAGAATTGGGGCTCCAGACTAAACAAATAATTCGACAACTTCATAACTTGTACAGAATGATTTTTTCAGACAAAATACATAACTGGGACTGGGTATCGAACCCAAGACCTTCCAGTTACGCGCTAGAAACTACTAATGATTAAAGGCCCCCGCATACGGTGTAGGATTTCGAGCTAGCTTGCTTGTTGAATTCGGTTGCAAACTACCGTAATTGGTATATTGCTCGAAGGTTAGTAAGAAGCGCTGCTAGTTCAGCTTCATACGAAGCTTGTTCGTTTGCTTGTTGATCTGTTAGTTCGGTAATTTACACCATTTGCAGATGAATGACTAATCATATCACGTGATAAAAGTCTGCTCTGCGATTGGTTAAGTTCTTAAACTAACAGGCTGCTTTGTATGAAAAATAGCACTGGTTCTATCACCGAAATACTGTAACCTAGTCAGCAGCAAAGCCATCAGTGACGTCACGATCTTGTGACACAGCCTGCAAGGCTGCCTTCAAAACTCCAAGCAAGCGAGCACCGTGTGCAGGAGCCTTTAGCTATCCCAAACTCGTGAAAATTTTATTGATTGTACTTGTACTCTATCGTCTCTCTTACCACTTAAATTGAAGTATAGAACACTTATATTTATTTTCCTGAGACACTTATAAGTTTAGAGCCTCAATTTTGTACTTTCATCCTTATTTTGATGAATTAGTAAATTTTCTTAAGCATTTCACTTTATCACCTCCCTCCTCTACTATTAATTATTAAATCGGCAACATAACAATTTTGTTGTTGTTGACTGTACCATTTCTGCATGGGATTGAAATAATTCATTAATATGAAGTGTGTTATTAATTCTTTAACATCCAGCCAAAAATGCGATTCAAACTTACGAGTGTTGAAATCACTGGGGCACCAAATGAGTACATGGAGCGTGGGCAAGTAATTCTACGCGAAGATGGTTATCTCCTCGACGTAAATACTGTTATTCGTAAACAACTTCCAGTAGATGTGATGGTTAGTTTTTATGCATTCATATTTATTCTTTGTGTAAATATTGTTCATTTTTACGCCTCTAATTTATTCATATTTATGCGTACAGTTAAATGTTACAATACACTTTGAGAATGTGGAACTACCACCGATGGTTTTGAATGCATGTCCTGCTTTCTATGAGCAATGGTTTGTTAAAGATGTTATAGATAAAGGTCTACCGAAAGGCCAGTTTCCTACTAGTTGTCCTATTCGTCCGGTAAGTAGATAAAATTCTTTTAAAACACCTATTTTTATTTTAATGAGTATGTATTGTGACGTTATTTTTAAAATGTATGTTCTTGTTGGACTTATCAGCCTTATGTTCCCAGATTTAATTGAAAACCTAAGGGGTGCCCAGTTCCTCAAAACTAATTCTAAAACTTAATTGTAACTATTCTCTCATACTCTCTTCCAAGAAATTTTTTTATTAAGCCAAGAACCTCGGAAGAGGTTATTACAGCTATACAATGAATGTCTGTAGTTTTAGTGCCTGTACAATTATTTACATTTATGATCTCAGTATTTGTGTCAAAACATATCTTACGTGTAGTTCTAACATTGGAAGATTACGTTATATTTGTAGAGAACATTCGGAAAAAAATCGTAGAATTGCAACACATCTTTTGAGGTCAGGCTCTGCTAAGAATGATTCAATAAAATGCGGCGGTTGAAGTCCTTTTTTCTGGAGATAGTTTGGCAGTTCCAGGTGGTGATTATTATATAGTGTACATTACCATAGTACATGATTTAGATCTTCTTCTGCCGGACCACATTTGCAATCGGGGCTATTAACAATATTCATTCTGAAGAGATATGCAAAGTTTCATCAAATTCTGAACGTTATTTCTAAAACCGATAGTACTACCTTAAGGTCTCCAAAGTCGTATATAATAGTTTCGCAACATTTCGAGAACCACTGAAGATATCGACTCCGGACAAATTTAACGATTGTTTATAATAATAGAAATTTTTTATAAACAAAAAAACTAAAAGATTACAAAATTACGGATTTCAATTAATAGATAGTTCGGTGTCAGGGCACAAACTATTTGTAGTTTTCAGTTTTAAACATTCAAAAGTTTTCCTATTTCCGCTTATGATTTCTTATTTCCACTTTTTCGTCTAGTTTATTTCCGTTATGCCCACACCTAAACAGTTTTCTCCGATGTATAAACATTTACTGTGATCGTCAATTTGTTTCGTGAACATCTACATAGAAGAAAGATTTTCTACTGTACTTGTAATCCTTAACGATTGGTCGCCGACAATTTACACGTGATTGGTTACTTTTTACCCTTTACATCTTTAAAAATATTAATCAAATATAATTTTTACCGAAGAATTTTCCGTTCAGTTCTTTACGCTAAGTATGGTAGTGTTATTATCACCATTTGAGTAATTTGATAAAATTATCAAATACTATGAAGAGTTTTCTGATCAACAAATAAACGAAAACAATATAAATAATACAATATTAAATGAAACTAAAGCCACGTAACAAAAAATAACGCCATATAATATGATATCAAAAATCATCCTGTTTCCTTCGTTTAATTTTATTCAACTAATCAATAATAATTATGTTTAAGGGCGATTTTCTCGTAAAGGGCTGGAGATTCCCTGGCCATAAAATTCCTCCAGGAACTCCGCCAGGGTCTGTACAAGTATATGTTAAACTTTACATCCTCGGTGGACTAATTATAATGGAAATTCAAGCAACAGGTCAACTCGAATTAGAAATATCAGGTTTACCAAAGCTGCCTTTAGGCAAATAGAATGAAGGAAAAAAATCCAATTTCTATTACTTCTCGAATATTGGAAATTCTTAGCTTCACAGATGTTATGCAGGATAACCGATAATGTACCTATTATGCACTAGTGATTTTATAGAAATCATGGTAATGAAGACATGATAATAATGATCATCTCTAATAAATACAAGCTGTTTTCAACTATTGTTGTATATCAATGCTTTTTATCTGAATTACAATAAACTTAAGGTACATTTCAAATACTGTGTTTTGTTCTACTCGACTTATCAATGTTTGCTCATTGAAGACAATTTCCTTCCGAACCTATAAAGAATTTTATACTCATAAGTACAGAATTCTTTACAGACAGGTCTAATTCTTTATAGATAGGTCCAATCCTATTCCTAATAAAATGACTTTTTAGTAAAAAAGTGGTAGAATTGGTCCCAAAATAAAAATTGACATCTAATTCTTTATAAAGTCATGATATATTGATCGTCTCTGCATCCTTCAATACTTTTATATACTACAGGCATGATAAGCACGACTTAGGAGAGAGTGGGGTAATTGCGTACACCAAACGGAGAACTGAAATAAGACAAAAGTAGTTAAAGTTATGAATGTTATTCTTGTTTTGCATATTTCGCGTAGTCCCGCGTCTACGCGTAGTCCAATAGGGAAGAAACGAAAACATGAAAGAAAATATCCAAGATAAATAATCGAAAGCGGTTTGATTAGCCTTATGTAAACAAGTAAAAAAATTAGAAATTTGAAAAACAATCTGTCAAATCGCGTTAGACTTTTAATTTCGGATATTTTTCTTTTTCTTCAACCAATCGTCCTCATCTCGTTTTATTCCATAGATTGTCGTTGCGCGAATATTTTCCTGTAGGTATTTCCTTCTTCTATTTATTAATTTGCCTGAAATTAGTGTGCAAAAGTCCATATATTTTTACATATCTATATGTTTCCATTCGAGGTGCCTTAAATTGTTTATAACAATTAAACATGGGATCTACGTTAGATATTTGAGTTCTTCCAACGCATAATTTTTCTTCTACTAAAATGAAGTTTCAAACCATATAAAATGCATGGAAGCCTGCTCCTTTTGTTTATAACAATTGAATCGGTGTAACGAAGCAGAAATTAAATTTTACGATAAAATTGGATTTTTTGTCTTTTTCAATATTTACGAGTTTATTATACCTAAAATTGACTTATTGAAACTACGGACTCACAATTAATAATCCTTTCCGATCAGTTTATTATTATGTAACGTAATTGTGCATATTACGTGGATGACGTTGCAAGAATTTTCTAGTTTCATTATAATAATTTTATTTCACACATAAAAAAAGGATACTTACCTGATAGAAGCAATGTTATTTTATTAAACTATTAGCATTGAACGAATCGATAATTTTAATGATCCTTTTATCATTCGTAATAATCATGTGCGAAAAAAGACCGAGGAAAAAAATATGCTTCACTTATAATTTTTTTATTATATTCAGAGAGAATAATTTAAATAATAATCCATTGATTGAAGCAGCTTTTTTATTTTTCCAGTTTTCACACTGTAATTGCCATATGCAGTCATCAACGACACGGAGGCATTGATAAATTATAAAAAATTTTCTATTATGACGAAGCGATTTTGTATTTTTTTATTATTATTTTATAATATTTGCAACAGTTTAGTGATTTTGCCTGATAATTCGGCCAAAAATTTAACAGTCATCGATGAAGCACTGGTAAGAATGCATTACTATTTTTAATTGGATTCAAATTTTAGTTCAATTTCGAAACTTTATATATCTAATTCCTTCAGTCTGTAGATCTACTGCAATAATAAAATTCTAATTCAGTTGTTATGAAATTTCGTTCGATAATTGTAACGATTTCATGACAAATTAATGTCACTTATATAGTCTCGTTAATTCACTCTCAAAATTTTAAAGTATTTTCATATTTACTGACCGTATCGACTGGAATAAAGAAGTGAATCATTTTTTTCTTGAATGTATGTAGTTACAATGAAAAAATCCAGTTGGGTATACAAGAATAAATATTATTAACATTGAACTTAGATCAATTTTCATGCTTCTAACTCCAAAATGTTGGGAAGGAAAAGGTTCAAATACGGTTGAATATTTTTATTTGGGAATTCCAATAAGTAAAGACAGTCTCAGGACGTAGAAATAATCAATCGGAATTCAAAATTAGTCCTTTGATTTCAAAATAGCAATGTGTAAAGATTTCAAAAGCTGATCAAAGGAAGTATTTAAGTTTTGAAGTTGACCTAATCTTCTAATCCACCTAAACCAACATTCAATTTATTCTTTTAAACATTTTAAGATTACGCTACTGAAGGAATGCAATTTGCGGCTTAGAAATATCATGTTTTACGATGGAGCTGGTACAGATTTATTAAGTACTCTGGCCACGATCTCTTCTCCCATAGGTATAAAATCTTGGGTTCTGCAATCTCAAATGCAACTACATCTGGAGTATACAGAAATTGGTAACTCCGTCGTCATCGATGGATATGTAGTAGTACTAAATTCTTATAACGAAATGAATATCGTGCCTCAAATAATGATTTATTCTTGGCAATGTTCGAAGAATTGTACGGTAATTTTTTTATGTAAACGACCAGACAGTTGCAGTGCGGGTGCATATATTCTTCGAACTATGGGATATGCACACTTCGATATCATCTACTACGTTTGTCTTGATAAAAACCAAATTCCCCGAGTAGTGACATACGATCCACATGGAGACATTCAACCTTTCCGATGGCAAATAGTTAGTTTACCTGCTTCATTTTCTATACCTTGGACTTTATACAGTCGTAGATATAACAAAAGTATCTATTGTCATTTTTCTTATTGAACCCTGACCAACACATTGAATAGAAAGAACCTGTTCCAAACTTGTTACAACTTTAATGATTTCACTTTTATTGTTTTATGTAATGCAGGCATGATATAAGTAACTTATTATGCCTGTAAAGAGGGACTTAAGTGGCCGTCGTCTTCAGCTCGTGCGCATGCCCCGTGCGAATCAAATAACGTCATCCACGCGAAGCAATAATAGTCCACTTAAGTCCCTTGATGCATAATCTATTATTATTTATCTATTTTGACTTAAATCAAACACTCTGATAATCTATCGATTTTGCACGAAATCATTTCAACGTTGTTAAAAAAAAAAACGTTCCAAGCTTCATTAAAAATCGAGATACATGAACATATATAACACCGGGTACTTTCGATGTATGTTTGTCAGAGGATAAATAATCATTCAAAATAAACTTTTTTTAATTTTATAATCTTTTCATTTTCACAGATTTATGCCGTGATTTCCATTTCAATCGATCGACCCCAAAAAAACATGGACCAATAATGATTGGAGTTTTGAAGGTTGTTCCAAAAGAAAGAAAAGTGGATCGAGATAGGATTTATCAGAAAAATGTCGATGGATTGCCGGAAAGAGTAATCTCATCCTTATTTCCATTTCTTGAAAGATTATTGAAGATTGAATTTATAGTTTATGTAAGATCACTTCCAATGGAAAATGAAAAAATTGTAGGCAATGGTATGTTTTTTTGGTCAAAAACTTCTGCAGATATACTTTCTGGATACAGCATCATGTGGGCAGATTCCAGATTGGTATGGTCATATCCAACTAAATATAGCCCCTACGTTATTCTTTCCCATAATCCAGGATTTGCAACTCCCGTAGAAAAAATAGCTCACTTTTATGGAATTTGGACCCTAATATCACTGACAATAATCTTGAGTGCAACTTTCATCGTTATATACTTAAAATCTAACGGAAATACTGCTTCTGCTGCCTTTAATTGCGTCAGTCTTCTCAGAAACTCAGGAGTCACCATTTCCATTAATACTCATTCATTAAAACTATTTTTTGCTATGGTATTTTTGTATTTCATGATAATTCATGCAACATTTAGTGGCAATTTGCCTAAATTCTTAACAATACCTCAAATTCATAATTACCCTAACTCGATTGAAGATCTAGCCAATCCTCAGATCACTACGATTTTTATTTTAGAGAATGAAAGCAGATTTGCTGAGAAAAATGATACGATCTTTAAGAAAATTAAGTCGAATAGGCACAATCAAGTTGCTTTTGACAAATTTATACATAACCATAATTCGGTCCTTGTCATGCCTAGGAATGATGCTCAAGTGCATCTATATAATCCACAATATTCAGACAAAATCTGTGTAAGTAAGAATGTTTTTGGACATATAATGGGAGCTCATCGATTTCGTCGACGATTTTTTTATCAAGAAAGGTTAAATTGGGCTATAACTTATATATTCGATATTCACGTAGATATCCAACGAGAACAAATGCTTTTTCAATACAAACGGCAACTCGATCGACAAAAAGCTCAATCTGATATTAATTTTCGACCTATTGCCATCGATGATTTAAAATTCACTTTCATTTTTTTGAGTATTGGAAATATTCTTGGACTTATTTGTTTCGTTATTGAACTCGTGATCGGTAAAAAATGTTATCAAAGAGTTAATTTGAAAAATTCAACGAAAATGACGGTTTTAAAGCAGAGAAAACAACGTATAAAAGTTCAGAGAATTGTTATTAAACCAAAACCAATGGCAATTGGAATTAACCACTGAAAAGACATGTTTTTTTAATAAAATAATTTAATTAAATACTTTTTTTTCATACCCGCACGGAAAGTTCACTTTTCCATTGGAGAAGGGTTGAACTTTCCACTCAAGTATGACAAAAAATCATATTCAGTCCTGGGGAGGACAATTAGACAAGCTGAAACCATGTGTTTACTTCCCTAACCTTCAGCTCGGGTTGTAATTTTACACGTGGTTTGAGCTAGTCTACTTTTCCTCCCTAGGTGTGAAATGTACTATTGCAAGCATTTATAACAATAGCTAATTATAAGTTTTGAATGTACCTACTTATGTATTTATATAAATTGTTTGAATAAATTATTTTCTCCTTGATTTTCTGGGAGTATATTGATTGTTAGTATGACAAACCTTCAAGCTATTATTTGTGGTGATAATTTTAGAAGATTCATCTTTCTTAAAATAAAAAAAACGTCAATAAATCTCAATGGATGTACTTATTATATATTTCCTATGAAAAAATCTTGAAATCATAATTTATGCTCGGATCATAAAATCATAGATATCATCAGAAAGGTCTTGATGAGACGGTTCCAAAACACTGGCTATTGACCTTAATTGGCGCAATAGATCTAGAGATATTTGCAAAACACTGCAAAACATAGAAACATGCATTACTTCTATGCTAATGATGTTACGGGGTTGATCGAGGGCTCATATGAAAGGTCTGAATGTGGGAAGTAAAGTTGGTACCCCCCTAGATAGAACACCCCCGTCGAAAATCCCGTATCTCTCATAGTTTTCGAGTTATGAGCGTTTAAAGATTTTTTTATGCTTCGCTGCAGCATAACTTTGTTTTCTGCTTATAACTCACGATCTCTAAGAGCTACATGGGCAATGAGAATATCATTGGATTCGTGAGAACAAGAGCTTTCCAATGTACTAGCCAAAATCATAATTGGAGCATAATTTATGCTAATATTGGCTCAAGTTCTCATTCTACCAAATTTTAAGAGTGGAAAAATGGATTTTTCAGATTTTTAACTTGATTTCGCATTTGTGGACATTGAGAGAAAGAGAATGAGAGGTCAAACTTGAAACTTCGAGTGCTTTTTTTTTTAACCCTAAAAAATAGCAAATTCAACCAAAAAATAAAAGTACATCGATTTTGATGATCGAGAACTCATTTTTTTCGGCGTGATGCGAAGAATTGCAAAATCGAGATGTAGCTCAAGAAAATTCATTCTAACATCCTGAAAAAGCGCTAAAACTAGATACAAATAAAGAAAAAATCGTTCTTGCCTTTAAGCCTCTATAACTCTTGAACGGATAGTCCAATAACGTTTTTTAAGGACATTTTAAAAACTTCAGAATCCAAGCTAAATATACATATTCATGGAAACGTAGAAAATAATGATTTCACCCTTAAATTCGCTACAATATTTGGCAAACTCCCTAAAAATAGTGATTTCTTTTATATTTTGAAGATTTCAAGGGTAAAATAAATTGTTCCAACGTTTTTTATGAATATGTATGTTTAACTTAGATTCTAAAGTTTTCAAGTACTTTCTTTAAATAATTATTAGAAGACTCATACGAAGACTATAGAAGTCCAAAGTCGGAGTAAGGGTCAAAAAATCATTTCAGACTTTTATAACTCTAGCAGAGATAATTGAACAATGATTTAGCCTTTGCATGACCATAAAAGTTGTAAATTATGCTGAAATCACAAATTCGTGGTCATAATTGCGAAAGTCAGAAGAAGAAGGCAATTTTAAAACAGTGGTATTAATTTTTATTTTATGCCGGAATTAACAAATAATCTTTATAAATTTAATTTCTATATGGAAGATAATCTCGACTTTTCACAACCACTCTCGTTATATCTCCAACATGATGACCTTTTTCTTGCTTAGCATAAATACTTTCCCATATTAATATAATAAGACTTATTATGTAACTAACTAATAGTATAATTATCAGAGGAAAAACATCTGGAAGTTCAACTGTGACCCAACTATTGTCGATCTGTTCCAAGCCAACCAATGCAACAATAAAATTTATTTCAATTTATTATTAAATAAAAAGCATGCTCTTAAGAATAATTATGCATTATTATGACCTCATTATCTGATACCTCAGCATCTTTGAATATTTTTTTCAAAATTCCACTTTCTCTCAATGCATTGATTCTACAACAGAAATATATCGCTAAGTTAATCAATTTTTTATTTAAAGAACAATTAGTAATTGTGCATTAGTGGGACTTCACTCCAATTTCAATCCAAAAAATTTTTTAGCGATTGACACGCTTTTTACTATTTATAACTAGAAAATTTATGATAAGGGAAGCTGATTTTTATCACGTTGGAATTTTGATCATGTAAAGTATAATCAAGTATAATAATTGAAAAATGACTTTTCAAAAAATTTTTAACAGCCCCTCCTCTCCCCCGTCCCTCTAACCTTCTTAATTATTCATTAATATTTACGTAAAATATAATCAGCACAAGTAAATATAAAAAACCCCATTGTTTTAGGGATAAATATACAGTAAGCCCCCATCATATTATTATTATTATTTTGTTATAAATAATTCTTAAAAATGGCTTTCCCCGACATGAATAGTCTATTTTTATAAACTTAAAAATAAATCAGATGTTAAAAATTTATTTACATTGAAATTGAGGTGGAGCTCCACTAATGCACAATTATCGAACAATTAAACTAATTATTTACCTGTAATTAATAATATCCTTAAAAGGACTCTTGTACTGTAGAGCCATAGAAAACGGTGCATTTTTAGAAATAACGTTCAATGGGATTAATGTACAATTTTTAGCTGGAAAATATTGTGTTGATATATCTGGTGCTAAATAAGCATATTTATCATTGCTACAAATTCTTCTGAGCCCTTCGATTCTAGATGTTGGCAGAGAAGCTTCATATGACATCATTTTTTCAAATAAATTCGATAGAATTTTGATACTAGTATTCTGAAACAATAACCACTTTGAAATATTGAAAAACAATCTGGTCTAAGTGTGATCCAGGTGGTCCACCTGATTAACTTCCCATCAAAAAGTAACTTCCTACGGGAGAATTAAAAAGTATCAACTTACTTGAAAAAAATCATAGTCAGCAGAATCCTTTAAAATCCCTAAATCATAAGAGCCATCCTCCATAAGACCTTCCATGGTGGTGAAAGGAGGCTCAAATGTCTGAAATGCTAATGAAGTTATCAATATTGCTGAATAAGCAGCATATAATATCGTTAGTGTGGTATAAATAGTAAATTGAGTTATACGTAGTGATAATAATGACATTTCTGGAATTGCTAGAAAAAAAAAATTAAATCGATTAACAATTTGTTTTTATCAATATATAAATATACTCTAATATCTAGATAAAATCATTTCTCTTTGAATAAAGTGAACATTAACTTACATTCATTACACATTGCAGCAAAACTGAGAAAAAAAATATCTGATAATGTTTTATAACTTTCATCTAATGTTAAATCTCTGACAACTCGACGTTTATGGAGTATTTTAATGCAGATTATTATAATACTATGTATCAAGAATAACCAGACAATAAGACCCCATACTCTGCTATCAAATGGTTTCAAATATCGGTTCCATACCAATTTTGGAGCTGGCTTTTGTATATACATACGTTGGCTTCAATAATTAACAATTTAATAATACTCAACAAATAATAATTAAATGTCTAATTAATTAATTTTTATACACTCTATCCTACAAGAATGTTGGAATAATATCTTGTACAATATTATTGGACATCGTAGTGTTTTATTTTAATGCACTTAAAGTGTTTTATAATGACGTCACCAATTTGATTAACATTGTAGTAACTTTAAATGCACTTGGAAATGTCTAAAAAGCTACTACAATGTTAATCAAATGGATGACGTCATTTTAAAATACTTTAAGTGTATTAAAATAAAACACTACGATTTGCAGTGATGTAATATACCAAAGGAAACCACATACAAGGTTAAATATTATTTAATGTATTACAACGCGTTATGGTTAATATTAAATAAATCTCCTGTCCTTCGACAAACGTCCTTACAACGTTTGAGCATCTTTTTCACTATTTTTATAGCATATTGTGCAGGTAAAGATTGCCAGAGATTGTTTGTCTGAGAATATAACAGGTTTAAAGTGTGCACCTATACGCATTTTTCCCTGAGATAATGCTTAACAACACTCCAGAAATTTTTAATGGAGTTGACATCAGGTGACTGTAAAGGCTGTAAAATCTTTTTACGTATGCGGAGCTCATTTTTAATAAAGTCCGATTGTGATAATGCAATAGCATAAACTAACATGTACACTGTGACGTGACGTAGTAAAACCTCCTCTCTAATTAAATGTAATATAATAATCGGGATTGTTTTTTGTTCTTTTCAAAATATTATTCCTACATTCTTCCGAGATAAAGTGTAATTATGTGATAAATAAAAAATAATAATACTCAGTTGTGTATAATGGCATAGTGTAATCCATTACATTCATTCTTGCTGGCGAAATACGTAAATCAAATGGAAATATATCTGATATATGTCGTGCCATTGTATCAACTCCTCCAGTACAAGTACCATTTGGCATACATCCACCTATAACATGAATTTCTTCATAATTTAATCTAAAAAAAAAAAAAAAATAATTATAATATAGTAAATAAAATTATAAAAGTGATTTAAATAAAATAAATAATTTAATCTTACGTGAAATTTAATTTATCCCTGAATATATTAACCATTTGACCACAATAGCTGCCGATTTCAATGATTTCATGATTTTTATTACGTTTTATTGATACTCCTGGTCCCTATAATAAAATAAATTTTATATACTACAGGCTATATAAGTGCTCACTTATCATACCTGTTGACCGGAACTTAAGTGCCGAATTATAGACCGGTGATATAAGTGTAATTTAAATTAAATTATTAACAAAAAAGTATCAGCTCTTCTTGCCATGTAAAATGTCTTTAATCGGTCTCTCAAAGCTCCAGCCAACAGTCATAATAATTAAGCCCTTATATTTAACCCTTAGTAATAATACCTCACTTAAACTCCTAAGTGCATAATAAACTGTTATTTTAATTGCTATTCTTAATTTAAATCAACTTAAACTTACAGCTAAAATAGTAGCACGTAATATTTCATTATGTAAATTATGCCGTCGTTTTAAAAAAGGTAATTTCGGCAATTGTATTCCACCTTCAGTACTCCAAGTTCCTAATAAATCATGTCTCATTGGAGAGTTTTTATTTGTATGATATAATTCAATTATGATCCAATTATTGTCATTACTTTCATCTTTTTTCACTATCATAAACTTGCAATTAAATGGAATATAAACATGTTGAGCAATCATTTCAATTGTTGTGTGGTTTGGAAAAAAAATAATCCACAGAGCATCAGATAAATAATTCAAGCTTGCTAAAAACTAGTTAATCAATTCTAATTCAATTTATTAATAGAAAATAAAATAAGAAAACTTTTTGTTCAATTGATACTTGAATACTTACTTGAATAAAAGAATTAGAAGTGATTTTATTATTATCATTATCATCATCATCATCATCATCATCATCATCAAAAAATACAACCAATGGTTTAGTTATCTCATTGAAATTCATCACACTAAACTAATAATAAATACTAATTCATCAATCAATTTATAAATCTCTAGATAATTTTTTTCTACATTAAATAGTATATTGTGTATTAAGGGACCTAAGTGGCCTATTATTGTCTCAGGCCAGTGACATCAGATCGAGGCACACTTGCACATTTGGTGTTTACCTGGAATTGATCATGATTGCGTTTTGGAGTACTTAAGTTACTAGGAATTTAAGTAAATTACTTAGGTCCCACTGTCTTTTACCGATCGATAATCAGCTACTTAGGTCCCTCTTTACAGGTATGATAAGTTACATTTATCATGTCTGTGTTATAAAAAATACTTGTATTTATTATTTACCAATGACGATAACATCCGAATATCAACTAAAGTTGTTCTAATAAGAGAAGTTGTTGTGAATGATAGCAATAAATTTTTGAAAATTGTCACATCTAGAAAGGCAAATAATAAATAAATAAAATTAATTAATCAACTATTTTTGCAATGTTATTAATTGATGAAAAAACTTACCTTCAAGTTGATTCAATTTATCGGTATAAATCAAAGTGATCGACTGACAGTTATAATAATCGTAGATATTTTGTATAATATTTTGATATTTAAATACATCAGTATTGTTTGAAAAAAGACTTTTAACAGAATTTGAATATAATATTGATAACAATAATAATTTAAATATTCTTATTTTCATCTGAATCTGAAAAATAAAGAATGAAACTAAAAGGATTTATTTCTAAAAATGATTAAGTCTAGAAAAATATGAATACTCTTACAATAGTCAAAGACAACTGAATTATCAAAGTATAAGTGTAATCATGAATCGATTGCATGCTCTTATATATAGTCTTCATATGCAAGCTTACAAATTCAATATAACATAGATTAAACATCAAAGCATTCTAGTCGTTGTTACATTGATTTTCATGACTTATAAAAATATCATTTTATAATTATCTTGACATTTTCATTCAATCATTATTCAAGATAAAATTCTACAGCATTTTGTTATTTTAAATTTAAAATATTTTATATGAATAAAGTTCAATATTTAATTGTTGTTCATGGTATCGTTTAGTAAATATTGAAAGTAAATAGGAGATTTTTTATTGTTAATGTATACATGACAACAAACTGTGTGCAAATATTTATAAATCCAATATATTCATAGCATGAATCTAAAAATTCAATCGAATACAAATAAAACATCAAAGCTTTTTGGTAAGATTGTCATGAGCCAATATATAGATATAGTCCAGTCAATATGCTTTGAAAAAGAGCAAACATGAAAAGTCCGTTAAACGTTAACTGATTTTGTTCATTGTGTTGTTTTTAATAAAAAAAAAAATATGCATTATAAAAAATTCTATGAAATTTGCATGTTTTTTTTTATCTTAAAAAGTAATGACAATTAATCAATGCCAAGTTCGTTTACATAATTGGCATGAATGTAGCTTCCGATTAAAACAGAAAAAAACTTCAAAAAGTTCATTTGTTGATGAGTTACGATCAATTGTTTAAAAAACAGTGATACTTTTAACATAAACAATTAAATATCTCGAGAACCATTAGTCGTAGAGAATTGAGACTGGTCTCATTGTTTTTTTCGAGGGAAGCTCTAAAGATTCCATAGATCATGTCTCAATCTCCGATGCGTTGTTTTCAAGATATTTAATAAAAAAAAAGCTATTATTTTATAAACAAAAAAGCACATTTTGCCATGGGGTCACAAATTCATACTGATGTCTGCTGTCACTGAAAACAACCTAATGAACAAAATCGGTTAACACTCAACAGACTTTCATTTCGAAAAGCATATTGACTGGACTAATCAATGTAATAAAAAAATTCACGAATAATATCTACATTATAACAAATCATATTTATAACAATTCTATAGTTATTTTTAATTTCCTACGCCTTTTATTTTTGATTATTTTCTTATTTTTTAATGGATGTGAAATTTTTTTTAATAGTTTTTGATCAATAGACTTGTGATATATTTTTTCTATCATTAAAATAATAATGCTTGAAATAAAACTTCCAGAAAGTAGTGCAAGTAAGGGGAAAATTTCAAATAATTCCACTGGTGACCACTCATTTTTAATCTACAGACCAAAAACATGGAATTATTATCATTATTTATTATTTATAAAATTAATTTTTAGTATTTAAAAAAGAATACGTACAGTGATTCTTGATTCATCATTTTGAAATAACTTCTTGAAAATACCAGCTTCTCTTAAAACATTTATGCTATAAAAAAAAGCAATATTTATTAAGTAATTTGAATTTAAATTTTTTATACATATTTGGGGTAATTCTATGATGTAGAAGTGAATTTTATGGACACTCTTAAAAAGTCCACTATAATGAGTAAAAATTGAATTGTAGGAAGAAATATAATTTTTAGAATTTTTTACTTGGACAACTACTTTATAATAATAAAATAGAAATTAAACAATAAAGATAGAAAATAAGCCTATCTATCATTTAAGGTAGTTATCCCTTAAGAGGTCGTATCAAAATTCATTGTGCCCTAGCCAAATAGAATTAATTATATATGAAAAAAAAATATCCAAACATTCGTGTAATTATATTCAGAAATTATTTATAATACGATATAAGTAATATTCAATAATATCTATAAAGTATTATTAATAATTATTTTTCTACAATTTGAAACAATTCTTTGTACGGATCTGTATCAATACATCGACAGTACTTATATGTATGTACCACCATATTACTATTCTTACATTTGTTGTCGAATAATTCATTTTAATAATTTTCTGTTCAATAACTGAACGTCAAAATTGTATGAAATTTCACTGAAGCATTCATTACATATTCATTGATTTTCGGATTTTTTTTAAACGTAATCGTAAATTCCATTTTGGAATATTTATTGAAAAACTATCACGAGTTACGTTCTACCATTAGACTTCATGGTAAAATCGCAATCTTTCATTCCAAATATCTTCATTTCTAGTCGTCAGATCTTTTTTGTTCAGAGCAAAAAAAATGTTTATTTTTTGTTATTCTATAAAAATAATACAGTTTAAAAAAATTGTAAGTAATCACTCTCGCGGGACATCTTTTTATCTAAATCCAAAGGATATCTTTTCGACAACTTTTTTCTAGTTGGAGCAATATATAAAACAGCATTTTAAGATTTGATTTTTTCATTGAAATAATTCATACCTTCATTTTTCTTTCAATTATTCACAACAATCTCAAGAACCTCATAGAGAATTACCTTAATACTTACTAATAATTTAAAAAATCAATAAATGGGCTGTTTTTTTGTACTGCAAAGGCGGCAGATAAATGAACAACATCATCCAATGGAACAATATAACAATTCCCTGAATCAAATTTCATGTAAGCATTCGTATTGGTTAAAAATGCAAATTTATTATCATCGCATACACGTTGAAGCCCTTCATGTCTAGTTGATGGTAGCGTGGATTTAATTTTATTAACTTTCTCCAATAATTGTTTCATCAAATTATTTTCAACGCCCTAAAAATCAAATCTAAATTAATACACCATTCAATACAATGCAATTCGCAATGATTAAATTTATTCTAAGTACCTCAAGAATAGTATATTCAGTGGAAGCCAGCATGACTCCAATATTGTAAGATCCATCTTCAAGAAAATCTTTAATAGACCTGAATGGTGCTTCAGCATGATTGACTGTTAGAAGACTTATCAATACTGCTGAGTATGATGCCAATAACACAATAGATGTTACATGAGTTGTAAGTGCGATAAACCGAAGCGATGTAATTTGTGATTGTTTCATTGCTAAACGAAAACATTACACTGAATTATTCATAGATAAGTTGATAGAAAACTTCATAGCAATCTATTAAACTCTACCTTGTCCACTAAGTGCAGCAATGATGATAAAATAAGAATCAATGAATGATATATCTTCATCACCTAAATCATGTTTGTCAATAAGCTTTACTTTACTTAGGAATTTTATTAATGTTATAAAGCTACCAATAATTATAATCATGATAGCAATGATGAACCAAATTCCCATGCTAAATGGTGTCAAATATTTTTGCCACTGCACAACATTATTTGACATGCTGATGTAGATATTAAGTCTAGAAAAATACAAGAGATTATTGTTTGAAAGTATTTTATGTAATTTTTAAAGTTACTACTAGAGGATGAACATACTCTGAAAAATACAGTGGAGCAAGGTATTGTATTTTATCAATTCTTGAAGCTATTACTACTAAGTCAAGTGCTAACATATCTGATTGGTTGGTTCTCATCAACTCAACAGAGTCAGAACACGTACCATTGGAATAACAATATCCTCCTCGAGCTGTTTGTTTAAAAGAAACTCTAGAAAAGCAGAAAAAAAATATCAGCTATTATTTATCATAATCAATTCAGTAGCTTGAATAAGATTATTAAAGATATTTACCGGAAGTTGAGGAAATTTTGAAAATCAAGTAATATTTCTCCACAGGATCCACCTAACTCTGTTGTATTTTCTTTTTTATTCTCAATGATGGTTGATCCAGGAGGTCTCTGTATAAGATATAAAACAATATTGAATTATATTGGTAATATTGAAATAAATATAAATGTTTCTAATTACATTTATAGAATTGACACGCAGTAACTGGCTATCAAGATTCTTTCTCCGCATCGGGAAAGGTAGAGATGGTGGATCCATGCCAGTAAGAATATTCCAAGTAGCAAAGAAGTCTTGCTTCAGCTGTTTACCATAATAGACTCTGTAAACTTCGGTGATAACCTCACTATCTTCCATGTAAAGACTCTTTTTTGATACCATAAATTTACAGTTGAAAGGTATGTAAACATCTTCAAAAAAATCCTCAATCGATGTCTTATCTTGCATAAAAATCATCCATATAGGTTTCGATACATCCATCAATGGTATTAGCATCTGCAAGAATTAATTATGACATGAAATGGTCAACAACAGCAAGAGTAATTTCATTACCTCAGCAAACTGGACTTTCATGTCATCAGAGTCATTCAAAAGAATGAAGAGTGACTTCGTCATCAAATTGAATCTCATCTCGTTGAACTGAGTTACATAGCTTGAAATATCAGTCATGGTTGTCTGAATCAGTAATTCCCTCTCAAAATACATCACCAGGTTCTTCAGCTTGGTCATCACATCAATATCTAAACATCAAAGAAATCACTATAGTTTATTACTGGAATATTCTTCAGTGATATATTGATTTGCACTCACCTTGAATCCAAGAAGGACCACTATAAAGAAGTGTGATTGAAAAACATTGATAGTAATCACAAACTTCTTTGATAACTTCGTTGTAGACAGCTGATGATCGAATCAACTGATTATCTATGGTTCTTATTAATAATGTTAACAATAACCAACCAAGTACTTTCGTCATTTTCTATTCTTCCAAAATATATTTTTTAACCTACAATAACAATTTCTCTTGAAATTGTTCGAAATAAAAAAGCATTCAAATTGTGCTTTATAAATTAACTATTCTAATGTAGCATGAACTTTATCAAACTAATCCATCTTGCAAAAAAATTCCTCCAGCTCCGTTCGTGAATGTCAATCTTGATAATACTTGAAACTCATTAAAATTATTTACTAATTAACATTAATTGCATATTTCCACTGCTACATTGAATATTAAATATACTCTTGGATCAATAAATTAATTCATTTCCATTCAATACAATTTTATCTTTGCAAAACAATGCATCATCATCATTAAAAGATAAATAATAAATTAATACGATGAAATTTGAAAAAAACCTGTTTCAAATTCTACTCTGTCGATAAAATCCACCACGATGATTTCTATTTTATTTATTGTCGGTAATTAAAAGTATTTTATTATCGACGGTAGTTACAAGCGCCATCTAGTAGTTTTTTATGCAAGTTTTTAGTCTTTTTGTCGACTATGAGCGACCTCGCAGCTAGTCAGCTTATGAACGCGTCGTGTAATGATGTTGTGTCGTATTTGTGGCGATAAAACGGTCGAAATTAAATATCAAAATTATTTTAAAAAGAATTTATCAGATTTAAAACGAAATAATTCAACATTTTTTTATCAATGACTATCATATTTTATAATAATAAAATTATCACCAAAGTGTTTGATAAATAAAAAAAAAAAGAAAAAAAAAAGGAGTATGTGTAGCAAGTGTATAAATGCCGGATTGTCCAGAGGTTAAAGTTCCTAACGTATTTTTTACGCCGTTACAAATTTCCAATCGATTAAAAGTGTGCTCGGTGTTTATAAATAAATAAAAACATTTATAAAATGAATAATAAAATGGATTATCAACTGGAAAATCGAACGATAAATAAATAAATGAAATAATGAATAAAGAGAGAAAATTTCATAGTAAATTAAATAATCAAAAAAGAATA
The DNA here is from genome assembly GCA_028641665.1 of Chelonus formosanus. Lineage (NCBI taxonomy): Eukaryota > Metazoa > Arthropoda > Insecta > Hymenoptera > Braconidae > Chelonus > Chelonus formosanus. The sequence goes on from CM054000.1 coordinate 4,376,162, forward strand.
AATCCAGTAGAATGAGTGATGGTAAAGATAAAATTAATGATAACAAACAAAATTATGTATTCTTTAATGATCCAGATATTATAGCAAAACGTGCTGAATTATTAGCATTTAAAAGTCAACAACAAAAAATTTTTAATCAATCAAGAGAATGTAATAATTTTCAATCATCTAATCAACGATTACAACCTTATCCATTTACTTTCATTTCAGCTGTAAGACGTAAATTAGAATTGGAAGCTCAACATGAAGCGGAAGGACATAAATTAGAATCAAAAGTTGATCATTTAGATGATAAAATGGATTTTATAAAACCACTTAAAGTACCAGATTTAAAAATATCACCTAAAACAGTTGATTATTCACCACGAGATCATTTACAACGAAATGTACGGTCTGAAGAGATGATAGACAAAAGCTCAAAGAGTGCAGAAAGAGTTAATAGAAAATTGGACTTTTTATCATCTCAAAGTTCATTAGCTAATGAAGATATAAAACAATTAAAAGCATCGGATATACCATATTCATCATTTTCACGTAAAAAATTAGAACAGAGAGACAATTCGAGAGATAAAATAAATAAAACTAAAAGAATTAAAAAAGATGATGGTGATAAATCAAAAGATGATGAAGCTTTTGATAATTTAAAAAAACGTAATACAAAACATATACCGAGGCGTGATTTAATTGATCCTATTACAGTTAAATCAACTGGAAAAAGCTCAACAGAACGTTCACATTCACGACAGAGAGACAAAAAGAGCTTTGGATTGATGGCTAGTAAAACTGATGAAAAAAAATCGTCACGACCTGGTCAAATGAAAAGTTCGAGGGACAGGTCAGTTGAAATGAAAGGAAAAGTGACAAGTAGTGAATCGATTTCTGATCGTAATAGTAAACCTTACGATTATATTACACATAGAAGTGATTTACGTGCTTCAAATGATTATACTAATCAAAGTGTCAATGGATTAAGATTAGATGATCAAAAATATCGTATTGGATCAGATAATAAAGTATTGAAGCATCAAATAACTAAGGATAAACATAAAAAAATTTTAGATAAATGTAAAACATCAAAGATATATCATAGATCAACTGGTGGTACTTTTGTTGACTGCCGTCCAGATGATATTGAAGACACTAAATCAGACAGTATTTATACCGAATTATCATCAGCATTATCAAAAAGTAAAGATGATAAAGTAACATTAGTTAGTACACAACAAAATTTAACTCCAAGTGATGTAAATAGTTTGAATGATAAAAATATAAATATAACACAATCATCAGATGAAAGTTTTTTAGATTCTAAAAAAATATCATTTAGAGATGATAGTTATTCACAACAGGAAGAATTTTGTAATTTAGTTACACCAGATTTAAGTTTAGTTTATCGACCTAAGCGTAAAAAAGACCAACGATCAATAAAAACATTCCAAGAGTCTAATGTTGATGATGGACTGAATCACGTGGTATTATCTAAACATAAATTACAACAGAATGAAAAACAAGAAGAAGACGTGCCTTTATTACATCCAACTGCATTACACATGCAATTCCAAGCTGAATTACATTTATTTGATTCATACAATGAGTCTATAAGACAAGTGATGGATGTTGAAAATTCTTTATATAATGTTAAGCAAGATCAAGCACGAGAGAAACTTCAACAAAAATTGATTACTGAGCAATGTAATAAACTAACAAATCCACAAATTGATGAACAAAAGCAACAACAGGAAATAATAATAAGTGATAATAATAATGATGAGAAGAATAAATTAAGTACCAAAGTTGAAGTACAGACACAAACTGCTAATGATATTGCAACTCAAACTGATACTTTGATGACTCTAAATGTAGATCCTAGAATTCAACATCCTGGTGTTACTTATAGACGTGGATCTTTTGATCTTGGTTCTATTGATCTAGAAGATCTTGATCAACTTGAAGAAATACCATTGCCAAATAAAATGCGAGCAATGTCTGAGATAAGTTTACATGAAACCACGTCATCTATCAAGACTGAAACTGGTACAGAAATCAGTATTTCCACTCGCGATGTAACTTATTCTTTCAATAAATTCCTAGACCTGGAGATGGCGCAATTAATAAAAGACGAAAGACAAACAAATGATAAAATAGAAATGCTTTTTCGATCTCATGAAAAGACTCTATATGATCGTACACGTAAGCTTGTTAAGTTGGAGGAGCAAAAGAGAGCATTGAGAGATACTGGTCAAGACTCTAGGATAAGTTCAGTTAAGAAGAAACAACGAGCTTTATTGTTAAAATTACAGCAAGAAAAAGATGAAATGAATCGATTGAAAGAGTTACATAAAAAAGCCAGTCAAGAACGTAAACTTATGTTGCAGAAACAAAGGAATATGTTGAATCCTCAGATGTCAACGAAAAATTTTTTAACCAAACTAAAGAGAAGTGCTGATTGTCAATCACCACGTCGGCTATCAGGTCCAATGAAGGGTTATGATATTAGAAGTAATAGTTCTATAAGTTCGCTTGTTGATTCTGATAAATCACAAATTGATAGATCGAATCTTGATGAAAAGCTTGAAGTCTCTGATATAAGTATTGAAAAGTTGAATGAAAAATTACTTCAATGTGATGAAGATGCATGTACTTCTGTTGATTCACGGGGAAATAAATATCCACAGCTTTTTGAAGAATCTAGCAATTCATCAAGACTTGAATCACCTTCCAAGTATCAACTAAAGACTCGTAAGTTTGAGGAAAAGATGCCTAAAAGTGATTTACTTAGATTAAAAGCTCATCATATGAATCTTGAATCAAAACTTCAACAAGCTAGGCAAAGTAATCAAGCTAAATCATCTAATATTTCATCTGACTTGAAGTCTGAGTCAGATACTTTGGTGGAGGAGTTGTCGAAAAAGTCGAAATTGCGAGATAGAAGTGAAGAGAATAAGAAGAATGATAAAACCAGTGGTGAAAGAGATGCTTTGAAGAAAGCTCAGTACAATCAAGAACTTAAACTAAGTAAACGAAAGACTGGAAAAAATCCTAAAGTTAAAACCCCAGCAAATATTTTGACAGAAAATATATTAAAGATGAATGCTAATTCAGATGATTTGAAAAATAATAAAAGATCGAAAATAGATCGTGATTTTTTGCCAACTGAAGATAGTCATCAATCAATTCTTGAAGAGATTAATTTAAATGACAGTCAAAATTCACTTCAAGCTTTAGTTAAACATTCCCGAGCAGTGAAAGAAAAAAATTATAAACTCCTACGTGATATTGCTCATGAGCATGAAGCTAAGGAGAACATATCAGAACAAATGATGGATAGAGATTCAATGAATAAAAATGATACAAAAAATAGAGATAATAATAATGATGTACAGAATCAAGAAAACATATCAACCAGATCACAAGTTAGTACTTTTACCATTTCAAGACATAGTTCAGGGGACAGTGAGAAGAGTTACTCGAGATCGGTAGTGATAAGATCTCAACAAGATCATCAGTTCAAGACATCAAAAAAATTAGAACAGTAAGTAAATAATTCTAGACATTTATAGAATTTATGGCTGATTAATAGATCTATAGTTAGATATTTCTTTAACAAAAGCTTCTTTTTTTTTTTATACATAATTATTTTTAATTAATTATTGATTTTGAGTGTATTGAACAGTCTTCGATTTTTGATATAAAAAAAAAAATGTAAAGAATAGAATTTTCCTTAACTTAACGTCAGAATGCTAATAATAAACTTGAAATGCAATATATCCATGATCATCCGAAGCTTTCGTAAAAATAGAATCTCAGTAGTTCTGCACCAGAATACCATTACAGTTCAAATGCAGTGAAAATTAGACTTTTTAAAGACTTAAATTCTTTTAATAATTAAAAATCTACTGAATTACATCATTAATTAGTTATTTAAAAAATTAATTATGTAATTTTGATACTCTATTTCTTATTTAAATTAAAAATATTTTATTTATATTTTTATTTTATTTACTTTCAAAAGAAATGTATTATTAAAAAATTCACACACAATAATTATTTATATTATTATTTTTTTTTTTAAATAGAGTTTTACATGCACGGGAAGCAGCACTTGCTACAAGACGTAATTGCGTTGAAGATTGGATAGCCTATCACGCAAAATTAAAAGCCGAAGAGAGTCGAATAATACGAATGGAAGAGGCAGCTTTGAAATTAATTAGTGCAAGTTCTAATGCTTTGTCTTGCAATGGTAAATTAATCATTTCTTTCTCTCTCTCACTCACTCTTTCTCTAAATCCGTAAAAATAAGTCATAATTAATAATATTTTTATTCAAAATTTATTTCAGATACGACAGTTTCATCGGATACAAGTGATGTCGAAGGTAGAGTAGAGCTTTTAGTAGAAAAATTAGCCCAAAGACGAGCCGAAATGGCAAAGCTCAAGAAAGAAGCACGAAAGCAAGCTAAACAGAGATTAAAAACTCTCGAAGCGAATTTACTCAATCAAATAACGGTAATTTAAATTTAAATTAATTAAATTAAATTAAATTAAAATAAGAATTGTTTTTAATTTAAATATCATTTTATGTTATAGAAATATGATATAACAATAAACGAAATGCGTAAAAAATTAGAACAAAAACGTAATTTAATAAAAGAAAGTGGAAAATTAGCTATCGAAGCTAAATCAATAGCAGACGTAAAAGTACCTGAGATTCCAATTAAAAATATTCAAGAACTTTATAAAACTAACGATTTATCAAGATCACGATCTGAATCAGATTTAATAACGAAAAATATTTATTCCTTAACGAAAAAAAGTGATAAAGAAGTTGATTATGAATCGTCTAGTTCATTGATAACTAAAAACACATCGAAAAGTGTTGAAAAAGAGAAAACAACGAGTCGTAGCATCGAATCAGTATTGGAGGAAGCTAGGAGAACACTTTCATCACGAAGTTCAGAGTCTAGAAATGACAGTGAAGCAAGTCGAGATCAAAAGTCAACAGAAAACAGTAAGAAATCATCAGAGATGAATAAAGAATCAACGGAAATTGATGAATCCAAGTCAGAAAATATTAAATCGAATGAAAGTTCAACTATTCATACTAAAACAGACATAAAATCGGGATCTGATGTTATCGAAGAAGAGTTTAATGAAAAAAGTGGAAGTTTGTTTTCAAATAAAATTGATTTACTTCATTTAAATAATAAAAATCTTACAGATGATATTAATACACTAGAGAATGATTTGAGAACCTTGTCAGAGATGGTATCAAGATTTAGTAAAAAATCCGACGACAAATCGGCATCTATTTACAATCACACGACAATTGAGACTGAAAAGAGTTCAGCTAAAGAAATAACTGAAGATTTTTCACAATCTGAAGTTGCTGAGAGTATTCAGAATCTATCAAAGGTGATTGAGATTGATGAAAAATCATCTGAGAGCGATAATAAATTACCACAAGCATCAGATGCTGATGATAAAACAATGAAGAGTATTCATTCAGAAGTAATATCGACGATAATACCAAGTAAAAGTGAATCATATGATTCAAAATTATCTGAAGAAATTGATTTCGAAGCTAAAAGTAAAGCAATTTTAAATGTCGTTGAGCAATCAATTATTCAAGATCACGGGAAGCTGACTGGTAATAATTTTGAATTATCTGGCGCTGCTTTAGAACAAAGTATGTTAAGTTTACACAAAGATAACGAAGCTTTATCATCTGATTTTAATTCATTAGAAGGAGATATTAAATCAATATCAAAAATTATCTCACAAATTACTGGCAATAAACAAACTCTTACCGATACAAATTTATCACAATCGAATATTGATCAGAAGCTTTCAGAGACCCAAGAATTATCTAAGAGATCGGAAAGTAATGAAGAGAAAACATCTGTGTCTAAAGAAGTAGAAAAACTAGAAGAAGAAAGTAGTTTTATTGAAGAAGATCTTGAAGACAGTGATCACGAGTCTTCATATTCTTCACAAAAAACAAATCAATCAGTTGATCAATCAGCTAAAGATACTTCTTATCGATCCTCATTTGATAAACTAAGCAAAACAGAGGAGGAAGAAGAGATTGATAATAAAGATGAAAATGAAGAATTTTCAAGATCAAAAGTTTCTAATAATTGGACAGTTTCTGATTCCTTTGAAGCAGTTGATGCTGATCTTATTGAAGAAAAGCTTCCAGAAATTAAAGGAGATGATGAAAAAAATAACACAACTGATATTCAAGTTTCTCTTTTTATTCCTCGAGGAGAATCGACAAATATCCAAGAGCTTTATGCTATTCATTCGGATCTTAGTGAAGATATTAATGGAATAACTAAGGAAAAAATAGAAAACAGTATTGCTGATGAATTAGATGATATTTTAGATATTATTGAACGTGATAGAAAAGAATCATCAGTTCAAATGGTTCAACATTCAATAGCTCCAACAGAAGTGAAATTACAACAAGCCATAGGTAATAAATTTGTTGAAAAAAATAATGAATTAAATCTTACTGCTGAAGTTGAGCCAGCACTTCAAAAACTTACTGAAATACTTGAGAGCGTAGAAAATAATTTCGCTAAAAGAACTCGAGATCGTGATGACCGTCATGAAATTGATGTTCGGAGTTTTGAAAGTATAACAATTAGTAAAAGTAGACAAGATGATCCAATTCTAACTTCTGAAACTGGAAAAGAAATATCCAATCAATTTTTAACTGAAATTCCAGACTTGGACATTCAAAATAATGAAAGTATATCAGAAAATCGACAATCAATTGCTGAAGTTGATGGTATAATTGATGAAAAAGATGCAAATGATGATAAAGAAAATGCCGATCAGCCAAAATCAGTATCAATTGTGAGAGAAATAATTAAAGATCCAGAATATGACGACATTTCTGAAGAAAGTTTAGAAGTATCTGAAATTCTAGATAAATCAAAATCTCAAAAATCGAATAAAATACCAGAAAAATTTGAAGCTGTTCCACAAACTGATGTCGTTTTGCAGATATTGGATTCAATATCACAGCAATCGTTGCTCAAGAAGTCTCTTGAAACACAAAAGAGTGATATTTCAGAACCTATTGGAGTTGTAGAGGAGATTAGTGAAGTTTCATCAAAACCTTTGGACAATGGAGAAGTTCAAGAGAGTGTAGGTGTTATTATTGAAGAGATACGGGATACTTCTGAGGATCATTTAACACAAGAAGAGTCAAAGAAATCCATGAAATTGGACGAGAATGATAAAAGTGTTGACAAAGATGAAATTTCATCAGAAATAAGTGAAGATGCTGATACTCCTAAAGGTGTCTCTGAAATTGATTTAGATTCACCACGTGATCAAAATGATTCAAGGCTTGATGTTGATATATTAAATGATGATTTACTTATTGAAAGTGAAAATGAAAAAAGTAACAAAGATATTAAAGGCGATAATCAAACTGGTGGAATCACAACTGAGAAAGATATTGAAATGATGATTTCTAAATTGCAAGGTATTTTTAATATCTAATTATTGATTTATTTTAATTTGATTTTAATAAATTGACTTATTAATTTCTTCATCTTATTCAAGTTTCATTGGATCAACCGGGACTAGAAGTAGTGGAGTTTAATGCGAAGCTTTTAAGAATAGAACAACTTCAAATAGAACTCAAGGTAAATAACTAAATAAAAAATTTGTGCCCTGACAACGAACTTCTTATTAATTGAAATCCGTAATTTTGTCATCTTTGAGTATTTTTGTTTATAAAAAATTACTATTGCTATAAACGATATACAATTGTTTCATCATATTAAGTGACTTATAACAATATTTTATGAATATTTATCAAATATAATCATAGTCATAATAATTCAATAAATTCACACTATTTTTAATTGTTTATAATAAATTTAAATTGTTATAAACAATACATAATTGTTCAGAGTTATATGATGTTATTAAGAACCATATTATATTGAGCTCAGTTGTCAATAATATTAATCATCTAATAAGTAGAATTTATTTCAAATATCTTCTTTACTCAACTCAGTTTACACTCTTTTTGTTATTAAAAAAAAAGGGCTGGATCGAATTTGTTTAAACTTCTTTCAGATATTCTTCATTGTATTATCTTTAAAATGAAATTTTAGTTATAAATTAAACAGTTATAAATTAATTTTTTAAATCAACAAATCATTTGATATTTAATAACATAAAAATATTTACAGATAAAAAAATTAGAAGCTGAAGAAAAATCATTTTATGTTCGAGAAATTCCTAACAAACCACCACCACCTTATACTCCACCAGGAATAGGAGGCCTATCACCAGAATCATCACCAATTCTATCACCATCAATAGTTCCAACTAATGTTGAGGATTTAACAGCATTTACTGAAAAAGCAACGATAATAATTTTCAATGCAAAACAATCCGGCAAGGATATAATGAAACTTGAAGCACCGCCTGAAATTTATGAATTTAACAAAGACAATAATGAAATAATTAAGAAAGATCGTAAAATATATAATACATTTTTATTTGATCTCTGTAAGGAAACAATTGCTGAGGTATATCAAGGTGAGTGTGAAAAACCGGGTCCAAGTTGGACAAAACCAAATGTTAAAACAAAACCGGCAATAAAAATACCTAGAACTGTTGAAGAATTAAATGAATATGTGAGTAAAGAAGTTGCGACGTTATTTGGTTTTAAAACTAAATTACAACGTGAAAATATGGTTATGAGATGGAGTAGAAAAAGAAGAGATAGAGTTGATGAATTATTAGCTAGAGAAGCACAAGCTGAAGAAGATGAATGGACAAAGTTTCATCACGACGAATTAGCTGTTAAAAATGAACTCACTTTAGCAATACTCAATCCATTGTTGATAGAGTCTATGAACGATATTAAAAGTGTTTATATTAAAAAAAGACGAACTATGGTATAGTTATTACTATTAGAAAATTTTTTACTTTCATTATTGATTGAGTCAACGAATAATCAAATGCATTTGATTCATCAGAATTTTTTTTTCATATATTTTGATGAATACTGCGCTTATTGTCTACTATAAAATAAGCTTTTATTCTTATTTTAAATCAATCAAAAATCATTTTTGTTAAGTTATTTGTTTTACATAATTACAGTATCAATTTTACTACTATTATTTTTTTTTTTTTTTTTAATGATTTGACGTTAAATGTAGTAAGAAGTGTAAAGAAAACATTTGAAAAAATGCCTTAAGTGTTAGATAATTGTTTATAAAGTAAAAAAAAAAAAAAACATTGTAAATTTTGTTAATGAATTATTTTTTAAATTAATTTAAATATTCATGGCTAAGAGAAGAGAAAATTAATTACTTAAAAATGTATTAAATTAAGATTGTTTCTAAAAAAAAAAAAAAACCATTTATCAAAATAATTTGATAACATTTTTTTTTTTATTTTATACTTAAAGCAAAAGCATTGTTAGCGCTTATTTGAATATTGTCTGAGACTTTTAATTAAGTCATGCTCAATTAAATGTAATTTTTGTATTTTCAAAACAAAATTTTTCAACTTTAAGACTGACAATTTCGGGGGCCATTTAAATCGAAATTAAACTTAAATAGAAAAAAAAAATTGATTCAAAAATTGTATAAAATATGACGATACTTTTAAAAGAGAGATGTATTCATTTGATGTCTAATTAATTCGTTAATTATATATTTTAGAATGATTAATTAACGAAAAAAAAAAAAACAACAACACTAATGTTTTTATTTTTGTTAATTTTACTTACGTACCTGTAATTTAAGCGATGCATTATAATTATTAAAAATAATAATAATAAAACATTTATGACTTTTGGCTCTTGTTGCCAATAATAAATAAAACAATCAATAAAAAGATAAACCACATATAGTGTGGTTGTGATAATAAATAGAAAAATCCCTAATTGTTTTCTCTGTTCTATTACACATCAATTTAATTATTAAAAAAATGTTTCGCGTGTGCATTTATAGATGTAAATTGTATAGTTTATAGATAAAAAAAAAAAAACTGATAATTGTCTACACGTCAATTAAAATATATATATATAAAAAATAAAAGAATACAACAACAATAACATAATAAATAATAGAAAATGTATTAATAATTATTCAAATAAATATATAATCGTTTTTTTAAAAAAAAAAAGGAATGAAAATGAAATAAATGATGTGACGTGTGATTGTTGTAAAATGCATTTTAAGTATTTCCAGTTAGAATTGCATATTCTTAAATGTACTTAATTATTACTTACTCATAATATATTTTATAATGAAAATTTTCTCACAATAAATGAACTGATAAAATACAATTTAATTGTATTATTTTATTTTAAATAAACAAAATAACGAAATTATAAATTAAATTAATATTATAAGGATGGATTATTAATGAGGCTTAATAGTCAATAAAAACAATATATAATTGATTAATAATAATCATTAAGATGATATTTATTTTATTTTAATATCATTCAATTTTTCGATTTCTCCAATCCCACATAGTTACTTCGGAAAAGTGTTTTTATATTTTTTATTATTTTTTTTTTTTTTTTTTATATATGAAAAAGTACAACACCATTTGTTTGTTTATTTCAAGAGAACAATACATTTGAAGGTACTAATTAAAGAAGGAATAATTAATTAGGGGCAGGGGGTTTTAGGGTTGAATTAAAAATTATGAAATGAAAGGAAATAAAAAAGAAAATTATGAAAACATAAGATTATAAGGTGTGCAAACGATATGAACTTTAAAATGCTAATTCAATATTATTTCATTTAATTTACTATGGATGATAAGCTCAAATTCTTATTTAAACTCATATAACAATGCAAATATATCATTTATATGCATATTAATAATTAATTGTAATATTTATATATATTTATATAATATATATAAAAAAATTGAAACTCACAAATATATTATTTCTCTATTTATATTACTTAAATATTAATGAAAAAATTCGCTCTTATTAACTAATTATCATAAAATGAATAAAAAAATTTTTTTTCTTCATTTAATATATCAAGTATTGCCAAGATAAACATAATATTATAATTTATTAATTATTATTCATTAATAATATATTTATTATTATTCTTTTTTTCTCTCACAATAAATATGGACTTGAAGAATTGCCACTATTTATTTATCACTTAATATGCAAGCTAATAATTAAATCAATCACCTTGATGATTTTTTATTATAATAATAATGAATGATTAAAAGAAAAAGGCAAAGCATAAAAAAAGTGTTTATGCATTTTCTTTAAATGTTTTATTGTAAATAATAGTTTTGTTTTAAGTTTATTTATTCTCATTCATTATTATTGCCATACTTTACAATTGTTTTTTTTTTTTTTTTCTTTTTAAAGGCAATTAATTTTATTTCTTTTTCATAAAATTGCTCATTCGGATTTTAGATCTTCCGAAAGGATCTAAATAGAATAATAAATTTTTTAAATGTTTTTGAAAATTTTTTTATTCCACGAAAAATGATATATTTTAAACTATAAATTAATTTATTTAAAAAAATTCTTCCTTTTTATCATTATTTTTCTTTTTTATTATCAATTGTTTAAATTTTTTTTAAATTATTGTGAAAAATAATTATTAGATAAATTTATATTACATTAATTTATAAATAAAATGTTTATTATGTAAAATATATCAATTTTTTCGTAGAAAATGAGCTCGATTTGCATCCTTTAATAAATTACCATCATGATTGTTAATATTCCCTAATCTAATTGTTTAAATAATTAATTATTATAATTGGCACCAAGTCTTGTTGATAATATAATTAATTACCTACACTGATTCATCAATAAATTACCATGATAGTTCGTTATACTTTTTTTTTTTTTGGATTCATCTGATTATTTAACGAGTTCATCTTTTCTCCTCAATTTGCATTATATTTTTTTCCCCCCAAAGCTAATGGCAATGGATTGGAATTAAATATGAAGCTTAAGTATATAACATATGAAATTGTTTTATTCTACTAATTTATATCCATTGAATCTGATATTGTGAGCAGAAGTGAGCGAGATTAATAGGTACACGAGACAAATTTAGTAAAATATCCTACTCTTCAGATTAAAATTTTTTTTTTTCATCATTATTTTTATGTTCAATTCTTTTGTTTATTTATCTACCACTTAGTATTTTCAATTAGTCCATTATTATTTTACGTATTAAATTTATTTAATTCAACTAATACTATTATCAGAGAACACTTTTTTTTCTTTGTGCAATAATCATTGGATTTTTTTTTTTACTTCATTAGGTTTAAATATAGACAAATTTGTCATTTAAATTAAAAAAAAAAGAAACTTTTTAAAATGAAATAACATTCATTAATGAATATTAGTGCCATCGTTGTTGATATAAAAGAGATGCACCTGAGAGATTTAATTTAAAAAATATAAATTAATAAATAAAAAAAATTTAATTAAAAATCAATAATTTTTTTCTTTCTACTTTAATGAATTTTTTAAAAATATTTCAAATAAATTTTTAATTTATATTAATTCGAAAAATTTGCCTTCATTTAATTATTCACAATAATTATTGTTTAAGAAAGCTCATGATAAATATCTAAAATTTTTAAATACAACAGCAAAGAAGTATTGAAAAAGTTTTATAAAAAAAGATTATTTTTTCACATAATTTGTATACAATATACACTTAATTATTATTTATAATTCCATTTAACTTATTCATATAATACGTTGTTTTAATAAAACTTTTTTTTTTCTTATTACTTGTGCTCTCTCTCGATATGTTTATTATATTATACTAAATTCTACTCTATTAATAATAATATTATCATTGTTTTTTTTTTTTTTATGAAATGTAATTCTACAATTTCAAGTTGTACACACTGAGAAATAATAAACTAAAAAATATTAAAATCTTAATAACTATATTTATTAATTAATTAATAAACAAATAGCGATTATTTTTTGTTAATGTAAATTTTTTAATCTATTATTCGTGAAATATTTTTTTTCATCTACTTAATCAATATATATATATATATATATATATATATATTACGATTATTTATTTAATAATAAGAAAAAATTGAAATTTTATTCTATAATTTTTTTTATCATTTTTTATCTCATCACGAAGGAATAAAAGCGAGTATCACAAGACGTCAGAAGCCGTATTGTCGGCGAAACAATTATTTATTTAAGTTAACAATTATTTCTATATATATATATCTATATATTTATTTATATTAATAAGCAAGCACAATGATATTAAAAATTTATTTATTTATTAAATTAACTAAATTTATTAATTAATATCAATTATTTATTTATTTATTTACATGAATAGGCTTGCTAGTATTTTTATTATTTTTTTTTTTTGTGTCGTCGACGAGAGCACTGTTCAATTGATTGTCACACTTAACACCACAGTCCAAGAACTAAATTTATTTATATATTAAAAATAATTCAGCAAATTAATTAAATTATTTAAATTAATTTAAAGAAGCACAAGATAAAAAATAAAAGAATTACATTATTCTTATTTAGTTGATAAATTGTAAATAAAAAAAATCAACTAAATTAAATATAAATGCAACTCAAACTAATCTAATGGTTTTAATTAATGAATTAATAATTAATGATTCAATTATATGGGTTTAAAAATTGTATAGAAGTTGATTGAGTTAAATGAGAATAAAATAAATGTATAATTATTATTATAAAAAGTATTTAAATGAAACATTTGTACTTTAGCAGTATAGAGCAGTCATTTTTTTTTAGTATATCATCATTATCGTTGTATATACAAATATATATATATATATATATGATATTTTTATATATATATATTTTTTTAAAACAATTCCACGAAAATGCACTATTTCAGTGCTTATTATTTTATCATGTCTGTCATCGGTATTTAATTGTGATTATTTTTATTAAATTAATCATTTTTTATCTTTCTCAAACACAAGTAATCAATAATTAATTTCTTTCTTTTTTTTTGAAAAGCTTATAGCACCAAACACATCAAATTTAACATCATTTAAAATTAAAACTTAAAAAATCATCATAATAATTGACTTTTAAAATGTTTAAATAAACAATACATGTATATTTTAATTGAAAAATATCGACAATTGTTGTGAAAAGGTATTTAATAATTATTCATTTGTCTATGAAGAGCATTGAAAGGAGGAAAATCGAGCTTTTATTTATTCCCTCTCGAAATATAATCTCATTTTATCATTTTTTTTTTCAAATTATCATTACGTTTCATCATTTTTTCATTTTTCTCGCTTGTTATATAATTCTAATTATCTTATTTAATTAACAAAGTATTTGGCCGTTTGTTTTATTTTTAATGTCATTTGCATTAAAAAATAAATTTTACCAAGGGAGCCGAGTAATTAAAAAAGAAAATATAAATTGTTTCATATTGAGACTAGAAAATTTTGAATAAAAACACAAATGTCTTCTTTATAACCCATGTAATATTAATTGTTTTTTTTTTTTAAATAACAATAATTCAAAGTAATTCATTGATGAATCTTTAAAATTTAATCATCAGTTAATTAGCAGAGATATTACTTTTTTTTTACAAAATTAATAAAATAAACTTAAAACAAAGGCTATAAAGAAGATATATTTCATTGCATTAACACCCAAATGCACATAATCTCTTGTTTAATTAAGTATAAAATAAAAAATAATAATAATAATTATTAGTTTATGCAATATATTAATATTATAAGTATTGATGTATGTAATATTTTTCATTTCTTAATTTCTCTGCTTTTTTTTTTCTTTTTAATATATATACTTTTAATATAATGTATGATATGTTTATTCACAACTTGATGTGAGCGTTTAAAATTGAAAATCTTATATTGTGAGAAATGTATACGTATTGTTTTTTTTTTTTTAATAATAATAATAATGATAATTAATAATTGATGATAATAATGATGATAATTAAGAATGATAATAATTAATCTTTAACATTTAGTTGTTTTTTTTTATTTTCATCCTCTAATTAGGTAAATAATTGATAGATTTTTTAATTATTTGTTCATTCATTAACTATTTATACGTATTATTTTATTTTTTAATCATTGTCAAGTAGTCATTAAGTGCTTTCTGAATTACTTCTTAACGGGCAGAATCACAATAGTTTTATTTAAATTCAATTAGATGATAATTAACCGGAGATATTGCATATTAAAAATGGATAAAAATTTTTTTTCAAGCAGTTTCAAAAATTACTCCGGTATTAATTGAATAGTTAAGATGATATGATTGTGCATTTCTGAGCATTGTTACTTATTACAATTATTGATGTATATTACACGAGATAATAGAAAAAAAAAACAAAAGTAAAAAGAGTATTAATTTAAATAACATTGCATTGTAATATACAATTTTAAATAGACGAAAAAAAAAAAATAAATAAATAAAAATGGATTTAAGTAATTTTTTTATTCTGCCCAATATTGTATAAGGTTCTATATTTTCTAGTCCATTTTAAGTAATAAAAATAGATTGCATAGATTGAGAGACGCTGCGCATGCACCTACAAAGATACGCTAAGAGAAATCGTTACTTTTCTTATTAAATTATTTAATATATTTCCATTTTCTTCTTCTTCTTCTTTAGTTTTTACGCCTTTTATTTATATCTATTTTATCATTTGACTTGATTAATTATTTATGTGTTTATTATTATTTCAATTATTTCCTTTTTTTTGTTTTCTTACCATTTTAAAATTCAATAATTTTATTCAATTATCAGTATATGACCAAATCAATACGTTACTTTGCTGTGCGTGCGTCTACGTTTATTTTTATTAATTACATGATATTATTATTATTTTTATTCACTTTAATCTCATTCTGTCATTTCTTTTTTGTTTATTAATATCCTTGATAAATGATTATTCAATCACGAAATACTTGTCAGTTTAAAAAAATTTATTCAAATAAAATATCAAACTCTTATTTTATCACTTTGAGCAGGCAAGAGTAAAATTTAAGTTAATTAATTTTTTTTTCTTCATCTTTCTTTCATTTAAAAAATCTTTTCAAGTATCTGGATAATTATTATCCAACATTATTTTTAAACATCTTATTTAATGTCATTTTATTTAGAAAAAGTTGATTATTTTTATTTTATTTAAAAACTCATTTAAAAATATATCAATTAATGAGCTTTATTTATTCCAATTAATTTAACTAAAATTCCAAAAATCAACAACACCAACATCATCTGATAGATCAACATCTTTTAACTAAATTTACTTATCAATTAAAATGATTATAAAAATTTCTTTACTTCACGTGATATGTGTGTTTCTTTTTTATCTTTTTATAATTCTCATTAATTCCCGTTTCATTATTTTTTTTTGGCCCGCTTTATTTTTAGAATATTCACAAAAAGATAAACAAATGAAACAATAATTTAATTAACCCTTTTTTTAACGATAAAAAAAAAGAAAAACTAATTCAACAATAACAGAAAAATCGACATTATTATCTCTTTTACTGTAAATCTTCTTCACATTTGGGAATGTCAAATATTTCGGCAAATAATGGTGGTAATTTGAGCTTAGTCCAGTTTCTTCGAAACCAATCAAGAAGATTAGCATGCCGAGATCCAAGTGCACGTAATTCCGGTAACCTTTGGGCTACACTAACAACTGGAGAACTTACTGGAACTATTTCAGCTGGTGAGGAATGATTCCTACCATTTTGAATCCGCAGTGCTTCCAATAAACGATCCTGCAGTCTCTGCACGGCCTTGACATCATTCAAACCTGGTCGTTCACTTAGTAATACCGCACCAGAAAATAATCCAAGCTCAGCATCGGACAATTGATGAGCATTCAAGGACGATGTGAACTGCATCAAAGCAGCCACAAAATCTGCCTAGAATTTCAAATAAATCATTTAATCTCTTGTCAATTCTCAATTGTTTACTTAAATACCTAATAAGTTTCATTTTATACAGCTTTAAAAAGCTCTAATATGAACAAAAATTACCAACAAGTATATTTCTTACCTCGTACATCAATTCAATCTGTTGTCTAGTAATGTAAGTACCATCTTCAAAGGTCATCGAAGTATCGGTGGTCATTTTAGAGATATGACACAACCATACTTCAAAGAATCCAACTTTAATCAGTATTAATTGATCATCTTGAGTAAGCTCACAAAAGCCTGGCACACGTTTAGCAAATTCTACAACCCTTTGAACTGAAGGTGTCACTCTAGCGGCAAACTGTTGCCATAACCAAATCCTTTGGGATTCAACCGTCTCTGCTGTTGATGACGCTGCTTCAGGGTCTTCTGGGCTGGTTGGCTAATTGAAATAATTATCATTTTTTTTTTATTACATCATTATTTACACTAAATTTAACTTTTAAAGTAACTCTATTCAATTTCATCCATCATCACTCATCAATATTCTCTATTAACATACTTTATAACCTAATTAAATATAATTTCAATAAAATTATATTACCGGTATTATCATGGGCTTTCGAACGAGGCCTCTTGTTGACTCTTCAGTGAAACCACAGTGAGCATGATGAGCTTGTGACACTTGAAGAATAACATCATATACTGCTAAATGTTTATTATCAGCATCTGATTGATCAGCTTCAACAACTGCTGCCGATGGTATTCGTGTCAATACATTTTGACTTTGACTATTATTATTATTCGTACTATTATTATTGTTATTATTATTGGTGATGATATTATTATTACTAGTATTATTACTATTGTTGATAATATTATTATGATTGTTGTTGTTGGTACTATTGTTATTGCTATTGTTATTATTATTGTTGCTGTTATTATTATTATTATTATTATTATCGTTATCGTTATTATTATTGTTGTTGTTATTTATTCCGGAATTTATTTGCTGTCCACTACCAACTGTTGATGTTGGAATTGAATCCTCTGGCCCTCGTTCCCTTGATCGTTTTGGTACACGGCCATATCGAACAGCTGCAAGTAATACATGAATATTAATATATTTAAATAAAATCAATTTTATTTTTGGTCTAACAATTGTTTTCAATATTTATTATTACTTTTAGATGCATCATGATATTTTATGTTTAATTAATTAATTAATTAATGATAATTAAAAATAACTATCATGATTGAGATTGTCTTTTTCGTATTCAGCAATTTTTAAATGTCTGCAATGATTTTAATATGAGAGAATAAGAGAAAAAGACTTCTATACCCTAGTGTACATCCTAACTAGCGGAACTTTGACGTTTAATTATGCACGCAAGTTCACTCTGGTTTACCTAGCCCTCATCGCTTGAGAGAGAATACAAGAGTAAAGGTAGAATGAGAGTTAGGAATACCCAAACTACAAACTTCCGTTCGGGGTTTCAATCCTGCTTTCTAAGCATACATCTTCGTATGTATATAGTAATGTAAGAAGAGGCTTTTATACCCTCCGAAGCATCTCTAAAATAATTTCAATATCATATGATGCTGAGGTGCGTCTTTGTTAAACAATTGTAATATTAAAAAAGATATTTTAAATTTGATATTGTAAATTACTTTCTTATTATTATAATTGATGATTACAAAAGATACTTTCAACACTATAAATTAATTAAATAATATACATTGTTAGTATAATTTTATTTTGAAAGATAGAATTAATTAATGCATATAATTTTATAGTGTGCTTTCTAATATAAATAATAAATAATCTTTAATGTAAAATAGTAAATTAAAAATCTATGTTTAAATAAGTTAAAGTAGTAAAATATATCATAGTTGCTTCTAGCAACTAATTAAACATTAATATTATTCTTTTTTCATTTTGAATATAAATATTATGTTTAATTATATTATTAAATAAATATAATACTGAAATATATCTTTATCAGTTGGACTTGATGTTACAACAGGCCTGCCTTGAAGTAAATAAATATTTGAGGTTTCTTAATTCCATTTTCACATGTTAACATTACTTATTCTCAAAACTTTATGTGAAGAAAAATATCTTCTAGATGGCTTGATAGTTTTTGAGAACTCCTTAGTTCTGTACTTCTTTATTTACTAGATTCTTGGAGATCTTGATAACTTTTTCAATGATGACAGAAGTTGACGTCTTGCTTTTAAATGCCCACTTTTACGAAGTTTTGAACAAAGAACTTTTGGATAAACATTTTCATTATTAGATGGATATGTAGATTTTGAAACATTTAATGATGGTAATCGAGGTTTTTTTTTATCGGAGAGGTATTAGCCCTTTGTTTAATAAAGTAAGGAAAATTTTCACGAGAAACATTCAAAAGTATTTTATTAGCAGACTTTTCTCCTGTTACTTTTATCTGAAAGAGATTTAATTGTATTAGTTTGAATTAAATTCAATTGTTTATAACTATTTTTAATTTATTATTATAAGTTAGTTTATATTTATTACTATAATTTTATTCACCTTTACAGTTTTCAACTCCTTTATTTCCGGAGATCTTCTATTTGTTTCTCAAAAAATTCGGACAATTCTAATCCATAAATTGTAAAAGGTTCACCTTGTGTAGTTTTATATTTATCGACCATCACTTTAAGTTGTTCTTTAACTTTCGGGAGATTCTAAAATACATGAAATAATTTAGTAAAATAATAATAAATGATACATAAAATATGATAATTGAAATATTTTTACTTTTGATAAATAATTTCGAGTATTTTCTTCATCGAGAAGTTGAGTTCGACGATTAACATATCTGTCGGGATTTTGAATTTGATGACAATAATTTTTATATTGCTTCCACATTTTATTCCATTTATCAAGTAATTCAAATAACTTTTTATTCGACTTGTAAAATTTTTGAAGTCTTTCAACTTCATTTTCATGAAGTTTTAATATGCTTTCATTGTCAACTGCTGAATTATAAAAATATAGTTTTTCCATTTCTTTGGGACATATTTTACACATAGTCCACCAATGTTTGACATTTTCTTTCATTTCTTTTATGAGAAAAGATATACAATTTTCTTCTTTTGTTTTCATATTCTTCTGAATTTCTTTATTTAAGACATAGATAGTTATTTTATCAAAGCCCGAATATTTAGCTAAAATATTTTCGCATTGATCCTTTGGAACATTAAGATGTTTCCAAAGTTCAAATAATTCTTGACGTTTACTTTCTGCTTTCTCTATCATTATTATTCTTTGCTCTTGTAAATCATCATGTAATTTTCTTAACTCTTCCATGTTCTTACTGGAATAGATGAATTCTTCAGAATTATCCAAAATTAACCTTTCCAAAGCATTTGTTGAAAGTAAAGCCATTTCTTCTCTCATTTTTACAATTAATTGTCGAAGATGTATAAAAGTTTTTTTACGAATTGACAAATCAGTTTTTAATGCTGATAATTTTGAATTACAT
The DNA here is from genome assembly GCA_028641665.1 of Chelonus formosanus. Lineage (NCBI taxonomy): Eukaryota > Metazoa > Arthropoda > Insecta > Hymenoptera > Braconidae > Chelonus > Chelonus formosanus. The sequence goes on from CM054000.1 coordinate 4,396,614, forward strand.
TCTTGAACTTCTTTCAAAGTAGGAAGTTCAGATTTAAAACCAATCGGTTGGAGTCAAAGACTTTTACATACTTGATATTCCTATTAAAAAAAAAACAATTCATTATTAAAGAAAAGGAAATTCTCATTCCTACTGAAAAAGAAAACAAAATTTACCTTGTCTAGAAAGACCTGAACTTCTGCCATGTGAAGGTTTTTAATTAATGTTAATTCTTGAATTTTTTCTTCTAATATTGTTATGGCATTCATTAACGATTTATCTCGATATATAGGCATCGATACTTCTAACCCTAATATCTTTGAACGAATAACATAAAATGTACTTCTACTACATAGATACATTCGTGACAATCAACAACAATTTAATATTAACGACTTACATCACTTAATTATTCAATTTTTTTCACTAATTGTTCAATTTTTTTTTTATTTTTACGTTTTTCGTTTCTAGCAGTATTTTCTATGTTCTCAAGTAATTCCTTAAATGAACATTTATTCAATGTGTTAATATTTAAATATCATATATATTTTTCTAATAAATCATAAATGCCTAATGATAAATATTTTTTGTTTTTTACCTGTATATTATTGTAAATATCTTTTTTATACTTGTTTATAACTTTTTTTCCTAATCCAACCTGTTGCCAAATGCTAAATATATTTTTGGTGGTCTTTTTGAAGTCATCTTGAATAATATTAATAAACTCTTCACTAAAAAATTATAAAAAAATTTATATAACTTATCTGTAATACTGATTAATATTAATTAATGTTTATTTGTCACAATTATTTGAATATTCATTTTTGCAAAGGTTATGGCGTCATTGTACTTACTTGGTCCAATGTTCTGACATCTTGAATTGTTTTGTCTATTTATATGATAAAATTAAAAGATAATCATTTAAAAATAATAATTAATATTCTACTACACTTGTTAGCACATTGAAAAAATCATCTACTTCAAAAATTTTATTGTAATTTACAACAATTAACCGTTCTTTTTGATTGTCTTCACTTTAATGTATCTTTATCGATTCACATTAGTATACGATAGTTAATCAATAATCGATACATTTATATCGAAAAATCGAATAATTGATTCGTAATCGAAATGATTCATTCATTGGCATACACGTTGTTTACATACAATTCTAGTACTTTAAAATCTAAATAAAAGGAATGATTTTTTTAGTCATCCCTATGAATTAAATATGAATTCAATTTTAACTTATTAATTATTACAATTTTCAACTTTTATTTATAAATAGTATCACGTCGATAAAGTATTAGCTATTTTTGATAACGTTACTCCATAGGTTAACAATAAACTTTTTTTTTGGGGGGGATGAAATGATGTACTTTACTCCCTTGGTACGAAATGTAATATTTTCTAACTTATTTGCTGCTATTCTATTAAAACTAGAAGACATAGCAGATGACTTTAGAGAAGAATAAATTAATTTATTGAATATAAGATAGTTAATAAAAAAAGTATTACTCCCAGTTTTTTCACTACTCTTTGTAACTAAATAAATTTATTTTTCGTTACAGTAAATCTTATTTATTTTCACTAATTCCTTATTCTTCACTGATTCAATTTATGTGTGTTGGAATATATCTATCAAAATGGGATCTGCACTAATGTCTTATCAGTAACTAATTAATTCGACCGCAGGCAAGTGGCACATGAGACCCTTCAAAGGTGTCATAGTGGTTTATCTCGTCTGAGGTCACTGCAAATCGTAGTGTTTTATTTTAATGCACTTAAAGTGTTTTAAAATGATGTCACCTATTTGATTAACATTGTAGTAGCTTTTTAGAAACTTCCAAATGTATTAAAAGTTACTACAATGTTAATTAAATAAGTGACATCATTTTAAAACACTTTAAGTGCATTAAAATAAAACATTACGATTTGCAGTGGTGTGATTACGTGCAAATCAAAAAAGAATCTACTTTTTCTATTGCAATCATTAATTAATAAATACTAATCTATCCTTTAATAACTGGTGACTGTTTATTTTTAGGACCCTTCCAACAATGTGGACTTAAATATATCGTAATAATTCATAAAACTAAAGCTAGCATATATAAATGTTAATAAATAATTTATCATTCATTACCTTCTAATTGGAATTGAATTAAAGCAATAAAATAAATAAACTAAATAAATAGTTTGAAAAGAAAACAATTGTTAAAGACAAAATGTTGTAACAAAATAAATAATTCCCTTTTTAAACTTCAAGTTAAACAAATCAATAATTTACTTTACTTACAATCACGTGACATTCCAACAGCCAAACACTTCTTAAATCTGCAATATTGACATCGATTCCTGTTCAATCTTATCACTAAACACTTGCCATCCCTCAAACATCGATATTCAATTTGCTTCTGTATACTTCTCCTAAAGAAACCCTGTAACAATTAATTCAAATATCATTAAAAATTATTACATTGTAATTTAATTTATTTAAATAACATATATAACTTAATAAAATATGTACAATAAAATTTAAAATTATATTCTCATTATTCAAATTGTTACTTTACATAATTATCCTTTTTGCTTTATAATTAGCTCTAATGATAATTTAATAATTCTAGTAACTTAATTATACATCATATGAATCTAGGAATGGTTTATGATAAATAGCATTGCGTTTTTTAAACCTATAAATATTATTAGTTATATATAATATTTCATAATCGTAGAGTCTTAGAAGTTGCGACCTCGACCGAGACCGATTATTTTATAGCACGGAAATGTCCTAGAGTATTATTTGTATTGCATATAGTACACTAAAAGGACGAGGATAATGTGTAGAGGACTCTTTGGAGGTGGAGCGTCGATCGATCGAGCCGACTGCCCGTTGCACTGTATATTCGTTGTGATGCAAGTGGAAAAAGTAACAAACGAGTCAGCCGGTGCATACAATGAGAGCAATACGATATTAATTAATGATGTAATTACCACAATTACAACCATGTTCGATACATAATATAGCTTAACAAATTCACTTAATTTAATAACTCCATTATATTATGCTTTTTTTTTTAAATTAATTTTCTTTGTTTTTTTTTTATTAATTTTCGTATAAGATATTTAGTGGAATATGAAATTCTTTAATTATAGTGTAATTTAAATTTATTTTTAGATAAAAATGTAGTAAATGTGAAGATGAAATATTTGCCAATATTTTTATACCAATTGATGATGCAAAAAAAACTTTGAATAAAGGTTGAAGATTTTTTAATTTTAAATAAAAGAAGTTTCTAGATATTTTTTTTTATTTTTTATAGTTTAGCTGCAAAATGATGATTAATAGAAATATTTTATCATCAAATTCATTCTTTTATTACATATTTTTGCTGATCAATAGCATTGACAATTTCATAAATATATACACAGTTATTGTTTATATCCTTTAAAAAGAATATTTAAAAATTTGCTTCATTTACTGGGAAATGCAGTAAAAATTCATACGGTAACTCAGTAATAGTTCATTCTTAACCAAGGGAGCAAAGTATAATATTCTGACATAGGTATAAAAGTGTATTCCGAGCCGAAGATGAGGGTGGCAAACATCCATCTAAGGATATCTTACTTTGTTAAAATTTCTTGTCTGTTTTGAGGTTAGAAAAAAGTGACATTCTCTCTCTTGCAGAGAAAAACAATAGCCGTTTTTTGTAAAACTCCTGCTTACACTCCTGCTTTTTGTAAAATTTTTTTTTTGTATATCTGTAGCCCTAGTTTAGTTTATACTGTTGAGCCTATTTAATTGTTTTAAAAAAATAGATAAAATATTAATTGAAATACAAAATTTTTAATTATATCGCAATTTCAATTTATTTTCAGATGAAAATTTAATAGATGTGGATAGGAATACTATTATTATGTATCAAAAAGTGAATATTTAATTAGATAGTATGTAAAGCATGGTCAAGTATACACAATCGATTGGATATTTATTAAGTGTAAATAAATATGTGATGTATCAGTGACAATTATTATTATTTCAAATTTCATATATTATTGTTTAATAAAAAAAAAAGCAAAGTATTCGCAAAAATTTTCATTTTTAACTTTGGATTAATTAGTTCAATTTCATCAATAATTATAAGTTAAAAAAAAAAAACGAAGTTAATTATATAAAATAAAATTAACAAAATTATTTATAAAATAATTAAAAATATTTTGAGTTGTTGGATAAACTGTCAATTACATTAAACAATTAAATAAAAATTACTTTAATTAACCAAAATATTTTTTTTAAAAAATAATTTTTTAAAATGAACAAGTGAAGGCTTGTATTTCATTTTTTAACCTTATTCTTCTAAATGATTCTTAATTATAAATAGCTTTCCAACATTCAAGGAAGTTGAGACAAAAAAAACGTGGAAATTTTTCCAGTAAAAATATCTATGGCTTGAAATAGTTGAAAGGGATAAATAGAAATGTTGATTGGCGCGAGCATGAAACATAACTGAATGAGTACCGTTAACTTTCCAGACTCAAGTTGCTTCCGTATTCTCCGGGAATACATTGATGAGACCCGGGATTTGTCTATACTATACATATATATATATATATAAATGATTCTTAAGGCTGTGTAGTCTTAAGTTGTTTGATGAGAAATTGCAACTTAGATTACACTATCTCCGTCATCAATTGATCTTAGTAATCTGCCAATAAGCTAATTTGCAGTGAAATTAATGACAACAATTTCCTATTAATTTATTATTTTAGTAACGAATTACTTCCATCATTTTCTATACATTATTTTTTTTATTAATAAAATTAATCTCTACTTTTTTATCTTATCAGAAAAATTTTACTTCATTTAACGATTGATTCAAATCCCAACTAAAAAAATAGCACATTTCACAACTAGGGAGGAAAAGTAGACTAGCTCAAACTGCGTGTAAATTTATACGTAAACATGTGATTTAATATTGTTTACTTTTCCTCGCTAGGTGTAAAATGTACTATTTTATGCCTATACGATGTTTTTTTTAATATCTAAATAAATAAATCAAAAGTAGAAAAAGTGAGATGACCAAAAGTTCCGTTGTATTTCAAGGAACAAATTATATCATATGAAGTATACTCATAATTTTTCTTTTGTATAAACACGCCCTGATTTAAAGAGTCCAATGGAATTTTCGAATTAAGTTGCACCAAAACTGGACTATAAGATAGACTAATAAATGTATACTCATAAATGCTTTCACTTAGAATACCTCAAATGATTAATTAAATAATCATCATTTTATCTCATAATTTTAATTAGATAAATAATTATTATATAATTATATATATATATTTCTCTCCTCAATATCTTTGTTTACTAAACCAACTTATAATGAAATCATATTTTATATCACAATTAAAACTACCTTCCTTTAAACTCCACTTTTATTTCATCCTCTCAAGTTATTCAGTAAGTTAATCCACTAAATGAAATAATTAAAACTCACCTTACAACCCTCACAACTGGTAACTCCGTAGTGAAAACCACTAGCTTTATCGCCACAAACTTTACAAGGTACGAAGCTTTTGGCGGGAGTTGAACTATTTGAATCAGCAGCGGCGTAATGTTGTTCTGTAACAAGCAAAGAGAAAACGTGTTATGATAAAATAAATGTAATATATTAATACTACTACCTATGTGTATATCATTCTGAATAACCCACGTATAAGTATTAGAAAAGATGACATGAGAAGTTTGTCAAGTATAATATTCACTAGAGTGAGTAAATGGATGATACGTGTTGCATATTGTAACCCCTTACCATTTGCATGTAATTTCCTGACCCTTAAAAACGTGTACGTCTCGAGGACCATAGAAATGTTGTGAAATAAGTGAATAAAATATCTCAAGTCTCGCTATATTTCATTTTAAAATTCAAAATATTCCCAACTCAACAGTTATATCATTTATCATACTTTCATGATATTGAAATATTGATGACGTTGGAGATGGGATCAAGAGAAATGTCTTCATCAATCAAACTAATTTATTCGTCTAATTTTAAATAATTATACTTTCTTTCAAGTGCATTTAAAAACTTGGATAGAGTGCTGTTGGTTTAGTATCATCATGCAGTAATATCTCACCAACTAGTCCAGCATTGGTTTCTATGTTGATGATGGTTCATTATTGAAACATAATCAACATGATGGCCTAGAGTATACTATATGATAGGTAATACTCATATTATAGAAGCTAAGATTGAAAAAATTGATTTACAATTGATCAGAATTAATCTTTAATATAGTTTAATTCGCAAGACGACGCAATATGGTGAATATTCATTGATTTTGCAGTAAATTTTATTATTTTCACGGTTTAATTTTTAAAGAGTACAGCTTACGTCAGATTAGTGTTACACGAATCGAACAACAAATATCGATTATAAGCAATCGAATATATTTAAGTATGCGCCATCGATATAGACGATTAATTGTTTATGAACCATCGATACCGTGAATAATCGATTAATTGTTATCTTCAGCGATTATTGATGTTAGAAAATTTAAAGTTGCATGATCGTCATTACAATAATCGATTATAACAATCGATATTATAATGGGTATTATCCATACAATTGATATTTGAATGAATGAACTAATGAATTTTTTATAACTATCCATTAAGTGAAAAGTAATAAAAAATATAAATTTATAATTAAACTTTCGTTTAAAAAATGATTTGTTTATATAAAAATAAATAAATATTTTTTTAATAGTTAAATAAACTTTTCGTTAAAAGTATTTTAAAAGTATTGGCATTTTTCTAAAGATTTTCTATTAAAAAAAATTTCATTACCAAAAATCCGTTTTTTATTATGACAACTTAAAAGTTGCATAATCGAAATTATAATGACCGATTGTTAAAATCAATTTTGCATAAATTTAAATGAAAATTATATCAACAATCGATGGTGAAAAATCGTTTTTTTTAAAAAAAAAAAATCGATTGTTTTCAATTAATTGAAAGGATCATACTTGATTTAAAAAAATCGATTTTTTAAGCCAAACAATCGATTTTTCGATTAATCGATTATTTTTCTACAACACTACCGTCAGATTTCAACGACAATCTTACGTACAATTGCTCTTAAGAAACACAACAGACATACGTAAAACTGTCGAATGATTCCAAACGTATTTTTCCGTTAGTCTTTCGAAAGTCTGACGCACATTTGGTTACTAGGGAACACACATTACGCGTGTTATTTTAACACGTTTGTGAAATCGTGGAATTTACAGTGGACAAACTCTGTCTTGAGGGTCTCTATTTTAGGACAATAAATCTATATTTTTTATATCTTTCTATAAGTAAATAAATATTTGAATAAAAAGAAGAAAAGAGTTTGATAAAAATATAAATAGAAACAAAACGAATGTAAAACTTATTATGACAACTTCAAGTACTAAATCAAACGGTACTTTAACACCTTCCCTTGCTGAGCAATGAGAACTAACCCGTTAACTTACTGGGCTTTTTCTTGTACTTCTTAACTCTATAATGTCAATGTATATGGCTAACACATGCCTACTATCCGAGGGGGCGTAAGAAGTATTTTACTCCTTTTAAAGAACGTTCAATTTATTCAAGAATTACTAGTAAAACCTGATTATTATTTTTCTTTTTTAATTGCACTAGTTTTTTTTTTCTATTCATTCCCAATAAAATCACTTGATTTAGTAATTAAATTTAATTCATATACAACTCCTTGATCTTTCAAGTAATAAATAAATATTTTATCTTAACTATTTCTTTGGAACAACTTTTTAAATAGTGAATAATTTTTAATATATTTTTTTTAGTTTAAATAAAATATTATTGAATAATAGAAATGATAAGGAATGTAAATAATAAAAAACGAAGGTAAAGGATAAATATTTTTTTTGCTGAAATCAACTGTCAGAAAATCTGATCCGGTTGTTTCTACGAAACTCTTTTACTACTTGACTTGAAGCTGATATATCCAGTACACACGACATGTCATCAATGTGTTCAACTGACAAGTGAAAAAAGTCGCCGTTAGTCTGACGGGACTCTCTATCAGACTTTTACCCTTTTAGTTTGTTTTGTTATTTAGTAGGAATTTTTCACCGTTCTCTAAACAATTAATACAATCACTAAAAAAAAAAAAAAAATTCTCACACACAATTACATTGATTTTTTTCTTTCCTTCTTTTAATAAACATTGAAACGGAAATCCATGACCTTTTACACAATTTTATTACTCCACATATTTTTTTTCTTCAATGAATAGATAAATGTTGTATAGATGTATTATTTCTTTCTTTCATAAAAAAAAAAAAATTATTCCAACATTTTTGTGGCATTTATTCAAGTAAAATAGAATATTGATAATAGAATTTTATTTGTTAAAACTTGTTGCTAGTATTTAAACTCTCTCTCTCTCTCGCTTTCTCTCTCTCTTTAGCTGTGTATTGGTATATAAATACATTCATGTTATTCTGGAACAAAACTTGAACAAACGATTTCACGGACGTTTTAATGCACAGTTGATGTTGCTCAAATTTCATTCTATAAGAGAGTATAAATAAAACAAAAACATTTGGGAAGAGCGAGGGAATAGTATTATTCCAACATTTTAACCTATGAGTATTTACTACATGTTTTTTGAGTAAACCGCATGAGAATCTCAATTTTGAAACAAATTTTTATTTTTCATCATTTTTAATAAGCTATTTTTACGAAACATGATTTTGATTCAAGAGTCGAAGTAATGAAGTTAGAAATGATTTTATTACAAAACGCCGTGAGGAAATGATGTCATTCTGACATATTAACCTATGAATATTTGTTCTTATGCATTTTTCTGATCAAATTAAGTAAGAATCTTAATAACAGAACAATTTTTTATTTTTTCATGTCATATGTATTTGATTGAAGGGTCAAGGTAATGAAGCGAGAAATGATCGTATTATTAAACGTCATGAGGAAATGGTAACATTATAACATTTAACCTATAAATATTTGTTCTTATGAATTCTTCATGACGCTTGTATGCCATTAAAGGGTCAGGATAATGAAGCCAGGAATGATCATATTACCAAACGCCGTGCGGTAATATTATCACTAGTGATTTTTTGCAGAAATAAGCCGGTTAAAAATATTTTTTATTTATAATAAAGTTAATATTGCACTTCTGTCGCGATTTCCTGTAACTATTTGATTAATTAGAATACAGTAGAAAGCTGTTTACTTTTTTTTAATTACAATCACTATTAAAATGTTTTTCATTTTATTAATTTAAGAAAGAAACAACCATTTAAATTAAAAAGTAACATTAAAATTATATTATATTATACTTTGATCAACTAATAAACCTCTGGACATGACATATTTATACTTATTCTAAAACAAAATACAGTAAAACGCACAATTACCTAATATTCTTCTACTTTCTCTTAATTACAAAATGAATAAAAAATCTTCTTTTTTTTATCACAAATAAAAATCAATACTTTTATCAAATAACTCACATCTAATGCAATAAATATATTAAAATATTAATTCTAAGTGCAAACATTATTCTCGTACGTCCTTCATCTAACTCTAAACCATCAATAATTCATAACTAACCCAAAGAATAAATATAAAGCAATAAAAAATAAATAAAGAAAAGAAATGATAATAATAATAATATAAGTAAATAGTAAAGATTATCACTAATAAAATAAATGAAATGAAATTTATTGAACTTCATAAGTATCCTATTGATGTTCTTTGTTATTTAATATTATATTTCTCTATTTATTTATCTCCCTTCTTTGTCTTATTCGTCTTGTATATTTCTCTTGTTTCCTCGCATGCAGATGCATTTGTCGAGGTATGGAACAAGGCAATTACGTTTCACCAAGGGCTTGAGTCAGCATGAATAAGCATTATTATGCACGTTACATAGAACTGAGAACATCGATATTTCTCTTACTTTTCTCCCCCCCCCCTGCCACCCTTTTAACTCTTTGTCCGCTTGTCGTTGACACTCATAATACACGCCAACAATTAATATCAGCCCCTATAGTCATATTTCCTGTTAATTAATTCCCTAGATGTTGTTATTTTAACATTTGAATAATTTTTCCTTTTTTTTTTTTTTGCAATACAAAATTATTAATTTCTGTAACTAAACTATCAACTATTATTTAAGTTAATAATTGTAATTTAAAAGTTGTTAAATATAAAATATTATTAAGTAGTAATAAATAAGGGTAAAAGTCAATGAAAAATGATGAAATAATTGCAACAAAAAATATACAATTTGTTAGATATTTTTTTTTTTTTTTTTCAACAAAATTGCATGTATAAAAATTCCCTAGCAATTTTTGGAATCAGCCTTGGTGCACGTAACATAAGTGAGTTGTGCATTGCGTGTTTACTTGTACAGTAAATGCTATAGATCGATAGAGTAGAGTAAAATAAGAGGAAAGAAAATGTGGGAAATAATATAGGGATAATTTTAAAGAATTATGTTACATCAATTTAACTTCTGTCTACTATTTTTTTTTTTTTCAAATATATTTTAAAATATGTGGGAATGAGTTGAGGAATGTTTAAAAAAAAATCTTTCTGTTTAAACAAATTATTTAATGATTTTTTATACTTTCCGGATTTAACTGCCTATATATTGACGTGTTCATCCTAACTAAGTGTAATAGTCTAGTAGCAATGCCAATTTATTGTAGAGAAATATAGACAAAATTATCAATCACTTAGTATTTTTACTGAATAATATTTTATTTAATTAAATTATCACCAATTTTCACGTCTTAAATTTGCTGTTAATTGCTAAGAAAGTGTTTTCTAATATATTTAAGGATTCTTGAGTTAAAATATAATACCTAAATTTATTCTTTTCATCCTATTCCTAATTAAATTGAATCATTTAAAAAATATTTTAATTTTTAAAATAATTAGTTTTTTTTTTATTTACTCACTAAATCTCTTAGATTTATTATCCTAAATACATAATTAAAAACTAAACACTTAAAGTGTTTGCAATATTAAACATCATAAACAAACTATAATAATTATGTAGATGGATTTTAAACGCTTCTTGCCATTTATAAAAATGCTATAGTTTATTTATGGTGTTCAACATTGTAAACACTCAAGTGTTTACTCATAAAACACTTCAGGTGATTTATCACTAGACACTTGAATTTTTCTGGATATGCAATAAAATTATTCTTGATTCAGAAATGTAATTTTTGACGACATTTACAGGATCTTTTAATTTAAATATTATTTTATGTATTATTAAAAATAATTGCTATTATTATCAAGAGATAAATAAATAAACAAATTGTCCTAGAAACAAACATTAAATGGAATATCGACTATTTTTACTGTATCCAATTATAACTGACACTATCTTCGATAGATAATTGTACAATTTTCATAAATTGCAAAACTTATTTCAAAGAGGTTCATATAAAGACAGTTGAGAGACTTTAATGGCTGACTACATGCTCACGATTAGAGATCAACAGTAGAAAGTGTATTGGGAAAGCGACTACGGATAAGTGTTCATAAATTATTGACTCTCATTGTACTTATCTATACATATATATATATATATATATAGATTCTATATTCAAGCCAAACTTGTCCAGTGATATTCAATATATCATGTTACGATACACTGCTATTATTAATTATGTCTAAACCGAATCAATTTATTCCGAAATTTCCGTTTGAAAGTTGATTACTTCTATTATTTGCATGTTTATTAATAGGTTAATTAAATTGTTTGTTGATTTTTATGAAAGTTATTGGCATTTTTTCACACCTTTTGATAAGTCATTTTAAGAATTTAAATAATCTTATCGCAATCCTTTCTTTTAATACGTTCTTTTTTATAAATAATTTGAAAATAAATTTCTTTATCCGATATTTGTATTGAATAAATTCATAAAATCATTAAAAAAATAATGAAATAAAATGTATTAAATGTTTTTTTTTTCTTCTATTTAAGGTAGTTATAGAAATTCATTGTGCCCTAGCTAAATAGAATTAATTATATATGAAAAAAAATATCCAAACTTTCGTGTAATTATATCAGTAATATTCAATAATATCTATAAAGTATTATTAATAATTATTTTTCTACAATTTGAAACAATTCTTTGTACGGATCTGTACCAATACATCGACAGTACTTATATGTATGTACCACCATATTACTATTCTAACATTTGTTGTCGAATAATTCATTTTAATAATTTTCTGTTCAATAACTGAACGTCAAAATTGTATGAAATTTCACTGAAGCATTCATTACATATTCATTGATTTTCGGATTTTTTTTAAACGTAATCGTAAATTCCATTTTTGGAATATTTATTGAAAAACTATCACGAGTTACCTTCTACCATTAGACTGCATGGTAAAATCGTAATCTTTCATTCCAAATATATTCATTTCGAGTCGTCAGATCTTTTTTGTTCAGAGGAAAAAAATGATATTAGAATATTAGAACGATTTTAATGCTTTAAAATAAGACACTAATATTTACAGTGAAACTATAAAAAATAGCAATGAAATAAATAAAAGATCATTAACAATCAATCAATAAATTCATCATCACCATCAATATTTAACATATACATTAAAACAAGAAAACTAATAACACATTGACAATGTTAATTACAATATCTAAAATTATGATCTTGGGATAAATTTATGATTCAAAGTACGATGACACGGAAATGATAAATAAAACAAAATGAAAATGAAGATCGAACAGGTGTTATAAAACAAGAACCCGGAAGTGTGACCGGAGTAGTGGATAGGCTTCAAGAGACGCAAGAGTTTGTCTCAAACGTCTAGACGATTCAGGCGCCTTTAGTCTAACCACTCTCTTTTATATTTTATCTCACTTACTCACATTTTAAAACTCTATCATCTTATTTTCTCTCTCTTTTAGCTTCCAACAAGTCTACAGAAATACACAGTTGAAATTATGTCACGTATCCGTGGAAACGCTTGCACTTTACATTCCGACAACTACTTAGAATCATCTTCCTACTTGCATCTTTCAATCTTCTTTCTATATTCATCTCCACATTTTGTATATAAGAATCAATATATTTCCGTTACTTTTATAATATTATTTATTTCAATAATTTTTTATCCCTCAGTGTAGACACTAGATATCAAATGTACCTATTTATTATAACCCCTTAGTTGTTAAGCTTTAATGTCAGGTAGTCGGTAAATATTGGTTTCTACCCTTAATACCATCTCTCATGTTATTTACATAATTAAATGTAATAAATTATTGTTCATTTATTTAATATTAAATCAGTAACATATCCTACATTTTTTGTTCCACATAAATCCCATTATTAGTATTGAGAGTATTCTTTTTTTTTAAAAAAAGAATGAGAAAAAAAAATTAAGTAGTAATCTGTACGTTTAGTCAAACATCTAAAAAAATTAGTGCATTAATGTTTTAATTATTAGTGGTGGGGAGGAAAAATTATTAAGGCTTATAAATGATAAGAAATGGTAAATAAAAAAAATAATGCAGTCAATAAAACTCATTTTATTGGAAGATAAGATTACGAATATAATTAATATAAGTTGTTTAGCCGACTAGACTCTGTTGTAAATGGTATCAGAATAAAATATAGAGTAATTAAAAATTATTCGAGGATTTATTTTGGAATTGACACTTAACTTCTGCGTACTACATGAGCATTTTGTTGTGATATTATGCAAATATTTGTATTTTTTCTATCTATGGCCCTATTATGGTTCTGCTGTTAGGCTAATGTAAATGTATTAAATAAATAAATAAATAAATAAAAATGAATTAGAAGGATCAGTTCAAATGACAGTGAATTAGTGAATATTCACTTACTTTCAGTGCCAATTTAATTACAAAGTCATTCAGTAATAAAATTAGCACTGGCAATCAGTGAATATTCACTGATTTGTTTGAGGTAGTTATCCTGTGAGAGTGATTAATTACAATTTTTTTAAACTGTATTATTTTTATAGAATAACAAAAAATGAACATTTTTTTCCTTTGAACAAAAAAGATCTGACGACTCGAAATGCATATATTTGGAATGAAAGATTGCGATTTTACCATGCAGTCTAATGGTAGAAGGTAACTCGTGATAGTTTTTCAATAAATATTCCAAAAATGGAATTTACGATTACGTTTAAAAAAAATCCGAAAATCAATGAATATGTAATGAATGCTTCAGTGAAATTTCATACAATTTTGACGTTCAATTATTGAACAGAAAATTATTAAAATGAATTATTCGACAACAAATGTTAGAATAGTAATATGGTGGTACATACATATAAGTAATGTCGATGTATTGGTACAGATCCGTATAAAGAATTGTTTCAAATTGTAGAAAAATAATTATTAATAATACTTTATAGATATTATTGAATATTACTGATATAATTACACGAAAGTTTGGATATTTTTTTTCATATATAATTAATTCTATTTAGCTAGGGCACAATGAATTTCTATAACTACCTTAAATAAAATTTATTGTTTAAGATGAATTGTGATGAGAATGACAATAAAAAGGACTAAAGATGAAGATATAAAAGAAAATTGAAGAAAAACGTCAAAATCATCAATGTGATTTAAAACTAATTCGATAGCAGAAAATTAATATAATTAGACAATGAAATGTTGGTAGAGAAACTTCAATTATCTGGAGAATTGAAAGAATTTCTTGACGAATGGAAGGAAAATCGAGTCACGTCGTGAATACAAAAACAAACGTTCGACATATCACAAGGAAGAGAGAAAGACTAGCAGAGCGTTTTAAACAAAAAAAATTAATTCAAGAGAAAATCAGAAGACTTGGCAATTAAGTTATTATGACTACATTTATCAGTTATAAAAAAAGGCTTTCTATTTAATGGAAGCATTGATTGGAGTAAATACATCAACAGATTAACTGTTAAGTCTAGAATGGATGGACAAAAAATCATTACAAACACATTATCAACAAAAGAAATTGAATAATAAATGAACCTAATATTCTTCAATGAATCAAATGTTGCTTTAAATCATCAGCTGCTTTTTTTCCTTCTTTGTTCCTAATCTCTATAATAATTAGCATTTTTGAATTTATTCAATTGGGTTATAACATTTACAACATAATTAAAAAAAGTATGGTTGAACCGAGGAAAGAGTCGTTTTCGGCAAGAGTGCCCCCACCATAACTAAAATAATTCGCGCATGCGTGTATCTCAATTTTTTCCTATTTTGTATTACTACGTCGCGTGATAAATGAAAAAAATCGACAATTTATTTATTAATTCGCTTTTTATTATTGATTTATATTTATACAGCATTGTATACACATTCTATCAATAATTCATAACAATAAAAATAATACTTCTGAGTAATAAAAACTCTTGGGAAAATTCACTCTAAAGAGACTAACTTTTTGGGCGGAGTTGACTTTTCCGGAATCACCCAAAGGCGATTCGTGTTCCGGTCCAACCATACAGCTCTATGTCTAACCCTCAAATAGACGACTTGATGATTTGCACATAAAAATACACTGATGGAAGTGGAGATGGAGAACCTCTAAACCTTCTAGTTATGCGCTGAGTGCTTTACCGATTAAGCTAACCCAAATTCGTGTGAATTCTCCTATTAATTGAACACTTGGCATCATTAATGGTGTCTTAATTTGGCATAAGAGAGAATAGGGAAATCACATGTATAACCTTTGAAAAACTAAACGGCATTAATGATGTTGAGTGCACCTGCTGGGAGGTAGGAGGTTAGGATTTGGTTTTATTTCATGCATATTTCTATTAATAAAAGATTTGTATAAGGCAAAAAGTGAGGTTATAAAGCGCGAGTCTTTGGTATCTAACACTGCACTTGTTATTTAATGCTCCCACTCCTTCGTTCTTCTAATGCCATGAAATTAATTGATTCATGGTCATACTAACTTTCTCAGGACAAATAGGGTGAAATTCTAATTCGATATAAATAAAAGTTATCTCATTACAAATAAAATTATTATTTTATCATATTTGTAACTTAACCATTTTCTCATCTGTTGATTAATTCACCATCAAAAAAAAAAAATTAATAATAAATATAGACATTTAATTACATTTAATGTAATTCCATATTTTTTTGGCATCACAAATATCAGATATTTTTTCATCACTGGTGAGTAAACAAATGCAGTAGAGATGAAGGTAAAGCAAACAATGAATTGAAAAAGCTGTACTATTGATAAACGTACCAGCATGTGGTTAAAAAAAAAAAGTTAAAACAATACATGGATACACATTTGGGTAGTGGTTTTATGATACAAAATGTTCATAGATTAAACACAATAATCCTAGTGCGGGTTTAAGTCAATGATTAATATTCGTCAGAATGGCTTTATTTACATCAAACATTTGTAGCAGAAACTTTGAAATAATATACAACAGAGAACTTCATTGTCTCTGTGATATTCATGCAGAGAAAATCATGGGCATGGAAAATAAAAATTAGTATAAAATTAGAGATAACGTGGAATCAAATGAGTTTGAATGCCATCATGATGAGTCTGATTTTATACTTATTTTATGTTGCTAAGTCTGATGTTGTTGGAGACTCATGGGAATACAATTTTTTTTTTATTGATCTATTTATTAACTACAATCTGTCATGAAACGACAATGAGTAATTGTGATGATAGTGAGTTAGATTTGTTCGAAGGATTTTCCAGCGATCGTCACTTCGTGTTTAGGTGAATCTTTTTCGAAGATCCAGGGAGTTTGTCTTCTTTTTTAGTCGCCTGACTTCCTGGGTGCGGTCCAGTGTGTTAAATGCCAGTTGGTTTTGGTGGCTATATAAGCGGGTAATGTATCTACTACTATGAGTTTGGATGATTTCTATTATTGTTTTGATGTTTAGGTCGTAATGGAGCGTGCTATTCGAGACATACCAAGATGCATTGGCTAAGATTCTTAAGGTCTTAGATTGGAACCGGAATATAATTAGAAGAATTAAAAAGAATTTGAGCAATGTTTGAAAAAGAAGAAGAGAACTGAAGTTTTGAGAAACATTCTCCGATTAAAAGTAAGATTAGCTCATTCCTTTCCCAGCAGGATTTGTTAGATTTACAGCAGGCTAAATTATCATCCAGTCATGATCCAATATACAGCTATGACGAGATGATAACTTTATTTTATATGGCCCAATATCAAGTCTGTTGTATACTTCTACTTGGATTCTCCAACATTGGAAGACTCTGGCTAACTTTAGACCAATATTGGAGATCAGGAGTAAGCCAATCTTGTTCCCAATAGTCTAGTAGTCATAATTCTAAGACCTACCTTACTGTGCATTGATGTTGGAGTAAAAATAAAAAATGTCTGATAACTTATTCTTGTAGAGATCAATGAGAAGAGCATTTGTGTAAATTTTTAATATTTCAGCAAACATTGACAGTCAATTTTGACATTATCACCTTTTCTTCATTTTTATTTTTATGCTACATGAAAATATATTATTTAAACTCAGATGAAAATGGTTTGTTCTTTATTTCAGTCGATGTATTTGGAATGAACAATATCAGAGCTAAACTTTAAGATATTTTTAAGACAAATGAATATCAAAGTTATGTTAAAATTATAAAACATTTATGACGACTATGCCGATATAATAAATAATATGTTGTGCAATTGGTACATATATCAGTGGTATTATGTAACAAAATAGGCATAGGTCGATAGACATATAATATAAGACAGTGACTGTTTTCACTCTTCGAAATGGATTACGAGTTGAAAGGTTGACGCCAGGAATAAATTGCCATGAGTTGTGCACCCAAGTTATATATCTGAAGAGCTACAAAGAAAGAGTGAGAGAGAGAGAGAAAAGAGAAAACTAGAGAGGAAGGGTTGCCCGTATATAACAGCTAGATATTTTTTCCCTTGACTAAGTGGGTGCTCCATCTTGTGTGTTGAAAAGGTTACAGTTTCAAACAAGAACTTCCAAGAGAGAATTTAACGAGACTTGTCTCAGTAATGTCATTTATGCAATATTCAACCCTTTAATGACAGTCATATTATGATGTAAAATTCCCTAGGGTTCATGTCGTGGTTTATTCACAACAATTTTATTTGCAATTTTTTATTTTATTTTTGTCTAAAAATTATTCTAGGATCTTTAAATGTTCAATAAGGTTAGAAAAGAAAGAAATATATTTAAATGATTTAAGAGTAAAAATTCACTAGATTGGGGTAAAAAAAATATGTGGAACGACTCGAGATCACTTTAAAATATTTAAGTAAATTTTTTTTCCTATTTTCAATTAGAAATTTTTTTAGTGGTTTTAAAATAATTTGAAGTAAAAGTTTATTTGGGGTAAAAAATTACTTCCAACAAGCTTAATTAATAGAATAAAACTACATTAAGAAGATAAAAAAATTTCTTCAGCGTGAATTCTAGAAAAAATTTTACCTAGAATTTTGAATCTAGTGTAGAGTAAAAATTGTAGGGTAAAAACTTCTCTCAGGAAGCTAAAAAACTACGTTTTCACGACTGAAAATTACTCTAAAATATTTAATATAGATTTTCTTAAAGTAAGTTGATTTAAAAAACAAGAATTTCAAAGATCTAAATCTTTTTAGCGTAAAAATCAATGTATTTGGGGTAAAAACTACTCCAAAATGTATCTAATCATTTCTCTCATAAAATATTTAATCATATTTTCCAATAAATGAAAGTTTCTACCTCTCATGAAAGACTGATGTAATTTAAAAAAAGCTATTCTTTTTTAAAAATAATTATAATCTGATACAAGTTGTGATTGATCACACTTTTAACACTAGATAATTAACAATATAAATGAATTTAATTACCATTAGAACATCACGATAGAATGTGTAATCGTGAATGGGATGGTAAAGGAAAACGAACGAGTCATAGAACGGTAGACTGAAACACGATAGAAGTAAAAAAAAAAGATGTACGCAGAAAAGGAGCAGAATAAAGGAACGAAGAGGAGCAACATCGTGCTGTTTTTCTTTTCATCCTGTGTAACTCACTGCAGCGGGCATTCACCTTTTCTCATTATCCATCACTCTATTTCTCGTCTATTTTTCTTCCTCCTTCTTGTCTCTCTCTCTCTCTTTTACTATCTTTCGTTCACTCTTTAGCCTTCTAGACACATCATAGATAAACTCCACTATTAAGAATATTTAATATCCATTTCTCGCTTTTACTATAGACATGTTTCAAACATTTTAATCATTATCAAATTGAATTATAATAAAAGATACATACTACATGTTACATTAATAACTTCCTCTAGTTTATTCAAAAGTAGTTTTCAAAAATTTTTGCATTTTTTTTTTGTTGTAACAACTTTTACCAGGTATAATTTTCTAAAAAATTACACTAATTAAAATCATGATATATTTTATGTTTAAATTGAAAATTGAAATAAAATGCAATTACTGTTGTAAAGGCTCCAAAAACGTCCCTAGATTGTTAAAAATAACTGGACATTATAAAATTTTGAGGTTTTCACCAACAAAGTTCGATTCTCAATTATCAATTCAGGGTCGTTAATTGAATTTCATATGAAGCAAAAAAAAAAACCTATAACAGATGTTAAATAAATAAAAATGAAAATGAATAAATAAATAAAACCATGAATTTTTCTTTTTACAGCTCGAGGCAACATAAAGATCCCACGTTCGATTGTCCAGCATGGATAAACACACGTATACACATATAAGTGCAACGACCCTGCTGGAGCAATTATTCTCGTTAACGGAAAGCCGGAAAATAGGATAGAAACGAAAGAGTGAACAATACAAGAGACCTTTAGTTATAGTAGTTGGTATAACTGACGATATAATGTGGCTTCGATGATGCTCAAAAAAAACTTCCTACTTTTACCCCTCTCTTTTATGTTTAACGTTTATCAACTACGTTCCTGTCTAATACCTATACGCTTACACTTCTGATTTCATCTCATCCGGCAGTACTTGGATTCATTTTTATCTCGCTATATCATTACTGACTGTCAAAATAATGGTTTCTTCTCGACATTTGCATTTAATGAGTAAAAAAAAATCCTTCATGTTTTTTCTATTTAATTAAAGATAGAAAATAATTTTTTGCAATAATTATTTAGAATAAAAGCTTTAGATCAAAATCATTCCAAAAAATTTTTTACCTACTTAAAAATATCCTACTTAATTTTACCCTGAAAATGATTTACCCTGTAAATAGGAGAATTTACCTTGAATAACTGTACAAAATAGAAAGAAATATTTTAATATTTTATAGGGTAAATTTTATTTAAGGTAAAATAGTCTCTCATAGTTAAAGAATTTTACGCTAATTTACCCTTCAAATAGAAAAATAACCCTCAAAAAAATCTACATGATGGAAAATAATATTCCAATATTCCGTGGAGTAAATTTAGTGAACTTCCCTTAAAGTAAAATAGACTTTCACAATTTTACCTTTTAAAAAGTTCACCTTGTAAAGAAAAAAAATGTACCTTAAAGAAATTTCAATAATGGAGAGGAAAATTCCAATATTCTATAGGGTAAATTTTATTTGGAGTAAAATGGTTCCTTAAAGGTAAGAATTTTTACCCCGATTGCACTAAATAGCAGGCTAGTTTCCACCTTCATTTTTCTTGTATGCAAAAAAGTTATTTTTAGATATTCAACAAATAAGAAAATTTTTTTTACCTTTCAGAAGTATAAATAAATATTGTTTTGCTGTTTGATATTTCCCTATTTGTTATAATTATTAATAATTATAGTTCATACAGGACTTTTAGATAGTGATAATAAAGTTTTATCATTTTCATTTTGTTATGTAAAAATATTCAATGATTATAAATAAATAATTTTATATATTAGAAAAATTGTCACCAGTTGTTATTTACTTGCTTACATGTATACTCAACAAACTATTACGGGACGATTCGTCCGAGCATTCACCTTCAATTTCCCGTTATTTACGTCTTCGTTTTCTCTATCTTTCTCTTGATTATTTTTTTCATATATCCTTGAATTGCTTATCATTAAGGATATCGTGAGAAATAATTCAAAAATTACCATATCGAGTTATCGAATTGAACAAAAAAAAATCCAATTGAATAAACACCATAATTAATAAAACTGTAATATTAAAAATTTTAATTATTATCAATATAAATCAGTATTAATATTATGATTTTAATGCAAATGCACTTGTTTAGTAATAATAAACATAAAAATAATAAAATTAAAATTTTATTTCCTTTATTCCTGTTCATTAACAGAAAATTATTATTTTTACAGCAGCATGCAATTTGTTTTTCAATGATTTATTGAAAATAAAATTAATTAAGATTGATTTTTAAAATTAAACAAACGCTTAAATCAATGATTAAATAATGATCTAACAGTACAATAAAATATATTCCCTATTAGTGATTTATTTATGCTCGAAATAACGATAAATTAAGTTTATTGTTGAAGCAATTACAATAAATGGCTCAACTTTCTCCAATGTTTTATATATACATACTCAGTAATGTCTATTTTTTTACTTTCTCGCACTAGATGGAGGTATAGAGAACGGGCATGAATATCCAATGAAAGACTATCCATCGTCACAAATAAAGTTACAGATCTTGAAAGAAAGATAGATCGTATCGATTTTAACTCTTTTTTTTTCAGAAAGAGAGAGAGTTTGAACATGATGCCTAGTATTATATGCATTAGACGATTGTAACCTCTAGCATTTCCCATAGATTATTAAATCTAATTCGTGGTGTGCCACACCCTTATGCTTCTGTTGTTAATACTATCGCCGAATCACTGTTCACGTAATACTTTCATGGATCTCTAATAGGCTAGAATATATGTAACATTTACGTTCTGTTTCTTATATCAATATCTACACTCATGGAAATTAAGAATCTTAATAATTAAAATAAATCATCAAGTATTTGTACTAATACTTCTATTTAAAATTAAAATAATTTTTAAAAAAGTTAGAATAAAGTAAAATATAAGAAGCATCAAGCCCTTTGCATAATTGAGTGGAATGGGAGTAGAGCTAAATATTACGGATACGCATGCGCATAAAACAATTTCTCTATAGACATGTCTGTACGCATGCGCAGCCGTAATGTTTAGTCCTATTACCATTGCGACTAATTATGGAAGGACCTTTACAGAGGGTAAATAGAGGCATTAAGATGAAGCTGTTTCAAGATAATAGGTAAGTACTACAGATGTATATTTAATAATCCTTTTTTGATTTCCTATTTTGAAGTAAATTTTTCGAAATATTTTCCGAATTTAGGATTTAATTCTAGAACGCTTAGAAACATACATTGGATGCTCTCATTAATTTGTTTAGTTACACTTATTTATTATTCATTTATCTTAGTGAGATTTAATGAAATAAATTTCGTACATGAAATATTAATAAAGAAAGAATTGAATGTGAAGGATGTAGAGTTTTATTATTGAAACAACTAACTGATGATGAAAGAAACAAAGCATCTAGACAAAGTATGTATGATTTCACAGAGCACGCAATAAGATGATGAGTGAAGTGAGGAATATAAGTGAACAAAGACTGAATTCCGATGTATATCTGAATGAATACTCTAATGAAATGACTACGTGAATATAGAAGAAGTTAATTTATGTAATAAATATAACAAAAAGATATAATTTTAAGAATGTGAATATTTCTTTAACTAACTTAAAAACAAAGCATTCATAAAATGTGCCATAATAGTCACTACTTTCTAATATAAAAATAATAATAAATAAATGAATGAATTTTATTATTAAAATGTGTTAAAATAATTTTTAATTTATTTAATAATTTAAAATAATTATATAATTATAAATGTGAAGAGTTGATAAATGTATTTATTTTTATTCATAAATTTATTAGGCAAATTTAGATTTTCTTAAGCATGAAAACAGACGTGAAAATGTGCTAAAATAACACAGCTAATATTGCAATGCGGAACAAGTTTATTCTTGGTATTCTTACAGCTTCTAGTGGCAGTTGATTCAACTTTGCGACAAACTGACTGAGTGCTGAGAGCCAAACGAAAATGTAATGAGATTTCGTAGACGTACTAAAATGTATATTCTCGACATTTATTACATATTACTACTAATTATCGTAAGTATTTATATCATATGTCAAATAGACTAATTTATTTAATAAATTATCAAAGAATTCCTACAAAATAATAAATTAAATTCATTTATACTCACTATTATTATTTACCAAAAAATCTCATCCAATTTATTATTTTTTTAAAAGTTAAACGATAATTTTTTTTTAAACAATGAATATTGTAAAAAATGAATAAACAATTAAATCACTGTGGAAGGTTTATGTAGAACTTTAAATGAACTTTTGAGTAAAAAGAAAGTAATGAAGGCTAAAAAAAATATAAAAATTTCATTTGATTACTTGTTAAAAAGTTATTAACAATTATACGTGAATGGGTGCGTTTACATGAACATCTGAAGCTCTGAAATTAATATAAGATTTCATTTTTTTTATTCCCGTATTGTAATTTAGTACTAATAGGATAATGGGAAAGGATCAATTAATATCATTAATAATAAAATACATATATATGTATATGAAGGATAATTTTATTATAACCTTTTAGACACAAATCCAGTACACGACTGACTTAAAAACTAAGGACCCAAAGAAAAGTGCATAGCACAAAGAATAGGTCTATATGTCTTATTTAAATAAAATATTATTTCGATGCTATCGGGTAATTCTCATTAACACTATAAAGTGTTTAATAAACAAAAACAGGGAGTAAATTCTAACTTTGGGAGGAGGTATGAGAAAAAATTAATTTATCTTGTATATATTCCAACATTCTGTAATTTTTTTCGTAAATTCGCCCTAAAAACGAAGAAGAAAAAAAGAAACACTAAGAAATGGTGATTTTTCGATTTTCTAGAGCCAAAAAACGAGAAGACCGCGATAGTATAAAATTACCGTTTAAATAAATGAGAAAAGTCTAACGTTATTGCCTTCTAACTTACACAATATATAAATATAATATGTAATAGGTAGGCTTGGCATCGGAACAAAGAGAACATATCAGCATTAGCAATAAACAAAAGCAGAAGAAATGAAAAGAAAGAAAGAACCTGTAACCTCTTTCCAAAAAAAAAAAAAAAAGAGAAAACAAAATATCAATAACTTTCCCACATCGATATACATAATTGCTCTTTCTCTTTCTTTTCTTTCTTCGTAGTGCCTTTGGACACTAAGTAATGTTGAATAACGTATGTTTTCTCAAGTTACAGACTCTCTTCCGCGTTCGCGCAATCGTGGTAAAGCCAAATGGCGGGGAGGTATATTCGATTGTGTATGCATGACTCGCTTTAAAGACTCGCCCGTAACACGCTTGTGTGTCGCCTCGATTACATAACTTAACTCTGTGCGCGCCGTCTTGTCGCATAGTAAAAGAACAGGCCACTGCACTCAACTTACGCATGTCTTCAATTTCCTCAAATACTTTTTACACATCAATACATTTCATTTGTATTCATAAATAATTATCTAATCTTACAATCATTTCCTTTATTATTGTCTTTAAATATTTTTAATAATAAATCACATTTTAAATTAATTAAAAGAATTTTTTTTTTCTAAACAATTAATTATTTACTTGATAACTACTTTATATTTTTTTTACACTTTCTTTTCTCATAAATAAATAAATAATTAGAGTTGTTGTTATTGAAATAAAAGTAGAATAATAAAAAAAAATAATAATATGAAATTCGATAAATAATGTGTTAATGAAATTAATAAATTAATTAAAACTATTACTATGTTAATATTTATGTTTCGTTTAATATTTATAAATAACACAGTTCGGCATTAGTATTTTTTGTCGCGGTATTATAGGGCAAAATTATTAATTACTTCTGTGATGGATAATTTAGGAAAAAAAAAAAATCAATTACTGAATAATTACTAATATAGAAAATTCAATAAGCAGTTACAGTATTAATATATAATTTTATTTTTAAAATTATCAATTGATAAAGTAATTTGTAATTTAATAAATCCAATCATTATATATCCAAGTGTTTAGGAACTTAAAGTGTTTATAATGTTAAACATCATTAACGAACTATGGTAATTTTGTAGACAACTTTTAAACGCTTCTTGCTGTTTACCAAAATGCTATAATTTGTTTATGGCGTTCAACATTGTAAACACTTAGGTATTCAATTATTAAACACTTTAAGTGATTTATCACTAAACACACATCATTTTTTATTGATCAAAATACTAGGAGTAAAAAAACGTATTTAAAGTCTCTAAAATAAAGCATATGTTACGCATATTGACACCTTTAAAAAACAAAAATTCATAGTACTGTGTTAAATAGAAGTAGAAAAAATATTTCTACACATAATCTATAAAATCAACTTCAGCAACATTCTATGCATCTAATGAATTATTTAAAGGAGATATTTGATATTTTTTTCTCGATATAAAAAAAAAATAAATAAATAAATAGCATTTAAATTAAAATTAATGAGCAGTAGGAAAACGATCAAGGTACCTGTTTCTCCCGCGCAAAACTTTCACTCACTTGACTTAAAAGAGATTCGCGACAACTTCTCTCTTTCTTTTTCTTCGTTATTCTCTCATTAAACGAACAATTTCACTTAACCCAACAAAAATTATTGCTTCTGATACTAATGAATATACTGACAACACTAACACACCATTTCTCCTACATTTTCTCTATAAATATTTTTAATTTTACTATTAATTATATAATGAAAATAATAATTAATTTATTAACATACTTCATAGTTATTCTGAACATTGGATAATATATAAGATATATTTATTCTGTTAATATATTGCATATTTAATCGTTCAATGTCTATGCATGAATCTAAAAATTCCATAACTGCTGATAAAATTTTACAAATTCTCCAACATTTCTTTCTTTCTATCTCTAAATGTATGTAAATATTTAATTGTGACTTTAAATAAAATCTTAAAAATACTTCACACAAGTTGGTAGTAAGTTAATGGAATTGAGATCCTTATAAAGAATTTCAACTGCATACCAGCATATCAAATATCAATACTGCATCTGTTTTTTTTATTTTATTCTTTCTCTTTTAACTTCACTACATGTCTACGAGTAAGTAATATATGAGAGATATTTTTGAATAAAATTTATAGATAAAGAAATTTCGATATAAAATATGTGGGGGGGGGGGGGGAATTACATTACACATTTTTAGATAATAATTATTATTTTAAAATACACGTGAAAGTAGGAAGATAAATTGTAGCCTGATAATTATAATTTAAAGCTTCATCTTACTATGCATTAATTGTAAAGTTTAAATAAAAATTTAAGGGTTAATTTTCTGATGCACCTTGGGAGTGCTGTACTTTTTTACCTGTTCAAGATAGACGAATGGTCTTCATGACATTTTTTATAGAAAATTCGATTCTCTACAAAAAAAGTCTCTACATTTTTTATCGTATTTACTACGGTTTTCGCTATGTAAGCGGGGAAAGGTCAGAAAAGGAATATTACAAAACTTAAATATTTGATAAATGATAGTTACAATGATTTGCATGTTAAATGTTGAAAATTTGCACATATTCTCGTCTCAGTGAGTCAGTATATGAACAAATGATTGCATTAAAAATTACTATCTCCAATGTTTTAGTAAATTTGATAAAATACAGTTTAAAAAACTGTTAGGTCATTGTAAATTTCATTTGTTTTTCTTCGCTTGTTTTAATTTGGCCTTATTTTGTCTTTTATAAATTATGTATATAGTTAAATGTATAATTTAAGATTTAAATGTAACAACAATTTCTAAAAGTCTAAATGGCGTAGCGGCAACGTATTGGACTTGAGATTCTAAGGGTCGCAAGTTCGAATCCAAATAAAATAAAAAATATTTTGTGTCACTTTTCTTAATATTCTTCTCCATGAATTCATGAGCATGGTCTTTATGATGAATGTAAGTGGAAGAAATAGCACAATTAAAAGAGAATAGTAGGTTGAATGAATATAAATCTTGAGAAAAAGCCATGCAATGAAACAAATAAGCGAATAAGGATAATAATTTCGTTATTTGTATTGACTATTGCTATTTTTCATTATATTTCATTTTTTAAATTATTTATTAATTTTTTATTAAATGTAGTTCTACATTTAATTCATGTATTTGTACATAATAAATAAATGTACTAATCATAGATTTATTTAACCTTAATTTGTCAGTTCAAAGGACAAAAATAGACGAAAAAAAGATCTGTTATTCTGTTTATTATTGAAAATCGCGGAGAAAAATAGACTTAAATATTCCATGGTATCAGGAATAAAACAGGAGTATTTCAGGACCAATTCAGTCTTCATCAAAGAGTCGTAAAACAGATGAAATTTTTCAACTCGAGATATATTTTCTCTCAACTTAATTGCGTCATAAACAATATACAATTGTAAAAAAAGACATTTATAATTATTTACAATAATATTTTGTTGTTTTTTAATAATTATGTTGTTCTTTTTTACCTGTTTAAGGCAGACAAATGCTCCTGCAGACTTTTTTTATGATGAAAGTAGATCGTAATTCTTTATTACATAAATTAATATCATAATATTCATTTTAATTGAAACTATCACTTAAAATTGAATCATCAAAGCATGTTTTTATTGATCTCTCTAAATCACTTACACCCACAAATTAATTCTATTGTGAGATTAGGTAACAATTCCCGACCTATCTCTCCATTTAAAGCAACAGAATAACACCATGAGGGGAATCGAGAGGGGAGTAAAGGGGAACTGAAACGGTTGAAAAGCGTCGACCCTCAAACCAGCTGTTAGTTTCAAGGTAAGGTCGAGGTCTCTCTTTCTCTCCTCTCTTTTTGTATTTTTCACTGACCCTCTCTCTTTCTCTCTTACATTCTCTCATAGTCCCACGTGTTTGTAAATACTACGTACGTGCGTGTGCAATACAATCACGACACTTTTGTCTGCATTTTAATACACTTTTACTGAATAACTAACGTTTAAAATAAAATTCTCACTCCGTCACTGGCACTATTTTTTATTTATTTACACTGATGTATTGTTAAAGAATGAAAAATAAAAACAATGGATACAATACTATTAATTGGTTGTTAAAAATTGATGTAATTAAATAAATTAAAGAAAAATGATGAGAGTATTTTTTAAGAGCTTACAAGCTTGAAATAAACTTGATTCAAATAAAATAATTGGTAACATCGAAAAGATACTTAGAATAAAAAGTTTTAATGATGTTTGCCATTTTAATTATTTAAATAAAATTAAATAAATAATTTCTAAGAGAAAAAAAAAAAAAAACGTTTTAAACAAAAAATGAATTTTTAAAGAGAAAAAAAAATGCATTAAAAAGTAAGTAATGATAATAATAATAGTGATAATGAAAGCTGATGATAAATTTAATTGGAATAATAAATCTTATTCAATTTATTTCCAGTACACTTGTGTTATTTTTATTTTATTCAACTCGATACTTATGCAACAGTACTGAAGCACATAACATATCCGTATAAATGGATATATGTATACAAATTACACTGACTGTACTTCAATAGTCGAAAGAGTATATATACGTGAATGTTTTATCTTTCTTCAGTGTGCATAGAAACAGAAATGCATCATGCATGTAAGTATATACATATATAAATCTATCCCTGTACATATATGTATATTATTATTTTTCTATATCACTCAAGTACATCTATATGTAAAATTCATTTATTTTATTACTTCTAATAAATCATTAAAAATTAAAAAAAAAGTTATGAATAAATTCAATAATAAATTTTTTCATCAATTAATTCTTTGAAATTAATTAAAGTAATTGTTTATCAATCTAAAATCACTGTCAAAATTTTCAATACCTCCTTTTATTAGAGAAAAGTCATCAAATATGGAAAACCATTTTTTTTTTTTTTGGGATATAAAAAAAAAACTGTATATTAATTAAATCAGTTTAATGTTTTCACTAATCAGTCATACATTTATATGTAATAATTAACAGCCTTTAATCAAATATATTAGTTATCAAATTAAAATCTAACAAAAAAAAAAACAAAATCACAAATTGAGAAATGAAGGTATTCCATATTTGGTGACTTTCATCTAACACTTATTTTAATAAACTCCTAAATTGCTGTTAAGGTAGTCATTCTCTGAGAGGTTGCATTAAAATTCATTATGGCCTAGCTAAATAGAATTATTTATATATGAAAAAAAATATCCAAACTTTCGTGTAATTATATCAGTAATATTCAATAATATCTATAAAGTATTATTAATCATTATTTTTCTACAATTTGAAACAATTCTTTATACGGATCTGTACCAATACATCGACATTACTTATATGTATGTACCACCATATTACTATTCTAACATTTGTTGTCGAATAATTCATTTTAATAATTTTCTGTTCAATAACTGAACGTCAAAATTGTATGAAATTTCACTGAAGCATTCATTACATATTCATTGATTTTCGGATTTTTTTTAAACGTAATCGTAAATTCCATTTTTGGAATATTTATTGAAAAACTATCACGAGTTACCTTCTACCATTAGACTGCATGGTAAAATCGCAATCTTTCATTCCAAATATATTCATTTCGAGACATCAGATCTTTTTTGTTCAAAGGAAAAACATGTTCATTTTTTGTTATTCTATAAAAATAATACAGTTTAAAAAAATTGTAAGTAATCACTCTCACAGGATAACTACCTAAAGTTGAAAAAAATGTAGAAATAATTTTAAGAATGATTATTAAATTTAAAAAAAATAAATAAATAATATAGACCTATTTTAAAGACTTCCGATCACTTCCGGCATCTAGAAATGATCTCTCCCGTCGCTAAATCATCTCAAGTCTAAGTATACTCATAAGCAATCATTCTTATTCTACATATTTATAAGTCTCATATTCTAGCTTGCTTCAAAGTCATTTACATTGATAATGAATTTTTTTATTTTACATTCATTTATTTATACACATGTATACACATAAATGACAGTAAACTATATGTATAAATATATATTTAAATTTATATGTACATGTATATAATACCATTATACACATTGGTATCATCGTTTTATCCGATGATATACCATATCCCGAGTTCATTGCTCTTTAAGTATAGAAGAACGAAACACGATGATAGAAGAGACACGAACAAACCGCGAGAAAAATGAAAAATAAATAAATAAAATATGTAAGATCACATAGGACAAGTAAAATAAAATACATCCGAAAATAAATAATTAATAAATAAATAACCAAATATTAACAATAATTAATAAATTTAATTAATAATGATTTTTTTATAACAAACAAAAATAATAATTTATTATTAAAATTATTAAGTGATGAATGAAAATTTTATTTTTAATTAACATGAAAAAAAAATAAGTGTAAATATGAGAAGAAAGAAAGGAAGAATTCTAGAGGTTGAAGAATAATAAACTGTAGATGATAAATAAAATATGAAATAATTTTCTTTATTAAAAGAAAAAAAGGGTTAGAAAATGTGTATTTTCTAGACGTGAAGAAATTACGAAGGTAATGAAATAAAAAATAGGGCTTTTTTATTTTTTTTATTAAATAATTGATAAAAAAGAGAAATAGGAAAATAAGTACAAGTCTAAGCCATTGGGTGCAATGTACTTAAATAGGTTGGGTTAGATATAGTAGTGTAGTTATATACACACCAGCTATATACACCACATTACTTATTCTATACTAATAGCAAATATAAAAACCCTGGTCAGTAAGTATTTAGAAATAAATGAAGATTTTCTTTTAGTTTTTACTCATTATTGTAAATTACTCTCTTCTTTATATTCAATAAATGATATTTATGTAATGTAAAATATTTTTATAGAAAAGATAAAAGATTAAATAATTAATTTTGATAATTATTATAGGGTGTAGTGTTATTGTTAATTTTTTTTTTTTATTTATTTATTTCTACTATTTTTCCACCTAAATGTACATATAATTTTATAACAATTAAATAGCTGCGGTGTTCTTTTGTGACAAGGACATGCACGCAAGTGTGACCATGACAATGAAATGCAGGTTCACACTTGCAATACACTTTCACACACGCCAAGAATTTACGACTTACGACATGACAACAGTCATCAATGATTCTTCGAGACAGTAAAATCTACCATAAGAAAAAATTCATCATTGATTTTTACTTAAAAATTTAATTACTTTTTGATTAAAAATAATTATTATAATTACTTAATTGTTTAAGTAAGTTTCATAGAAATCATAAAGGATACTGATTAAAGAGATTTATGACTGTTAAAAAACGATTTTTTAATTATTCATGTTATCAATGTTTCATTAACTGTTAATAAATATTTTATAATAATAAAAAAGTCTTAGTTGTAAACAAATAAGTGGTTTTATAATAAATAAATCTTATTTTATCGTAAAGAAATATTTTTTAACAGTTAAATAATATTTTTTAACAATTAATAAACCAAATTATAAATCAAAATACTTTTAACATATACTGAAAATCTCAAAGTTAGAAGTGCATTGAAATAAAACACTACCATTTACAGTGTGCACACTGGTAAAATTCAAGTGTTTATTAATAAAAAGCTCAAAAAGTATAATAATAAAAACACTTAAGTGTTTAAAATGTTGAACCCTATAAACAAACTATAGCACTTTGGTTATAGTTTGTCTATAGTGTTTATCATTGTAAACACTTGAAATGTTTCGTTTCTAAACACTTAGATTTACAGTGTATTTACCGACCTTTCTCAATACTATTGATTTATTCAAATAAATGAATACTAAAATATTATCAAGTTTCTTGTTTATAAATTGATAAAAAAAAATTAAAACACAATTAAAATTGCTAACAGAAGCGCATATTTGCTACATCAATTGAAAAAAAAAAGGAAAGAGAATTTAACCGAAATCACGATATAAATCGCACATCCCAAAATCCGAAATTTAAATATAAAACGATCGGTCAAGGTCCATAGATTTTGGGGATTTATTCCTATCAGACGTTCCACGTGTCAAAAATAAAGACACCATTGCTTTAATGTCATTTAAATTTTGTCCTAATGCATGAGATATGTATATTTTCTATCCCCACGTCTAGACATACAAATATATCGTACAGATATTTTCATTTTTTCCCCAATTTGCACAACCTTGAGGCTCTCAATTTTTCTCTCTCTCTCTCTCTTTCTCTTTTTTTTTTTTTTTTTTATTTTGCTTTACATTCAGTATCGATTCACTTGTATCCATGTAGAGGCGATAATGATCGTTTTATGAATTATTCATATTTTTGTTAAAAAATGAAATAAAGAGAATATCATGGTGAGAATTTGATCATTGATATACGTTAATTTTTAATCATATAAATTTTTTTTGTTGTCTCAACAATATTAAGATATCAGTTAGAATAAATTACTTTAATAATCCGTAAAGCAACAAACGATAATTATTGACAATAATTTTTTTCAAAATCACTTGTTTTTAAATTTCTTTTATTTATTTATTTATTTTATTTAAAAATTTACACAGGCCCAACAGCAAAGCCAGACTAGGAACACAGAAAAGTAATAATAATACAGGCATGAAAAATATACTTTTTTATTTAATAAATAATAAAATTGAAAATAAAAATTAGATAAATTAAATATTTTGTGATGCTTAAGGTAGTTGACTCGCTCCAGGCCGTATCAAAAAAAAAAAGACCCAGGGCTCTTTGAAATAAAATTAATTTTTTTTTTATGAAATATACACACTTGCTTTCTGCATTTTAAATTAATTTGTCTTTTATTATTCCGAAAACACAGAAAAAGATTCAAAAAAGAAGGTTAAGGCCTATTTTATAAGAAAGTTCCGGTTAAAATGATTATTTAATCGAAACTACCTTAAGTTTAAGCGAGAATATCTTTTAAACGATATTGAAATTCGGCTTGAATTTTGTCATAAATTCACTGTAAATTTTAGTGTCTTATTTCAAAAAATTAAAATTGTTTTAATATGACGTCACTTATTTAATTAACATTATCTCGATTTTAAAACGTTTTTGAGTGTTTTAAAATAAGACATTAAAAATTACAATGTAATTATTACACATATTTACGTACTGTGTTAATTTTTTGAACGATTTAAATTAATTTTTTTTATATTTTCGTGATGTAAATAATTACAAAAATTAAGCTATTTACACTGCAAATCCCGAAATATTGAAGTGTTTAGTAATAAAACGTTTAAAGTATTTACAATGTTGAACACCATAAACAAACTATAGCGTTTTGGTAAACGGCAAGAAGCGTTTGAAAGTCGTCTACAAAATTACTATAGTTTGTTCATGGTGTTTAGCATTGCAAACGCTTGGATTTGCAGTGTACAGACAATGGTTCAAAGAATGATTTTGCAAAATTTGAAATAAATTGATCGACGGAAATTTTTCATAACAACTACCTTAAGGATGTAGGATCGCGACTAATAGTATAGTATAAAGAAAACCTATGTTAAATTTTAATGTGAATATAAATGAAAAGATTTAATATTAAATAAAACTTGACAATTCGACTTGATTAATTACAGAATTATAAAACTTTTCATCGTTTTGTTTACAAGATATCTGAATTTATTCGTGCC
Organism: Chelonus formosanus; assembly: GCA_028641665.1. NCBI lineage: Eukaryota > Metazoa > Arthropoda > Insecta > Hymenoptera > Braconidae > Chelonus > Chelonus formosanus. The sequence goes on from CM054000.1 coordinate 4,430,423, forward strand.
ATTAGATTTCGTGTTTAACCTAACTTTTAACTAAACTTTATACATTCACAACCATTTTGGTTGCGCGCGCTTTGCACACGCATTACTATCATTTATGTGAACATTTCAAAATTATAAATCAAACTATTATCTACTCCTTCATTTACCACAAAATATCACTATAGATCAAATTTATTGATAAAGTGAACTTGATTTTTTTGAATCATTGTTTATCACCTTTGAAATTTTTGTAGATTAATCTTTAAATCCGCTTAATGATTGAATAACTTTAAAAGAACAGAGAAAGAAAAAAAGATAAACGTGAATATGTAATAATTTATCAGACATCACAACTAAGTTGTCCAGCTTCTAGTAATTAATTAATTACCACATTATTAATTTAATGATTTTACTTGCGCATATAATTTACAGTACAATTTTTGTGGTGTAATCATTATGAATAATATATATCTATATATCTAGGCAAAGTTTGAGCTCTTGAGATTTTATTTGGATTAAATCTTGGTTGCCTTTCACTTGACTCAACTCGATTCAGTTTAATTCGACTCAATACTACTCTCCCGGACACATATTTTCTACACCACGTGGCCTCAAAGTTGTTCACTCTTGTTACAACTAGCAAGCAATTGCTCTCAATACCCCATTTTACATAATACTTCAACATATAATTATTGTTATTTGTTATGGCTCATAAACTTCTTTTATCATACCATTTATGTGTACTTTGTATAAGCATAATTTTTTTTGTCATTTTCCGGGTTGAAAAAAAATTTTACAAGTCTTTGTTGTATTGATATTATCAAAAAATTATTAATTGTTTCAATTAAATATTCCTAGATGATCAGATAATTATTTTAAAAAAAGGAGAAAAAAAAAATGATAAAAATAATAAGGAAATAATGATGAAGTAAAACGAGTGTAATTTTTCAAAGCCTACACAAAATATCCAAAGTCTAAATCGATGTGGCGTGAACAAAGCAGTCGTTAGAGGAGTGTTACAAAAGTCTCAAGTGAGAGTGAAATGTCAGATTGTAAAGGAGACGAGTGCTAGCTGAGAAAAAGGAAAAGGGCAGTGAAAGTGAAGAATATAAAGAAAAATAATTTTTTTTTTTTGCTACTTAAATGATAAAGCACTTTTACGAGTACTAATTTATCTTTTGATGTAAACAGAAAAATTAATTGGACCCTCTTTATAGTCTAATAGTTACAATTTTAAACCCTATTTCACTAAGTGATGATTTTAGAATAAAAATAAAAAATTTTTTATAGTAAATTTCTAAAGGATTTAACAAAAATTACCTTGTTGCCATAAACAAACTATAGATTTTTCACACACTATAAACTGTGTAAACAGTGATTACAAATCATGCATAGTTTGTTAATAGACATTTTACATTGAACGCATATTACGCGTGTTATTTTAACACGTTTGTAAAATCGTGGGATTTGCAGTGTACTTGACTGAGGTACGTGTTATTAATATCCCGCCTACATAACCTCGTCAATAATATCTCAGACAACCCTTGAATAATCAAGTAAACTTAACAAATATTACTAGAATTCTAGTGAATTTTTATTTGCAGCACTGTGAAATAGTTTTTCATATCATTTGATGAATAGTATTAAAAGTCCATCAGAAACAATTTAAGATTTTTTACTTTGTTTCTTAATCACTTTTTTATGTTGTAGAGTAAAAATAACTGGGCAAACAAAAATAATAAGAGCCTTATTAGTTAACTATTCAAGTAAACTCATTCTAGAAACAATACGAGAATTCTAGTAGAATTTTATTGCTAGTATGTGACTGTTTCTCATACTTTCTGATAAACAATATTAGAATAACCAAGCTATGATAATGTCATATAAGGTGGATGACCCAAATAAAACTTATGTCCTAATAAGGCCTTTCTTTTTTTTTAATTTCCCGCTTCACAGTGTGATTTTTGTTTCTAAGGCAATTTTGTTTCATTTATGACAAAATTTAATAAATAAATATAAGTATTTCAAATAACGAGTGCATTATTATTATAGATTTTAATATTAGATAATAAAAACATTAAGGTAGGCCTTGTTTAAGTCGCCAACTTTCCATAAAAATTTTCATTATTTCCAATAGTTTCAGATAGTCGAGGTAGCTAAAGCGTCAGTTAAGTTAGCTGCATGCGATGAGGGATCGTAGGTTCGAATCTCCTCAACAGAAAATATTTTTTTCGTCATGCCTGAGCGGAAAGTTCACTTTTCCATTGAAGAGGGGTTGAACTTTCCACTCAGGTATGACGAAAAATCATATTCAGCCCTAAGGAGGACAATTAAACAAGCTTAAACCACGTGTTTACCCCCCTTATCTTCGGCTTAGGTTGTAATTTTACACATGGTTTAAACTAGTCTACTTTTCCTCCCTAGGTGTGGAATATACTATTCTGAACATTATCGTAAATGATAAGTTACGTTAATGAAATATATTGTTGCTAATTTTACCAAGTTATTAATTTTTTCAATGTGTTGTTAAATAATTCGATAAAATTAGCGACAACATTTGTAACAATTACTTTCTAGTCAAATCCATGGCAAATTGTAGTGTTTTATTTCAATGCACTTAAAGGATTTTAATATGACGTCACCCATTTGATTAACATTGTAGTCACTTTTTAAACACTTCCAAGTGCATTCAAAGTTACTACAATGTTTATCAAATGGGTGACGTCATATTAAAACACTTTAAATGTTTCAAAGAAAAATACTAAAATTTATAGCGTGAGTATCTAATGACGAGACATTTCTATTAAATTTTGCTTGACTCAACAATTATCCATATAAGTGAAGAAAGTTCTAGTAAAGTTTTCTAGAATTCTATCAATATTGCCATGACTGTTTTCTCCGTGTATTTCTACACTCAAAAAAATAATGTTCAATTGAAGTAAAATTTACTATTAATTAACATAGAATTTTAACTATAAACATAAGATGTTAACTATAAATAAATCCTTTTTTCAGTGTAGATATTTTTTTGGAAGTTTTGCGCGATATCAATTTAATTTCTACACCATAAAAAAAAATCGTCATTTGACTTAAAAAAAAAAAATCTTAGTAAAATTAATAAATAATAAAAATTGTAAAAAAGAGACTAGAAAAAAAATTAAAAAAAGGATAAAGTAAAAAGAAGTAACGAACCTTGTTTGATGACGATACCAGAGGGGACTTGAATTAACGGCAAGGTGGCAGCACTTGAGGAATTAACGGAAATATTAGCCGGTGTACCAGGAGGTGGTGATGCGCTAGCACTACCAACTGATCCAGGATCACTGAATCCTTGTGTACTATTATCCTCCGGGCCATCGAAGAAACTAAGATTAAATTCACTTCCGGCATCAAATGACACTTCCGGTGTAAGTGTGTCCGGCGCTGGGGCACTACCCAAGCCCGCCGTTAACGATTGATCGATTTTGAAAACATCCATCGTTTAACGTCCATTTAGGCTTTCTCTTCACCATTCGCGATTTCACCCACGCACTAATTTTTTATTTTTTTATCGTAACTTTTATTTTTCTTTCCTACTTATCTTTTACGATTATTTGTTTCGTTTGTTTTTTGTCACAAATTTTTCAGCTCTGCAAATAAATAAAAATGAAAAAATAAATTTAAAAAAATAATAATTAACCTAAAAATATGATAAATAATAATTCATGGTTATAAATTATGTTAATAGACTTGACTTAAGGGGGCATTTTTATGAAATATATTTTAGTGTTCATATAATCCAACTTTTAATTCGTAAGGATTTTTTTTTTTCACTCATTTATTTATCTCTCGTGCAAAATAAAAGAAAAAAAAAAGGTAAAGAAATACATAAGGAGAGGAGTGAGAAAAAGTGAATGTCATTGCCGTAATCTTCGGACATTGACTTCAAGTCTTGTTTTTTTTTTTTTTGCTTTTTCACTGCTGTCCACCTTCTTGGTCATCATTTCGTTTTAATACAAAACTTTTCACTTTTTTTTTTTTTTTTTCGTTTTGACATAGTACAGTTCAAGGTTTAAAAAAAATGTCTATCAAATTTTCATGGCTTTAAAAATTATTTTTAAAGACAAATAAAAAAAAAAAATATTTATCTCAAAGCAACAAATTACTTAACTTTCTCTAGAAAACTATTTAGAATAATAATTAATACATTTCTATTAATAACTTATTGAAGAATTAATTTTTTTCTGGCAAAAATTAATGACATAATTTAAAAAAAAACACAATTTTTCTTTATTTATTTAAAATAATTATTATATAATGAGAATAAAATTAAATCAATTATAACAAGTTTAATAATAATCATAATAATAATTAACTTGTAATAAATTCTAAAAATATATCTATTGCAAATGTGAATTTGAGATAGTAATTTTGCGGTAAGTAAACGGTCATTTGTTACCGTGCAATGTTCAGAGCCACACGGTTCCGCGTTCCATCTACGTCACAAACACAGTGCGTTCACCTTGGCTATGAGTGGAACATTGTCAAAATCCTTTCGAATCTCCGCGTGTGTTGGATTTTAAATAAAACACAATTTATAAACCATGATAAAAATCTTAAAAAGTGACAGAACAAAAATTCACAATGATTCTTTTTTTTTCTTATTTCCCACTTTACCCCTTCTCTTATTCTTCACTTCATCGAAAAAAATTTTCATTTGAATTAAAAAATAATATGATGAATAAAATCCTCTCTATTATTTCAATTAAACGTAAATCTTCGTAATACAATTCTTTTTTTTTAATAAATATATATATTTCACGTATTATTGCTGTTATTATTATTATTATTATTATTATTATCAATCAATTGAAAAAAAAAATATATTGTGATGATAAAATTTAAATAAATGAATTTTTTATTTAATTAATTAAATAAACTTTTAATTTGATAAAAAAAATTCTATCAACATTCAATACATTTTTTAAGTTAATAAAAAAAAACGATCTATTAAATTACTTTAAAAAAAAATTATTATTATTATTAATATTTTAATATCAATATTAACTATACTTTTATTAAACAAAATGTATATAGTTTTATTTTTTATTTAATTAAAAATAAAAAATCCTGATTCTAATAATTATTTTCACTCTTTTGTTTTACATAAAGTAAAAAAGAAAATATTGTAATTAAAAAAAAGAGAGAGAAAAAAGAAAAATGATTACCTTTATGCAAATAACAATAAAATTCCTTCATTAATGAAAACCAACAAACTGAAGTTATTTTTTAATGTAAAAATAAATCAAACAATAATTTGATATTAATTTCAAAATATCACAAAAAATTGTTATCATTTACAGTGATCAATTAAATATTAGCAAACCAACACCATCATATAAACGACAAAATTGGTCAAAAATAGCATCATCTTGAGTAGTCCAACCAGTTTCAAGTATATTCATCGTATTATTATTATTAGTTCTCAACTTCATATCACTGTTACCGAATAAAAACAAATTAAACTAACCAAAAACATCCTAACAACAATATCCATGTCTCTACCTTCAAATTATTGTCTTTTATTCTTAACCAACATATCTATCACACTTTCAACATCAAAAATTACCAATCCCACGTGTCAGGTCAATTTTTTTTCATCTTCTTTTCACACTGTCACCACCACGACCATCACCACCACACCACCACCATCATCATCATCATCTTCAATTCAAAATAAAATTTTCCAAAAAATATTTTTGTTACCAAAAAAATAATCAACAAATTCAATAAATTAAAATAATCATAAATCTGACATTGTCACAATCTCGAACATAAATAATAACAATAACTCAACATAATTATAAGTACTTGAATGATAGTACCATTAATCGATAGTCAATAATCAATAACTGATGATAAAATCACTAATCATAATATATCAGTAATAACAATAATATCATGGTGTATCAATAAAATTAATCACATTAGAGTTATATAAAATAAATAAATAACAAAATATAACCCACGTGCTCGCGTAGCCGAAATAATCATAGAGAGATCATCTCTCTCTTTCTCTCGAAAAATTAATACGTTTTTTAGTTGTATTTATTTAGGAGGTTATTTTACGGCGGTTATAATAATGCACGCGAGTTGCGCGAGCTCAGCTTACCTGTGAGGTAAGTAAAACCCGGCATGTTACGGCATTGCAACTCGCGCGATCCCCCAAGCCTTCAAGAGAGAGTATACGGTCCTAAAATGAAGCGTGGGGGAATATGGCTGGCACATGTATACAAGGGAAAGAATGACGACGATACATAAGAGGAATAAGGTAAGAGTTCGACGATCGTAATCATAAGAGAGAAAGAAATGGCGGGGAAGAAAGATTGGTAAGAGGGGGAAATAAATGAACGGATCTTAGTACTAAAAGTACGGTAATGGTGGGGGTTAAAACGCGAATGTTGAGTTTAGAGTAGAGAAAGAGAAAGAGAGAGAGAGAGAAAGAGAGAAAGGGTAAAATGTGGATTGGACCGAGTGGAAACAGCGCGGTATCTGGAGAGAGGGGTACCAGAGAAGTTGGATAAGAAGAGGGGAACACTCACGCGCGGAGTAACTAGAGAGAGAAAGAGAAACGAGTGGACCAACTGGGTTCACCAACGACGATAGTTCATTGACCGAGAAGTGCCGAGCCAACCCGAGCAAATGTTTTATCCCGATTCCTATGCTAAAACTGAATTTTCGTACTCTCATATACTTTTTGGCATCTTCTTCATTCGCACCTTTTATGTCGTCAGTTGATATCTCATTTTTCCAAGCTAACACAGTGAAGAAATTAAATATTTCTATTATTATTAGATGCCTTGGGTGAGAAAAAAAAAAAAATTTTGGATTTAAAATTTTTTTGGTAATTATACACTTTCACGGTCACCTGGTTTATTGAACATAAAAAATCGAAAAATCGATGGATTTTAATGATCTTGGTCTCAAAATGTTCCATTTTATAGCGGATTTATGAAAAAAAATAAAAGAAGTAGCTTTAATAAAGATTTCTAATAGTTTTATGGCTTTGAATCGTAAAAAAAACGGGCTTTCAAAATAATCCTTCACAAAAAATTATCTCATTATCAGATTTTTTGTATTCAAAGTTATGAAACTGTGAGAAATATTAATTTTTTTTAATTTTCGTATTTTTCCCATAAATCCGCGAAATAAATTTTTCTTAAGGAAGGTAAAAGTACGAAATATCGCCCATCTAAAATTGTTGAAGTTTAATTGAATTATATTAAGAAAATGAATGTAGTAAATAAAAATTAACGGATACTTTTAATTTCAAAAAAGGTCAATGAATTGTTATTCACCATTACTGATAATTTTTATTGGTTTGAAATATTTAAAAAATTATATAAATGTAAGTCCCTCTCAAAACTCGACAATGAGCCCATTAACGCCCACAAAATAAAACCAATTTTTTCTTAGTGATTTAAAAGTAAATAAACCCAAAATATTCACAACATTAATTATTAATTGATTATTTATAAAATTATCACGTTCACTTTTAAACATCCATTTTAAGAATTTTGACAATTGAATCTTTGGAAACTAGTTTTCGACAACTTCAGTTTTTATTTTTAAATATAAAAAAAATAATTATCAGGTTTTTTTGGGCTGGAAATGATTATTATATAATTAATATACGTATTTCACGCAGAAGAAGATATCTATATATTTCTATTACTAACAAAAAGTCGCGAAAAAAATTTTAAAATTTGATAAAATATTCTTCAAGTAGCATATTAATTTTATCGACAGTTTGATAGAGTAATATTAAATTAAAAATCGACTATTTGACATTAGCGTATAGGAGAAGTAGTATGTCTCTTTTTTGTACTCTCTAAAAATGAAACAGTGAAAATAATAAAATACATTGTAAAATCAGTGAATATACACTCTAAAAAATAATAGTTGAGTCCCATAGTTGGATTTATAATCATATGTTAATTTTACATTTGACAGAAAATAGTTGAGTCCTTTTCGAACTATTAATAGTAAATCCAACTATTTATTTTCCTCAGTGTAATACAACTGATTCAAACATAAAAATTAATATATTATCTATTTTTCTAAATCTTCTAAAAATGACCTCCTAGCAATGCCTAACAGTTCAGTAAAATATTGAATTAGACTAAATCAAAAGAACCATTCACGTCTAATTCAATAAAATAATCCACCTAAACAATGAATTTCAATTAAATTAAAAATTTGTATAAAATTACGACTCAACGATATAATTATAGAATGGTCGATAACCGATGTGGTATTAAATGTGAAAGATTTCTTGTGGATTTCTCTATCTTTCTCTCTTATGTTTCTTTTTTTTTTTATTCTCTCCAAGTCATGACAGGACTTCCTTTGAGGTAAGTTTTCTTTCTCGTTTACTCAAATACATCAACAGTGTACACACCATCACCACCACCAAGGGGATGAAGTTCCACGTAGTGCCTTGGAGCTACACAGTACACAACTTATTCCGCACACACTTGTGTCAGGAAAGGAGATGCATCGAGAGTCAGAGTAATGAACCTGGGAAACCGGTTACATCCTTGCATACTCTTCCAGGCTTTCTCATCTATACTTACGGTATATACATATATATATATATGAGCAATCGGTAGTCAAAACTGATGTGAAATCACTTAAAATAATTACCAAGTCTTTTCCTGTATCAATCAATCTTTCCTCCTACTCACCATATTTCTATTAGGGTAAATCTAACTAAACACAGTCAACAACAACAATAACATTAGAATAAAAAGAATAACTCTACTATCTATTATCGTATTTTATCAATGTAATTTAAATGTTGAAGAGGGCGATGACGACTTCGATACCTTGACACAGATCGTTGTTATTCAATAAAGGGAGAAAAAGAGAGTAAAAAAAAAAAAATGCGGAATTCAATTACAAAGAACACTGCAAAGCGCACTTCCGGCTGTCTGGTTCACAAACCGTTGCAGGCTTATGGATAGAGAGACAAGGGGATGAGGTAGATAGAGAAGAGAAGAGCCCCAGAGGCTGTGGATGCTCTCTCGGTAAGAAGAAAACATAATAGGGTGGGGCGCTTTGCTGCCGCTTTTGAATCGATCGCGAGAGGAGGCTACAGCTGGAACGTCCCGTCCTATACTCTTCTCTACCTCCCGCATACACCACGTTACAGAGGTTCTCAGTTTATCAATTTACCTGTGTCAATTAAATTTTATTATAATCAACCTTTTCCTATCTTTACAATCTTCATTTATACATATAGAGTGTGTTATATATCTTAACCTTATATTATAACTTAGTTTACATATATATATATATAGTACCTAGCTTTCCAAAATCCTTAAACCCTTTTATCTATGTCCTGTCATAAAACTGCACCTTAATATTTTCCTAGAAGACTACACTTTCCAAAATTTCCAAAATCCTTAAATACCTGCTACCCCGAAAAACAGCCTTACGTCACCAAACAATAACCCCTTCTACCCTAGATTTTATTTTATAAATACTTCTCATTTTGAGGAACCAACCTCCAAAGAAACAAATAGATATTGTTTTTAAATTTTTTCTCGAAAAAGTCTGAATAAACGAAATTTATAAAGCAAAGCAATCAACCACTCTTTTTTGAAACACTGACCTATCTACTTGTCTTCTATATTCTAAATCTTAGAAATCTTACAAGAACAACTGTAACCTGTACGAACTAATAAGTTTTAATAAACTCGAAGTGCAGAATTTACTAGACAAAATGGGGTAAAACTTATCTGGTAAGGAAATAAACATTGAGAAAAAATTTGGGTAAAAATTTACCCTACAAGATGATAAAAATTTTTTTACTTTTTTGAATAGGTAAATTTCAATCTCTTGCAATATAAATTTTACTCTGTGCAAAATACCTAAATTGTTGTGAATTGCAGAATAATTTTTACTCAATCATTCTTTTTGTAAAACATTGTTAATATTAATAAAATATTTTATTAATTCTTTTCAATCGTGATTTGTTTTTTTTTTCAAAAAAAGGTCTATATGATTCTCAGTAATTGTGCATTAGTGGGGCTCCACTTCAATTTCAATGTAAAAAATTTTTCAACACCTAATTCGTTTTTAAGTTCATAAAAATAGATTATTCATGTCAGGGAAAGCCATTGTTAAGAATTATTTATAACAAAAAATAATAATAATAATAATACGACGGAGGCTTACTTTATATTTATCCCTAAAAAATGGGGTTTTTTATATTTACTTGTGCTGATTATATTTTACGTAAATATTAATAAATAATTAAGAAGATTAGGAGGACGGGGGGGGGGGGGCTGTTAAAAAATTTTTGAACTGAAATTGGAGTGAAGCCCCACTAATGCACAATTTGCAATATGCAAAATAAATCAGAAATTGTTTCCCACTAGGATTTAAGTTTGCTCAAAATTATCTTATTCTTAATTTTTAATAAATCCAGTATATAATTAAATTCAATAGTTATTTTTGAAACCACCTTGGTAGGAAAGTATGACATTTCGAAGTCAACGTTGAGCTATGATTGATAAAGACTGATATTAGTAAATATTTCCCCCCAGTTAAGCAACAGAAATATTTACCCTTAGTGAATCTTACCCTAGCAGGAAGCAAGACTGATCTATTTCTGATCAAACACTAGGGTAATCTTGTCAACCTTGGTCCAATGTTGGAGACCAAGAATGGCCCAGTCTTGCTTCCTACTAGGAAGATGAAATTACCTTGAAATAATCCTAGATGACAGAACTATTTTTACTCAATACTTCTTTTAATTGCATTAAAATCCTAAACATATAATACATCAACTCTACTTCATTTTTATTCAATCAACTATTCAGCATTTTTATGCTCAGTTTTTATTTCATAAAATTAACTTCAAGACTGATGATGAGAATTATTTTTATTTTACCTAAAAATTCAAGTATGAATGAAATTTTAAAACGCTAGTTTGCTGATCTAATTTTCTATCTCTAAAAAGAAGAGAAAGCAGACGAATGATAAAAAATGTAAAAATTGGAGAAAATTTCCAATAATTTGGATAACTTAAAAGACAAAACCTTTCCTAAAAATAAAACTAATTTTAATTAATTAAACTATTTCGAATCTTTTGTTGATATTTAAAACTCCTAGTTAAAAATATAAAACAACTTAAAATCAATAAACAAAAAAAAAATGGCAAATTTGAGAGATGTTCAGTAATTGGGACAAAACTAAATTGAAAATGTATGCTGCTATCAATAACTTATTCAAACCAATTTGAATAATTAACTCAACACCGAGGTGAGTAAATACAATGAAATTGACAATTATCACAAATTTATGTCATGATGGAAACATTATTTAAAACCATATGTAAAAAAATAGAAAAAATACATATTTAAATTTAGATTAAAAGAAAATTAATTTTCAATATCTTTTTTCTTTACACTTAATATTACCAATAGACCATGTGTAAATTACCCTACACAATGAGTTAATTAATATTACATCAACACCAACCTTGTCCTAATTATTATAATCTCATTGAAGCAAAAAAAAAAGAGTTTCATTAAAAAGTAAATTTTTTTTTTTTTAAAAAAAGGGGATATGAAAGCTTACCATTATTTCGTAAAATTGATCCAGGGCTGTTGGCTTCTAAAGGGCTACTTGGTTCCTCTGTACTCGGTTCTCTTTTTATGCTAGAAAAAGGTAAACATCCATTATATACTTTATGAAGTATAAAAAAAAAAATAATAAACCAAATAAAAATAATAAGTAAATAAAGCTCATATACAATTATAGCAATTTAATTTAATTTATATTCGTTTCTAAAAACTTTTTTCTTTCTTTCTTTCTTTCATATTTCTATAGATATATATATATATATATATATCATTGACTAAGTGAAGGTTACACAACTTAGAGCTTACAACAAGGATACAGATGAAAACAAAATTGGAACGAGGGTGTACAGAAGGTCCTTCCCAACGATCCTGTGATAAAGACAAGTTGACCTACATTTTGATGACGCTTATATATATATACATATATATATACACAGATTTTTTTTTTCATATATACGCTAACACGCGACAAGGTTAGATAGTAAGTAATGAAAATGGGAAAAAAAGAAAATACAGAAAAGAATAACATTCACAAGGGGTGAGAAAAATTTTCATATGTCCTTGAATAGTATAATATAAATAACTTTTTAAATATCCTTGACGTAAAACCATTAATTTTTCGAGTGCTTAACATTTTTTATATTACAATACTAATGGCCTTTCAAGAGCCATAATAATTATTCCTAAATCAATTCTAGACAAATCTGTTCATTAATTTATTAATTAATAAATTAAATACGTCATTTTTTTGACATTAAAAAAATTAAAAATAAACTATAATTATTACTACAAACATTATTGTCTATTTTATCAATAAATAAATAAATAATTTAATTATTTTGTTTAACAAAATAATGATCCAATCATCAATGTGTTGGGTATTGATTAATCAAAGTATAATTAAAAGTTAGACTTTTTAAAAGTAAAAAGCTCGTTACAAAATATCTCTTATCAGTATTAATTAATGAGTTATAAAAATTGATTTATTTAAAATAATTTTTTAAATTAATCTGATAAATAAATAAACAAATATGTGTAAAAATGATATCGAAAAGAAAAACTCTGGATGAATAATGGTGAGAGAGTAGACATATGATAATATTGATTAAAATTGATCTTTTTTTCAGTATTCTCTTGTCCTTAAATTTAACGGCTCCTATTCACGATATACATTGCATACTCTACGTATCGAGTATCAGATCTGTAATGACTATGAATAGATATCCTATTTCGGCATTAGCCAGTGTTGGATTTTACACAAGGAAAAAGCTTTCATACACTTACGTGAAGGTATTTTGATTTTTTGCTATGATATCAAATTGGCAATAGTCTAGAGGTAAATGACTAAACAAATTGACCAATTTAATATCATTTACATTCATTATTACATTCAATAGTACATGCAATATTATCACTACTTTTTTAGTTTTAAATTAATATCAAATTGTTTTCGTAATAAATCTATTACAGGTTTATATTTAAAAATAAATTTTACGAATAAATAATTAGAAACCTTTAAATAGATATAATGATGTAATTAAATTAATTAACTATCGTATTTATAATTCGGTATGATAAATTATAAATAAAAAAAATTAAATTAAACCGAGGAATAACTATTATTAGAAAATAGTCGATGATGATAGTAAAATAAAAACATCACTTAAGGGTTTTAATTATAAAAGTTATCGAGTCTACAAGTTTCATTGATGCTTTTCTTTGTTACCTAACTTAACGTGCGTTATTTCTAACCTTTAACAAACATCTTTACACACACACACACACTTTATTGTTATTTATATTAATAAATATTTTTTTTTTTATGAATAAAATCACTCTTCCAAGCTTAATTGTTTCTAATAAATTTCTAATATACTTCATACCATTAAATTAAACATAAAATTCATTTTTACTAATTCACAAGTTTATCTTAAAATTAATTACATCATTTATCAATATAATTCTTTGAATAACAATAAAAATTAAAAATGAAAAATCTGTCTATCTATTTTAAATACATCCAACACTGAATAAGAAAAAAGCTCCAAAAGATTTCACTTATTCAATTGAATCGAATTATTTTATATTCTATTCAATGCTATATTTGATTTAAATTAATCAATAAAGTTTAAAAAAAAAAATATCTTGCTAGAATTCTGGCGTCAGTGGTTTCAACCGCAGTTCTATTTCCGAATAATCGAGTAAGGCATTCATCCAAGTATTCTTTTAAAAGCTATCCTTCCAACCTATTTCCGGAGATCAAATGATCGTCATGGAGATCAATTTATAGCAAAAAATAATACAGAAAATATATAATATGTATTTTAAAAGAATCTCCAATCATATTACTATCATACTTCAACACTAATGACAAAAAAAAAAAAAATTATCATAACCAATAAATTTCTGATGATTAATACAATTTTATAGTAAAACGTAGGTGGTAACAATAGTCTAGTACTTATTTGTACAATAAATTTAAATGAAATGAATATAATCATTATTATATTGTATTGGGAGAAGCTATTGATGTAATTATTGAAGTAAAACGCTTTAAAATAATTTGTAACATTCAGACATTATAATTATAATTGGTAATATAATAGTTGTAAATAGTTTCAAATGAATACATTTAGTAAATGTATTACTATAATTATAATATTGATTGAGATAAATTTAAAATAACATCATTTTTACATACAACATTGAACGGAGATAATTTTAAATAAATTTATAGAAAATATAAAAAAAAAAATCAATAGAAAAGGAAATTGCAGAATTCTTTTATCGATTATAGAGAAATATTATGAGAAAAAAAAACTACAACTTCAATTTCCTGTTGATTTTTTTTTTCAGAAATTTAAAAAGTTAATTATCGAATCTTAATTTTAATTAACAATATCTTAAAGTAATAAAAATGATGTATTATTGGCTATAGGTATTTTATTTTGAATCAGTTGAATATTTAGAATTCTTATGGTTAAATTGTATTTACGAGTAGTCAATATTCATAAAATATTTCAAAATCTCATTATGATCAATTAACTATTGTGAATAATAACAATAGACAACGATGATATTAATCTACAGTAATTTGAAAGGATGGATTGAAGAGTATTATCGAGTAAATAGAAGAGATAAAATGAGAGAGTGATGATGGAAATTTGGAAGAAAATACATTCATTTAAAAACTAAATAAAAAATTCATAATAGTATTAAAATTAATTAATTCCCTATAGTAAGAAAAAACATTGTATAAATAAATAACAAATGTCATTAATAAATTAATATTTAGTGTTAATATTATTATCCGCAAAAATGAAAGAAAGAAAATTGAAAGAATTATTTTAACAAATAAAACTTAGTTATTGAAATAAACAAAAAATTTTCTTAATAAATAACAAAAAAAAATTATTGATAATTCTCACCTGATAAAAGTTGAATCTGCCGTCGGGCTGGACGGTCTGGGTGATGAGCTCGCAGTGGAGGCCGTATTGGTTTCCTCCACGTCCATCATTATTCATACCGAGATAAATGAAAAACAATTAAAAAAAAACAATCAAACTTTTCTTCAACAAGTAAACACGTTTTAAAATGACTTTTTAAAACAAAATCTTTAACTTATTGACTTTACTCTCCACATTACTTCCAATTAACTTTAATTACTGAAACAAAAAATAAATAAATAAATAAATAATCTTATGTCCTTCAACGGTAGATTAAAATTAATAACCGTAGTATTGTCGCATGCGTCCGCATGCACGGACTCACGAGTCGCAACTAAAGTATAAAATTTCCCCCCCTTTGTTCAGATAAAAAAATCAACCCCCTTTTACAACCCTGCGCGTTTGATAGCTAGTTTACCTGTCATTTTCAATGCTTTACGTACTAATACGCAAGCGCCATTCTCCAACAACCATCAGGAGAAGGGTAGATGGATGATTCAACTATCTTCAATACCTCTAGATCAAGATATATACTATTTTTATCATACTTTATATGATAGTCATATTTTCTGTCATCTAGATATTCAATCATATTATCTAATATCATTCTGATTGATTTTTCATCCCCCTTATGTACATTTCTCTTACTTTCAAATTTTTAACATATCCCAGAAAGGATAAGAAAGGTAAGGTTTGATTAATAAAAACCAACATTACTTTTGTTTTCTATAAAATAGGTATTTCAATTATTATTATTGCATTAAAATCAATGATTTAATATTCTTTTGTTCATCTTAAAATCAATTATATATGAAGAAAAATATTTATTGCCTTTCCTAAATGGTTAAAGATAGATGAATGATAAGAAAACTTACAGATTAGATCAATTGGTCCTTCAGATCCAATTAATCATTCTTTTTTCCA
The DNA here is from genome assembly GCA_028641665.1 of Chelonus formosanus. Classification (NCBI taxonomy): domain Eukaryota; kingdom Metazoa; phylum Arthropoda; class Insecta; order Hymenoptera; family Braconidae; genus Chelonus; species Chelonus formosanus. The sequence continues at coordinate 4,446,405 of CM054000.1, forward strand.
AGTGGATTCTTGGATAAATGGAAATCTCGAGCAAATGTTTCACCGATTAAGAGAGGAAATATGAGAGAAGCTTCAGCATAAATCTAGAAAAGTCATATTTACTTTAATATCATTATATAAATTGATTAATCAATGTTTCAAATAATATCCACAGTAAATATTAAAAGCTAGAATTTTTGTTAAAGTTATAAGCTTAGATAGAAAAGAAATAATTATTACTTTGACGGGAGTGGCATCAGTACGAATTTTACCCCAAGAAATGGCTTCATCAGGTCTAGCTCCACTATCACTGCCATCAAACTCAGATGATGTATTTAAAAATACTGCAAAGTCAGCACCATTCCTCTGATAAAAAAAATCATTCTTATTCTTAAAAAGCTTATGATCCTTTTACCTTTTAATGGTTTAAGTGTAGTTAAACTCACCATTAAATTGGCATTGCAAATATGATGCTTGATAACACCACCACCAATTATAATAATACCAGTTTTAACAGCCTTAACAGCTATGGTATTCAATCGTCTTAAGTCTATAAATATTTACGAGATTCAATAGAATTAATAGACTTTTTGAATAAATAATGAAACAATGTGTGATAATATACCTGATAGAATATCAATAATTAACCCGGGATTCCTAAAAGAATGAAAGTACATCATATCACCCAAACTGCCATCAGTCAAAGCTGGACTAAAAACTGGAATTTTATTTTTTGCAGCCCAATAATAAATTGAATCAGGGTTGTCAATAGCTTTACCTAATCTAGCAATGACTTTTGATGGAGTCCAAATTACTCCCTAGTATAGAATAAATTATTTTATTCATTAAAATCCATTTCCATCTCCACTTCATCTTTTCAAATACTAAATAATTCATTCCAATACCTTGGCTTTTTGTTCTTCAAGCATTTCATCAAGCTTAGGCATCAACCAGTCTTCGAATAAACAATAATTATTATTAGGCACCAAAAGATTACCTATTCTATTAATCCCTTGATTTCTTAATGTTTTACCATCAAGTTCAAATTTTCCTAGATAAGTAGGAGCTAGACATTTGATTAAATCTTCCTCAACACCACCAGCAGTTGTTACTATACAATCAACCTGGATAAAAAAAATGAGTAAATCACTTATGATGTAGAAATGAAATAAATGATTCTTGAAGAGAAGATTATTTTGAAAATATTTATAAATTTCTTACCATTTTGTGCTGCACTAAAAATCGAATAGATTCTCTAACACCACATGATGCCATATTTGATGTATATCCTAAGAATATTGTACATGAATTTCTTCTTTTAATAAATTCATCCTCTTCAAAATCATCATTTTGATCATCACCCAACGGAACCTTTCTAGCATCAATCATTTTTTGAATCTCATCAACTGCCAAACCAAAGTTTGTTGCTTGAAAACCAGAATTTTTATAACTGGTAAGTAAAGCATGATAATCAATTCCTTGATTAAAATCATATCCTGAAAATAAGGACACGATTTATCAGTAATTCTTTTTCTTAAACATCCATTTAAATCATCAATAATATTATTTTTTTTTTTAGTAAACAAAAAAACTAACCTTGAATTAGCGGTGTATTAACAGGTAAAGAAGTGCTTGGCATCAAGACTGCAGTCTTTGAACATTCTAGGATATCGTCTGATTTAATGTCATCTTTTCTTTCGTCCATTATTAATTGACAATTAATGTTTATGATTGATGGAAAAAAAACACTGGAAATTCATTTGTTGTCAACTGTACATCCACAATAACACGTGAGCACCGCTCTTTTCAATCTTGGAAGTTAATTCACGATTCCAACACATCGCAGCACCTTCCAGTGTACATTAGATGGTGGGTTATTCAAAATAATGTTCATGTGATACATTGGGTTAATAAATGAAACTAGAAAATGTATTAATGAGTGCAGAAAAAATTAAATAATGATGACAGTGGCAGAAAAAAAATTGATAGACATTATAAAATCAATATGGGGTAATGTATAGTAACTTGATGAAATTAGCTGATAAACTAATTGATAATAATCTAATCCCAACATGTTGGAAAAATGATGTTTAAGATTGGATAATCATCAATCTCCTCTTAGGCTGATGCTATGATGACCTATATCAATGCTTCCATATCCCTGACTTGTGTATAACCAACACAAGCAACTTGATCACAAGCCTGAAGAACACTTATTTTTTCAGGTCATGATTCAAGTCTCTCTAAGTCCAGTTAGAGAGGCGAGAAAATACAAAGATTCTTAAAAGTAAAAAGGCTCTTCAGGAAAATTATCCAGGAGTCACTTATCAGGTTTACATCCACCTGAACTGCCTTCCTGGTATCTACCTAGACCGATCAGCTAGAACCTGCTCCTACCTACTTAAAATAACCTAGAAGACTCTACGTTACTTAAAAAACTACACGACCTATCTTTGGAGATCGAAAAATAGCAAAAAAACCAATCATTCAACCGAGGTAGCTGGGTATCAAACAATCATCACACATCCAAAAGAAAAAACAATCATCCATGTGCACATCAACTATCAATAATCTCAAGCGCTAATATTATTGATAGCTCATGGTACTGATGGAGATCATGGTTCTATTGGTGTTTTGTAAACCTTTGTTACAAGATTCGTCAAAAAAATACGACCGTATATCTTCGCGTTGTTACGGATCTTTCATCAACGTGATGAGGACTGGAAGGAAATAATCTTATTTTCACTCACTAATTTTCCAGCGATGGTAGAAAAGTCAGGGATCAGTTGATTGTAGAGGTATCAAGTCGTCCAATAATGATAAGCTGCTGCAATTTTCCAGCAACGAATAACTGCTCCAGTTATCTAATGATGAAAAATGACTCTAACAGTTGAACGATGTTTAAATATCTATAAATAAATTAATGAATTACATTTAAAAGATGACAAAAAAGTTATTAAATTAAAAAAGATAAACCAATATCTACTTCGTATTCAAAGTAAGTGAAAGAAATTTTATTTACGAATAATTCAATGAAGTTAAAAAATTTTAAATAGGTTAAACGCAGTTGAATAAATTCGAAGAATTTTCAAGGTTAGATATGCTTAGATGAAAACAATTGTTAGACAATAGCAATATTTGCTTGATATCAAGTGGGCTTATGGTGAATCAACAAAAAGCATTGTTTCATAAACACGATTCTGATTGGAGAATAATGTTACTATCGTAACGAGTTCACGCAATGACGTACCAGCGTTTGATAAATTTCTCTGAATTCAATATTTTTTTTTAAGCATAAATAAAAATGCTGAGAATTTATGCTTACAATATAGAAATTAGTTTATACTCACCAATTATTATTATCGAACGAATTAATCTATAAATAAATTTGTTGAGTAGTTGGTACATTTATATTTATGTATGTATATATACATATATGTTATTGGCAACAATGGATTGGTCATACTGATGACGCGATTGTTTTGGAGTCAGTTGACACCCTACCATAGTCATAAGTGGATGTAACGAATGTGTTAATGTGTTCATAATAAAATAATAATAATAATATTAATAATAATAAAGTCTTTTTACTAACAAAATTACTATTCCAGATGATAATATGATGCCCGTATGAGCGCCATTTTTGACTCTAATGACGTGTCATTTTAATTTTCAAAAATTCGTACGTGAATATATTATGACTTAATTAATTCACTCACTTGAATTAATTATACAGCTAATGAACTCTTAATTGTAATTGATTTTGTATCGGAGACATTACATTTTAAAACATGACTTCTCACGATGGACTCTCTAAACAGAATGCCTGTTTTGACACATGCACTCGAGTTGAACATGTCCCGCCCACTGTGGCGCAGGAGCACACATAATGATTAAGATGGTTTTCAATTATTAAATCTAATCAAAGTGATGGTTTTTAATATAAAAAATATCAAATTAATTGGTAAACGAGTGAAAATAATTTAAATTGAAATTTATCATTGATATATGAAGGAAATCAATATCAACGCCAACGATAATAGCCGACAAATTACCTTCCATTGAAAAAGAATGTTACGTCTACAAATACACGGAATTAGTCGTTAGAAATATGTATTCAATAATAACTAAAAAATATTTGTTGAATTCTCTGAACAAAAATGAATCTCAATTTATTCTCTGTTTATTTAACAATTTAGTTTTAAGTTCGAGAAATATAATCATGTGTATTTCTAATACACATCTGTAAGGACTTCAAACCATTCCTATTTTATTTTATTACTTTTTTAATATATGACCTCAAGTACTTGGGTCAGTCAAAGGACCCTTTGATTTTATTCAATATTATGCTACATACTGCAGACATCTGTAAATATGAACAAAGAAGAGAGGATTGGTTGTTTTTACTGTAAAGTAATGTTTAAGGAAATTTTTAGTTAGTCTTGAGAAAATCTCTGAAGGATACAGACGCACATCTCAGCACAATCCGTTATCGTTAAATAAAGTATTCATATTTTGATATAACGAAACAAATTCAGTCTATATTTAATTATTGTTCCTACACCATAATCCTAAATTTCCAACAGGTTATGGGCCCAGTTAACGCTGAGCAATAAAATTGTGAAAAGTTAAATTTATAGACCTATATTTTATATCAAATTATTAAAATAAAATTGGACTATCTAAAGTGTAGAATTAAATTTTGTGTGAGTGTGTAATTATTATAAACAATTATTAATACAAACTTTTTTAAAAGAAAAATGGATAAGAAAAATATCCAACAATTTAATGGCGATAAATATAATATTTGGAAAGCGAGAGTGCGTGCAGTGTTAGAAGAGAAAAACATTTTAAAAGTGATAGATGAAGAAGAACCAACTAAACCAAGTCGCAAATGGGAAAAAGCTGCAAGAACAGCTAAGGGCATAGTGTGTCAATATCTCGGTGATAGATATATAAACCTCATCAGTTCTAATAAAACAGCACGCGAGATTATCAATGAACTCGATAAGACTTATGAGAGAAGCAGCACTGCAACTCAAATAAGTATTTTTAAATCACTTTCTACGCTTAAATTGAAAGGAGATATGTCACTTTCTGAACATTTTGAAAAATTCGAAGATCTTTATGATAAATTCATTCTTTCTGGAGGACCAATGCTGAACGAACCATCTCGAGTGGGCTTTCTACTTGCATCTTTACCAGCTTCATATCAAGCTGTGTCCGCAGCCATTGAAACAGTTGTTGACAATAATATTTCTTTCATGCAGGTAAAAGTGAGACTGCTAGAAGAAGAAATAAAAATTAAGTCATTAAACAATGATACAAGTGCAAAAATATTAGTGGCAGAAAGTAGTGATAAGAGAAGTGAAAATCAAACTTCTTTTCGAAAATCAAACTATAACGAGAGATCAAAATTTAATGGTCACAAGTTTCCTAAAAATTTGAAAAACAAGGGTCAATTTAAAGGGAAGTGCTATCATTGTGGTCGTGGAGGACATTATAAAAGAAACTGTATTCATTTCAAAAGGAATCAGCAGTACAATGAACAGAAAAGAAACAAGGCTGCTCAAGTTATGCAAGTTATAGATTCCAATTCACAATCCAGAATAACATTTATGGCAGGAGCGAATAAAATAATTGAAACCAATAAAAACAAAATTGAATTTTTGTTAGACTCTGGAGCATCAGACCACATCATTAACAGAGAAGATATTGCTAAGAATTTTGAGAGTCTCAAAACACCGATAAAAATTCTTGTTGCTAAAAATGAGGTGTCTATTTTAGCAACTAAAAAAAGGGAACCATAAATGTAACAACAAATGAAGGGATCCAAGGAACACTGGAAGAAGTTCTTTACAGTCCAGAGGTGCCTTATAATCTGCTGTCCGTTTCCAAGTTGCAAAAATCAGGCATGGTGATTGTATTCGATCAGGATGGAGTAAAGATAAGTAAAAATGGTACACTTATCATGAAAGGTAAGGCCTCAAATAATCTCACACGGATAGAATTCATAGTCGAAAAATATGAAATAAATTCAGTAACTAAATTTCCTAGTAATAATAAAACAAACTATGACATTTGGCATGAAAGATTAGGTCATATAAGTAAGGATAAATTTGTCAAGTTAAAGAATCATAGTATGGTAGAAGATATAAAACAAATAATAGAAATTAATCCTAGTAATAAAATATGTGAAGCATGTATTAAAGGTAAACAAACACGATTATCGTTCAACAAAGTTAAAAATAAAAATCATGTAAGGAGACCACTATTTATTGTACATTCAGATGTATGTGGTCCAATCACTCCAACAGCTTTAAATGATAAGAATTATTTCGTTTTATTTTTAGATCATTACACTCATTACTGTGTAGTATATTTACTTAAACATAAATCGGATGTCTTTTCAGTATTTAAAGATTTCGTAGCAAAAAGTGAAGCTCATTTCAATCTTAAATTAGTTTACTTATATATAGATAATGGTAGAGAATATTTGTCTAATGACATGAAAAATTATTGCAAAGATAAGGGTATCACTTATCATTTAACTATTCCAAGAACTCCTCAATTGAATGGCACAGCCGAACGTATGGTTAGAACAATCACAGAAAAAGCTCGAGCAATGATAGCGGGGTCTCAGTTAAATAAAATCTTCTGGGGTGATGCAGTCTTAACTGCAACATATTTAATTAATATTATTCCAAGTAGAGCATTGAAAGTAATGAAAACACCATATGAATTATGGCATAATAAAAAGCCTTCATTAAAGTATTTAAAAGTCTTTGGATCCACTGTATATGTTCATAGCAAAATTAACAAAACTAAATTTGATGATAAAACGTGGAAAGGTATATTAGTTGGTTATGAACCAAACGGTTATAGAGTATGGAATGTAGAATTAGAAAAACACATTATTGTACGGGACATTATTGCAGATGAAATAAATTATATGATATCTCGGCCAGGCATAAAATCGGGAGAAATGAATGAAAATTCCATGTTTGAAACTGATCTTTCTGAAATTTCAAAATCAGTGCTAAATGATGATTCGGGAACATTATCAAGTGATAATGTTCAAGATAAATCTGATATTAAGAAATCAGATGGTTTAAAATCTGGTAATGATAAACCAGATAATGTTGATAAATCTGACATTAAGAAATCAGATGGTTTAAAATCTGGTAATGATAAACCAGATAATGTTGATAAATCTGACATTAAGAAATCAGATGGTTTAAAATCTGGTAATGATAAACCAGATAATGTTGATAAATCTGATATTGAAAAATCAGATGGTTTAAAAACTGGTAATGACAAACCAGGTGATAATGGCAAGTCTGATACTGAGAAATCAGATGAATCTGGTTCTGATGAACCAGATGTACAATATACACCTAGAATTAAAGTTCCAAAATTAGATAATAGAAATAATTTCAAAGCTGGATGTCGAAGGAGTGAACGGATCAAGGGGCTTCCTAAAATATCGTATGACGAAAGGAGCATTCCAGAAGAATGCATGTTATCTGCTCAAAGATTAATAAATGCAGTTCCTAGTTCTTTCTATGAGATTTCCATTAGAGATGATAGGGCTGAGTGGGAGCAGGCTGTCAAAAGTGAACTGGATTCACTTAGAACGAATAATACTTGGACATTAGTACCAAAACCAAATAATAAAAACATTGTAGACTGTAAATGGATATTTACAATCAAAAATGATGAACTCGGTAATCCTTATAAGTATAAAGCTCGTTTAGTTGCTAGAGGTTTTAGTCAAGAGTATATGGTAGATTATGATGAAACCTTTGCACCAGTAGCTAGAATAGCAAGCTTCAGATTCATTGTCGCATTTGCCAATCAAAATAATTTGTTGTTGCACCATATGGATGTTAAGACAGCATTTTTGAATGGTAAGTTAAAGGAAGAGATCTTTATGAGAGTACCTGAGGGAGTTCAATGTAAAAAGGGTCAGGTCTGTAAATTAAATAAAGCCCTTTATGGTTTGAAACAGGCAGCTCGTTGTTGGTTTGAGGCATTTGAATCAACTTTAAAAGCAAGAAATTTTCAAAACTCTCCAGTAGATAGATGTATTTATGTTCTAGACTTAGGGGATATTTCAAAGAATATTTATGTTGTCTTATATGTAGATGATCTTGTTATTACCACTAAAAATATAAATACAATGAATAGTTTCAAGGAATACTTGATGCATGAATTTCAAATGGTAGACTTAAAAGAAATAAAATTATTTTTAGGTATAAGAGTTACTAGAGAAAATTTTACTATAAAGTTAGATCAAACAACATATGTTAAATCAGTTCTGGATAAATTTAATATGCAAGATTGCAATCCAGTACATACTCCTCTCGAATCAAAAATCAATTATGACGCCTTAAATTCTGATGAAAATTGTAATAAACCATGTCGGAATGTCATAGGTTGTTTAATGTACTTAATGATCTGTACTCGGCCAGATCTAAGTTTTGCTGTAAATATTGTTAGTAGATATATGAATAAGAATAATATCACATTATGGCAATATTTAAAAAGAATTTTGAGATATTTAAAGGGTACTAGTAATTTACAATTAATATATAATCGTAATACAAGTTATAGTGATATAATAAGCGGGTATGTTGATGCTGATTGGGCTGATGATAAAGTTGATCGAAAAAGTACAACTGGGTATCTTTTTAAATTATATGAAAATTGTACTATTTGTTGGGCTACAAAACGACAAACATCCGTAGCAGGCTCTACATCAGAAGCTGAATATATGGCTTTGTATGAGGCTGCACGAGAAGCTTTGTGGTTACGTTCACTAGCCGAAAGTATTAAAATAATAATATCAGGACCAATAGTTATATACGAAGACAATAATGGTTGTATAAGCATTGCAAACAACCCATCGAGCCATAAGAGATCAAAGAATATTGATATTAAATATCACTTTTCCCGTGATAAGGTAGAAAAAGGTTTAATTAAACTAATTTATTTGCCCACAGATAAACAGATAGCTGATGCACTTACAAAGTCATTACCTGGAGTCAAATTTGTAAACTTCAGAACACAAATGAGTTTGGAATGATTTTTAGAATTAAGATGATTTATGATGTTATATTTGATTGTAATTGATTCGGTCTGGTTAAGTTTTTCCCATACGATGTTGGGTTTTTCCTTAACCCATTAGCAACAAATGTTGGACCAGATAAAGAAATGATAATAATGAGATTGTGTTGAGAAAGAAGTCTTTATATTTGAATTTAAGAAAATAGTACTGTAAGCAATACTTATATCAATTAATATTAGCAGTAAGAATATAGATAGTAATTGTGATCATACTTGTTATATTATTTTTTTTGAGATTCATCTTTGAGGGGGAGTGTTGAATTCTCTGAACAAAAATGAATCTCAATTTATTCTCTGTTTATTTAACAATTTAGTTTTAAGTTCGAGAAATATAATCATGTGTATTTCTAATACACATCTGTAAGGACTTCAAACCATTCCTATTTTATTTTATTACTTTTTTAATATATGACCTCAAGTACTTGGGTCAGTCAAAGGACCCTTTGATTTTATTCAATATTATGCTACATACTGCAGACATCTGTAAATATGAACAAAGAAGAGAGGATTGGTTGTTTTTACTGTAAAGTAATGTTTAAGGAAATTTTTAGTTAGTCTTGAGAAAATCTCTGAAGGATACAGACGCACATCTCAGCACAATCCGTTATCGTTAAATAAAGTATTCATATTTTGATATAACGAAACAAATTCAGTCTATATTTAATTATTGTTCCTACACCATAATCCTAAATTTCCAACAATATTAGTGTGAGAATTAAATAAAAGAAATAATTATTGATGAATAACTCAATTCTTGTTGTCTTTACCCGAGTCAAAATATAAAACCTATTTTCATCCTATTTTTATCCTAAGACTATCCTTACTTTAGGTTTAACTTAAGATAAACAAATTCTAATTAAAGTCGGAATACGCAACAAATAAGCGTTTCCGTAGGACGAAAATTTTTCAATGTTATCCTAAATTCATACTAATTTTATCCTATCTTTATCCTAATTTTATTGGGGATTTAAATAATTTTTATTTTAAGAAAAACATTATTTTTCATAATTATCGATTTTATTTCAATTTTTAATATTATAATGTTCACAATAAGTATACATAAAGAAAAATAAGTGTAAGAAATGACAAAAATGAATTTTATACGATCGTAAGTTATAATAATTATCATAATAAGTGATATTCATGAATTATAGATTTAAAAAATTAGGCTGTTTATCAGCATTATTATTGTAAGATTTAACATCATATGAGAGATAACTTTTAAAATTTATTAAAATTTCCGTACATTTTTTTCTTTATGAGTGAATAAAGTTTGATGTTCAGTAAAATTACTAATTTTATTCAGGATAATTTAAAATAGCAGTTTCATTTCATTAATCATTATGTTTTAACAAGTAATTTGTAATAATTTAATTTGTTGATAAATATAATTTTTCGAAAATTAATGAATAAATCGTGACCTTATTCTAACTATTTCCAGAAGTACTACTAGAAATACTCAAACAAATTTAAGAAGTTCAAATTAGGCTATTTTGTTTATATCTTAATTTTTACCTACTTAAAAAATAAAATAGAATCATATTAGGATGAAAAGGTTGAGAATAGTATGAAAAGAATAAAAATAAGTCTTATATTTTGACTCGGGTACTGTCTCTTACACGTCTGGCCTTATTAGATAGAAGTTCTCTGTCCGAATTCTGGTAAAACGAACGTAGATTCTATGCTTATTAAAGATGATTCAAATTTTTTACAAAATCGAAATCAAAAGCATTTTGTGTCATACACTACTTTCAATAGTTTTTACACTTAGAAAAAAAGTTACTTCATACAAAAAATATTCAACTTAATAATTAAAATTGAAATTTCAAATAGCCGCATATTGACATTATTTAATCACCCGAATCAGGCTTGAGAGAATAGTTTTCATGTTTTTTAAAAAAAGGTTACTTTTAAATAAAAATTCAATTTCTATGATCAATGATCAATATCAATAATAAAAACTTAAGAGATAATCCAAATGTGAATCGTAACACTTACATATGTTTATAACAGTTGAGATAAAAGTAATTATTACTATTTTGATTATGGGTATAATAAAAATCATGTTATCTAATATTATTTAATTCGTTTTTTTTTCAATATCTCTTTATTTAATATTTTACACTTGAACTAATAAAATATTATTTATAATGATGATCGAATTTTCTTATCTAATGCTAGCCACACATCAGAATGCTTTGACACCAAGCTGTTATTGAATCGTATTGTGTTTGTCTACAGGTTTCCAGCAGTCATCGGAAATTATATAAAATACTAATGTAATTATTATTTCGATTATTCTCAATATTATGATAGAGTTAAATTTTTTTCTGGTGTTTAAACCATGAGATTTCAAGAAATAAGAGTATGAACGAATGTTAAGAAGAAATATATACTCAAAAATAGCAATTATTAAATTTTGCACAGAAGGAGTGCATAAAAGTATTTTATTTTTTCTTACTACCAAAATTTTTCGTTAAAATTGAACTATGATTCCGTTTAGAAAAGAATGTTGTTAATCATATCTTTTCATTAGACATGAAAATGAATTAGACGTCATAGTTTCTAATTCAACTTACTGAGTTCTAAAATACTTTATCAATAATGAAGAAAGTTTACTTATCACTCGCATTAAAAATATTTTTTTCTTAATATATTAATTAACTCTTGAGGTAGTTATTCCCTGAGAGCTTGTATTAGAATTCATTGGGCCCTATCCAAATAGAATTAATTATATATGAAAAAAAATATCCAATAAATATCCAAACGTGTGATTATATTAAGAAATTATTTATAATACGATATAAGTAATATTTAATAATATCTATAAAGTATTATTAATAATTATTTTTCTACAATTTGAAACAATTCTTTGTACCAATACATCGACATTACTTATATGTATATACCACCATATTACTATTCTTACATTTGTTGTCGAATAATTCATTTTAATAATTTTCTGTTCAATAATTGAACGTCAAAATTGTATGAAATTTCACTGAAGCATTCATTACATATTCATTGATTTTCGGATTTTTTTTAAACGTAATCGTAAATTCCATTTTTGGAATATTTATTGAAAAACTATCACGAGTTATCTTCTACCATTAGACCGCATGGTAAAATCGCAATCTTTCATTACAAATATCTTCATTTCTAGACGTCATTTTTACAAATAAAATAACCTATAGTTAATCAAAAGTCTACACAATTTCGTATGGTTTTATTTCTAATTTAAATGAGGATTAAATATTCGGAATAAAAAATAAACGGTTCGTAAATTTTAATTCAATAAGATAATAATATAGAATCATCAACAATAATTCGTGATAGAATTTTTACGACATTACATAATCCGTCAAATTGGAATTTTATCGATTAATGAAATTATTTGATCAAAATTTTTTAATTCATCGTTATCATTACGATATTTTTTAATCAATCATTTTGAACAATACGTTTTTTCTGTATCGTATCTAACATTTTGGAAACTATTTGAAAGACCTTCGCATTGTTCGTGTCCCCACTGTCTATGTTAAGAGCAACTGAAAATGATATAAACTAAACACTCGATTCTCCTTCTGCCATCATTGTCGGTTGTTTCTAAATGAAATAATCCGACGTGAAAATCTTCTATTAGTCTCTTTGCAGCTCAGTTTTTCGAAATCGTAACTGCACGGATGCAGTTAGTAACCAGTAACATCAGTCAATTGATTGAGGTAAATACACTTTTATTCATTTCTGAAAGTATGTTACTTACGATTGATTTTTTTGCATATTATCTTCTCTACAACATTATTACAGACGTTTATCGCCGAAAAAATTTCAAACATTTAATAAAGCCTCAGTGAAGACAATTAATTATCACGGAATTAAATTTCATCACAATGGCTCAGATTTTATTATTAAGTCTAATTTTTTGTTTAATTCCATCATTAACAATGACTTGGAATTATTATCAAAATTTCGATATCCTAAGCAAACACCACATTGTGCGACGCGACGTTAACATTAATTATACAAAAATTCTAAATTTCTGGAAAGACCACAAATCTAAACTTATTTATCAAGACGAACATAAAGAAGTCGTATTAATGTTGGGAAATACTGGTGCAGGAAAGAGTACAATAGTGTCAGCTCTGACTGGACAGAAATTGAAATCTGTTAAGCAAGAAGGAGGAGCTTACCGTGTATTTGTCGATATAGAAGGTCGAATTGGAACAGGTTTAAAGTCGAAAACCCTTGTTCCAGAAGCAATAACTGACAATAAAAAAAATGTAACATACGTTGATTGTCCAGGATTTCGTGACAATCGAGATGCTGAATACGAAATATCTTCTATATATTTTCAAAACATTTTTATGAGCCAGGTCGAAAAAATTAAAATTGTTTTAGTGATAAACTACGATTCATTGAAAAGCAATGGAAACAAAAACGACTTTGATGATTTATTTGAACATGTTAGTGAGTTTATTAGAAACATTTCTAAATTTCATGACGGAATAGCACTGGTAGCCACAAAAGTAGAGAACATATACGACTGGTCTGATGATGAAGATACGCCACCTGTTTTGGTGAATGACGATCAATCAGTTTTGAAAGGAATAGCTAATTATTTAAAAAGAAAACAAGAAATTTATCAGAGCAAATCAGAAGAAGCTGTGAAATATAAAGTATTTGCAAACTTAATTAATGTTTTAATACAAAACAAAAATGATTCATATCCGAGAATTGCTATTTTCCGACAGCCAACTCGAGAAGGAGAAGTTGTAAAATTGAAAAAGACGAAAAATGAAATTGATACCATTGGAAATATGATAACAGAAAATATACACTTTATCAAAAAAAACGTAGATGATTTAAGCTTTGCACTATCTGCACCTTTAAAAATGCTTGTTGACCGAATAGTTGACGACATATTCAGAAATGCTTTGATGGATCGCTTACACAAGATGGGCAATGAAACTTACATCCACTGTTTGCAGACAGAAAAACAACATAATGATATTGGAGTATTACGTAAACAATTTTGGCAAGCCTATGAACTTATTTCCAAAGTAAGAAATGTCAACGAACCGTTAGATCTATTTAAAGTATTTCTCGATGCAACTAATACTTTAAACATTTCTGTATCACAATCTAATTTAAACGATATTTCAGATGACATTAAAAAATTGCAATTTTTTACAACTTTATCGAATAGCAACGGAGACATACACATGATGTTATTACAGAACGGAGTGCAAAATATCCTGAATTTAATTGAGAATTTGAAAAATATTTACGACTTTTTAAATAATTTACAAAAAAATTTAGCAACATACAAATCACAGGAATTAAAAGGTGACGATCGAATTGACAAAATCATATTATCATGTTTAAATTTAAAGACTAAGAGTGTTCAAAATATCACAGAATTAGAAAATATTGTCAAAGAAATTGGCAGTGATGCAATTTATCAGAAAGTCAAAATTCTTCCCCTTAATCGACTCCAATTGAACCGAATGAAAGCCATATTCGATGATTTTACACATAAACTCACATTTTCATGTAGATCAGACCAGCTAACTGTGAAGGGATACAATATAAAAATAAACGATGTGGTAAAAGTCGGCTGTTGGACACGAGCGAAGCGAATACACATTTTTGCACTAAACAAAATTTTTATTGATGACACAATTGATAAAGAAGGAGCTGAGGCTCAAATATCTATCTTAGCACCTACATGGGAAGTTGTTGGTAGACCAAAGATTATTTTAAATGGAAAAGAAGGAAGAGCGCGTGAAAATATTTATACAACATCCAAATATTACAAGCAAAAAGGGAAAGATGGTTCTCAGGGACTTCCGGGTGGCCCTGCCGGGAATTTTTTCGGTGTTGGTAAACAATTCATCAATTTTGGAAACTTAGAGATACATGCGAATGGTGGCACAGGAGGTCCAGGCCAACGTGGTAGAAATGGTAAGATTCGTAATTGTTTAATCAATTCTTTGTTCTTCATCTATTCTGTTTTTTTGTTAGGTGAGGACGGAGTTGAAGGGGACACGTTGCCAAGGTCATTTTTCTCTGTTCAACGAACGAAACCGCAGTGCAAAGCGTACTTTAAAGATCATGGATACCTTGCCATAATGTTCCCTAAGTACGGTCCAGATTGGAATGACGGTACAAACTATGCCGTCATTTACGGAACACGGGCGAAGGTTGAACCAGGTAATGGAGGTTCGTAAAAATTTTATTAACTTATCAATAATGTCTTATATATGCATAAAAGAATGTGTAAAATGCAACATGCCAATCTTACCACCATTTTTTTTTTGCAAAAGTCTAATCAATTCAGGCTTTGAACTATGATTTTTAAACTTAAAATCTTAAACACTACATTACGTACAATGAGAAATAAGTAGCAATATTTGTTGTCCAGCAAAAAATTTATCGCAATCTCTGAAAAGATTGTATTATTCCTAAAAAAAATAAGCATCTCTACGAAAAATCGGTACGTTACAGGGAAAGGTGGTAGAGGTGGTCATGGAGGACATCCAGGTACAATTATGATCAACGGTTTGGGAAAATCAGTCAATGTTACGATCTTTAATAATACAGGTACTTAGATAAGCAATGACTAACTTTACATGTATCTATAATATATCTGGTACAAATTTGTAACATTGAATTCAAGGTTATCGTGGACCGCCGGGACTAGGCGGAATGGGTGGAAAAGAAACATATGACGGAACAACGGTGTCATTTACTGTTGAACGAAATTTTCCTCTCTTTGGATCATTTAAATATGTCGAGTAAGAAAACCTTTTTTCCTTCATCTAAAAAAAACGTAAACTGTGAAAATTAGTATGCCAATCTCTACATCATGATATAACTAGTTTCATGATCGTTTGTCATCATAAGTGATTAATTTACTATTGACTCTCAAATTTTCGAAGCACAAAAGTATTTAAATATTTTGGTGTATTATTTTTTATTAAAAAAAAAAACTGGAAATTACTAATCAATTGTAAACAGGTCGATCGGTACATATCAACTCAATACTACAAGATTCTTACAAAGGTCAAGTTCATAGGACGTTGTTCTGTATTTCTTCTATTTTTTATTTGTATTCGTTATTTTTAACATCGTCTTTATTTTCCCTTTGGTGGTTCAAAATTATAGAGATATTATTAGAAGACACGTTTGTCTTACAATTAGTAAAATTCATTATTATTATTCATCTAATGTATATTTACCACACCCCGTGATGGACTCATGTCAACTGTTAACTGAGCATTGCAATTGGGTTAATAGAAACTTCAGTGTTTACTTCGAGTTATTTCAGGGTAATTTTACCTGAAATCAGCGGTTAGAATGTGTATTAAATACTAGTTAATCATCCTTAAACTTCATATCTACTTATAATAAACGTTTTTTTTTTTGTTAGCTGGCTTCATTGCGGTTAAGAGTTAGTTTTTTTCTCCCATTGCTTTATGTTATTTTTTTTTAAAAAAAAGATTGCATTCCAGTTAACAGATTTTCGAACAGAGTACATCAATTTACTAATCGTTTTTTCATTGCACATTGTGACTATTGTTTTGAAATTAATAATCAATTGTCTTAAATCCATTAGGAGCAGTATAAAATATTCAGACTATCCGGAATATATGGAAGTTCTTAAAGTTCCGGCTGGAAAGGTTGGAGAGGCTGGTGCTAGCACAAAAGATGAAGTATTTCCGACAAAATTATCCATGGAGAACCCATACTTTGCCATCATTGCTTTTAAAGGATATATAAGAGAAAATCTGATCGAGAATACCAGAGAATCTGACATGAACAGTTTCATGGAAGACCTTGACAATACCAACTATATCAAAGCAGAGTATAACACACTAATTTTCGTTAGAGAATTCGAAGAATTAGAAAATCAATACCTTCAATTAAGAAATAAGATCGATTTCAATCCATTCTATAATTCGTTACTTTCTCGTATTGAAACATACGCTAATTCAGAAAAATCTTTAGAAAATAAAAAAGTACTCAGTTTTATATACACTGCTGCATTAACTAAATCATTTGCGCTAAAGAAGAGAACAAAGGGTAAAACTGTTGTTAATTTGTATAAGTATTTGGACACTATTGAATTAAGTATAAATGAAGTTAATATGGCCATGCACTTACAGATAGTGCAAAACTATCGAAACGAATATAATTATACACTTACAAAAAAAATTCGAGAAGCAAACGATTTTATAAAAAACAAAATTGAACCCGAAATCGATCAACTCTGGAAACAATCAAACAATCAAATCAAAGCATTAATTGAAGAGATACAGATGAACAAAAATGCCCCTATCAATGAAATAGCGAAACTAGAAAAAGAAAGAGAAAAAGTTTATAATATGGTGCACTGGAATTCGATTCTTAAACCCGTTAGAATTGCCGCTGCATGTCTCAGTTTCTTGGGGACTATTGGCACTTTGGTAAGTGCTGTAATAACAAGTACATCATCGGTAGCCAAAGGAATGGTCATTGACGAAGAGTCCGATAATAAAAAAAATGCAATTCCTTCTACCGATGTAGTTTCAGAATTTTCGTCTTATATAACAGAAGTTTTCGGATACAAACCCAAAGTATTAGCTGATCAATTTATCGAAATAGTTACGCAACTAAAAGAGTATAATAAAGAATCAATAATCATAAATGAAACAAAAACAGAAAATTCTATGAGGATCGAAAATCTAGAAAGAGAAATACACAAAATCAAAAATACAGTGCCACATACAATTGAAGAAGCATCTACCTTGCACGAAAGTGCAGTAATGATTAAAGAAAAATTGATTGAGTTCACATCTATACAAATCAATATTCTCGAAAAAGAGAAAAATCAAACGGACGCGAGTAAACCAGAGCAGAAAAATGAAATACAAGTAAAAAAAGATGTTGAGACTAAAAAAAGTCTTAATCTTATGAAGAAAGTGCAATCTCTTATTAAAGACGTCAAAACTGTATATAATATTGCAAAAGAATTAGGAGATGATGATGAACAGACTAAAAATATAAATCAACTGATTAACCAACATGGTCAACAATTGAAGAATCTGGAAATGATGGAAGATCAGGTATATGAAAAAGTGGTACCGGATCTTCTTCAAATTGAACGAACGATCAATGAAATGAAGGTTTCAGTAAATGGATCATCACATGCAAAATTGGATATATCTAAATGGACTGTCAGGACAACTTTGAAAGACGTAAAATTACTACTACAAAAATTATCTCACAAAACGTCTTTCGAGTTACGAAGTAATTTAGAACGTTTGATAGAGAAGATAGACGAAGGTTTTTCTATTTTAATTGATATTTACGATCGTATTGATACTTATTCGGACAGTGTGAAACAGGCAGAATATATAGCACATATTGAATCTGCCTCCATGGACAATATTCCAGTAACTGATCCCGAATTGAGTGAAGCAATAACCAACCTAAAGTTGATAATACATTCAAATGTATTGACTGAAAAATACGAAATAGCTCTGCATGCATTTAAACAACATTATTTTCCATTTGCTGCTCATGTGTTACAGAAATTCCAACTACCTCCGAGTCTGCGACTCAATAAAACCGAAACATTAAGGACAAACATCATTAATAGAATCAAAGACATGAAGAATCACATCGATGAAACAGAAGCGACTATTTCTGAACACAGTAAATTTATTCATGAAAATAATATCTTCAATAGTTATACTACTGGTTCTTCGCCATTTTATGTATGGAGACATGAAACTGTCAAGGATGAAATCAAAAAATTACTCAATGGTTCGGAGATTTTAGTCAAGGCAGATATATCGAAAGGACTCAATTGCAATGCTGTTAAATATAACGATATTGGAATTGATTTTAAATTGAAAAATGAAACTCTGCAAAATAATTTCACTTCTATCCTTAAGAATTTTGCATTGACTATGACTATGGTTGGTAATAATTATTATCGTTGTGGTGAACGATATTATCACATATCGTTTGATGATGATTTAACCATTTCGTACCATCTCGACAAAGATGAATCAAAAAATTGGATAAATTCTAATTTAGTGTATACTACAATTCATCGCAGTCATGCTTTTTTGAGCCCTTACGGAATGTGGAGTATAAAATTGAAAAATATTGACAGTTCAGTTTCTTGGGATCATTTACGTTATTTTGCAAACGAAACTATTGACATGGAGTTAGTGGGTCATGGGTACTACATTGAACAGGATCCTGGTTTTAATTTCGAAGTTTGTAATGCTTATTTGGATACATTTTACGATGCTGAAAATATGGTTAAAGAACTTGAGTGATTTATAAAGGATTTAAGATAATTATAGATAAGTGACACATTTAAACGTGACATTAAAACCATCCTCAAGAAGATATCAGAAGGCTTACTCGATTAAATGTTCAACTATGCCTATAGGTAATATTTTGTTACTGTCAATCAAATATTATTTTTTCCTGTTAAAGTTTTAATTTCTTTGTTCTACAGTAAATAATTCTCTATTTCCTTCTTTGGCGATTACACTCATAGCTATAGTTGATATAAGATCAAAGGGTGCTACTAGAACATAAATATGTATCAAGAAATTTTTGTAAACTTCCCAATAGGGAGTTATTCGAGATTGTAATGAGAAAACTATTGTCATTGTAAAAAAAAAAAAAATAAAAAGCTTTGAGTAAACCGATAATTTAATAACAAAGAAAAATGACTAGAAAAAAATTTATTTCAATTAAAAATTATAGCTTTTTAACTATTTAAGCACTTATCTGCACTCAGCAAATGAGAAAGTATTGAGAAATTTTAAATACCTTTGTTTTCATTTTAATTCGATATTTTAATACTTTATAAGTATTTGTGAAAATTCTTTTATACATTACGATACGTATTAATACTTAAATAAGGTTTAATTCTCTTCGATACTAATCTGAGATATAATTTGTTTTTTCAATTTTGAATATAATGATATTGACTACACTGGAAAAGTGGTAATACTTTAGAATACCATTCCAAGAGGTTGGATTTCGCTGAGTTAACAAAATTACATTCAGGTAAGAACAACAATTTTCAAACTTGAAAATCGAACAACTTCGACCCCAAAAAATAGGAAGTGGTACAGTGCATTCTTCTTGTAGGACTACTTTTTATAAGACCAAGTCTACTTCGAAGCTTGACACTATACCATCCTCTAACACTCCAGCTAATTTAAATCCCAATTATTTATATGAGACTTAAACAAAAATTAACGCAAATTTTATCTTTTCTTTTATTTTTACTAATTTATTGTCAACGTTGGTCATAAACATTTAATAACTTGCATATAAACTTTAACAATTTCATATATTACTCAAGTCTCAATTACGAGTATTCTAATTTGACGATTAATATCAATAGATTTTTCTTTGTTAGAGAGTGTAGCGAATATATAGCACTAAGTATGTTTTGATGGCCGTTTGTATGGAAATCTTATAAAAAGAATTGAAACTCGATTTAGTTGAGCATCGAGGTGTCAGTAGTTGGAGAATATTCCTATTCCACGAATTATTGTCTCTTACAGCTCTAAGAGAGTCGTATCAAAAGAGTGCCCTGTACCTCTTTCCATTTTTTTCAGCTAAAAAATGAAAGTCTCCCGGTTTTGATGATCACGGGCTCATTCTCTTCGTTTTGATGCGTAGATATGCGAAATCGAAGCACAGCTTGAAAAATTCTATTCTAACACCCTTAGAAACGGGTAAAACCGGATACAAATTAAGAATAATCATCCCCCTGACTTTAAACCTTAATAACTTTGAGACAGATCACCCAATTACGTTTTTTAAGGGCATTTAAAAAACCTCAGAGTCTTAGCTGAACATACATATCTAAAAAAAACATCAAAAAAATTTCTTTTACCCTCAAAATTGCCAAAAATGTAAAGAAAGTCACATTTTTTCTAGAGTTTGCTCAGTATTTTTGCGAGTTTACGGATGAAATGAATTTTTATCAAGTTTTTCATGGATATGTATGTTTAGCTTAGATTTTATCATTTCTAAATACCCCTCAATAATTATTATTAAATAACTCGTACGGGAGTAATAGAGGTTCAAAGTCGGATTAAGAGTCAAAAAGTCATCCATCTTTCGACTTTGGACTTCTATAGCTTGTAAAATTTAAATCAAAATATTTGAAAAAAATGGTCATATAGATTATGATTCAAGTTAATAAATAAATTAATTATTAAAAGACGATTCAAGTAAGCTCTTCTTATCTATTTTTAAAACTAGGAATTTAATAAGTGAGAATGAAAACCTACTTCTATTATCTATCATCCAGAGGCTATAAAAATGTATTCCAAATCATTAATCCAAAGTGAAATTTAACAGTTATTGATTAAGTGCATCATTGTTTTATATTTATTCTTCCGTCAGTCTGATATTTTCATCAACAAGCTGAATGTCAAATTCATTTTTTCTCCAACTTAATTTCAAGAATCTTAACTGTGTATCTTTAGCATAAAATTGTGTAGTGAAATTGGCTCTCATAACAATAATAAGATGGCATATAGTTTCAATTGGAATACTTGTCTTCGTTTAAACTTATCACAAGTATGCTCTATTCTGGGTTGGGTCGATTTGGTAAGAAATAAATAAATATTACAAATCTAGTCTACGTGTGATCTGGAAGATCCACATGAATAACTCCTCTGTAGAAAGTAACAAGCATTAAAAAATTACTTAATTATTGAAAAAAAAAAGAAAAATAAATATTAGTGAATTATGTGATTAAGCATATCGTTATTTATTCCTAAGTAGGGTCGCCAACCGTCCTGTTTTCCCAGGACTTGTTCTAGTTTTTGTAGTATCTTTAGATGTCCTGAATGGTCTTTAAGCAGCGTTCTAGATTTCTAAATTTGAGGCTGGCAACTCTATCCCTAAGATACACCAGACGAAAATTGATAATGAACATACAGACATACTCATGTACACAAAACAGACATTCTCTGAAGAACCGTAGAAGTTGACTCCTAAGATAGGGACTGTTAGATTAAATAGTCTTGTTTTCTATTATTATTTGCTTTTATTAAGACACAGAAATACTACATTTATTTATGAGACTTTTTCTCTCCGGGGATACTGAGGGTGCTTTCCATTTAGGAACACAACGAGACATTGTGTTCCAATGTGTGAACACAGTGTTTTTTTCTAAACTAATTAATAATGACTTGTGTTTCAAAATGAAACACTGGTATTAGACACTGTGCTACACTGTGTCTCGTTGTATTCCTGAATGGAAACCACCCAGAGTTAACTGCCTCCGAAACGCATCTTCATGTACATCCATCCACTCACAGTAGCCAACCATACCAATGTAAATGTACTATACTCAACAGGGACCTTCACCAAACATAAACATGAACCAAAATTGAAAATTTGTGAAATCAGACTTGTTCGAATATCTTTTCACTGAGGAGTTACTAAGAAACTTGTTGTTAATTCAATTATTTTAACTCAATTCTTTTTTTCTAGATATCAAGCATTTTCATCATTGTCGAATGTTCGATACTTTTCCATAACAACTATGCCACTGAAAATATCTACTTCATTGTTGCTGCTATTATTTCAATTTGTACATGTTTGTCAATGATATCTGGATCCGCAACGGTAATTACTAAATTACAAAAGTAACTGGTTCATTAAAATAAATGATCACTTATGATATTACAGAAAAAACATTGGCTATTAATTCCTCATATTATATGGAAGATACTTCTCATCGAATACCTTTCAGTATTAATCGTGATGTTTATCTGGAACCTAATAGCAAGTGGAGAAATAATAGTTGCACTAGTACCGATTGTTGTTGCCACTATTCTTTTACGTAAGAAATAAAATCAAAATAATAGAAAATTAATTTATCTTCCAATAATAATAATAAAAATGATTTTCAGTTATGTCTATTTTATACTGGATGGTTACGTTCCATCGTTACGTAGAAATCAAAGGGAAGGAGTTCAATCTACCAGAGAGTATAGAAATGATGTAAAAGAACATCCTCGTCTGTGCTATGATAATGTTATAATGAAATTTATCATTACTACGCTATCTCAAGAGATATATAAACTAAGCAAATCAATTATAATGTTAAAATTATTACATTATATTTCTGAATAAACTTTTTTAATTGAACATAGAATACAAAAAAATCATATGTCTGACAGTTTATTCCTGTATTAAACAAAGTTTCAACTTTAAATTCTACACGACTGTTTTTTAAATTTATTATTTCTTGTTTTTTTTTTCAAATGTTCTTCAACATGTCTGTGCCCAACATATCATGAAGAAAACTTATCTAATAAATGGAAGATAAGTAATGAACTTCACCAAACATGGAAGTGTTCAGTTCATGATTCTTTTTGCAAAATAATGTTCTTGATACTGCGTTCGATTGTAGCGAGAGCAGACAAAGTTGCCTTACTTCGTTGAATTAAATCATGGTTTTTAGCTTCTCGAGCTTCACTTTCCGCTCTAAGGGTTTCATTCATAATATGCAAATGATCTGTAAGTATTTTCAATTCTTTCATCATCGTGTCATATTGAGAAGCTTTGGCAGACATGATAGATAATTGTCCCATCTTGACACATTCTATTGCGATAGGAAGACCATGCTTGAGTGTTTTGAAGAGATGTCTGACTACATCATGGTAACCATTTGAGGTCCATTTATTCAACATCTGTCCATGTGAATGCCAAAAATTCGTCCAATCTTTATTTCCTTCTGACAACTGAGTAGCCTTTTTTATAAAGTCAGAGATGGGAAGTACTTCTGCTGCTGATCCATTATAGTATTCTAGGAGATTGACACTAGGATCCGCAGCATTTGATTCTCTGACATCTAGAGGCTTTCTCATATTTAGTTCTGATCCATTTCAAATTGGATTTAGCTGGAAATGAAGTGGAAGTCCAGATGTTTTATTTGATACTTTTACAGATTCAACCAACTTTTCTTTCTTCCTTATTGTTTTATTTGCATATATGGTTTTCCCCTTTTGTTTAGCAGCAAAATAAAAACTAACATTGGACTTGATCCATGGTGCTTGCCATACTGCAGGACCTTTGTCATTCTCAATAATAGCAGTAAATGTAATACACACGAATTCATTTTCTTTAGGTGAGTAACCTCGAAGATACCCATCATCAATAATTCGTGCCCAAGCCAATCCACGTTTTCCTTTTTTTAGGTAATTAGTAAAGAAATCATCAATCCTTTGACAAGATTTTTTAGAGTGATCATTCAACAGTAGAGGACGAATCTCTTCCCAGGATGTTTCTAGAAATTTACAAACATCTATCAGCATCTTGATCATTCCTAATCCATTGTATGCTGTATCAGAAAGCACTGAGGCATCAACACAATGTTTTAGTTTTGGATTTTCTGATGCATGAGCTCTCACCATTTCATCCGCTAGAATGCAAAACAAGATTCGAGTTTCAGGGGAACTTTTGGTAAGCTGAGTACAACACGGACTCAATACTTCTTTGATTGGGGGAGCAAATGGCTTGTCTTTAGACCATCCTGCTGTTGACTCAAGAATACTCCGATACTGAGCATCATTGAATGCTATTATCATTTGCTTCAGATTTCTTGTAGCAAATCGACATAATGTCAATGCTAAAAAACCAGCCAATGCCTGGAGTTCTCTGTCAAAAGTACTAGTACTAGATTTAGTGTGAAAGTCATCAATAGCTTTTTTTATGTAGCTATGGAAAGCAGAGAGTTTGCGTGTCACAGCTGGACCCTCTGAGATACCATTAATCTCTGAAGTCACGGAGGTTGGTGTTGAAACATTGTTTTGGTAATATATTTTTCCAGTCGGCCTAGGATTGAAAAGCCGATGACCATCGACGTGGGCAAGAGATATACAGTCATGAACTGTAGCTATCAAATTATCTTCAGATGGAATTCTTCCAGTAAAATAAAAATTAAAAAACCGTGTTAATATAGTTTTAGCTATCCTTGGATTCCATTTATTCATCATAAATTTTTACGTTCTACTCATCTCTCTCAGTTCATGGTTACTCCATTCTGGAATATTAGTTGACAAGTGTGTAACCAAGTCATCATCACCATAATCGTCATCCATTATTCAAACCTCCAACTATACAATATCAGATCAACAATTATCTAGAATATGCTACAGCTGTTCTGATATTAATGTGCTCTTATAACTTCCAGGTTGTAAAATTTCTTAAATTTCATCCACCAACTGTGGTATTATTCACTTACCAAGACCAAGATGTGTTAAAAATCAGATAACAATTGAAAAGATATTAAATGTGTACTTTGTTTAATAATAATTTCAAACTGGTGGAAAATATAGAAAAAAGTTGTAGAAAATATTCTTTTTCATCAATAATGTCCTATCAATCTTCTTCGTATCTTCAACAGATAGGAGAAGATCAAAAGCTATGGGTGTGCACATGGAGACCAATGGAGACAAAGATTGGACGTGAATTTCTAGAACAAAAGAAACTGATAAAATTCAAAAGGATAAAGCTTACATTCAAATACATATAATAAACTGCCTGAATATGTAGTTTTTTATCAAAGATTATAAGAACGTGACTTTATTTTCAAGGCTACTTCTTTGATTACATCTTGATAATGTTCTATAGAAGTTTCTTTAGTAGTGGTACGACGTGAGTTCATTGATAAATTGAAAAAACATATTAACCATATCAGCAGATACTTTTGTGTATTGTCATTTCATTATTTATTACAATAATTCATTTTGACTATTAATTTGATAGTTAGTTATTAAACTATGAATTGAAAATCAATAATAACCTTGACATGTATGGGAATATACTAATTACTGAGTTCATAAGTTTATTAAGCAACCAAATTAAAATAAAATCAGTAGTAAATATAGTTTTAGGATGAAATGAATGCAGAGTATAACTATCTCTTAACTCTAGCCAAATCTTATTAATAATCCAAGTATAAAATATATAGCAGCATCGCTAGCTTGTAGGAGAGTGAACCTTGGTCCCATCTCTTTTAGAGTCCTTCAAGACAGAGTCTGGTAAGACGACGCCATATTACTCGATTCCTCCAAGACCAACCAAAATCCAAGACCAACCGAACTCTTGACATTAATTATATTTTAATGAGCAAAATAATGACTTTGTTTTATTGATTGTAATTTGAGCTAATAAATTAAACAAGTTCTTTTCACTATCATTAAAATAAGTAAGAATAAGAATGAAAACCTACTTCTATTATCTACAGTCTAGAGGCTATAAAAAAGTATTCCAAATCATTAATCCAAAGTGAAATTTAACAGTTATTGATTGAATGCATCATTGTTTTATATTTATTCTTCAGTCAGTCTGATATTTTCATCAACAAGCTGAATGTCAACTTTATTTTTGACTGATCTTCAAAGTATAATTGTGCAGTAGTGTTTGAATAAAAATAAATCACAAGATGGAATTGACATTGAAAATTAAGAGAGTTGGTTGCTTAGGCTTATCACAAGCATGTCTTGTTCTTGGAATCCTGGACCTGGTAAGGAATAGCAGAATATTAGAAAAGAACTTGCGGTTGATTTTATGATTGTGATTTACATTATTTTACTTCTCCAGGCATTAAATTCTTATATATTGGCCAAGATGTTAGTACTTGTAACTAAAACAGATGAAGTTGGTCCTAAATTCCTTCTTCCTCTAGCTATTATTGGAACCTGCACGTGTTTCTTCATGGTCATGGGATCTATTCAGGTGATTATCAATTCACCATGAGAATTGGTTTTTAACATAGGATACAATCTTAGAAACAGTTGATTAATATCTCATCTATTTTTGATATTTACAGGAAAATCATTGGTCAATGCTTCCTCATCTTATATGGCAATTGATTCTCATCATAACCTTTGTTGTGATAGGTATAATTTCATTACAAAATTATGTTATATTAGATGAACACTTTCAGTGTGATCGCGTGATGAATTTCGTGCTTGCCATTATTATTATCATCAATGTTCCAAGTAAGAATTAAAAACCAAGTAATATAAAATTTATTTACATATTCTTTTAACAATGAATTTTATATTTCAGTTGTTTTATTTTTGTACTGGAGTATTATGTACAATCGTTATTGCGAAATCAAAGAAATGCATTTACTTCTATCGGATCAAGTGCAAATAGAGTGAAGAGTTGAAACTTGAAACCATTTTTGGAAGAAAAATGAATTTATTGAATAATTCTATCTATCTTTTATGTACTACCTTATGTGAGTAAGTAAATACACCTGGAAACAATAATTAAATTCAAATAAATTAAAAGATATTGTTGCCATTTTTAAATGGTACCGATTGATAAGCTATCCAGTTAGTTTCTTCTTTATTCACAGAATGTGAACTCACGGTTTACCAACAATAGTTATTCTATCATAGTTAGTAAAGTAAAGTTTATTCAAGGAAGGTACATATCTTATTTAACTAAGACCTTATTGTACACACCATTATATATACACATACTTCATTACAACAAAACATCCCATACAATCCATACTTCTTATACTTAACATACTTCACTAAATCCTGCCTTCTGAAGAGTCACTACAATGTGACTCCGACGTTACGTCAGCAGCCAACTTTACTTTCCCTACCACAAACCCGAACTGTATCGCATTCGCATTAAATAGCACAGAGAAACGGCAGGAAACCTGTACTAATACAGTCGGCCCTCCGAAAAGGCCTCTCGCTCACAGTGGCCAGAGAAAAAACCATATTAGCCCTACCCTAGTAGCCACGATCTGTTTCCTTTCTGCAGCAGAATCTGACGTCTGACGCTGATCTTACTTTGATCTTACGTTAGATAACCAAAAGACAGCAACAGACGTAAGTCTGACGGCAGTCTTACGTTATTTGGTTACTAGGGTAGCCACGATCTAACGTCAGAATCTGGTAACAGACTTACGTCCGTCTGTTTCCTATATGCGGCAGCATCTAACATCTGACGCTGATCTTACAATTGTCTGCGCCTAGTAGGAAACCAAAAGACAGCAACATACGTAAGTCTGCCGTTAGTCTTACGTTTATTTGGGTACTAGGGAGGCTGATTTTGTTCCGGTCGGGAATCGAACCCACTACCCATGGTGCGTCAGGGCGATGCTGTACCCACTAGTCCACCGTGTCGATTGGCTATCATAGTTATTATTATTAATATGGAAACATTGATAGAGAAATATTATCATTCTTCTCGACCTTTATCAGAGTTTTAAAAAGATTCATTATGAGACTAAAAATAAAATGAATAAACGAAAGAAAGAATTATCTTTTTTGTTCATTTATATATTAGTTATCATACCAGATACATTATAGATAAAAATTTATATATTATAAGTTTAAATAATAAATCTTTTTATGTGAGTTTTGATGGGTTCTTTCTTGGCACTGTTGTTATTTTAATGAGGTTCCAAAAGGATTCGGTACAACTTTATCGTATACTGACGATTTATTTCAAACTTATGAGTACAGAACACAAAATTCTTGATGAGAACAATTAGTGTTACTGTGAAGAGCTGAGATTTTAGTCTGAGGATGGGTCCTACTAAAGCAGCGATGTAAGCTTAAAAGGTAGAAGCTGTTGGTGACGAAGTGTCAATAAAAGTGAAGAGGTGGAACTGGAATGTTAGGGTACCTTAAAAATTATTTACAATGCTGGTCTGTTTAACCTACATGCTTAATCTACAAATCAAAAGAAATCTTAAAACAAAGACATGTCAAAATTTCGGATTTGCAAAATCAAACCTATTACAATAATTTCCTACTTAAAAGTTAATACGATTTCTTTTCATAAATAACATAATAGTTTTGTTTAATTATTCAATCAATAGAAACAATATTCAGGTAAGCTCTTATCATCACTAAAATAAATAAAGATGAAAACCTACTTATGTTATCTACAGCCTAAAGGCTATATGAAAGTATTCCAAATCATTAATCTAATGTGATACCCAGCAGTGATAATTTGAATACTCCACCATTATATTTATTCTTCTGTCAGTCTTATGTTTCCATCAACACGTTCAAGATCAAACTTATTGTCAACTGATTTTTGAATTAAAAATTATGCAGTGAAATTAGTGTTACATAAAGTTGTAAGATGGAATTGACATTTAGAATTAAGAGAGTTGGTTGCTTAGGCTTATCACACGCATGTCTTATTCTTGGAATCCTGGATCTGGTGAGGAATAGCAGAATATTAACAAAGAACTTGCTATCGATTATGTTATTGCAATATAAATTATTTCATTTTTTTTAGATAATAAATTCTTATGTCTTTGCAAAGATATTAATTACTGCACCTCGACCAGAAGATATTGGTTGTTCTCCTATACTCCTGCTCATCATTAGTTCCATTGGAGCTTTCTCAAGCTTCTCTATGATCATCGGATCCTCATCGGTATTCACTTATTTCTTCAAAATTACTTGTTTTAACAATAAAAATTAGTCTATTAATCTTTCATTTACTTAAAATACAATTTATGGTTTCATAGGAATATCATTGGGCAATGCTACCTCATCTTGTATGGCATGTGGTTCTTCTCGTGATCTTTCTCGTGATGGGTTTCTTTTCATTGGAAAATTTTGCAAAATACTACAACGTTCCGACATATATGTACATATTCCATTTGTGCCAAAATATTGTGACACTGAGTTCCGTTGTAGGTAAGAATGAAAATTAAAGTAATATAAAAAAGATTCATATTCGTTATTCTTTACAAACAATAAGAAGTGTTTTTTTTTTCAGTTTTTTTGTTCTTATATTGGAGTATTATGTACAATCGTCATCGCGAAATCAAAGAAAATCACTTGCCTCGATTAAATCAAATACAAATGGAGTGAAGAGTTGTCAACAACCGCAGCTATTTTTGGAAGAAGTATTATTATAATAAACTAAATAATTGTATCATGATTTTTGTATTATTTGATATAAGTAAATTAGAAAACCTGGAAAAAATAAAATAAAAATAAATTTAATAAGATTATGTTAATCCTGTAATAAACCCTCATATTTCTAGTAATTAAACCTAACAAATAAGATAAACTGTCTTCCGTTATAACATTCCTGAACAATTGTCAAGAACCCTTTTAACATCCTAACATCCTGCAATAAAACCCTATCCTTTACAAATAATTCGTAGATTTCCAAATTTCCCACAATTTCACAAAAGATAAAAACTCTTGACGTCACAGGACACCTATCCCTTCCTGTAATAATTACCCAAATCCTGAGCTCTTTAAATAGCGCCTTCCCTTAATTTTAAGTTAATCTTAAACATATCTTAACATTGTGAACATGCTAAATCTGTAATCTTTTCATTCTAACTTTAACAATAAATATTCATCTTAATCATTCAACTAGCTGTGTGACAATTGATTTCATTGCAATCCAAATGGATTGAATCGGTTTTCCTACATAAGGTACTTTTTAAATTAAAGATCAATCAAATTCTTCACTTGATCGTAATTGTAATTAAGTTAATTAATTTACAACAAGATTTTTTATGAGCAAAACAATAAAACCGTTATATAAATTATGATTTGAGCTGATCAATTATTTAATTAGGGGAAGAGGGGGTAAAGTGGAACAACGCGAAAAAAAGTAAATCACCAAATTAACCATTATATTAAGAAATTTCAATAATTTTTAATTTTTTTTTTTTTTTGTTTTAATTTCAGTAAATTACAATCTGTTTAAAAAAAACACAATAAGTAATTGTGATGTGTAGGGTAGAGAACAAAAAAAAAAAAAGGTAAATTTATTTTTGTTTCGAAGGTTGATGTTTTTAGAGGAATCAGAAGACTTCTTGGTCTTCACTCTAGGAATCTCCAGGGTAAATCTAGTAACTTGATTTTTTCTTTAATTTTTAATGCATTAATAATTTAAAAAATTGATAAATAAAAAGTACGATAAGCGTTTTTAAAGTTATTTTAATAAATTAGGGCATTTTCTCGAGCATTTCACTTTACCCACCTTTCCCCTACTAGAAGAAAATTCGTAATTTTTACCCTCACACTGCAGTGTCACCAAATTACCATCGAATTTATGGTAATTTTTACTACCCGGGAAAAAATTTTCTTATATGATCGTGTATGGTAAATTGGTATTATATGATTCATATATGAAACATATATGATTTTATATACGACATATACGATCTTATATAGGTTATATATGTAGCGTATAAAAACGTATACGTAACACATATGGTCATCTTATAGGTTTCATATACAATCCACCTAAGATTATATACATTCCATATATGAACCATATAAGACCAATTTGCTATTTACGATCATATAAGAAAATTTTTTCCCAGGTATACATTTTTCTGCGTGTACGATATTAATCAAATAAATGACGTTATGTTAAAACACTGCTATCTCTATATAATTGTGATGCTAAGTTATGTAAAATTATTTACATAGACCTTTTACAGCACTATTACCTCTCAGTTTTTTTTTTTTTATTATTGAATTATTTAAAAAGAATAATCTATTGGTATGATGTGGATAGTGACTTAATTCTTTCAACAATTCTTAACATCAACAATAACAATCCTTTTAATCTGCAATTGTAAAATCAATTTTGTTAATTATTAAAATTCTTTTATTATATAGAACGTACAGTTTATTATTTATTAAAAACTAACTTACTTGACAATATCACCTTTCAGCATTTATAAACACTTTCGATTTGTATACATGCTGATGTTTTCCAATCTTTAATGACAAGTTGTTAACAGATTTGAAAACATGAAAATTTGCAATTTCTCTTCTGCATTATATTTAAGCTTTTATTTGGTCTTTTCTATCATCATTTTAAGCTGTCAAATCAAATGTGCTTATGGCTTACTTGTCAATGTTTCAAATACGTCAAACGATAGATATTCGGTATACAAAGACATAATGGTAAGAAACGTTTAAAAGTCGTCGACAAAATTTCCATAGTTCGTTTATGATGTTTAATATTGTAAACACTTAAAGTGTTTAATTGCTAAACACTTGGATTTGCAGTGATATATCTACAGTTTTTATTATTAAAAATTTAATTTTTGTTTCAGAATGAACTCTTAGATGATTGTTACAAAGAAGCTGGGATTATCTTCATTTATGATAGCTCTCTAAACAACACTGACTATGTAGCATCAATCAAATCGCCAAAAGCGAAAATTGTGACGAATGATTATACTGAGTTAACTTTGAGATATTCACAAACGACAAAAATTGATGCATTTTTTTTCATTACTCAGTCACATTACGAATTTAATTGGATAATAACAAATTTAAAGAACAGTCAATATTGGAATAATCATTCACCATTTTTTATTTTTAGTAAAGGACCAAACGCTTGTAATAATGTACCACGATATCTTTTACAAGTGCTACAAAGATTTGGTGTTACCAATTCTTTTTATGTTTGTTTGTATTCGGATGATGATCAGTTAATCCTGACTTACAATTCATATTTCAATTATGCGACTGATTCTTGGGAACTATCTGAAATTAAGGGAAAGAATCATCTTTTTCTTCGACCGTATACTCCAGGTAAATTTCTAAATAATCATTATTGATAAAAAAAAGATTAATAGTTCGTAATAAGGAACAAATTTCAGCATATGTTTTTTTTCATGAAAAGTTAAATTACTTCTATCAACAGTGTCATCAATTATGTGTAAAAAGATTTTCAAAAGCTTTTTGATTTTTCAAAAGATTTTTAACTTCCCATTAGGAAGTTATTGTAATGGAGTCGATTTTTAAAATTCGTAATTTTATCATATCTATACGTTTTAAGACATTTAAAAGCATATTAGAAGGTTTAAAAATGGATGTATGTATGTACGTATGTGTTATAACAATTTAAATTTATTATAAACAATTAAAAATAGTGTAAATTTATTGAATTATTATGACTATGATTATATTCGATAAATATTGATAAAATATTTTTATAAATCATTTAATATGATGAAACAATTGTATATTGTTTATAACAATAGTAATTTTTTATAAACAAAAATACTCAAAGATGACAAAATTACAGATTTCAATTAATGGGAAGTTCGTCGTCAGGGCACAAAGTAAGCCCAGACCCATTTTTTTTTTTCGAATTTTCATATTCCTAACCGACATTATTTATGGGACAACCTAGTACACTTAATAATTAGTATTTCAACAATATGAAATTTTAAAAAATGAGATAATCTAAAAATTTAAAATAAAATAGATCTACGCAGATCCACATTTTTGCCATTTATTTGATCTAATTTGATCTACTCATAT
This sequence comes from Chelonus formosanus, assembly GCA_028641665.1. Lineage (NCBI taxonomy): Eukaryota > Metazoa > Arthropoda > Insecta > Hymenoptera > Braconidae > Chelonus > Chelonus formosanus. The sequence continues at coordinate 4,479,872 of CM054000.1, forward strand.
CTCTATTAATCTCGATGATAAAAAGAATTTCATACATCTACAGAGATCACAGAAGATCTAAAGTGATCAAAACAGATGTACATAGAACAAAGTAGATCTATTGGGTCATCCGGAAAGTTCATGCCGTTATTTGTTTTGAGCACCCCGACAAATGTATTAAACATCGTTTAAAGATGTATGATAGGTATTTCAAACAACACTATCTGCAGCATACTAACATATTTCTACATGTTGCATTTGCGATCGCTACTTGAAGAAATACGGCAACATCCGAGGGGCTTTGAATGCGGCACGAATTTTCTGGATGACCTAATAATTGTGCCAAAAAATATATCTGAGTAGATCAATGTAAATCTATTTTATTTTTCCCTGGGAATTGCCTTAATTAGGCTTTCCTCACTTGGTCCCAATCGGGACAATCGTTACCTTCCCAATGTAGGCCTAATATGGTATCCTAATTAGCGCCTAATTTGAACTTAGGAAATTCGAATTGGGTACAAACTCTTTTCCAAAAATAAATTCTACTCGGGCAGACCCATTTTTTAATTGACAAATGTAAAATTTTATTTTTACAGGAGAATTATGTCAAGGATTTCATTTCGACAAGTATAAATATCTTCACAGAACAACTATTAAAGTTCTTGCATACATAAATTTGGGTGTAAATGATCCTTTATATAACAAAATACAAGTAGGACGTTACTATTCTTTCCTAGTAGCTATGCGTATCTTGCAAGATGATATTCCAAAATGGACTTTACATATGCTTGCATCAAATTACAAAGTAAATATTGAAGTTTCTTTCGTTCCGACATCAATTTCATGTGAAGTAGCGATACGATTATCGAATCAATTAAAACCAGATCTCTCTTTTATCTCTTACTGTCTGTCAAAAATGATTAATAGCATATCTCCAGCGATATATGACACCATGTCGGTTCTTTCACACCATCAAGGATATCAGGACATATTTGAACAAATTTATAATTTATTTGGTTGGCCAATTAGTCTGTTTACATTCGGTGTATTATTGAGTGTTTTTCTAGTTTCATGGTATGTGACAAAAAAAGATAGAGTGGCGTTTGCTTCATTCGAAATCCTTCGGTTGTTAATAAATGCGTCGATTCACACTAACATGAATGGTTTATCAATGAGAATATTTTTCTTAACGATTTTCATATACTTTTTGATTATTCAATCAATTTTACAAGGTCAATTAGCCAAATTCCTTACACATCCAACTCTAAAAAACGTTTTAAATGATGAGAAAGATTTTGACAGTAGAGTTTATACTACAGTGTTGATTCCAATGAACAGTAAGTCCAATGAGAACAGCTTCTTAAGGATTGTAATGTTTGATCGGCCTTTTTTAAAAGTGCACACTATAAGAAAATATGAAGATGTAGAAAATTTTTTCTTATCTGATAAATCAGGAGTTATGTATTATCCGTTAAATGATCTAATAATGATAACATTGCAAAATAAAGAGAAAAAGTTGCATATAGCTGAGAGATTGCACCATCAGAGTCCTTATTATCTCTTTTCTCATAATGAGTCAGTATTCAAAGATCGATTGAATAAAATAATTATTGAATTGTGGGATCATGGATTTATTTACCTATTGATGAGATACAGAGATCAAGCTGGCTGGTATAGTTTCGGTCAGATGGAAGCCGATTCTAAACCTGTTCCAAAACCAATCACTTTAGAATCTCTGAGACCATTGTTGTTGTTTTTAATTAGTGGTCTAACTCTTGCAACCGTGTGTTTTTGTATAGAATTTATAGTTGATCGTAAGAAAAATAAATCTGTCGATAAAAATAGGTGGATTGTAAATCGTTTGTCAAAAATTTGCATTAAAAAAAATAAAAAAATATCTAAAGTGTTGTCAAAAAATAAATAAGTTTTTCTTCGATGAAAATTTTGATAAATGCTATCATGTTTCAATGTTTAAAAAATAGAAAATTGAATGTTTCATTCTTAAAATGACACATTGTAATGATAATAATTAGCACTGTCTTCAAATAAATAATCACGAGTGAAACAAAAAAAATTGCTCTTGTATTTTATGAAGTATAATTATTTTTTATTCATCTAAATTTTAATAAATATTTCTATTTACAGTAATAAAATTTAATCATACAAATAATAATTTCTTCATTACATGTTATTTATTACCCTAGTAAAAAAAACAGTTTTTTGGGCGTACCTAAAGGAGGCCCAATTCGAGCACAAATGATTTTTCAAGCTTTTAAAAAGCCCACGAGTATTTTCTAGGCCCACAGTACGCCAAATTTAGGCTCAAAAATATTTTCCAGGCCCATAACGCGTCCAAATCATGCCTTGATTTTTAATATGTTGTTTTTGAGATATTAAATTTAAAAAAAAACTTTTAATTTACAAACAATAAAAAAATTAATTGACATGTGTTTAAAAATGTTAATATTAAAATATTTTCAAATTTTTATCCTTTTTCAAAGTATATTGACTGGATTAATACTTTAGATAAATAAATAAATAGACCTGAAACAAGAATCATAAAATCTAAATAGACTAAATAAAAGCACTCAAATTCAATCAGATCCAATCAGTTTTTCTCCATAAAATACTCGTCAATATTGAAGATCAACCAAACCTTTAACTTAATTGCAATTTGAAATCAAATGTGTTTTAATATGCGAAACAATAAACTTCTTACATAGATTATGACTCAAGCCAAATCATTATCAGAATATCCAAATAGGTTCTTTTCATTATCATTAAAATAAGTAAGAATGGAAACCTACTTTTTTTATCTATCATCCAGAGGCTATAAAAAAGTATTCCAAATCATTAATCCAAAGTGAAATTTAACAGTTATTGATTGAATGCATCATTGTTTTATATTTATTCTTCAGTCAGTCTGATATTTTCATCACTGTGTGTCTTTAGCATAAAATTGTGTAGTGAAATTGGCTTTCATAACAATAAGAAGATGGCATATAGATTCAAATGGAACAAGTTCTTCTGCTTCAGTTTATCACAAGCATGTTTCATTTTTGGTGTTCTAGATTTGGTAAGGAATTTCAGGATTTTAATAAAGAACTTGCTTTTGATTGTGTTATTTTGATCGAATTTCTTTTTCTTTGTAGATATCAAATAGTTTAATTATTGTAGAAAATTCAATATTCTTCCATAAAAGCCATGCCACTGAATACATCTACTTTATTGTCGTTGCCATTTTATCAATTTGCACATGCTTGCTGATGATGTTTGGATCCATGAAGGTAATCACTAATTTATTATAAATGATCAAAGTTTCAAAACAATGGTTAATAAAAATCTAATTAAATAAAATTGTGTTTTTTAATATTATAGAAAAGTCATCGATGGTTAATTCCTCATATTTTATTGAAAATACTTATCATCGAATGCCTTGCAGTATTAATATTGGTGTTACCCATCATGGGAATAGAAAATGGAGATATGAAAGAAATACTACCGTATTTTATTATCATCAGTCTTCTTTTACGTAAGAATTGAAATTTAAGGAATAGAATATTCATTTATATTGGGTTGGTAAGAAAGTCCTACGACATCCTCGAAGAGTTCTTGAGTTCAAGATCTAATGATTCTTGGATGGCTGGTATTCAAAATGTACCAGAGCATTAGTCACAACTCTAGCCAAGATTTAACGTCAGAATTGCTGACAGACTTACGTACGTCTGCTTCCTTTCTGCAGCAGCATCAGTTTCAGTAGGTATAAAGCAGAGGTGGGCAAATGTGGCTTTTCAGAGCCAAAGTGGCTCTCCAGGTATAATTTTCAGAGCTATTACTCCTGCGAGTAAGAGTGAGAGAGGTATAAGATTTTACTAGGTAGACCTTTTTACTGGTGCTCTGCTAAAGTCAAAGTTTGCCCACCCCTGGTATAGAGGATTCACTGTGGAAAGTTTGGTGACTTTTGAAATGACCACCTAAAATTGGTCACTGGCTCTTGGTCAAGTGACAGTCTATTTCCTAATGTTTACAATTGTAGGGAAGTCATAGATATAGAAGAAAACTATATTATGAACTAATTCTATTTTAATATCAATTCACTTTCATTTGATAAAGGTGTTATTTGTTTTGCAAGACTTCCTTACCAATCCAATATATATTCATCTTTTCAATCTATCAATTCTATCTATCAATAACAATAAACAATTATTTTCAGTTATTTCTATTCCATACTGGAATGTTGTATTCTGCCATTATCTGGAAATCAAGGATACGAAGTCTGTTCATCAAATGATAGAAAACTGACTTGAAAAATCGTTATGATCTGCAAAAATTTCATGTCAAATTAATTTTCCAATTTTATTGATAATTATTATTTCACAAACTATTGTTGTTCAAGATTTTAAAACTTATAATATATCTGTAAAATATATCAATGTTTTCTACTGTCGAACACTGTGTAAACAATATAATTAATTAAATAGCATACTTACAACACTCACTTGATTGATATTGATAGTTGATAGTCCAATACTAATGAAATCATCATCATCATCATTGGGCTTATGATGAACATGAAATTGTTAGAAATGGAAATGAATAGATGTCAATGGAACAATATATTTTTCCATTGATTCAAATCTTCATGCTGATAATGATGTAATGGTGGGAAGGTTATGGAGAACATCATTATCTTTGTACATTTTCTACCACCGTATGCTTGATAACAATCTTTCCTCTTTGCGCTGTTCGTTCGGATCAGCCATTTTTGCGGCAACTTCAGGAGGAATGTATTATTAATTAATAATTGTAAATTGTAGAATACATAAAAATTTTTAACAATATAATTTAAAACTTTATGGACAATCTGTAAATCCAATCGACAACATTTCAAGGAACAATAGAATTATAATTCGTTATTATTTACCCTAGACGAGTTACCCTACGTTAATACCAAGTTGAAACAACTCTCGCAGAGAGAAAACTTCTCTTTGCCGACAACGTGATGTCGCTAGCAGTCTACTTATAATGCGCCGATAATGGTAGATCAGCAGTCGTCAGCGGACCGTCGATGGGTACGGATGCAAGTAGGGGTGTATGTCGTTTTTGACGTAAAAATAAATAATGAATTTTTTTCTATGATTTTCACGCAATAAGCAAGTGATGATTATTGCCGATAAATCAGTAAAATTGATGATAATTTTCGAATTTTAACAATGAGAAAATTTTTGTAAATACCATTGCATATAATTGCAATTTTAATATGCTAAAATAAGTTTTTTATTTTTTTTATGAATTTCTCTTATTATTTTTGCATTTGTATCATTGTTATGTTTACGCTAATAAATGTAACAATAAAAAATTGAGGAAAATATAGATGTATAACTTCTAATTGAGATAAAACAAACCTCACTAGATATGTAATGGAATTCACACTTTACAATAAAGTCGTTTGGAAAAAAAATTTATCTTACTCAAAAGTTTTCATAATTTTCATAAACATTTTAGCCTTCGAAATAAGTTCCCATTTTTTAATAATGAGAACTTGATTCGATGGCTCAATCCTCGGATGCATTAGAATTAAATTAAATTTCCTTTGAATCCTAGAAGCCAGGACTACGCCATTTCGGCTTATAGTGAAACTGAAATGAGAAGGCCCCATGTGCTTTTGTACGCTTGCGCAGTAGCAAAAAACATGGTAAAAGAAGTAAAAATAAATGGTGGGGAGCCCGAAAGCACTGAAGCGACTGAGGAACTCTTTTCTCAGTTCGTCTATAGTTTGACTTCTTTAAACTCCTACAAATGCCTGTGTATGCTGGTTCAAAGCATTGTTCTAAATAGCATTAAAAAATCTGCTCGAGTTTTAGAGTAATTCAATGAAGAATTTAAATAAAACAGAAATTAATGTGCAAAAAATTATTTAATAAAATAATTTAATTCAATTGCAGTATTTAGGAACAGTGCGATAAGGCATACGTAATTTTACATCAAGTCAACAGCGAACGCACTGTTTTGAGTTTTCAATATACAACAAGAGAAGCCAAGTAAGTATTTAAAATTCTCTAATTATTATTACAGTAAAAAATTTTTCTTTATATCCGCGTGAAAATTCACTTTCTTATTTAATCCCTGGAGGGGATTCTAGGAACTAAGTTCCCATACCAATTTTGTCAGGTATACTGGTCTGAAGAATTGAATGAAGGGAAATTATTTTCATCCCTACCATAATTTTATTTGAACCTCCAGAAAGTGTCTTCCGTCGCCCTGAATTTATTCGAGCATTAGTTTTAGTGTAGTACGTTTCTAACAAAGCGATCCTGGGAACTAAATTCCCAGTATCTCCTGGATAGAAGATACTCGATTTTGCTAATATTTTTTTTTAATTAAATGACAAATATTTCTTTGCATTAACAGTCAAGTTTTCGTCTATACGTCAACGTTTGAATGCAGCGGGATTCTTTTTTATGTGTTATATTGATGAAAATAGTTAAAAAAAAATTTTTTTTTTGATTCTTATGATATTACAACGTTTTTTTTTACTTTCAAAAATTCAAATAATTATACTTTTTAAAACTAATTGAGGAATGGTTGATACTATCTTGTAGATCGAAATTTAAGCTTCCAGAAAACCACCTATTTTTTATATTTATCTTCATTTTATGCTCGGTTACACTAAGAAAAATATTCTTTATATTTTACTGGGTGGCTCAGTAAATTTTACTACGCGTGCACAAATTATCCCGCACTACTGGAGTGTCCCAGTAAAATTTACTGAGCCGCCCAATAAAATATAAAGAAAATTTTTCTCAGTGTACGATATGATAAAAAAAATCCGAGAAAATTGTATTTTTTCTTTTTTCAATTGAAAAAACTTGTATTCAATCAATCACCATCAGAGGGAAATGAATAGTATCTTCTTTAAAATCGCCTGAACTTTAATTAAAAAAAAAATTCTGCGATAATTATGAACAAAATAATATGCGTTCAAAGTGAAGTGGGAAAAAAGTTCCCAGTATGCCTTTAAGAGACAAGTGCAAAACAAGTATCCCCTCCAGGGGTTAAGAAAAGTCAAACTTTCCACACGGGCATGTCGAATTATATTAAGCCTTAGAAAGGATAATTAGACTATCTTGGTCTACGTTTACCACCACCGTATTCGGCTCAGGAGGTAATTTTATACGTGATTTAAACTAGTCTAATTTTTCTTCCTCGTATACAGAAGAGAGGTACTATTTTGATCAAAAAATAATATAAAAATATTTAATATTATTTTCAGGTGCCAAGAGTCCTAATCTTAGATATGATGGCAAACATTAATTACATTGAAAACCGCTCAAGGACATCTTTACACTTTGCATGTAAAAGTCAAAATCTTGAACTTGTTGAAGATTTGCTAAAAAATGGAGAAAATCCTAATGCTGTCGACAATGAAATGAACACTCCTCTTCACTCAGCTTGCACATCAAAAAGTAATGTAACCGTAAAAATAATAGAACTACTATTGCAATACAACGCAAATATTGAAGCGGCTGAGAATGAAAGTGGTTGGACTCCACTTTTCATTGCTTGTAGGGAAAAGAATGATGTAGCAGTTAAATGTCTTTTAGACAATCATGCTAATCTTAATGCTAGAGATCAGATAGGTGCTACTCCAATGTACTGGACAATCTTTGATTTGTACGATGAAACATTTATGAGTATAGCACAATTATTGTTACAATATCATGCCAATATTGAATTTGGTGGTATGTTTGGCCGGAGTCCATTATTAGAGGCTTGTAGTAATTGTAATTACCTAGCAGCTAAATTTTTACTAGATAATCATGCTGATCCTTCTGCTGTTGATAATAATGGTTTCACATCTCTCCATATAGTTGTCCAAACAAATAATGATATGACTGTCACATTTATAGAACTATTGATACAACATCACGTGAATATCGAAGCTGTGGATGGAAGTGGTTGGACTCCACTTATGATGGCTTGCGATCAAAACAACTACAATGCTATAAAATGTCTTGTGGATCATCATGCGAACATTGAAGCTGTGGATGTATTTGGTCGGACTCCACTTATGATAGCTTGCAATAACAACGATCATGATTTAATAAAATATCTTTTGGATCATCATGCGTATATTGAAGCTATGGATGCAATTGGTCAGACTCCACTTATAATAGCTTGCAAGGAAAATAACTACAATGTAATAAAATACCTTGTGGATCATCATGCGAACATTGAAGCTGTGGATGAAAGAGGTTGGACTCCACTTATAATAGCTTGCAAGAAAAACAATTACAATGTAGTAAAATATCTTGTCGATCATCATGCGAATATTGAAGCTGTGGATGAAAGAGGTTGGACTCCACTTATAATAGCTTGCAAGGGAAATAACTATAATGTCATAAAATATCTTTTGGATCATCATGCGAATATTGAAGCTGTGGATGAAAGAGGTTGGACTCCACTTATGATAGCTTGCAATAACGACGATTATTATTTAATAAGATATCTTTTGGATCATCATGCAAATATAGAAGCTGTGGATTCAACAGTTTCGAGTCCCTTTATGGTAGCTTGTAATAATCACAATCAAAACGCAATTAAACTACTATTAAATTTTGAAAAATATCGAAAATTTAAAATTTCACAATATTGGGCATACAAATGTTCGAAAACACCTTTGCACTTTGCATGCGAAAATCAAAATCTAGAACTTGTTAAAAATTTGCTAAAAAACGGCGAAAGTCCGAATTCAGTTGACAACAAAATGAACACTCCTCTCCACTGGGCTTGCATGTCAAAAAGTGATGTGACCGTAAGAATAATAGAACTACTATTGCAATACAATGCAAATATTGAAGCGGCTGAGAATGAATGTGGTTGGACTCCACTTTTCATTGCATGTATACATAATAATGATGTAGCAGTTAAATATCTTTTAGAAAATCATGCTGATTCCAATGCTATAGATCGGATGGGTTATACACCTTTTCACTGGGTATTTTTTTGTAATAGTGATGACATAGCTTTAAATATAGCACAATTATTGCTACAATATCATGCTAATATTGAAGCTAAAAGTAATAATGGACGTACTCCATTTTTGATGGCTTGTTATAATTGTAATTACGTAACAACAAAATTTTTTTTGGATAATCATGTTAATTCTTTTGCTGCTGATAATGATGGTTTTACATCTCTCCACTATGTCTGTGATAGAAAGAATGAAATGACTGTTACCCTTATAGAGCTATTGATACAACATCATGCAAATATCGATGCTTTGGATAAAAAAGGTTGGACTCCACTTATGGTAGCTTCTAATCATAGAAATTTTAAAGCAATTCAATGTCTTTTTGATCATTATGCTAACGTAAATCATTCGGATATAAACAATTCAACTGCTCTTCACATTGCTGTTGAACGGCAATCTGTGCAAACGACTAAATGTCTTATAAAATGTAATGCTGACATTAATCTTCTTGATAAAGAAAATCAAACGCCTTTAGAGAAAGCATTAAAGATAAAGTCTTCTGATGAACGTTCTTTTTTTAAAATAATAAACATTTTAAAATTAGAAGTATTTAAATTAAAAATCGCTGGATTTAAAATACATAATCATAATTTAAATATACTTCATAATATTGACAACGATATGCTTGAGTCTTCATTTTATCTCATACACGAATCGAGTGTTAAAGATGAATTTAAAAGGATGAAAAGGATGTATATTTGTAATAAAAAGATGAAATTATATGTTTTTCTAAAAAACAATATTCGTTTTCTTTGTCAGTTTGTTACTAATAATGAAATTCAGCAACAACTAAAACAAGAATACTTAGATCAACAATATCGATTTTACATAAACATTATTCGTAATCGATTCCGAGAAGCAAAAATTCTATGCACACGAAATGAATTGACTAATCAAGCCAAAGAGTATTTTAGTTTGTATATTAACCAACAACTACCTTATGAAATTCTAGACCACATATTTATGTCTCTAAGCATTAGTGAGTTGAAATTCTTTGTCAAATCATATCAGGAAGCTACTGGATAATGAGCAGTCTTATCCATAAAATATTACTTGAGTTGAATTAGCTCTGATCAGAGATGATTTTTTTTTATTTTGTAATATTTATGAATACGTTCAATAAAGAATTATTTAATGAATAAAAAACAACAAATTTGTTTATTAAAGAGTTTAATAGGTTTATTAATAAACCTTCCTCCATTCTCATTATCAACTTCAATTTTTATCTATTATCATTTTGAATATCTATTCATAAAAAGACATGAGATAACGAAACTACTTTCAATCGTCTAACGAATAAGCTCTAACCAACGAAAAGATAAAAAAAATGCAAACTAGTTTTAATTAGCATGGAAACAATAAACTAAGTATAGAGTCGTTACAAATTTTCATAGTTAAATGAATAGATTAAGATGTGCCTGACATTTTTATTCATCAGCTATCGACATGGAATTGATAATATAATAGAAATAGTAGATGAACGCACCAAACAGTCCAGGCTGCCAACGGTCAACGATTGAATTCCTCTATAAAAAATCCTACCGGCCGCGTAGGCATGTTAACGATAATTGATTACGAGCAGAAAAAAAAACTACAAAGAAAACATCTATACATGTATATGTTTTACATCATGAACATGTTAAACAACCAGAAGTTGGGCCAAATATAGCATGATTCGTGTGCTAATAGTGAATTTAACCAGTGAATTGAAAATCTCTCGCTCTTAGGAATCCACTGATATGCGTGTTTTTTATGTACGGCCAACAGGAACGTAGTTATTTGACTTTGAAAATTTCGTGAAACCGGAAGTTGGGCCAAATTTAGCATGAATCATGTAGTAATTATGATTTCGATGAAGGAATTGGAAAGCTCTTGCTCTTGGGAATCCATTGATATGCTTGTTCTTCATGCAGGCCGTATAGATTTTGAGTTATCGGCTAAAAACAAAGTTATGCTGCTGCGAATCATAAAAAAACCTTTAAACGCTCATAACTCGAAAACTATGCGAGATACGGCATTTTTGACGGGGGTGTACCAATAGGGGGGTACCAAATTTCTCCCTTTGGTCCTAATCTTTCATATGAGCCCTTGATCGACCTCATAAAAAAATATGTTTCGGAGAAATCCATAATTTTATGTTCTGGAGTTTTTTTCGAATATCTCGCGATCTATGGGAGTATCAGAGTCAACAGCTAGTGTTTTGGAACCGTCTCGTCACAATGTATGTGATCGTGTCATGAGTTTTATGATTTACACATAAAATATGATTTTTTATTTATGTTGAAAACAGTAAATTTCTTCAATATTTTAGTTTGACAATTTTAACTGAGGCTTAAGACGCCTATGAAGGATAACTACGATTGAATGTTAAAAAAGCATTCATTATACTCAAGAATTCGATTTACCAGGGAGTTGGGCCAAATTTAGCATAAATCATGTAGTAATTATGATTTCGATGAAGGAATTGGAAAGCTCTTGCTCTTGGGGATCCACCGATATGCTTGTTTTCCATGTACGGCCAACAGGAACGTAGTTATTCGACTTTGAAAATTTCGTGAAACCGGAAGTTGGGCCAAATTTAGCATAAATCATGTAGTAATTATGATTTCGACGGAGGAATTGGAAAGCTCTTGCTCTTGGGAATCCACCGATATGCTTGTTTTCCATGCACGGCCAACAGGAACGTAGTTATTCGACTTTGAGAATTTCGTGAAACCGGAAGTTGGGCCAAATTTAGCATGAATCATGTAGTAATTATGATTTCGATGAAGGAATTGGAAAGCTCTTGCTCTTGGGAATCCATTGATATGCTTGTTCTTCATGCAGGCCGTATAGATTTTGAGTTATCGGCTAAAAACAAAGTTATGCTGCTGCGAATCATAAAAAAACCTTTAAACGCTCATAACTCGAAAACTATGCGAGATACGGCATTTTTGACGGGGGTGTACCAATAGGGGGGTACCAAATTTCTCCCTTTGGTCCTAATCTTTCATATGAGCCCTTGATCGACCTCATAAAAAAATATGTTTCGGAGAAATCCATAATTTTATGTTCTGGAGTTTTTTTCGAATATCTCGCGATCTATGGGAGTATCAGAGTCAACAGCTAGTGTTTTGGAACCGTCTCGTCACAATGTATGTGATCGTGTCATGAGTTTTATGATTTACACATAAAATATGATTTTTTATTTATGTTGAAAACAGTAAATTTCTTCAATATTTTAGTTTGACAATTTTAACTGAGGCTTAAGACGCCTATGAAGGATAACTACGATTGAATGTTAAAAAAGCATTCATTATACTCAAGAATTCGATTTACCAGGGAGTTGGGCCAAATTTAGCATAAATCATGTAGTAATTATGATTTCGATGAAGGAATTGGAAAGCTCTTGCTCTTGGGGATCCACCGATATGCTTGTTTTCCATGTACGGCCAACAGGAACGTAGTTATTCGACTTTGAAAATTTCGTGAAACCGGAAGTTGGGCCAAATTTAGCATAAATCATGTAGTAATTATGATTTCGACGGAGGAATTGGAAAGCTCTTGCTCTTGGGAATCCACCGATATGCTTGTTTTCCATGCACGGCCAACAGGAACGTAGTTATTCGACTTTGAGAATTTCGTGAAACCGGAAGTTGGGCCAAATTTAGCATAAATCATGTAGTAATTATGATTTCGATGAAGGAATTGGAAAGCTCTTGCTCTTAGGAATCCACTGATATGCGTGTTTTTTATGTACGGCCAACAGGAACGTAGTTATTTGACTTTGAAAATTTCGTGAAACCGGAAGTTGCGCCAAATTTAGCATTAATCATGTAGTAATTATGATTTCGATGAAGGAATTGGAAAGCTCTTGCTCTTGGGAATCCATTGATATGCTTGTTTTCCATGTACGGCCAACAGGAACGTAGTTATTCGACTTTGAAAATTTCGTGAAACCGGAAGTTGGGCCAAATTTAGCATAAATCATGTAGTAATTATGATTTCGATGAAGGAATTGGAAAGCTCTTGCTCTTAGGAATCCACTGATATGCGTGTTTTTTATGTACGGCCAACAGGAACGTAGTTATTTGACTTTGAAAATTTCGTGAAACCGGAAGTTGGGCCAAATTTAGCATAAATCATGTAGTACTTATGATTTCGATGAAGGAATTGGAAAGCTCTTGCTCTTAGGAATCCACTGATATGCGTGTTTTTTATGTACGGCCAACAGGAACGTAGTTATTTGACTTTGAAAATTTCGTGAAACCGGAAGTTGGGCCAAATTTAGCATGAATCATGTAGTAATTATGATTTCGATGAAGGAATTAGAAAGCTCTTGCTCTTGGGAATCCATTGATATGCTTGTTCTTCATGCAGGCCGTATAGATTTTGAGTTATCGGCTAAAAACAAAGTTATGCTGCTGCGAATCATAAAAAAACCTTTAAACGCTCATAACTCGAAAACTATGCGAGATACGGCATTTTTGACGGGGGTGTACCAATAGGGGGGTACCAAATTTCTCCCTTTGGTCCTAATCTTTCATATGAGCCCTTGATCGACCTCATAAAAAAATATGTTTCGGAGAAATCCATAATTTTATGTTCTGGAGTTTTTTTCGAATATCTCGCGATCTATGGGAGTATCAGAGTCAACAGCTAGTGTTTTGGAACCGTCTCGTCACAATGTATGTGATCGTGTCATGAGTTTTATGATTTACACATAAAATATGATTTTTTATTTATGTTGAAAACAGTAAATTTCTTCAATATTTTAGTTTGACAATTTTAACTGAGGCTTAAGACGCCTATGAAGGATAACTACGATTGAATGTTAAAAAAGCATTCATTATACTCAAGAATTCGATTTACCAGGGAGTTGGGCCAAATTTAGCATAAATCATGTAGTAATTATGATTTCGATGAAGGAATTGGAAAGCTCTTGCTCTTGGGGATCCACCGATATGCTTGTTTTCCATGTACGGCCAACAGGAACGTAGTTATTCGACTTTGAAAATTTCGTGAAACCGGAAGTTGGGCCAAATTTAGCATAAATCATGTAGTAATTATGATTTCGACGGAGGAATTGGAAAGCTCTTGCTCTTGGGAATCCACCGATATGCTTGTTTTCCATGCACGGCCAACAGGAACGTAGTTATTCGACTTTGAGAATTTCGTGAAACCGGAAGTTGGGCCAAATTTAGCATAAATCATGTAGTAATTATGATTTCGACGGAGGAATTGGAAAGCTCTTGCTCTTGGGAATCCACCGATATGCTTGTTTTCCATGCACGGCCAACAGGAACGTAGTTATTCGACTTTGAGAATTTCGTGAAACCGGAAGTTGGGCCAAATTTAGCATAAATCATGTAGTTATTATGATTTCGATAAAGGAATTAAAAAGCTCTTGCTCTTGGGAATCCACCGATATGCTTGTTTTCCATGTACGGCCAACAGGAACGTAGTTATTCGACTTTGAAAATTTCGTGAAACCGGAAGTTGGGCCAAATTTAGCATAAATCATGTAGTACTTATGATTTCGATGAAGGAATTGGAAAGCTCTTGCTCTTAGGAATCCACTGATATGCGTGTTTTTTATGTACGGCCAACAGGAACGTAGTTATTTGACTTTGAAAATTTCGTGAAACCGGAAGTTGGGCCAAATTTAGCATGAATCATGTAGTAATTATGATTTCGATGAAGGAATTGGAAAGCTCTTGCTCTTGGGAATCCATTGATATGCTTGTTCTTCATGCAGGCCGTATAGATTTTGAGTTATCGGCTAAAAACAAAGTTATGCTGCTGCGAATCATAAAAAAACCTTTAAACGCTCATAACTCGAAAACTATGCGAGATACGGCATTTTTGACGGGGGTGTACCAATAGGGGGGTACCAAATTTCTCCCTTTGGTCCTAATCTTTCATATGAGCCCTTGATCGACCTCATAAAAAAATATGTTTCGGAGAAATCCATAATTTTATGTTCTGGAGTTTTTTTCGAATATCTCGCGATCTATGGGAGTATCAGAGTCAACAGCTAGTGTTTTGGAACCGTCTCGTCACAATGTATGTGATCGTGTCATGAGTTTTATGATTTACACATATAATATGATTTTTTATTTATGTTGAAAACAGTGAATTTCTTCAATATTCTAGTTTGACAATTTTAACTGAGGCTTAAGACGCCTATGAAGGATAACTACGATTGAATGTTAAAAAAGCATTCATTATACTCAAGAATTCGATTTACCAGGAAGTTGGGCCAAATTTAGCATAAATCATGTAGTAATTATGATTTCGATGAAGGAATTGGAAAGCTCTCGCTCTTAGGAATCCACCGATATGCTTGTTTTCCATGTACGGCCAACAGGAACGTAGTTATTCGACTTTGAAAATTTCGTGAAACCGGAAGTTGGGCCAAATTTAGCATAAATCATGTAGTCATTATGATTTCGATGAAGGAATTGGAAAGCTCTTGCTCTTAGGAATTTACTGATATGCTTGTTTTTCATGTATGGCCAACAGGAACGTAGTTATTCGACTTTGAAAATTTCGTGAAACCGGAAGTTGGGCCAAATTTAGCATAAATCATGTAGTACTTATGATTTCGATGAAGGAATTGGAAAGCTCTTGCTCTTAGGAATCCACTGATATGCGTGTTTTTTATGTACGGCCAACAGGAACGTAGTTATTTGACTTTGAAAATTTCGTGAAACCGGAAGTTGGGCCAAATTTAGCATGAATCATGTAGTAATTATGATTTCGATGAAGGAATTGGAAAGCTCTTGCTCTTGGGAATCCATTGATATGCTTGTTCTTCATGCAGGCCGTATAGATTTTGAGTTATCGGCTAAAAACAAAGTTATGCTGCTGCGAATCATAAAAAAACCTTTAAACGCTCATAACTCGAAAACTATGCGAGATACGGCATTTTTGACGGGGGTGTACCAATAGGGGGGTACCAAATTTCTCCCTTTGGTCCTAATCTTTCATATGAGCCCTTGATCGACCTCATAAAAAAATATGTTTCGGAGAAATCCATAATTTTATGTTCTGGAGTTTTTTTCGAATATCTCGCGATCTATGGGAGTATCAGAGTCAACAGCTAGTGTTTTGGAACCGTCTCGTCACAATGTATGTGATCGTGTCATGAGTTTTATGATTTACACATATAATATGATTTTTTATTTATGTTGAAAACAGTGAATTTCTTCAATATTCTAGTTTGACAATTTTAACTGAGGCTTAAGACGCCTATGAAGGATAACTACGATTGAATGTTAAAAAAGCATTCATTATACTCAAGAATTCGATTTACCAGGAAGTTGGGCCAAATTTAGCATAAATCATGTAGTAATTATGATTTCGATGAAGGAATTGGAAAGCTCTCGCTCTTAGGAATCCACCGATATGCTTGTTTTCCATGTACGGCCAACAGGAACGTAGTTATTCGACTTTGAAAATTTCGTGAAACCGGAAGTTGGGCCAAATTTAGCATAAATCATGTAGTCATTATGATTTCGATGAAGGAATTGGAAAGCTCTTGCTCTTAGGAATTTACTGATATGCTTGTTTTTCATGTATGGCCAACAGGAACGTAGTTATTCGACTTTGAAAATTTCGTGAAACCGGAAGTTGGGCCAAATTTAGCATAAATCATGTAGTAATTATGATTTCGATGAAGGAATTGGAAAGCTCTTGCTCTTGGGAATCCATTGATATGCTTGTTTTCCATGTACGGCCAACAGGAACGTAGTTATTCGACTTTGAAAATTTCGTGAAACCGGAAGTTGGGCCAAATTTAGCATAAATCATGTAGTAATTATGATTTCGATGAAGGAATTGGAAAGCTCTTGCTCTTGGGAATCCATTGATATGCTTGTTTTTCATGTATGGCCAACAGGAACGTAGTTATTTGACTTTGAAAATTTCGTGAAACCGGAAGTTGGGCCAAATTTAGCATGAATCATGTAGTAATTATGATTTCGATGAAGGAATTGGAAAGCTCTTGCTCTTGGGAATCCATTGATATGCTTGTTTTCCATGTACGGCCAACAGGAACGTAGTTATTTGACTTTGAAAATTTCGTGAAACCGGAAGTTGGGCCAAATTTAGCATAAATCATGTAGTACTTATGATTTCGATGAAGGAATTGGAAAGCTCTTGCTCTTAGGAATCCACTGATATGCGTGTTTTTTATGTACGGCCAACAGGAACGTAGTTATTTGACTTTGAAAATTTCGTGAAACCGGAAGTTGGGCCAAATTTAGCATGAATCATGTAGTAATTATGATTTCGATGAAGGAATTGGAAAGCTCTTGCTCTTGGGAATCCATTGATATGCTTGTTCTTCATGCAGGCCGTATAGATTTTGAGTTATCGGCTAAAAACAAAGTTATGCTGCTGCGAATCATAAAAAAACCTTTAAACGCTCATAACTCGAAAACTATGCGAGATACGGCATTTTTGACGGGGGTGTACCAATAGGGGGGTACCAAATTTCTCCCTTTGGTCCTAATCTTTCATATGAGCCCTTGATCGACCTCATAAAAAAATATGTTTCGGAGAAATCCATAATTTTATGTTCTGGAGTTTTTTTCGAATATCTCGCGATCTATGGGAGTATCAGAGTCAACAGCTAGTGTTTTGGAACCGTCTCGTCACAATGTATGTGATCGTGTCATGAGTTTTATGATTTACACATATAATATGATTTTTTATTTATGTTGAAAACAGTGAATTTCTTCAATATTCTAGTTTGACAATTTTAACTGAGGCTTAAGACGCCTATGAAGGATAACTACGATTGAATGTTAAAAAAGCATTCATTATACTCAAGAATTCGATTTACCAGGAAGTTGGGCCAAATTTAGCATAAATCATGTAGTAATTATGATTTCGATGAAGGAATTGGAAAGCTCTTGCTCTTGGGAATCCATTGATATGCTTGTTTTCCATGTACGGCCAACAGGAACGTAGTTATTTGACTTTGAAAATTTCGTGAAACCGGAAGTTGGGCCAAATTTAGCATAAATCATGTAGTACTTATGATTTCGATGAAGGAATTGGAAAGCTCTTGCTCTTAGGAATCCACTGATATGCGTGTTTTTTATGTACGGCCAACAGGAACGTAGTTATTTGACTTTGAAAATTTCGTGAAACCGGAAGTTGGGCCAAATTTAGCATGAATCATGTAGTAATTATGATTTCGATGAAGGAATTGGAAAGCTCTTGCTCTTGGGAATCCATTGATATGCTTGTTCTTCATGCAGGCCGTATAGATTTTGAGTTATCGGCTAAAAACAAAGTTATGCTGCTGCGAATCATAAAAAAACCTTTAAACGCTCATAACTCGAAAACTATGCGAGATACGGCATTTTTGACGGGGGTGTACCAATAGGGGGGTACCAAATTTCTCCCTTTGGTCCTAATCTTTCATATGAGCCCTTGATCGACCTCATAAAAAAATATGTTTCGGAGAAATCCATAATTTTATGTTCTGGAGTTTTTTTCGAATATCTCGCGATCTATGGGAGTATCAGAGTCAACAGCTAGTGTTTTGGAACCGTCTCGTCACAATGTATGTGATCGTGTCATGAGTTTTATGATTTACACATATAATATGATTTTTTATTTATGTTGAAAACAGTGAATTTCTTCAATATTCTAGTTTGACAATTTTAACTGAGGCTTAAGACGCCTATGAAGGATAACTACGATTGAATGTTAAAAAAGCATTCATTATACTCAAGAATTCGATTTACCAGGAAGTTGGGCCAAATTTAGCATAAATCATGTAGTAATTATGATTTCGATGAAGGAATTGGAAAGCTCTCGCTCTTAGGAATCCACCGATATGCTTGTTTTCCATGTACGGCCAACAGGAACGTAGTTATTCGACTTTGAAAATTTCGTGAAACCGGAAGTTGGGCCAAATTTAGCATAAATCATGTAGTCATTATGATTTCGATGAAGGAATTGGAAAGCTCTTGCTCTTAGGAATTTACTGATATGCTTGTTTTTCATGTATGGCCAACAGGAACGTAGTTATTCGACTTTGAAAATTTCGTGAAACCGGAAGTTGGGCCAAATTTAGCATAAATCATGTAGTAATTATGATTTCGATGAAGGAATTGGAAAGCTCTTGCTCTTGGGAATCCATTGATATGCTTGTTTTCCATGTACGGCCAACAGGAACGTAGTTATTCGACTTTGAAAATTTCGTGAAACCGGAAGTTGGGCCAAATTTAGCATAAATCATGTAGTAATTATGATTTCGATGAAGGAATTGGAAAGCTCTTGCTCTTGGGAATCCATTGATATGCTTGTTTTTCATGTATGGCCAACAGGAACGTAGTTATTTGACTTTGAAAATTTCGTGAAACCGGAAGTTGGGCCAAATTTAGCATGAATCATGTAGTAATTATGATTTCGATGAAGGAATTGGAAAGCTCTTGCTCTTGGGAATCCATTGATATGCTTGTTCTTCATGCAGGCCGTATAGATTTTGAGTTATCGGCTAAAAACAAAGTTATGCTGCTGCGAATCATAAAAAAACCTTTAAACGCTCATAACTCGAAAACTATGCGAGATACGGCATTTTTGACGGGGGTGTACCAATAGGGGGGTACCAAATTTCTCCCTTTGGTCCTAATCTTTCATATGAGCCCTTGATCGACCTCATAAAAAAATATGTTTCGGAGAAATCCATAATTTTATGTTCTGGAGTTTTTTTCGAATATCTCGCGATCTATGGGAGTATCAGAGTCAACAGCTAGTGTTTTGGAACCGTCTCGTCACAATGTATGTGATCGTGTCATGAGTTTTATGATTTACACATATAATATGATTTTTTATTTATGTTGAAAACAGTGAATTTCTTCAATATTCTAGTTTGACAATTTTAACTGAGGCTTAAGACGCCTATGAAGGATAACTACGATTGAATGTTAAAAAAGCATTCATTATACTCAAGAATTCGATTTACCAGGAAGTTGGGCCAAATTTAGCATAAATCATGTAGTAATTATGATTTCGATGAAGGAATTGGAAAGCTCTCGCTCTTAGGAATCCACCGATATGCTTGTTTTCCATGTACGGCCAACAGGAACGTAGTTATTCGACTTTGAAAATTTCGTGAAACCGGAAGTTGGGCCAAATTTAGCATAAATCATGTAGTAATTATGATTTCGATGAAGGAATTGGAAAGCTCTTGCTCTTGGGAATCCACCGATATGCTTGTTTTCCATGTACGGCCAACAGGAACGTAGTTATTCGACTTTGAAAATTTCGTGAAACCGGAAGTTGGGCCAAATTTAGCATAAATCATGTAGTAATTATGATTTCGATAAAGGAATTGGAAAGCTCTTGCTCTTAGGAATCTATTGATATGCTTGTTTTTCATGTATGGCCAACAGGAACGTAGTTATTTGACTTTGAAAATTTCGTGAAACCGGAAGTTGGGCCAAATTTAGCATAAATCATGTAGTTATTATGATTTCGATAAAGGAATTAAAAAGCTCTTGCTCTTGGGAATCCATTGATATGCTTGTTTTCCATGTACGGCCAACAGGAACGTAGTTATTTGACTTTGAAAATTTCGTGAAACCGGAAGTTGGGCCAAATTTAGCATAAATCATGTAGTACTTATGATTTCGATGAAGGAATTGGAAAGCTCTTGCTCTTAGGAATCCACTGATATGCGTGTTTTTTATGTACGGCCAACAGGAACGTAGTTATTTGACTTTGAAAATTTCGTGAAACCGGAAGTTGGGCCAAATTTAGCATAAATCATGTAGTAATTATGATTTCGATGAAGAAATTGGAAAGCTCTCGCTCTTAGGAATCCACCGATATGCTTGTTTTCCATGTACGGCCAACAGGAACGTAGTTATTCGACTTTGAAAATTTCGTGAAACCGGAAGTTGGGCCAAATTTAGCATAAATCATGTAGTAATTATGATTTCGATGAAGGAATTGGAAAGCTCTTGCTCTTGGGAATCCATTGATATGCTTGTTTTTCATGTATGGCCAACAGGAACGTAGTTATTTGACTTTGAATATTTCGTGAAACCGGAAGTTGGGCCAAATTTAGCATAAATCATGTAGTAATTATGATTTCGATGAAGGAATTAAAAAGCTCTTGCTCTTGGGAATCCATTGATATACTTGTTTTTCATGCAGGCCGTATAGATTTTGAGTTATCGGCTAAAAACAAAGTTATGCTGCTGCGAATCATAAAAAAACCTTTAAACGCTCATAACTCGAAAACTATGCGAGATACGGCATTTTTGACGGGGGTGTACCAATAGGGGGGTACCAAATTTCTCCCTTTGGTCCTAATCTTTCATATGAGCCCTTGATCGACCCCATAAAAAAATATGTTTCGGAGAAATCCATAATTTTATGTTCTGGAGTTTTTTTCGAATATCTCGCGATCTATGGGAGTATCAGAGTCAACAGCTAGTGTTTTGGAACCGTCTCGTCACAATGTATGTGATCGTGTCATGAGTTTTATGATTTACACATAAAATATGATTTTTTATTTTCGTTGAAAACAGTAAATTTCTTCAATATTTTAGTTTGACAATTTTAACTGAGGCTTAAGACGCCTATAAAGGATAACTACGATTGAATGTTAAAAAAGCATTCATTATACTCAAAGAATTCGATTTACCAGGAAGTTGGGCCAAATTTAGCATAAATCATGTAGTACTTATGATTTCGATGAAGGAATTGGAAAGCTCTTGCTCTTAGGAATCCACTGATATGCGTGTTTTCCATGTACGGCCAACAGGAACGTACTTATTCGACTTTGAAAATTTCGTGAAACCGGAAGTTGGGCCAAATTTAGCATAAATCATGTAGTAATTATGATTTCGATAAAGGAATTGGAAAGCTCTTGCTCTTAGGAATCTATTGATATGCTTGTTTTTCATGTATGGCCAACAGGAACGTAGTTATTTGACTTTGAAAATTTCGTGAAACCGGAAGTTGGGCCAAATTTAGCATAAATCATGTAGTTATTATGATTTCGATAAAGGAATTAAAAAGCTCTTGCTCTTGGGAATCCATTGATATGCTTTTTTTCCATGTACGGCCAACAGGAACGTAGTTATTCGACTTTGAAAATTTCGTGAAACCGGAAGTTGGGCCAAATTTAGCATAAATCATGTAGTAATTATGATTTCGATGAAGGAATTGGAAAGCTCTTGCTCTTAGGAATCCACTGATATGCGTGTTTTTTATGTACGGCCAACAGGAACGTAGTTATTTGACTTTGAAAATTTCGTGAAACCGGAAGTTGGGCCAAATTTAGCATAAATCATGTAGTACTTATGATTTCGATGAAGGAATTGGAAAGCTCTTGCTCTTAGGAATCCACTGATATGCGTGTTTTTTATGTACGGCCAACAGGAACGTAGTTATTTGACTTTGAAAATTTCGTGAAACCGGAAGTTGGGCCAAATTTAGCATGAATCATGTAGTAATTATGATTTCGATGAAGGAATTGGAAAGCTCTTGCTCTTGGGAATCCATTGATATGCTTGTTCTTCATGCAGGCCGTATAGATTTTGAGTTATCGGCTAAAAACAAAGTTATGCTGCTGCGAATCATAAAAAAACCTTTAAACGCTCATAACTCGAAAACTATGCGAGATACGGCATTTTTGACGGGGGTGTACCAATAGGGGGGTACCAAATTTCTCCCTTTGGTCCTAATCTTTCATATGAGCCCTTGATCGACCTCATAAAAAAATATGTTTCGGAGAAATCCATAATTTTATGTTCTGGAGTTTTTTTCGAATATCTCGCGATCTATGGGAGTATCAGAGTCAACAGCTAGTGTTTTGGAACCGTCTCGTCACAATGTATGTGATCGTGTCATGAGTTTTATGATTTACACATAAAATATGATTTTTTATTTATGTTGAAAACAGTAAATTTCTTCAATATTTTAGTTTGACAATTTTAACTGAGGCTTAAGACGCCTATGAAGGATAACTACGATTGAATGTTAAAAAAGCATTCATTATACTCAAGAATTCCATTTACCAGGAAGTTGGGCCAAATTTAGCATAAATCATGTAGTAATTATGATTTCGATGAAGGAATTGGAAAGCTCTTGCTCTTGGGAATCCACCGATATGCTTGTTTTCCATGTACGGCCAACAGGAACGTAGTTATTCGACTTTGAAAATTTCGTGAAACCGGAAGTTGGGCCAAATTTAGCATAAATCATGTAGTAATTATGATTTCGATAAAGGAATTGGAAAGCTCTTGCTCTTAGGAATCTATTGATATGCTTGTTTTTCATGTATGGCCAACAGGAACGTAGTTATTTGACTTTGAAAATTTCGTGAAACCGGAAGTTGGGCCAAATTTAGCATAAATCATGTAGTTATTATGATTTCGATAAAGGAATTAAAAAGCTCTTGCTCTTGGGAATCCACCGATATGCTTGTTTTCCATGCACGGCCAACAGGAACGTAGTTATTCGACTTTGAGAATTTCGTGAAACCGGAAGTTGGGCCAAATTTAGCATAAATCATGTAGTTATTATGATTTCGATAAAGGAATTAAAAAGCTCTTGCTCTTGGGAATCCATTGATATGCTTGTTTTCCATGTACGGCCAACGGGAACGTAGTTATTCGACTTTGAAAATTTCGTGAAACCGGAAGTTGGGCCAAATTTAGCATGAATCACGTAGTAATTATAATTTCGACGGAGGAATTGGAAAGCTCTTGCTCTTAGGAATCCATTGATATGCTTGTTTTTCATGTACGGCCAACAGGAACGAAGTTATTTGACTTTGAAAATTTCGTGAAACCGGAAGTTGGGCCAAATTTAGCATAAATCATGTAGTACTTATGATTTCGATGAAGGAATTGGAAAGCTCTTGCTCTTGGGAATCCATTGATATGCTTGTTTTCCATGTACGGCCAACAGGAACGTAGTTATTCGACTTTGAAAATTTCGTGAAACCGGAAGTTGGGCCAAATTTAGCATAAATCATGTAGTTATTATGATTTCGATAAAGGAATTAAAAAGCTCTTGCTCTTGGGAATCCATTGATATGCTTGTTTTCCATGTACGGCCAACAGGAACGTACTTATTCGACTTTGAAAATTTCGTGAAACCGGAAGTTGGGCCAAATTTAGCATAAATCATGTAGTAATTATGATTTCGATGAAGGAATTGGAAAGCTCTTGCTCTTGGGAATCCATTGATATGCTTGTTTTTCATGTACGGCCAACAGGAACGTAGTTATTCGACTTTGAAAATTTCGTGAAACCGGAAGTTGGGCCAAATTTAGCATAAATCATGTAGTTATTATGATTTCGATGAAGGAATTGGAAAGCTCTCGCTCTTAGGAATCCACTGATATGCTTGTTTTTCATGTACGGCCAACAGGAACGTAGTTATTTGACTTTGAATATTTCGTGAAACCGGAAGTTTGGCCAAATTTAGCATAAATCATGTAGTTATTATGATTTCGATGAAGAAATTGGAAAGCTCTCGCTCTTAGGAATCCACCGATATGCTTGTTTTCCATGTACGGCCAACAGGAACGTAGTTATTCGACTTTGAAAATTTCGTGAAACCGGAAGTTGGGCCAAATTTAGCATAAATCATGTAGTAATTATGATTTCGATGAAGGAATTGGAAAGCTCTTGCTCTTGGGAATCCATTGATATGCTTGTTTTTCATGTATGGCCAACAGGAACGTAGTTATTTGACTTTGAATATTTCGTGAAACCGGAAGTTGGGCCAAATTTAGCATAAATCATGTAGTAATTATGATTTCGATGAAGGAATTAAAAAGCTCTTGCTCTTGGGAATCCATTGATATACTTGTTTTTCATGCAGGCCGTATAGATTTTGAGTTATCGGCTAAAAACAAAGTTATGCTGCTGCGAATCATAAAAAAACCTTTAAACGCTCATAACTCGAAAACTATGCGAGATACGGCATTTTTGACGGGGGTGTACCAATAGGGGGGTACCAAATTTCTCCCTTTGGTCCTAATCTTTCATATGAGCCCTTGATCGACCTCATAAAAAAATATGTTTCGGAGAAATCCATAATTTTATGTTCTGGAGTTTTTTTCGAATATCTCGCGATCTATGGGAGTATCAGAGTCAACAGCTAGTGTTTTGGAACCGTCTCGTCACAATGTATGTGATCGTGTCATGAGTTTTATGATTTACACATAAAATATGATTTTTTATTTATGTTGAAAACAGTAAATTTCTTCAATATTTTAGTTTGACAATTTTAACTGAGGCTTAAGACGCCTATGAAGGATAACTACGATTGAATGTTAAAAAAGCATTCATTATACTCAAGAATTCCATTTACCAGGAAGTTGGGCCAAATTTAGCATAAATCATGTAGTAATTATGATTTCGATGAAGGAATTGGAAAGCTCTTGCTCTTGGGAATCCACCGATATGCTTGTTTTCCATGTACGGCCAACAGGAACGTACTTATTCGACTTTGAAAATTTCGTGAAACCGGAAGTTGGGCCAAATTTAGCATAAATCATGTAGTAATTATGATTTCGATGAAGGAATTGGAAAGCTCTTGCTCTTGGGAATCCATTGATATGCTTGTTTTTCATGTATGGCCAACAGGAACGTACTTATTCGACTTTGAAAATTTCGTGAAACCGGAAGTTGGGCCAAATTTAGCATAAATCATGTAGTAATTATGATTTCGATGAAGAAATTGGAAAGCTCTCGCTCTTAGGAATCCACCGATATGCTTGTTTTCCATGTACGGCCAACAGGAACGTAGTTATTCGACTTTGAAAATTTCGTGAAACCGGAAGTTGGGCCAAATTTAGCATAAATCATGTAGTAATTATGATTTCGATGAAGGAATTGGAAAGCTCTTGCTCTTGGGAATCCATTGATATGCTTGTTTTTCATGTATGGCCAACAGGAACGTAGTTATTTGACTTTGAATATTTCGTGAAACCGGAAGTTGGGCCAAATTTAGCATAAATCATGTAGTAATTATGATTTCGATGAAGGAATTAAAAAGCTCTTGCTCTTGGGAATCCATTGATATACTTGTTTTTCATGCAGGCCGTATAGATTTTGAGTTATCGGCTAAAAACAAAGTTATGCTGCTGCGAATCATAAAAAAACCTTTAAACGCTCATAACTCGAAAACTATGCGAGATACGGCATTTTTGACGGGGGTGTACCAATAGGGGGGTACCAAATTTCTCCCTTTGGTCCTAATCTTTCATATGAGCCCTTGATCGACCTCATAAAAAAATATGTTTCGGAGAAATCCATAATTTTATGTTCTGGAGTTTTTTTCGAATATCTCGCGATCTATGGGAGTATCAGAGTCAACAGCTAGTGTTTTGGAACCGTCTCGTCACAATGTATGTGATCGTGTCATGAGTTTTATGATTTACACATATAATATGATTTTTTATTTATGTTGAAAACAGTGAATTTCTTCAATATTCTAGTTTGACAATTTTAACTGAGGCTTAAGACGCCTATGAAGGATAACTACGATTGAATGTTAAAAAAGCATTCATTATACTCAAGAATTCGATTTACCAGGAAGTTGGGCCAAATTTAGCATAAATCATGTAGTAATTATGATTTCGATGAAGGAATTGGAAAGCTCTCGCTCTTAGGAATCCACCGATATGCTTGTTTTCCATGTACGGCCAACAGGAACGTAGTTATTCGACTTTGAAAATTTCGTGAAACCGGAAGTTGGGCCAAATTTAGCATAAATCATGTAGTCATTATGATTTCGATGAAGGAATTGGAAAGCTCTTGCTCTTAGGAATTTACTGATATGCTTGTTTTTCATGTATGGCCAACAGGAACGTAGTTATTCGACTTTGAAAATTTCGTGAAACCGGAAGTTGGGCCAAATTTAGCATAAATCATGTAGTAATTATGATTTCGATGAAGGAATTGGAAAGCTCTTGCTCTTGGGAATCCATTGATATGCTTGTTTTCCATGTACGGCCAACAGGAACGTAGTTATTCGACTTTGAAAATTTCGTGAAACCGGAAGTTGGGCCAAATTTAGCATAAATCATGTAGTAATTATGATTTCGATGAAGGAATTGGAAAGCTCTTGCTCTTGGGAATCCATTGATATGCTTGTTTTTCATGTATGGCCAACAGGAACGTAGTTATTTGACTTTGAAAATTTCGTGAAACCGGAAGTTGGGCCAAATTTAGCATGAATCATGTAGTAATTATGATTTCGATGAAGGAATTGGAAAGCTCTTGCTCTTGGGAATCCATTGATATGCTTGTTTTCCATGTACGGCCAACAGGAACGTAGTTATTTGACTTTGAAAATTTCGTGAAACCGGAAGTTGGGCCAAATTTAGCATAAATCATGTAGTACTTATGATTTCGATGAAGGAATTGGAAAGCTCTTGCTCTTAGGAATCCACTGATATGCGTGTTTTTTATGTACGGCCAACAGGAACGTAGTTATTTGACTTTGAAAATTTCGTGAAACCGGAAGTTGGGCCAAATTTAGCATGAATCATGTAGTAATTATGATTTCGATGAAGGAATTGGAAAGCTCTTGCTCTTGGGAATCCATTGATATGCTTGTTCTTCATGCAGGCCGTATAGATTTTGAGTTATCGGCTAAAAACAAAGTTATGCTGCTGCGAATCATAAAAAAACCTTTAAACGCTCATAACTCGAAAACTATGCGAGATACGGCATTTTTGACGGGGGTGTACCAATAGGGGGGTACCAAATTTCTCCCTTTGGTCCTAATCTTTCATATGAGCCCTTGATCGACCTCATAAAAAAATATGTTTCGGAGAAATCCATAATTTTATGTTCTGGAGTTTTTTTCGAATATCTCGCGATCTATGGGAGTATCAGAGTCAACAGCTAGTGTTTTGGAACCGTCTCGTCACAATGTATGTGATCGTGTCATGAGTTTTATGATTTACACATATAATATGATTTTTTATTTATGTTGAAAACAGTGAATTTCTTCAATATTCTAGTTTGACAATTTTAACTGAGGCTTAAGACGCCTATGAAGGATAACTACGATTGAATGTTAAAAAAGCATTCATTATACTCAAGAATTCGATTTACCAGGAAGTTGGGCCAAATTTAGCATAAATCATGTAGTAATTATGATTTCGATGAAGGAATTGGAAAGCTCTTGCTCTTGGGAATCCATTGATATGCTTGTTTTCCATGTACGGCCAACAGGAACGTAGTTATTTGACTTTGAAAATTTCGTGAAACCGGAAGTTGGGCCAAATTTAGCATAAATCATGTAGTACTTATGATTTCGATGAAGGAATTGGAAAGCTCTTGCTCTTAGGAATCCACTGATATGCGTGTTTTTTATGTACGGCCAACAGGAACGTAGTTATTTGACTTTGAAAATTTCGTGAAACCGGAAGTTGGGCCAAATTTAGCATGAATCATGTAGTAATTATGATTTCGATGAAGGAATTGGAAAGCTCTTGCTCTTGGGAATCCATTGATATGCTTGTTCTTCATGCAGGCCGTATAGATTTTGAGTTATCGGCTAAAAACAAAGTTATGCTGCTGCGAATCATAAAAAAACCTTTAAACGCTCATAACTCGAAAACTATGCGAGATACGGCATTTTTGACGGGGGTGTACCAATAGGGGGGTACCAAATTTCTCCCTTTGGTCCTAATCTTTCATATGAGCCCTTGATCGACCTCATAAAAAAATATGTTTCGGAGAAATCCATAATTTTATGTTCTGGAGTTTTTTTCGAATATCTCGCGATCTATGGGAGTATCAGAGTCAACAGCTAGTGTTTTGGAACCGTCTCGTCACAATGTATGTGATCGTGTCATGAGTTTTATGATTTACACATATAATATGATTTTTTATTTATGTTGAAAACAGTGAATTTCTTCAATATTCTAGTTTGACAATTTTAACTGAGGCTTAAGACGCCTATGAAGGATAACTACGATTGAATGTTAAAAAAGCATTCATTATACTCAAGAATTCGATTTACCAGGAAGTTGGGCCAAATTTAGCATAAATCATGTAGTAATTATGATTTCGATGAAGGAATTGGAAAGCTCTCGCTCTTAGGAATCCACCGATATGCTTGTTTTCCATGTACGGCCAACAGGAACGTAGTTATTCGACTTTGAAAATTTCGTGAAACCGGAAGTTGGGCCAAATTTAGCATAAATCATGTAGTCATTATGATTTCGATGAAGGAATTGGAAAGCTCTTGCTCTTAGGAATTTACTGATATGCTTGTTTTTCATGTATGGCCAACAGGAACGTAGTTATTCGACTTTGAAAATTTCGTGAAACCGGAAGTTGGGCCAAATTTAGCATAAATCATGTAGTAATTATGATTTCGATGAAGGAATTGGAAAGCTCTTGCTCTTGGGAATCCATTGATATGCTTGTTTTCCATGTACGGCCAACAGGAACGTAGTTATTCGACTTTGAAAATTTCGTGAAACCGGAAGTTGGGCCAAATTTAGCATAAATCATGTAGTAATTATGATTTCGATGAAGGAATTGGAAAGCTCTTGCTCTTGGGAATCCATTGATATGCTTGTTTTTCATGTATGGCCAACAGGAACGTAGTTATTTGACTTTGAAAATTTCGTGAAACCGGAAGTTGGGCCAAATTTAGCATGAATCATGTAGTAATTATGATTTCGATGAAGGAATTGGAAAGCTCTTGCTCTTGGGAATCCATTGATATGCTTGTTCTTCATGCAGGCCGTATAGATTTTGAGTTATCGGCTAAAAACAAAGTTATGCTGCTGCGAATCATAAAAAAACCTTTAAACGCTCATAACTCGAAAACTATGCGAGATACGGCATTTTTGACGGGGGTGTACCAATAGGGGGGTACCAAATTTCTCCCTTTGGTCCTAATCTTTCATATGAGCCCTTGATCGACCTCATAAAAAAATATGTTTCGGAGAAATCCATAATTTTATGTTCTGGAGTTTTTTTCGAATATCTCGCGATCTATGGGAGTATCAGAGTCAACAGCTAGTGTTTTGGAACCGTCTCGTCACAATGTATGTGATCGTGTCATGAGTTTTATGATTTACACATATAATATGATTTTTTATTTATGTTGAAAACAGTGAATTTCTTCAATATTCTAGTTTGACAATTTTAACTGAGGCTTAAGACGCCTATGAAGGATAACTACGATTGAATGTTAAAAAAGCATTCATTATACTCAAGAATTCGATTTACCAGGAAGTTGGGCCAAATTTAGCATAAATCATGTAGTAATTATGATTTCGATGAAGGAATTGGAAAGCTCTCGCTCTTAGGAATCCACCGATATGCTTGTTTTCCATGTACGGCCAACAGGAACGTAGTTATTCGACTTTGAAAATTTCGTGAAACCGGAAGTTGGGCCAAATTTAGCATAAATCATGTAGTAATTATGATTTCGATGAAGGAATTGGAAAGCTCTTGCTCTTGGGAATCCACCGATATGCTTGTTTTCCATGTACGGCCAACAGGAACGTAGTCATTCGACTTTGAAAATTTCGTGAAACCGGAAGTTGGGCCAAATTTAGCATAAATCATGTAGTAATTATGATTTCGATAAAGGAATTGGAAAGCTCTTGCTCTTAGGAATCTATTGATATGCTTGTTTTTCATGTATGGCCAACAGGAACGTAGTTATTTGACTTTGAAAATTTCGTGAAACCGGAAGTTGGGCCAAATTTAGCATAAATCATGTAGTTATTATGATTTCGATAAAGGAATTAAAAAGCTCTTGCTCTTGGGAATCCATTGATATGCTTGTTTTCCATGTACGGCCAACAGGAACGTAGTTATTTGACTTTGAAAATTTCGTGAAACCGGAAGTTGGGCCAAATTTAGCATAAATCATGTAGTACTTATGATTTCGATGAAGGAATTGGAAAGCTCTTGCTCTTAGGAATCCACTGATATGCGTGTTTTTTATGTACGGCCAACAGGAACGTAGTTATTTGACTTTGAAAATTTCGTGAAACCGGAAGTTGGGCCAAATTTAGCATAAATCATGTAGTAATTATGATTTCGATGAAGAAATTGGAAAGCTCTCGCTCTTAGGAATCCACCGATATGCTTGTTTTCCATGTACGGCCAACAGGAACGTAGTTATTCGACTTTGAAAATTTCGTGAAACCGGAAGTTGGGCCAAATTTAGCATAAATCATGTAGTAATTATGATTTCGATGAAGGAATTGGAAAGCTCTTGCTCTTGGGAATCCATTGATATGCTTGTTTTTCATGTATGGCCAACAGGAACGTAGTTATTTGACTTTGAATATTTCGTGAAACCGGAAGTTGGGCCAAATTTAGCATAAATCATGTAGTAATTATGATTTCGATGAAGGAATTAAAAAGCTCTTGCTCTTGGGAATCCATTGATATACTTGTTTTTCATGCAGGCCGTATAGATTTTGAGTTATCGGCTAAAAACAAAGTTATGCTGCTGCGAATCATAAAAAAACCTTTAAACGCTCATAACTCGAAAACTATGCGAGATACGGCATTTTTGACGGGGGTGTACCAATAGGGGGGTACCAAATTTCTCCCTTTGGTCCTAATCTTTCATATGAGCCCTTGATCGACCCCATAAAAAAATATGTTTCGGAGAAATCCATAATTTTATGTTCTGGAGTTTTTTTCGAATATCTCGCGATCTATGGGAGTATCAGAGTCAACAGCTAGTGTTTTGGAACCGTCTCGTCACAATGTATGTGATCGTGTCATGAGTTTTATGATTTACACATAAAATATGATTTTTTATTTTCGTTGAAAACAGTAAATTTCTTCAATATTTTAGTTTGACAATTTTAACTGAGGCTTAAGACGCCTATAAAGGATAACTACGATTGAATGTTAAAAAAGCATTCATTATACTCAAAGAATTCGATTTACCAGGAAGTTGGGCCAAATTTAGCATAAATCATGTAGTACTTATGATTTCGATGAAGGAATTGGAAAGCTCTTGCTCTTAGGAATCCACTGATATGCGTGTTTTCCATGTACGGCCAACAGGAACGTACTTATTCGACTTTGAAAATTTCGTGAAACCGGAAGTTGGGCCAAATTTAGCATAAATCATGTAGTAATTATGATTTCGATAAAGGAATTGGAAAGCTCTTGCTCTTAGGAATCTATTGATATGCTTGTTTTTCATGTATGGCCAACAGGAACGTAGTTATTTGACTTTGAAAATTTCGTGAAACCGGAAGTTGGGCCAAATTTAGCATAAATCATGTAGTTATTATGATTTCGATAAAGGAATTAAAAAGCTCTTGCTCTTGGGAATCCATTGATATGCTTGTTTTCCATGTACGGCCAACAGGAACGTAGTTATTCGACTTTGAAAATTTCGTGAAACCGGAAGTTGGGCCAAATTTAGCATAAATCATGTAGTAATTATGATTTCGATGAAGGAATTGGAAAGCTCTTGCTCTTAGGAATCCACTGATATGCGTGTTTTTTATGTACGGCCAACAGGAACGTAGTTATTTGACTTTGAAAATTTCGTGAAACCGGAAGTTGGGCCAAATTTAGCATAAATCATGTAGTACTTATGATTTCGATGAAGGAATTGGAAAGCTCTTGCTCTTAGGAATCCACTGATATGCGTGTTTTTTATGTACGGCCAACAGGAACGTAGTTATTTGACTTTGAAAATTTCGTGAAACCGGAAGTTGGGCCAAATTTAGCATGAATCATGTAGTAATTATGATTTCGATGAAGGAATTGGAAAGCTCTTGCTCTTGGGAATCCATTGATATGCTTGTTCTTCATGCAGGCCGTATAGATTTTGAGTTATCGGCTAAAAACAAAGTTATGCTGCTGCGAATCATAAAAAAACCTTTAAACGCTCATAACTCGAAAACTATGCGAGATACGGCATTTTTGACGGGGGTGTACCAATAGGGGGGTACCAAATTTCTCCCTTTGGTCCTAATCTTTCATATGAGCCCTTGATCGACCTCATAAAAAAATATGTTTCGGAGAAATCCATAATTTTATGTTCTGGAGTTTTTTTCGAATATCTCGCGATCTATGGGAGTATCAGAGTCAACAGCTAGTGTTTTGGAACCGTCTCGTCACAATGTATGTGATCGTGTCATGAGTTTTATGATTTACACATAAAATATGATTTTTTATTTATGTTGAAAACAGTAAATTTCTTCAATATTTTAGTTTGACAATTTTAACTGAGGCTTAAGACGCCTATGAAGGATAACTACGATTGAATGTTAAAAAAGCATTCATTATACTCAAGAATTCCATTTACCAGGAAGTTGGGCCAAATTTAGCATAAATCATGTAGTAATTATGATTTCGATGAAGGAATTGGAAAGCTCTTGCTCTTGGGAATCCACCGATATGCTTGTTTTCCATGTACGGCCAACAGGAACGTAGTTATTCGACTTTGAAAATTTCGTGAAACCGGAAGTTGGGCCAAATTTAGCATAAATCATGTAGTAATTATGATTTCGATAAAGGAATTGGAAAGCTCTTGCTCTTAGGAATCTATTGATATGCTTGTTTTTCATGTATGGCCAACAGGAACGTAGTTATTTGACTTTGAAAATTTCGTGAAACCGGAAGTTGGGCCAAATTTAGCATAAATCATGTAGTTATTATGATTTCGATAAAGGAATTAAAAAGCTCTTGCTCTTGGGAATCCATTGATATGCTTGTTTTCCATGTACGGCCAACAGGAACGTAGTTATTTGACTTTGAAAATTTCGTGAAACCGGAAGTTGGGCCAAATTTAGCATAAATCATGTAGTACTTATGATTTCGATGAAGGAATTGGAAAGCTCTTGCTCTTAGGAATCCACTGATATGCGTGTTTTTTATGTACGGCCAACAGGAACGTAGTTATTTGACTTTGAAAATTTCGTGAAACCGGAAGTTGGGCCAAATTTAGCATGAATCATGTAGTAATTATGATTTCGATGAAGGAATTGGAAAGCTCTTGCTCTTGGGAATCCATTGATATGCTTGTTCTTCATGCAGGCCGTATAGATTTTGAGTTATCGGCTAAAAACAAAGTTATGCTGCTGCGAATCATAAAAAAACCTTTAAACGCTCATAACTCGAAAACTATGCGAGATACGGCATTTTTGACGGGGGTGTACCAATAGGGGGGTACCAAATTTCTCCCTTTGGTCCTAATCTTTCATATGAGCCCTTGATCGACCTCATAAAAAAATATGTTTCGGAGAAATCCATAATTTTATGTTCTGGAGTTTTTTTCGAATATCTCGCGATCTATGGGAGTATCAGAGTCAACAGCTAGTGTTTTGGAACCGTCTCGTCACAATGTATGTGATCGTGTCATGAGTTTTATGATTTACACATAAAATATGATTTTTTATTTATGTTGAAAACAGTGAATTTCTTCAATATTTTTGTTTGACAATTTTAACTGAGGCTTAAGACGCCTATGAAGGATAACTACGATTGAATGTTAAAAAAGCATTCATTATACTCAAGAATTCGATTTACCAGGAAGTTGGGCCAAATTTAGCATAAATCATGTAGTAATTATGATTTCGATAAAGGAATTGGAAAGCTCTTGCTCTTGGGGATCCACCGATATGCTTGTTTTCCATGTACGGCCAACAGGAACGTAGTTATTCGACTTTGAAAATTTCGTGAAACCGGAAGTTGGGCCAAATTTAGCATAAATCATGTAGTAATTATGATTTCGATGAAGGAATTGGAAAGCTCTTGCTCTTGGGAATCCACCGATATGCTTGTTTTCCATGCACGGCCAACAGGAACGTAGTTATTCGACTTTGAGAATTTCGTGAAACCGGAAGTTGGGCCAAATTTAGCATAAATCATGTAGTTATTATGATTTCGATAAAGGAATTAAAAAGCTCTTGCTCTTGGGAATCCATTGATATGCTTGTTTTCCATGTACGGCCAACGGGAACGTAGTTATTCGACTTTGAAAATTTCGTGAAACCGGAAGTTGGGCCAAATTTAGCATGAATCACGTAGTAATTATAATTTCGACGGAGGAATTGGAAAGCTCTTGCTCTTAGGAATCCATTGATATGCTTGTTTTTCATGTACGGCCAACAGGAACGAAGTTATTTGACTTTGAAAATTTCGTGAAACCGGAAGTTGGGCCAAATTTAGCATAAATCATGTAGTACTTATGATTTCGATGAAGGAATTGGAAAGCTCTTGCTCTTGGGAATCCATTGATATGCTTGTTTTCCATGTACGGCCAACAGGAACGTAGTTATTCGACTTTGAAAATTTCGTGAAACCGGAAGTTGGGCCAAATTTAGCATAAATCATGTAGTTATTATGATTTCGATAAAGGAATTAAAAAGCTCTTGCTCTTGGGAATCCATTGATATGCTTGTTTTCCATGTACGGCCAACAGGAACGTACTTATTCGACTTTGAAAATTTCGTGAAACCGGAAGTTGGGCCAAATTTAGCATAAATCATGTAGTAATTATGATTTCGATGAAGGAATTGGAAAGCTCTTGCTCTTGGGAATCCATTGATATGCTTGTTTTTCATGTACGGCCAACAGGAACGTAGTTATTCGACTTTGAAAATTTCGTGAAACCGGAAGTTGGGCCAAATTTAGCATAAATCATGTAGTTATTATGATTTCGATGAAGGAATTGGAAAGCTCTCGCTCTTAGGAATCCACTGATATGCTTGTTTTTCATGTACGGCCAACAGGAACGTAGTTATTTGACTTTGAATATTTCGTGAAACCGGAAGTTTGGCCAAATTTAGCATAAATCATGTAGTTATTATGATTTCGATGAAGAAATTGGAAAGCTCTCGCTCTTAGGAATCCACCGATATGCTTGTTTTCCATGTACGGCCAACAGGAACGTAGTTATTCGACTTTGAAAATTTCGTGAAACCGGAAGTTGGGCCAAATTTAGCATAAATCATGTAGTAATTATGATTTCGATGAAGGAATTGGAAAGCTCTTGCTCTTGGGAATCCATTGATATGCTTGTTTTTCATGTATGGCCAACAGGAACGTAGTTATTTGACTTTGAATATTTCGTGAAACCGGAAGTTGGGCCAAATTTAGCATAAATCATGTAGTAATTATGATTTCGATGAAGGAATTAAAAAGCTCTTGCTCTTGGGAATCCATTGATATACTTGTTTTTCATGCAGGCCGTATAGATTTTGAGTTATCGGCTAAAAACAAAGTTATGCTGCTGCGAATCATAAAAAAACCTTTAAACGCTCATAACTCGAAAACTATGCGAGATACGGCATTTTTGACGGGGGTGTACCAATAGGGGGGTACCAAATTTCTCCCTTTGGTCCTAATCTTTCATATGAGCCCTTGATCGACCTCATAAAAAAATATGTTTCGGAGAAATCCATAATTTTATGTTCTGGAGTTTTTTTCGAATATCTCGCGATCTATGGGAGTATCAGAGTCAACAGCTAGTGTTTTGGAACCGTCTCGTCACAATGTATGTGATCGTGTCATGAGTTTTATGATTTACACATAAAATATGATTTTTTATTTATGTTGAAAACAGTAAATTTCTTCAATATTTTAGTTTGACAATTTTAACTGAGGCTTAAGACGCCTATGAAGGATAACTACGATTGAATGTTAAAAAAGCATTCATTATACTCAAGAATTCCATTTACCAGGAAGTTGGGCCAAATTTAGCATAAATCATGTAGTAATTATGATTTCGATGAAGGAATTGGAAAGCTCTTGCTCTTGGGAATCCACCGATATGCTTGTTTTCCATGTACGGCCAACAGGAACGTACTTATTCGACTTTGAAAATTTCGTGAAACCGGAAGTTGGGCCAAATTTAGCATAAATCATGTAGTAATTATGATTTCGATGAAGGAATTGGAAAGCTCTTGCTCTTGGGAATCCATTGATATGCTTGTTTTTCATGTATGGCCAACAGGAACGTACTTATTCGACTTTGAAAATTTCGTGAAACCGGAAGTTGGGCCAAATTTAGCATAAATCATGTAGTAATTATGATTTCGATGAAGAAATTGGAAAGCTCTCGCTCTTAGGAATCCACCGATATGCTTGTTTTCCATGTACGGCCAACAGGAACGTAGTTATTCGACTTTGAAAATTTCGTGAAACCGGAAGTTGGGCCAAATTTAGCATAAATCATGTAGTAATTATGATTTCGATGAAGGAATTGGAAAGCTCTTGCTCTTGGGAATCCATTGATATGCTTGTTTTTCATGTATGGCCAACAGGAACGTAGTTATTTGACTTTGAATATTTCGTGAAACCGGAAGTTGGGCCAAATTTAGCATAAATCATGTAGTAATTATGATTTCGATGAAGGAATTAAAAAGCTCTTGCTCTTGGGAATCCATTGATATACTTGTTTTTCATGCAGGCCGTATAGATTTTGAGTTATCGGCTAAAAACAAAGTTATGCTGCTGCGAATCATAAAAAAACCTTTAAACGCTCATAACTCGAAAACTATGCGAGATACGGCATTTTTGACGGGGGTGTACCAATAGGGGGGTACCAAATTTCTCCCTTTGGTCCTAATCTTTCATATGAGCCCTTGATCGACCCCATAAAAAAATATGTTTCGGAGAAATCCATAATTTTATGTTCTGGAGTTTTTTTCGAATATCTCGCGATCTATGGGAGTATCAGAGTCAACAGCTAGTGTTTTGGAACCGTCTCGTCACAATGTATGTGATCGTGTCATGAGTTTTATGATTTACACATAAAATATGATTTTTTATTTTCGTTGAAAACAGTAAATTTCTTCAATATTTTAGTTTGACAATTTTAACTGAGGCTTAAGACGCCTATAAAGGATAACTACGATTGAATGTTAAAAAAGCATTCATTATACTCAAGAATTCGATTTACCAGGAAGTTGGGCCAAATTTAGCATAAATCATGTAGTAATTATGATTTCGATGAAGGAATTGGAAAGCTCTTGCTCTTGGGAATCCACCGATATGCTTGTTTTCCATGTACGGCCAACAGGAACGTACTTATTCGACTTTGAAAATTTCGTGAAACCGGAAGTTGGGCCAAATTTAGCATAAATCATGTAGTAATTATGATTTCGATGAAGGAATTGGAAAGCTCTTGCTCTTGGGAATCCATTGATATGCTTGTTTTTCATGTATGGCCAACAGGAACGTACTTATTCGACTTTGAAAATTTCGTGAAACCGGAAGTTGGGCCAAATTTAGCATAAATCATGTAGTAATTATGATTTCGATGAAGAAATTGGAAAGCTCTCGCTCTTAGGAATCCACCGATATGCTTGTTTTCCATGTACGGCCAACAGGAACGTAGTTATTCGACTTTGAAAATTTCGTGAAACCGGAAGTTGGGCCAAATTTAGCATAAATCATGTAGTAATTATGATTTCGATGAAGGAATTGGAAAGCTCTTGCTCTTGGGAATCCATTGATATGCTTGTTTTTCATGTATGGCCAACAGGAACGTAGTTATTTGACTTTGAATATTTCGTGAAACCGGAAGTTGGGCCAAATTTAGCATAAATCATGTAGTTATTATGATTTCGATGAAGGAATTGGAAAGCTCTCGCTCTTAGGAATCCACTGATATGCTTGTTTTTCATGCATGCCGTATAGATTTTGAGTTATCGGCTAAAAACAAAGTTATGCTGCTGCGAATCATAAAAAAACCTTTAAACGCTCATAACTCGAAAACTATGCGAGATACGGCATTTTTGACGGGGGTGTACCAATAGGGGGGTACCAAATTTCTCCCTTTGGTCCTGATCTTCCATATGAGCCCTTGATCGACCCCATAAAAAAATATGTTTCGGAGAAATCCATAATTTTATGTTCTGGAGTTTTTTTCGAATATCTCGCGATCTATGGGAGTATCAGAGTCAACAGCTAGTGTTTTGGAACCGTCTCGTCACAATGTATGTGATCGTGTCATGAGTTTTATGATTTACACATAAAATATGATTTTTTATTTTCGTTGAAAACAGTAAATTTCTTCATTATTTTAGTTTGACAATTTTAACTGAGGCTTAAGACGCCTATGAAGGATAACTACGATTAAATGTTAAAAAAGCATTCATTATACTCAAGAATTCGATTTACCAGGAAGTTGGGCCAAATTTAGCATAAATCATGTAGTACTTATGATTTCGATGAAGGAATTGGAAAGCTCTTGCTCTTGGGAATCCATCGATATGCTTGTTTTTCATGCAGGCCTCATAGATTTTGAGTTATCGGCTGAAAGCAAATTTATGCTGCTGCGTATTATAAAAAAACCTTTTGATGCTTATCACCCGAAAACTGATTCTATTGGTTGCGCAACAACGGGGCGGTGTCAAATTTCCTTCTGGACAGCCGCCAATACTGATGTCTTGCTGCCATCTATATATCTGCATAGGTAAGCCATATTTTTTCGGTTTTTTACACTTCAAACTAGTTACCCTATGTTGGTTCTACGTTGAAACAACTCTCGACAGATGGCATACGTAAATACGTCGATAGAGCCGATTTCTGTCACAATTCGTATAATCAGTAAAGATGGCGGCTTGTTCATCTGAAGTACATCATTCGCCGCAAAATAATAATGATTGTGGTCTTAATAATTCGGAAATAAAAATGATAAACAACGGTCATGTGTCTCAATGTTCAAGTAATACAATTAATACACCAAATCCAATCGGTCAAGGACCACGTTGTGTAACTATTTATAAAACGGAAACTGGATTTGGTTTTAATGTTCGTGGGCAGGTCAGTGAAGGTGGACAGCTTCGTAGTATTAATGGAGAACTTTATGCACCTTTACAACATGTTAGTGCTGTTCTCCCTCATGGAGCTGCAGAAAAAGCAGGTGTACGAAAAGGAGATCGGATATTGGAAGTGTAAGCATGCTAATAAAAAAAATAAAATTATAACCCTTAAAAAAAAAAAATCTTCATAACAAGATTAAAGATTTTTTGTTTTACTAAACTTTAGAGTTTTAAGTCATAAAGTATGATGATTTATTTTCAACTTATTATTCATTTCAGGAATAATATAAATGTTGAAGGCGCTACTCATAAACAAGTTGTTGATTTAATTAAATCAGGTGGTGATGTATTGACGTTAACAGTAATTTCAGTGACTCCACAGGAAGCTGAACGTCTAGAACCATTTGAAGATTTAAGGTGATTGACTTAATTATTGTTAAGTTATTTATAATTAATATCAAAGTTTTTATTAATTCAAAGAATTCTATGTTTAAAACATGATTATTTTCTTCAAAAGAACAGCTATTAAGAGAATTTCAGGAAAAAATGGATTAAATTCAATTAAGTTTGTATTCATTAAGATATATTAAGGGAGTTGACCCTTTATACATTAAGTATTGATATTTATTTCCTTAATATTTCTAAAACAACGTTGCTAAGAAGTTAAAACAAGTCTTTTGTCCGATGAAAATAATATTTCGATAGATGTTAAACGGAAAAAGTTTCTCAATATTCAACGAGTGGTCCAACTTAAATAGAATCAATCAAAAGTAATTGAGCCTAATTAAATACAATTTAATTAAACCTAATATGGAATTATTTTTCAAAGGAATTATAATTGTATTATTATTATTATATTAAAATAAGTCTATTGTCTTATCGTGATGTTTTAAAAAATATTGAAAAACAATTATATGAAAAAATGACATTTTTCAGATAAAAAACGATAAAAAAATGGATGTTATAATTTTTGACGGTTGATAAACAGATTATATTTTAATAATCTAATGTCATAATGAGTAACTCGCTAAAACAAACTAAAAATTAAAATGTATTCACATATTATTTATTCATTGAGAAAAGATGTAGTTAATTTGCAACATGAAATACTTTACATAACCTTTTTTTTTCTAATTAGCATGATTTTTTATTTATTGTCCATCTTTTGGAGTTAACTGTTCATCTAATAGTGTGTTCATTTTCAAACACAAGTGAAAAATAAAAAAAACAATGGACAAATTTAATTTTCTAAATATCTGAAAGCCAGACATGATCTTTTTAATAATACAGTTCATTAAGATATATTTTTTAGTCTATCATTTTTTGTTATTCTCCAGACAGAATTTGTTAGGTGAAAACTATTACTCGAGTGTTATTTCAATAAAATTCAAAATAAATTTCGTTCATTATTAATTAAATAATTTTTTGAGTCTATTTAAACGTTTCTAGATCTTTGTTGTAGTCAAGTTTGTAGAAATTATTTAACAAATCTATATAAACAAACTCAAATTGACTCTAATTTATTTTTCAGTTATGCAGCAGTGGACTACAGTGAAAAACGTTCACTTCCAATAAGCGTACCAGATTACCACGTCCGAGAACGAAGGCATGAACGCTATATTGTATATAATGTATATATGGCTGGTCGTCATCTTTGTTCCCGTCGTTATCGTGAGTTTGCAGCGCTACATGTGGCCTTGAAGAAGGAATTTATAGGTTTCAATTTCCCAAGGTTACCAGGAAAATGGCCATTTCAAATGTCAGAACAACAATTGGACGCTCGAAGAAGAGGTCTTGAACAGTATTTAGAAAAAGTATGTGCAGTTCGAGTAATAGCTGAGTCAGATGCTATGCAAGAATTTTTAACAGATCATCTTGATGATGATGGAGATCAAGGTCCAGCTGTGGATCTTAAAATACTCCTTCCCGACCGTGAAGTTGTTACAGTGACAGTTCCAAAAGCTTCTTTAGCTAAAGATGTTTATGATGCGACTTGTAACAAAATTGGTCTTGATCCTGACACCGCAAAGTATTTTTATTTGTTCGAAATTGTTGAATACAATTTTGAACGTAAGCTTCAACCTCATGAACACCCTCATACTCTGTACATTCAAAACTACTCAACAGCCAGTGCTACATGTCTGTCTGTTCGACGATGGCTTTTTAACATTTCACGTTCATTAAATGACGCTGCCTTAACGTGGATCTTTTGGCAAACTATTGATGAAGTTAATCGTGGCCATATTAATGCTGGTGAACGATTGTACCAATTGAAAGCACTTCAAGATGCTTCGAGAAAACTGGAGTACCTTAATTTAGCCAAGGAGTTGAGTGGATATGGTGATATTGTTTTTCCACATTGTCCTTGTGATTCCAGAAAGGAAGGTCATGTGATTGCTGCAGTTGGCGCTGCTGCATTTAAACTACATGCGGCTAAAGAAGACGGTACTATGGAGAGTCAAGTGGTTGAGTTTCCTTGGAAAAATATCACTAGGTGGGAAATTGATGAAGAAGGAATGGCTTTTTGTTTTCAATATACTAGACAAGACGATCGTCCTCCAAGATGGTTAAAAGTTTTTACTCCTTATGTAAGTATCTTTATTGTAACTTTTAACCATAATGATAATTATTTCAATTTAAAATGATCAAATTAGGCCTAAAAACATCCTAATATCTCTGAGTTATCAAAAAAGAAATATTTCAGGTTAATCATTTTGCTAATTCAAATATGTTGGTTGTTATTAAAAGAATTTAGATGTGTCTTTTACTTACTTGAGCAGAAAGTATAGAGGCTACTCTAGTTCCAAAGAGATAAAATTGTTCATCACCAAGTTAGATTTTAACTAAATTGAAATTGAGAAAACATGGTTAACATGATGTGCTGATAAACCTCTGCTAGTAAAAGTCAAAGTTGCCTAATCCTATCATAACAAGGTGGACTTCCGATTGGTTATCATCCCCAAAAACAACTTATTTGTGCTGGAATACACTTAGATGGTGAATAAATTTATTTACGCCGTATGAGGAATGTCGCGGAACAAGGGTGGAACCACGTTTGACGAATACGGTTCCGTAACAAAATATCCGCTGGAGAAAATAATCGGGCACAAAATAATCGAACTTAATTCATAATTACAAATAAAAATTTAATTCCTATTATTATATCCATTTATTTATTATTTGGTTTTTTTTCTTTTTTTGCGTGGCACTAACGAATACAAGTACGATTTGAAGCGAATTATATTGACTGGTGAGATAGCTTAACTGGTAACGCATCCAGCACATAATTGAAAGGACCAAGATCAACTCTCGGTCTCGACAGAATATATTTTTTTGCTGAGAATCGTCCTGGTATAGTTGTGAAGTAGTCCATATGTGTTAAAAAATGAGCAAAGTAGAGACGATACCCAATCGGAAGTTTATTCTAAAAGAATTTCAGTTTTTGATCTATGGAATAATAGAATCTTAATATTCATTGGGCCTAATTTAATCTAGACAATTATTATAACACCTTAATTTTGATTATAAACTAAATCTTATTTATTGTATTTTAGTACACATTTTTATTGGATTGTTTCGACCGAATAGCAGAAGAAGCTAAATGGGATAAAGACGAATGACAGGAGAAGAAGAATTAAAGAGAAAAATAGACATCACATGAGATTGTAAGATAAATTTTCATTGAGCAGTTAAAGTAGAATAATAGAGGGTAGGTTTAATGAATGCTCATCATTTGAAAAATGATTTTCAAAACTTTCATTAAAGATAACAAAAAATGGAAAAATCATAAAAAAATAATATCAATTCTAAAATTAAATTTTTCAATTGATCTGAAACTATTATCTGTGGTATTTGGTTTTTTTTTTCACTGAGGTGCTTTTCCAATTCAGTGATCTGGAGCTTATTTAAATTAAGTTATTAAATTACATGTATATTTATTCAATCAACATTTGTCATTCCTTAAAAAATTCAACGAATTATTTTAAATAATTATTGACCAGTTTAATTAATTTATTATTATTAATTAATATTTGGAATTGACCGAAATAAAAAAGAAACATAGAATCATTGAGATAAGAAAGAATGATAAAAAAATAGAAAAATAAATTAGAAACTGTTGATAATTCTATAGTATTAGAGTGGAAGTTACAAATAATAATTCGAAAATAAATAAAAATAAATTGTAACTGAAACTTAAAAGTTGAATTTATTATCATTTGGCCTATAAGTCACACACTAGTCTATATGTATTTAAAAAGTATATTATTATAAAGAATTTAGAAAAAATAATCATGACATTTTATTATTCTTATTATTGTGAAAATCATTATTATAAGTACTAGAGTTAATGTTCCAATGAATTGACACATCGAATAACATTTTTTAAATACGTTGTGACTGGTTTCCAGTGTCACTTAATTATCTAGAAAATTAAAACTAAGATTTCTTTTAATTTCATATCTATGGAAATTAATTTTTTTAATGTATTATTATTGATACATTAATTTTGCATTGTTTTAGATAATGACTTAACTACAATAATTATGTACACTTATTTAACTTATTTC
This sequence comes from Chelonus formosanus, assembly GCA_028641665.1. Taxonomy (NCBI): domain Eukaryota; kingdom Metazoa; phylum Arthropoda; class Insecta; order Hymenoptera; family Braconidae; genus Chelonus; species Chelonus formosanus. The sequence continues at coordinate 4,524,219 of CM054000.1, forward strand.
GATTTATTTTTTCTGTGTTTAAATCACACAATGAATTATTCGAGTTTAAAATTAATTTTTTGTAATATTAGTAGCTGTTAAGGATAATTAATGATAGTAAAAACAGTGTACCAACTTCGTGTAAAGGGTGACTTCATCACAAAGCTACGGCCGGGTTCAGTTTTTCCCGATTATCTCATAAACTCTGAGAGATATGAAAAAAAGTTTCGAATGAAAATTGAAGATTTTTTAATTTTACACAAGAAATGTTCTTAAATATTATCTCCTATCTTTTATAATTTAGCTGCAAAATGTAGATAAAAATTAAGTTAATCAATTTTTAACATTTTTTCATCCTTATCATCTCATTTCAGCTGAACTACAAAAGGAAAATGATTAAATCTAAGAACCTTTTTATCTGTAAAATTAGATAATCTTTAACTTTTAAACTAAACTTTTTTTCTCATCTTTTACAGTTTACAAGCAATCAAAACAAAAATTGCGTTTAGGGTATGCAAAAATTATTAGTCCGAATAATTAAAAATAAAAAGCGTTAATAACTGGGATAATATCAATAATTGGGACATCTACTCTATATTTTTATTAAAAAAATCATTTATTTTAAATTAAAGTATTAAGAGTTATAGTGAACAATTATTGGATTAATTAATTAGTTGTAAGAGTAAATATTATTTCCGTTTGTTGCTACAAGGCAGCTGCCATTTTACACAAAACAAAAAAGACATTCAATTGCTCAGAACTTGGATTTGTATCTCTTACTTTTATTATAGTATTATTGTAATTATTATTATAATTATTATTATTATTCATTGCAGAAATTATTATTGATGATTGTGCAATAAATATATAAATAAATAATTCGTCTGATCAAATTTATTAGTGATAAAATAATTCACATTGGAAAGTTATTTCTATATTCGAAATTTACAAGTAATAATATTTAAACAAAAAAACTTATTATTTAATAAAAAAAATAATTGATATAAAAAGGGAATTAAAGTAATTTTTTCACTAATAAAAAGATCAAAGTACATTTATTGATTTCATAAGTTAAGTTGTTTTTTTTTTCTTGCAATTAACTATTTTTTTTTTTTTTTTTTGGTAAAAAAAAAATGAAACATAAAAATATTATTGATGTTAAATACTATACATTTAAAACAATAAAAATCTTTTAAATATTGTTGGAATTCATTTTTATAGACTCAGAGCTTTTTTTAATCGACTCTTGTATATCAAAACAGTTAAAAAAAATAATACCCATTTCTTTTTTATTATATGTATATATATATATACACATAAAGTCTATATAAATACTGTTAAAAACTATATATACATGGTTTAAAAATTTTTTTAAATTTCAATATACACAGAGAAAAGAAATTTACTTTGATTAATAAAATATTTTACCAAACAGTCACAATAATATTTTTTTTATCGAATTCAAATATTATTTATTAATTCAATAAAATGATGAATTATTTCAATGTTAAATATTATATAGAATTAATAGGTCTTTTGATTGATTTTAACAGTTAATAAAAAATAAAAAATTTATTTATTTAAAAAAATATTCATTGTCAGTCACTAATTAAACATAAACAAATAAGTTTAGCGTTACTACGAATAAATTCAATCGATAATTGAGTATACAAATTCGAATATTTTATAATATTCTAATAAATTTAAGGTAGTTCGAGCACTTGGCCAAAGTCTGCAAATAAATTTAATGTTTAAATATGATGTTTTTGACATATGACAACTACTTGAAATGTTCTCTCTAAAGGGAACTATAAATTCTCATAATTATAAAACTTATAAATCTTCCTTCAATTCAATTAAAAAATAATCTTTGTTTTACAAATATTTTTAATTTCGATTTATATGAAATTATTATTCAATAATACTATTATTATACAATTATAAAATAATAAATAGATTAATTGTGACTATTTAATAAAATATTCTACAATTATTAGCGAATTTTTTTTTTTTCAATCTAAGTAAATTTCATTCTTGAACGAAAGCTAAGTTAAAAAATCGATTCACAATAGTTAATCAGGTATGTTGAGAAATCGATTCTAGCACCTATGATATATCAATTAATCACGACTATTATCGAAAACAATGCACAATAAAAAAAAAAGCCTAGGGAAAGTAGGGTAAATATACCAATAGATGGACAGTTAAGTCCAAAAGATAGGCAAAAAGTAAAAAATAATTAAAAATAGACAGTGAATGTTTATTAAATAAATTTAATTTTTTTTTCAGGGAACCGGACTTTACTTTAAAGGATAAAAAATATTTTAGTACATTTTAATTGTTAGTTTTCGATAATTTTAACAATTTGTCCATCTATTGATCTCGTTACCTTAATCAAAGGATAACCTTAAAAATAAAACGGTAAAAATTATGAAAAAAAAAAAATCTTTCTTGTCCAAATAATTGATGTATTCGCTCATATCATCATCATATCAATATTATAATTTCATCTATAGTACATAAAACGTAACACTAAAAATTATTTTAATCAATTAATATTAATTTGAATTTAACTTAATTTTTTAATTTATATGATTTGTTTACATATTAAATTGTATTTAAAGGTTCGCTTATTAACTAATGTTTGCATATGATTTATTTTTATAATTGTTTTAATATTTTTTTTTTTTTCTTATTATTCATTATCCATTTTTTCATATATTCTATTTCGCATATAAAAAACAATTACTTATTATTTATTATAGAGTACAAGATCGTTTCTTAGTTAAGTTATTTTTTTTTCTTTTATCTATACTTTTTTTTTTTTCTTCATTTGCCATTCCTATATTATTCATATTAACTTAAGACCTTGTGTTCATCAATGAAGAATGTTCTCTCGTTTCCATTAATTAATTTCTCTTTGTTAATTTAGTTTTATTTGTGATCAAAAAGGTAAATAAAATTTATCTAAAAGACACAATATATTGCACTCTTTTTTTTAATGAAAAAAATGCTAATTGTTTGTAAAAAATAGGGGGAGGGAAACAAAATAATAATATCATTTGATCAATCAATAATATTGTTAAAAACTTTCTGACATATTATCGAAAACATTAAAAGAATAAAATTTTTCTTTTCACAAGTTTACTTAACTTTTTTTTCGGCTGCGCATGCGCATATACTCCTACGTAATAAATAAGATCTATCACGCATGTGCATTAAGTGAAATGATATTGGGAAAATTGTATTCTTTCAGAGTTTTTCTGTACAAATTATTTGAGTATAAAGAAATGTTTACATCGAACACATTTAAATATGACTATTTCAAAACATAATTCCTTACTAAATACCGTAATTTCTTTTAGAAACGGGAAAACATAATACAACGCTCAGTTTAAATGTAATAAAAACATTTATTTAGCGGATTATTCACCATAAGCGAATGATAAATTTCAAGCAAACTGTTGTTGTTGTAAACCAATTTCCAAGTATTTAAATGATTTTATTTTTTCGTTGATCTTAATTCAATTTAATCTAAGAAAATTTCAACTCCAATTTAAGTTGGCAGGTCTGAGCGTCTAACTTGATTATGTCTACGCTGTTTGTGGTCTTGAGATCAGCCAAGATGATGGAGTTATTTTGTTTAATTTAATAATATATTCACAAAAAACATAAAATTTATCTTGGCATTTAGTTGAAGAGGCACGCTAAATCGCGTAGTTGTTGCATCAATAGTATCGTCTGCTCCACGTTCCGTCTTCGAATCCTAAAAGATCTTTCTTGTAAAAAAAATTTTACCCCAAGGACTTTTATTCCATTAGACTCAACTATCCAGGATATATTTATACAATATTTCTGTGTTCATTAGAATCACTATATTTTTGTTTTTTTGTTTTAATATATTTTTGTTATTATTGTTATTTATTTATTTCTTTTTTAAGGAAAAATGGCCAGAAGTTCGATTTTTTACCCATAATAAGTTGCATTGTAGTGCAATTAAAGAATTTTATGTTGCTTCTGGAAATATTTCGTTGCTGTTTTCGTCGAGTCCATCGATTGTCAGGCACTTTCCCTGGATAATAAGAGGATCACTCACCACACACGGGCAGGTAGAAGAAGCGGTCGTGAAAGCAGAGGTAGGCACCGTCAATATTGAATGATATTATCTACAACTGCAAAACCACAGGCTCCTAGACCAGCTCCAGACATCAGTCGTAATAACTCCCTCGCATGAGATATTGCTACTTCAAGGGGTGGTCGTCGTGGAAGATTCGTAGACTCTAAAATAAAAAAATCATTAATTAATAATAAATAATTTCTAATAAAAAGTTTCTTGCATTAACAATGAAATATTTAAAGGAATTTTTTAACATAATGGAATTAGTATCATTATTAGAAATGACTAGAGCTATTTAATATGTTTGACATTGGATAGAGGAAGAAATGGAGCTGTCTAGAATTAAAATAATTGGTTAAGTTGATAAAAGATCTTATGGAGTAGCAGAAAATCTGAATGTTTCAACTCGGATAGATTTGTTGGAAAATTTTAAATAAAAATAGAATTAAATATCGAATTAATCTGACTATCATTTAGTGAACAACCAGTACATCAAATATTATCAATTAAAAAAACTTCTAAGTTTATTAATCATTAACCTATTAATGTCCACTGTGTCCATATGGACATATAAATTTAGGTAGAATAAATTTGTTAATTATTGCAACCCCAAATAGTTTGTTTAATCAAATCAATATGACAATAGTTATGATATGGCAATAATTCAGAAATTAATAGATTAATAAAATATCTAAGAGCATAGCTTAGAAAATCTACGTTCCAGTTTCAGAAAAGTGTTGTACTTTATAAAATTTTAACTGTACATCAAGATCAACAAATTCTTCTTTGACATAAAAACTCAGTAGATTAAATATTTTTATTACATAAAAAATAATTATAGTAATTTGACAATTTAAAGCTCTTGACGATTATTGAGAAAGATATAAAATGTGTAAAAAATTTTATGATATTATGGAGCCTTGAGTGAGCATACGAGATTGTCCAGTAAATCTAATGTACAGAGGGTGTCTCATAAATAATGTCCGTTTCCAATTATTCTCTTTGTTTGTTAAATAATTATACAAATAGAAAGCCTTCATTTTCGAAGTCTAGACCATCGTATTCTACAGAGACTAGTCTTAACAAATTACGACATGTTTAAATTGAGGCATAGGAATTTTCACATATGAAAACCGATATTACTTATAAGATACCCTCTGTAATTTAAGATCTGACAGTTAATTTGTAGAATATCTATCATGATAAATTTAAAATTGTCTAATTATTGTCAACAAAGAGATGATGGTTGTCATCCAGGGCAGAGTTAACATAAAATTAAGAATCTTGAAATAGGAAAAGGCTGTCATAAACAGAAATAAAATTAAAAAACTTCTCATTATTCTTTAGCATTGCTTAAAATTCGAGAAAAAATCTCAATATTGCATTTATAATTAATAACATTTATATACCAGTCATTTACTAGATAATATTAATTCTTTTCAGACATTTTACCTTATTACAGTGAGCATAAAGAAACTTTTCAGTATTCATTGACATAAGGTAACTGTCCTAATTGTTGTTTATGAACTTATTTTCGCTCAGTAAATTTAAAATTAATTATTTCTTTTATAAAGGATACATAATTATATTTTTTTTAAGGTTTAATATTCATGAATTAATAAAAAGATACTGAAAAATTTTTTATTATCAACATTTCGCAAAAGAATATTTTTTAATTACTAAATAAAATTTACTGAGCATAAATAGATTCATGAACGACAATTGGGACAGTCATCTTACATCATTGTTAATGAAAGAATTTTGTAAGCTACTTTTAAAATAATTACTCACCTAAAATAGCGGAATTAAGTCTAGCACATACAGTTTCCCGTTCCTGGGGATCTAATTGCCAACCTACTGGTGAATTCCATGGATTCGAATACGCCAATAAACTGAATGCATCTTGTAACATTTTTTTATTAGCTTCATTTTTTCCATACTGTTGTCGAAGATGTATCGACTGTGAATATAATTGTCGACCAAATTCAAGCATCTTTTCAATTGCTTGTTTATTACCACCACATAATTGTTTTTTACTACTTTTTATCGTTGAATTTTGGCTTTCTGTGCTATTACAAAGACCATTATTATTTGTATTACTGTTGTTATTTTGATTTTGATTGGCACTGTCTATTTCTATAAAATAAAAAAAAAAAACAAAACAAATAAAAATGTTATATTGATTGGATTCATTGTTAATACATTTTTAAATAATTCAAGCTTTATAATTAAAAGTAATTAAGTATTACAAGAAAGAATTGAAATAATCAACAATAATGGTGTATTGAAATACAATTAATATTTTTTTATAATATAAGTACACTAACTTTTTCTTTTTTTTTTTTTTAAATAATTTTTTGTCGTAGTGTTGTCGAAATAATCGATACATTAAATATAAACGGATTATGTACACCACTTTAAAGGTGTAGACAATCGATTATTATTTAATTTCAGATATTTTTTTAAAAATTTAAATATAAAATAAAAGCAATAGATGGAAATTACCAGTAAAACTAATTGCCAAGAATATTAATTAAAATAAATAACTATCAGAGTAATACTAGATTGTAAAAGCTTGAATATTTTTAAAATTAATTGTTAATTTTACAACATGAAAATAATATATATTCAATTGATTAATGAAATGAATATAAATAAAGTACATACCCATATCAATGTCTTCACCATTTATACATTTATATCCATTTGAATTGAGATTACCATTCTGATAACCATTTGTATTATTTTTAATACCATTAATATTATTCATCGTATTCTCTTCCATTTCTACATCATCTTCAATTTGGCCATTAATAAATGGTTGATCGGTAGAGCCGTTAATTGTGTTATTTAAATTCATTTCTTCAACATTACCATTAGCAGATAATTTATTGTATGTTTTTGTTGATTGAATAACACTTGTTTGGTTGTCATTGTTATTTTGATTTACTTCAGAATCACTTCCATTCACCATTTCCACAAACTGACGACACTTTAAAGCAAACATTAAATTTGGATCTCGTTCTAATAATCCAGGATATAACCGGCTTGTAAGTTCTATTGCTTCACCCATTCTACCAGCTAACACTAGTTTTAAAATTTCTGAAATTTAATTTAAATAATTATTTCTTTAATTTGTTTCATTATTTTAATTTAACTTATAAATTTTTATTAAATATAATTAATTACTTTGTCTATTTTTTATAGAGTTAAAGTCTTCTTCAAAGACTTGTCCTGTGCTATTGGCAAATGCTTCGGCAGTGTCACAGTACCCGTGATGAACAAGATACGTTGAAACCATTCTAAAAGAAAAAAAATATATATATGTATATAATAAAACTTTTAATTTAATTTATAAAGATTGTTAAATAATTAATAATATTGTCGATTTGTAGTGTTATTATAGGATTGATTGATAAGAAATTTTGTATTATTCTTTAGATAAAATTAAATAGGTTAGGAAAAAAATACTTACTTGTGAAGAACAGCTTGCCATTGACCCTGACCATGATCAGGTGTAGGATAATTAATAATCTGTAGTCTAGTTCGAACACGAAGTTCATTAATCATATCTCCTATATCAAAAACAAATGGTGTTTGTCCAAAATTAGCATCTACTACTTCTCCAGGTGTTTGAAGACCTACTGTAGGATATAAATTTGGCTGAAAAAAAAAACAAATATCAATAGAATCACTAGCACAATCAATAGAAAGCAAAAAAAAATCTAAAAGAAGACGATATTAAGTCACTTTTATTCATTAAATTATCTATTAAAATATTGATGACTATTTTAAAATAGTTATCTTTTCTTTTATGCTAAGATATTTCTCTTAAATACTTTTTTAAACAATTATTCAAATAAGTTTACTGAAAATAATTAGTAAATAATAAAAGAATATTTTTTTTTTTTTTTTCAAATTAAAAGTTGAGTTTTGAAATAAAAATTATTTGGAGTGACTTAAAATATTCTTTTTTAGGTTTTTTAATTAATAAAAATATAAACAAACTGGTAAATCTGTGAAGGCAATGCCCAAATGGTGTCCATTTTTGGTATAAAATGCGGTATTATCCACAAGATTGACGCCACAACCAATTACATCGCCTGTGGTAAATGTGGGCCCATACGGTTGACCAGTTCCTGATGAACAAAAACTATGCCCATCGTCACCATGGTAACCATACGAGTATTTGTCCCATCCAGGTAATCTATTTACGTTAACTCCATGGGCAGAAAGACCTATTCCCATGTATCCATCTCTTCCTTTACTCACTATTTTCACTTCAAAGTAATAAAGACCACAGGCAGCAGGTATTGAATGCGTTGTGCGAACACTGGCAGCGTCTTTGTGTGTTTTACCAAAACCTGAAAATTTCCAAATTTTCCATTAATTATATATATGTATATATATATATATATTAATAATAATAATAATATTTAAAATTTCTTTCTTTTTGAAGCTTTTTTCGAAGATTCTTATAACAAATTCATAAATGAGATATTTTTAAAATTAATAATTATCGACTTTTTTCAAGAAAATTAAATTAAAAAAATTTTTTAAAGCTTTTTTTTATCATTTTAAAATCCATTTTTACACGTTTTTTAAAATAATTATTGTACAGCTTTTTAACAAAAAATTTATTTAACTTTTCTAAACACAATTTAATAATTTTTTTAAAATTTTTATTTCTAATAAAATTTCTAACATATTTCTCAGAATTTCTTCATTAAATCCAATTTTTTCAAGCTTTTGAAAAAAAACATTGTCACACATTGTTTGCCCGTGTATGTCTCTTTTAAAAACAAGATTTAATAACTAATTAATAACATCAAGCAAAACATCATTTTTTCCCCTAAAGATAAAACCCAACAATGACTTTTAGGTCACTAGGTCAACCCGTTCTTCTTTTCATTGATGTTACTTTAAATGTTCACGCGTCAACTTACCCACTCATGATTATTTTTCATACACTATCGAAACCATCAACAATTACATTTCCTTATAAATTTAACACGTGGACACACACGTGCATTAAATCATAAAATTATCATAAAAATCTCATCTCAGTCTACTTCTTTAGATTTCTCAACTCCAAAACAATCTTCTTTATCTTAATAAATACAATCTAAACATCTTCATTATCAACCATTTTTGCTATTAAAAAAAAAAAGTTTAACAATTAATGAATAAATAAATATTTAAAAAAAAAGATGTACTGATTTCAAGGTTTGTAATTATTTTCAAGGTCAAAACAATTAATAATAATAATAAACATGAATTAGATTTATATTATAGAAGTGAGGTCACAATGTGAATTATCGATGTAGAAATAAGTGCGTTAAGTTGATGAATTAGTTGAAACAAAGATTATTATAATCCAAGAGCAAGTAGTAGGTGTATTGTTATATATAATAGAGTTTATAAGATAAAATCAGTATAACTTTTACATGATTACTTGGAACATAGAAATGCCACAAGTTAGTGAAAAGAAGGGATAAAAATGGAAAATAGGTGTTTAGTACTAGTGGAAGTGAGAGAGATATTGACATAAATATATACGACATTATGAATACGATAGAGGGCGTGAGAGAATCTGATTATAACAAAAAAAAAAAAAGGAAACAAATAAGTCTTAATCGTCATTAGTTGAGTAACAATAATTCGAAAGTTTATCAATATCATAATTATTTAAATATCTTTCTAAAAATGAAAGTGTCAATATGATGTATAATTAGTAAACACATGCTTTAATTCACCAACACAAATAAATAAAACAGCTGTCATTTACACATTGAACATCATGATTTGTTTAGTTTTCTTTTTTAATAGCTATTGGTATCTAAAAGAAAAGAATGATAATAATGATTACAGACATTTTAATAAAATGTTCAAATGTAGGATAATAAATGAATTCAATAATCAACATTGATCAATAATTTTAAGTTCATGTTTGGTTGAAAAAAAAAAAAAAATAATGAACATGTAGACTATGACCGATCAGCTGATTCCTTTGTTTAGGTCGCTGACATACACGAAAAAATAAGCTCTGCCATTTTAAATCAATATTTAAACATTATTTAGATGTAACTGGATCTAACTGAAATCATGATGATTATTATAATGACTTTAAAAATGTATGACAGGTGATGATGAATGAAATAAGAAGGACAAAAGGTCGTGGTTTTTGAATGAACATCGTAGAAGTGATAAAAAGTCTCTACATACCTTTGTAGTGAACGCGAAGATTATTTTGCGATAGTCCTATGTAGTTGTACTTATCCTTTGGACTCCAGGATCTTGGTAGTGGTGTTTCATCTTCATTCACCATTGGATACAGCATTTTTAGCCGATCTATTGTTTGATTTTGCCCTGAATTTGTCCGCGAAGACTCCATACTACTCTGTTCGTCGCTGGTGGCAGCCATCATCGTCTTCCACAGCCCCACACTCTCGTCCAACCACGTCCAACTGTGAGGCTAATCACACGTACAAGTCTATGCGCAGGCTTTATTGTGGCTCAGTTCGTCTTCTACTAACGCTCACGAATGCATTGAGCTTTTTTGTCCACCATTTGTGACGTCTGGTGGATAGAGTGTGAACTAAAATTACAAATGGCGTTGTTTTGTTCAATATGACTGCGGGCACGGCTTAAAGTGAGTTTAGACTGTTTTGAGTTATTTTTGTGACCTGTCAACACGTGTTTTGGAGTTAAAAATAATATAAATAAATTGCTGGGGAGTTTTTTTTTTTAATTTCTCAAGCATTATTACACTCATGAATAACAAATACTTTTAATACATCTGAAAATAATGTGAGTTATTTCTTCATAATGTTATAAATATTTATTTATTCTTGTTTTCATGATGATGTTGGAGATTTAATGGTTGAATTAATGTACTTTCAGTCAACTTTGGATCTAAAATGTGTAGTATTCATGATAATGAAGATGGAGAATTACAAAATTTCATTGAAGATGAGAAAATTAACAACATGTATGACTTTTGTGTTGACATATTTCTAATTTAAATTTCATTGCTTGATAAAATAAATAACAATTGTTTTATTTTTATTTCAGTGATGATCATAAATGTCGAAAATGTGATGTAAATACAGCAGCGATAAGACTAAGAGGGAAGGATTTTTATTGCAAGGATTGTTTTTTGATAGCAGTAACTCACAAATTTCGTGCGACTTTAGGGAAATCAAAAATTGTCAAGCCATCAGATACAATTCTTGTAGGTTACTCAGGTGACTCAAGATCCACAACATTACTTCATTTAATTAAAGCTGGAATGCATGAGTCTGTCCATAAACGTTTAGTTTTCAAAATCAAAGTGCTTTTTATTGATGACGGTATTCTTGATCAACAAAATGTTGATAAAAGACGACAAAATGTACAACAAATTCATGAAAAAGTCCAAGCACTAGGATTTTCATGTTTTTTTTTATCTCTTGGTGATGCATTGAATAAAACTTCAAACATTGAAGCTTTAAAGAGTAATGATTACTGTTCTAATTTAGATAAAAATAACAAAGATGAGTATTTAAACGGTATTTTAAACAAATTACCAAGCAAGACATCAAAGATTGATTTTATAAAAAAGTTGAAAAATCAATTGATGTTAATAGCAGCTAAAAAATTAAGTTGTACAAAAATTTTCGTTGGAAATGATCTTCATTCACTAGCTGTTGACATTCTAAGCAATGTTTCACTGGGCAGGGGATCACAATTATCATCAGACGTTGGATTTATTGATCAACGAGACCCAGATGTCATAATTTTACGACCACTAAAGGATTTTAACACACATGAAGTGGAGTTTTACATGAAAATATATAGTTTAAAAGCTATTGATACTGGAAATTGGATGCAATCGATAAATACTGGTGCTTATTCATCAATCCAAGAGCTAACAAACCAGTTCGTAACTGATTTGGAAACTAGATTCAGTGGTACTGTATCAACAATTTATAGGACTGGTGAAAAAATGACTACTAATATCAATAAAAATAAGAATGAAACTGATAATTGTATTTTTTGTAATGGTTTATTGGACTCTAAACCTCTAGATGATGGCATTTCTGCCACTGATGCTACTACATTTTCAAGAATGATATCTCTTCAAGGATTAAAAACTCCAGTTATTGTAAATAATAGTACTATTGGAGATAAGAATGTTTTACAATGTGATAGTTTCAAGCCAAGGAATGAAGAAAGAAGTAGGACTCATTGTAATGCAAGTGTTAATTATTGCAATGATGATTGTAGGAAGAATGAAAATAGTAACGATCAAGATTTAACAGTAAAAAATGTGAGTAATTTTTTATGTTATGGATGTAGGTTGATTTTTCAGTGTAATTTTGATTTAAAAATTGTTCCAAAGTTTATTTTGGAGAAGTGTAAAGAGAAAATGTATTTAGATAATATGAAAGAACAGATAGAAGATTTTCTGTTGTAAAAAATATTAGAATGTAAATATATTGTTAATTTTCTATATAAGTTAAATTATTAAAGAATTGTTTTAAAATGAAACACTAGTGCTTGATATTTTATAACGAAGATTATGTTTTAAAATGAATGAGAGTACGTATTATTAACTTCCAAGTGGGATGTTCAGATGATAAGTCCGATTTTGGGAATCTCAAATTTTGATGGATCACCACATTTTAAAGTCCCTAGAGTTGAATACAACAGTTTTGAAGTGAATGACTATGAAACTAATTACATTCAACACATAATCACACAACTTAAAATTGATTAGGTTTTTAGATGAATGAATTGAGCTAATTTTTATGTAGAATTAAAAATTTTGCAATTTATAAATTGTGCTACTCATTAGTACAGAATCCAAACATCTTTTAAGTAATGATTGCATGTTAGGAAAATTTGTATAAATATGACTAAAATATCTCATCAGAAAATATAATTTACAAAATAAAAATAATAATAAATTATGAAATTCTAAACTTGTGTCAGCATTGAAAGAATAGTATTGCTAAAAAATTATAACAGTAAAAAATTATTATTAAGGTATACCTTTTTTTAAAAAAAATAATAATGAATAAATTCACTTAAATTGTATGTGCATCTGTATTACCATTGTCATAATTTTCTAGAATAATAAACACCAAGTAAATAAACAGGAAGTGGTGTATACTACGTATTGTTTAATAAATTTACATGTCCAATTTCAGTGGATTTATTCATTATTATTATTATTATTATTATTATTATTATTTTTTACTAAACTCAATTATTAAACACTAACTGTAGTATATTCACTAATTACTGTTTATTACTAGTTCTTGTTTATTATCCTAGACAATTATGGCACAATAGCAGTACAGTATCATATAGAGGGTGTCTCATAAATAATGTCGGTTTCCAATTATTCTCTTTGTTTGTTAAATAATTATACAAATAGAAAGCCTTCATTTTCGAAGTCTAGACCATTGTATTCTACAGAGACTAGTCTTAACAAATTACGACATGTTTAAATTGAGGCATAGGAATTTTCACATATGAAAACCGATATTACTTATAAGACACACTCTGTAGAATTGTCACAAAATGTGTACATCATTTTGTTGTCTCTCTTACAGCCTAAAATTAATAATAATGAATAAATATACTTAAATTGTACGTGTAATTACTTGAGATTGATATTTTCTTAAATTTTTTTTTTTTTTCTACTATATTAGAATTAAAGATTATTATCCTGTGTCATGGTTGTGCAGGATTCAAACAAGATCTTAGAAGGTATCATGTAGAACTAGTGACTAGTAGCTAGTACATAGTTTTTAGCGTTTATTTCGGGAATGAATTTCTAAATGTATTATTATTTTTTTTTAAAAACTCCATGCAATAATATAAAATTATCCAAATTTTCATTATATATTGATATAGTTAGAAATCAACTTCCAAATGCGAAAATTCATTATAAATAGTGTGTGTCAAGATTTTCTGCCAGAGAATTAAAATACCTGTGGAAGTAAAATACTAAAATTAAGAATAACAAACTTCTTTAATCGATTTAAAATTTCCGCCAAATTAAACAGCACGGTCCAGTGAGAATTTCCGGTACACTATACCAGAGGAAAGAGATGTGAATAGAAGTTTATTTTAAATGGGCAGATGTGGCCGAAAATTTAGTATGTATCATTACAGAGCCAGGTAGAAGTTTAACAGGGTTGAAGTGACCTAAGGTGATCCCTAAACAACTTCTATTCACGTCTCTCTTCTTTGCTACAGTCAACGTTCAACTAGGATCCAACAAGGCATCACATGTAAAGCCTATAGGCAATTTTGCTTCACTACATATTTCTTCACGTGATGTCCTTACAACTCCTTTGCAGTGAAGCGTGAGTACAATAACTGTGAACGTGTCGTATAGAAAATTATTATTTAAATATACTTATTTTCAAACGTGTATTGAAGTTAATAGTTTGTGAACAATGTTTCCCCAACAACGAGATAGTCTTTCTCATCTTTATCTATCAATTGAATATGGCTTCAAGAAAAAAGCATACAACTTAATAATGAGTGGTATTGATGTTAATGCTAATGTCGGAGATAATACTCCTCTTCATTGGGCAATGATTAAATTAGACGTCAAAGACTTGGATATTGTAACAATGCTGATTAAAAATGGAGCTGATGTGCATGCTAGGAATCATGATAATTATACGCCACTCGACATAGCAATTCAAGATGGCAAAACAAAATTTGCCATACATCTTATAAGAAATGGAGCTCTTGTTGATGAAGATTTGAATTTATTTCTTCTTAAGGCAATTAAAAAAAATAATCACGATATAGTCCAGACAATAATTAAATATGGAATGCCAAATGTTCCATCAATTGATTCCCAAACTATTCTCAAAGCTGCTTTTTCTAAAAAAAATTCGAAAATTATTCGAGCTATAATACCTTTTTGTAGTTTTTCAAAATCATCTGATTTATATATTCCTGAAGAATTTGTGAAAAAGTCTGATTTACAATGTAGAAAGATTACTACATTGTTGTTGAAATGGAACTTTACTATACATCCAAATAGTCATCATGATGAAGATTTTGTTTATGGAGCAGTCAGAAATGGATACCTATCAATTGTTTTGCAACTTTTGAATTCTGGAATCAATGTTAATATGATGAATACATCATCAGGTCTTAATCTATTAACAATTGCTTGTTTAAATAGACATTACAAAATTATTGAACAACTTTTAAAACATGGTGCTGATATCAGTTGTACGAATCGTTGTTTGGTAACACCTTTATATCTTACAAGCTATGGTAAAAAACTACCAGTTATGGAAGTATTATTTCAAAAAAATTATGACCCTAATGCTACTACGGATTATGGTGGTCAAACTGCTTTCCATGTTGCTTGCATATTCAGGAATGATGCAACTAAAGATATAATAAAATTATTGTTACGATATGGTGGAAACATTGATGTTCTACATACCAATGGATCGACACCCCTTCATACAGCCTGTGAAATGGGAAATTCTGAAGCTGTAAAATGTCTTTTAGATAATCATGCTAATATTCATGCCAAGAATTATGAAGGTCAAACACCACTACACGCTGCTTGCAAACATTCAAATGATATGACTTTAGCTATACTAGAATTATTGCTAGACCGTGGTGCTAATATTGAAGCTATTGACAATCGTCGTTGGACACCACTTTCTCTTGCTTGTCATCACAACAACTATTTAGCTGTTGCACTTCTGTTATATCATAATGCTAATCCTAATCATATGGATTTCGAGAAATCAACTCCTCTGCATATTGCTGTTAAACACGCGTGTATCAAAATGATTCATTCCTTCAAGACCCATCGAACAGTACAAGCATTAATAGCACATGGTGCTGATATTAATATTTTTAATAAAAAAAATAGAACTCCTTTGCACACTGCTATTGAGAAGATGCTTTCTTATGATAATGATAATTCATATTGTACCTCTGCTCGTCGTAAAAACTGTGAAGTTATAATGAAAAGTTTAATAACACAAGGTATAAAATTAAAGACTGCTGGCTTAAAGGTCATTGAACATCATTCAAATGTAGTTTATAATTCAAATGACTATATCACTATTGATAACATAAAATATTCTGCTAATGACATTCTACGTCTCAATATAAATTCCGACTCAAATCAAGTGGTCAGTGATAATGACTTTTTTGATTTCGAGGATTTCATTGGTGATATAAGACTGGTTGAAGTTGAATGTAAGCAAGAGATTGAAGAGATGAAGAAAGAAAGTGTGGGCATTGATAATCTTACTTTCTATGATTTAGCTAGGATGAATATTCATTGTGTAAGAAGATTAGTTAAAAATGATAAATTCTCAAAACTTCTAGAGATGGTATATTTTAATCGAAAGTTCCCGTTATACAATGACATTATCAAAAATAAACTTCAACGAGCAAAATCTCTCGATGAACACTACGAACTGAGAATATCTGCTAACGAATATTTTGTGTTAAATGTTACCCAACGATTGCCTAATGAATGTATTGATAAAGTACTATGTTTTTTGAATGTTAAAGAGTTAACTAAGTTTATCGAAGGAATGAAGCGATAATATAAGTAATTTAATCAAAATTGCATATTAAAATGTCATAATTATAGGGGTTTTTTTTATTTTATCGTAATTATAACTTATCAATAATTAACTTCCCATTAGGAAGTTATTTTAATGGGGTCGATTTTTGAAATTCGTAATTTTATCATATCTTTACATTTTGAGACATTTAAAAGCATATTAGAAGGCTTTAAAATGAATGTATGTATGTACGTATGTGCGTGCGTATGTCAGATTTTTTTTCGTTTTTGATATCTCGAGAACCGCTGAAGATATCAACTCTGGACAAATTTCATTTTAAAGATAATACAATGAAGAAGATCTGAAAGAAATTTGAACAAATTCAATCCAGTCATTTTTTTTTAATAACAAAAAGAGTGTAAAATAAGTTGAGTAAAGAAGATATTTGAAATAAATTCTACTTATTAGATGATTAATATTATTGACAACTAAGCTCAATATAATATGGTTCTTAATAACATCATATGACTCTGAACAATTATGTATTGTTTTTAAATAAGTAATTAATAAAAATATTCATTTCTACTATATATGTATGTTTTATTCTTAATTAGTTGAATCAAAATTTTTCACATCTTTGTAATAATTCTCAGATTTTGATTTCATTTGGAGCCTAAGTTGAACTAGGATTTTAACGTAAACAAAGGAAATAGTACATTGTTAATCAAGGAAGAAAAGTATGATATTCTGGGATTGAAGGTAGATAATTCAGCTCAGGGGAGGTTGGAAAAATGAAATAGTAGTATTGTTTTACATTAATTTTTCAATGTCTTCCATTGTATGAATAATTAATTGAGGTATTTATTATATTAGAAAATTTGTATACTTATATAGTTGCATATATCAATAAACGTGAATCGATTAAGCAATAACAATTATCAAATTTACTTTACTACCTTATAAACGCCTATTCAACATGTGGAAAAACTCGTTTTTATCGTAGAAATGATTCTCTTAACGAAATGGGAATGAAGCTTTACTTATGTGGCATTGATATCCATTCAATTTCAGAAAAAGTAAAGTAATTTTAATAAACTTATAAATCTTCATTTGCGGTATATCATAGTTCTAAAATAACAAAAAATCATGAATAATGTAATATAATATCAATACATCATAATTATAAACATTGATTCCTTCATGAAATTGCTCTATTGATTTAATTGTAGTTTGTATTCCTAAATACTCAATTCGCAATAAGTTACAGAGATGTCTTGTATCACTTTTATATTTTCGCGGGAATGGCGCTGACAACGCAAATCAGAACGTATCAAACCATAACACAACAATCACGTCCAATTGTACACAGTGCTGTTCAACGGTACAAATCATAGGTTGCTCTGATATCCCTGATACGTTGTCCTGAACGCCACCAATGTTGCACTAATTTTAAGTAATTTTATTGCGGTGATTCCCCGCGGCGCGATCAAATTAGACCGAAATTCTGGCGTGACCGACAAAGGATTAAGAGACTTAAATCTGGAATATTCTGTAGGGTTTACTATTACAGTAGCATGATCCATTTGCAAAACAACATTCTTTCAAAGCATTACAAAATCTTTTGATTATTTTATAAAAGAGATACAGACATCATCAACAGCTCAATTGGTGTCTGCTTCCGCATTTACATACAGATCTTGCGACAGACTATTACATCAGAATTTTACTCTACATCTTCCTGTAGATTTATTGAAGAAGCTGGCAATAAAATTTATCAGATTTTTAGCAGAAATATGATAGACATGATTTTTTCAGCTAGTTGTTTTTTATTGAACTATGTATTTTATAAAACAATGTATGGAAGAAGTCAATACCTTTTATATTTCTGTTTAAAACCTGCTGGTTTCTTTGATGCCAGTTTCTTGTTATTAGAGTTAAATTGAGTTATTTAACTATTTGGTGGTTAAGAGTATTTACCAAAGCTATAGAATGATCAAATGCCCCATCAGCTTCATCCAAAATGTACGTCAAAATTTGACTTTATTCGAATCATAAATAAAAGAAATAACTTATGTTTGTGATATTGAAATTATTATTTAATTACTTAAATGTTTTATCTGACTATTTGGTATATTTATTTCCTTACCAACAAAATGTAAATAAAAATTTCGAGAAATATTCCGAAAAAATTAGTTATTTTAATAACCATTGTAATTTATAAAAAAAAAAAATTTTTCATTAATCAAATAAATAAATATAAGCAGATAAATTTTTATTATTACAAGTATACAAACGTGAGTAATCATAATTGATATTATTTTTGTACGTGTTTATTTACTAAAATTACATAAAATTTTGATTATTTTATTTTTCCATGTAGTATATAAAAAGGTTTGCTAACCATTGGAGTTCATTATAATTTATTATTTTCTCAGTTAACTTACGGTGAATTTTGTAAGAAGAATTATGAAATATCCAAGTTTATTTACAATAATAAATGCTCTTGGAATTTTTATAACATTTTCATCAGCAGATAACGTGAGTTAATTTTGCATTATTATTATGATTAATAACCCAGTTATTGTTTAATTATTATTTACATATCTCCGAAAATAAATATTTGAAAAACCTTTTAACAAGATATAATCAATAACTGGGTAATTAATGAATAATGAAATTGTCAATGACATTGGTTATTTGTTAATTATTGATTATTGATATTGATTATTTATTTATAAATTAGATATCATAATATTTTTTAGTTGTTAATTATTTATAAATTTTTAAAATTGAGTAACATTTACTGACAAACATAGTAAATTTCGCTGAAAAACTCACTGAATTTTTAGTAAAAAGCTTGGGAAATTCGCTAGAGAATGCAGTAAAAATTCATACGGTAATCGAGTAAAATTTTTACAGATGGGAAAATTTTTTTTACCTAAGAAATTTTACTGGGTTGTCCAGTTAATTTTACTACGCGCGTACATATAGTCCCGCACTACTAGAGTGTCCCAGTAAAATTTAAAGAAAATTTTTTTCAGTGTAAAATATTTTGATCAGCAAATCTTTTTACAGTCCATGCAATATTCTAACGGATAATTTTTACTTTCAGTTAAGTCGTCCTGATGTCAGGAAAATTTATGCTAGAACTGTCAGAAGTCTTGAAACACTACCTAAAAATCTAGATGATAATCCTCCTCTATTTGCAGACATAACACTTACTGATGAGGATGGAAATAATGTTGACGTTATTGAATCTGAAAGTCCATTAAAATTGGATATTAAACTAAAAACTAATTCAACTAATGAAAAGTATAAAGAGGGTAAAGTAATGTACTGTGATATTACTGAGATAAATAATTCTAATAATATTAAACAACTATACAATGAATGTGAACCAAACGAAAATATCGATGAGTGGAAATGGGATAACGAACTCCAAAATTTCAGCACAAATATAAAAATCATTAAATTACCTGAATCAATCTCAGACAGATTCACTATCGAATGTCTTGCTGTTGTTTGTAGAGAACACTGTCCTGATGTAAGTTGTGACTATTCATCTTTAGATTTAGTCGAAGCAATGTAAAGGTCGTGGAATAAAAGCAAATTATTTGTTGTAAATAAATTGAATGATTGATAAATTTGATGAACCCCAACACCAATAGTCGAGCTCAACATATGTATCCTAAAATAATCAAGTTCATTAAATCTTCATATTATGTTTCAATTTTAGAATCGTCCATATTGTTGGAGATCATCAAAATAATTATCAATATTTCTTCAGTGCAAGGATTGATTTTGAATGAAATTAACAAAGTTTAAAAACTAGTATGCTAATAATAATGATAATCATAATAAATTATTTCTCTTATTTTTACAGCTTTCATGTAATAAAACAGACTTAAGAGGAAGACGTAAAAGGACTGCACTTTTTTTATCTTGGAAGAAATCGTTATTGTCACTTCCTTCTGATATCTACAGAGGTATAAAGAATAGGATAAATAAATGGTCTGCATCAGATGATAATAAATCCACGCAGATTCCTTCTAAGACTACAATGCCTCCATCAAATGACACGAAAAAAGCTTAAAAGGATTCACCCTTTTTGATTATAAAAATAAGAAGTAGATATTACTATCATTATGTATTTGCCTTTTACATTACGAGCTATGAAATATTTCCCCTTTATTTTTGTTTTCAAATATATGGTTCTTATATTTATTATCCATTTTACTATAATTATGTATTTTTTTATGATAAAGAATAAATTTGTTTATTTTTAGATCGTTGAAATTGTTTAATATCCTGTTTAGTTATTTACAATAATATTATTTGATAATTTGAACTGACATACATGGAAACATATTCCTAGTAGCCGAAATCTGACACTATAATTATCGACAGAGTTACGTCGATAATTAAGATCACTGCAGTCGGATAAACAGTTTTATAAAATCAGGATTAATTCTACGATTTTCCTTCGAATTTCCTTTTTTTTTAACATAATTCAGAAAATAATAACTATTTTTACAAAATAAAGGGAAATCGACACATAAATTAACAAACCAATATAGTTAATTGATTTTATTAATATAATAAATTGCCGACAATATCAATTATTAATGATTACTATTATTATAAACTGTTCATTGATAATTACTAATTAACATAGTGATGACAATAATTTATTATTTATCTAAATATTATTAAATTATTATTTACGTAATCTATCTAATATATCCGACAGTCTTCAAAGTATATACTTAATAATCATCAATTATTAATCACTATATATTCATGCAAACCAACGATATATTAAACATTTTGTCATTTTTTATTGTCTTATTAACAATAAATATTTACGCAATTAAATTATTTTAATTATCATTTTTTTTCACTGTTTGTTTCACTATGACAATAAAAATAACTTCAATGTTATAAATAATACCTACATTATAATCAAAAATGGATTATTTTTTTATGTATACTGTGAAGGATTATTGTATAGATTATTAGAATCTACAGTGATTTCTACTGTGCTTTTATTTTTTATATATTAATAACTTTTTTTTTTTCTTTTGATAATATGTTATTTTATTATTTGAATTTCTACATTTTTCCTATTGAATTTTACCTATTAACTATTTTCTATGTCCCAAAAATTTACTCTAGTAACCAGTACTTACGTACGTTATTAACATCACCTTAGTAGCCAAGATCTGACATCAGAATTGTCAACAGACTTACGTATGTCTGCTTCCTTACTGTAGCTGCATCTGACGTCTGACGATAATCTTACGTTAGGAAACTAAAAGACAGCAACATACGCAAATCTGACGACAGTTTGTTTTCTAATGGCTACAAGGGCAGTTTTACATACAATTGCTCCTCAACGAAATAAAGCAAACGTACGTAAAACTGACGAATGATTCCAAAACATATTCTTCCGTTAATCTTTCGAAAATCTGTCGTATATTTGGTTACTAGGGGTATACTTCATCATTTAGAAATTAATTTTCACAAATTGATTCATATTTGATATAAATAATAATAATAATTTAAGTTGAATAATTAAAACTTATAAAGCACCTATGATACATTCATCGTTGAATAAAATAAAAAGAGATAAATTTACATTATATTGAATTTAATCAATAAAATATTTTATCAAATTCAATAAAATCTAATATGATTTAATGATTAGGCGGAAAAAATAAAATATTTTCAGGTTTTGAAATTAAAAAGTCGATGAATGATTTTTTTAAACAATTCAATAACTTAATTTTTATTATATTACTTTCATTAAACGACTAATTATTATTCCTTTTGAATATTTATTATTAATTATCACTATTAATAGTTATAATTTTTTTTCCTGAACGTTTAATATTCATTAATATATTAACTAATTCTAAAATATTTGGTCTAATCATAATAATGTCATTTAGATCTTTATATTTATTACTTGAATTCCTTTTTTTTTTTTATAAATTATTTATTAATGTTTTTTTTTTTTTTCTTATTTATAATTAAATATTCTATTAATCGAAATAATTCTTAAAAATATCAAACAATAAATTAAGTACGACAATGGTATAACTACTGGCGCACGACAGACAATGTTAAAATATTATTTATTTAATTTAAAAATTAATTGTCAATTATAAATGACAAATAAATCTTATTAATTAATTGATATATAATAAATTATATATATATCGTTACAAATAATATATAAATTAATAAATCTTCATTCACGATACTGGCGGTAGATAATTTGATTAATTTAATTAAATACTCAATATAATACTTTAGTATGTTGTCTCAGCATAAAATGTATAATTATCTCATTAATCAGTATATTAATTTTTACTAATTACCTCATTACATCACGCAGTAAAAATAAATGATTTTTAATAATAATAATAAATAATATTAATTAATTTTTAATGAATTATTTTTTTTTCATTCATTAATAAAGAGACTATTAATAACTAAGTCATTCATTTACTTACTTTTGTAATTAAATTAGTACATTTTTTAAGTTAATTTTTTTTTTTTTATTGATCATTTTTTGTGTTTTTAGTTTATATTTCGAATAAGCAAATGATCGTATAAATTTTTTCCTAACTAACGCCGCCATTGGTAGCAGCACCAGCAAGAGGAATAGCATAAGAATCGGCAATGTGTCTATTAATAATCAAGCAATCATTTACGACTGGAATTTTTAAGTTTACTCGACGTTAAACTCTCACTATAATTCTTCGTGTCCTCACTAATGACGTCTATAACTTCATAACTTGTGGTAGTAACGTTCTCTTTACCTAAAAATAAGTATTAATAATTACAATCTAGTTTAAAGTATCATTTATAATAGTTTTTACATTATTAGGTAAAATAAGAATACGAATAGGACTAAAAATTACGGCTGAGCATGCGCACAAATTAATTTGCTTGTATTATGCTTGTGCGCATGCGTAACCGTAATATTTAGCCCTATTCTTATTCTTATTTCTATCTTACTAAATTGTTTCAAAGTCTCACGAGTTTGTTAATGAAAATTTATTAGAGTTATTGAATAAATTCTTGCCAACATTCAAGAATTAAATAACTATTAGTGTTTTTAAAGAATATTTACAATAACATAGGTGAATAATTTTATCCTAAATATTGCAGTTGGATAAAAATTATGGGTGGTTTTCTATTGGAAAAATAGCACTGTTTTTACTTTTTGTACTTTGATCTAATGGATCTAGTGAGAACAACCATTCAATTTGGAAAGCTAGAAGGTAATTTTTTTACGATTCATTCATTTTGTTTATATTCTTTATTAGTTTTTCTTTTTTCCTTCATTAAATATAAATATTTATAAATAATCCCATTCATAATACCGATTGTATGTCAATAACTTAACAATAGCTTAGGATTTAGATTATTTATATTGGCATTAGTGTTTCTAGTTATTTCAAATTGAACTGTTTTTCTTACTAGATTACAAGCACAAAAAGATACATTTGTGTGTATGGGAAATATATGGCTCAAGGTCATTTAATGCCCCTAATACTTCAGGAATTTTTCAGTAAATGATAAATCATTACTCACAAAACATTGGAAATATGGAATTCAACGTAGCCCACAAGAACGAAATAAAATCTTTATTAAAAGACAAGCAAGAATGTAATGAGTAAACGTTTGATTTAGTTTTTTTCAGCTGAATTTAATTTGATATTTTTAAAATAAAATCTTAATAAACTTCCCTTGACAAACTTTGATACATAAATTCTATATCAAAATAAAAAATTTTTTTTTAATGCTATCTATTTCAATGACTATCATTTATACCTGGATAGACTGGAGCATCATAAGCATTACATGGACCGGCGTGTTTAGTTTCCAAGACGAAGCCGGTGACACAAGCATCCTTAATGATGTGGCACCAGCTGGGATAGGTGATGTTATTGGTTGCGCATAAAACAGATGGGTAAGCAGCTGGATCTCGGCTTTCATCGACATTCCCTTTACGGTTTGCTTGATTTCTGCGATA
Source organism: Chelonus formosanus (assembly GCA_028641665.1). Classification (NCBI taxonomy): domain Eukaryota; kingdom Metazoa; phylum Arthropoda; class Insecta; order Hymenoptera; family Braconidae; genus Chelonus; species Chelonus formosanus. Next base: position 4,548,922 of record CM054000.1, read on the forward strand.
ACCATCTCTTCTGGTGCTCATCTTCTCGTGCTTCCGTGGGCATCGGTAAGTACAGGTCACACATCGTGGACGATTTGATTTTATGTCTGTTAAACATGTCTGACCCTCGCGACATCTGATGGTAGTGCAGTCTGCATTCTCTACAAAAATTATCATAAATATTTTAGTTATTTTTTCCTTTTTTTGCTTATTTTATGATGGAAAGATAGACGAAATGATACGATTGATAATTATTTAATAAATTTTTCCTTTTAATTTCTTTGAAATTACATCCTGTTAAAGTTAACTAACAAAATTATTTTCCCGTTAAAAGATTCATTTTTTATAAATAATATAATTTTTTCAATCTATGTCATTTACATGATGAATCCAACGTGTTCTAGTGTAAAAATATCTGTATACTGATGAGTTTAACTTTATTTTTGTTGAGAGCGTCACGCCGAGAGCTTGGTAAACAAAAGCTCGCGTAAGTACACCATTATGCAAATACAAAAAAGAGTGCTTTAGTTGACCGTGTCGCTGGAGTAGGTGTGTCATATTGTAAATATTCTTCAGCTCAAGGTGCGAAAGTCGTATCGAATCAGTAAATATTCTTGGCTTACATCTTATACATGCACATTAAAAAAAATTTGAAATTTAACTAGAGGGCGCTCTACGAAAAATGAGAAAAAAAATGTAAAAGTGTAACACCAACATTCAAAAGTAAAATATCTAATGCTCATGCGCACTCATTTTGACCTACTGCTCAATTACGTCTGACCTATTATATAACATGCTATATATAAAACATGTTTACTCACTTAAATACTGAATAGAAGGATTTGTTTTATAGTAATAAATATATTTTTTAAAATTCTATCTAACTAAAGTATTTAATTACTGATAATAATTAATAAATGAATGTTTAATAAAAAATGAATGTGCAAAATGAAAGACAACAGATATATGACGGTAAATTTCCGTAGGGGGGTCGTTGGTCGACAAAAAGACAATCAGCTTAATATATTAAATAAAATCATTGATACAATGAGTTTAGTTTACCAAGTCAAGGTCTCTAGGGAACAAATTACATCATTTCTATTACGAAGAACTATTTATTTATTTGCTTCACTTCCGTCAACAGCAAATAAATTGATTTAGTTTTACCCTGTGTAAATCTCGAGTTGTATGGTGGGACAATTAAGCATCGTACCAACGTAATAGCAAATTCTGAGACCCATGTGGCATGTAACATTCTGGTAATTTATTACCTATTACTATTACTGGGTGTAGAGTTGGCAGCTGTGATTAATTGACTGACAAGTCTACTTGAATCGATATCCTAAGGGAAAAATGATGGAAAATTTGATTGCCAGGGGTCACAGGTTTAATGAGTACATTTAGAAAAAGGTAAATAAACTGATGAGTGATAATTAAATAAATGGATAATTTATCAAAAGGTTAAAGTTAATAGATGGTTTTGGTTCAAACGTAATCTTCACTCACACGAGATTGGAGTTAATACACAAATTTCAAGATTTACAATACAATGTTAACTGACAATGGGAAATTTCTAAATTTATTCACATACAAACACATAGGGTTATGTTTATACAAATTTATTTTAATACAAATAAGATCTAAGGTGAGTTACTCTTTATTTTCCACTAAACCTAATATATAATATCTAATTATTTCGGTGACATTGTCAAAGATAAAGCAAACCTGATAGTATTAAGACACAAAATGAAGTCAGTTAAGAATTCTAGAACTTTCTTTGACTTCATAAAGATAGAAAAGATTGAAATTTCAAAAAATGATTAAAGAATTTTATTAATTAATTGTACAATTGTAAGTAAAAATTCAATTTTAAAATTGTAATGTAATATTTAATTTTAGTAGTTATTTTATATCAAAAATTAGAAGAATATAGACATTTTTCGATTAAATTTTAGTTCACCTGAAGATGGTAGTTATTGCTACCAAAACGTTGTGATAAATTATTTGCTTTTAATTAAATAAAGACAATTGGATTGGGAAAGAGGCTTAAAAAGCACTTATTAATATCTAAAAACTCCAATCTATAGAATAAAACATTTATAGAAATGGATAATTATATGTTTTGATGATCTCTAGTATTAAATAATGTACTAACATATATTTAATAATAATATTATGTAAATATAATGGCAATTATCAGCTTGACTTATTTTAATTAAATGTTACTTGTTTTTAATCAGACGATTGGTAGCATTTGATAAAAATTGATAGGTTATGATCCTTTTTATGATAAAACGCGTGAATCGCATGAAGTTGCTGATGAAGATTTTTTATTCGTTATGTGATTGGTTGAAAAAAAAGGAAATCAATTTTTGTCATATGATTGCTTCCAGATCATAATTAAATTGTTAGAAAAAAAAACATGCTGGAAACTAGTTGTGATTAAAAAAATGCCTCTAGAAATTTTTTGATGTCTAGTGATAAATAAAATTTATTACTAGATTACTAGAATTATTTACGTCCTAGAATTTTGGTAGAATAAAATTTATTACTAGATAGTAACATAACTCCACAATACCATCTATGCCGAAATATTCCTAGACTTTTTTTTTTGTTATGTTTTCTAATGGGTGCAAACTTCATTCAAGTGTTTTATATTTTAAAAAAAAAACTAGAAATTTTTTATTAACAAGTTGAATTTTTACTTTAATTTAAATTTTATTAAAAATTTATAAATATTCGAAAAATGATAATAACAATGAATAAAAAAAAAAGTTACTAACTAAATATTTTTTTTTGCAAGATTCTAGCATACCCTAGGGTACCAACAGTATAAAAAGATAAAATAGATACAACGATCTAGGGGTTTAAAACAGTAAACAGAAACATATTTATCTTTATATAGGAACATAATCCAGTACATACAAATAAAACTGAATGTACCGCAGTCTGCAGTGAGGATCCATGACTCTGCACTTGAGCGAGTGTCTACCAACATGGACGACAGGATCAACGAGACATAGAGCGGTAAAGGGGGTAGAAAGCCCGACGGCGTGCAAACAGTTAAGCAGAGAGTAAGCAGCAAGCATCAACAGCAACAACGAAACTCTCTTGCAGCATATAAGTACACTGCAATGTCTTGGGATAGCTTGGAATCGTCTGATGCAGGCCAGAGAGACCAGATACTGCAGCTCATCAGCCAGACGGCTGTAGCATGCCTCCTTGGTCTATCTTTTTCTTAAAAACTTTTTTTTATCCTTTCTCCATCTCCTCATGCTTCTTTTCATTCTCTTTGCGCACAATTCTGTCGACGATCTCTTGCGCCAACGCATATATACTCTCTCGCATACTTTTCGTTTTACGGTTATACGTGTTCCTTTTTTTTTTTTTTTTTTTGGATATTTTTGGACTCGCGATCTTTTTTTATGTTTTTAATTAACCCGGTATTGAGATATTATTGGAACTTTGACAACAGATTATTTTAAAAGCTTCGTTTTACTTTTTTTTAAAAATATTTTTTTCTTGTAAAATTTAAAGAAAAAATTAATCTACCTATTTTTTAAGATAGTTAATAATATTAGGAGGTAGTTTAATCTTATCAATGCACTTTAAATACAATTTAAAATTAAAAATTTGAAAACATTTGTCTAATTAAATAATAAGACGTAATTTCGGATATTATTACCGATATTTTGCAATCTGTAATACCCACTTAGATGGTAATGTAATTATTAGAAAAAAATGTCATGTAACTCTCCATTAGAGTGCATGGATAAAAACCAACTTCAATTGCTAGTATTTTAAAAAATAGTTTTATTAAAAAATTTTAAAAGAATCGAGTTTTTTTTAACCAATCACATTACAAATGAAAAGTCCCTATCTTACTGTTTCTTTTTTATACACTTTACAATAAACAAAATCACTACTTTCTATTAAACACTAATAACCCTAGAACATAATGCGCACTCGAAATGCGCGCCACTGAATAGATAAAATTTTGAATTTTCTAACCTATAAAGAATCGGTAATTTCATTTTTCGAAATCTATTTTGAGTATTGACTAACTTCTGATCATCATATATCCATGAAAATTCATCAAAACAGTTTTTATATTTTCAATATATTATTATTTTCTGTTTTTTTTTTTTGTTGTTAAATCAATCTTTTAAATGTATTTACGTTTATCATCTATAAATGGTATTTTCTTTATTCTGCTGTATTCAAGTAGGTAAGCTGAAGTCTGATTAAAAGGGTCAAGGATTCAAAACTGTTCCAAAAAAAAAAAAAAAAAAATAGAATTTGTTTATTTTATAACAAAAACTGATTCTGAATGACTTCAAAATCTAGAAGAGTTAAACAGTGGTGCCAATATTAAAGGGGTAAAGAACGAAAAAAATTGTCATTTATTAATCGGCAGGTGAACGCGACTGATTGCGTGGGCGCCTGGTTGGTGTCTGGTCAACGACCGGAGAACAAGGACGTCGCAAGGACATATCGGTCCAAGCCAGTGCTATTCAACTTTAAATAATTTTCTGAATTTCTCCATTTAGACTTTTTATTTATTTATCAATTTATTCATTCACTTATTTAATCGTTTAATGACCTGACAAGTAATAAAAGCTCCTAAGTTATGTAAAATTGTCATCCAAATAATTGACAGACAATTTTAAATTTAAGGTTATGTTTAATCCTCATAACTAATTAACGGTAAAAATTTAAATATTTTTCCAACTGTCATATTTTAATGATATCAATAAAGTATGATACTCGAGACCGATCGTGACCATTTTTGTATACCATTCAATGCAAGTTTATTGGATGTTTACACATTTGTGGCAGCGGGAAGCGGTGAGTGTCCAGGTTGGACCATGCGTGTTTATTTTTGGAATCTCACTGGGCGAACAGTAAAACGACAAGTTACGTCTACCGACAGGATCATCAGGGTTTTCTCCAGTACGTAAGTTTGTTGTTTTTTTTTTTTTTTAATTTTTATTTCAGACATTTTATATCTTTTTTTTTCTTGGATATTTAGTGTCATTATCTAGCTATTTAATGCATTAGGCCTTTTCTTTATTGAGTCTAGACAGATTTTTCATCACTCTTTTTTTTTTTCTCTTTTTTTTTCAACCGTCTCAAATGTATTACTACTGGTTTTTTATTTTTTACGATCTAAGAGTCAAACTAAACAACAATCTTTTAGTAGATTATAGCTAAGGTCAGTTTTAAAATTTAATATTGTTTTTATAGTTGTTATTATCGAAGATTAACTATTTAATAAATAATTTTTTTTTTTTCAGATGCAGATATTCGTATGAAGGAATTTATTGGAAAATATTTTTAATTTTTAACTATTTTAAAGTTTGTTTATATAAATTTTTGTATATTATAAAATACATGAATCTATATCTTTCACAGTCAATTGATATGTTGTTAGTTATTCTTGACTAGTTTGCACATGTTGAGGTATTTTATAACTGAGACGATCGTACATTACTTCTCTTTACTAACTCGTTGATATTCGTTCGCTTCGCTGTGCTTACGATCAAATTTGAGTGTCGAACCTAGATGTAAAGAAAATGCTCAATTTTTTATTGACGATAAATATAAATCTAAAATTATAATATAGTGATTATTGTATGTAATGTAATTGATATTCAATTGCTTCTCAAGATGTAAATTAGATCAATAGTGTAAGTATGTAAGTTTTGTATTTAATTAATATTCCGTGAATTTTTCAGCTAGGCAGTGGATGTGTCATTACACCGATTTAATTAATAATTGTAAATCTAACAGTAACCAGCTGATTCCTGCGACTTTGTCCGCGTAATGTGCATAATTACGTTACATAATAATAGATTGATCGGAAAAAATTTTGAATAGTAAATTCGTAGTTTAAATGACCCAATTTCAGATACGCATTGCTTTGTGGATGGTATTAAAATAATAGAAAATTCAAAATGTTTATCGTAGCTTTGAATTATTTTTGTGTTATTGTTAATTGATCATTGATACACTTATCTTGTTCGAATTAGTCTTGTTGAAAAAATGAGTATTAACCATGCCAGACTTAATTTGTAATCAATTACAAATATTACGTATTCGATTAGATAATTATTTGTGTCATGGAAGCCTGAATTGCATTTTGATCCTATTTCGAAGATATTTTATGGAATGTTAATATTTCACTGCGATAAAATTGTTTAAATAATAATTTTAATACATTAATTGCATTAAATATATAGAAGATTCAGCTTAGTTTGAAGTAAAAACTATCTGATTCAAATAAATCTTTTTGCTAAATCAATATTTTTCTTTACTGTTGATAAAAAGATTTAAACTACTGTGTTAAAAAGACTGAATACATCCTGATGATAGAAAACTTAGATCCAAGTATTGCCTTCTAAAGTCCTTCCAACAATTACACGGTTGGCCAATACGGCATGAAAGTCAGTGCAATGCAATTCTATTTTAAAATACATTTCTGCCGAATACTCAGGGGTCCTTGACTTGTGGCATTGGCCGTGATGTTGGAACGAAGAAGGAAAAAGCAATAAAAGAAACTTACGTTTGCAGTGGCCCTTATAGGCGACGGGAATTGCGCGTCCGGCGCGGCAAGCAGCAAGACGCAGGTGGCAGGCGCTCTTGTAGGTGTTTCCGTCGGCTCCACAGACAGGTCGTGCGCTTGCGACCTGCTGCGGTGCTTGAGGGCACTTGCGAGCACACTTAACACAATGTGGACTCAGGTTCTGATCCAATAGACAACTTCGACCCTGCTCACAGTGGACCCGTGTGCATGAACCTGCCCGACACTTTACACGTTATTATTTGTGGTGACATAATCATTATTGTAATCTTAATAACATGTTCAACTTAATTATTCATTCAGTAAAACAAAAGAAAAAAAACGACTATCAATCTAGAGTCTTTTTTGATTCAATATTTAGAATGATCAAGTAGCTGATGGTCTTCAATAAAAATGCTTTCATTTCAGTGGCTTATTCTTTTTTCTTTTGAACCTTTTTCACAAGGTTAAATCAAAAATACCTGTTTTAAGGATCTTTAATTTCACTTAAAACTGGTTTTAAAGGATGGAGATCAATTTGATTTATCCAGGTGGAGATTACATGACGAAGGTCATATTTTTGGCAATTCCAAACACTAGTTTTGAAAGACTCTACAATGATTGGTTTTAATTGAGTGAAATTTTTGTAATTTTGTTCTATAAAAGCTTCAATTTTAACACTCACTTTGACAGTATCCAGTGTAAGCAACTGCAAGCTCATGGCTAGCTTTCTTGCATGCATGTTTCTTAAGTCTACATAAACTTCGATAGCTTCTACCATCAGTACCACAAACTGGACCATTGGAACTACCACGAGGAGATTTACATTCAGGACTGCAAACACATCGTGGTCTTCCTCGACGTAGTACACATTTTTTGCCCTCCTCACATTCAACTTCAGCACAGCTTTCTGTAAGTGGATTGGAATAAATTTGGTGAATATGAGTGGATATTTAAAGTTTGAGATGATTTCAAGTAGGTATATGTATTTTTTTTTTTTTCGGGGGGTTTAATTACCTCGACAAGGTTTACACTGAACCCCTCCTCCAAGGACCCTCCAGAAAAATAAACTCCCACTGTCAAGATCCTCGTCCGAGTAGGCTGTTGCTGCTGCTGTACTTGAAGCACAACACTCTTGTTGTGTCACACCTTGTGACAACAATTCCTTGCACTTGCCGTTGCTTATGGAAGACCAACAGATTCCACCTGGAATAAGAAAACACCAGTTAATTTTATTATTAATTAACAATTTTAAAAATAACTCATTTTTTTAATAAAAATTTTCTACACTTCTTTAAAATGCTCTTTCTGATCAACTTATTGTTAGAAAATTGTTCAAAACCAGTGTTTGAAATCGGAAAAATTATGTTGAGAGCACTGCAAATCGTCATGTATTATTTTAATGCACTTAAAGTGTTTTAAAATGACGTCATCCATTTGATTAACATTGTAGTAACTTTTTAGACACTTTCAAGTGAATTAAAATAAAACACTACAATTTGCAGTGTAGTAATTATTTTTCAATGTAAATAGAACTTAAGGAGATGCGCATAGCTCATGCGCATGTCGCTTCGTTTATCTAATTATCATTAGTATAGTCTAAGTCAAAATTTAAATTTACAGTGTGAGGAGCAAAATTATTCCTTATTTCATGTAAATTACTGTAAAGGCTATTAAATGTTTAACCTCTGTAAATCTAAGTGTTTAGAAATTAAACATTTCAAGTGTTTACAATGCTAAACACCATGAAAAAACTATAGTAATTATGGAGACGAATTTTAAACGTTTTTTGCCGTTTACCAAAACGCTATAGTTTGTTTATGGCGTTTAACATTGTAAACACTTAAGGGTGAGTTTCACCAACAGCAAATTGCTATTGTATATCAACCGAAAATTGGAAAATTTTTAAAAAATAAAATAAGTTGCCTTCGACGCTACTTGGCGAGTAAATGACATAATAATTTAATAATTCGCTCATTAATATATTAATATACGAATAGATCTAAATCTCATCGGTTTCATTATAAAAGGAAGAAGTATTTATATAAAACAATTACCTATTTAGCTGTATTCTTATTTACACGATTAGAAAAAATTAATGCCAGTCAGCCATGTTAAAATTTCTTTTGAGTTACATAAATTAATTCGCTAAAAGCTTGCCAGATAGCATGAATAATAACTTCTTTTATTTTTTTCATTTTTCAGTTGGTATACAATAGCAAATTGCTATTGGTGAAACTCATCCTAAGTGTTTTATGACTAAACACATGAATTTTTTTTTCATGGAGAACAACTATTAAAATTAGAAAAAAGGTATTATTTCTTTTTCTCTCAATCAAGTTAGGTCTTATTTATTTATTTACACATTTACATAAGCCCACCATCAAAGCCAGACTAAGGCCACAGATACATAATAATAATATAGGCATGAGAAAAATGAGACAGCAATAGTTTATACGTGAAGTACGTTGTGATCGGTCATATATAGAAGAATGTGTTCTTAGCAAAAGTCTTATTTTCTTTTTTTGCTTTCAATGTAACATATTTTCTCTCTTTCCATGTTACAGGCACCTTTTGAATTACTTTTTTTTTTTTAAGTTACTTTCTGTATTATTACGATTTGTAATAAATAGATTAAAATCCGACAATTTACTCAATAATTATAAAATAATCTTACTTATGCAAAATAAATTCAAATAAAAATCATCAAAGTATGATGTACAAGACAGATACTTAATATTGATCGAATAAAATTTTTTCAGTGTCAAAATTGGATGGAAAGAAAAGTTAAAAAATTTCTTAGTGACCTTATTTTATTTACGCATTTAATTTTACCCCAGGGAAATTATTCTTGTGACTGAAATATTTATTTATTTTTTTTGTTTTCTGTCTTATATCCTGATTTGGTACCAAGGATTCTTGTTTTTATTATTAGGAGTTTTTTTATCTGTTATTTTTGATTGAAACTCAATTGAAAAAGGGAATGATAAGTCATGTTTTTCCCACGATTTGTGTCACAAATATCTTCTGCGTTTCGTACAAATTGAATATATATCATAAAATCATAGGACGAATGACAATAACAATGCGAGTAATAATAAAAAAAAATTAGTAAACATATAAAAAAAAAGGTATGAAAGAAAAAGGGCCTAAGTGTAATGGAAGAACCAGTTTACGGGTCAGCGCTCCGTCGTTTCACTGGGCAAAAGGAACTTTAGGATTCGTACAGACATGTGTATACAGTAAGAACCAGTAAAGAATTGAAAATGAGAAGAAGATAAGAGAAAAGAAGAAAACAAAAAAAAAAGGGAAATAAAAATTTTTTTTATCTATTTTTTTCTATTTTTTTTTTTGTTTACTTTATAATCTGTTTAACTTCTCTCCATTTTTGGTCATTCACAACAATTGAAACATTCACAACATTTAAATTTCCCTCTTAATTTTTTTTTTTTTTTTGGTAAAATAAGTAAACAAAAAGTGAATATCAACCAGATCCATCACCACTTGTTGCATGATTGCTTCTATTGGAGAAAATTTTATTCACAAACTTGCCAAGTTTGTTGTTATTTATTATTTTTTTTTTTTTTTTTTTTCATTCTAAAAATAAATACCTAAAATTATCCCTAATTTTTTCCGTTGAAATAAAGAACTAAGATTTTAACTTCAATCCAATGTTGTGCGATAATGATTATACGCTTGCATCGCACGAAGTTTTTTGAAGTTGAAGTTGTACGACTTGTCTTGATTACCCCCTAACTGGCAGCCTAATTGTCGTAGGGATTTTTTTAAACCAGCATTTGAAATCACTAAAAGAATGATTTCATAAATGCCATGATTATTTCAGGAATTTTTTTTTTCCCCCCAAACTTTTACAATTTTATTTTTAACAAATTATTTTGCAAATATTGGTCAACATTAATACTCAATTACCTTGAAATTAAACCCTATTATTAAACAAAAAATCACAATAGAAAAATTTGCAAAAAAAAATTCCTAGAAAAAAAGTATTTAGAAAAAAAAAAAATTAACAGGAACAAAAGGTTCCCATAAAAGTAATTAGTGAAAAAAAAATTTTAAGAATAAAATTCCCCTAGAAAAAAAAATATCAGACCTGTGGCTTCTTGAGCGTTGAAAAGAATAAGACTGAGGAATGGAATTAACAGAAAAGCCTTATAACGATGATGGTATCGGGACAATGAAAAATCACGTCGCGTGTTCGTCATTTCAGGCGCGTTGCGCCGATTATTCTTGTTCTGTTTAATTTTCCACACCGGTTTCTTCACCACCTGCTTCAACAACACAACTTCTGTCAAACTATTCAAAATTTCACATTTCATCTGCCAATAATTATGTTCTATATTTCACTGTCTTATATGATAAATAAATAATCACTATCAATTAATGTTGGTAACAAAAAAAAAATTAAATTACTAGACACTTCAATAAGATATTTTCATTGACTTCAAACCAATGATTTATTATCAAAAAAAATCACTTAAATATTTGAATGGAAATAATTTTCCCTCAATGAGACTTAATTATTTTCCAAACCACCAAGTGTCACTTTCAATCGTTCACAACAGTCAGCCTTTAATCAAGGACGTTGTCGTCGTCGTCGTCTTCGTCATGATTGTCTTGATTAATCGTTTCAACTTACTGTCAATATTTACAATAATTTTCTGTCTAACACACGTCATTTTATTTTTCTACAATAATTCCTATTTCTAGGGAACTTTTTATTTTTCACTTCAACATCTAGGAATTTTTTCCCTTAAATTTCAAAATAGTTCTTCAATTTTTTTGATTATCAATTTATTATTATTCAATAACAAATAAATATTTCTAGGGAATTTTATGTTTATTACTAGGGAATATTTTGAATCTAGGGAATTATATCAATGATATTAACAAAAAAAAAAATTTTTTTTTTCACTGATTTTCTAAATAAACTTTATTAATTGCAGGCATGCGGCCTGCATAAGAGCCCAACAGCGTCAGCCGATAATCACACGCGCGCACACGAGGAATCACTCGGTGCCGCTGCTGATGCTGCTGTTGCTGTTGCACCCCACTTCCAAATCCCCCACTCTGTATCGCTACTACACTACGTTACTACTACTACTACTACTACTACTACTACTCTACTACGACGACTACTACTAGAATGGTAACTACGACTTGTCATGTTAATACTTATAGTAATAATTACGACACTTGATTTAAATACTGAATTCTTAGGAAAAAGAACTATTTTTTTAACTCAAGACATTAAAGAGTTGTAACTTTAATCATTGATGATTCACGATCTAACCATTGAAATATGCTTTAAAACCAGTGTTTGAGACCGAAAAAAGTGTGATCTTTCGAACAACATTATTATTTTTCATGAAAATACAAAATTATTTTTACAGTTATTTAATGGAAATATAAAATAAGGTCAATTTAAATTTTTCTAGGGAATTTTATGTTGATTACTAGGGGAAATTTTGATTCAAGGGAATTATTTTAATTATGTTATTTAATTAAATTTTAATTATTATTAATTTTTTCAATCGATTGTTAAAGTGATAATGAATAATAGAATTAATTGTAGTAAGTAGATTGTATTCTAGGGAATTTTTAATGCTGGTATTCAATGACTTTATAGTATTACATTTATTAGAAAAAGGAATGAAACTCCGTAGTGAGAATAAAAAATAATAATAATTCTTATGACGATTGTGTGAAATTTACAACTATACGAATGTCCAAAAAAAAAAAGTCACCTCTGTCTTAATGATAGTATTAATAGATAACTTCAGAGTGGTGGAATTTATATTTAAACTTTTACTCGACCATACGTTTGCGTTTAAACATTATTTCCATTTGGTATTTAATGGGAAAGTGGCCTGAATAACATTGCCATGGTTTTAAATCAGGTTAAACTAGTTGTTCAGCAATAAATTCTTTTATTATTTATCCACAAGGCTTGTTAGCAATGTAATACGTAAATAAGTGCATTAGGAATTTTAGTTTATGTATCATTTTGATGTAATTGGATACAATGTATATTGATTTGTAAATATGATTAATATTTTTCTTTCTTTTTTGTTAAATAATTTTATTTTATAATATAATTACCATTTTATTGTTAATTGAAAGAAAATTAATTTGGTTTGCATTTAAAAAGTAATGTAAATACATTTGATGTATCAAATGCATTTTTGCAAAACAAAAAAATCCCTAAAAATTGGTTCTATCAATGTTAAATCATAGATTTTCAATCATTTTTTTCTCGAAAACTACTAAATCCAGCAATTTGACCTTGAAAACCTTTTTTGCGTGTCTTATATCAAAGTTATTTATGGTATAATAGAAAGTTTATATTTATTATTTGCAATTACCACCCATAAACTCCGTAACTTAACAAAAACTTGATGAATGAATTAGAAATCACTTTTTTTTTATCAAATTATAAAAAATCCCTTTTTTCACCAAAATGTGAAACGTTTGTATGTAGATTAACAAAAAAAAAAAAATATATAAACTGCATTTGATGCTTTGTAAAAAAAGTTATGAATGATTATATGCGAAGAAGTGCGTTCATGATCACATTTAAAATCATAAAACTATATAAAATCTTCAAGTGAGATATTTCCTATATTTTTTTTCACAAATTCGCCGTGAAAACGAAGATTTTTAAAGAAAATTTATCGAAATGATTTAATTTTCTAGCGCTAAAAAACGAGGGAATCGCGAAAGTATAAAATAACCAATATCTCAAGTTTTTTTTTCTTAATTTTAGTGATAAAAAAAAATCCCTATATTTCATTCAATTCCATATTAAATTAAATACAATAAAAAACTTTGCAAATTGTGTTGGCTAATCAGATTCATTTTATATTAAATTTCATTCCATAGGGAATTTTTTTTTTAACAAATATGATAAGCCTATATTAAAGATCATACTTTTAGCGATCTCAAGAGCTAGTTTTAAAATAAGATTCAATCATTAATTAACAAGCTATGATTGATTAAAGCAAGCAATCAAGCTACTAAATTACTAGTTCCAAGTCGACCTAATTTGGCCTTAAAACAATTACGAAAGGTTATTTTTTTTTTTTTTTGTACTGATGAGGTTACTCCTTAGTGAGTTATCTATTTGGGAAAGAAAGAGAATAAGAGATGAGACTAATTTGTGAGACGGAATGAGATTATGTCTGGTTATAGAATAGAATAGTATATATATCTAAGCCGCGAGTCAGTTGTGAGTCAGTATAGTGAATTGTAGACCATTTCCGGTGACTATGACAGCATTGGTTGTGCGTGCACACGGCACATCCACATAATATACAATAATACGTACCAAGAGTCAAACCGTGAGAGCGTGTAAACTAACTTCCTTCCTCTGCACTCTACTCAACATCAATCCAGATTGATGTACGTCCTAGTAATTTGCTTATCTTATCTGTATCTAACTAAAAACTCGTTTCATTTACCGGAATCTGGTGCAGATTACATCCAATTATGCACTGCTAATTTTATTCACATTCAACACTGTATTGAGGTTGCATTTGTTTAGTATTGTCTAGGGGTAAAAATATATTTTAGAGGGACAAAAACGTCTTTAATGATTCTTTTTAGATTTGAATGATCAATTTATAATATTATCGAAATTCAAAAATTTTTCAACAATATTTTATCTCAGTCTTTTTATTTTACTCCTTCAGTGTAAATTTTAAATAGAAAGATAAAAAAATTTCTAATTGAGTAAAAATAAGTTTTTCTCAAAATTGTTATAAATATTTTACTTAAAACAATGATACTAAAATAAGTGGTTGACTTTATGTATATCTTGAATAATGAGGGTAAAAAAAGATGGACGAGGTGAAAAAATATCACTATGATAATACAGTTTTACTGATAGATTTATTTCAAATTCGAATGATAGATAAGTAATTAATCCCTATGTTTATTTTTATCTTTCCCTCAATTAGGCTATAATATATTTAAAATCCTTGATGTAAAAAATCAAACAATGGGGTAAAAATTTATTTTACATTTCAAAAAAAAAGTACTGCATTGATTAGAAAATTTTCTAGATAATAATAATACCTAAATCAATTTAAAAGCAGATTATATTTTCCATTAACAAAAGAAATCAGGGTAAAATTTTCCTCCATATTTATCGGTTTCTAATTTTAGAAAATTCTCATGACTTCAATGATTAATCCAATTGCTTACAAAACTAGTGCTTGAAATCTCTCCATACAGTGAATAAATCAAGAAATTGAGTAATCATTTTCTCTGGGGTAAAAAATATGATTGAGAAAAATAAACAAGCTATTAGACCTAAGTAAGACTAGATATCTCTTTAATACTTTTAATATCAATAATTGAAAGCATAATAAATCAATAGAGTATGTAATAAATTAAAAAAGAATAAAAATAAAAATCGATAAACTATATATAAAAAAAAATACCCACCCCAATTAACCTGTTAATAATCCACCCCTTTTATGTAATAAAGACTATCTTAAACATGAGCATACTTTAACCTCTAACATGAATTTATATCTTTCTCTATTGCTTGATTACATTTTCTTGAGCGCGGCGGCGTGACGAGCAAACATAGCCTCTCTTTACCCCGATCTCTCTCCTTTCCCACCCACCTTACTGCCGTTTTACTCATTCCCTCTTTCAGTACCTTATGACTAGACGTATGTTACTATCTTGTTCGCGAATCTCCAGTCACGCTTGCATCTACTTGGCTTATCCAGATGAATAAGTTGAGAAAAGGAAGAAAAAAATACGACGGTCCCGATATAATTAAGCAATTCGTAAGCAAAGATGCTATCACTTAAGTAGTACTCACTAACAAATGTTATGTCTGCAACAAGCCACAAACAATAGGTAGTAGAGCTTATACAATGCTCTTAATCAAATTATTAACGACAATACCAGCCAAAGAGTAAATACCAGTACAATTATTTTATTTATTCATTTAAGTCATTTAATTGCTAATAATTTCTTTGTTTTTTATTTGCTTTAATTATTGATAATCGATTTTTAATTTAAAATTCAAAATACAAGTGCACACTTTGTATATTTACCAACGTATGATATGTAAGATTTATATAGAATCGAATTGAATATCATAAATCGATAGATCGAATGAATATTTAAATACAAATTACCAACATAAAAGATGTATTGTTTAGAAACTATCGATAATTCAAGTAATCGATTAATTACTGAAATTTCATCAACTGCTTGTGTAGGAAACTTTATAGTCTTATGATCGATTTTTTAATGAGAGTTAGTCCAGGGTAGATGGTCAATTCAAATAATTCATAGAACTGTTGTCTAGGTGTCGCTACTTTTTTTATTTTTTTCAACAAAATTTGGTAGTAAGTTTTATCCTATGCACGATGTGAAACGAACTTAACAGTTACTAGTGACATTTAGTCAACAATTTTATGAATTATTTCGATTGACCATCTCTCCCTTATGGCCATCTACCCCGGACTTACCCTAATAGATTATTCTTCTAAAATACTGATAAAAAGAACCTAAAAAGTAATTGGTCGAATCAATGGTAATCGAATCAGATAATGACCGAAAAAAGTAGAAAGTGTTTGATTATTGAATCTAGTGTCTTTGAAAAATGTATATTTATATATTGTGGGGTAAAATTTTACCCCATAATATTTTTATCTTTACAATCAATCCAAAATAAACTTTTCTTTACTTGTACAAAAACAATTGATACTAGATCCATTTTCTTGACATAATTTTCGAATTATTGTACCTTGGAGTAAAATATTTTTTACCCTAAATAATATTTACATCTATTTTAGATTGTGAGCGGTCTTTTTTATGTCACAATTCAATTTTATCTTAAATATATTCTACCACTCATTTATTTTGAGGTAAATTTGATTTTTTACCCTTTCGTAAATTCACGGTTTTTTTTTACCTTCATCAATTGTATATTCGTAATCAATTCCATTTTCAAAATCTTTTCACTAAAATTCTCTGATTTTTAGTCTTTTTTTTCAATCACTTTCCATTCGAAAAAATGGAGGGGGGTTTTTTTCCCCTCAAAGTTGGTATTAAAGATGATTATTAGGTGGCTAAATTTAATTGAATCTGGAGTGTGAATATATTCAGTAGACAGTAATACCTGTTGCTTGGTACATTGGCATTAGCGTCACATGGGTCTTCGGGAGTTGGCAAAGTCTCGTGAGAGGGCGGAAGAGGATAGAAATAAAGCAGAGAGTGAGTGAGATGTGATGACAGAGATGGTACAGCATTGCCGCGAAGTCGGCGGCATGTAAAGAAAGCAGGGGATGCACCAGGCTATAATGGAGAGACGTAAAAGCGCGCGCGGTAGTTGAGCCGACAGATCACGATACCGTAAATCGCTCCATGTTTTGTCCTATCTCACAAATGCACATCACCATCACACCACATTAAAAGCCACCACACACAAACATACACTCATATAGACACACATTCACATACGTGAATCAGTATCCTCTTTTTCTAGTCAAGTGATATATTATTGCAATAGAAAAAGAGGGCGCTGTTCGTGTTTATAACAGAGGATGCGAGCAAATACATGAAGAGTCAAGAGAAGAACAAGGACAGACTGATCAATTGAAAGAGAAAAGGATACTCTCGTTTTGCCACTGTCTGCCGCCAGTCTAGACCCAACTCTTACCACTCCTCCTTTTTCTTCTTCTTTTTCTTCTCTTCCTACCGCCACATGGTTTAATAACTTTTTTTCTTATTATGATTTTTCGACTTGATTCGTTAGCTCACACACTCTACATGTCATGTCTTCAGTTCAACTTATTACCAAACAGTTAAGGAAATTGAATTGGGGGAAAAAATTTAAGTGAATTAATTTTTCAAGTATTTTCAGAGTTTAATTATTGATAGAAATACTTTTATCATCACTGTTTAAAATTACCAAAAGAGTCATTTTTGACGTAAAAATAACTAAATTTGGGGAAGGAAATATACACTAGGGGAATTTTGCAATAAAGATTGAGAAATAATTTAGTAATTGTGAAATTAAAAATAAGGAATCAAAAATACTTGAATCTTTTAATATTCGTCCTTTCATTTACAAGAATTGGAGTTTTTTTTACCTATACTAGGGAATTTTACGGAGAAACATTTACACCAAAATTATCATAAAAATTACTAGTTTCCTAGTTATTTATATTTATTAAAAATCATTAGAAAATTGACTCAACAAGCTAACTGAAAATTTTCGTTTTCTATGAATGTTCGTTTAAGGGTAATTTTTTACATACATAACCTATAAATATTAACTTTTTTCACCTGATTTAGTGAGGAGTCAAAAAGACTAAAATATTAACTAAATTTTCATGTTTATTCTACATTTTTTACATTAAGACTGTATTGAAAATATGAACATTGACTAAGTGTAAAATTTTACCTCATTACAAAAATTATCTCCCCCATCAACCGTTGTGGGAAAATATTATTTACTTGAAGGTAAAATTTATATTCAAATAAAAAATTTCCCTCCAGACTTGTTTTCTGATTTAGGTAAAAATTTTACAATCCAGGGTAAATTTCATAGACTATTCTCTCGATAAGTAACATAATTCTTTATTATTTTCGTTGCATTATCAAAATATAACAACACGTGGGGTAAATTTAGTCTATTTCCCCCATTTATCAAAGAAATAATTTTTTATTGTTCGACAACTAATCTTTTAAATTACTATTTAATAGTCCTAATGAGGGAAAAATAGTATTTTTATACATTTGATGCTAATCACAATAAAAAAAAGGATAATAATTAGGGTCATAGTAAGTAGAGGTATAGAGCGAAAAGACAAGCGAAGTGAAAAATTAAGTTTCTTAGTCGGTTTTGACTGGTTGTATTCTTGAAGTTTTATTCCACAAAAAGAGGGAGAGAAGAAGGGCATTTAAGAAGTAAAGCATTGAATGTCGTTGGAACGAGCGCACTTCTGAAAGCCCGCGAGTCATAGACTAATGATTCCGTCTGAGTGGGAGATTGAGGAGCGTGTCAAGGGAGCTGAAAACCTTGGCCGGTCGACACAAGGACCATTATCCTACCACGAGAGTACTTTTACATCAGCCCTTTTACTGACCAACAGTCTACACTTTTTCGCCAAAATTTATCATCATTTATTCTATATTTTTCTCACTTCTTTTTTTATTACTCACCTTCTGATTCGTTCACTTGCTTTTTAAGTTTTGAGTTAGTAATTCTTTCTTTTTATCAAATTTCTTTGAATAGTAGTATTTTTAATCGCCAATCGTCTGCTCTATACTATAAAATTATCCCAAAAATTTTATTGCCATTAGTTTTTATACAATTTATACTTAAAGATAAAATTTAATTTGAATAACGGATTTTACTCTTTCGGAAAAGATGGATTTAAAATAAAAGTATAAACGTCATCGAGGAATGTGATAATTATTTCATTAACGTGTTGTTATGACGAACATGGCACATGAGATATATAAAGATATAAAGTATCAGACGATTTCGATAATGTCGTTATGATTTGTCATTGGATCCCTATAAGACATAACAAATATATTTCTTTATAAATAAGATAACATTTATTTGTCATTTATTTATGAGTAAAAAAATTTTAATGGATGTTTTAAAAAAAAATAAGGAGTAATTTTTTTTTTTTTTTTGTTTAATGAAAACAGAAAAAAATATTTAGAAAGAGTCTAAAATCCTAGAGTAGTATTTTTCACTGCTAGATTGAGGGTTACGTAATAGCGTACACTCAATGGAACTGTTGAGTTGATGTGTACAACCCTTTAGCTTTCAACCTTTGATCCCCCCCGCTCTCTTATGGCTTATTTTCAAGTCAACCCTTGACAAACTCATTGTTTCACTTAATCCTGCTCATCCGAGACACTTGTATATTTTTATAATTGCCAACTTTATAACGAATAAGCTTTTGAATTTTTGTTGCTTAAATAATAGCAATAATGAGTTATAAACAATGTTTTATACAACATTTATTAACTTTAATTATTTCATTAATTTATTTTAACATTATTTAAGTAATCATTTCAATTTTTTCATTTATAATTTTTTCTCAAATAAAACAAAAGAATGAGATGTCAAAAAGACTTATATTTTTAAATAAATTATTATTTAAAAATTTTACTGAAATAAAATTAATATACATAAATAAATTTCGCACATTGCAAAATAATATTTATGCAGAAATAATACAAAAGAAAATTAAATAAAGTAGTCATTAATTTGTTCAATAATAAATTATTTTATACTTTTATTTTAATTTAAAAAATTATTGCAAAAAAACTGATAGATATGTAAAGATTGGAGTAATTTTGTATTAAAGAGCAGGCCATTAGCGGTCTCAAACATTGGTTTCGAAATACCTTAAGTAGATTTATTCAATCATGATCAGACAAAATTAATAGTCGGTACGAGTACTCATACTTTTCATGATATTTACAGAAGTTTCAAGCATTTCTATAATCAAAACTATAATTTTTCTGGTATGATAACGTAGTTTTGACTAGAAATCACATGATCTCTATAAAAGTCTATACTCTCTTAAACTGAATCAGTGAAAACTACTGCGAATTAGTGAATATTCAACGATATCATGAATGAATCAGTCATAGGATTAGCACTGGCAAGTCCAAGTCTGTTATTCTTACAGTCGTTTGAAATGTTAAATTTTGTAAACAAGCTATTGATTTTTAACACACTTAAAATGTGTAAAAAGTGTTTACAAATCATGTATAGTTTGTTTATGGACATTTTACATTAAACACACTTTATGGGTGTTATTGTGAAATCTTAGAATTGCAGTGTAATAATTTACTTGAATTTTTAATAACTAAAAAACAGTGTGGTAAAAAATTTCTAAAATTATCACACTGCTTTCAATCATACTAATGAACATTTCTTCAAAGTTTTACTACATTAACTTGACTATGCCATACATCTTTAACCATAGAAATTCTCGAACGTCCTCAACTGAAGAACTGATGATCAGAAAAATTATGACAAGTGTTTGAGGTCACCAAAAGGGTGATCTTGTTGGAGAAGATATCAATTTATCAATTGATATCGTTGACATAAATTAAAAAAAAAATTTTACTCACCGGAATAGATTAATCATCAAGTTGGTTGTATCGTTGTCGAGCTTTTTTCCAAATAGAATGTTTCTTCTCAGTATGAATGTCGACTTTGATTTGAGGAAATTTACTTGAAGCACCCAGACCTGCTTTATTGTTGGCATTATTATTAGTCAGAGGAACCTGAAAGAAAATAAAAAAAATTAGGTAAATAATGTATTTTATTTAATCATAATTATCTTTTTATTCCTAAAGATTTAACGTATTATCAATCAGAGTTTTAAAGTAAACAGCTTTAATTTAAATAAAAAAAAGCTATTTTCTGCAGATTAAAAAATAGTTGTTTTCAATTTATTCATGCATGACGTTTATCTATAACTAATATTTATGGGAATAAGAATAACAACAGTAATTATGAGTTAAATATCAAACATGCGCCATCTACATTTCAATTAAGATAATTAATAAACACGAGTTTGATAGCGATGTCTGACTCGATGATATCAACATTAATTAGTCTAGTAGCCAAGATTTTAAGCTCTATTTCAGTATATATTTATCTTTAAAAATTGCATAACAACCAAGTACTTTTTCCGTACGAATAATACGATAATTTAGAGTAAAAAATTTTCTCTTTGTATGTAGGTCGATAAGTGCATTATATCGTCATTTTAGAATGCCTGTAGTCTGGAAAGAATATAGTACATAATAGAAGTCACTTGAAGACTCTAAAAGATTCACTAAGATTTTTTCGGCTTATCTGGGCCAAGTGGGCTACCCTAGCTCGACCCTAGATTTGTCTGCATGTAAATGAGGCCTCAGCAGCTTGACAGGTACTCGACTCATATAGCGCGGAAGCGAAAGAAAGTGCGCAATTATTTCAGGCTTCTTAAACATTCGTAAACTTGGAAAACAATACCAAAGGCACAACTCTGGGTGAGAACAAATCTGAATTGAGGTGAGAAGCCGTGACACAATGAATTAAAAAATCTAGATCGAGCCTACTAATTATTGTGAGTTCTTTGTTTCCAAGAATTTCTCTAACATGGTGGTTAATGATGAATCGAAAAATTTTTTAAATTCAATGAAAATGTTAAAGCAAGTATATATTGTAGTTAATAGCATAGTTATCAATTATATGAACTATTAAATCAATCATCATTTTATCAACAGCTGTAATAGCTACACCAAGTTTATTTTGTTTAAATAAATGTTTCTAAAAAAAGATAATTAATCTTTGTGTTTAAATACTTGGCTTTAATGATTTCACGTATTTTTTTGGTTGTTCACATAAAGGAGTTTCATGGAGATCGCACTTTATGAATAATAATTATCGTCTCCGTCATTCACACTTGGCGCACATTTTTGTGAAGTTTATCAGGACTGTTTTTGGTATGATTTCACGATTTTTTGTACAACAAACGAAATATGTATCACTCGACTCACATTGTCAAGTCCAATTTAATGTCAATTATCTATCATCTTTAAATTGAATTTTAACGTAGGTTTTCCCTATACTATACCATTACTCCGTTAGCATTTAATTGATTTCAATTATTTTCTTTCATTTTGTTGTATTTTACAGTATAGATATTCGTTGTCAATTTTTGTGTCACAAATCACGAGACAAAATAATGATATTGACATGGAACCCGTTTCATTCAATGCTTAATTATGTAACTTTAATCTGATTGAGTCTATTAATTACTTAGTTCTCTAGAATGACTCCCAACCTTCCTCAACACTTCCCTTCCCCTAAGAAGGAGTCATTTAGAATAAAATTAACAGAGTATATTTCAAAGACTTCTACCAAGTTTTCACAATATTTTTACAAAACTTCAAAAGAAAATGTCGCTCAGTCTCAAATTTAGATTTAGAACATTCCAAGATTGAAATCAATTTAAACTTCTTTAAAAACAATTTCATATTTGTTATACGCTATGTCTATATTTTTTATTTATTTTATTGTGATGACTGCAACCAGAGGTGTGCAGCCGGCCATCGCCCGAAGGCCTTCAGCCTCCTATGTCTATAATTAATCCTTTATTGATAAATGTCTAATCTACCAGGCTATCTTCCCATGGAATCCAATTACAATTACATTTTTGAAAAAAGATACTTTGAGATCGAAAGTCAAATCTGGTACTTCTTAATTACATATTAGATTACTTTAGCACTTCAGCTAGCCTGTGCTTGTGTCAATTTTCTTACTTTTCATACTGATTATTATCACTCTATGGCTTTCCCCCATGCTTAAGTCATCCCACTTACAACCTAAGTTGATTAAATAATTTGCAATTAATAATTGCATCATTCCAGGAGTTGGGGTACCCTCATTTGAACACTTGTTCTCTGATTAAATCAAATCAATCTTTAATGAACTAAAATGCATCTTTAATTTGAATAAATTCTGGTTAAAACACTAGTAAAACATCATCATTATCATTATCATCATCATCAGTTGATCCTCAGACAATTTTTCTATCATCAAGCATCACAATTTTCCCAACATTTCATCCAGTTAAATTTCTTGATTCATTATTCTTGGTAAATAGCAGCAGCATCAACAAAAAAATCATAAAGACTGTAGTTAAGTTGATGAGTAAAATGCAGCATGTAATACAAGAGACTAACGAGTAAGTTGGGATATCCATCACTAGATTATCATACGTCTGAGCTGTTCTATGCATCAAGCTTCATGTATATCTCATTTGCTGGTTGGTACATACATGTTTGTAAGGTTTGTAGATATAAACAACCACTCTATTATCAGTTTGGCTCTGTCTAGTTTGGTCTCCAGACTTGTCGGCACACTGTAGTTAAGTCTAGAGTCTAGACGACCAACACTAATTAATGCCGAACAAACACTCTGTTTTGTCAATCGATCGGTAAATATTTACTGCAAAGAGAGACAGAGATAATGTGAGTGGATAAATGACGGACGCGACCACAGTCTGCAATATGTATGCTATTGAATGCATTATTCTATAAATATATGTATAGATATATGTATCAATATGTATCAATGTGTATATGTGTAACAAGTATCGTCTGGACGGTAAATTAATAATGACACAGTGCATTGTCTTCATCTCCGTCTAGCCGGTCTGTCCTATTTGCCCATTTTCTGCACTTCTCCATGCGCAGTTGAGTTCAAAGCATCGGTTATTGATATAAGATTTTTTTTTCATACTTTATCTTGTATTTTTTTTTTTTTTTTATTAATACTGATCACTAACATATTAAAGTATATGTTATTTGCTTTGATATCGCTATTTATAAAATTAATTAACATTACTTTTCCCTGAGTTATTCCGAGTTTTAAAACGGAAATAGAAAAACTTATCATAAAAAACTGATTTCTTAGAGTCTTAATCAATTTTTTCATCCCTAAATAATGATATTGTATGATATGTAAAAATAAAATCAAATAAATGTTTGATAACAATTAAGAAATCGTTTATTAGAGTAATAGTCCAGTTATTTGTCTTTTCTTACATGTGAAATGCATTTTTAATTATTATTGTTCCTTACATTATTATGTCTTTATTACATAGAATCATTTTTTATCAATTTAATATGGAAATAAATAAAATGCTATTTTTTTCTGTACAAACCGAGGGAAATTAATTACTAAATAAAGAAAAAAGACACTTTTCCCGTAAGAAATGTATTGCCTCCATTTTGAATAGTTATGTCGTTTACTAACACGCGGCGCTGCCTACAGCGTTATGTCGCTTAGATACACAGGATCACTAAAATGCGCAAAAAAAAAAAAATCGGCGCACTTTCATTTTTGGGTACATTTTTTCTATAGGTTATTACGGATATTTTGACGTTGGAAAATTAAAAATTGCCCATTGTACAAAAAATATGTCCATAAATGGAGCAAAGCCTCTGAGACTGTCTTTGTTCTTAAATTATTTTTCCTATTTTTAACGAATAATTAATTAGTAATAATTTGAATTGAACTTATTTATAATTATTTATTATGAATAAAAGTTTCCATATCACCACTGTCAGCATCGCATTCAACATGGCGGATCACCCATCATTCCATTTTGTTAAAGTTTTTATCTAATTTTATAAAAATAAACTGAATAACACCTCATTTTTTTGCATAAATAAATAGTAAAAAGTTCAAAGTTTATGAAAGTATGTTTTTTTTCCATAAAAATGGATGGAACATAGCAAATTTTGTAATTTGCTTTGAATTTCACATACTTCCGGTACAAATAACACGTAGTTAAATGGAACCATTAAGTTCAATTATTTCATAAATTATAGTAGAAACGATATATTTTTTTGATGAAAATCAATAAAGTATTGTTTACTTTATAATATATTTTAAATTCAAATTTCAAAAGTGAAATTTATAAAAATGCCATACATTCTTAAATGAAATTTATCTGGCAAATCGGATTTCATTATCTTGACGATCATATTCTGGGCGACCTCAAACACACCTATTGAACTGTTATTTTGATCATATTCCATCATGATAATTATTTTATTATAAACTTGATAATATAGAATTACTAGCTGAGGTTAATTATTCAACAGTAATTCCATTAACGCCACTAGAGCGTATACATTTCAAAGACTCTTTTGCATCATTTCAGATCCAAGGAAATTGATCGAGCACTCAAACAAATGGAATCTTACATTGCTGTGTAACTTTTATACTCGATTTATATCCTCAAGAATCAAAGAATGAATATCTACAGTAGTTTAGGGTCTCTCTAGCCGTCTAGTATTATTGAAAAACGTGAATTGAATTTATTGTCCGTCTTTTTATAGGGTTTTACAATGTTTTACAATGTAGTAATGCATTTGCTACTTTTAATTTACTTCAATACTTTAAATGATATACGTTTTTTTAAGATTAACTGTTCTATCAAGCACATACTGATGCAGTAAATAAAATGTTATGTTATTTTATAATGCTCTATAATTTATTTTTAGATTTTATTTTTAGTTATATTCCATTAATGTTCACAAGAAATGCACTGGAAGTTATAAAAAAATACGATAAAAAATATCTTATACGTATCTTTGCAGTTTTGTATATTGTTGATTAATTATTGCTTCAAGAACTAGGGTTTTACAGTTATTACTAATTGAAGTTGTTTTAAAAAGAAGGTACAGAAAAAATTAATCTAGGGACTTAGCTATAAGACTTGAACAATTATAACAATTTAATTTTAATGTTAATTGCATTAAAATTTTACTTAATATATATCAAGGGAAAAGTATGAAATATCTTAGATAGAATTGGCTGGGACATGTGTTTACAAAATTACCCTAGAATTGGTCAAATGTCTGGTGATGCATTGACTGATGGTTCAATCATTTTTCTCGTTCCGTACAGCAAAAAATTCTCGAAAGAAATTTTCTCTTAACATTGAATCTCACAACACGGTTAATCGTGAGACCAGTGAAATTGCCTTTTCTCTGATTGATCAGCTTATTTCGTAAAACAATAATAATGCAGCTTATCAAATTGTTCCAAACATGATAATGAGGTAGCTAAGTTATTCATAAGACTCATTAACTGGAAAAAGTCCAGCAATGTTGCGGTAATATATCAAAGCTTGCATTCAAATGTTCATCAACCACCAAGATATCTCTTCAAATCAATCAATTTTATTCTGATTCTCAAGTCAATCTTCAACAAAAAAAATTCCCTTCCATTACAAACTAAAACATTCTTCAACAATTATCTTCTATATGCCATCTTCAAATTATATCCCAATCAAATAGCCATGTAAATACAATCATCATTTGTCATTGAGTACTTCGTAATTAACAATATTATCATTTTTTCCATGTAGTCGAGCCCATTAATTATAATTCTCCAAGAGACACCACAAGAAACCTAATTAAAGGCTGACAAAGTCTGTCTGAATGACATTAAGTAAAAGTAAGATTACGTCAAAGCATAGTAAATTTATAGACCACATCACACAATTCAACTTCCAACAGGAAGTAATCTCTAAAATAAATCAAGTAATGCCAGTTCTGTCTCTCGGTTAAAGCTCACATGTTCATATAAGGTAAATAATAAGTGTCTGTCAGCGAGTTGCAGCTATTGCTAGATCGTGCAGTCCACTAATCTGCAGCCGCATACTAAAAAGCTCGCTGAATAACAATGCAGTTTGCCTTTTACCAGCGACGCATACAAATGTGAGTACCTTATCTGGTGTGACCGACCGACTAACGTACAGTGTGCAGTCATGGGTTCCATATCTGTATATAAATGTACATGTTAATGTGATCTTGAAGGTAAATGTAACGAGAAGGCTTGTTGCAAAAGAGGTTTAGGCGAGACCACCGCTGCTGTTGATGTCGATATACTGATAACTTTTAGCTCGCTTCCTCTTCTCTGTTCCTATACACATAACTCACGGCCATGATAATACCACATCCATCATGGTTAACCAGTTAACCAACCACGTCTAGACGATTTCCTAATGCACATTTCGCTTTTACGTTAAATTCAATCACTCATTGATTATTTTTGTTCTCGGAGTATTCATTAATTAATTCGCTAGATCTTTACTATTTTCTAGATATCTGGTTGCTTTTCAATCATTTCTAGTCTAGTCAATATGCTTTTCAAAATGAAAGTACGTTGAATATTAACCGATTTTCTTTATTTGGTTGTTTTTAGTGATGGTAAAAAAACATGCAAATTTGATAGAGGTTGCCATAATGCATATTTTTTTTCATCTTAAAAAGTAATGACAATTAATCAATGCCAAGTTGATTTATATATTTATCATAAATGTAGCTTTCAATTAAAACAGGAAAAAACTTTAAAAAGTTCATTTGTTGATGAACTATGATCAATTGTTTATAAAACAGTGGTACTTTTCACATAAACAATTAAATATCTAGAGAACCATTAGTCATAGAGAGTTTAAACTGGTCTCATTGTTTTTCTCGTGAAAAGCTCAAAAATTTGTATGCATCATGTCTCGATTTCTGATGCGTTGTTTTCAAGATATTTAATAATAAAAAAAAGATACTTTTTTTTAGGAACGAAAAAGCACATTTTGCCAGGTGGTCACAAGTTCATACTGATGTTTGCAGTCACTAAGAACAGCCTAATAACCAGAATCAGTTAATGTTGAATAGAGTTTTAAATTAGGCTGTTTTTTAAAGCATATTGACTGGACCATTTCTAAAAGTAATAAGGTAATTAATGTTTTTTAGACTTTTATTTGAATTGGAATTTTTAGGTGTTGATCACGAAGTACTCAATGACAAATGATGATTGTATTTACATGGCTATTTGATTGGGATATAATTTGAAGATGACATATAGAAGATAATTGTTGAAGAATGTTTTTGTTTGTAATGGAAGGGAATTTTTTTTGTTGAAGATTGGCTTGAGAATCAGAATAAAATTGATTGATTCGAAGAGATGTCTTGGTGGTTGATGAACATGTGAATGCAAGCTTTGATATATTACCGCAACATTGCTGGACTTTTTCCAGTTAATGAGTCTTATGAATAACTTAGCTACCTCATTATCATGTTTGGAACAATTTGATAAGCTGCATTATTATTGTTTTACGAAATAAGCTGATCAATCAGAGAAAAGGCAATTTCACTGGTCTCACGATTAACCGTGTTGTGAGGTTCAATGTTAAGAGAAAATTTCTTTCGAGAATTTTTTGCTGTACAGAACGAGAAAAATGATTGAACCATCAGTCAATGCATCACCAGACATTTGACCAATTCTAGGGTAATTTTGTAAACACATGTTCCAGCCAATTTTATCTAAGATATTTCATATTTTTTCTTTGATGTTTATCAAGTAAGTCAACATAATAAAACAATTAGCGGACTTTTCCTAAATATCCTCTCGATCAATTTCATCTATTTTCTTCCCATCTGCCAATTCATGAACGTACTGTTATTTTTGCTGCACTTGCACACCTCTTAAGTGAGGCTTCTCCACTTCACCCATTGACAATAATGTTGGAGATCTCTAGAATCATGACCAGTTTCTTCGACTATTCGTAAAAAATTATCTCGCAAGGCTCAATAGACCAATAAGAGAAGAAACAAGCTCCAATTGAATTCCCAATTTCCCATATCTTACTCTTATTACTCCTGAAGAAAATTTTTCATTCAACATTTAACCTTCAGATTCGAAAGATCCTATCCCTTTGATACCTTTAAAAACCCTCCTACGAACCCTTGTTCAATCATTTTTCTCTCACCTTTGGACTGCTAAATCCATCATTTATTCCACAATGCTTCCTACATTCCGCTTGACTTCATCCACTTCCAGGTGATAATTATTTTTTTATAGCAAGTAATTTAAATGGAATTATATAAATGTTGTGTGATCCTCACCGGACGGACATAAAAATCATTATAGCTGTAGTTACAGCATCCGTTAAAATAAATCTATACATACACAAATCACTAGACTAATGTATTTATCTGCTACTCATTTTCTCATGCCATTGATTCAACGTGTTTTTTTATTTTTTTAAATTTTTCTTTTAATTTCAATATCTTTATTTATTGTTGTTATTATTATTATTTAAACTTAATTTCCCGACCGGATGCAGAATCAGCAGTTGTAATCACAACTAAGAAAAATGAATAAATTGATCCTTGTATTTCTTATTATCTATTTGCAAGACTTGCAATTACCAACAAGAGTCCACGACACACCCGTGCAATCGGAGCAGCATCAAAGCTACACTGTAATAGAGCAGCTGGTATTTGCAATTGAATGAAAATTACAGATAGAAATATATACTTGGAAGTACTTTGTGGTTTTTTAGTTAGTTAAACATAAAAGAAGATTTGTGATAATTTAACGTAGTTTTTATGTTGGTAATAATCAGTTAGAAAAATTTTTATTCTTTCACTTAATAACCCTACCAAGTATCCAAGATATAAAAAAAAAGTATTGTTTCCTTATATTGGATATTAAATTTTTTACTCAACAAACAATTTTATAATGGTTTGCTTGAGAGAAAGTTGGTAAAACATTTTCTTAAACTTTTGATAATTTTGTTCTAAAATTCATAATGGGTAAATTAAAAAAGATAAATATTTATTAATAGTTTAATCGTTTAGGCTGTAAAATTTTTATCACATCATGTGGTACTACACACCCATACCTTTTAAATTTAAAATATAAAATTAAGAAATAGATTTTTAATTTATTATTATTAATCTTTAATTTATTTCAAAAAATATTTCTTATAATATTATATTGATTTAAATTGCGTTTAATAATATTTCAGATGCAATTTAGTATGCAAAGAAATATAAAATGTTATCAGAAGCATTGTTTTCACAAAAATATTTAATTACAAACGAAAAAAAATTGAAAGAAATAATTATTGATTTTATTTTAACCAATCAAAATTAATTATTATATTAAAAATATAAAAGAAAGGATGTTGTTATCTGCTAGCAACAACCAAAATGTCTTTTAAATTATACTTCAGTTCTGACAAATAAAATATTAAGACATGTTAAATTTTTAATAATAAAAGTTATTTTAAATAATTAATTGTGATCATTTGTTAAATTAAAGGAATACAGTCTTAGAATTAAAAATTATTATTTGGATTAAATGATCAAAAGTAAGTCTTAATATTATTTTTATTGAAAATATTTTCAAGAAAGTGCTAATTCAAGTTTAATTTAATATTTGTATTATTTCAAAATTATAATTTGATTATTAATTCAATAAATTCCTAATTGGCTTTATAATTTATTTGTTAATTTAATAAATATCCCTATTAATATTATCCCATTATGAATTCATTTTAAATTAAAGAATGATTTATTATTTTAAATCCTAATGCAATAACCTCTTACTTTATCCCAACTATTTCACTGGGTGTAGGCTAAAAAGGAGTAATCTTTTGGATGTCTTTTTAATAAATAATGACATCACATTTTTAAAAGGATATAGTTGGAGATAAAAATCTATCAACACCAGGATCTTCTAGATCAGGAAAATTTCCAATTCCAAATACTATTATTAAACCCATTTATACGAACCGGAAGTACGTCAAAAAGTTCATGAAAAATGATACTTTATTTCATGATGATTTAATTTAAGAATTAATTACATGAAAACTCAAAGTGATTTAAATTTATCAGCACTAGGATCTTTTGAACCAGGTAATTTTCGATCTCAAACACTGGTTTTAAACTTATTTTCAGAAATCATAAATGTATGAGAAAAAAAAAAATTAATAAAAACTAATCATAACCAAAAATCAATAATAAAATTATGTTAATTTAAAATACGAATAAACTTATTTTCACCAGGGCTTGACTTTTTCAATACATCCTTTACTTCGAAAGATTCAATCTCTAAATAGTCCAACTTTTATAAACATCCTAAATATAAAACAATTGATAAAAATGAAATTAACCTAACATTTATATCCCTAAAAAGTTTTTAGAGCAATGAACTTTCTATAATAAATTTTAACAATAAAAAAATGTCAAAATAATTTTGAATTGTACTTCATATGTTAACAAACTAGCCTATTTATTATTCAAACTGAAATTTGTTATGATCTAGTGATTTAGTAAAGTACTGATAATTATAGACACGATGTGTAAAGCACGAGAATCCGGATTTACGCTAATAAGAACTCAGACGATGCTCTTGGAATTCCGTAAAGGCCAAAGTACGAGAGCATAAGGAAAAGAAACTGGTGGCGGCATCACGAATAGAACTTATACATTCAGCTGAGTTAAACAAACATGAATCTTTCTCCATATTCATTGCTTCAACATAACCGGAACTCATGATTTTGCTATGACAAGAGATAACAATATTCTTGGGTTTAAAGTTTTTTTTAGGTATTAAGAGTTGCCAAGGTTTATAATAACTCCTAATAATTTAAAAATTTAATTCATAATACTAAAAAAAAAAACCATTCAAATCATCAATAAAAACTTACCGGTTCTGTTCGTCCATCACCAGATTTTCCAATAGATTGACCTTCCAACCAGCCCATCTTTGATAAAAGCTTGAATCCTTTGTTGTCTTTAGCTATGGATCTGCAAATAGAAGCAAATAATTCATCAGTATTTTTATTATTTATTGAAGAAAAAAAATGGCAGTATTTTTTAAAGCAGAATATAGGAAGTTTAGTAGAATAACTGATGAATTTAGGAGTTCAAAGGTGAGAAAATAATTGTTGGAAAAGGGTTCATAGGAAGATATTATTTTTTCTTTTTCAAACTAAAATATTTCCTAACAATTATCTTGGATACTTTATTCTTGAATAATTTATGTTTCACCAAAGACATTCGTCATAATAAATATTGTTGTTCAATGAATGCTTAATTTAACACAACTACCCAAGCATACTTACATCTCCACTGAACTCTGTTGCGTTTTTACATTATGATCAGATGAACCCACGCATTCTCTTCGTGCTTGAGCACGGTCGTGATACCCAGGAGCAACTTGGCTCGCCGTTAAAGTGTTATCTTTATCTACACCAAATTTATTCTTCAGTCTCTTGAGTTCTGATTTGTGTTGACTTTTTATCGAGATAATATCACCAGTGGTATCCAAGCTTTGCTGCACCAATCCTGGCTCACAATGACCGCAAGTCTCATAGCCATTGTGAACGTGGCAGAGCAATTTAGTATTTCCGACTTGGACAATCGAACCGTGAATTATTGCAAGAGGCTCAGACTCTTGTTTAGCAACTGAAAGACGTTTTCCATTAACGTAAGTACCGTTTCGAGATCCTAAATCGATTATTTCATATTGTCTTTTGTCTTGGTCATACTGAAACTTAGCGTGATGCTGAAATAAAAGGGAAAATACTTTTAAGATATCAAATTGATTGAAAGGAAGTTTTTTAGAGACAATAAAGTATTTAAAAAAAAAATAATAACTAATGATTGGTAGTGGAAAATATAATGAATAACTTTAAAGAAAATTTAAAACTTACTTTACTGATGTTTATATCAGGTATAAGAACCGAATGATCACCTTCTCTACCTAATGATCCACCAGTGAAGGTTATAATAAATAGTGAACCAATTTTTAGAGGTTGAAGATTTGTTTCTTTCACAATAATTCTCATACATGGTGGATAATTCTTTGCAATATCTGAAAAATAACATTAATTATCATATTAAATAATTATCAGTCATAATTATTTTGAAAGATAATTAATTAAAAAATCATTTCAACCAAACAATTAAATTATTTTGCTTCTTTTTAATGAATATAATATCATTATTACTAAATAATTAAAATTTTAATTAATTTCCTAAATAATAAATATTTAAAGCTGCACAAAAATTAATATTTAAAAGGTATATCTATATTTAATTGAATTAAATTATATTTATTTAATTGTAAAATAGATATGGATCCAATTGATTACATCAATATCAGCATCATATAATAATATACAGTGACTCACAAAAGTCTTCGTACACCCTACTAAATAAGCACATTAGTAATAAATATTAGAATTTTTTAAATTACAACAATACAGTATAAAAAGAGGGTCAACTTAATTTGTATCCGTTAATGTGAATATTAAATATGCTTTCATTCGATATTATGTTTAATTATATATTATGAATATTAACTAGGTGTACGAAGACTTTCGTGACTCACTGTATATCATAAAAAAAAAGGTAAATAATTAGATTATTTATAGAAACGATTCTTCGATTTAAATTTTAAAAAAATAAAAATAGTACTAATTATTTAAGAAACAAAAAATTTGTAAATCAAAAGAAACTTTGCTTATAACTTAAATTTTTTAGTATTCATTAAAAAACCTTTTTATGTTGCCATTTAAATTCCACAAGTATTAAATATTTTTTAACCAAATCATTTAAGAATAAAAAAAAAACTTCACATTCTTTGCAGAAATTTTTTTCCAACTACTTAAAGTTAAAAAACTATTAATAATATTCATTTTTTTTTTTTAATTGTTTATTTTTTATTATAAATTAATGGTAAAAATGATAAATAAGTTGATTTTACGATTTTTTTAGGTAAAAAAAAACTGGATAATCATGAAAGTATAACATTACCTATTATAAATATAATTTAATTATTAATAACTAATCTGAAAGATCCAACAAAATAATGATAAATTCAAAAGGTATCCAAGAATTAATTAATGAAACTTTTGTTTACAATTAATCAAATTTAAAAGGCTTTCATTTAAACAAAATTATTTATATGATTTATTACAACATCAACTTGAAATCAAATGGAAGCTTAATCTGTCTAGTTATTGGATTGGCAAGAAAAATAATGAAGCATTTAGAGCAGTTTTTGATTTGATTATTTATTTAATAGTCTTCAAACTTCAATCTCCAATTCAGTCACCATCTTTATCAATGACTTGCATCTGCCTGAAGGGCTAAGACTTAGTGCTAACATCATGATACTCGGCATTCTAGAATATTCATATTATAATAGTGTTCTACGATTTAATTACCAATCCAATAATTACTTTATTTATAAATTTATTTTGATACTCATTGTTTGTAATTATTATATTATCGGAGTCCTATGTTCTAACACTAAATATTTTTGTTAGTATTGAATAAAAAAATATCTAAATGCTACTTCAATGATATTTAACGAGTTCACCTTACTTAAATTGAAGTTAAGTTGTATGTTTTACATCAATCAAAAATATTTAGATAAATGTAAATTAATAACAATATTACGAAATTTGAATATTAAGTGAATTATTGACAAACCTTGATCATCTTTCACACATTCTCCACCACTACTAGAAGTTCCTGATGAGAAATACTCTGAAGCAGAGCTAGACTCACTTCCAGAGCATTCTCCTTCCTCTGGAGCATCTTTTTGTTCTTCACTCTGACCATCCACCAACTTATTGATCTATTTTTCATCAACAATTAATTTTATAATTTATAAATAATAGAATAATCCAACAATTATTTAGCACAAAAATAATTACCATATTACTAGGCTTTGATTTTAACCGTTTTTTCTTCTTTAGCTTTCTTTTTTGACTCGATCTTTCAACAGGAGTGACCTGGGTCTGACTGTGAAACTTGTATGTCTTAGTTTCATCATCATAATAATAGTAGATGCCTGAGTTTCCATCATAATAGAGCTTTTGGGTCTGGATAGAAGACAATAAATAGTAAATATAGTCAGTTTTAAGTAACTTTTGGAGTTAAATAAATTTGACAGGTGATTTATTGTTTTTATTTATAAGAAAATGAGCTTGAAATAAATGTAATATAGATTATATATTGTTATAATTAATTTTTTAAACTTACCGCATCATAATAATAGCCAGTATTGTAATCATAGTACAATCCAGAAGTTTCTTCGTACACAAAACCCGATTGTTGTAAAGTTAATTCTGCTGCTTGCTTGACTTGATCAGTAATACTTCCAGAATGATTGGTGTTGTCTGTTTCCCAACCATGTTGTGATGATTTAATTAATTTAGATTCTTTTCCTATTTCTGCATCAGTTTGTATTTCTTTATGTTCGAATTTTGGCTTTTTGAACCTACTTTTGTCCAACTTAACCTAAAAAATTATTTTATAATATCACTGTTTTAATCTTTAATATTATAATTTGTTATTATATAATAGTTAATATTATTTATTTATTACCGAATAATTTATTTATTAATAATATATCATTTTAAATGTCTTTAAATAAAAGAAATAAATAGTCCAAAATTCATACCTGATTTTTTAATTCCTTACGCAGATCATCCAACACTCTTCTCTGGCATTTTATATAATCTTGTATTTGATTTATAAACTTCTTCAGCTCTGGATATTTGTCAATAATTGTTAATAAATCCGCTGGAATTGTTTCAATTAATTTTGATTCATGATCAATGGCCATTAGTTTATCACTGTCACTTTTTATCGCTGAATAATCAACTAAATCATCACTATGTCTATCCATTATTGTATTATTCGCTAATTTAACTAATTTCTTTTATTATTTGCACTTATTAGATAACTAATTCACTAAATTTATCATTAAAAAAGTTAAAAAACGTTCGCAAATTTGCGAAATGTTAGAAAAATCGTACAATGGCAGCCGAGCGCAGGAAATCAAATTAATCCACGAGATAGAGCTACTGGTCAATTACGGTTTCACGCGGGATTTTTTGAATTTAAAAAACTAAGTATTGTACAGTAATTTAATAACTTTAATTACTTTCGATAATATAACATAAATGAATAATTTTAAATGATAAACTTATTTTGAAATAACATATGTGAAATATAAAATTATCCTGAATATTTAATTGTTCTAAAGTTAATGATTAAAAATAATATTAATCGATAAAAGTATTTGTAGAAGATACTATTGATTAACAAAACAAAATAAAATATTCAATGATTTGTTGAACAATGAGCATAAAAACTTGAAAGAAAACAAATAAAATATTGCAATAGAAGTAAAAATATAATATTCAATATGATAAAAACTGTATCATAGTGAAAATACTGTAGAAAATAAATATGTGCTTTTATTTGAAAACTTACTCATCCGTAGAAACCCATATGGTGATGACCTTCGTTTCATAATCTTGGTCGGTACATATTTTATTAGCATTAGCCAAATCTAGAATGATATTTAATATTATTAAGATAATTAAAAACTATTTTTATTAATTCCATTATTATTAATTAACATATTTACTCAAAACATACTCGTAATATGTGCAAAAGCATAGACACGATTTTCTCTCTTTGTTTCAGGTATCGGTGCTAAATCTCTGAATGTTATTCTAACACCTCCCATGCACAATTTTTTTATTTTTTGATAAACATATTCTTCATCCCAGCCAAGATCTTGTGGATTATCAACACCAGAGGAAAACCTAGAGTATCAAACAAACAACACAAATCATTTTTATATTGACCTTTTAGAATAAATGATTATAAATTATTTTATAGAAAAACTTTCATAAATTATCTAACAATACTTATATCAAAAATTACTATCAGATGAAAGATTTTTTTAAATACTTTCTTCAGAATTTAAATATTCTGACCTTAATATTGTTAGTTAAATTTTAAAAATTAAATATCCACATTACCTGTCAACTTCCGTTACCGAAACCGTATCATGATCTTGTTCCAATGGGAGTATCTCTGATGGTCTATTAACAAATTACTTTTGTTAAACTAAACTCGTCTTTACTTTCATTATTAATCATGCTAAAAGCTACTTACGGATCAGTAAATTCAGCTACACCATGTGATCTCATAGTAATATGACCTTCAACTTCCGAATCTTCAATTGGAAATTTATCCCTCGTATCTCTAGTAAAACAAATCAATTATAAACATTTCTAACTCTGAATGATCTTTTTGATCTATTACAATTAAATATCTAGAATAATTTACCCTTCAAGCTTAGCTTCCATAGATGATAATTCAATATTATCAATTAATGTTGGGGCTCGTAGATCTGAAGCTGAAAAAAATAATCAAATAAGTAGGAAAAAAAAAGTTTATTATCTAAAATCACTTACTCTGTTTTCCTACTGAAGAAAGAGCGCGAAGATCAGAATTATTAACTTCAAATTCATTTTCATTCTGTTTGTGTGGATGATTTGCTACAAGCTGGAATTTCTCTAATAACACGCGACTGATTGGTCTACACTTCTTATTTTTAGCAAATACTGATGATGGTATGTTGAGAAGCTCTACTGCAGGTATCACAATGTTTCTTGGTTGTATCATTCTCTTTTTTAAAGACTAAATTGGAGAGACAAAAAATTTATCAAGTTTTAAAATTAAAATCAAAATTCATTTGAATAATAATTTATAAATGTTATTACTATCATTTTCAAACAAGTAAACATTTAGTTTATAGTTTCTTCTTTGGTAGAAGTGATATGGATATAATTTTATTACACTAAATGGATGTTAAAATTAGAAATTTTAAATAAAATGGTAAACTAGTCATGTTAATTCGGAAATAGGGATTGTTCAGCATGGTTAAAAATTTCGGGAAATATTATATTTCTAGGGTTGCTAAAAACAATGATAGTAAAAATAGAATATCTACTTCAAAAAAAAAGGTGAAATTGCTAAAATATTATTCTTAAAGTCAGCTTTTGACAATTATCTCGTAAACTATTGGAGATACGACAAAAAGTTTCAAATAAAAAGAAAACGAATTTTAATTTTACATAAAAATGTCCTTAAACTTTTTTTACCTATCTCTTATCATTTAGCTGTAAAATTGATTTTTAACATTTCTCAAATGAAAATTTTTAATTTAATAAAATAATAGAACTGATTTTAGATAATTAATTAATTAGTTATCAATTACAAAAAAAAAAATAATAATCTTACAACTGTTTGCGCATAAATATTTGTCAAATCATGTTCAATCATTGTTTCCTCATCAAATAATGGCTTCTTCTTCTTCTTCTTATTTTTTTTAAGTATATATTCAGACTTTTCAATCTTTGGTAAAATCCAAGCATCATCACTAGATTCTGCTTGCGAGATTTCCAATTGTTCATTCAAGTTTCTCTGAAAAAAAAAAAATGCATCAAATCTGAAATAATACACTTTTTAAACATCTCATGCTGTTAATTATATCAATAATTACTTTTACTCGTCAAGTTTAACAAAAAAATTCAATTTAATGACATAATTATTTCCTATACAATATGATTATTTATTATTCAATTATTTCCAACATATTTTCAAATTAATTACTTACTCGGCTGCGTTTGGATGGAGTTTCTATAGAGTCCCTATCACCTTCTTGCTTTCTTTTTATTGGAGTTGGAGGAATGTCAGGTAAAGCTTCTCCGATATGTTGCGAAAAATTAGCAAAATTCCCTAAAATAATTATCATTTTTAATTGTTTCAAAACATTATTCATTAATAATAAATAACTATTAATCAAGATTAATAATTGTTAGTTAACATTATTTATTATTAATCATTAAAAAAAGATTTTAATCTTTAATTCAATCATACCTTCAGCATTTGTTGCATTCTCTAATAATGCTGAAATCTCATTCTCTATTCTATTTCGTTTGGATGGAGTTTCTGTAGAGTCTCTATTACCTCTTTGCTTTCTTTTAGATGGAGTCAGAGGAATTTCAGGTAAAGCTTCTCCCATATGTTGTAAGAAATCACCAAAATTTCCTAAATTAATGATCATTTTCAACAGTTTTGATCAATTATTCATCAATAAATCTTCAATTTCATCATACCTTCATCATTCGTGATATTATCGGCAAGTGCACCAGGTGGTATATTACTCGGATGCTGTTCTAATTCTTCCAAAACTTGTCTCTCTGCACGAGCAAACACACCATATTTTCCTGAAAAAAGAATGGATATCAACAGTTTTTAATGAATTCTTTGAATCCATCAAATGAGCAGCAAAAAGTTTACCTTGATCAGTTGTTTTTGTTTTTGTTAAACTAGGTACTGGTTCCACATTGTCCCAATTAAATAATAATTCTTCCTTCGAGGCTGGTCCAAAATAACTAGCTTCGGCAATTTGTTTATCCTAAAATATATGAAATTCATTATAAATATATTTGAAAAGTAATTGAGAAAAGTTTAGGCTATTTATTTAATTAAGAAATTAAAATAACTACCTCATTTGGCTCCTCAATTTCCTCAATAAGATTTGTATCTTTAACATTTTTATCATTTTCAAATACTTTTGCCAGATCAATATCTTCATCTTCTTTTTCAAATAATAATATCACACTTGAATCATCATATTCAACTTCTCTTTTAGGTTTACGGGATTTACCTTTACCTTGGGCTTTTGAAGAACGTTTTCGGCTTGTAGAAACAAGCTCTGATGTAAATCTTATCACAATATGCTTCAAATCATCTACAAATAAAAAAATAAGATTTAAAAAGTAAATTAACTATCAAATATTTTGTATTGATGTATGTAATTGAATTAAATTTTTATTACATTTAAATAATATTTTTAAAAAGCAAAATAATTTAAAATTACTAACTATTTATGTATTCCGATTGAATGCAGATAATTTTATCTAAGCCCGCAATAAGTTTTCGAACAACACGTTGACCATGTACAGTTTTGACATACATTAGAATGTGTTCATGGATTACATCACTGTAAAAAAACAAGAAACAATAAAATTTGTCATGCATTTTTCAAATAAACAATGAATTGATTGAATAACTGATAAATAAATTACCGTATTTCAGTAAAATCTATACTTTTTATGCGCTGATTGTATTTTTTCTTGAATTTCTGTTCAGGCCAATCATAAACATGTATCACAGGTTCAAGAAGTGACTCTTGCTCTTTACTCAAATTTATATCAGGCAGATCATCCATGTCCATTTTAATAAAACAAAACTTTCTATTTAAAAGAGTTAAATAATTTTTCTATAAATATTAATAATGTTAAATCATTCGAGACAAAAAAATATCAACAGGTGCTCCAAATAAATTTAGAATACTCTAGGCAAACAATGTAACGGTTTTTTTAATTGTTTGGAAATACTGTTAGACAATTGGTCACAATGAAGCATCGATAATCGATTTAATTTGCATCATGTCATCCCTGCAGTGATAAAAAGTTTTCTACTTTATCAATATTTTATCAACCCTCATTATTGTTGGACTGTTGACAGGTGAAATTACCCATTTTTCTATATTTTCATTATTTATCGCTACTTGAACTCTAAAAAAGTAAATAATTTATCATTTTTAAATAAATTAATCTAACTACTCAGTAAGATGATGACAATGTTTACACATATGCAGCATATTTCACACTAAAGTGAACAAAATATTGACAAAAGATGATAAAAGTAGACAAGTAAATATTATTCTTTATTAATAATGTGAAATAATCTAACAATTATTCATTACATAGCTATTTTATCTCTAATATTTAGTATCATTAATATTTCTTGAAGATTACCACCTGGATATGCTAATTGCTTTATTTAAGCATCATCTGATAGTTATGCAAAAAAAAAGGTTCTTTTTTTTGTACAAAAGCATCATCAACTCAGGTGTAATACCAATTATTCTGAGCAATTATCTTAATAATAATATGATGACCTAGACTTCTATGAAATAAATTGATCTCGATATTGAAATTATCACAATGGTAAAATAGCTGCTAATTGATATGATTCACAATATCAATTATTCATGAATAAATAAGTATTAAAGTGTCTTTACATATATTCCTCGAACATGAAATCGCATAATCTACATGAAAATAAAGATAAGACTGGTCTATAAATTGCAAGTTATTTAGTAAATTATTATTTATAAATAAATTTATCTTTACATATTAAGGAAGTTATCTATTTTATGTAAAAGCATGAATTACTTTAGACAAATGTTTAAATTAAATGAATTATTTGTGTTAATTTTAGTCATACAAGTTACTAATTATGGTGTTCAATCAGTTCCAACTCCAAATGGCAAAGTTGAAACTAAGGTGACTGTTGTGGAACAATTGCTTGAAGGGTTTCAATCAATGTTACCTGGCAATCAAACTGGTGGGACATTTGGAGAGATTTTAAACATGTTTGAAGGAAGATTCCATGCTATATTTCCAGGTATAATATTTTGATTTTTAAAATTAGTTTATTCGCAACTAAGTTTATTTCCTTAAATAATCATGAATCTAATTCAGTCTCTATTTTTCTTTTTTCCTAGCAATGTTTTAAGAACAATATGAGTATTTTTTTCTTAACAATCTTTCAATAGATTCTTCATTATTGTATTTTTTATTTATTCCTAGAAAGTATAAAAAGGATTAATAAAATATTTTTGCTCTCTAAAGATGATTAGACCATCTGTAAACAAGTGATAAACATCAACCATCAATAGAAAATGCATAATCATTGAACTAATTTTCTTCTAATTAATTTACACTATTTGTACGTCTCATAAGCTTATAGGTAGTCTACATTAAGAGATTCAACAACAATATAAAGTAGCTGAAAAATCATAATGATGATTGTTATCAACATATATTGCCATAAAAAATCTAAACAAAAGCTAGATTGAATAAATAACTATTAGGTTGTAACATAATAATCTGTCAATTTAAATGAAATAAAGTTTCTTAAAACATTATCAGTTTATTATGTTACAACCTAATATTTAAGAAAA
Source organism: Chelonus formosanus (assembly GCA_028641665.1). Classification (NCBI taxonomy): domain Eukaryota; kingdom Metazoa; phylum Arthropoda; class Insecta; order Hymenoptera; family Braconidae; genus Chelonus; species Chelonus formosanus. The sequence continues at coordinate 4,590,765 of CM054000.1, forward strand.
CAAATCTCAGTATTTTTAATTCGAGAATGAAAAAAATATTGCTATTAGAGAGTTAAAAGTATTTAAGTCGACTGGAGATTTGATTCTTATGTTAAATAAGATAATTCTTATGTCTGAATAAACAATAAATTAATTAATTTTATTTACTTTATTTATTTAAAAAATAGGAACTAGATGGTGTGGATCTGGAAATGATGCATCTGACTACGATGACCTAGGAATGTTTTATAAGAGTGATCAGTGTTGTAGGAGTCATGATAGCTGTGCTTTAAGTCTTGAAGCAGGAAAAACTCTTGGTCCTTTAATAAACAATGGCATCTTTACAAGGTGAATAAATTAACTATTCAAATGAGTTTTTATTGTAGAGTTTTTCAATAACTTTAATTATTTAAAAAAATCCTTTTTAAAATTTTATTTAAAATAAATACAGATTTTTGATGTATTGTTGATAAAAAATTATTTTAAATTAAACTATGTGACGATTTAATGAGATAAAATAATGGGCATTATACCGAATAAAATATCTAATTAATTATCTACAAGAGTGACGAATATTTTTAAAGTTATTTTTTATCTCATTAATTAACAACAAGCTATAAAAGTATTTTTACTAATTGATAATTTTATTTTTAGTATCAACACGTTGAGCTTTAAATTTTTTATTACACCAGAATTAATGACTGAAGATAGTAGTAAGTTTCTAAAAGAATTTATAACAATTAAATTTCCGGGATCAACTTATTTAATATCTTCTACAAATAAATTGTTCAAATATAATAATTCAATTTTCAATAAAATGAAGATAATAAAGGAGTAATTTTTCAGAACTTGAAGTTGTTTATCGTCATGTAGACTTGACTATTTTAATAATTCCATTCATCATAGAAAAAACGATAAATTATTGATGAATTGTTCAGACAGCATGAAATTATATCAAATGATCATTCTTAAATATCTAAATGTCTAATAATATTTGTTTTTAATTGAATCAACAGGTCTGCTTGTTCATGTGACGAAGAATTTTACAAATGTTTAAAAAATGTGGGAAGCGTAATTGCTAGAAGCATTGGAGATACTTATTTTAACATTCTTCAACCTCAATGTTTTTCTGAAGAATATCCTATAGAATCTTGTGAACGTTATTCAGGGTAATAATATTAAGTTCTACTAGATAATTTAGATGTTTATCTTCAAAAGAATAAATTAATTGATAATTATGGTTTAATTGTTGGTCTAGGTTCTTCAAAAGAGGAAAATGTCTTCAATACAAGCTAGACACAAGTAAAAATAAAACTCTGGAGTGGTTTGATAATCCTCCTTTTTAAAAATAATGCTGATGCTGATGACAGTGTCAAGAAACAACATGTCTTCTATTTGGTAAATTATTTATAATGATACAATTAATTTGTAGAAACATAAATTGCTAAAGATAAATTAGATGATAATTAAAATATTGAAATGTGAATGAGAAATTATTGATAGTTCATCAAATTTTATACAAAGTTTTATAATTTGGACCTTTCAAGAAAAATTACAAAAGAAAACACGTTGAATCAATGGCATGAGAAAATGACTAGCAGATAAATACATTAGTCTAGTGATTTGTGTATGTATAGATTTATTTTAACGGATGCTGTAACTACAGCTATAATGATTTTTATGTCCGTCCGGTGAGGATCACACAACATTTATATAATTCCATTTAAATTACTTGCTATAAAAAAATAATTATCACCTGGAAGTGGATGAAGTCAAGCGGAATGTAGGAAGCATTGTGGAATAAATGATGGATTTAGCAGTCCAAAGGTGAGAGAAAAATGATTGAACAAGGGTTCGTAGGAGGGTTTTTAAAGGTGTCAAAGGGATAGGATCTTTCGAATCTGAAGGTTAAATTTTGAATGAAAAATTTTCTTGAGGAGTAATAAGAGTAAGATATGGGAAATTGGGAATTCAATTGGAGCTTGTTTCTTCTCTTATTGGTCTATTGAGCCTTGCGAGATAATTTTTTACGAATAGTCGAAGAAACTGGTCATGATTCTAGAGATCTCCAACATTATTGTCAATGGCTGAAGTGGAGAAGCCTCACTTAAGAGGTGTGCAAGTGCAGCAAAAATAACAGTACGTTCATGAATTGGCGGATGGGAAGAAAATAGATGAAATTGATCGAGAGGATATTTAGGAAAAGTCCGCTAATTGTTTTATTATGTTGACTTACTTGATAAACATCAAAGAAAAAGTATGAAATATCTTAGATAGAATTGGCTGGGACATGTGTTTACAAAATTACCCTAGAATTGGTCAAATGTCTGGAGATGCATTGACTGATGGTTCAATCATTTTTCTCTTTCAGTACAGTAAAAAGTTCATGAAGAATCATTTAATATTTCTTTGTCATTTCTTAAGTTAAGATTGTAGTCTTCATCATCGACTGATTCATTTCTAATAAAAAAAAAGCAACTGCTCATTAATCGATTAAATAGTCATAAATAAAAAAGAAAAAAAAATAGATGATTCAAAAACTGGAGCGATAATATGAATTTAATGTTTTGAATGACATCATCTATATAACGTCGATAGAAAAATGCTTAAGACTATTTGGTGTTCATTATTCCGCTATTAGATCTAAGCTAAGATATGATTTTCCATCAAAAAATAGTTTTCTTGGTATTACCAATGATATTTATATTTCTATTTAATTCTCATACCAGCATGTTAGATCATAAAAAATTATCTAATGATAGCGTAGAAGTGTTATATTTGGATAATGTATCTATCAACGATTTTGAAGTGCTGAAAAATAAAGATTACAATGATACAGTAGTTAAAAATAAACGATCATTAGTGTTCCCAGGTAAGTGATAAATCTTTACTGTACAAATATCAAATTAGTCTAGTCATGTTGATCTTGACATAGACATTTTTCAGCACAGCTAAAAATTTCAGGAAATATTTCTAGGGTTACTAAAAATGAATATTAATAATAAAAATAAATCTTTCACTTCAGATTATCTTATAAACTATACGAAATACAAATAAAAGTTTCGAATAAAATTTAAAAACCTTTTAATTTTATATAAGAAAGATCTTTAAGTTTTCTTTCTTATTTCTGATAATCTTCAAAATAAGTTAAAAGTTGATTTATACTATTTTGCTATCTTCACCATTATTTTGTCGCTAAGCTATGAGGAATACGAGCTGAAATAAAGGCCTTTGTTGTAGAATTTTAATTGCTACATCTTTCACTTGAACTTCTTTCCTATATCTCTTATAATTAGTGAAAAAATCACTGAATTTTGAGCTTCTTCACTTACTGTCTAGGATATAAATACTGTTATTAAAGTTAGAAATGATTTAGAGAAATTTTAAAAATATTTCTCAAACATTTTAATTATGGTGAACAATCCTGATAACTGGACCGAAACAATTATGATCAATTTGTTTCTTAATTACTTCAGGTACTCTGTGGTGTGGGATTCAAAACGTAGCAGTGTATGATGAAGATCTAGGATTCTTTTCTCTCACTGACGCTTGTTGTAGAGAACATCAACGATGCTCATTCGAAGATGATAGATCTAGTGGTAATGGTCCAACACCTAGGAACAGTGTGCCATTAGTTCTTGCTGGTGAACTTTATAAGGGAGAGTAAGAAATGATTTATCAGCATCTTAGTAACCCGATTTTTGTCCTGATAATTGTTATTATTATTTAGTATGTGTTTATTATTATCATGATTATCATTTTATAGGCTCATTGTTTATTTTAATTGTTGGACTATCAATTGGGATCAATGTTCAACAACATTATCAAAAATTTACTACAGATTTATTTATAAATTTTAGCTATATGTGAGAAAAAGTTATTCTTACTAGGGTCTTTGATGATGAGTTAACAATTGGTTAATCATAAGATATAATGAATTAATAGTCAATTAAATTTCAGAGCTATCTGCAGATGCGAAAAAAGGTTCTATCGATGTCTTCGACGGACTAATACCATTATTTCTCGGAATCTTGGACGCTTGTATTTCAATATCATGCAGAGAACTTGTTTTACTTATGATCATCCAAGCTTGCACTGCGTCAAATATCAAGGGTAATAAATTTTATTAGTTAAAGACATGTTTTGTTTGATATTTAATCAAGTTTAATTGTTTTTAAGGTTCTTTCGGTTGAGATGTTTGGAGTATGCGGTGAATACTAGTGCTCCGATGGTGATAGAAGAGAGAGATAATCCATTTTTCTTTTAATCAATTTAATATTCTTATTTTTTTTTGATAATTATAAGTATAATTGTAGGCTTTACAATGCTTTTGTTGAAATAGAAATAAACTGGTGATAATAAATATGCGATTTTTTAATGGAAAAAATTATGAATTAAATAAAAGATTAATAAAAATTAAAATTAAAACTTTGTAAAAGAAAATAATTCATGTATTTTAGTTTCGTGTTTGTGATATTTGATACCAGTAATTTTTGAAAACTATAAATTATGGATAAGAATGTACTGTACATGTCACAATACAGACTTTGAGGTTAAAATATTATTGTAAAAATATAATAATAATAAAAATCTGATTAAATTTTTGAACAAAAATGAATTTTCTAATGGCCTTTTTTATTTCTGTTCTTTAATCCAGTCATCAATATAGTCTAAACAGGATTTTTCAATATGATTGATAAATAAAAAAAATATTCTCAGCTTGTTAAATATAATTATCAATAATAAAAAACAATACTTCATGTTTAAGCAAGAGATGATATCCTCGAAAAACTACCTACAACTTAGTTTCTTATGATTATCTCATAAATTATAAAAAAGATGAAAAAAAGTTTTGAATAATAATGAAAGATCTTTTGATTTTACACAAAAAAGGTTTTTAATTGTTTTTTCCTATCTTCCATAATGCAGTTGTAAAATAATAATAAATGATTATTCTATTCACTACTTATCAATTAAACCAATTTGTTTACTTCCTTTGTGCACCTGCACAGATGAATCACAGCTAAAAATTAAAACAACTGAATAAAGTAAGTCAAAATATTCAACAATATTCTCCATGAATCATTTTTGAATAAAAAAAAAAGATGATTAAACACAAGAAAAGGAGAAAAACTTCTAATGATAAATCATTTTTCACTAAAGTGTTACTTGTGAAACTTTGTTACCCTTATTCACCAAAACTCTAACCTTATTTATTTTTTTAAAAAATGAACTATTTTAATGTACAAAGAAAATTTATTTCTTTGATAATATTTATTTGGACAATTCATTTATCACAATTTCATGTGATTCCCGAAAACAATACATCATTATTAAATATTTCTTACTTTAATGATGACAATTTATTGGAGCTGAATGATACCCACATACAAAAACGAAGAGAATTAATATTTCCTGGTAAATATATTGACTTTTTATTATCTAATATATAATTTCAATACAATACTTTGCTTTATTTATTCAATAATTGCACTAATAACTGTCTAAAATTACTTCCAGGTACTTTATGGTGTGGCTTAGGCAATGTAGCAGTTTATGATGATGAAGTAGGATTTTTCAGCTACACTGATAGTTGTTGCAAAAATCATGATAAATGTCGTCTTGATGTCTCTTATTCGCATAAAAGTAAAATTGAAGGTGTTATTGATTTTCTATTCAAATCGGAGTAAGTTTAATCATTTATTGATAAATAATTCAGTTAAAAAACCTTCACCTAAAGCTAAATGTTATCATATATTCTAGCACAATTTGCCCATGTGATTCAGCTTTTTACGTATGTTTACGCAAAGCAAACACTTTTATTTCCAAGACAGTAGGAAAAATATTTTTTAATGTTCTCAGACCTACCTGTCTGACTTTAGATCATCCTATTTTATCATGTACCAAGTACCAAGGGTAAGTAACAATAGAGTGTCTCATTAATAGGTTAATAAAATAATATTACTCAAAAGATTAAATTTACAATAATAATTATTTACATTGCGATGATTTAAATTCATCGATCAATTAGGTAGGAGTAACAAAAAAAATATCAAATAACAATAAAGTCTTTGAATTTTAAAAAAATAACCTCATTTATGAGACACTCCAATAATTAATAACTCATCATCTATTAATCATTTAAATTAACGAAATATTTTTTATAGGAAACTGTTTAGATACCGATGTCTAGAGTACGAGCTCAATACATCAGCACCAATGACGATATATAGGAAAGATAATCCATTTTTTTACTAGAAAATTATCAATTGAATTATCATTTTACTGCTCTAACAATTCATAATATTTTAGATGAATATTTACTCAGAATGTTCCAGTTTTAATACAATTCCATTTCTCTTGTTTGTGATAAAAATTATTATTTTTTCAAGTGACAAATCTATCAATTACTATTTTTTATCATTCTTATGTCTGTTAAACATTAGAATGATATAATTTTAAAAACATTTGGTATAATATAGAGTTTAAATTAATCGATACTTTAATCAAAAAAATTAAATTTAAAAGAAATAATTATTCGTAAGTTATTACAAGTGTTAACTAGTGAATTATATGATGAAGTATTCGGTAATTGTAGTTATTTTTTATCAAGATTCAATTGAAATTTGATCAAAATGACGCAATATCAAAAAAAATATTAATGACAATGAAAGAAATATGATAAAGATAACACTTTTAAAATAGTTATAAACCATAAGCCTATTATAGATAGAACGATCTTTGTTTAGATTGTGACATTTTTGGATATAAAGCTTTGGAAGACTACTTGTGGTAATCAGTTTTGTTATAAGTACAATTGAACGTTGGAAAAAAATAGTGATTGACAAGATGATGCATTTAAGTTCTTATCAGAAGGTATCATTGATTTTATTATTTTTTATTTTTCTTTATTAAAATTAAAATCTAATTATCTAGATCAATTTGAAGCAAAATACTTCATTTATTAAAAATAGCGCAATTAGATTGAATAATGGACATTACCTAGAAGATGGACGAATTTTAAAAATTATATAAACCTAAATATTAAAATAGAATAAAATATGTTTTATCTTTTAAAGTGAAATTGATTCTTAGTAATTATTTATTTTTTTGATTAAACACTCTATCAATTTAAATGGCTTTGATGGTGATGACATAATAGGTTATACTGTCATGCAATAAATTACCACAATTTAAGCAAAAAAAATCACTTTCAATTGCTTTTTAATTACTGATCATCCATTGAATTTATTTAATTCATAAAAACCATTCTTGAGAACGAATAATTATATTTTATTAGATCCAATCATGAAATTGCTGTGATCAATGCTTTTGTCATTTTTTGAATTCAGATTTACTTTTATTGGGTCTACTTTAATCTAAACAATCAAAGAACATTCGGTATGCATAGATCTATGTAAATCTGGTGAAATTAGTGTATCTAGGTTGATTTTGATGATAGAAAAAATTCCATACATCGATGGAAGTCACAGAAAGTCTAGAGAGATTGAAGCTGATGTGTGCAGTATAAAGTAGATCCAATTGTGCTAGAAAATAGATTTAAATAAATTTGTGTAGTTTTATTTCATTGTTTCACGGACAATTTATTTAGGATTCGAATAAATTAGAACAAAAAAAAATAAAGAAGACTTTGAACCTAAAATAAGTCGGATTACTTCTAAAACTAAAAGTCATGAAAGAACTTTCATGCATATTAGAAGCAAGTTTGATCAAACTTAATGATGATGGATCAAAAAATCGGTTGATTAACTCGTATTCCCTAGTGAATTACCATCAGGGTAGCAAAAAGTACTGTTCTGGTTGGTAAAAATTACCAGAAAAAGTTGTTAAAATTTCTGTTTTGGTAATTTTTACCAACTAGAACAGTACTTTTTACTACACAGATAGAAGAATTGAGTCAAAATTACCCTACAATTCAGGGCAATTCGGGTACTGGATTGAATTTTATCATGCACGATAGTAAAATTTGCTCTTAAAAACAGGAACTTCTACATAACAGAAGAAAACATTTTATCTAAAAATGTTTACTAACTTAAAATAGGACTGTTTCTTACCTTTTTGATCATTTTTACCAACCAAAACAGTTCTTTTTGCTAAGTTCTTTATTAGCTACTAAATTTCTAAGCTACTTTTTACCAAGTTCTTTTATTACTTTTACTAAAAAAAACATCTATTATAAATCACCTATCATAACCTTTCATAAATCACCACAATTTCCATTAAAATTATCATTGGTTTGTCATTAGCTTTTCATCATCTCAATAGTATGTGCGATGTGGGTAAGTTCATTAGCTGCTCCAGCTGATGATTCAGACAAACCTGCTACATTGTTGGATGAAATAGAAACAATTATCCCTGTTAATGATAACCAAACGTATATCAGATCCAAAAGGTTTTATCATACTAAACTCAACTCGGCTAGAAAAGGTAAAATTTAATATCAACTACAATTATAATAATTCACTTTTAAATAAATAATGTTATTTAATTATTTTACAGGTACCAACTGGTGTTTGGATCGAACAACGAATCCCGATAGTGATGTTTCCCTTGGCCTCTACTTTCAGACAGATAAATGTTGTAGAACTCTAGTTCGATGTACTAGAAATGAAAGAGATGTCCTTTTTGAAAAATTTCCAATAAAGAGCAGAGATTTAAGGTAAGAAAACATCTAGACAATAAAAAAAAATTCCTAACTTTATATCATAGGTATTAATATTTTTTTCGTTTTCTGTTGATTTTTTTTTTAGAGATAAAACTTTCCGATCGTGTGTCTGTGATGATGAATTTAGAACATGCTTAAAAGATGTGATTATGATAACTTTCAAAGCTGACGAAGTCGGAGAATACTATTTCAATCATCTTGCGCGTACATGTCGAAACGACGTCCTAGATATAGAGAGTAATCGTGCATATTAAATGGATTTTATAAAAAAATTTTGTTATTTTTAAGGTATAATATACCATCATTGGCCACATTATTGTTTTCTTCAATAAATATTTAAATTTAACTTGGACTTATTAATTTATCTTGTTATCATAATAATTTTTAAATCATTCATTATTTTTTTATTATTCAATTTTTACTACTTGCCCTTATTTATTTTTTTGATAAACACTAATTTATAGAAATAATCCAAATAGATGCAATGAATGCCTAAGGAATGTTTGATATTTTTCTTTATTTTAAGGTGACCCTGATGAATTCATGTTCATTGTTAAATAAGAGTTGTAATTAGGTTAAAAGTAAACTTCGTATTTACTTTGAGTTATTTTAGGGTAACTTTACCTTAAAATAACTTTAAATCAACTGTTAGAATGTGCAATTTATTAACCATGGGTTATTAACCATTCATAAACGGTTGCTTGATAGTTAATTATTGATCAATTGAACGTTATATCAACTTATAATGAACCCATTAGTTTATTAATAGTTTAAATTTGGTTAAGAGTTATTTTTTCGCAACTGTTGCTTTATATTTTTTTTAAAAAAAGAAAAGTTGCATTCAGGTTATCAGTTGATTGAACGTTGCATGCTAGTTAAATAACCGTTTTTTTATCATACATTGTGACTCTTGTTTTAAATTTAACAATTAATTATCTTAAATCCATCAGGGGAGACAGTATATTAAAAAATTAATCACTATATGTATTACTCTAAATTCATAATACACTGAAGAATTTAAAAATTAAAAAATAACCTCTTTTGTTGAAAAAATGAGTGGTTCCAATTGGATAAAATAAAATCTATCTTAATCGGAGTAAGTTTAATTTTTTTTTTTCAATCTGATATTTTATTCCTTAATAATGGATAAAAAATAGGCTGTAAAACCAAAAAAGTTACGAAATATTTTAAAAAAAAATCTTTGATGATTTAATTTTATTATATTGTCCTTTCTAAATATAAATAATTCATCAACTTATGTATTTATATAAAAATATTTAAATCCTTCTGTTGATGACTTCAGTGTTGAAGTATAATTATTTTTTTATAATGATATCATCTATACTATTATAAATATAATTATTTACAAGTATTTAATAATGTGTTAAATACAAAACATTATTGTTCAACATATGTCAAGATTACCATCATATTAAAATACATAATTTCTTATCATTTCTTACATAATTTGTATAAAAATATCTTGTTACGGACTCTTTTTTTTTATCAAACTTTTATTATCTAATTATAAAAGTGTGTATTCCATTTAATTCAAGTACTCTAAAGTGAAAAATAAACAGTTGTTATTATATGAATACATATAAAAAATTGATATTACGACAGTGAGGAAAAATACTAGTAATTATAAAAGAATATGATTGTCTTAGTCTTCTCAAATTCAATGCAATCTGATCAGATTTAAAAGTCATATGACACAGACCTGATTTAATATAATTAGATCTGAGCTATCGAAAGTATGTGACAGAGTTCATTTAACATATATTCCTCTCTTGATGACATGCTCAATCGTTTTTGGCACCATTGTGATACAATCAATGATCGGACAAACAGAAAGACATAAAGTACAACCAGTACAATCATCATTGACTTTTGGAATGTGAGTTTTATCATCGAATTCGATGGCCTGATATCCTGAATCAGCACAAGCCATGTAACATTTACCACAATTAATACACAAATCATCATCAATTAACGCAACAACTTGTTTTTTATTATCCAAAGCCTTGTAATCACCAATATATTGAAGTGATTTCCCAATAAAATCTTTAATTCTGGGTAATTTTATGTTCTCTTGAGAATTTCTATCAACTTTACCATCACAATTTTCCTTTAATAAAAGACTCAGTGGATTAGATTTAGCTTTAATCTCTGAAATTTTCTTTTCTCGTAAAAGTTGATATTCTCCAAAATACGGGACATGATTTCCAAGAGCATGAGTAGATAAAATTTTACCTTTTTGATGTTTCGGAGTGGGAGGACTTTGTCCGTTCCAATTTTTAGTTTGTTCTAAAGCTGATAAATACATCAAAGCTTTCAAGCCAGTTACGTAATCATCAATAAGAGTGAAGTCTTGGTTCTGGATGGCACTTCCAACTTGAAGAACAGAAGCACCGCAGTGAAGAAACTGTAGAGCAACATCAGCTGAATCAATTCCTCCAATACCAAGAATTGGAAACCCAGGGATTTTCTTAGCAATTTTGGAAATGGCACGAAGTGCTTGTGGTTTGGTAGCATTTCCAGAAACTCCACCATAAGTTGTTGATTTAGAAGCTCCTACAGCTGGCCATGGTTCTCCATTTGCTTTTAAACCCATCAAACCTGATACTGTATTGATAGCTGAAACTCCACTGGCCCCACCTTCATATGCAGCCATTGCAATAGCAGTGATATCAGTAATGTTTGGTGTGAGTTTGATGAAAAACGGAATTTTTACTGCTTTCCGAACCCATTTAGATATTTCCCGAACTAATTTTGGATCTTGACCACACGCTAGACCCATTCCTGATTCACCCATACCATGGGGACATGATAGATTGAGTTCTAGAGCATCAGAGCCTGCATTTTCAGCCATTTTTGCGAGCTCTGTCCAGTCTTTTTCGTTAAAAGCACACATGATACTAGCGATAACCACTTTAGTAGGGAAATCCTGCTTTAATTCAGCAACACTTTGGCACCAATAGGCTGCAGTTTTTTCGGAAATTAGTTCAATATTCAAGAAGCTTCCTTGTTCAGGACCATAATGATGACCTGAAGTCGTCCCACGAATGATTCTTGGCGATACATTAGTCACTTGGTCTTTGTCTAGAGCAAAGGTTTTGGTCACTGCAAAGGCCCAACCTTCTTCGAAAGCTCTTCGGATCATAGCACTGTTTGTCGCAGGTGGTGCTGATGCCAAACCGAATGGGTTTTCGAATTTAATACCACAAACTTCAATACTAACATCAACATCATCAATAGGACTATGAAATTTCGGCAATTGTGGTATTTCAGATGCAAAAAGCCCATGTAATTCTTGAATATACTTATGAATAAACCACGCCGCTGTTTTCCCATCATTTACTGATTCAACAGTAGTCTGGGCTACACCAGCAAGATCACCACCGCAAAAAACTCCCGGTTCTGATGTCGCCATTGTAACTTCATCAACTTCAGGCAATCCCCACTTGTTAAATTTAATTGGATGCATGGCATTTTTGGTGTCGAGATCGTACAAGCTTGATCCAAATGCCGAAATGATAAAATCTGCTTTCAATCTGATTATCTGATCTTCATCTTCAATCCAATTACCATCATCTTGTTGCTCTGTTCTACAAAATTCAATACCTACTATTTTATTCTGCTTTATAATGACCTTTTTCGGTGATTGAAATGGTATGAATTCACATTTTTCTTCTCTAGCAACTTCCATTTCCTCCGGAACAGCTCGAATATTTGTAAATCCTTTTCTAAATACCACAAATACTTTTTTAGCACCACATCTAAATGCTGAAGTGGCGCAATCAAATGCCGTATCTCCAGCACCAAGAACTATTACATTACCATAAAGTGAAGGAAGTGATGAAGAACACAAACACAGACCGGCTTTGCTACCTTTTGATACAGCAGGTAAAAATGTTTTGGACGTAAAGAAACCCATTTCGGCAGTCAATCCTTGAAAAATTGGTGCTATTTTAGCTTCTGGTAAACCGATACCTAGAAAAATAGCTTGATATCCTGCTTCTTTCAGCTTTTCAATCGTCAAATCATTAACAGAAAGTGATCGATTACATTCAATATTTACACCAAGATCTTGAACCAACTTAACTTCAAAGTTTACGACATCAAACGGAAGACGATATTGTGGTATTTCAGATGAACTTAAGCCTCCAGTGAAACTATTTTTTTCAAAAATCGTCAGATCATTGTAGCCCAATCGTGCAAGATATGTAGCACACGATAAAGAAGCTGGTCCACAGCCAAATAGAGCTATTTTAGTGTTTGAAAATGAAACAGACTGACCTGGAATCCTCGTTTGTTTGATATTCATCATCTTAAACATTTCCACGGCAAAGTGTTGAAGGCCTCCAATGTTAATAGCACCTTCTTCAGTAGCTGCTAAATTACAACCTCCAACACAAAGGTCACTTGTTGGACAAACCATTCCACAAGTTAGACCCAGAGGATTATCCGAGAGAATGGTCTTAGCTGCACCATAATAATTTTTATTTGATATCGATGTTATAAAAGACTTGACATCAATTTGTGTTGGACATGATTTAGTACAAGGAGCATCAGCACATTTAAGACATCTTGATGCTTCTTTTAGTGCTCCTCTTTCACTTAATGTTGTATGTTTAATATCATTAAAGTCATTCTTCAAACAGGGCCCACATTTCAGACTATTATTTCGCTTCCAGTGTAATTTATTTTTCTTTGTTGATACTGAAGGTACTAGGGCTGCATAGGAACGTACCTTTGGGTTGACTTTTAACAGATTCTAGAAATAAAAAATAAAGATGATATTGAACAAAGTATTTTTATCATTTTTAAACAGCCTTTTAGAAAGAGAAATATTTATTTTTTATTTTAATGAACATATTGATTAATTATATTTTAATAAATATAATATTATAAATGTTAACAAATATAAGCACTGGAATTTATTCAAATATTTTAAAATATTTTTATAAGAACTTGTAAATTTATCACATAAGCTACTGTCAAGGTCACTACTAGTAATTTAATCTGGTTCGAAAGAATTCAAGATAAATGTATGATTCAATTTATTTATTGAATAAATAATTTTAAAAATTAGTTTTAATTGGATTTACTAACCTCAATATCTGGTAAATCTTGACTAACTCTCTTATTCAACGCCATTCTTCTAATGTGAAATATGTTTTGTAATAATCTTATTGCATCTCACTGATATCAGGCATTCTCGTAACCTACTTAACGCCTTGTCTACACTCCTCTGCATACCAAGTAATCAAGAAAAAGCCATTGGGAATATGGAGGGGATTTAGCAATATGTGCAAACTTATACATAAATACTTTCTCTTATCAACAAGTAGTACCAACGTCATGTAATCATTCATTATCATCTACTGTTTTGTATAAGTTTATCAAATTCAGAAAATAAATCTAACAAAAGATTCATAATTTACTCAGAAAATATATGAAGTCATTCATTCAATTGAGCAACAAGAATGAAAGAAGAAAAAAACAGTTGGAAAAAATATGAATATATAAATTATCTATTGTAGAAATAAACAATGATAATAATTCTAAAAACATCAGAATAAATAATTTTTTTAAAAATATTCCTTTTGCTTATTTATCATTTAAAATAATTATCTCAAACCTTTGATGCAATTTTCTTTTTTTTTTTTTTTTTAATTAAAGAGCTTCAATAAGAACACCAATTCCTTGTCCACCACCAATGCAAGCTGATCCAATAGCAAATTTCCCTTTATTTCTCCGTCTAAAAGATAATAGTGAAAATAATTTTATAATTGGTCATGACTTTTAATTTTAAGCATCTAAAATGATGATAACCTTAATTCATGGATAAGATGAACAGTGATACGAGTACCAGAAGCTCCAAGAGGATGACCAACAGCAATAGCGCCACCATTGACATTGAGTTTCTCCAGGTCAAGGTTAAGATCTTTAACACAAGCCAATGTTTGAGCTCCGAAAGCTTCATTGATTTCCACCAATTCTAGATCATTTAATGTTTTGTTGGTGGATTTTAAAAGAGCTTTGATTGCCGGTGCTGGACCAATTCCCATTATACTTGGATCGACTCCGACTGTTGAATAAGCTACAAGTCGTGCTAATGGTTTTAAGTTGTTTTTTTTTACTGCTTCTTCACTGGCTAGAATCACTGCTCCAGCTCCATCACAAATTCCCTACAATTAATAAACATTATCAGTTCGAATCAAATTAGAATCTGATCATTTATTTTTTCAGATATGGAAAATAGAGAATATAATTAATATTTGAATTAATCCAATAAGTTAAGAATGAATTGAATATTTACTGATGAAGATCCAGCAGTAACAAGTCCATTTTTCTGGAATATCGTTGGCAACTTTTGCAAATCTTCCATCGTTGTTTGTGGTCTAGGATGTTCATCAACTTTAATTACCACCTCTTTCCTTTTAATATTAACAGTAACTGGTGCTATTTCTTCATTAAAATAACCAGCATCATTAGCAGCTTTCCAGCGTTGCTGACTATTAAATGCAAATGCATCAACTTCTTCTCTTTTAACTCCATACTTGGCTCCCAACTTCTCAGCTGTACCTCCCATTGGCAAATTACAATAACTATCAGCTAATCCTACCCACAAAGCATCCTCAAAGTCATACTTCATCCCTAAAACAGTTCCAAAACGAACATTCCTTACAAGGAAAGGCACTTGACTCATATTTTCAGCTCCACCTGCAAGAACTATTTGTGATTCTCCCACTGCGATGCTCTGAAAATTAAAACAAAATCATTTAAAAACTCTTTATCGGTGAAGTGAATGTTTCAGTTGATTACAATAAATAATAAATTATAGTCAATAATACAAATGTTTATTGATAAACAAAAGTTTGCTATTTTAAGATCTAATTAATAGTAATATACCTGTGCGCCATTAACAATTGATTGGAATCCTGATCCACATAATCGATTGACTGTTAATGCAGGCTTTTCTAATGGAATTCCAGCTTTTAAAAGAACATGTCTTGATAAAAGTGCCCCATCAGATGCTGTCAACTATAATAAAAACGATAAAATTATCAAATCAAAGAATATTTTTAATTAATTAATTATTATAAACATTTTTTATTAACAAAAAGGCAATTTTACTTACTGGCATAACATTACCAAAGATAACATGATCTATTTGTTCTGGTTTAATACCTGATGATTGTATAGCACTTGTTGCTGCTACAACTGATAAATCTGTTGCTGTTTTATTCAAAAACATTCCACCCATTTTACCAAAAGGTGTTCGTTTTGCCGCCACGAAATAAATTCCTACATAAACAAATGATTATACTTTGATGTTAAAATTAACCTAAAAAAGAATTAATTAGATATTCAATACCTTTAGTAATCACAGACATGTTTTTTTTTTTAAATTATTTTAACTTATTGGTGATTTAATAATAAAAATGATGACTTTTGATCGTGATACACTAATACGAAGGTTTTACAGCTGATTATTTTGATCTTCACTAGACGTTCTACATTTAAAACTCGTCTTTCCCCACTCCAATGTCATCACATAAGGACTTTGAACTTTGCACTGACAATATGTATATATATATAAATGCTAATTCATGCCCGATAAATTGATTCTCATGCATTGGAATTAATTTATAAACAATTTATATCATTTATTAAAACCAAAACTTTTAATTATATTTATGACGATATTTTTTGGTAAATAAATATTTGACATAACCAAAATTGAATTTTTATTTTTATTTATTTAATTATTGGAATAAAATAAATTCTTAAATGAGCTAATAAATGATCTATTAACAGATTTTTTTTTATTAATTAATATTTATAATATACTATATCAATAGTTTAAAAACTATTGAAATATTAATATTAAATTTCACAAATTTACTGTTAACTATAAAAAAATATGTTCAATGAAGTAAAAAATCCCTACATATTATTAATTATTTAAACTTATTTTATTTATTATTTCTCTCATTTATATCAAAATATATTTAAATGATAAAAGAATAAAATTTAAGTTCTTTAAGAGCAAGAAATGTAGAGATTTTTTTTTCTTTGTTTTCTCTTTTTTATATTCTTTCGAATAATCTAATGAATTAATACTTTTAAAAACAAAAAAAAAAAAAAAGAAAATCATTCAAAATTTAACAAAACTATTTTTTAAATTTCCATTCTTTTTCATTGAATGTAACTAATAATCTATCTAATGGTTTGAAAATATTTTAATTACTTATATTTTTATTTATTTATATTCATCACGATCTTCTGTATAAATAAAATGTGCTTCACTAATTCCAGCATGCCGAGCACAATCTATTCCTTCGAGAAAATTCGTAAACATCTCTTCAGCATATTCATCATTGCTAAAGGTTACTTTAAGTTGCCGTTTACGAGGTGGATTGACAGCTTCATCTACTGCAGTCCATAAGAACTCATTTTTCTTATGCTAAAACAAAAAAAAAAACAAACATCAGTAATAACTTTAAAATGATGATTAAAATTTTTAGAGTATTTTAAATACTCCACTGAATTTTAATAGATATAATTATCTTTTCTAGGTTATGTATTTAATAATAATAATAATAATAATAATAATAATAATAATAATAATCTAATAAGATAGATCATACCTGACATAATGATTCTGTCGTGATGAAACAATGACTTATCACTTCACCACTATCAGTAACAAACATAATTCTTGCTCCAAACAAATCATGATCATAAACTATCCTAGCTTGACCATTTTTATCAAAGACCCATGAATCTCCTTCTAGATGAAATAATGCTCCTGGTCTGTCAAACATAAAACTACTTTCATCTTCTTCTATTTCATCAGCACCATTGTCATCATATGATGGATCATTAGTCAAAGAAGCTGATTCATAGTTTGACCAATCTTGAGTCTCGTTGTTAGTTTCAGTCTTTTTCTTTAAATAAAGTTTTGCATTTTCTACTGCAGTTTTAAATTCATTCGCTATTGTTGGATTCTTAAATTTCACAGCTAGCTTTTCAGCAACATGCTCATTGTCAACGTAATTCATTCCAGCCCACATCCAGCTGCGATCTGATGTTGTTAATGTTTGCATATCAAGATCTGCAGTTATTAAGAAATTGCATACGATTTTATGGACCTAAAAAACGAACATTTTATTAATCAGTTATGCTATAAAGGATATAAAAAACAGTATCAGATAAAAGTTAAAGAATTTTTGATTTGTGTTAATAAATTGAGCTCCATTAATTAAATAGGCTAAAAAAAAACAAATCACAAATTACATAGAACAATTTAAATATTCTAAAAATTACCTGTTCTCTACGTAAAAGAAGTCGATAAGTTCCTTGGCCAGCATGAAATAGGACCTTCATTTCTCCAACTCCACGTTCTTTCCATTCCTTAGTCTCATCTTCATACCGGTAAAGTTTAGCTCTATGACAGAATATTTTTTCTTCATCCTCTTCTCCAGTTTTTACTTCAATTGCATCAGGAAGGGGAATAATTGGTTCATAATGAGGATCATATTCCTCTTCATCATCACCACCATCACCTTTTTCCTCTGTTTCTTCTTCCTCTGTTGTTGGTTTTACTTCATTCTGTTTCTTATCAGGTGTATTCTTAACTGGAGGTTTAGCAGAACCAAATACCGATTGTCCAGCACCAGCAAATACAAAATTTGGATCTGTTTTAAACTCTACTGGTTCACCAGCTTTTGCTGCTAGACTTGAAAATGTTGCAATATTATCAGTGTTTAAAAATCCTTCATTTTTAAATGATGAAGCGGTACTACTTGTTGACATTGATCCTCCAAAGATTGATGGTTTTGATGCTTCAGTTGTTTTTGGAGTATTACCAAACCAAGACATAGCTGATCCAGCAGCATTTTTAGTAAAAGCATCACTTTTACCAAAATCCACAGTTGTTGAAGGGCTACAAATTGTTAAGTTTCCAATATTAGAACCACCAAAAATGAAATTTTTATCAGCACTGGTGGATGTGGTTGTTGGTGTTGAAAAACTAAAACTATTGGATGTTGGCTGACCACCGAAAATCGTTGATCCAAAGGAGAAAGGTTTGGTAGCTGCTTGACCAAAGATATTTTCAGAGGTTGATGTACTAGCAGAAGCAGCAGTGGTAATAACAGTGGTGGCAGGAGTAGCAGTAGTGGTTTTAAAGAGTGTTGAAAAGTCTGAAGATGTATTTGAAGATGCTATGGTAGTTGATAATGAAGAAGTATTCAACTTAGGAGGTGCTAATTTAATACTGGCTGATGGTGTGATGGTGGTCTTAGATTCTTTAGGAGTATCAAAAAGCGGTACTTCTGGCTCTCGACATCCTAGACAACCCGGGCAATCTTTTTTCTGTTTATAAGAAAAGAAATTTTCAGGTAATTTTAGTCTTAAAGCTTCAGCTTTTTCTTCAGGACTCACTGTGAGTTCATAGATCACTTGAAGTTCTTCAGGTGATTCTGATTTATCAAACTTCACTGGCACATCAACATCAATATTAGCTATTGCATTGTCAACAGCACTCTTAAACTCTTCAGCAATCTCTGAAGTCTTAAACCTACAAGCAAGTTGGATATATTCTATTTCACCATCGCTGTAATCAGCAGCATGCCAAACCCAAGATTTATCATCTTTTGGAGATATCTCAAGTTCTTTAGTCACAAAATGGTTCAGACAAAGCTTCAAAGTTTGTTCTCGACGCATTACTAATCTTAATTTACAAGTTTCCTGATGTTTAAGGAGCTTTATATCACCAAGACCACGTTCTTTCCATTCCTTTGTATTAGGATCATATCTAAAGAGTTTAGCACGATGTTGGTAGAGAACTGTTTCATCTTCTTCACCAGTTTTAACCTCGATTTTATCAGGAAGTGGAATTACTGGAGGAAAGTAAACATCTTCACTCTCTGCTACTTCATCTTCACTAACTTCACTGACAGCCGTAGTATCTAGTGCTTTTGGTGGCGATTTAGATGGCCATTGGTAGCCAAAGGTCATCCTTGGTGAACCAGGATTGCCAAAATTAAATGTACTTGGAGGATTATCTATTTTTTGGGCATTTCCAAATACAAATTCTTTTGATTGTTTGGATTGATCGACTTTTTCAGCTTCTATAGTAGATTCTGGTTGCTTTGTTGATGGTTTAAATATAAGTCCGGTATTTGTTTGATCTGAACCAAATGAAAAAAGACTTGAAGATGGTGCAGTTGTTGAGAAAGGTTTTGTTTGGACTTTGTTTGCATCTGTTGATGATGGTTGGGATACTGCTGGGGGTTTTGAAGTTCCGAAGACAAATGTTGATGTCGGTGCTGAATCTGGAATCAATATATATTTATTAAAATTATTGAAATTTATTGATATTGTTTTTTTTTTGTCGTTTTTAAACCAAGAAAAAATATTCAAAAAATCTTACCTTGAGAAGTAGAGTTCTTAGGTATTCCAAAGGTAAATGTTGAGGTGCCAAAGCTATTACTCTTAGCTTTACTCAAATCACTAGCTGGTTTAAATAACTGTCCAACTGAAGGTTGATCAGTAGTACTTGGAGTTGTTGCTGAAGGTGCTGAACAAGCAACACAATTTGTCACTCCAGCATTATTTCTAGTATAACAGCTTCCACATTCCCAGGAACCTGGAGCAGGTTTAAACATCTCCGATAAAGGTTTAGCAACAGTTGTTGATGATGTAGCGGTTGTTGATACTACAGAAGGAGCTGAACAAGCTACACAATTTGTCACTCCAGCATTATTTCTAGTATAACAACTTCCACATTCCCAGGAACCAGGAGCAGGTTTAAATATCTCGTATAAAGGTTTAGTAGTAACTGTTGATGCTACTTGATGATTTCCTGTTGCTACAGACACAGTTTTATGCTTTTTAGTAATCTTTTCTAAAGGTATTTTATTATCTACCATTAATTTCTGTAGCGATGTGGTTTTTTCAAGAAAATCAGCCGCAATAGCAACATTAGCAAATGATGCAGCATAATTTTCTGTTTTTCCAGAAGCTGTTGATTCTGTCCAAATCCAGCAAATAACATTTGGTGTTTTATTTCCTGCTTTAAAAATATTATTTTTCGGTAAAACACAATTTAGTAATGGTTTAGAAGCATCTTTTTGTTGAAATTTTAATCGAAGTTGTCCAGTTTTAGTATCTAGAATTAACATTAGTGATCCAATGCCACGATTTTTCCATTGAGAAGCCTCTATTGATGATATAAGACTTGTCGTGGTTTCGAAGAGCACAGCTTCATCATTATCACCAATAACACCCCCAATTGTTTCTGTATCAGACGGACTTGACGATGATAATGAGTATGGACGTCTAAGTGGCTGTTTAGCTGATGATGGGTCAACAGAATTCACTGATGCTGTTGTAGTAATTGTTGGATCAATTGTTGATGATTTTCCATCAGCTATGGTTTTACCTGTAATGTAATATTACGATTATTCTCTTTAATCATTTAATCTAGGTTTTTCAGCATTAATGAAAATGTTAGGAAATATTTTTGATTATCTTATAAACTGTAAGGAATATAGAAAAAAGTTTCTTTATTAAAGATCTTTTGATTTTGTACAAAAAAAAAAATTCTTAGATTTTATCTTAGATCTCTAATAGTTCAGTTCTAAAATGGCGATAAAAATAAAAATAATCCATTTTTATATCAATTAAAATTTTTATTATTTACCAATTGCATTAAACGGTGTCGAAGCTCCAACAGGTTCAACTGTTTTATTGAAACTAAATGAAGCAAATGGAGATGATGTATTTGATTCCTCAGCTTTCTTTGGCACCGAATCAGTTGATGGTGGTGTTTGAACCACTGGTTTTGATGAAAACGAAAATCCACCCATTTTGAAAGATCCTTTAGGTTCAAGTTTTTCGGTTTCTTGTGAAGTTTTTTCAATTTTTTTAGATTCAGTAACATCTTTTATGATTGTTGGCACTAATTTTTTCGCCTTATCAAAATTTTCTTTGAATGATTGAGCTTCTTCAACAAGTTTAAATTTAATACAAAGTTTTTCTAATTTTATTTCCTCATCAGCGTAATCATTAGCAGCCCATATCCAAGCTTTATCATTATTTGACATAGCTGAGAGTTCCATATCTGGTGTTAAATTATGGTTGGCACATATTTTTAATACTTGATCACGTCTCATTAGTAATCTAACTTTTCCTTCATTATTTTTAAGTAATTTAACATTACCAACACCTCTTTCTTTCCATTCTTTATCGACAAACCTAAAAAGCTTAGCTCGAGCACAAAATAACTCTTCTTCATCTTCTTCTCCTGTAGTGACTTTGACCTCTGCTGGAAGAGGAATCACTGGCATGAAGTCAGGAATTGGATCGTGTTCAATTTCAGCATCAATAGAGCTATTGTGTGATGTGTTAGATACAACACTAGCATTTTTATCTACAACAGTTGGTGATTTGGAAGCTACTGTGTTGGTTACTGGATTAAAAATAGATGGAATGTTAACAGTAGTTGGAACTGTAGCTTGGGAAGGCATTAAAATCTGATAATTATGTGGAGCACTAGTAGTGACAGTTGGTTGAATATTAGTAGCTGGAATTCCTGCTCCTCCTGCTGAGCTTACATTACGATGATGCGGTGGAATCACAACACTTAGAACCGGTTGAACACTTGGTGCACTTGTTGGTAGAGTGTCAGAACTTGTGATCACTACATTCACTGGTGGAGCTTTATTGACAAGAGTATTTTTGATGGTTGTTGTTGTTGCTGGTGGTTGAACAGTTGTTGGTATCATTCCGGTTACTGGTGTTGTTGGCATGCTGACCACTGGAATTGTTGGTGGTACTAATGGCACTGTTGTTCCAATGTCTAGAAAATTTGTAAAAATTATTGTAAAATAAATCATTTTATTTTTTATTTAACAATAAAAAATATTTTAATGATTATAAACTCAAATAAAACGTATACTTACTTCGACTAAGATCTAAATTTTGTGATGAAATATTAGCTTGCATTTGTGGTTGTTGTTTTGGCGAAACCAAATCCGAAAATACTGGCATCGACCTAGAGTTAAATAAATTTGAAGTAATCATTCCTTGTTGAAGCATTTCTTGCATTCTAGGAACTCCAAGTGCTTGTTCATTAGCTTTAGGATAAAACGGTGGTAATTGATAAACACTTGGATAAAATGATTGCAAAGATTGTTGAGTATAATCAGTATAAGGTAATCCTTGATAATAAGCACCATGTTGTGGTGGTGTTGGATAGACTAGTGACGAATATGATGGTCTTGGTGGGAAAATTCCACCAGGAATATGTGGAGTTGGTATAGTAGGTGCTGCTGGAGTCACTGGTGTGACATTATAATCTTCTTCATATATATAAGTCTCATCATCAAGATTATTCCTATTAGGAGAAGCAGCTTTTCGTTTCGATGCAAACTCTTGTCGAAATTCTGCAAAATCTTTCTTCCATTCCTCTTTGAATTTCATAAAATTTTGAACTATTGAGTCATTCATAGTCTTAAAATTGTTAACCAGATCCAATACAGTATGATTCATGTTATGAATATCATAAATCACCTGTCTAATTTGAGCATCTATTCTCTCAGGACTTGGTCTAGCTTCTTGAACTCCCACTTGACTGAGTCTTGTTGAATTCATTTCACTACTAAGTCGACGTGGAGTCACTCTATTCTTCTTTAATGGCGTTACAGTATTTATTGTACTTACTGAATGATTCATCAGTCCTGAAACATCATGATTTTCATCAATTTCATTTTCATTACTGATTTTAAATATCAAATCCTCAACATTAGCAATTTTCGTATTAATTTCAGCATTCAACGGATGTCCAGGATTTGTTGAAGGACATCGTAATCTATCCAAAGTCAAGTAATAACAATTTTTAGCTTTGATTAGCATAATAGAGTACTGATCTTTAATTCCAGCAGGCATAGTATCATCAGCATAAGGTCGAATAAGTTCTTCCGCAAGTAATTCATACACTTCACCTTGATAAAATGAAGCTTCTGGACTTTTAAGTTCTTGCAATAATACTAGAGCATGCTCATAATTCTTTTCTCCAATATGTTTTTCAGCAATAACTAATTGTCCTTCTTCCAATGCTTTTCGAAGTTCAGCATGATTAGGTTCTTTTTCAGTATAATTAAAAATACTATCAGGCATCATGCGTACTAGATGTTTCTTCAATAGATTTTTAATCAAAGGAATTGCCATTGACCAATAAAGTTCAGCACGGTCAATTATAAAACGTAAATGCGGATGATTTTCGGATTCTTCCTGTAAACATTTACTTCTGTATGTAAACATTTTACCCAAATGTATTAAAATATTATAGTGAAGACCATTAGTTCTGATACAACGAATTATTTCTAAACCTCTCTGTATCTCCATACGAAGTTCAGTCATATCTCCAATTAATTCATGTCTTTTATTATGAATTTTATAAGCTGCAGACCACCATTTAGCTTGGACAGTAGAGCACAGAGAATCAGTCAAGTCTGCTGGAAGAATTTGCATTCTATCTGGATTTAAAAGTCCACCTTTCACTTGATCATTAGTATCTTTTAATGAGCACAGAATAGTCGAATTTAAAAACACATCCAAGTCAAGAATACTAAGGCTTTCAGCAGAAGCAACGGTGAGATTGTGAACTGAATATTGGAGTCCAGGGAATACAGTAGTGTATTCATTAGGACAAGGTTCTTTGTCGGTTTCTTTTTTCATATTTTTATTTAATACTCCAAGCCAAACTAGATGATGAAGTGAATCAGGATAAATTTGTTTTGCTACTTTATCAAACTCTTCAAGTTCTGTTGGTGACAGTAGTCTTAATGGTGGATTCACAGCAGTATTATTAACAAAATACGAAGTCTTGATAATTTTTTCGCTATATCTACCAGCAAAGATCTTTCTAAAGGTCTTTTCTTGCCAAGAATCAGTCATACATTCACTGATTTTATCCATCAACCGAAGAGAACGATTTCTACAATACTCTGTGAGTACATGGCCAGCTTGACTGCATCTGTAAGAACCTTCTTTATGCCACAAAGATGCTTGACCTTTCATTGTAAATCCCCAAGATGCTTCTGGATCAATGACAGTTGAATGAATAGCTGTTAAGAATAATGGACAACATAATCTAACTGTTTCCCTCCAAGTAGTGATTTCTTTTTTAGCTAATCTAAGCCATAAACAACCAAGATGGTAATTAAATTGCCCCCACATATGATTAAACATCTGCATTGCTAAATTTGTATCTTGAGCATCATCTATTTTACTTTTAGCTTCAAATAAGACTTGATCGAAATTTAATAGAATCTGCATTGCTTCCGGGACATTTTTAGCTTTTCCTCCGTACTCTGATAATGAAAGTGCAGCATATCTTTCACTAGCTGTTACCAGAAATACCCAGAATGACCATTTCAGGTTCTTACATTCCTTCATTTTTGTTAGTAAATCATAAACACACTCATACCAAGTTAAACTTTGATGATGAGTATAAGTACATTCTACTTCAACTGCATGTTTGTATGCATCTTCTATTCGTCGTTTACTAATATAATATTTTATTAATTTAACACGAAGATTGACATCTGTTGGTCTGACTGATATTTCAGAGTTTATTAAACCCTCGAGATCATTATCACCGGATCCATTGTTGGTTATCATTTTTTCTTTCAATTTGAAGACAACTGGATGATCTGGATACTTTTCTACTACAAATAACGTATTTTTAGTCAATTTAAATTAATTTTTAAATGTTAAATAAATAAAAACAAAGTGATTTAATTTAAAAAATATTTTAATTATGATTTGTAATTATTAATTATCCTCTAACATCTGAGTAATAAAGTTAATAAAAATCCTAAAGTTATTAATAAATAAATTTTAAATGTCAGAAAGAAATGCCAGAAAGGAAAGAAAAGTATTTCAGACCTTGTTAAATCATGATTATTACTTAGTTTTAATTTTTATTTATATAAAAAAATGTAAATTCAGATGAAAGAAATCATTTTTTTTTCAAGTTACTTGTTTTATTTCAAAGTTAAGTGTTTTGAATTTAATGTTTAAATGTAATAATTAAAATATTATAAATTGTCCATTTTTATTATTACTTTTCTATACTTAACCTTTATTCTTTTTTATAATTTCTTTCCAACTAAATGAATTTAATTAAAAATTGTTTAAAAATTAAAGTTTTTTTTTTAAACTCATTACTTTTTTCTTTCATAACCAATAATTAATAATATTTTGTTTAATATAATACTAAATCTTGAAATTATTCTTTAATAGAATAATACTTTTTGATAAATAATTATAAGAAAACTATTAATTAATTGCTGAATTAAATTAAAAAATGTTTTTAATATTATTTATAAACTATTATTGGTATTTTTAAATAAATATAATATGATATCTTACCAGCTCTTTCCACCCAGTACTGAATTTTTGAAGAATCAGCACTGATACTTTTATCCACAAGCAGTTCGCAAACTTTGAGAATCAAATCGTCTTGACGACCATCAAGTTGTAGAGATTGTCTATATTCCTCCAACGCTAACTCCTTTTGTCCAAGTGCTTCATATGATTGTCCTAGTACTTTATGAGCTGGAGCAGAATCCTCCTTGACCTTTAAATACTCAGAAACATATTTTCTTGCCAATTCATACTGCTCTACTTGGAAATACAATTTGGCAATGCTATAACATCTGAGACTTCGCTGAAAGATAAGAAATTATTAATTAATGTGTTGTCATTAAAGGTGAATTGTGTTGACAATTTGTTGTTAAATATCGTAAGCTAGGTTATTTAGGACATTAGATTGACCTTGGAATGCTATTAGGATAGCATTGGGTAAATCTGATAGCGGGAAATGACTTTTGATGGAAAAATTAAAAAGAAAATCATATGATTTATGGATAATGATTAATTTTAAAGATTGAAAATAATAAATGAAAGCTAAATAATTAAACACCGGTATACAATTGTTTATTTATTTATGAAAAATAATGAAAAAGGGCGTCATACTATTCATAACCTTACCTCTCGTTCATCACGAATTTTGCGAAATACTTCATCCCGATGACGATCTACTGAAACCTTAGATTGAAACATTTTCATAAGTTAGAAATAAAATTTCATTGATATTAATTGTGTACAACTATTTTTATTGTATTTGGCAATAATTCTATAAGATTTTCACACTTTTGAATATAAGTAATTCACTTCAACGGCTTTAACGCACACACGAACTCGTTTACACCAAATGACTGATTTTTCAAATGGCGGTTTTTCTCAAGAAGAAGCGTCGCAATATGATTATTATTAAATCCAGTAGGTGTCACCACCATAATATTCTTTCCTTTCATTTTTAAATTATATTTTTATTGTTGCGAATAATTTGCAAGCAAACAAATAATATTGGCATTTCATTTACTTTCTATTAATTAAAATTTGAAATATAAAAATATTCATTAAAACATTTTCTAAAAATTAAAATTTGCCGGACATAATAACAGCGCAGTCTTTAGGATAATTATCGAAATAAAATAGTTATTAGCGCGTCTGACTAACGGATTTTAAAAATGTACCACTTAAATTTTTAATATTTTAAAGAAACATCAACTAAACGTATAATTATTGTCATTATTTTATTCTTTTCGTCAATTCTCAACTGTGTAATTTATATCTAACTGCTTAAGAAAAAACTTATTATTTATTTATTATAAATCAAAAAAATCTTACATCAAAGATCGTCAAAGATAATAACCTATAATTTTAGTCTCTATTAATTAAATGAAATTATACGTCCAGGTCAACATCACAATAGATCATGAGTCAGTTATTAAATATTTTAAAGAATTAAAGATTCATAATCTTCTTAGACTACACATGAAGAAGTGCATAATTAATCAATCCTCTTTATGATTAAAAGGATCAATTTAAATGGAAATATTCTACCATCAGAGCACCTTATCTCTGTAAATCTCTACATGCCAATAGTAATAATGAAAATTCGTACAAGAGTAGAATCAACTCCAGAAGTTACATTTCACTATTTTCTAGATTTTGGTAAATTAATTTGTTTGCTACCATCATGCTCAGAATCGACATTTATTTGGAAGTTATTAAATGGAATTCGATCAATTATTTCGATCATAAATCTCGGTGGAATTTTATTATTTTTTCTCGCAACTGCTTATAAAATGTCTCATGAAAGAATCTTGATCACTGAGATTCTAGGATTTATTATGATTTATTTAGAGACATTTTCAAACATAATATTATGGAGAGTCAAAATGACAGCATTTTATGTGAGTATATTAATCAAATTTCCAATATATATTTAACAATAAATAATTATTGAAATTTTTTTAGAAATTCCTGCAAGAGTTTGATGATTTTATTAAAACTTCCAAAAGAAACGAACGAATAGTAATAAATAAATATTTTGATCGATATAAATATTTTTATATATTTATAGCAATATTTGCAACATTAAGTTTTCTACTCCGTGTAATAATTGCACCAATTCAAGGACGACAAAAACTTCCTTTTGCAATTTATTATCCATTCACAATAAAATCACATTCTGGATTACATTATCTGATTTATTTATCACAATCAATAGCATCATTCCAATGCTCCGCTCAAATAATATTTCCAATCACAATTGCTATGATTATGTTACATGCGTCAATGAAATTAGAACTACTTGCTGATGAAATTGAACATGTAAAACGTTACAATCAGTTAATAATATGTATACAGCATCATCAAGAATACATTAAGTATGTTGAAAGGAAGAATTATTTTATGATTTAATGTTTTAAGGTTTTATCTGAGTGATAGAATTTTTGATTTATTGTTTACTTTTCTGAAGACTTGTAGAACGAATAAACTGTGTATTTGGTGGTCATATTATGAAATCTTACATTATTCTTGGACTATCGATTATTTTTGGAAGTATAAAATTTATTTATGTAAGTAATTAAATTTATAAATTGAAAATTAGTCAAAGAGAAAATATTAAATTTCTGTATTTCCATTAAACTTTGATCAAGAAACCAGATTTGTTCACTATTGGAAGATCTTTTCTAACAATCACCAGTTGTTTGATTGGAACCTACATATACAATGGACCAGCGGACGATCTGTACGAAATGGTAAGAAAAAATATGCATTGAAAGAAATTGAAAAAATACTGAATTTTTAAATTCATTTTCAGAGTCAAACCATAGGAAATTCATTATATGATATTAGGTGGAGTAACGATCTGATAAAAATGCAAAATTCTGTTATGATTGTTATTCAGCGAATACAAAAGCCTTTAGCTATCTCTCCTCTGAAGGGATTAATGCCATCTCTGAATCGAAAAATTTACGCATCGGTAAGTCTCATAAATTGATTCGTTTATCAAATAAATATATTGATTAAAAATATTTTTATTATAGTTTTTATCGTATTTGATATCATACGTAATGACATTACGAGCGATCGTAAATACTCAAGAATAATAACTGAATTATTAATATAACATTCACCTGTCTATATATGTTTTAACATTACCAATGATTAATTAGATAATTACACTGGTATTTTGACTGACAACCTTTAGTTATTTATATAAGTGATTATTTGTATGGACATAAGTTTATTCTAATTTTTTAATAATGATAGAGGACCATAAAAACGAATTTTTTTCTTTCTTATTAAAATGTGTTATTAGTACTTTTTTTTGGTTATTAAATGAGGTCACTGGGTCCAATATTTATTTGTTGTAGTCAATATAGAATATTAATAATTATTGAAATAATTATTGAATTTAAGGGCAATAATAATAGGAATAATTATGTAGTTTATAATTATTCAGATAATTTATTCAAAAAAACTACTTGCTCTCGGGAATAATATTAATTATCGATAGTTTTGAATATTTCCGTATGGGTTAAGGTCACAAATATTCAGATTTATATTAATAGCTAAAATTTTTATGAAAGGTTTTTATACTCAAAGTGCTAATAATGCTTATACAATATTGAAAATAATAAAAACGACGTATTATTATGATTTTCTCCCAAAACCAGATGAGGTTAGTGAGTTAAATGTCTTTTAATTATCATTCATGTAGAATATTGATCACAATTAAAATATTTAGAAAATTTAACGATAATTATAATGGAAATAGTTTCGTAGTTAATAATTATTGAAAGAATATTTATTAAATAAGACTTGTTATTGAGAATCCCATAAATTATAAACCTTTTAAAATGTTCCCCATAGTTTGAATTGATAAATATACGTATTCATCAATTGAGTCTTGAAATTGAAAGTGATTATAATATAAGTCATTACTATTGGAGTTGAATCAACTAAAATCAGACATAAAAGTTTGCAAATATGAAATTCTGGCCAGAAATACTATTCAATTACCTTATTAAATTTGGTAAAATATTGTGCCTTTTACCATTGGATCCTGGATCTACACATAAACTTAAAGTGCTGAACGAAATTGGATGTTTTATTGTATCTATCAATATCATTGGAGTTCAATTATCTTTGCTCTCAACTATTTACATCAATTTTAATAACAAGATATTAGTAACAACACTTTTAGCTCTCAATATGGTTTTGTTGGAATTACTTTTAAATATAATACTTTGGCGATTTAAGAGGGTGGAATTCCAAGTAAGTTATATTAATTGACAATTTAATAATAACTGGATTTTATATAAACCATTTTTCTTGTAGAAACTTTTGCAAGAATTAAAAATTTTTTTATCAACATCAAAAGAACATGAACGAATAATCATTAATCAATATTTCAAACGTTATTACTATTTCTACACATTTTTTGTCCTTTTTTCTTTTGGTACAACTATTACACGAGTAATATTTGCACCAATGCGCCAATCTCCAAAAATTCCATTCGCAACTTATTATCCATTTGCAATCGAACAATCTTCTGTCACATACTACATAGTTTATTTATCACAATCCGTAACATCATTTTATTGCGGATGTCAGGTATCATTTATCATAACTGCTGCTGCGATTCTCACACATGCAGCAATAAAATTAAAAATTCTCGTTCATGATTTAAAAAAAATCGACAACTATGGTCAGCTAAAAATATGGATATATCAACATTTGGAATGTATTCGGTAGGTGTTACTTATTATATATTATATTTAATTTAATTATTTTTACTTTTGTCTAATCATTAATTTATGTTTGGAGGTTTGTAGATCATATAAATCTAGTATTGGGATATGTCATAATAAAATCTTATATAGTTGTGGGAATGGCAATTATTTTTGGCAGCATAAAATTCATTTACGTAAGTAATCAAACTTTTTCATATCAAATTATATGTAATTTATTATTGTCTTAATATTGAAGAAAAAACTCATTTTTTTTAAATTTTTTATTGTTTTCAACTTTCAAGACTCCAAATATTTTCTCTGTTACGAGAAGTTTCCTATTAATTATAAGTTGTTTAATGGGTACCTATATATACAACGCACCAGCTGATGATATATATGAAATGGTAATTGATAATCATAAATCATTAATTAAAAAAAGTTCGTTTTATTGTTAAATTTATTATTTGTAGAATCAAGAAATAGGATTGACGTTGTATGATATGAAATGGAACGAAGAATTAATGGAAATGAAGAAAGCAGTCATTATTATTATGACTCGACTTCAGAAACCAATCTTTATTTCTCCACTCAAAGGGCTTATGCCAGCTTTGAATCGAAAAATTTATTCCAATGTAAGTTGAATTTTTTATTCCATTGCATTTAACAAGTTTGTATAATAATCAAATTTTTTTCAGTTCTTGTCATATCTGATATCATACATCATGACACTGCGTGCAATTGTGAACACTCAGTAATAATATCTATTATTTCCAAAGTTCCTAAGAAAAAATCGTAATTGAATTTATTCATTATTATTATTAAGCATATATTGAATAAGGCATGTATGATCTCCTCAATTTAGTTACATTTTTACTTTATTATTGCTATAAAAAATTTAATGAATTAGTTGTTAAATTATTAAACTAATGTCTCTTAATATTAGATAATCATTTTTTTTTTATTTCTTTTTGTCTAAGATTATTACTTAAAATTAATGGTTTATTCAATTTTTATAAGCCCGATACTTTGTTTTTACGAAAAATGGTCTATTGTATATTAACTCAAATGATTGAGGAAATTTTTTTGGTGATCTTGTATTATTAAGGATTTATTAGGTTCTCAATTATTATCAATCATGAAGAGATCTTATATAGGGCCATAAAGTAATTTTTTACACGAAAAACAATCAGTTAACATTTGTTTGTCTCGATATTCTTTTATTTAAAACACCTTTGTCAGGTCAAACTTCATAATAATGAAATTCAATTCCGAAAAATTCGTACGTTATCTAGAAAATTATGGAAAAGTTATATGTATTTTACCACTAAATTCAACTGCAAACAAGATTTTATTAATCCTTAATCGAATTGGATTTATCTTTACGATCATGAATTCAGTTGGACTTATATTGAGTTTTCTTTACGCATCATATATCAATTCTTCGAAACTTATCTTAATGACCGAGTTTTTAGGACTGGCTACACTGTACTCTGAAGGGACATTCAATATTATTATTTGGAGATTAAAAAAATCAACACTTCAGGTATGCTATTAATTCGATGTAAACAATAAATTCAAAGAATAATAATTTTTGTTTTATTTTAGAAATTACTCGAAGAATTATATATCTTTCTTCAATGTACAGAAATTGAGAAGAATACAATCATCCATAAACGAGCTTCTCATTATAAATATTTTTATATGTTTCAAATTTTTTTTGCTTGTCTTATAATTATGATTCGATTAATAGTTTTAATACAGTCTCACTTAACAAAACTACCTTTTTCTATTCGTTATCCATTTTTTATTTCACCATTTAGTTTAATGTACTACATTATTCTTTTATCACAACTTGTCGCTTTTACTCAATCAATATCTCAGATTATTTTTCCACTATTAGTGGCGATGATGTTTTCACATGTGACGATGAAATTAGAAATACTTGCATATAATCTACAGAAAGTCACAGATCGTCATCAGCTTATTAAATGCATTAGAGAACATCAGAGTTGCATCGAGTAAAAATCAAAATTAATTAAGGCTAAGCTTTATTTCAAATTTCTGCCCTATTAGCGATATCGGAAAGCACCTGAAAAATGATATAACGAAATACATGCTAATTACTGCATTTTATTATGTAAAATAATTTTATTTATAATATTGAAGGTGGCAAGGAGGTTAGCAGATAACTTTTTCAATGGGATTTTCTAGGGGGAAACCGAAGTAAAGCCCAGCCTTAAGTAAACAAAAATAGTTGTAGTAAGACAATTCTATATTAAATTGAAATTTTTATTGTTTTTATTTTATGTAAATATGGATGCTTGAAGATCCGTAGACAATCTCAATCGTGTTTTTGGAAGCATGATTATGAAAGCGTACATGCTTACGGGATTGACAATTACTCTGCAAAGTATTACTTTCATTTATGTGAGTATTTACTATTGTCGAACATACATGTTAGGAAGATGAAATTGAATTTTTTTTTCCCTGTGATATACTTATAGGAGGTTCATATTTTTACAATTTTCCGGGCAGGGTTTATTGTGATAAGCTGTTTGCTTGGAACTTACATCTATACTGGAGTAGCAGACGACTTGTATATGATGGTAAGAGTTTTAAAAAATTACTCCAATATGTATTTTACACTAACTGCGAGTCTTTGATGATATGTTGGATTTCCAGAGTCAATCTATAGCAGTTACTTTGTACAATTTGGAGTGGAATGACGAACTAATGAAGATGCGAAGAACTCTGCTAATTATGATATCTCGAGCTCAAAAACCTTTAGTCATTTCTCCCCTTGATGGATTGATGCCAGCTTTGACTCGAAAAATTTATGCATCTGTAAGTTGCACACAATATGACGTTAATTGTTTAAGTTTCTAATTCTGAAATAATTTGAGGGTTCTTTTCTTTCCAGTTTCTATCATACCTTGTCTCATATATAATGACATTGCGAGCTATTGTCAGCTCTCATTGATATAAATCATATGTCAGCTCTGTTCTACATCGCACTCATGTTCGAACGTCCTCTAGGAGATATGATATCATATGACATTTGCATGAAAAAATGTAATTACCGCAATTTTAATATTATGAAAGGTTTTTATACTCAAAGTGCTAATAATGCTTATACAATATTGAAAATAATAAAAACGACGTATTATTATGATTTTCTCCCAAAACCAGATGAGGTTAGTGAGTTAAATGTCTTTTAATTATCATTCATGTAAAATATTGATCACAATTAAAATATTTAGAAAATTTAACGATAATTATAATGGAAATAGTTTCGTAGTTAATAATTATTGAAAGAATATTTATTAAATAAGACTTGTTATTGAGAATCCCATAAATTATAAACCTTTTAAAATGTTCCCCATAGTTTGAATTGATAAATATACGTATTCATCAATTGAGTCTTGAAATTGAAAGTGATTATAATATGAGTCATTACTATTGGAGTTGAATCAACTAAAATCAGACATAAAAGTTTGCAAATATGAAATTCTGGCCAGAAATACTATTCAATTACTTTATTAAATATCGTAAAATATTAAAAAAAAAAATAACTTTGATAATTCACGAATAATTATAACGTATGTAGGCAAGTTTTAATTAATTAAAATTTAATACACAGGCTATTTAAAAACTCATAATATGGTCGTTCTTTAGTCTATGAGTATTCGAAAGACACCGGAATTATTCGGCTAGTTTCGATTATTTTCAACCAACACAACGCGTGTCGTGTTTTCCCATCTCGAAAACATCATTAATTAAACGTCACATTTTCACATAACCTAACAAATACATTTAGCGAAAGTGTCATTGTGAGAAAAAGTGTATTAAATTAAAAACTAT
Source organism: Chelonus formosanus (assembly GCA_028641665.1). NCBI lineage: Eukaryota > Metazoa > Arthropoda > Insecta > Hymenoptera > Braconidae > Chelonus > Chelonus formosanus. Next base: position 4,625,472 of record CM054000.1, read on the forward strand.
TTTTTAAATATAAATATCTTTGAACGTATATTAAAGTCAATAGTGAATGAATAATGTTGCATTCAAGAAAAAATAGTAATTTGAACTCTAGTCAAGCAATAGACCAAGTGAACAAAGCAGCATTACAAAAGTTGATACAGAATAGTGCTGATGTTAATACGATTATTGGCGGTAATACACTTCTTCACTGGGCAGTTATTAATTTGGAGGAAAATAATATAAATATATTACTCGATAAAGGAGCTAATATCCATGCTAAGAATCATGATAATTATACTCCACTCGAGATAGCGATTTTGAGTAATACAACGAATATAGCGTCATTGCTCATTGAAAGAGGAGCTTTTGTTGATGAAGATTTGCATTCATTGCTAAATATGGCCATTAATGAAAAAAATGATCTAATAGTGAAGATGATAATTGACCATGGATTACAGGATAAACCATCAGTTAATTTAATTACACATTTTGAAACCGCTGTTTCTCAAGGAAATTCAAAGATAATTGAAGCCATCCTCCCTCACTGTGGATTTTCGAAACCATCTGATATATATATTCCTAGAGAATTTGTGATGGATACATTTTCCCTATATGAAAACTGTCTTGAAGTGTTGTTAAAATGGTATTTCACTATCAGTCCAGACAGTTATCACGATGAAGATTTCATTTATGCAGCATTTGAAAATGGACATCTACCAATTGTTTTGGATCTCTTGGAGCATGGAATTGATGTTAACATGGTCAATTCAAACACTGAACTCAATCTGCTAACTATTTCCTGTTTGAATAAACATCATCAAATTATTAAGAAACTCTTGGAATACAAAGCAGATGTAAATGTAAAAATATCCAGTGACAATGAGATATTCTATGATAATCCAAACTTCGATCGTCACATACTTGAATTTAGAAGTTTATTTGAATTGAGTGATTATGAGATTGACACGATCGATTTGACATGTCTAGCAATAGCAGTTTTCAATTCTGATCCGATAACAGTAAACATTTTATTAGAACATGGTGCTAAAATAAAAGATAATACAGAATTATTTAATTTAACTTGTTTAGCAGCAAAAAATGGTTGTAAAGAAATTGTTCAAAGATTTTTAGACCTTGGTGTTAAGATTACTAATGTTAATTTACATGGAGAAACTCTTTTGCATTTTTGTATTTCTGCTGATCATGATAAACAGGATGATAGTTGTAACATTGCTGAACTACTTTTAAAAAAAGGAGCAAATATTTTACTCCAAACTTGTGGCAATAATTATGTCTCAAAAGCAGTAGAAAATAATAACCTTAAAATAGCTCAGCTATTTCTAGATCATCATGCTGATATTCAATATGTTAGTCCAAATGGTGATACTTTACTTCATAAAGCTACAAAACATTGTTCAGACGCACAATTTATAAAAACTTTGTTAAAACTTAATGTATCTGTTAATATATTAAATAATGCTGGTCATACACCACTTCTTAATGCTTGTAGTAAAAGATCAAAGGATCAATTGAAGATAGTTGAAATACTTATACATCACAAAGCAAACGTTGATAATAGGAGTAGTCATTCGTTGACACCTTTAATGATGGCAACTTATGATAAAAATTTACCAATCATTCAAATATTACTCAATCATCAAGCTAATCTTCATGCTGAAGATCAAGAAGGCCAAACTTGTCTTCATTTTGCTTGTAAATCTATGTGTGGTGAAACGGTAACTATAATACAACTATTACTGGAACATGGTGCAGATATTGAAGCTGTAGATATAAAAGGAAAGACGCCTCTTTTTACAGCTCTTGAAGCAGGTAATTCTGAAGCAGTCGAATGTCTATTGAATCATCATGCTAATCCTAATCATACTGATTTAGAAAATTTTACTCCTCTTCATTTTGCTATTAAACAGGCGTCTGAATTATGGCATTTCTCTGATATGATTTATCAATCAGTACAATTATTAATAAAACATGGTGCTAATATTGATGTTTTAAATAAAGAACGTCGAACTCCACTTCAATATGCAATTGAAAATATGCTTGGCTTTTATGCCATTGATGCAGATCCTAATAATTGTATCACCTATAAAAGATATGAAAGAATAGTAAAAACTTTATTAATTCAAGGAATCAAATTAAAGACTATTGGAATAAAGTTGAAGAATTATAATTCGAATGTGGATTATAATTCTAATGACTATATAATTATTGATAATAAAAAGTATTCGGTAAAAAATATTCTTCAACTCAATGTTGATCCTGAGTTTAGCGAAGTAATCAGTGATAACAAACAGTCTTGTAATGAGATTTCCATTGAAGATATACAACATTTAAAAGCCCAATGTGAGAAAGAAATTCAAAAAATGAAAAATACAAACATTGATACTAATCGTTTTACTTTTTATGATTTATTTGAAGGAGATATTAATACGTTGGGTGTTATTTTTAGTGATGACAAAATCAAACATCTTGAAATGGGAGCTTATGATAAAGAATTTCCGTTGTACATAGACATTATTAGGAACCGCCTTCGAGAAATGAACATTCTTTATCAACCATGTATACCGAGAATTTCTGCTAGAGAATATTTCAAGTCAAAGATTAATCGACGATTACCTAACCAATGTATCGATTTTATATTAAATTATTTAAATAGCGACGAGATAAAAACATTCATTGAAGCTATGAAGTCATCAAGTAATTAATTATTTAAAATTACATACCAGGTTTTAATTATTGTATAATAATATTTTATTTTTTATATTGTTAAATAAATATTACCACTAGGGTAATGAGATCAATAGATGGATATCACTCAGTATCTACTGGGATAAATTGTTAAAATTATAGAAAACTAACAATTAAAATGTACTAAAATATTTTTTATCCTTTAAAGCAAAGTCCGCTTCCCTGAAAAAAAAATTTTAATTTATTTAATAAACATTCACGGTCTATTTTTAATTTTTTTTTACTTCTTGTCCATCTATTGGTATGTTTACCCTATATTCTATATTTAAATTTATATTTTTATAATGATAATTTTTTGGTTATTCCAATAGTTAATAAAGAGAAATTTGTATTATTTTAGTATTGATGTGTTAGTCTTTTATTCAGTAATATTGAATTGGAATTTTTTAATTAATTATAATTATTTACATAATTATTGACTCTGTTTCTAAATTTTATATAAAAATTGGTATAATAATTATCAAAGACTTATTGAAGATCGTGGAAGTAAGGTTAAAAAATTTAATTTCAAATTTTCGCAAAATTTACTAAAAATACAAAGTAAGGGCCTCTGGTGAGTAATATACATACCAATAGACGCTTCAGTAGCATTTTTCACAGTATACTGTGAAATAATATATATGTATAATCCGACTAAAAAGAAAGTTCCTCATGTGTTATTGTACGCTTGCCCAGTAGTGAAAAACGTGATAGAAGGGATAAAAAATAAATGGTGGGGAGCCTGAAAGCATTGATGCACAATTGAGGAATGTTTTTGTCAGTTCGACTATATATGCTCATTGTTGCTGTTTCTTTTGCAAAAAATCAATCAATAAACTACCTGTTATCATTTACGTTGATCTTATTACAAAAAAAGTAAGTAAAATCATATATTTAATTATCAATAATTCATACTTATTACAATATTATTTTACTCTAACGACTAATTCGTATTATTTTTTAGTTAAATCAAGTATTATTAACATCAAAAAATCTATGTGAAAATAAGCAAACAAGAAAGAATGCTGAATTCACAAAGAAAAGATTATCACAATCTTTGTGATGCATTTGTTAAAAAAGACAGAGTGAAAATTAAAGATTTAATAAATAATAATGTTCTTATTAATTGTCCTGATTCAAGAGGTAATACTCCATTACATTGGACAATTAGTCAATTTAATGACATAGACATCATGATATTGTTACTCAATAAAGGTGCAGATATTTATGCTAGAAATGAAAATGATGAAACACCATTAAATTTTGCAGTCCAGCATGGAAGAACAGAAGCTACTTCTTTACTTATAGATAAAGGTGCTCTTGATAATGAAGATTTAAATTCATTACTTCTCACAGCTGTTGATGGAAATCATAAAACTATAGTTACATTGCTGATTGATTATGAAAAGAAACGTAATCCATCAATCAATTTGATGATGCCTCTTCAGGCTGCTATTTCTCAAAGAAATCCAGAAATAATTAACCTTATTACATCTCATTATTCATTATTAACCTCATTTGATCGATATATTCCTAAAGATTTAGTGATGAAAGCTGGTCTAAAGACTGAAGAATGTCTTAAATTGTTGTTAAATAATAATTTTACTATTCATCCAGATCATTATCATGATGAAGACTTCATTTATAAAGCTGTAGAAAATGAACATTTATTAATTGTTCTACAACTTTTAGAACATGGTATTGATGTCAATATGATTAATTCAAAAACACGATTTAATTTATTAACAATTGCTTGTCTTAAAAAACGTTATAAAGTTATTGAAAAACTTTTGGAACATAATGCAGATGTTAATATGTCAATACCTGATGAAAAATTAAAGAATGTGATGACTTTTTCTATTAATTTAAATATATATCGTCAATTATTAAAATCTTATGATCAAGAAAGTGATTCAATTAATGTGACATGTTTGCATGTAGCTGTTTTTAACTCTGATCCGAAAATGACAAAACTTTTGTTAAAATATGGTGCAAAAATTACAAATGATCCAACATTTTCAATCATTATTCGTGTTGCTGTGTATAATAGTTGTGAAGAAGTTGTTCGAATATTTTTGGAGCATGGTGTTAGTCCGGAAAATCCTGATCCCAAAGGAAATTCACTGATGCATTTTTGTATTTATTATGATCCTTCTAGAAAAGATTATTTTTACAATATTGTTAAATTACTTTTAGAAAGAGGAGCAAATATTCAGACACCAGGTAATGATCTTGTTTTTGGAGCAATCATTAATAATCATCGTAAAATAGTTCAATTATTATTAGATAAAAATGTTGATGTTCAATATATCAGTCCTGATGGTGAAACTCTTCTACATACAGCCATAAAAAAGACGGATAGTACAGGATTGATAGAATGTTTATTAAAACTTAATGCTTCAGTAAATGCTACAAATAACGAAGGATTTACACCACTTTTTTTACTTTGTAAAGGTATTTTCATGATAGAGACAGTGAGAATTATTGAGTTATTTTTACAGTACGGTGCTGAGGTTAATTTGGTTGATAATTGTTTAATGACACCTTTGCATTTTGCTTGTCAAGTGAAACATAAAAAACTTGCTCAAATTAATGAAGAAAGATCAGCCGATTGTTATCTTTCGAGTCTCGTGATTCATCCTTCACATGTCTATGATTTCAAAAAAAATAATACTATAATGGCAAATATAGTAGAATTATTATTAAAACATGGTGCAAATGTTGAAGCTGTTGATATACGTGGTTTAACACCATTTATAATAGCTTCTAATTCCAATAATGATGAAGCTGTTAAATGTTTATTGAATCATCATCTTAATTCACATGCTGCAATTAACACAGGCGATTTACCTATTTATATTGAATATCAATTTCAAGGTAGTTTTATTAATGGTTCTTCATTAACTGACATTTCTCAATGTATGACATTATTTTTGCAACTTATCAAAAATTTTACATCCACATATGTTAACATAAATTTGATCGATACAAACAGAGATACTCTTCTTCATTATGCTATTTTGGAGACAAATGATGGAATAGTTCAAAAACTTATAAACTATGGTGCTGATGTTAATGCTTTAAATGGAATTAATTTAACTCCTCTTCAGATACTTTTCCAAAGGATGAAACAATATTCAGGAAGTATCATCAATACTTTAGTGACACATATTGTAAAATTAAAAACCGCTGAATTGGATGTGAATGATGAAGATTGGAATATTATAAAGCATAGTTTTCATACGAAACAAGTTAAAGTGATGAAAAGTTGTCAAAAAGAAATCGAACGTTTGAAACGGACAACACTTAGTGTTGATAATATTGGTAAAACTCGTCATATAACTTTCTATAATTTGTTAAAAAAAAATATTTACTTTTTAAGTAAATATGTTAATATTGAAGATGTTCAAGAAAATTTGAAATCAGACCTCTATGATTTTGAATTTCCATTATATATAAATATTATTAGAAATCGACTCCGTGAGGCAAAAGTTCGGCACACATTAATAAATTCTGCTAGAGAATATTTTAGATTACAAGTTAATCAACAATTACCTGATGAATGTATTGATGGATTTTTAAGTAAATTGAATAATGAAGATTTAAAAATATTCATTGAAGCTGCAAGGCCACTTAATGATAGACAATCCTTTTTATTAACTAAGGTTATGTCGAATAGAACAGAAAAATTAATTTTTCATTATTGAATTTTTTATTCATATCAATGAATAATCAATTAATTAATTACGGAATAATTTGAAATTTTCAGAAAAATATTCAATACATATTCAGTAAAATTGTATGATTTTATTGAATAGATGTTATTAAATAAATTATAAATAAATAAATAACATTAAAAGTTAGATTAGTAGGTTAGAAAAGAAATTTTTATTATGAATATACATTTAGTTTATTTTGAATATTCAATGAATGGATATAATACTTACTAAAAAATCTATAAAATTATAGAATCTATGAAATTTTATATATAAGATTATAATAATTGTAAGATTATTTTTTAGAAATGTATTTTTGATTGTATTTATATAAATTTATAATAATATAAAATATAAATTAATATTATATTAAAGATTTTTATATGTGCAAATCAAGTACAAATCAAGTGCTGTTCGGAAATCATCAATTGAATGTCCCAAATATATAAATATATACATAGAGAAAATGATTATAGATCTCATTTATTCCGAGTTGAGAAAAGAATACGGTTGATATCAATAATTCCAGGGAATATTACAGATGATTGAGATTGAGGATTTAATATGTTCGTTTTTTTGTGATGTATTTGAAACATCAAGTTTCCTTGTAAGAAATATTTATTGGCCCTAAAAAGGGCCGTTTGGGTTTTAACTTTTTAAGCACTACTTTTTTCAGTCTTCTTAGGGAGAAGTACAGCTTGGATGTTGGGAAGAACTCCACCTTGAGCAATAGTAACTCCAGATAAAAGTTTGTTTAATTCTTCGTCGTTACGGATGGCTAACTGAAGATGACGTGGAATAATTCTGGTCTTCTTGTTATCACGAGCAGCATTGCCCGCTAATTCAAGAACTTCAGCAGCTAAATACTCCATCACTGCAGCTAAATAAACTGGAGCTCCTGCACCAACTCGTTCAGCGTAGTTTCCTTTGCGTAACATCCGATGAATACGACCGACAGGGAATTGTAATCCAGCTCGAGTTGAGCGAGTCTTGGACTTTCCCTTAACTTTGCCTCCTTTACCACGGCCAGACATGATTCTTGTTTTATATAGATAATACTCAAGACAACAGAGAAACAATAGATGTCAGTTCGGTCTATGCACTACCGACTTATGGATTTCGTAGTGTATCTCCGAACCAATAAAACAAGAGCTCCTCGTTCCCACCACAGCTATGTAGTACTAGCTGGATATTTTGATGTGATGTACCTCCGAACCAATCCCATGCGTCCATATACCCTTAGCGGCTCAGAGTTGGTAGCAGGGTAGTTTTTATTCCATCCAACAATTATTGATGTAAACAAAAAAACTTTCTATTATTCTAAATTTTCAATCTTGATTTGACTGTAGAATTTATATTCAGTATGGCAGTGCTCTATTTTAAACAAGATAATTAATAAGCCATTGATTTCTTTCCAATTTGTCTACAATTATTTCACTATTTTTTTCGCTATTTATAAAATACCTTAATATTATGTAGAAAATGAAATTATTGCATTTTCCACGTAACATATGATTTACTTTTTTTCCATAATAAACATACATAGCAAAAATTATTCGAAACAAAACATTCTCTAATTAAATAAATATTTTAATTACATTATATCGAGATAATTTTTACTTCATTAAAACTATGTTCAACTTATTCACGGTTTTTAAATTGAAATGTAGTTAATCGTTAAAACTATGATCCAATAAAACGAAATATCCTCAGTATAAAAATTGAATCAAGCAATATTACCATTAGAAAAATTTATCGATAAATAAAATAATAATAATAAGATATAAATAATGATAGAAGATTTTTATTCAGAAAATGTATTCAGTTGAAAACATTGTGTGCTCATCATGACAAAAATGCCATTATACAGCTGTTATTTTTAATGATATCAGAATGATACCTATTTATATTAATAAAATAACTTATTAATTATTTTTTAATACAATTTGTACAAATAATATGTCATACGATAATGAACAATAACAATTTGATGTTTTTAAACGTCAATCAGTCGTAAACTGTACTTATGATTGATTTAAGAATAATTGATTACAAAGTAAGCATCATCTGAGATGGAGACATTTTCGTTATTAGCAAACATTCATCTAATAATTTCTATATGTACTAGTAAGTATAAGTTGATCGTTCATTTTTAATTATTAATAAATTGAATAAAATCCAATACTGAAAGATGACAAGTGTTGGAGCGCTAGTATCGAAAACCAACACGGTAACTCTTCATGGTCCGCGCTCAATTATGTGTATAGCACTGCTTCTTGGCATATCAATTATTATACGAAAGTAAAAATCAGTTTACACTGTATTTCGTTCGTGAAAACATTATAGAGATGACTGAAAAAAATACAACTGTTGTTGCAACTTCAGCAACTGAAGATAAGAGTGCTGCTAAAGCAGCTTCACTGAAAAAATCCGAAACACCAAAGGCTAAGAATCCTAACGCTAAAGCAAAGTCTCATCCAAACACTGCTTCTATGGTTAAAGAAGCCATTAAAACTTTGGCTGAACGCAATGGATCATCCTTACAAGCTATCAAGAAGTATATTGCCACTACATACAAATTAGATGCTGAGAAACACGCTCCATTTATCAAGAAATTCCTAAAATCTGCTGTAACTGACGGTACTTTAGTTCAAGTAAAAGGTAAAGGAGCTAATGGATCATTCAAGCTCTCTGTGACAAAAGCAACTGCTGCTAAATCCAAGCCAAAAACTACGACTGTCAAGAAAAGTGCAGTAGATAAGAAAACCACCACTACTAAAAAACCTACAACAAAAAAAACTACAGATGAAAAAACAACTCCGAAGAAAGCAGCTCCAAAAAAAGTAACCAAGACAGCAGCTGAAAAGAAAGGAGTAAAATCTCTTACGAAGGAATCTAAAGTAAAAGCAACAGCTCCTAAAGCTAAGAAAGTAACTAAAGCACCAACTGCTAAACCAAAAGCACCTAAACCCAAGAAAGTGTCTACTCCTAAAGCGGCTAAATCAACTAAAAAAGTAGCTGTTAAAAAATAAATTTATTCTAATGGAATCGCTTTATTAAAAATACAACGGCCCTTTTTAGGGCCAAACAATTTATTCTCAACCTTGAAAATTTCTCTGCTAATGCAAATTAATCAATTCAGAAATTAATAGATATTTGTGATACTTAGTATTAAGATTAAACATAAGATTAATAATATTAGTTGACTTAATTTTTCAATATATATATATGAGCCTGACATTCGATGGGATTTTAATGCATCATCCAAACATAATTTTTTCTTGTTAGGCAGAAATTACAATAATAAACCACCAATTTGATGTCTCTTACGTTTTCGCAACTTCCAAATAATACATAAAAATTTTTCTGTTTGATAGTAGCATCTTTGAGTGTACTACATACCTACACGACGAACTTTTCATAAAATAAGACTTAAAGAAATATGAGTAGTAGATTTTTTTTTTGGTAATGTGAACAAATAACGTTAAATAGAAATTTTAAATGTACAGTTCATGAGCATACAAAATTTATTTAAAAGTTCATGTTTCAAAAAATCCTAATGATAAGGTTTTTAACAAAATTTATTGTGCAAAGTTGTACACGCAATATTAAATTAAATTTTCTGACATTACCCATTTTATTAACATTGTAGTAGCTTTTTAGATATTTCCAAATGCCTTGAAAGTAAGTGAATAAAAATGAGATCAGAACTGAGTAGCACTTGTATGATAATTTATGGGCCCTAAAAAGGGCCGTTGATTGATGAAGCAATTTATGCTCTCTCTCCTCGAATTCGACGAGCAAGTTGGATGTCTTTCGGCATAATGGTTACTCGTTTGGCGTGAATAGCACACAAGTTAGTATCTTCGAAAAGGCCAACTAAATATGCTTCACTGGCTTCCTGGAGTGCCATAACAGCTGAACTTTGGAATCTCAAGTCAGTCTTGAAATCCTGGGCAATCTCACGTACCAACCGTTGGAAAGGTAGTTTACGGATGAGAAGTTCAGTGCTTTTCTGGTAACGACGGATTTCACGAAGAGCGACAGTTCCAGGCCTGTATCGATGAGGCTTCTTGACTCCTCCGGTGGCGGGGGCACTTTTACGTGCAGCCTTGGTAGCGAGTTGTTTACGTGGAGCTTTACCTCCAGTAGATTTACGAGCAGTTTGCTTTGTACGAGCCATAGTTTAGTAGATTATATCTGGTTACTTCGTATATAACGACGTCAACGAGAATGGTACTCCCGCCAGCGAAATCTGCTCTTTTATATTTCCTCCTCTGTAACACCTGTTACGTGATTGGTTGACAGAACCTTTAGGGGGAAATAAATTCTTATAGACGACTATTGGTGGAGAAAATATGGTGGGGATGACTAAAAAAGTATATAATCTAGCCCAATGACTGGCTTGAACATCCATTTCGTTTCAAGTGCTATTCTTGATCATTTTTAACTACTATCAATCATGACTGGTCGTGGAAAGGGAGGAAAAGGATTGGGAAAAGGAGGCGCTAAGCGGCATCGTAAAGTTTTACGTGATAATATCCAAGGTATTACCAAACCTGCAATCCGTCGTCTGGCTCGTCGTGGTGGAGTCAAACGTATCTCAGGATTGATCTACGAAGAAACTCGTGGAGTATTAAAAGTATTCCTTGAAAACGTTATTCGTGACGCTGTTACATATACTGAACATGCTAAGCGAAAGACAGTCACTGCTATGGATGTTGTCTACGCATTGAAACGTCAAGGACGTACTCTTTACGGATTTGGTGGTTAAATTAAATTTTATTTTATCAACAAACGGCCCTTTTTAGGGCCAACAAATTTTCTTACGTTAGCTTTACCAAGTTCTAAACCAATCATTTTAAAATTTATTTCTTGTTAAACAATTATAGCATCTACGTGTTGATCTGTATTCTCCATGTTGTTGATGAAATAAAATTTCTATAGAATATTACTAAATTAATTTATCCTTTTTTATTGTTTTCTAAACATTTTATTAATAAAAAATGAATAAATATTTTTCCATAATCTGATGAGAACCGCTGGTTAGTCAAATTTTACTATCCATATTTTTGCTGTAATTCTGCTTGTTTCGTCTTTTGTCCGATTCTGTCGCAAGATCCATAGCCAAATGCACGAGAAGATATCTTTTGCCGCTGCAGCAGGATAATTACATATACAATATTTAAAGCAAGATTTATTTTCTATTCATTACAGATCTTCATGTCGTAGTAAATAGAAAAATCTTATAAATTAACTGAACATACGTACAAAAATGATTTCTATAAATATGTGTTATTTTTTATACTTATTATTATTTTTTAAATGCATTAAGAGAAAAGATTTGTAATAATGGATGAAATTTATTCATGAAAGAACGAAGTAGGAGAAGTCAGTATTAAATGTTAAACTTTGTCATCATTATGTTTGTAAGTAAAATTAATAAAGGCCTATCATTTGATAATAACAATATTTGAAACTATGCAATGAAATGATAGAAAGTGCATCGGTTGAATTATCTAATATCTAGACTCATTCAATACTATTTTCTTTCCTTATCCTTTTTTACAGGCAATAAAATTATATTACCCTGAAAAAGGGATCGTTAAGGATTATTAATTTAGATAATAGAACTTTAGTATACATATATGTTCAAAATACTAAGATAATATTGTGTATATAGACAACTTGTTGGTTTTACGATTTGAGATATTTGGTGGTCCTGAAAAGGACCGTTTTAGAGTATCTGAAGATAAAAATTTACTTGGAGCTGGTGTATTTGGTAACTGCTTTAGTACCTTCACTAACTGCGTGTTTAGCCAACTCTCCGGGAAGCAATAAGCGTACTGCTGTCTGGATCTCCCGAGAAGTGATAGTTGATCTTTTGTTGTAATGTGCTAAGCGTGATGATTCAGCGGCAATCCGTTCAAAGATGTCATTGACAAAGCTATTCATGATGCTCATGGCTTTACTGGAAATACCAGTGTCAGGATGTACTTGCTTGAGCACCTTGTAGATATAGATAGCATAGCTTTCCTTCCTTTTACGCTTCTTCTTAGTCTTATCGCTTTTGGAGATATTTTTCTGGGCTTTGCCAGATTTTTTGACAGCTTTACCACTTACTTTAGGAGGCATTGTGAGCTAATGATAGTGAGACAATCAAGACTCGATGCTGGAACAGAATTCGACTTTTCAATTATGCTGATTGAAAATGTATCACCGATCCAATCACAACCGAGTATTATAAAATAACGTTGCTCATTGGTTCGGAGGTAACTCTTAGTAGAAAAGGACACCACTAGTGGAAAGAGTGAAGCAACGGGATTGGTTCGGAGGTACACACGTGTCTATTCATGCCATCTCTATACTACAAGAGCAATTACCGACTGAACTAGGAACCTACTCTCCCCACCCTGCACGCGAGCTCGGGATTAGTCTATGAGCACGAACCAAAAGCTAACGCTATCGCTGATGTTTTCGAGAGCACGTATAACCTAACCGTTGACCTGAGCAATCGTGCAACTGAAAAAGAAGTCAATACCGCGTATAGGGCTCTCAAGCAAGTTAAGTTAAATGTGGTCCACGTACCACTGGTCACATCCATAGAACTAATTGGAGCAATTAAGAAAATCAAGCCAATGAAAGCTCCTGGCCACGACAAAATCCATTATATTATTATTAAAAATTTACCTAAGCTATTGTACAATTATTTTATACTATAATGCGTGCTTATTGTTGTCGTACTTTTCAGGGGAGTGGAAGAAAGCAATAGTTTTGCCCTTCCATAAGCCTGGCAAGAATAAATTGTTTCTTCAACAGCTCTTTCGGGTGACTAATTTTATTCGTACAAATATTAATAAAAGCCGTGGTGTCGGATTTTTCCTCCTCGACATAGAGGAGGCGTTCAACACAGTGTGGCAAAGAGCGCTAATATACAAATTCATTAAATATAATGTGCCTACCTACGTAATAAAATTTTTAGACAGCTACCTGCTCAAGCGATCATTTCAGGTTTAGGTTCGTAACTCACTTAGCTTCAAACGCGGGATAACGGCAGGTGTTCCGTTCTAGGCCCTCTACTCTTCTTAGTATTTATCAACGACATCCCTCGACATGTAAAGACAAATCTGGCTCTATTCGCTGATGATACAGGCGTATTCTCTACCTCGTGGAACAAAGACGTTATCTTGCATAATCTCCAAGAACATATAAGTTTACTAGAAGAATATTTTGATACTTAAGTTGATAACTCAACTAATTCCATACAAAGACTGCGAGATTCAAACTTTGATAAGTCAAAAAATCCTTGGCGTAAATATGAAATGCCACATCAGTTGCTCATTGATCAGCAATGAGCACCTGACCTAGTTTTCAGTGCCCGCCCTGTCTAGTCATAAGTATATTTACCAAAGAAATATCGAATTAGGTTTTTCTAAAATTTTTCCTATTAATACACAATAACATCAAATTCCTACTACATTTGTAAACTCTAGAATTAAAAACCTATTTCTCTTATGCGGATTAAGTCTTCATACAGGAAACGCCAAATATTTTATTATATAAGCAAATATGTAACTTATGTGTATTTGATAATGTATGTAACTCAATAAAAAAACTACAATTATTCTATTCTATTCCGACTGAACTAGATTTTATTTTAAAATGCAATTTCCAATCATAAACTTTTTAAATACAGATAGTAGTTGAATCATTTTCTAAGATGTATGTTCTTTTATTATAGCGAGGAAACTGGTAAATTATGAATTATCAACAATAATTCAGTAAATAATAAATCATTGATTATCTCTTAATAGATTTTTATAGCTATCATCTCAATCTTGATACTGTAAAACAGATAGTATGTATTTTCGATTTTTTTTGGAATGTTCATACATAGTTTTTATATTTGTGTATATAAAATTATACACTGATAGAAGGATTTATTTAGTGGGACTAAATGAATTCATTAGAATTATTTTTCAACATTTGTTTGATACAAATAAAGATTTATTTGTAGCTAATAAATATTTTTTGCAAATCTGTCTGATGTCATTGTATTTATAAAACTATTAAAAATTCACACGAAATCAAATCGTTACAATGTAGTTGCTCACCAAGCTATTGTTTAAAAAAAATATTAATAGTAATAATTCCAAAACAGTTGAATTTGTTGTTTAATTTTCAATAAATAAAAGTTATTTTATAACATAACCTTACATTCGATTATGCTTTATTGTCATTCTTCTTTACTATCGAGTTCAATCATGGTATTTAGATGAGAAAAAAATATTTGTTAACAACTATGAAATCAATTATTTGAGCCAAATAAATCTGCTCTAATAAATAATTTCTTAATTGTTAACAAATGTTTATTGGAATTATTTTTCAAATAACATATCTATTAGTTGCTAATAAATTATGTTAGACTCAGAGAAATTCTTTTATCAGGTCAACGGTTAGGTTATACGTGCTCTCGAAAACATCAGCGATAGCGTTAGCTTTTGGTTCGTGCTCATAGACTAATCCCGAGCTCGCGTGCAGGGTGGGGAGAGTAGGTTCCTAGTTCAGTCGGTAATTGCTCTTGTAGTATAGAGATGGCATGAATAGACACGTGTGTACCTCCGAACCAATCCCGTTGCTTCACTCTTTCCACTAGTGGTGTCCTTTTCTACTAAGAGTTACCTCCGAACCAATGAGCAACGTTATTTTATAATACTCGGTTGTGATTGGATCGGTGATACATTTTCAATCAGCATAATTGAAAAGTCGAATTCTGTTCCAGCATCGAGTCTTGATTGTCTCACTATCATTAGCTCACAATGCCTCCTAAAGTAAGTGGTAAAGCTGTCAAAAAATCTGGCAAAGCCCAGAAAAATATCTCCAAAAGCGATAAGACTAAGAAGAAGCGTAAAAGGAAGGAAAGCTATGCTATCTATATCTACAAGGTGCTCAAGCAAGTACATCCTGACACTGGTATTTCCAGTAAAGCCATGAGCATCATGAATAGCTTTGTCAATGACATCTTTGAACGGATTGCCGCTGAATCATCACGCTTAGCACATTACAACAAAAGATCAACTATCACTTCTCGGGAGATCCAGACAGCAGTACGCTTATTGCTTCCCGGAGAGTTGGCTAAACACGCAGTTAGTGAAGGTACTAAAGCAGTTACCAAATACACCAGCTCCAAGTAAATTTTTATCTTCAGATACTCTAAAACGGTCCTTTTCAGGACCACCAAATATCTCAAATCGTAAAACCAACAAGTTGTCTATATACACAATATTATCTTAGTATTTTGAACATATATGTATACTAAAGTTCTATTATCTAAATTAATAATCCTTAACGATCCCTTTTTCAGGGTAATATAATTTTATTGCCTGTAAAAAAGGATAAGGAAAGAAAATAGTATTGAATGAGTCTAGATATTAGATAATTCAACCGATGCACTTTCTATCATTTCATTGCATAGTTTCAAATATTGTTATTATCAAATGATAGGCCTTTATTAATTTTACTTACAAACATAATGATGACAAAGTTTAACATTTAATACTGACTTCTCCTACTTCGTTCTTTCATGAATAAATTTCATCCATTATTACAAATCTTTTCTCTTAATGCATTTAAAAAATAATAATAAGTATAAAAAATAACACATATTTATAGAAATCATTTTTGTACGTATGTTCAGTTAATTTATAAGATTTTTCTATTTACTACGACATGAAGATCTGTAATGAATAGAAAATAAATCTTGCTTTAAATATTGTATATGTAATTATCCTGCTGCAGCGGCAAAAGATATCTTCTCGTGCATTTGGCTATGGATCTTGCGACAGAATCGGACAAAAGACGAAACAAGCAGAATTACAGCAAAAATATGGATAGTAAAATTTGACTAACCAGCGGTTCTCATCAGATTATGGAAAAATATTTATTCATTTTTTATTAATAAAATGTTTAGAAAACAATAAAAAAGGATAAATTAATTTAGTAATATTCTATAGAAATTTTATTTCATCAACAACATGGAGAATACAGATCAACACGTAGATGCTATAATTGTTTAACAAGAAATAAATTTTAAAATGATTGGTTTAGAACTTGGTAAAGCTAACGTAAGAAAATTTGTTGGCCCTAAAAAGGGCCGTTTGTTGATAAAATAAAATTTAATTTAACCACCAAATCCGTAAAGAGTACGTCCTTGACGTTTCAATGCGTAGACAACATCCATAGCAGTGACTGTCTTTCGCTTAGCATGTTCAGTATATGTAACAGCGTCACGAATAACGTTTTCAAGGAATACTTTTAATACTCCACGAGTTTCTTCGTAGATCAATCCTGAGATACGTTTGACTCCACCACGACGAGCCAGACGACGGATTGCAGGTTTGGTAATACCTTGGATATTATCACGTAAAACTTTACGATGCCGCTTAGCGCCTCCTTTTCCCAATCCTTTTCCTCCCTTTCCACGACCAGTCATGATTGATAGTAGTTAAAAATGATCAAGAATAGCACTTGAAACGAAATGGATGTTCAAGCCAGTCATTGGGCTAGATTATATACTTTTTTAGTCATCCCCACCATATTTTCTCCACCAATAGTCGTCTATAAGAATTTATTTCCCCCTAAAGGTTCTGTCAACCAATCACGTAACAGGTGTTACAGAGGAGGAAATATAAAAGAGCAGATTTCGCTGGCGGGAGTACCATTCTCGTTGACGTCGTTATATACGAAGTAACCAGATATAATCTACTAAACTATGGCTCGTACAAAGCAAACTGCTCGTAAATCTACTGGAGGTAAAGCTCCACGTAAACAACTCGCTACCAAGGCTGCACGTAAAAGTGCCCCCGCCACCGGAGGAGTCAAGAAGCCTCATCGATACAGGCCTGGAACTGTCGCTCTTCGTGAAATCCGTCGTTACCAGAAAAGCACTGAACTTCTCATCCGTAAACTACCTTTCCAACGGTTGGTACGTGAGATTGCCCAGGATTTCAAGACTGACTTGAGATTCCAAAGTTCAGCTGTTATGGCACTCCAGGAAGCCAGTGAAGCATATTTAGTTGGCCTTTTCGAAGATACTAACTTGTGTGCTATTCACGCCAAACGAGTAACCATTATGCCGAAAGACATCCAACTTGCTCGTCGAATTCGAGGAGAGAGAGCATAAATTGCTTCATCAATCAACGGCCCTTTTTAGGGCCCATAAATTATCATACAAGTGCTACTCAGTTCTGATCTCATTTTTATTCACTTACTTTCAAGGCATTTGGAAATATCTAAAAAGCTACTACAATGTTAATAAAATGGGTAATGTCAGAAAATTTAATTTAATATTGCGTGTACAACTTTGCACAATAAATTTTGTTAAAAACCTTATCATTAGGATTTTTTGAAACATGAACTTTTAAATAAATTTTGTATGCTCATGAACTGTACATTTAAAATTTCTATTTAACGTTATTTGTTCACATTACCAAAAAAAAAATCTACTACTCATATTTCTTTAAGTCTTATTTTATGAAAAGTTCGTCGTGTAGGTATGTAGTACACTCAAAGATGCTACTATCAAACAGAAAAATTTTTATGTATTATTTGGAAGTTGCGAAAACGTAAGAGACATCAAATTGGTGGTTTATTATTGTAATTTCTGCCTAACAAGAAAAAATTATGTTTGGATGATGCATTAAAATCCCATCGAATGTCAGGCTCATATATATATATTGAAAAATTAAGTCAACTAATATTATTAATCTTATGTTTAATCTTAATACTAAGTATCACAAATATCTATTAATTTCTGAATTGATTAATTTGCATTAGCAGAGAAATTTTCAAGGTTGAGAATAAATTGTTTGGCCCTAAAAAGGGCCGTTGTATTTTTAATAAAGCGATTCCATTAGAATAAATTTATTTTTTAACAGCTACTTTTTTAGTTGATTTAGCCGCTTTAGGAGTAGACACTTTCTTGGGTTTAGGTGCTTTTGGTTTAGCAGTTGGTGCTTTAGTTACTTTCTTAGCTTTAGGAGCTGTTGCTTTTACTTTAGATTCCTTCGTAAGAGATTTTACTCCTTTCTTTTCAGCTGCTGTCTTGGTTACTTTTTTTGGAGCTGCTTTCTTCGGAGTTGTTTTTTCATCTGTAGTTTTTTTTGTTGTAGGTTTTTTAGTAGTGGTGGTTTTCTTATCTACTGCACTTTTCTTGACAGTCGTAGTTTTTGGCTTGGATTTAGCAGCAGTTGCTTTTGTCACAGAGAGCTTGAATGATCCATTAGCTCCTTTACCTTTTACTTGAACTAAAGTACCGTCAGTTACAGCAGATTTTAGGAATTTCTTGATAAATGGAGCGTGTTTCTCAGCATCTAATTTGTATGTAGTGGCAATATACTTCTTGATAGCTTGTAAGGATGATCCATTGCGTTCAGCCAAAGTTTTAATGGCTTCTTTAACCATAGAAGCAGTGTTTGGATGAGACTTTGCTTTAGCGTTAGGATTCTTAGCCTTTGGTGTTTCGGATTTTTTCAGTGAAGCTGCTTTAGCAGCACTCTTATCTTCAGTTGCTGAAGTTGCAACAACAGTTGTATTTTTTTCAGTCATCTCTATAATGTTTTCACGAACGAAATACAGTGTAAACTGATTTTTACTTTCGTATAATAATTGATATGCCAAGAAGCAGTGCTATACACATAATTGAGCGCGGACCATGAAGAGTTACCGTGTTGGTTTTCGATACTAGCGCTCCAACACTTGTCATCTTTCAGTATTGGATTTTATTCAATTTATTAATAATTAAAAATGAACGATCAACTTATACTTACTAGTA
The DNA here is from genome assembly GCA_028641665.1 of Chelonus formosanus. NCBI lineage: Eukaryota > Metazoa > Arthropoda > Insecta > Hymenoptera > Braconidae > Chelonus > Chelonus formosanus. The sequence goes on from CM054000.1 coordinate 4,644,744, forward strand.
CATATAGAAATTATTAGATGAATGTTTGCTAATAACGAAAATGTCTCCATCTCAGATGATGCTTACTTTGTAATCAATTATTCTTAAATCAATCATAAGTACAGTTTACGACTGATTGACGTTTAAAAACATCAAATTGTTATTGTTCATTATCGTATGACATATTATTTGTACAAATTGTATTAAAAAATAATTAATAAGTTATTTTATTAATATAAATAGGTATCATTCTGATATCATTAAAAATAACAGCTGTATAATGGCATTTTTGTCATGATGAGCACACAATGTTTTCAACTGAATACATTTTCTGAATAAAAATCTTCTATCATTATTTATATCTTATTATTATTATTTTATTTATCGATAAATTTTTCTAATGGTAATATTGCTTGATTCAATTTTTATACTGAGGATATTTCGTTTTATTGGATCATAGTTTTAACGATTAACTACATTTCAATTTAAAAACCGTGAATAAGTTGAACATAGTTTTAATGAAGTAAAAATTATCTCGATATAATGTAATTAAAATATTTATTTAATTAGAGAATGTTTTGTTTCGAATAATTTTTGCTATGTATGTTTATTATGGAAAAAAAGTAAATCATATGTTACGTGGAAAATGCAATAATTTCATTTTCTACATAATATTAAGGTATTTTATAAATAGCGAAAAAAATAGTGAAATAATTGTAGACAAATTGGAAAGAAATCAATGGCTTATTAATTATCTTGTTTAAAATAGAGCACTGCCATACTGAATATAAATTCTACAGTCAAATCAAGATTGAAAATTTAGAATAATAGAAAGTTTTTTTGTTTACATCAATAATTGTTGGATGGAATAAAAACTACCCTGCTACCAACTCTGAGCCGCTAAGGGTATATGGACGCATGGGATTGGTTCGGAGGTACATCACATCAAAATATCCAGCTAGTACTACATAGCTGTGGTGGGAACGAGGAGCTCTTGTTTTATTGGTTCGGAGATACACTACGAAATCCATAAGTCTGTAGTGCATAGACCAAACTGACATCTATTGTTTCACTGTTGTCTTGAGTATTATCTATATAAAACAAGAATCATGTCTGGCCGTGGTAAAGGAGGCAAAGTTAAGGGAAAGTCCAAGACTCGCTCAACTCGAGCTGGATTACAATTCCCTGTCGGTCGTATTCATCGTATGTTACGCAAAGGAAACTACGCTGAACGAGTTGGTGCAGGAGCTCCAGTTTATTTAGCTGCAGTGATGGAGTATTTAGCTGCTGAAGTTCTTGAATTAGCGGGCAATGCTGCTCGTGATAACAAGAAGACCAGAATTATTCCACGTCATCTTCAGTTAGCCATCCGTAACGACGAAGAATTAAACAAACTTTTATCTGGAGTTACTATTGCTCAAGGTGGAGTTCTTCCCAACATCCAAGCTGTACTTCTCCCTAAGAAGACTGAAAAAAGTAGTGCTTAAAAAGTTAAAACCCAAACGGCCCTTTTTAGGGCCAATAAATATTTCTTACAAGGAAACTTGATGTTTCAAATACATCACAAAAAAATGAACATATTAAATCCTCAGCACAATCATCTGTAATATTCCCTGGAATTAATTATTGATATCAGTGGTATACCACTGCAAAATCAATAATTATTTACTGATTTTGCAGTGAATTTATTCATCTTTACCTTTTTATTTTTAGCGAGTATTTACATTGATTCATCAACCGTATTCTTTTCTCAACTCGGAATAAATGAGATCTATAATCATTTTCTCAATTATCGTGGAAAATGATTTTTTAAAGAAATTTAATACTATTTAAATTCAAAAAAAAAAAAAATGAAACTGATTAACAATGCCAATTGACAATAGTCAAAAGAAACATTGGGTCAATTGATTCAGGACATTCCAGTATTATCCGTTTGAGCTAAACAGACTTTTTAAAATGTGATGCTGTTCAAAGTGAACGACAAATCTCATGTCACAAAACATAGTCACTTTGGTTCTACCCATGCTTTTCCGTTTGAAGGACGTTAGTGAGTATCTCACTCCGGGGGAATAACTCTGGGAAAATATAATAACCTACTTTTTAGCGACGGCGTTCTCCAGGATGCGTATACCTGTGTGTTAAAAACGGCACTGGGGTACACGTAACTAGCCTAAATCCTGAACATATCATTACGAGTCTGACCTTACTTTGCTAATTGTATTCCACGCTACTGGTACGATAGGTGTCTCACTTTAAGTTGTAAATACTAAGTATTAAGTAGCCGCCACGACTACTACAGTATGAAACAGGTATATACAAATTCTTTTTCTACATAAACCTTCGGTAATTTTGGTACGATTAGCCACTAATTATGGATCATGGGGTGCAGGATAACTTGAAAGGACAGAAAATTAGATATACTCTGATCTAAATGAATGTAATTTGATTCTTAAAAAAAATTTCATCTCCGATGTCTCACAATTATTCATTTTACAATCAGTATTATTTCTCCAATCAACCACATTTCTCTTCAGGATTCATTCTAGAACCTTCAGAACATTGAAAAGTCTCTGCAAAAATACTACTGCTTGAAAGTGCAGCATCTACCCTTAGTTTTGAATAAATTTGATTTTCCCACATATTTTCGTCTAGTTGATTAATATTTTTTGAACATTTGGTCTAAGTGATGAAAAAAATTACATAGAAAAAATTAGTATAAAACACAAATTTTAAACATTAAAATGAATATGAAATAATTCTTACAGAAGCATAAATAAGGAGTAGAAGCTGATTGCTGTTAAGATGTTCAAGACCTGGTAGTCTTATCCCTGATTCAACGTAGTTCTCTTTATGAATTTGAAATGCTCTATAACTAGCTTGCACTCCGATCATGTCAGCAATATTTTCCATCAATTTTTTATATGGGTTCACCTATAATTATGACAATCATTTCTGTTATTGTTTTTATTTCTAATTTGAAATTTTGTTTTTAAATGTAACTAACTTGATATGTTTTATTTCCTTGAACAACAGAATAGTTGGAATATTTTCTAATCATACATCTATAGTGATCTTGAAGTTTAGGTTCAATGTGAGTAAACCAGTTTTGTTCTTCTCCATTTTCATGATAAGGATTATCATAGCCGTAGAGGCTGTGGACAAGTTGATGTCCAACAACGGAACCGATACCTCCATAATTAGCAACACTGTTTATAAAAAAATATTGTATTTATGTAATGAAAAGTACGTAATAATTCGAAACGTCTTATATAAATTCACTTACTCAGGTTGTTCAATATCAAAGTATGGTTTTTGTAAAATACCGTAGTTTACAACTAAACAAAAAAAATGTAACGTTAATGACTACAACATTTTATATTATGTTAATAAAAAAAAATTTCAACTTACATATTTGCAATTGATAAGGATCAAAAAAAGTATGGGGGAATAATGGTGGTAAAGGCCACCTGTAATAGTACATCGTGTATTAAGGGACCTAAGTGCCTTATTATTGTCTCAGGCCGGTGACGTCAACCGACGCATGCGGCGCATGCGCATGAGCCGTAGGCGAGTGCGTACCCGCACGGCTCGTGCTGATGTCATCGTATCAGAGGCGATGATAGGTTAGGTCCCGTGCCACACACGGAACTTTATATAAAAAAGGTTATGATAGGCGTAACTTATTTTACCCGTAGAGAGGGATCTAAGTACCCAATTAGCGACACGGTAAAAAAGGCTCCTGTACAGTTTTTGTTAACAAACAAAATTACATAACCTCATAGGATTGTTCAACGATTTACTTCATTCGTCATTATTTGTTCTAAAAACCTCAAAAAAAATTTTTGTGTTTATATGGAATTAACCATAATTGCGTTTTCGCGTACTTAAGTTACCAGGAATTTAAGTAAATATTACTTAGATCTCACTTTATTTCACCGATCGATAATTGGTAATTTAGGTCTCGCTCTACAGGCATAATAAGTTACGTTTATCATGCCTGTGTTACATGAAATAATTTACAGGTTAATAAGAGATCAGTTCACAGTATTAATTAATGGATTCGAACTTACCCAATTGGTAGGACTGTTTCCAATATTTTAATTGATTCAAATTTATATTTAGTCAAAAAATTATTGAAAAAGGATTCACTTACAGTGAGACCTTTGTACAGATAATTGACTAGAGTTTCATTTTTGTACCAAATTGGATATCCAACATGAATGGGAAAATATTTTGTTGTATTAAACCAATAATTTTTTAACGATTCCGGAGCTGAAGTACGGTTGATTACAGTTTCTATTCCCCTTTTAATATCTGGCATCATTTCTAGAGTCTGTACAATAATATTTAATAATAAGATTCAATCATTTTTTACTTGAAAATAAATTGATCAAAAATTTTACTTTATTTATGACTGCATCAGAAGCGTATTTTTGTAAATAAACATAATTGATTAACAATGGATAAAATGATGTAGTTAATTGTTGGCACATTTTTTTCTGCTCATTTACGTTTTGAGAAATTTTTTGAAATATTGGTAACCATTGTTCTTTAATTATTTCTATTAATTCCAAATATAATACATTCACTGTAACATAATTACGGATAATAATTAATATCACTATTAACTAAAGAGTGTCATTAGATATACATACCAATGATTTTCGATGGTGTTCGGTTTAATAAATTATTTAGCTCTGAGAAGTAGTATAATTGAATTGAAATTTCGTCTGATCCGGACACATTAAAATTAGGAACGTCGTGAAAGATTTGTTCGATTACATTCAGTAAATTGATCTGCAATATATTATCTAATAAAAATGTGACTTCGAGATAACTCATATTGTTGAGAATTAATTAGTTCTCAATTCGAATAATCAACTGAGAGGAACTTCGGTGGCCATCTTGGCACTGGGTCGATAACTAATCGACCAGACAATCGATCACTTCTCAAATTCTAGTCACTCAATTGACTAAAATCTAGTGTCACGTTTGACCAGCGAAGTTCCTGTCGTGGATTCTTTTCCTGTTCTCAATGACATTCAGACGCCGTTCATAGTAATTCATTAAATAATCTAATTCTTTTGAATCAATTAGTACATTGTGGACAATTCATAGTGTTTGCGAATTATTATGTAAAAAATAGATTCTTTTCCGTCTCCGTTTCGTTGACATTTACATGGCCATTCTGTTTGTTTGACATAATCTATCTTTCTTACGACAATCATTCGAATCAGTGACAATCTGAATATATTGAAACATTCACCAATTCATTCTGAAGATCAATCAATAAATATTTCTTGACACAGTGCATTCTATCATGTCTAAATTTAAATAATATTCAATCTTGCATTGCATGATAGGCAAACGCCACTTACACAATCATATTCTTGCTTGAATTGAGGGGCGTGTTGAGCTCGTGTGGGAGGTCAATAATACCGAACGCACCAAGTTAAGTTATTTTTTATAGAGATTCAAGTTAAATTCAGTGATTATAATTGACATTTATCTTGCTCTCGTGACATTCATTCAATTATTAGTGATTACAACTTGCACATTATATATATTGTGTATTGATAGTGCTAAAGAATAAATAATGTTATATTCTTGTAAGACCTGTCTTCCTAATTGCTCTGTTCTGGCACAATCATCCCTATCCTTACTGACTAGGTTATTCAAAGTTGACATTTTGTTAACACATATCTTTTTATTTAGAGTATGAGAACTTACCGAACTAAACTGACTTTGGAATTCATCGATACTCAAAATATTCTGTTGTTCAGAACCATAATGAACTGATCTATTTATCATTCTATTTTTTATCTGGATATTTTAAAAAACATTATCAATTACTATAGATTGTGTTCTTTATTGTCATTTTATTCTTGTAAAAACTTACCTGTTCCAATTCCCATTTGAACTTGATGATGTCTTCTATGTCTTTCTCAATCTGTTGTTCAATCAGAGAGTTATTGTAACCTATTGCGAATGTCAGGGCAGTAGATTTAATAAGATTTTTGTAATTAATAATTTGAGGTAATTTTATAAAATCTTCAAAGTTTTCGAGATAATCTTTAAACGATATAACCTTTGGTCCTTTAGTTTCAGTAAATTCTAGCTGTAATTATAATTATTAGAATCGTCGGATAAAAATTAAAATTTTTATTGAAAAATGAATGAATAATAATTTACTTTAATGAGCATAGGAGTAGTTTCATCAGAATTGTCAATACTAATTGAGAAAAGCGGTGAAAAATTAATGATTTTTCTAAATGTAATATCAATTTCTTGCCATGATTTATTTTTTGATAACCATTCATTCTCTGACATTAGCAGTGGCCATCCAACTTCTTTATCCACTGTCGTGAAGAGTTCTAACATTATTTCCTCGTAGGTACTATTAGCTAAGAACGACAATTCAATTGTTCAATAACACAAAAAAAAGAGAAACAATTTTATATGAACAAAATACCTGTCTTTAGGCAAGATCTATAGAATTGTTGAACTTTGATTAGAATAGAATTGTTTGTTGATGATGCATCGTTCAAAAATTCTAAAAAGATTATTAACAAATTAATAATTTCTTATTACTTACTTCCTAGCAAAAATTGGATTTAATTGCTAACTATATTTTTTTTACTCAACAGTACCTTTGACTTTATGTTGGATATTATCTTCCATGAATTCATCCAAGGTTGGATTTTCACTTGACCAATTTCCACAAGTATATTCATAAAAACTATCACAAGGATCTTCATCAAGATTCATATTCCTTAATAATCTGTTAGCTAGAATATGTCATTTTATTAATAACTGATTTTGGATGAAGCTAAGTGATCATGTTCACTACCATTTAAAAGTTAGGGAACACTATGGTAATCTATATCTATACTATTATATAATCTCTATCTATACTATATCTATACTATATAAAATATCTATACTACTATATAAAATTCTGGTATCTGTCTATCTGTCCGGGTATTCTCCGAAACAGCTAATCCGATTGCAACGAAACTTTGCAGACATGTAGAGAGCGTTATTGGTAAGGTTAAAGGCTACTTTTAGTTTATGTAAATTGTTTGTAATAATTGAATTTGATATAAACAATGTGTTTAGTGAGTCAAAAAATTAATTATTAATTTGACAACGAGCTTTTCTGAGCTAAAAATACGACAATGATAGAGCTACGCCGTAGGATTTGGTCAGGAAGGAACGAGTCACGCACTAAAGACGCACTTGTTGAGCTTATTTGTTGTTTATTATAAAAAATAAATATTTTTTAATGTTAATGATTGTTGTTTATAACAATTTATTATGTTATGAATAATTAAAGCGGGATGTATTTAACATACTTGAGTTTTTCCAATAAAGTCACTTACAACGTAAAACGTAATAATGTAAAAAAAGAATGGGTAAAGTGATACACTCGAGAAAATTTATAAATTTATCAAGATAAGTTGTGAAACGGTTATTGTACTTTCTGTACATCAATTTTCCAATTTATTCTTGCATTTAAAATTACAAAAATTTGTTGATATAATGGCTAATTTTTTGATTTAATTTTTTTTGTGTTATTTTACTTTACCCCCTCTTCCTCTACATTACGCGTCCGAAGTCGCGGGAATCTGCTAATTTGTTTATAATAATTTCAATTTTTTATAAACAAAAAAAATTACAAGACGACAAAATTACGAATTTCAATGAATAGGAAGTTTATTCTGGACACAAAGTGCATCCAGACCCATATTTGCGTTTTTTTTTAATCTACTAAAAATAGGGTATTTCCAAACTTTTGAACGGTAGTGTATGTCAGTTTGTGAATTTGAAATATCAGAACTTACCTGTTGCTCTGCAATTTTCACTTGTACAAACTGGTTCATCATTACTAACACTCTTGACTTGTAAAATTTCAGCATAAACAACAGAAATTAAAACAACAATAATAACTCTAGAGAAAATAATTATTGTATTAAAACATTACAATAAATGATATTATTGAAAAATATAGTATGATTATAATTCTTACACTAGATAAGGAGAACCGTAGTATCTTCGTGCCATGTCTGTTATTAACGTTATGAATTCGACTTATCGATTTTACAATTATTTAAATACTAATGGTTTAAATACGATAATATTATGTTTCTATTTGTTCTATTATGTCTTGACACTTGTTCTTAAATACTTTAACTCAAAATCGAATCTTATCATCTTGATCATTTGTATATCAGGTACAATAATATTTAATTTATACAATTTAACTCTTGAATAAATATGAATTACATGAATTTTTAAAATGTTATTGATTTATCCATTGTAATTGATTTCGAGATATGTTTTTAGATCGTTTATTTTTTAGCTTGTTAAGTTAACCTTGAAAGAATATATGATAGAAAAAGTTGGCTGAAGAGAATCAAGCAGCAAGAACTTGATGACACGTGTTAGAGAATTATCAATTATATAACTAATTAGTTATAGTTATAGTTACATCATTCGATAATTTTATAAATTCGTCAAAAGATCCATAAAATTTCAGAGATCTGTACAACAACACTTATAACCAGTGACTGAAGTTTGAAGTTATCATGCTGTTGGATAAAAACACATACTTTAATTATAACATTTCTTACAAAACCCTAGTTCTTTTAGAATTTTGCTAATTTTTGCACATTTTTGATCGGACCATTTCATGTAGGGGTTAAGTGGGGTAAATACGAACGCTGGATAATTGCGAAAACCTATATTTCGCTATGTTAGGAGGGATGGAAACGTATTCTCAATATTACAATCGGAAGTCAATCTCGAATGCAAAGCCTGACAAACAGTAGTAGGTCGATGAGGCCTAGAAATTAACATTACAAATTTATTTAGAATAAAATTTAGATTGTAAACAAAATATTGATTGCCGCTTACTCAGGTACCTCACAGCGAATTCAACGTATTGAAAAAAGTTGATGTATCAGGGAAATTGAAGTCAATTATGAGTATGGATTGTAATTTAATAATATTATGCCTCAAATAAATATTCATCATTCGATAATATACAAATACGTATATCAATGAAAAAAATTCTATGTCACCCGATGTGAGGCAATGATATTAACAAAGAAAAGTATCATAAAATGACTGCTCCTACTTACGAGTGTTTATGAATTTTTTATAAATGTACTTATGTCATTGTTGTTATTAATCAACTTACAAACATTAGGACAAATAGAAATAATAACATGCGCAGAGTTGTCTGGAAGGAAAATAATTTAAGTTGTCAGTGAGTATTTGACAAAACATGATTGTGATTCGTGAGTGGTTATTTTATTCTCTCTATATTGGATCTGTTACTTCTCAATTACATTATAATGATTCTCAGTCTCAGGATGCATTGGTAAGTATTTATATTGTAATGATTTATTATAATATTCTTTCATTGTTATTTTTAATCATTACTTAAGTTTCAGATTGTCAATGGTTGTAAAGAAAATTACGAGAATATCATTATCAATGATGAATTGAACAAGTTACATCTAACTACCTTACTGCAACTACAAGATAGTTTTCACTCAATAACATTGTACAAAGCAGAATTTGAGAGTAATAAAAATATTTTCCATGTAAAAAAGGTAGATGTTATTCTAATGACTGCATCATCACCAGTTAATATGTCCAAAGCTGTTCGAAATATGCAAAAGACGGTGTGGTGGGATGTAATGATACCAGTCTATATATTGAATTTGAAAGAAAGTAATTGTGACATAGCTATGGAATATTTAAAGACAGCTTGGTTTAATAAAGTATTAAAATCATATTATATGTGCATCGACAAGAATAATGACATCCAAATTTATACCTGTAATCCATTTACCAATCAAGCGCCTGAAAGTTGGAAAAAAATGCAAGAGGCTCGAGAATTGACGATTTACAGACGTAAGTATGATGAAGGTAAGTAATAACCATCACATTCTGAAAATTAGCAACGAAAACTGTTGCACAAGTTGTAGATTAAATTAAATTTAATCTGTAGTGTAACAGCTTTGGTAGCCTATGTTCAGAATACACATGTACATAAATATGGTACTTACATAAATCTGTAAGTATCATTAAGGTTACTGTATTTAAACTATTATCAATGTTTTAGAAACTGTATGCCAAGGATTGGATTTTGATCGCACAAAATACCTTGATGGTCATGAAATCATCATTGCAGTTCCAATAATTGATGACGATCCATTTTTTCTGGGACAATTAATAGATTATAAGAGAATCAAACGAAATGAAAGCTTGATATCGAAACGTCATCATAAAATACTAAATGCTCTTTCCACACGATTACATGTAACTCTTAAAATTTTTGTATTTAACATAAAAATCGAGGGAAAAGAAGAAATGGTGTATGAAGACTTAATAGAAATACTTAAGAAGACTCAAGGAAGTTTAATATTGAGTAATATTGGTGCAAAATTCATAAAAAAAGGTAGTTTTTACATAGAAGCCTATCCTTTAGCTTGGGAAACACTAGGAATTGCTACATACAATCGGGGTTATAAGACTATTGGGGAAAAAGTTTGGGACTTTTATGGCATCTGGACAGTTCTATTTACGATCTTCATCCTGTTGATCACATTTGCAATTATCAGGTTTTCTGAGAGAAGGAAAACAGCATTTGCAGTATTTGAAACTATTCGTTTACTAATAAGTCATAATCTTCATACTCGTATGAACACTTTGCCACTTCGAATTTTCTTCATTACTGTATTCATTTATTTCTTAGTACTCCAGGCCACCTTCAATGGTCATTTAGCAAAGTTTCTGACAAAACCTGAGTTGAGAAAACAAGTGGAAACTTTCAAGGATTTGGAAGAATTCGGCTATATTAGTAACAGAGTACACTTTCCAATGAATATTAGTGTAAGTTTAGCAGAAACAGATGCCGAAAAGATGATCAGCACTACTCAAGCAAAAAAATGTCTGAGCCTCATGTTATTTAATGACTCTTCTGCTGCTTGTGTTCTTAATCATGCAGGTCTTTTTTACTATTCAAGTCAAAATGAAAAGCTGTATGTTTCTAAAAAACCATCCGAAGACCAATATTATGCATATTTTATGCGACGTAATTGGTACCTGGTAAAGTGTCTAAATTCTTTTTTTATGTCACTAGAAGACTTTGGTTTTCGCCAGTTTTGGTCAAACGACAACCTCATTCATTCTTTGATTCGTAATTTAACTGCGGCTGATGCAAAATCAAATGAAGACTTTCATCCAATTAAATTGGAAAATTTGATGTTCAGTTTTTGGATTTTGGTATTCGGATTAATAAGTGCTACAGTTAGTTTTTGTGTTGAGTTTTTCATGAGTCAAAAATCGAAATGTAATTTAATGTTTAATATAAACAATATTAAGAACTAAGATCTGAAATCGTAAATATCTATAACGTTCTAGAATAAACCATGTTTTACTTCATGACCAATGTCTGGACAAATGTTCTTCACGTGAAAATTAATCAAATAACCAATTGAAATTTTTTCAGAGTATCACTGTTTGAATTGGTGCTATTATTAATACTTCAAATAGTGAATATTTACTGATTTTTTCTTGTAGACTAACCTTTTGAATAAACTAGGAAATTCAAATGTTTAATGATAAAATACTTGAAGTATTTAGATGTGGAGTACTTGAATCAGCAGTACTCTTTTTTTGTTTATCTTACCTGAATCATCCACTTTTAAAATAGTTATTATTTGGAAGTAAGTGTTTCTACATATAGTCTCTCAATAATTTGCCTGTTTTTAGTCAACTTTCTAATAACAATGTTTTTTCAACATTAGAACAACAAAAGACCTTTTATTAATAAACACTAACAGTAAATAAACTGACTGAAAAGAAAGTATTTTTAACCTTGATAATATGATAGATAGTCTTTTTGATATAAGTGTCGGTAAATATTTTATAACTAAACCACAGTTTACATGTCATCGTTATTAAGTAGCCAGTAAATATTAGAACCAATACAATTACATAAATACGCTTAATCATCTACCGGAATAGTAGATTAATTTGTCAGTGTGTATACAATATTCATTCTATCTATTTGTAGGATCAAATTAGTTAGTAGTGATTTTTTTTCCAAAATGCTAACTGTTAAGAATTTGTTATTCTACTTTTCATTTATCGGAGTTATTACTTCTGAATCATATTTTGTGAATACTTGTTATGATTTTCGTACTTCGGAAGCGCTGGTAAAAATTTATACTTGATCAACGGAACATAATGTCTTTTGATTTTTTGTTTGTCAATTTTTTTCTAAGTTACAGATTTTTGAGAGTTGCAAGAAAGATTACAAAAGTATTATTGTCAATGATCATTTCAATGACATTGATCCAATTTTTTTACAACAATTACATCAACAGTTTAACTCTGTGCTTCTCCACACAGAAATGATAGACTACCGTACGAGGATGACTTACCAACCAAAAGTTGACGCTCTTCTGATCATTACGACATCATTCAGAAGTCTGCGTATGGCTGCAAATAAAATCCGTTCATCAGTGTGGTGGGATGTAATGATACCAGTTTATATATTAAATGTAAAAGATGACGATTGTAACATTGCTCCAAAAATTTTGAGAAAGGTGTGGCATATTAATACACTCATATCAAATTATCTGTGTATCGACGAGAATAATGATATTCAAGTTTATACTTACAATCCATTTACCAATCGAGCATCTAGGGGTTGGATAGAAATGAACAGAACCAAGAATATAACAATTTACAGACGCGAATATAATCCAAGTAAGTAAAATCAATCCATCGTTGAGTGAGTGTGGTAATAAATCTATTTCTCCGGAATCAAAGCTATCACAAAAGTTTTTAAATTAATTGGAAACGTTAACTTATTAAACTACACTTGAATTCCGTAGTATACTATGAAAACCAACATCATAGCTTTAGTGGCTAATTTTTAAAATACATGTAAGGGTGAGTGGAATAACTGTAAACACCTAAGGAAGAACAGTACGTGGGGTAATTACGGATGGTGTAAATTCTATCATTATTTAAATCACAGATAAATCCTTTTGATGAACATTCACTCATCATAAAGTTTTCGTGGGCCTCATAGTTTAAATTTGTTACATTTTACACAATCGTCATTGAGAAGATTTTGATGCTTTTCGTCACAATGTTAGACACCTTATTCCATTTTACTCAAAAATTACGTAAAATTGTTGAAAATAATGAAGTGAACATATTGTGTACATCGAGCGTGTTGTCACTTTACTACTTTTTGTCAGGTCTTGGATTTCAGATCGACTTCCGATTGCAATATTAAAAATATGTTTCCACCCCTTTCAACATAGTCAACTATGGGTGTTGGCAATTACCCAGCGTTCGTATTCACCTCACTCTTTTCTATATTAAATTTATAAGTACTATAATGATCGGTATATTTAAATTATTATTATCGTTTCAGGAACCGTATGCCAAGAATTGGATTTCGATCGAACTAAACATCTTAATGGTTCTAAAACAATTATCGGAGTTCTAGTGACAAAAGAGAGCGAATCTCTTAAGGGGCAGTATATTGACTTCGTCGAAATCCAACAAAATAGCAGCTTAATATCAAAATGGGATTACGAAATATTACATGCCCTCACTATTACTTTAAATATAACTCTAAGGCTTAACTTGCTCAATATAATAAGAGACAATGAGAATAAATTCATGTCACAAGAATTTCACTCAGCTACAGACAAGATATCAGCAAATTTAGTATTAACTAAGGGAGATATAAAACTTTCGAGAGAAAGAGATCCGAACAAGAAAACTTTTCCTTTTGCTTGGCAGCCAATTTGTAATCATCTTAATGACTGTTTATTAATGAGAGTTGGTTCATATGTTCAAACTTATCCCTTGGCTTGGAAAACAATAGGAATTGCTACATACAATCGAGGTTATAAGACTATTGGGGAAAAAGTTTGGGACTTTTATGGCATCTGGACAGTTCTATTTACGATCTTCATCCTGTTGATCACATTTGCAATTATCAGGTTTTCTGAGAGAAGGAAAACAGCATTTGCAGTATTTGAAACTATTCGTTTACTAATAAGTCATAATCTTCATACTCGTATGAACACTTTGCCACTTCGAATTTTCTTCATTACTGTTTTAATTTACTTCCTAATAATCCAGGCCACTTTTAATGGTCATTTAGCAGAATTTCTTACTAAACCTGAGCTGAGAAAGCAGATTGAGACCAAGGGAGACTTAAAAGAACTTGGCTATGCAACTAACCGAACATATTATTCAAGGAATGTCAGTGAGCATTTAGCACAAACGGATGCAGAGAAGAAAATGAGTGTCTTTCAAGCAAGAAGATGCCTAGAATACGTATTGGTCAATGATTCCTCTGCTGCTTGTGTACTTGACCATGCAAGTCTTCTTTATTATGGAAAAAGAAACAAAAATTTGTATGTTTCTAAAAAACCATTGGGAGAGCAATATAGTGTATTTTGGATCCGTTATAATTGGCCTCTTATGAAGCGGACAAATTTATTTTTTATCTTATTAGAAGACTTAGGTTTCAGACAATTATGGTCGGATAATGATCCGATCTATGATTCAATTCATCACTCAAATGTGGTTGAAGCAAGATCAGATGAAGACTTTCATCCAATTAAATTGGAAAATTTGATGTTTAGTTTTTGGATTTTGGCATTCGGATTAATGAGTGCATCAGTTAGCTTCTGTATAGAGATAATAACAAGCTGGAAATCAAAGTGAACTGTTATAACTAATATGGAAAATAATAAAAGAAAAACATTGAAAGTGATAACGAAAAAATGACAGGCAATTGATACGTCGTTTTCTTGTATTCATTCGAAATAAATGACAGGAATTACGATTAACCCTAGTAACCAGTATTTACTTACGTTATTAACATCAATTTTACGTATAAATTAGCGTATAAATATTGATTATCAAGATTTTTCCAGGTTCATACAGTAGACTATATGTGATCAATTCGATGATTCTTTTATTCTTGGACAACTTTCCCTTTTGATACTGCAAAATTTTTGGAACTACAAGTATATATCATCGAACTATCGAAATTGCTCAGTCTTATTTACTAATATGTATATGATCAAGCTGTCTCTTTTAATAAAGCTTAGAGAATAATTTTTACATATGATAAATTGTAAAATTACCATCATTAGATTGTATAAAGAAAAAAAATATTGTTTTTTAATAGCGACTCGTTGAATGCCGTTCATTATAAGAAATTAGACAGATGACAATTGCAATATATTCCAATCATTCATGACAAAAATTTTTTTCTAATTTTGTTGTCAACGTCCATATCATGCTGAAAAAACCATATCTCGTCTGATCACTGAAGTTAAGCAGCATTGAGCGTGGTTAGTACTTGAATGGGTGACCGAAATTTCAATTGACATATTATGCCGTAAATACTCAACAACGCGTAAACACATTGCTATCAGCTTATGATAATACAGCGATCGACGTGTCCATTTTTTCAAAAGGACAAATTCAAGATAATCCGTTGTGGGCGTACTTTTATCCTATCTATTGTCAACAATATGCCATTTTTTCTCATAGTCGAGGTCTAATGACACCCCTTGAAAAAATTGCCAAATTCTACGGCAAATTGACTTCAGCATCATTAATCATTCTTTCGACTACAACGTTTGTTGTAACATGGTGTATAACAAAAAACATTACTTTATCAGCTTTTGATGTAATTAGACTTTTGATCAATGCTTCAATTATAGTTAGGATTAATATTTGGAAACGAAAACTGTTTTAGAGCATGATTTTTCTATACTTTTTGATCATTCATGCTACATTTAAAATCATTTATTATTTTCAATATTCGTTCGATGATAATGAGGAATTTGATAGCTTACATAAAAAAGTAGTATAATTCAAGATAATTTATTTATAAAGAATAAATAATCTTATTTGATATAAAATTTTTCAAATCTTAAAGCTGGAAGTCAAAATAACTATGTGAGTCACTTTTTGTTTTTATTTAATTACATTTTATTCGGTTAAATTATCATCAATTCTTACTTTTCAAAGTTTCTGTTTAGTTGCCAAGAAGTTATTTTTCAATACATTTGTAGGTTAGCTAATAGAAGACGCACATGCTAACGCATGTTTACACCTTTACACCTATCTTATTTTCTATTGGTGCGATGTTTTCCCACTCAAAAGCTTTCTTTCCTCCTCGAAGTGGAGGGGCATTGTCATCAGCGAATCAGCACAAAACGAAGGTGTGTTTACTCTACCTTCTTCCTCACGTTATCAACCTTCAATGCTTTAATTTCTAATTAGTTTATAGCCGTTTTCTGTTTACTTAAAAATAGTCAGTATATACGGATGGTGAGTCATAAGTTCTTGCGGTTACGCAATAATCACTTGAACAAGTTTAAACGCGTTTAAGAACTAAATAAGTATCTCCAAAAGATAAAAGAACTAGCTTCCCGTTAGGTACTGACTATTGAACACAATGGTTTACATTTTTAATATTAAACTGAATGTTTTAATATGACAGACTTTCTGCGCACAAATTCCTTCTAGTTATTTATATTAACCCTTAAATCTTATACAAAATCAATCAAATATAAAATATGTATAACTAAAGAATCAATGGATTTATTTACCTTTCGATTCATCAGTTATGAATAAGTGTGCTGTAATTTACCTTACGATTTATTCCAATCATTGTGTAGTCAAGTAAATAGACCAATTCGACCCGAATTCTCGTAGGATAAATATATTATCATTTGGTATTGTTAAATTCTTGGATGAAAATAATAAAAATATCATTTAAAAAATATTTAAATAAAATTAGAAAAAGATGTAATGATCGAATCGCTTTATCAAGACGTAGCATTTACTTTGCGGAGAGTGATATTTACTTTCTAATATCCAAGTATCTGGACATACTGATGATTAATTTTAAAGAACTTGATATGAGACAAACTGTACTCCTTCGATATAAAATTGAGTTTTAATATATTAAAGTGATAGAAAGAGAACTTTTTTTTATGTGTAAAAATTTTATTACTTTACAATAATTCGTCAAAGTTCATTAAAATTCATCACAGTTAAAGTACAGTGGACACAAATTTTTTTTTACTCGCTAAGGAAAGGATGACGGGCCTGACGGTCTCTCTTGTAAAGTTCTTCGACGCAATATTACATATAAAAGAGATGGAACATGGAAACCATAGATAAGAAAAAGGATACAGGCAGGATGAGAACAAAAAAAAATTCTGCCTTCATTTTGTCCTTTCAAAAATATTTGATAAGATAATTAATTTATTTAACACCAAAAGGAAGTATAGATGATATCGAACTCACTGAAAGTAAAATTTTTCTATTAATATTTATCTATTTTTTGAAAAAGGACTTCAATTTAAGGCAATCGATCTTTCTATACGACGAAAAATTAAAAAAAGTTTCAATAAAAAAAATTACAATTGCAGCACATAAACCAATTCCCAATACAATGAAGGCAAATATCAGATTATCTAAATTTATTGGTCGAAAATCCTCGTCAAAATTGGCTTCACTTACTTTATATCTGGGATTAAATTTGCCGTATACGATACGATGTATATACTGTTGAAAACCTAAATCTCCGAGCAATAGAAAAAATTGATATATTCGACCAGATAATGGACTACTTCGGCGTATAGGATGTTGAACATAAGGCGAGCCGAAAGTTTTTTTACTGAGATACAGATTTTTCTGATTGTAAGTCTGATTCTTAAATTCAATATATTCTCCAATACAGGCAGCTGCTGTATTATTGTATATCAAATATTGAAAACAGGTTTTTGTAAGTGTCACTGTATTGCCCCGTTCTTCCGGTGTTCTTGCTAGATCTCGATAAACATCCTCCCAATGATAAACTTCAGTATATCCTAAATTTTGTAAATCTTGCAGTGTATCAGGATGTCTTCGTAATTGAGGTTTAGTCAAAAATTCTGCTAAATGGCCATTGAAAGTTGCTTGAATGATTAAAAAATAAATAAGCACGACGCCGAAAAAAATTCGGAGAGAAAGTGTATTCATTCGCGTACAAAGACCTTGGCTTATCAATAATCGAATTATTTCGAACATTGCAAATGTAATGTTTTTGTTTTCAGTGAACCATACAACAATGAATGTCGCTATGAGAATGAATAGTGTAAACAAACTTATCCAAACTCCATAAAAATCTCGAATCTTTTCTGCCGGAGTTTGATAGCCTCTATGATATGTAACAATAGCATACTCTGATAGTGATACTGGATATGAACCGTCTAAGGGAAAATGATGGTCTTCAAAGTGCATATTGTTGAGTGTTAATATTACATCACATGAGGAATTATACCAAATGGCGTATAGATAATTTTCCCAAAAGTTCAAGTAATCTTTATTTGAAGATTGATTACTATGAAAGTAAATTACTATTCTGGCTTTTGTAGCTGTTGCTAACGTATCGATCATCACCCTTCTCAGTGACGTTAAAGATTCTGGGTAATTATCTAGAATTGGTCGATCATAAAATTTGTTCACTAAAAAAGAATAAGATACTTCTGGATCACTTGCAACAACAATTTCATAATCACTCAAATTTTTTGTCCGATCAAAATAAAAACCATGACTGATGTCTCCTGAAAAAATATTGTTACAAATTTCATAATAACCCATGTAAAAATAATTCGTTCCCTAAACGTTCTTCGAATGTTCCCCAGTAAGAAAGTTCCCCGACGTTCCCCTGATAGGATTATAAAGAACATTTGGGAAACAAATTTTTTTTTTTTTTTCGAAAATTTTTCCTGTTTACTCCGAACGTACTTTAACTTAGTTTTCTGCTAATAACTCAGGATCCATAAGACCTATATAGATAATGAGGATATCAATGGATTCGTGAAAAGGAGATCTTTCTATTCCATTAATTGAAATCATAATTAGAGCATAATTTATGAGAAGTCGGAAAGTAGATAATTTTTTACCCTTACTTCGACCTTGAACCTCCATAACTCCTCCATGAGACGTTTAATAATGATTTTTTTTGAGTATTTAGAAACTTCAGAGTTTAAGTTAAAAATACATATTCATGAAAAATATTGAAAATAATTATTCTACCTTTAAAATCGCCGAAATACTTGGTAAACTCCCTGAAAAAATGTGACTTTTTTTATATTTTATAAATTTTGAGGGGGAAAAAAATTTTTTTTCTTTAAAAATATAGATATTGTTAGATAGCTCAGATTCTAAGGTTTTCAAAACGTCTAAAAAATCGTTATTGAACGGTCCGTTCAAGAGTTATAGGGATTGAAAGTCAGGGGGATGATTGCTTGTAATTTGTATCCAGTCTTACCCCGTTTTGAGAGTATTACAATGGATTTTCTCAAGTTGTGGCTCAATTCCGCATTTCTACGCATCAAGACGGAAAGAATGAGCTCTCGATCATCAAAATCGGAGAACTTTTATTTTTTGACTAAAAAAAATGGAAAGGGGTACCACTTGCCATTTTTTTGGGTCGAAAAATCAAAGTTGTCCGATTTTCAAGTTTGACCACTCATTCTCTTTGTCTCAATGCCTAGAAATGCGAAATTAAGTCAAACATATAAAAAATCCATTATTTCACGCCTAAAATGGGGTAAAACAGGAACTTTGCAAAAATTTTTGCATAAATTATGCTCCAATTATAATTTTAGCTAGTACAATAATCAGATCTCCTTCTCACGAATCCATTGATATACTTATTTTCTATATGAGCCTCATAGTTTTTGAGTTATTGGCAGAAATCTAAGTTAAAGTACGTTTGGGGTAGACAGGAAAAATTTTCGAAAGAAAAAAGAAATTTCTTTCCCAAACGTTCTCGATAGTCTCATCAGGGGAACATTCGGAGAACGTTTAGGGAACGAATTTTCTTCATATAGGAAATAATCAAAAATTCGAAAGATTATTTTTATGATATATATATAGAGTTTTGAAACATAAGCTGTACCTCCTTCATCTACTCTTTCAAATACCGTTGAATTTCGATGTAATACAATTTCTTTAACTGGTTTCCATTCCTCAGGTGCATAATTAGAAATACCATTGAGAGTATAAATTTGAACTTTTTGTTCAACATTTAAACATAATAAATATGATGTCAATATTTCATAGCCTTCCATTAGTTTAAAAATATTTCTTATAGTCTCAATGTCACATGGTTTAATGAATAAAATATAAATTGGTATCATAACGTTCCACCATTCTGTGTTATGACATATATCTAAAAAGAGTTTCTCAATATTCATTCCTTCGATGATAAATACAAAAGCATCAAACTTCTTGAAGTGTTGTAAATTTCCATTATAACTTGCATTTCTATGAGAGAATATAGATATTTCACCATGAAATTCTTGTAACCATTTTAAATTAATTCCTTCCACATCGGATGACATTACTACAGTAGAATAATCTTCTTTATGAAGCTTGATTATCTTTATCTATAAATTACACAATATTATCATGAAAATCGAATACAAAGATTTTTTTTACATACCAGCACATCATAGATCTTTAATGTGGCATCATTAAAATTTTTATTATTCTCATTTAACAATCGCTCGTATTCACAATTGGTTTTATAGAAAAAAATAATAAAGAATAGTTTCTTTAGAATATTCATAGCCGTGTCTGAACAAAACATTCAACTCAAACTGAATAATTCTATGAACCAAACTCTACGTAGAATATCTTTTGTTCCACGGTTTTATTTATATTAGATGCGTACAAATTGACAACATTGAAAAAATTGATTTCGTAAATAACTAAGTAAAACTGACAATCTCCAATATAGATTCAATGTCATTTGGTTGTTAACAGCATGACATGAATGTTTGTAATAATCATAGCGTAAATCTCGAGAATTATCTGTTAGATCAATCTACTATATTACTCTTAGAATTTACTATTTGATCAATCTTATCATCACACTCACTATCAACAAACAAATCAATATTGGTCAATACTCGTGTAATTTCTAGTATCGACAAAAATGCTCAGGACTATTTTTTTTTTCAATTTCAATCTATTTCAGCCTCTAATTCATGAAAATAATTATCGAGTAAATATATCTCCTGGACTTGCATGCATTTTAATTGAGAAAACCAAGGTAATTGGGATCCATCAAATAAGAATACGCTATCTGGCGACAGAAATTGTAATGAGGATAAGGGATAAATTAATACGAAAATAATACATATAAATCGTAAAATTGTTGGTAAATAAATGAAGAGAGTATTTTGTTAAACTAAATATTATATAATTCTTTTGTGCTATTTTCGGAAAGCTTTTTTATAATAAATGTTACTATATACATATGCATATAAAATACAATCATTAACAGAAAATCATTACAAATAATATCTTGTTGTAAAATTAATTTTTTTATATATCATCATCAATCATCAATAAATTCTGATAACTACTGTTTTACTTCTTCTGACCCTTCCCCTTTTCTCTCACCTTCTTCAAATTTTGTGACATGACATCAAAAAATCGCTCATTGAAGCATTAAAAATGATAAAATTATGAAATTAATCATTATTTTTGAAAAATTATTATTCAGTGATTTGATAATGATAAAGTAATCTTAAAAAATGTATTTATTTCGATTGAAATGACTCAAATAACAAAAATTCCAAATCGACCAATCAAGGGACGAATAAAATGCTTACGCTGTTCTGATTAGTCAATGAATTTTCATATTTTCTGAATGTTTTTTTTCACTGTTTTAAATAGGAATTCTTTAATTTTTTCTGTACTATCACTAGTAAAGTGTAATTTTCTAGATTCCGTAGAAAAATGTTTGAATATGTTCAATTACGTTTACAACAATCGATTTTTTAACACCATCTCTTTTCCGACGAGCAGAATATCTCAATTAATAAATTTAAGAAACTAAAGGAAGGCCTCCGAGAATAGTAAGTGCTCCTTCTAGAACATTGTCATTTTCATTAATTAGCCTTGATGCAATTCCAGGAGCCACTACACCTTCGTTTGGAATATCCACTGCAGCGGAAAGAGCAGCTTAAAAAATATTAATAATAATAAACTATGATTATTTTAGTATTTTTGGAATAATTACTTATAAAAATAAGATACTTACATTTTGCCATACTAATTGACACATATGCTGATATAATAACCACGATTAATACAAGTTTTTTATTTAAAAAATTCATTATAAATGAAAAAACTGATGAACAGTTATATCCAACGAAAGCTCAAAGTCAAGTATACATTACCAATGTCGAGAGAATGCCTTTTTATATGTATTTTTTTTTTATCACCTAATGATAGTTGTGGAATAATTATTCGATGCTTAATAGTTTACTGATAAAATTTCATTAGTTTTTATTTATAATTAGTCATCAGATATTAATACTTACGCATAATTTGGTCCCAATTATTTCATCAAATAAAATGTCGTGATAATTATTAGTAAAAGTATGACTTATACAGTCTTCCTCTGATAGTTTCATAACTTTTTCTAGAATAACGTCGAGATGATAAAATTTACCAGTCGTTCAAGGGCTAAGACTTAGATTAGTGAGCTCTGCAGAAAATATAAGAAATGCAGTGAGAAACCTCCGTAAATGCCTTTCGTAGAAAAAGAGGCTGCAATTATAGAGGTTCCACTGTATCTGATGTTCGTTTAAATGTGAGCTTGGCGCCGATTCTTACAGATACTCCCAACCCGGATTCTCATCATGGGGAAAAAAGACTACTTCCCTCCATCAAATAAACAAATAAAATCAAGTACTAAAAGCAAAAAGAGAAGTGAATATAAAACTAAAAACACAGGAGCAAAACTAAAAATAGATTAATTTATAAGAGTGGGCACACATAACGTACCCTTGTGACCATTACGAGGTAGACTGTCGTCAGACGTACGTATGTTGCTGTTTTTTGGTTTCCTAACGTATGATCAACGAAACTAAAAATAATAAGAAGTGCTATCTACGAGCATGAAAAATACATACTTCATTACATAGGTAAAATAGTGGGTTAACATGAAGTGGGTTTCATTATTAAGAAATGGTTAGAGAATATCATTTTAAGTTTCAGTGGAATATCGGAAAGAGTTGTATTGTCGAGAATAAATTTGAAAGGAGGACCACTGTCAATAATACAAGTCTATTCTCCAACTAGGAGTTTAAGTGAAGAGGACTTAAAGAACTTTTATACCAACTAGCAAAAGCACAAGATTAAGCCAATATAAACATGCTTATTATTGGTGACTTCAATGCAAAAGTTAGACATCTGAGACCACACGAAAACATTATAATAGGAAAGTATAGATATGGGGAATATAACGACAGAGATGAACGTCTAGTACAATATGCATATGAGAACAAACTATCTATTATGGATACACACTTTACAAGTATACTTTGGAAGCATTAAAGTGGATATTATCAGACCACAAAACAAGAAATGAGATTGATTACATTCTGAGCTTCACTCCAAGTTCTGTGAATGATATAGAGGTGTTAAACAAAATGTATCAGTAAGCGTATCGTCCTGAGCTAGTTGTGGAGTAGTCCATATGTGTTCAATTTGGCAAAAAGTGGAGGCGCCCCCCGAAAGGAATTTTATCCTGAGAGGGTAGAGTTCCGTTCTGGGGACATCTTCAAAAATAAATTCTTTGTGCTGGAATACTTTGAATTTGCGTATAAATTTATTTATACATCAATAATAATAATCACTAAATTATGGTCAGTAAGTTAAGAATGCATTTTGGATAGGATTTTCTTAAAATCTATCCTTAGTGGGTGTCTGTATCAAGAGAGGTGTAACAATGCCGAATTTCAGGTCAATCGGGTGTAAAGTTTTGGAAATTTCGTGATGAGTGAATGATAATTCGCTTTTATATGTGTAGATAAAACTTTTTAAATATTAAATTTAAAATGATAAAATATAATTATAATAATGATGGAGCCAAGGTAATGAAAGTATATAATTGTATATAATTGTTTTTATAATTATACTTATTATATTCATTACAATAGCACACACTTACATGGATGGAATTACTGAGTAATTAACCATCCGCCAAAAACAGATATCGTCCGATAGCTGTAAAAAAAACGGCGCCACGTCACTGTTGTTTGAAATGTCGATATTCTCAAATTTTTCTGAATACAAAAAATGTCTGAAATCATGAAATTGCGCCAAGTCCGACTTGCCATATTCGCAAAACCATAAAATTGTGTCTATCAATTGTTTAATAATAAAATTGTATAAGTGTGCGTAAGAAATTGTAGATCAAATGCGTTATTAAAATGTTATTTATTTCATTTTTAGATATGTGAAACAAATTCATTTTTTTGTTCTTTCCAAAAGTTTAAAATTTTGGTGTAATCAAAACTAACATTATTTTGCAGAACACTATCTATTTATGGCATATTTAAATCGTCGCTGAAACTCGAGCTTATTGTTGATAATAGCATCGAATACCAAAGTATGCATGATAATAAATTTCGAAACATATTAACTCGATAAAAACTGTGTGACATGAGTAACGTCTATGATAAAAATGATTATTGACTATTTTTACACTGATCTGAGAAATATGATCAATTAAACTGATTATTATACTGAATTTTGAGGGTATATTCATTCAAAAAGTGATGGTTTTACTTTGCCTACACTATAAGCATAGGCATGAATTCATAAATAATTCATCTACTGAACAACTAGAAATTATATACTGTGAGCAATCAATTAAGGCTGGGCTGAAGTGAAAAAATTTCCCGAAGTTGACTTTACGCTTTCGCGTTGTGCGGTGGAAGACTGAAGCTCGATGGCAATTGAAATTCAGTAGGTAACAGGGAAATCGTTTTGAAAATGATAATTTACAAGGATGCCTGAATGTTAACACCAGACATAAAAATACGCTGGCTCTAAACTAAATTCCAACGAAGATCATATGAAATCGTATGTTTCTAATTTTTTCTAATATAAATTTAATAAAACGATCTGAAACATCGAAGTCCTTTTGATAAAAGCAATGATATGATCAAGTTGAAGGTTTTACTCTTTGTCTACAATATATATTACCAATCGAGAACATTTTGTTATTTTATTGCTAAGTAGTTCATGAAGTTCGACCCAACAACTGATATAATAAGATATATCGGTACAGGAAATAGATAAGATTGTTGAAGCATCCTGTTTACTCAATTGGGCCGTTATTTTGGATTTCTGGGAATTCTATTTTTTTTTTTTTTTAATGTAAAATAGCTGGTGTATACATGATACCAAATACGTATTTGCTTGTCACACATGAGATTGAAATTCACTGAAGTTTATTTTTTTTTTTGCTTAAAATTAAAAATTCGACATTACATCGAGAAGTCATTATCAGGTAATTGTGTCAAAAACATCCCCCACCCCCTATCGACTTGGGGTTTGGGAGGGTGATAAAGAGAGGTTTACTGAACACAAAAAAAATTACCGTTATTCCATACTGATTCGAAAGATGAAATAAACGATCTTATTTTTAAATTTGCATAGTACATTCCGTGTGGTAAAAACGAAGAAAAAAAAATCAATAAAAAATCCAATTCATGAAATTATTCAACTTGAATACAAATAAACATATTATTTCGATAAAATAATTTATATGATATAGATGATAGAAAAATGGCAAATAGTAGGCATGCACGTAGATGTAATTTACACTACTTCTGAGAACGATATTATGCAGCTCAGTGTGAAATCATTTAATTGAAAACGTTTACTAAGTAAAAAAAAATCTATTTTTCCTCTGTACAATGCACGGCAGTAGACTGAATTTAATTACAGTTGATTCACGAGCAGTCTATGATCACAGCCGTGTTGAGAAATAATGAAATCATTTCAACGATGATGAAGCAATCTATTATTTCATTGTTATTAGTTTTGAGTGTATTTGGTGCTATTTCTAAAATATTACCCAGACATTCTGGCACCAATTTGACTGCGACTGAAAGAATGTTGGTGAGTGTTTGCTGTTATATATTTTTTTCATTTAAGTCAACAAATCACATATTTTTTTAGATTCAGATAATTAAAAAATGTAACTTTAAGTTAAATAGCACCATTTACTATACTGGAAATAATCCAGATCTAACTCAAGCTCTACTGACGACAGCGCCTTCTGTAGATTTAGAATCCTGGATTCTTATATACAATACGAAGCACAATAGATTTGTCAATCTAACTGCTATTAATGGAATTGTGGTGGTATTTAATTCTAAACAAGAATTATTTCGAATATCGAATATGATTATGAATTATTGGGAATGTGTAGAGGATTGCAAAGTAATTTTTTTATCCAAAACGTTAAACTCTTGTGCTTATGCCTTTCCAATTTTGAAGTTCCTAGGATTTTCATACTTTGATATCTCCTACTATATATGTAATGACAAGAATGATGGCCCGATAGTTTACACACAAGATAAATATTTCAGTAATGAACGAGCTTATTGGCATCGACTCACTGTGAAAGTTAAGTCTTTGTATGATGGGAGATTCTACGTACGCGAATACAATAAAGGTATTTCTGTTTAGATTATTTGTTACCGGTGGATGATAATTTTTACTATGCATTTTGTTTATGTTCGACAGATCTATGTCGTAACCTCGATTTTGAACGAAGAAAACCTTCCAAAAACCTACGTATATTACTAGGATTTTCAATCAGGGTGGAAGAAGAGGCACACATGATAGAAGATTTTATCGAAGATGGAGATTTATCTTATCTTGGGATACCCTCAATTCTGATACTCGAAAAAATAATACAGGTTGAATTCTCTGCTTATATGAAGACATATATACATAAAGAAAGCGAGAATATAAAACCTATTCTCTGGTTGACAACATGCGTTGATGTGATGATGGCTTACCAAAATTCACTACCTGATGTAGGGCTGGCGTACTCGCAATTCGCATCCGATAGCGGTTTTGTTATTCTTTCTCATAAACAAGCTGCAGCAACACCTCTTCAGAAAATAGCCAAGTTCTATGGGATGTGGACTTTGATATCACTAATTATACTTTCAATCGTAATTTTTGTCGTTATTTACTTGAAATCCAACAGAAATGTCACTTTGGCATCTTTTGATGTCCTTCGACTTTTGATAAACTCAGGAGTTGAGATTCCGATCAATACTATGTCACTGAAAATATTCTTCTGTATGATATTTCTATATTTCACAGTAATTCATGCAACATTCAGCGGAAATTTGCCCAGATTTTTGACAATACCGGAATTCCATGACTCGATAGACTCCCTTGAAGATCTATCGAATCCACGAATTCGAACAATCTATGATCGCAGCTACTTTACTGATTCTAATGAATACGAAGATAATACAGTTATGAAAAAAAAGAATATGTCTCTGAGCTTGACGATCTTTTCGAGTATTTCAAAGAAGACAAAAATTCAGTTTGTATGATAGAAAAAAAAAATGCCGAGTGGTTTATATCCAAACGAGAGGAATCAATTAATGAAATTTACATGAGTAAGAATGATTTAGGTAATTTGAAAACCCTAATTGCAGTTCGACCTCGATTTTTCTTGCGGGAAAAGATCCAAAGAGGTACAACTTATATGTCCGATGTTGGTCTAAACTATGACGTGGAATTAAAAATTCACAACGCTCGAAGAATCATAGCAAGACATCTTACTATTTCTCGAATAGAATTTCGGAAAATTTCAGTCAATGATTTAATGTTTGCATTTATTTTGTTAATTATTGGGAATACTGTGGGACTTGTGTGTTTCCTTATTGAGTTTGTGGTTGATAAAAAATATGATCAAATAATTAGTTTTGAGTTCTTCAAAAAATGTATGAATTTCAAGTGGAAAAAAACGCACATGAAGATTCGAAGAATTGTAGTAAAACCAAAATTAGATGTTGCCGAAATAGATTGAGTCTGAACTTAATGTGCTGATTTAAAAAAATCAATTAAATTTAGACGTGGTATTCATTGGCATTGTTCAAGAATTTACGAATGCTATTTTGTTATTTTTACAAAACTCTTGTTAAGAAACTCAATGCTCTATAATGTACTTTATGACTTAGCCATATTTTTTATCAACCACAACATTATTTTAGTGCACATGAGTAATATTGATAATTTAATGCTCCATAATTTTATTCACAATGATAAAGCTTAGGTGTCATTTTACTTATCTATCTGAAATGTGTTCATGACTGTAATAATTTAAAAATAAAATATACGCACGCAAGGGCATTGAAAAAATTGCTAACCATTGTCAATTATAGACGAGTGAAGAAATAATAAATATTTTCCGATGATTAAAAAGGCGTTTGTTTAATCGCCGATGATTATTAGTACACGTCCCAAATGACTCTGCTAGTAATAAAAATTCTTTCTTTTAACTAACTAATTAAAAGAATTTAAAAATGCAAAAAGATATATCACCAGCTTATATTTATAACTTCGTCTACATAAGTGTTCTCTACTATCCATATATATCATCCTAAGTAACTGAAAAAATATATTTTTTCGTCATACCTGAGTCGAAAGTTCAACCCCTCTCCAGTGGAAAAGTGAACTTTCCACTCAGGTATGACGAAAAATCATATTCAGTCCTAGGGAGGACAATTAGACAAGCTTAAACGACGTATTTACCACCTTCGCCTTCGGCTCAGTTTGTAATTTTACACGTGGTTTGAGCTAGTTTACTTTACCTCTCTAGGTGTGAAATGTACGATTTAAGCAGCTATAGTTGCTTGTTATCCATTTGCAGAAAAAGTTCATCAACTGAAACGCTTAACTACAAACTGTAACGCTTCTAAACATATCAATGAATTATTTCCAGCCAGTCCAGTTATTCGTTGTGTCATTTTATCTTTTTAGTTATTTAGAATGAATCATTTCTATTCTGTTTCTATTAAACCACATGACTGTACCCTAGTTGCCTAATCTTCGTAACCCTTTTAAAACAAACCGATAGGACCGGACAGAAAACGGCAGGATTGCTATCCGTTTGTACATGCCTTCATCGTCACCTGTTCAAGTTGTGCTGAACTGTAACAATTGAAACGGTTTTCTTCATCTTCTATGATAATGACTTATCAATGTAATGTCAAATTCTTAATTTGAAGCCAAAAAAAAAAAATGAACTTTAGTGAATTTCAATCTCACGGGTGACAAGCGAATACGTATTTGGTATCGTGTATACACCAGCTATTTTACATTATAAAAAAAAAAAAAATAGAATTCCCAGAAATCCAAAATAACGGCCCAATTGAGTAAACAGGATGCTTCAATAATCTTATCTATTTCCTGTACCGATATATCTTATTATATCAGTTGTTGGGTCGAACTTCATGAACTACTTAGCAATAAAATAACAAAATGTTCTCGATTGATAATATTTATTGTAGATAAACAGTAAAACCATTAACTTGATCACATCATTGCTATTATTAAAAAGACCTCGATGTTTTAGAATGTTTTATTAAATTTATATTTCCTGCCTTTCATAATGAATAAATGAATCCATCTGTCCTCATCAAATAATAAGTATACATACGATTAATGTATATTTCGTCATACCTGCTCGGAAAGTTCACTTTTCCATTGGAGAGGGGTTAAACTTTCCACTCAGGTATGACGAAAAATCATATTCAGCCCTAAGGAGGACAATTAAACAAGCTTAAACCACGTGTTTACCCCCTTCGCCTTCGGCTCGGGTTGTTATTTTACACATGTTTTGAGCGAGTCTACTTTTCTTCCCTAGGTGTGAAATATACTATAATTTGACGTCTAAAGAAAAATATAAAAATATCTATGACAAGGTTCACATTAAATTCTTTTGGATCTATCCTCTAAATTTTCGTAATCGTATCTTAATAATTCGATTAGATGTAATGGAATCTGATATAAGAGATGTAGAAAGGATATACAAATGTCTACGTTTTTATATTTTTAGAAGTCACTTCTTTATTTAAATTACATGTTAATATAAAGTAGTTATTCTATTAAAAATTAAAAATGATATACAAGAAAAGTAACAAGAAACATTTCGACAATCTTAATAATTATCCTTTGTAATGTCTTTAATTTTTATTAAGAATTGCAAAAACAAACAAGTAAAAAAATAAAAATGATCGGATAGTCTATTCTCCGTGTTATGTATGTAATTTTCATTGTCATAAATGTCATATCAAGAATTGATATACTCCAAGAATTTAGATATCTTCACATTCCGTGCAACACGAAACTATTAAAACGTCTTTGAAGTCTGCTAAACTCTTTTTCAATTCTTCAACGGTGATAAAAAATAATGAATGTATCATTCTGTCATTTGCTTCGATATTGTTGAATTTATGGAAACAGTTGTATTGACTTATGAAAATTTCGCTATTCACTCTTTTTGAATAATAAATAACTATCCGAATTAGCTCAAAACTATTTATTTCCTACCACACAGTTGAAAATGATATAAATTTAGCAGCAAATGTCACTTCATCACCATTTCAGTCAATATTTTTTGAGTACATACGTCCTGCGTGCATTTGTACTTAGATTGTAACCGCGTCAAAATCTATTGATTTTTTTTTTAATTATTGCTTTTATATTAAAAGAAAAAATGATTACTGGTGTTGATTGATTGCTCACATTGTATAATTTCTAGTTGTTCAGCAATTGAATTATTTTTGAATTTATGCCTATGCTTATTGTGTAGGCAGAGTAAAACGATCATTTTCTGAATGAATATACCCTCAAGATTCAGTATAATAATCAGTTTAATTGATCATATTTTTCAGATCAGTGTAAAAATAGTCAATAATCATTTGTATCATTGACGTTACTCATATCACACAGTTTTTATCGAGTTAAGATGTTTCGAAATTTATTATCATGCATACTTTGGTATTCGATGCTATTATCAACAATAAGCTCGAGTTTCAGCGACGATTTAAATATGCCACAAATAGATAGTGTTCTACAAAATAATGTTAGTTTTGATTACACCAAAATTTTAAACTTTTGGAAAGAACACAAAAATGAATTTGTTTTACATGGCAATCATAAAGAAGTCGTGTTGGTAATGGGAAATACTGGAGCAGGAAAGACAACATTAGTCTCAGCTTCAATTGGGCGAAATTTGAAAGTTATTAAGCCAAATGGATATTTAATATTTGTCGATGAAGAAAAGCGGATCGGAACAGGTACTTCGTCTAAAACTTTAGTTCCAGAAGTCATGATAGACCACACAAATAACATTACATACATCGATTGTTCAGGATTTCGTGATAATCGAAATGTCGAATATCAAATATCATCAATGTACTTTCAAAATATTCTTATGAATCAAGTTGAAAAAATAAAACTTATTTTAGTAATCAATTATGATTCATTAAAAGTGAATGGAAACAAAAACGATTTTGATGATTTATTCGAAAATATCGGTGAATTTATTAAAGACATTTCTAATTTTCATGATGGGATCGGATT
This sequence comes from Chelonus formosanus, assembly GCA_028641665.1. Lineage (NCBI taxonomy): Eukaryota > Metazoa > Arthropoda > Insecta > Hymenoptera > Braconidae > Chelonus > Chelonus formosanus. The sequence continues at coordinate 4,676,283 of CM054000.1, forward strand.
AGTGGTCTCGAAAGTAGAAAATACGTATGAACTATCTGACGATGGAATTCCTCACTTGTCGAATGACAATCAATCAGTTTTAGATGGGATAGCTGATTATCTGAAAAATAAAAAAAACACTTACCGCAGTAAAACAGTAGATCATAAAAAATACCAGATGTTTGTGAATTTAATAGATGTTTTATTGCAAAAAAAAAACAATTTGTACACAAGGATCGCCATCTTCCGACAACCGATGCGCCAAGGGTTATTGCAAAATTTGCGTACTACAAAGAACGAAATTCATACAATTACTAATATGATAATAGAAAATCTTCATTATGTTAGAAAAAAAGTAGGTGATTTTGGCTTTGCATTATCTAAATCGTCGAAAGATACTGTTGATCGAATAGTTGACGACATATTCAGGAATGCTTTAACAAATCGTCTATACAAGATTGGAAACGAAACCTTGATACATTACTTACAGATGGAAAAACAATATAACGATATTAGAAAATTACATAAACAAATTTCATCTGCCCATAAAATTATTTCCCAAATACAAAATGTTAATAAACCTGAAGACCTGTTCGAGGAATTTTTAAATGTAGCTAATACTTTAAATATTTCTGTGTCACTTACTAATTTGAATGTCATTTCTGATGATATAAAGGCATTACGATTCTTCACAACAGTCTCGAATAACAATGAAGACATACACATGCTGTTACTTAAGAATGAAACGAGAAATATTATAAATTTGATAGAAAATTTTAAAAATTTCTACGATTTTCTGAATAATTTGGAAGAAAATTTAGCAGCGTACAATTTCCAGAAGTTTATAAATGACTACCGTTTGAAAAATATTATATTATCATGTACAAGTTCAACAGAAAAAATTGTTGGAAACATTCCTTATTTAGAAAATATTGTAGAAGAAATCGGTGACGATCAAACTTATCAGAACATTAAGACTTTAAAACTGAACCGATTTGAATTGAAACATTTGATGGCTGTTTTTAGTGCTTTTACAAAAAAACATGAATTTTCATGTATATCTCTATCCGAATCAATGATTGTTAGAGGCTACAACGTTAGAATGAGTGATGTCGTAGAAATGAACTGCTGGGCGCAGGCGAAAAACATACAAATCTTTGCACTAAACAAAGTATTTATTGACTTAACAATAGACAAAACAGGCGCAGAAGTGCAACTATCTATTTTTGCGCCTACATGGGAAATTATTGGTAAACCAAAAATCATTTTAGATGGAATAGCAGGAGAACCACATCTACAAGCATCTGCCAAATCAGCTTTTTCTAATTTAGAGAATGGAAGAGATGGTTTACCAGGGCTTCCAGGTGGTCCTGCTGGGAATTTTTTCGGTGTTGGCAAACAATTCATAAATTCAGAATTTTTGGAAATTCGCGCGAATGGTGGTAAAGGAGGCCCAGGACAAGATGGAGGAAATGGTAAGAATTTGTGTATTTGAATAAATTTTTTTACAAAAGTTATCTTCAACTTCTCATTATGAAGTTATTGTATTGGGCGCAATACAATATGGTAGTAAATAGCTTTACATGACTCTAAACAATTATATATTGTTTGTAATAAACAAGAGTTTGTTCTAAACAAAAGAACACACAACTGACAAAATTACAGCTTTCCGTTAATGAGAGGTTTTTGGTTAGAGCACAAACTAAGTCCAGACCTTCTTTTTGCTTTTCTTTAGGTGCCGATGGCATTGCCGGTGAAGGCCTATCGAACTTGTTCTTTGAAACTGAGCGAACCCCCGATGACATAGAGAAGTATTTTAAAGAACACAATTTTGAGTACACATCTGAGCAAACTGAATCACTCGCTGAGCCGGGTTTTGAGGGTCCTCCTCCTTCAACAAAATCTGTATATCTGATAGATGTCTTCAGTAAACCGGCAAAGAAGCCCAGTAATGGAGGTATGTAGAAGTATGTTAATCAGTCTATACTCACTTCAATTGAAATATATTTCTACGTTACAGGAAACGGAGGGGTTGGAGGCAGAGGAGGATATCCCGGTAGAATTATAATAAATAGCTTAGGAAAATTGATCAATGTGAAAACTTCAAATAATTCAGGTACATGATAAACAAAGAAGTAAGATATTGTAAACCAGATAAATCGTATTATTTTAGAAAGAGTCTATGTGTAGCAATGTACAACATTTGAGGCAATAAAAAATTTGTAACGCTAAATTTCAGGCTCTACTGGATTGGAGGGACAAGGTGGTCGAGGTGGAAAAGGAGCATCCGAAGGATCTAGAGTAAAATTTAGATGTACTCATGGATTCAAATTCATGTTTGTGGGTTGGTTCACGGACTATTCCGAGTAAGGAATCTTGAATTCTATTTATTAAAATGATGATTAGATTATGTTTGAACTTTTTTATTTTTATTGCGCAGTATCGAATGGATAGCCGGAAGCAATATACCCGCCGGAAAAGTTGGAATTTCAGGTTACAATGGAATCAATCAAGAAAATCCAACAACTACTACAATGACGAATCTACATTTTGCGACCAATTCTTACAAGGACTTTTTAAGAATGAACTTATTTAAAAATATTAAGGAATCAGAATTACGAATCTTTTATTATGAACTCGAAAACAATGAGCAAATCAGCGGACTGTATGATACACTTGCATTCGTTGAGGAATTTGAAGGATTAGAGAATCAGTTTCTCAATCTAAGAAATAAAATCGATTTTGTATTATTCTATAATTCATTTTTGAGCCGTGTCGAAAGATATGCCAAATCTGTAAGAACATTAGAAAATAAGAAAGTTCTTAGCTACATTTATACCGCTGCATTGACTAAACTATTTACATTGAAGAAAAAAAGGAAAGGTCAGACTGTTGTTAATTTGCCTAAATATTTAGACACTATTGAAAAAAACATCAAGGAAATTGGTGAATCCTATCACTTGCAAATCGTTCAAAAATATCAAGATGATTATAAAAATACTTTGAATAAGAAAATTCGAGAAGCCAATAATTTTATTCAGAACACCATCGAATTTGAAATTGACAAGATTTGGGATGAATCTAATAATCAAATACGAGCGATAGTTAACGAAATAAATGAAAACATAAATTCGACAAAAAGTACACTAGAAACACTCGACAAAGAAAGAGCTAGAATACGTTTTATGATGCAATTACGTTCTACGCTTTTACCACTTAAACTTGCCTCTTCATTTCTCAGTTTTACTGGACCTATTGGCGCTGGAGCGGGAGTTGCGATAACAAGTTTAACAACGATAGCAGAAGGAGTGCTTCTCGACAGGACTTCCAGTCTGGGTCAAAATAAAATTAATTCATTAGATCCGAATTTGAAAGTGATGTCACGAGTTACAGAAGTTATGAATAACAAACACCAACTTGCAGCTGAGAAACTTGGCGCAGCAATGACAAAATTAGAAGATTACGAAAAACAATTATCACGATCCGAACAAAAGAAAAAAAGACAGATCAAGATATTGAAAACACAATTACAGGAAGCTACATTTAGAAAAACAAACGGGGTTTCAGAATCACTTAAAAAACTGAAAGACGTAGAAGAGATTACAAAGAAAATGGTTACGTTTACAAATTCAGAAAAAGATGTATTGGAGAAAAAGAAAGAAGAAGAGAAAAAAGTACACGATTTGGAAAGAGAAAAAAAATATGAAAAACGTCTCCGTTTGTTAAATGATGCACAATCTATTTTAAACAGTGCAGAAATTGTATACAGTTTTACGAGAAAGTTGGCAAACGACGAAGGTATGATAAAAGAAATTAATGATCAGATTTCAGATTGTGTTCATGAATTGAAAGTTTTGGAAAAGATGGAAAATCAAGTGTATGACATTATAAAACCCGATCTCTATCAAATCGAAGAGACTATAAATGCAATTAAGAACTCGGTAAACGGATCCTCACATGCCAAATTAGATCTTTCTAAATGGAATGTACGAACTACTTTAAGAGATGTGAAATCATTGCTGCAAAAGTTCACTCGGAAGATGTCTTTTGAAGTTCAAAGTAATTTACAACGTTTTATGGAGAAAATAGATGAAGGGTTTTCTATTTTAATTGACATTTATGATCGAATTGATTCCTACTCAGACAGTGTAAAACAGGCAGAGTATATTGCACATATAGAGTCTGCATCGATGGACAATATTCAAGTGATTGACACAGAATTGAGTAAAGCAGTGAACGACCTAAAATTGATAATTCATTCAAATATATTAACTGAAAAGTATGAAATAGCATTGCATGCATTTAAACAACATTACTTTCCGTTTGCTGCTCATGTCTTACAAAGATTCCAGTTGCCCACGGGTATGCAGCTCAATGACGCTGAAACGTTGCGGTCGACTATTATTGACAAAATTAAAGATATGAAGAATCACATTGATGAAAGTGAAGCTACGATTGGTGATTACAGTAAATACATTCACCGGAGAAAGGTTTTCAATAACGATACTATAGGTTCTTCACCTTTCTACGTATGGAAATACGATACAATCAAGAATGAAATTAAACAATTACTCAACGGTTCAGAGATTATACTCAAGGCAGATATATCGAAAGGACTTTTTTATAATGCAATCAAATATAATGATATCGGAATCAATTTTAATCTTAGAAATAAAGCAATGCAGAACAGTTTTAGGTCTGTACTTAGAAATTTTGCGTTGACTATGACGATGATTGGTAATAATTATTACCGTTGTGGTGAACAATATTATTTTATTTCTTTTGATGACGACATAACCATTTCTTATTCTCTTAACCAAGATGGATACAAGAATTGGATTGATCCTAATGAAATATATACTCTTATACACGACAGTCATACCTTCCTTAGCCCTTACGGAATGTGGAGCATAAAATTACAAAATATCAACAAATTCGTTTCCTTCAATCGGTTGAATGTTTATGCAAATGAGATGATTGATTTAGAGTTGGTTGGTCAAGGCTATTACATTGAGCAAAATCCTAATTTTAATTTTGAAGTTTGCAATGAATATTTAAGTACTTTTTATGATGTTGAAAATATCGTCACAGTACTTTTCTAAAGTGTTAAGAAATCAATAACAAGATAAGAATAAAATTCATTTTAATCTTAAAAGTTTATTGAATACATGTAGATGTAAAGAATAACATAAAATATTGAAAACATAATTTTAGATCTTTATTTAACAATGGGTTTGTCAAAATAAAAATCACTTGAAATTATATCAGTTGTCGTTGTACTTAATTGAAAAAATAAGTTTCAATACATAGAAAATGATTTTTACTTTTTTCGGTAACATATCAATCAAGTAAACGAATATCTCCAACGTTATACTGTGCATCGTGATACTTAAAAGGGTAAGTAATGGTGCTATCCTATTTACTATAATTAGTTAGGAGTTCAGGAATTGTTAATATTATAAACATATTAGTCTTACCTTTTTTGAGTGACGATCTAATCCTTTTAATTACTCATGAGTATACGGAGATCTTGTAATAATATTCAATATGAAAAGTTAAAGCAAAAATGAAGGTAGTCAAGGCTTAATAACTGTAACAGTGCAATTTCACGTTCTATTGAGCCTTACATAAACTCCTTATGAAATACTAGTGTTTGTGACTCTTGTTGCTCTCTATTTGTTAGCCTCTTGAAGTTGCTTTCTCCTTTTGGCATAGCTTGCTTGTAGTTAGTTTCATGAATCAAGATGTGGTTAGCATTTCTATCGACCTTATAATTGTTACGTTGCCTATTTTTCATTTTTCTTTTTTTGAGTTACATCCTGATTATAATCACTTGTTCCTGATTCATTAATTAATTCTTGTAGTTGAGATTCATATCTTTGTTATCGTTTCATCAGCGCTATTACTGTCAATACTGTGACATCAAAGTTTGGACAGTATGAAATTATTTTGAAGACATCACCTCTCATTTTGTTGATGCTCCATCATTCATTAGTTTCTACTTCTGCATCATTTGTGCACAATTTAATACTGACTATTATGCTGTTTGTGGAATGATATTAGTATCTATATCGAATTTACATACGTTCATCCTACGATGACATTTTCATTCTAAACATAGAAGAAAAACACGTAGCTGATAGAAGCAATGTCTAATTATTTTATTAAACTGTTAGCTTTAAACGAATCAATTATTTTGATGATCCTATTATCATGCGTAATAATCACACAAAAGAAAACCGAGGAAAAAATGTGCTTCATTTGAACTATTTTTTTTCAAATAAAATAATTTAAATCGATTATTTATTCTTCGAAGCAGGTTTTCCATTTTTTCCGTGTTCACATTGCAATCGCTATATTCAGTCATCAACGACACGAAGACGTTGACGAATCATAAAAAAAGCTTCCGTTATGATGAAGCGCTTTTGTATTTGTGTGTTATTGTTTTATAATATTTGCGACAGTTCAGTGATTCTACCTGATAATTCGACTAAAAATTTATCCAGCCTCGATAAAGTACTGGTAAGAATACATTACTTTTTTTGAATGGACGTGAATTTCAGTTCAATTTTGAAATTTAATGTCTCTCATTTCTTCAGTCTGTATGTTTACTGCAATAATAAAATTTGAATTCAGTCGTAACAAAATTTTGATCATAATTTGAATGATTTCTGATGAATCAATACTACTAAGATAGTCTCTATATATAGAATATATATGTTTGTACATTAATTGACAAACGACTGAATTTTTTGTTAGCGATTCTTTTTAATAAATTTAGTTATTGATTTATAATTCTTTTTTAAGTTTTTATGTCGTCATACATTACAACATGAAGAGAATTATCATACAACTCATTTCCTGCACTTGTATAAAATTAGTCCGAATTTTTTGACTACATCATTTTTTAACAATTGGTTGTGAGATACTTTTACATGCAAGAACCCAAAGTACTAACAAGTCGAAGGAATTTTATTGAATAAACACAGGCTGAGGACCCAAGAAATTCACTGACGTGTGAAATTTCGAGAGCGGATTGAATAAAGTTTTTAAGTTTCAAAATTGAATTAAAACTTTAACTCTCGTAAACTAAAATTTAATGAATGCTTTTGAATGTTTTAAGATTACTGTACTAAAGGAATGCAATCTAGGACTGAAAAATATTGTGTTTTACGATAAGGTTGGTAAAGACTTACTGAATTCCGTTTCTAAAATCCCACCTCATGAAGGTCTAGAATCTCGGTGTCTTCAAACTCGACATGTGATACGTAGAGAAATTGATAACTCGTTCGTCATCGATGGATATGTAGTAGTATTAAATGTAAACGAAGAATTATGGTTGTTGCCCACCATGATGATTTATGTGTGGAGATGTTCAAAGAATTGTACGGTAGTTATTCTATGTAAGCTATCCCTCGGTTGCGAATGGGCAACCCATATTCTTGGAATTATAGGCTATGCACACTTTGATATCACTTACTTCATTTGTCTTGATAAAAAAAATATTCCTCAAATAATAACATACGATCTACATGGAAATATTCGACCACCCCGATGGCAAGTCGTTGGTCTACCTCCATCATCTTCTTTTCCTTGGACTTTATACAATCGTAGATGTGATCGAAGTATCTATTGTCATTTTTCCTATTGGATCCCGACAGACACACTAGATAGAAAGAACCTAGTCCGAACTTGTTGCAACCTTAAGTATTGACCATTTTTTTACTATCCTTGCTGTCTCATCTATTTCGATTTAAATTAATCACTTTGATAATGTACCGATTTTGCACGAAATCGGTTAACCAATTAATTTAAAAAAATCTGTTTAGCTGCAGTAAAAATCGAAATTATTGAATTTACATAGTACTGGGTACTTCTGATATGTGTCTGTTAGGAACTGAACAATTTTTGAACATTAACTTTTTATATTTCATTGTGTTTTCTTTCCCATAGATCTGTGTCGTGACTTTCATTTTAATCGATCGACCCCAAAGGAAGATGGGCCGATAATGATTGGATCTGTGAACGTAGTTTACGACGGAGAAACAATGTATTCAGATGAAATAGTTCACGACAACGATATCGATCGGATGCGTGGAAGCATGTTGCAGCCTTTATTTTTGTTTCTCAGAAGATTATTAAATGTCAAATTTGCAGTTTATGTAATATCACTTCCAGTAGAAGAAATAGAAGAAATTAAACAGAGTAATAAGTTTTTTTGGGATAAAACATCTGCAGATATACTTGCTGGAAATAGCTACATGCAGGAAGATTATAAATTTGTATGGTCGACCCCAACTGTATACTCCACCTACGTTATTCTTTCCCACAACCCGGGATTTGCTACACCTCTGGAAAAAATTACTCAGTTCTATGGAATTTGGACATTAACTTCATTGATAACCATTTTAGTCGTAACTTTCATCGTCATATACTTGAAAACTAACAGACACACTGCTTCTGCTGCTTTTGACTGTCTCAGCCTTCTCATAAATTCGGGCGTCACCATTCCTATCAATACTTTGTCGTTGAAAATATTTTTTTGTGTGGTATTTCTTTATTTTACAGTAATTCATGCAACATTCAGTGGCAACTTGCCCAAGTTTTTAACAATACCTCAAATACGTCACTACCCGAACTCGATTGAAGATTTGGCCAATCCTCAGATCAGCACGATTTACGTTTTGGAGAGTGAAGATAGATTTGCAGAAAAAAATAGTACAATCTTTAAAAAAATTAAGTTGATTCCAGGTGACAGACGTGCTTTTTATGAATTTATACGTGACCCGAATTCGGTTTTAATCATTTCTACGGTTGATGCTCAATTGTATCTCTATAATCCAGAATATTCTGACAAAATCTGCGTAAGTAGGAATGATTTTGGATTGATAATAGCAGCCTATCGATTTCGTCGACGCTTTTTTCATCAAGAAAAGTTTAATTGGGCAATAACTTATTTATCTGAGATTCAGGTAAATATTGAACAAAAACAGTGGCGTTTGAAAGAAAAACGGCGGCATGAACGAGAAAGAGCTCGATCCGAAATAAACTTCCGACCTATTGCAATTAATGATTTGAAATTTGCCTTTATTTTTTTGAGTATCGGAAATATTATTGGACTTATTTGTTTCGTTATTGAACTTGTGATTGATAATAAATATTATCAGAGAGTTAATTGTAAAAACTTACAAAAAGTTAAAGTTTTAAATCAGAGAAAGCAACGTATAAAAGTTCGGAGAATTGTTGTCAAGCCAAAACCAATAGCAGTTGGAGTTGATTACTGAAACGACAAGTTCAATCACATGAGTAATGAGTACACGTGATGTTTGAAAACGATTGGACATAGATTGTCAATCTATGGAATGAACCGAAATGAGGACGATTGGTTGAAGAATAAGCAAAATATCTGTAATTAAAAGTCTAAAGTGATTTGACAGATTGTTTTTTATATTTCTTACTTTCTTAATCGTTCACATATGGCTGACCAAAATCTGTCAAACTACTGTAGATTTTCTACTTTGGATATTTTTCTTCTTTTTTAACTAATCGTCCTCATCTCGTTTAATTTTATATATCTACATATTTCTACTCGAAACACCAGAAGAGCACTGCACGTTTTGATTTACAGACAAAAAGTTTACAAAAATAAGACTGCTATCTAGCATACTTAATGAATTATACAAAAGTATATCTTCTCAGTAATTATATTTGTAATGTGTTAAAACCATGTTATTTTTTGCTTTCAATTTACCTAGTTCCTTTCCTCTTCAAATTTTTCAATTTAGTTTATTACTTTTTGTTGTTTTTTATAAATGATTTATCTTTGAAAAAAGTGATTTCCTCACTTTTGCTGCTCAACTTAATTTGAATAATAGTCAATGTATACTTATATTATTCACATTCAGAGTTAGTGAAATGATTATCAATCATTATCATTAATAACCTGTGAAAAATACCTTCAGATCTGATCTGATGTGGTTAGTCTTAGATCTGTGTTATGAGACTACTTTTCTGATGAATTGTAATCTGCTCCAATCAGGTTGGACCTTTCGGGTCAAACCCAGACTACTGAAAAGCACTGATATTTTCGAATTCAAATCATATCACAGAATAAATATCTTAATGCCATAATCATGATTTGATGTCAGTGCTGAAAGGAACGTTACAGGTAAAACAATGAACCTGAGGTAGACTTAATCCTGGAATCCTCGGAACCATTGACTTGCATGCTCACCACTACGTTAACCCTGAAAATTTACATACTTTTTTAAATTTATCTAACAGCGGCTATTTATTGTTGACACACCTTTTACCAGAATAATCAACTGTTTTTAGATGTAATTGAATCTGATTTTTTTCGTACAAAAATGATAAAAATTTTTCAGATTCCATCAGATCTGAATTTTTTAATCCGCTCACTTCTAAATAAGTATGTGATATCCGATTAGATCTGTACAGTCTCATAATATAGATCTAAACTCATTATTCACAGGTACACCTATAGGTATAAAACTAATGATTAAAATGTGCATTAAATATGTCATTATTTTTCGATTTCAATTATGCTGAAATCTTTATTATATACGTATTTATCTGTCTGTATTAGTAATGTATATTAATAACCGACAGTCGAAACGTGAATTTAATTAGTTATATTGAAACTAATGACAAAGAAGATAGGATGATATGCTCAATTTCAATCTATTAGATAATACGTGATAATTATATTCAATTATTAATCAACAATTTTTTTTTATCACAAAAGTATCAAGATCTTTCTACTATCCTGGATTTTAAGCATAAAAAATAAGCGTTTTCGATGTTTTTTGGGAAAAACAATGAAATGATTTAATCTTTCAATTCAAATTATTCCAATTAGTAAATGAATCAATAAGAATAACGAAACGTGTTATAAGTGAATGTAATTTCAATAAAATTATTTGAATAATCGAGAATACAAATCGGAATACAATATCAATTGAGTCAAATCGATTTTATATATGTATATGAAACAAAACATAAAAACATTCGTCTATGAAGGAGCATATAAGATGTATGCTCACGTACTACAAATACAATCAATTATAAGCGTTCCAGATATAATAAACACACTTTGTTATTCGACACACATTGGGAATATTGAATATATTGCGTCGTGCCCAAGCAATTAGTAAGCATAAATTTTTCATCAGTGTACTCATGTAGTTGTTATTATTAATTAACTAACAAACATTGAAATAAATACAAATAAATACATGCGCATTATCACCTTTAGGGAAAGTAGATTAATTTGATATGCATCATTCTATTTAATTGTAAAGCACAGATTGGTTCGTAGTCTCTTTCGTCTTCACGAACATATGATGGTAATTTATAATTTGTTATTACACTGCCTATTTATTGGAGCTGTTGCATCTGAATTCAGTCTCATGCAATATCGTGGTGACTTTCGGACTCAAGCAGCTCTGGTAAGTATTCGTATTTAATTAATTAAATATAATGTAGTATTAATGGTGTTATGAGCTTGAATTAAGTTACAGATTTTCGAAAACTGCGATAATTATTACGAAAATGTAATTCTTTATAATGAGTTTAACGAATTAAGTCCAATTTTTTTTCAACAACTGCATGATAAGTACCACTCCATAACGTTGTACAACAAAAAATTCGATTATAAGAAGAATATTGAATATGTAAAAAAGGTGGATGTTATCATCATAATAACATCATCACGATTAAGTCTGTCTAAAATTCTCAAAGAAATGAACAAGGCAGTGTGGTGGAACGTGTTGACACCAGTGTATGTATTAAATGTAAAAGGTACTAATTGTAAATTTGTTACTAATACTCTAGGCTTACTGAACAAGAATGTACTGACATCATATTTTCCATGCATCGATGTAAATAATGGTATTCAAATTTATACTTATAATCGATTTGCTAGACGAGCATCTAGTGGTTGGATAAAAGAAATCTCGTGGAAGAATGTCACATATTACAGACGTCAGTATGATTCAAGTAAGTAATATTCATGACATTCGGTTGATAAACTACGAAACTTGTTACAAAAAATGTCGACTAAGTTCTTATAAACGAGCAATAACATTAATTGCTAATTATAAGAATTGATATTACAATAAGTGTACAAACACTGTACATTACTTTACTCAAGTCAATCTTATATTTCAGAAACCATCTGCCGAGAATTCCATTTCGATCGAATTGAAAAACTTGACAAATACAATGTAGAAATCACACTCCCAATCGAAGTAGATCATAAATCCTGCCGTTATGAATATTCAATTGACGGTAAACCCCTAAGTAATATTGTTTGTTTAATGAAGCGTTATGAAAAAATACTCGATACTTTCACCACTAGATTGAACGTGACAATACATCTTCGTACAATCGATACAATAAAACTGAAAAAGAAATTAAATCTCTCATACAAAGAAGGAAAAAACAACAGAAATTTTATGAGAGAATTAGAAAGTGACATGAGACATTTAATATTGTACAATGGTTTAAAATTTGCAGGAAATGGAAGTTTATATATAGAAACTTATCCCTTAGCCTGGCAAGCGATAGGGATTGCATCGTACAATCATGGTTACAAGACAATTGGTGAAAAAATCTGGGACTTTTACGGCATCTGGACGATTCTATTTACGATCATGGTACTTATAGTCACATTTATAGTTATTCGGTTTTCTGAAAGTAGAAGAACAACATTCGCAGTATTTGAAATCATTCGATTACTTATGAGTCACAATCTACATACTCGTATGAAAACTTTGCCCATTCGGATATTCTTCATTACAGTTTTAATTTATTTTTTGATCATCCAGGCTACTTTTAGTGGTCATTTAGCAAAGTTTCTGACTCATCCTGAGTTAAGGGAACAAGTCGAGACGATGGATGATTTAAAACGTCTTGGCCATACAACTTCTGAATTAAGTTTCCCAATGAATGTCAATGAAAATTTCGGAGGAATGTATGCACCAAAGAAGTACAGCAATAATCGTGTCAAAAAATGCTTATATCACACTTTGCTTCGAGACCCTCCTAATGTTTGTGTTTATGATCACGCAACTCTTCTCTGGTACTCAAGGAAAAATCAAAATCTGTATGCATCTAAAAAATCATTCACTGAAAAATATTATTCATATTTAATGAGACGAAATTGGCCACTCGTGAATCGTGTAAGTTCATTTTTCATGTCACTAGAAGACTTTGGTTTTCGTCAGTTATGGTCACGTGGCAACTTTATGCATTCTTTAATTGATAAGTATACTATAACATCAGCGATGTCAGATGAAGATTTTCATCCAATCACGTTAGAAAATTTGATGTTTAGTTTTTGGATTTTGGCAATTGGATTAATAAGTGCGAAAATTAGCTTCTGTGTTGAGGTGTTTATGACTGATAAATCAAAGTGGAGTGTCATTCCTTTTATGAAAAATATCAAGGACAGAATTCTGAAAATGGTCACAAGGATTAAAATTTCATGGCCACGTCACTTTGTTGTACTTTTTCGTAAAAAATAAGAAAGACTATGATCTATTATGTTACTGATGCCTGTAAAAATTTATATCCAAACTTATGTATTATCTAAAGAAATTGAAAAAATAAATGTCTTTGTTTCATCTGTATTCGTTCAAACTTCTTTCAGATCTTCTTCATAACAATATCTTTCAAAAAAAATCTTGGTTGAAGTCGATATCTCAATCCATTCTTGAGATATCGAAAACGAAAAAAATGCTGACGTCCGTACATACATACACACATCATTCTAAAAATTGTTCAGTATGCTTGCATGTATCTTGAAACGTGAAGATATGATGAAAATTCACATTTCACCAATCGACCCAATTTCAATAACTTCCCAATGGGAAGTTAACAAAGTAAACATTGGAAACCGACATTATTTATAAAACACCCTCTGTAATTTTCAATATCTTCGTTCTCAATTATATTGGTTATTTCCAAAAACATGCTAATATTCAGACGAACATAATCAATTTAATTGTCAATGGTGATCTTCAAAATTTAATAGACACTTGTTTACGATGTTGACGCATTAAATGACAAAAAGAAATAAAACCATACAGTAGTTTATGTATAAACCATTCAAGTATTTGAGGTTGTTATGGAGATATCAAATAGCAACGAGCTTCAACAAGGTGGTGAAAAATCCAATGTCACTTGCAGGACTTCAAACGAAGGTTATATATGGTCTGAAGACAAATATCGAAGGCAATGCACATTATCTAACCGACAATGATGTCTTATATCCTATTGGAAATGTTTTGGCGGTTCATAATTTTTCACAATGCCGGCAGAGACTTCTCTATTTACCAGAGAACCGTCAAATCAACATTATTTGTGTCGCACCCACCAAGTAAGTCAATAATTAACCTCTAACTATAACTAAACAATTCATCTGATCGCTTATAGAAAATGAATAAACCACTATATAAGAATATCATCAATACTTGACCTAAATAATCATGATGATTAGGCACTTACCTAATCTTCAATTCTAATTCTATCTTTTCAGTCAAGAGCAACATTATGATTTATTCTTAAGTTAATTTACCCTAATTATTTAAATAATTGAAAATAATAATGTTATATTTATCACATTACCTAGAAAATTCGTGGCAGTATGTGAAACAGGAGAAAAACCGTTGATTTCAATCTACGAATTGTCTTCTTTGAAAAGAAAAAGGACTCTTGGTATTCCGTACGAGGTTTCAGGAGTCACCAAGTTCTCTTGCATTGCTTTCAGCTTCGATACTCGATATTTAGGTAAAAAATTATGCTTTTGCATTATTTATTATTTCCAATATCAATATTTCAATAATGTTTCAGCTGCAATCACTGGAGAACCAGATCAAACAATGCTCTATTATGTTTGGGAAAAAGGAAAGGTTGAATCTAGTATCCGTCTAACAAACCCACAGAATTCTTTATCATCATTTTTCTTGATATCCTGTAACCCAGGTGATATTGGAATTGTGGCAGTAGCAGGAGACTATGCTTTCAAATTTCTTACAGTATCAGAAACAGTTTGGCGCTCTTATGGTTTTGGAAAGGCAGACAATTTACTCATCAGTTCAATTTGTTGGTTAAATACTGATCGACTACTTGCTGGGATTAAAGATGGCCGAATATTTTACTTCGAAAATGGAGAGTTAAAAAATATTTACAAAATGGAACAGACCATTTGGTTGAATCTTAAAATCAAAGAGGAGTTTATTCTTCAGCCTACATCTTCCCAAACCAATTTAGCTGCTGAAGTCCAATGGCCAAATGAGATCCGTTGTTTAATAGCATTCCCTAAAGGCTTTGCTTTCGCATTTGGACTTGGGAAAGTCCTAATTTTTGAAAAACAAGGCCAGCATAAGTACCTGAAGAAACACATCTTCACTATTCCACCCCAAGTATCACAAGAATCCCGACCAGATTCTTATAAAATAAACTTCATCACCATTAATCCTAGTTTTAATCAACTCCTAGTCACTTCTAACTGGGCTCAGCTGTTTTATGCCAAGTTGTTTAATGAAGAAAACTTGGAAACTAAGGAATTCAGTATTATGGGCCAGCAGTTACATCACGGCCGAATTGGGCGGATCTCAATGTGTGCTTGGAAATCAGTTTTCATGACCTACGGATGTGTTGATAGGAGTGTTAGATTATGGGATTATGAAACGGAAAGTTTACTTCTGATGAAACAATACGCAGA
Source organism: Chelonus formosanus (assembly GCA_028641665.1). Classification (NCBI taxonomy): domain Eukaryota; kingdom Metazoa; phylum Arthropoda; class Insecta; order Hymenoptera; family Braconidae; genus Chelonus; species Chelonus formosanus. The sequence continues at coordinate 4,692,010 of CM054000.1, forward strand.
AGATATTTTCAGTGTTTCTTTGCATCCAATTGGACTTTTTTGTCTCATAGGATTTAGTGATAAATTAAAATTCCTCACTATTTTGATGGATGATTTGCTACTCACTGCAGAATTTTCCATTCGCAGCTGCCGAACAGTTGATTTCAGCCACGGCGGACATCTTTTTGCTGCAGTCAATGGTAATGTCATCCAGATATACTTCACTATAGGATTCACCAATCGGTTGCTTCTGAAAGGACATACTGGGAAGATTAAAGAACTAAAGTGGGCAAAAAGTGATTTAAAATTAGTTTCGATTGGATCTGAGGGTGCTATTTATATTTGGAATACTGGAGATGGATCAAGGATATCTGAAATTATTCTTAAAAATGTTTCCATTCATGGAGTAGCTTTTAGTGCTCAAGAATCAATTATTTATTGTATCTCCAGTGATAATAAGATTCGCGAAATTAAAGAAGATACAGTTTTACATGAGTTTAATGCTCCAGATGTGGTGATGAGTCTTTTGTTGATGAGTCAACAAGATTCATTCCTTTTCATCACTTGTCCAGGTGGTAAAATTTGCTCATTTAAGGTTCCTCTACATGAACCACTTGAATTTCAAACATTTCACTTACATTCTGAAGACATAACTGACCTTTCTGTGACTTTTAACCAACAAATAATCATTTCTTCCGGTAAAGATGGCAGTTTAGCTTTTTGGAAGCTCTTATCTGGTAATAATATTGATTCAATCAAGTGTATTAACACTCAGGAAGTTTTAATCAGCAAAAAAAAACTTGAAAATAAGATTAATAATATTGATGAGCTCAATTTAAGGTTGAAAGAACTGGAAACAGAACATTCATATAAAGTGCGTCAAATAGAAGTACAAAACAATGAAAAAATGAAAGATATTCATCAAGGATATTGTGCAGCTATTGAAGAGTTGAAGGATCGTATTGAGCAGCTTAAGGAAGAGAGAATGAATGAGTTAAATAATATTAATCAAGAAATAGCTGAGATGAAAGCATTTCATGAAAAAACAGTACAAGAAATGGAATGTAGTTATAATTCCAAGTTAATTGTGGAGTATGATAAGTATGTAAAGTTGGAGAAAAGTAGTTATTCAATGAAAGAAGATTATGAAGAACAAATAAAAAAGCTACAAGTAGAATTGAAAGAGGAGTTGAGGAAGACTGTTGAAGGATTTGAAGTAAGAATTCATGCAAAAAATGTAGAGATTGAAGAATTGCAAGAAGAATTGACACATGTAGTTAGAGAACATGAAAAAATAAAACAAGATATGGAAGAGGATTTCGATCGTGAAGTAATTGAACTACGAACAAATTATGAAAATCAATTATATAAAGAAAGACAAGATAATTTGAAGCTTAAGGGAGAAGCTGGAATGATGAGAAATCGTTATTCAGCTGCACAAAAAGACATTGATGATCTAAAAAGACAAGTTATAAACCTGAAAAAGGATCACACGAGATATCAAAAAAATGTTCAAGTATTGGAGCGAGATGTGATAGACTTGAAAAATGAAATTAATGAAAGGAATGCTATGATTCAAGAAAAAGATAAAAAAGTTGGAGAATTGGAGAATAAAAATCAAGAATTAGAAAAGATTAAATTTGTCCTCAACTACAGATTAGAGGAATTGAAGAATGAAATAGAGCCAAGAAATGAAGAAATAGTAGAGTTGAAGAATAAAATTCATGATATGGAGATGGAACTCATTAATTTACATAAAGTCAACACGAGTTTGGAGGTCAGAGTTAATGAACTGAGGGACAAATTGGTAGGCATTAAGAGAAAGCTGAGTATTGAGGTTGAGAAAGAGAGAAAGGCACAAATGATGATCAAGAAAATTAGACATGACCTCGCTGAGACTGTTGAAGTTTTTCAAGATCCAAAAGCATTGAAAATGATTGTAAAGAATCTTTATCAACGATATGGTATTGATGATCAATTTTTGAAGAATCAAGAATCAGATGTAAATGTTTATCTTGAGTTTTCAAGACAAAGAGATCAAATGGAAAGAACAATAGCGACATTGAAGAAACAAGTGTTTAGAAAGAAATAAAATACAATAAGAAATAGCATAAGATAAAATGCCTTATAAATGACTTTACCTTATCATTGCAATATTGACATTCTTTTTTTATTTCAAGCAATAATGAAAAGTATTTATAGGGATGGCAAGAAAATAGTGAAGCATTTAGAACAGCTTTTGATTCTATTATTCATTTAATAGTTTTCAATCTCCAATTCAGTCATCATCTCTATCAATAACTTGGATCTGCCTGAAAGACAGAAACCTAGTGCTAACATCATGATACTCTGCATTCTAGAATATTCAAATTATAAAAATGTTTCACGATTTTTTTGCCAACCCAATAATAAGCGTTGAAGTTTGGAGTTAATAGTATTTTCTATATTGATCATTTGGATGATGATCATTTATAAGGCAATTTACTCCAGTATAAATTAAGAATCTTTAATAATTATGAGACATATTTATTGAAACTGTTTATAAAACTCTTATCAAAAAATCTACTTTCATACCAAAATGGTTATTTTAACTATTAATTTTCTTCAATCTATATCTTAATATTAAATTAATCACGAAACTTTTCTAAATGAAACAAACTTACAGGCATTATAAAAATTTATAACTAAATAACTGTTCAAAACATAATAAAATTTGATAATTTTCTAGGTTTTTTAAGGTATTTCCATCGAGATTAATATTTTCTTAAGATTTCTTTTTATCACATTAAAATTAAAAATTATGAGAAAATAAAACGTTTGTTTTAATAAAAAAAAATCGATTCACCGCCTAAAACTCGAGTTATTCGAAATCAAAGTTGATTCTTTTCTCCATTTAAACCAATAATAATTGACTACAAGATTAAGTTTTTTAACTTTCATTCAAAAACGGTTTTTTAAATTTTCGTAAAAGAATTATATAGTGTAAATACCTTTGTAACAAATACTTCGTCAAAAAACAATCTACTTTGATCGTACCATTCTTAAAAGAATTAATTATTAACAATAATTTAAACCTTAACTCTCCTATAAAATAGCCATTTACCTTTTTCTGTTAATTTTTTTATGTTTTAGAAGTAATAGAATATAAATTAATTAATATGCAGAAGGCTAGTGTGCATATTTCATGAAAGAAATTAATTTTATTTCAAAGGGTCCTGGGTCTTTTTTTTTCTATACGGCCCGGTGCGAGTGAAATACCTTTAAAAAATTTATGAAGCTTTTTTAGTTTGTTTCAATAGAGTTTACAAGATTTTAAATAGATTTGAGCAAGATAATCATTAAAACAAGTCATATTTCTAGGGTACTAGACAATAATCAAAAAAATTAACATATCCCGAAATAGTTCACAATAATTTAAAATATTACTCAACGACTATATAATTATTTAAACAATAAAGAAATTAAAGAACAAATGGAATGATTGATGTACGATTTTTGGGGTAGTTAGGGAACTCTTTTTTGTACGCACGGTGCTTTCCTAGGGCCCAGATTGTCATTTGGTAAGCACCAGCAAACATAAATAATCCAGCTGAAAGAATATTTATTATCAATTATTTCAAAATTAAAACAAGAAAAGGTTTTTAACTTATTTAAGAATAGAGCTGAATGGACTTCGTGTATTGTGGAACAAAAATAAAATATTTAGAGACACAATTTTAGTGGCAACTATCAGTAAGCTCATTTGTTGAAGGATGTAGTCCAGTCACTAATATCGTGCAATCAGACTTTTCAGCATGACTGAATATTTTAGAAGTTATTAAAGTTGATCAAAATAAATAATGATAGTTGCAAAAGTGTGTCTAAACTAATCAAGGGATAAAACTATCAAAAACATTGTCGTTGAAGCTTGTTTTTGCAATTAACATAAAAACTATTAGACACATACAAACGATTTAAACAAAAATTAGAAATCTTTTCATTTTACACAAGATTTTCCAACGTTATCTCTTGTCTTTTATAGTTAAGCTATAAAATGGCGATAATAGCAAATAATTGTCAACATTTTTTATCATCATACTATTAAAACTCCACTGCCAAATATATCGTTTTTGGCTTCATAAAAGTCAAAGTTCCTCCAGCTCTATTCTAAAGAAAAAAATAAATATTTTTATTTTATATCAAATTACCTGGAAGACATCTAGTCATTAGAGTAAATCCAATCCAACTACCGACTTCATATGTGTAATTAGGACAAGAAACAAAATTGAACAAAGCAGTAAATGGATTTCCCGTAGCAACGGGAATTTTTCTAACATTAGTACCAGGTGGTCTAAGGTCTCTGAGAGCTAAATGAATGCTAAGATTACCTAACTCACAAATTACAAAAATTGCTAAACCTATAAGAAAGTAAAGTTGACTTGGTGGCGTGTATTGTGGATGGTTGACGTGATATGCAACGTACATAGTGAAGAGCCAATAATATGAGCAATTTTTAAAAAGATTCCTAAGTGGCATAGTAGCATGACTGAAACGATGAACAAATAATGTTTCTAAAAGTCTTTTTGCGTAATGTATTGACCAGCAAGCAGCAGCAACACTAAAAAAATGAAAATGTTATCATTAATTTTTCATCAATTCTGCTGTCGAAGACAATAGATTTTATATACGTTGACTAAGCATTTTAATTAATTATGAGGTAATTTATTCAGCATTCATTTACTTACTGAGCAACAAAATCCATTTCAGTATTTACTGATCCATAAAATATCCATGGACGAGTATAAACCCATAAATAAACCACTAATGGGCCTGCATATTCTGTTAGGAAGACTGTTTTCCAGCCAATTTGTGGACCCAAGTCCTTGAAATACAACTTTGAATCGCTTTTCAAGCCTAAAGATTTAATTGTTTGACTGTCTGATAATGACTTGCCTTTTGGTTCAGCTTTTAAACATTGTCTTGCCACGTACGGTGCTTTTTTTTGCTTGTGTAAGTCTTTTTTTATGTCTCCAATTGTTGTATTATCATTCACCTGAAGAAATTTATTAAAAAATAATTTTAAAAATAAATATTGAAAAAAGGCCATCAATTTTAGACTAACATTCGTCAGAACTATTTTTAAAAGAACATAAAAACCTTCCTGATGACCTTTTTATATATTATAGATAGTTTGAAGTTTTAATGAAAGAGAAATCAATAAGTTGTGGTGTGAATGAGATAGCAATTTATCAAGGATTGAATATTGAGATGAAAAAATTGATGAAATATTGTTCAATTATTCAATTAAATTATTCATATTAATGACAAGATAATCCGGTTTTTACTTACAGTTAATTTGGCTATTGATTTAGAGCCACTTCCAATTATTTCAATCTGAAATCAAAGGTTAATTTCATGAATCAGTACTTAAGAGCAAGATGAATTAGATTAATTAGCTCATTTTATAGTTAACAAATAAATTGATTTTACCTCCATTGTAAGAATTTTATTGAAAAATTTACTGTTTTCTTCACAAATATTCCCCGACGTCTGAAGTCCAGTGTCCTCTTGCTCGTGTTGTCATACCAGTTATCATGAAGCTGCTTTCCAACGCCAGGCAGCGCCACCGGTTACATAAACAGCAAATTGCTTCGACAGTGTACATTTTTTTTTTAATGAAATTTAATTGCTAATTTTATGATAAATATTATCCCATGTTTATCTTTGTTTTATTTTCTATCTTTTTTTGAATAGTTATAAGCGTTATTTTTTAATATTTTTATCCATAAGAATTGATTATTTTTTGCTTATTCAAAGTTAATTTTTTTTTTATAGACATGAAATTCGTCGTGATTATATTAAATGAACTCAGGAATTGAACTTTAAACCTTTATGTCGATAGAATAAGCATAAATTTCAATAATTATTTACAGTTATTGAATCAATTGCATTCTAACAAATTTAATTCAATGATTAAATTTTTTTGTATTGAACCTTGAGAAATTTACATATTTTGTCACTTATTTTAATAATTTAAACAAAGATCTTGAGATTGAAGTGCATCTCTCATAATTTATACATACATGTTTAAAATGATTAAGAATTATTTGTCAAATTAATTTCTTATTGTCATTTATTTGAATAAATATAAATTTTCACCACTTCTCGATAACAATTATTTCTTCTATTGATAATTTATTGTAATTAATTAAATTATTATATTCATTTTACTTATCAATAGTAATTAAATATTTTAATAACTAATTTCTATTAGTATAAGGTTGTTTTTTTTATTATACTCTCAATAAAAAGTATTTATTTTGAATTTAAAAAAAGAAGCTCCCTGACGCCATTATAGAGGACGCTACTATATCAAGATGGCGTCGACAAAGTGGCGGCAGAAACGACGATAGCATTTTCGACTGTTATTGTTGATGAACATGTAAATGCTGAGATGATAGAAAATGAGAAAAATTGTGTAAATTAATTGTTGTGAGTTGATTTTTTATAAAAATTTATTATAAAATATTATTATCTGATTAGTATAAATGTATACATTATCACTGCATATTCTGTTTATTATCTACGTAGTAAAATAAAAATAAATTTGATCTAGATGTTTATACATATATGTATATACATATTCATTTGAGCTCTACACAATTGATTAAAAATTTTTTTATCCAAACTTAGTTTATGAAATGGATATTAGTAATTTAATTTTACAATGGTATATTATTAAATGTCATTTACTGTACAACTCTACTGCAAGTCTTTAGAGTCTTTATCAATGTGTCATGAAATTTTAACAATTAAATATTATATTTATTAATTAACTGATTGATTAAAAAATCTATTCAATATCTTAAAAATGTGACATATTATTAATAATTAAATATTTATCTTCTGAACTTGTATTTAAAATGACATCGTCCTAGGGATTTATTGTTTATGTTAGTAGAAATAAAATAATCATCAATTTCAGTTCAATTTTGTTCCATCTATTTTTGTCTGTAATAAATAATCATATTGATGTCCAAATTAAAATTATGTTATGTTGATAATAGAAATTAAAATATCAACTTTTAAGCAAATAAATTTAATTCAAAATAATAGGAAAAAAATTGGACTGAAACCACTTGTTTCTTCTCTAAATGATCACATTTTCAAGATAAAATTGAGAATAAAAATTTGAAATACACGTTTCTAAGACTCTAAAACAGAGCTTTTTAACATCACTTACCAAGCAAAAATAACTAAAACATTTTTACAAAAACATGATTAATAATTACATACAATTATCACTTGTCATCATTCACACTAACATGTTGTTCAGCCTTCTGAGATTCTTCTAACAAAAAAAATTCATTTACATACTTGGATAAATATAATAAGGGTTCTTGAATTGTTTATTATTAACAGTATAAACATTGGATTCATCCACTCCAAAAGACTGTATAACATTGGTCATAACTGGCTTTTGATGTTGAACATTGGTAATCATAAAAGAATTAGTAGCACTAACAACCCCAGATTCATCTCCTAATTTCCTTGGAGAATAATTCTGAAGCATTTGAACAGTAGAATCATCCGGATTTTGTTGATTAGTATCATTATCAGCATGAGTTTGCAAACTGCTTTGGTGATTACTCTGATGATTTCCTACATTTCCAAATGCCACATTACCATGTGAAAGCTGTTGAGCTTTGCACTTCTTCGTATGAGCATACAAAGACCCAGCATTGTTGTATCTCTTGGTGCAGATTTTACAAGCGTAAGGTCTTTGACCTGTATGAGTGTAAGTGTGTTCATTCAATGATGTTAAACGTCTGAATGACTTCATACAGATCTGGCAGTGATATTTGGCCTCACCTGTGTGCATTGTAATGTGTCTGGCCAAGGTGTTTGCTCTAGCAAAGGCACGAGAACAGTACTGACAAATGTAAGGCTTTTCTCCACTATGAGTCCTAAGATGTAGCTGAAGATAAGTGCTTTTAGTAAAAGCTCTGCTACAAACATTACATACATATGGTTTTACACCTGTGTGAGTTCTCATGTGAGCCACCAAAGAGCCACTTTGAGCAAAACACTTGCTACAAACTTCACACAAAAATCTCTTCTGGGTGTCTTTCACCCTCTTGTGTCTTTCCATGTGGTTGGTCAATGATTGAGCTTGGGCAAATGCTTTTGGACACATAGGACACTTGTGTGGTCGATTATTAGTTTTTTCTTTCTTTGTATTTTCATTATCTTGTGCTTTATTTTCATTATCAGTATCATTTTCATCATCAGACTGATCAAATTCTCGATCAAAGTCTTTATGTTTTGATTGTTCATGTTCTTTTAGCTTGTCTACTCTCGAAAATTCCTTGTTACATGTTGGACAGTGAAATTTTAGTCCACTGTGAGTTGAAATGTGTCTTTTAAGGTTTCTTTTTGTAGCAAAAAGTTTACCACAAAGTGTACATTGAAGACCATCACGTGGTAAATCATCATCTTCTGAATCATTACCACGTGAATCATCAATCAAAGTTGAATCATTGGAAGCTTGTGTGTCATTTTTGTATTCTGAATGTCTTTTAGCATGAGTTAAATATGCTTTTTCATAAGTAAATTGTTTCGAGCAATATTTACATGAAAATTTGTAATTTTTTTTGTCATTCTTTCTTATGTTTTCTGCTAGATGAGATTCAATATTTTTATCAGCTATTTTATCATCATCAGCATCATTTTTATTACTTACATCATCAATAATATCTTTTTTATCATTTTTTAAAGTTCCATGTGCTTTGGCTACGTGACCTTTTAATTTATCCATGCTAGAAAATTGTTCATCACACATATAACAAACATACCGAAGTGTTGATCCATTTTGATGAAGATTCATGTGCTTTTGGAGCGCTGATTTAGACTCCAAAACTTTCGAACATTCAGAACATTTTTCTCGTGATAAATGCAAACCTTCTGATTGAGGTTCATCATTTTCTTCTTTTACTTCATCATCATTTTTCTCGGTAAACAGGTCATGACTGTATACATCAGTTGGATCTTCATCTGATAATTCACTTTCTTCAATCATTGCTGATTCTTCTTCTTTTATCACATCATCCTGAGAATCTACGAGAGCTTCTAGCTTTTGTACTAATTCATTTTCATGTAGAGCTTGCTTTTCTGGACTGGAATCAGAGCTTATAGCTTTTAATTCCTCATTAGTGACTTCAAAGATCATTGATCCATCATTTGTTACATTCAGTGGGTCATCGTTTATTAGATTATCATCAGATTTCACTTCATCATGAGAATTGACACATGAATTTACAATTATTTGGTCACTTATTGATGCTCCTATTACTGATTGGTTTAATGATTGTTTAAATTCTAAAAGTTGGTGTAATTTACTGTCATTTTTTTCAACTTGACATTTAAAATCGTAAGATAAATATAACAATCGATGACAATCACAACAAATGATTGTTGGAAGACCATCACCTTCATTAATCTGTTCGAAAAAAAAAAAAAATTCATTATAGTTAAAAAATTTTGACATAAATTTTCAAAAATACATTGAAAGTTGATTTATGAAATAGGTAATTTTTTTTTTTTTTTTTAAAATAAATTAAGTACATTCTTTTGTTCTGTCAAAAATTTCTAACCTGTACAGCAGCACAAGCCATTATTTTACGTGCTATTTCGTGTTGATTATCAAACACTTGCCACATACTAGATGATTTTTTTAAACAAATACGACATTCTTCACCGGTTATTTCTATTGTTTCCATTAAATTGTTTAAAGATATTTTTGCGATATTTTCATTCGAAACATCCATTATCGCGAATAAATAATTTATGTACAGAATTTTTTTCTTATTGCTACTACTTCCATTTTTATTTGTTTTTATCGACACATATGATCTACCACTGTCGATAAACTAGTAATTGCAAAATTTACTATCAGTTATTGTCGGTTTCAGTTTACAGATCGCAGAACAAAAACAGAGCAGTAAGAAAAGTGATGGTAAAAACGGTCTACACGGACCGAAAAAAAAATTACAATTAAGAAACAAAAGATGGCACTACAGGTAAAACAATTGCCGAGAAAGTAGAATGAATCTTTTGATTGTAATGAGCAGAAAAAGACAGCGGATAAATAGATACAAGAGAAGACCAGCATAAAAACTCCAATTATAATACAGTACTAAATCGCTTAAGACTCTATAGGCAGTTTACTGCCGCCATACTGATTGGACATAGTTTGCATTTTTTTTAACCAGTTTCAATATTCAGACGCACATAGTTTCATCTCGCAATAGCAATGAATCACATCGAACATCTAAAGGAACAATTATTTTGATTTAAAAAAAAGATTAAACCGAAAGTCACGCCAATCTCAGCTTAGATCATACTCCAATCATGATTTTAAGAAGTGCATTAAAAAGCTCTCGCTTTTAAAGATTCAATAATATGCTATAAGCCAATCTTCTGTGATAAAAGCAGATACTTTGTAATGAATTTCTAAATCCTTAGAGGATCTGAACGTCTAGTAGTTCTAAGTCAACACATAAAATTAGGCATTTCACAAAAACAGATTTTTTTGAAGAGTTAATCAAGAACTCATACGAAAGATCAGGACCAAAGCAAGGAATTTGATACCCCCGTTAAAAATGCCGTATCTCGCATAGTTTTCAAGTTATGAGCGTTTAAAGGTTTTTTAATGATTCGCTGCAGCATAACTTGGTTTTTAACGAATAACTCGGAATCTATAGGGCGCGCATGGAAAACAAGCATATCAATAGATTCCTAAGAGCAAGAGCTTTCCAAATCTCTCCTCAAAATTGTGATTCGCACATGATTTATGCTAAATTTGACCCAACTTCCGGTTTCATAAATTTTTTAAAGTAAAATAACTATCGTTCTGTTGGCCCCACATGGAAAACAAGCATATCAGTGGATTCCTGAGAGCAAATGCTTTCCAAATCTCTCCTCGAAATTGTGATTCGCACATTATTTATGCTAAATTTGGCCCAACTTCCGGTTTCATAAATTTTTTAAAGTGAAATAACTATCGTTCTGTTGGCCCCACATAAAAAACAAGCATATCATTGGATTCCTGAGAGCAAAAGCTTTCCAAATCACTCCTCAAAATTGTGATTCGCACATTATTTATGCTAAATTTGGCCCAACTTCCGGTTTCATAAATTTTTTAAAGTGAAATAACTATCGTTCTGTTGGCCCCACATGAAAAACAAGCATATCATTGGATTCCTGAGAGCAGAAGCTTTCCAAATCTCTCCTTAAAATTGTGATTCGCACATTATTTATGCTAAATTTGGCCCAACTTCCGGTTAAATTTATGTCTCGTGGATAATTGATGCTTTATCAATGTCCGATCGAAGTTATTGTTTCGACGCGGCTTAATTCTTGGTTCGAATTTTCAAACTCAAATATCAATGAAAATTTCGGTTCTCAACGAAAAAAAAAATCATATTTTATGTGTAAATCATAAAATTCATAATTGATTCGGATACATTGCGATGAGACAATTTCAAAACACTAGCTGTTGACCCTGGTACTCCACTAGATCATAAGATATTCAGGAAAAACTGAAAAACATAAAATCATGATTTTCTTCGAAACATATTTTTTTATGGAGTTGACCAAGGGCTCATACGAAAGATCACGTCGGGAGAGAAAAATTTGGTACCCCCCTATTGTTACACCCCCGTCAGAAATGCCGTATCTCGCATAGTTTTCGAGTTATGAGCATTTAAAGGTTTCTTAATGATTCACTGCAGCATAACTTGGTTTTTAACGAATAACTCGGAATCTATAGGGCGCGCATGGAAAACGAGCATATCAGTGGATTCCTGAGAGCAAGAGCTTTCCAAATCTCTCCTCAAAATTGTGATTCGCACATGATTTATGCTAAATTTGACCCAACTTCCGGTTTCATAAATTTTTTAAAGTAAAATAACTATCGTTCTGTTAGCCCCACATGAAAAACAAGCATATCAGTGGATTCCTAAGAGCAAGAGCTTGCCAAATCTCTCCTCAAAATTGTGATTCGCACATGATTTATGCTAAATTTGACCCAACTTCCGATTTCATAAATTTTTTAAAGTAAAATAACTATCGTTCTGTTAGCCCCACATGAAAAACAAGCATATCAGTGGATTCCTGAGAGCAAAAGCTTTCCAAATCACTCCTCAAAATTGTGATTCGCACATTATTTATGCTAAATTTGGCCCAACTTCCGGTTTCATAAATTTTTTAAAGTGAAATAACTATCGTTCTGTTAGCCCCACATGAAAAACAAGCATATCAGTGGATTCCTAGGAGCAAGAGCTTGCCAAATCTCTCCTCAAAATTGTGATTCGCACATTATTTATGCTAAATTTGACCCAACTTCCGGTTACATAAATTTTTTAAAGTGAAAAAACTATCGTTCTGTTGGCCCCACATGGAAAACGAGCATATCCGTGGATTCCTGAGAGCAAGAGCTTTCCAAATCTCTCCTCAAAATTGTGATTCGCACATGATTTATGCTAAATTTGACCCAACTTCCGGTTTCATAAATTTTTTAAAGTAAAATAACTATCGTTCTGTTAGCCCCACATGAAAAACAAGCATATCAGTGGATTCCTAAGAGCAAGAGCTTGCCAAATCTCTCCTCAAAATTGTGATTCGCACATGATTTATGCTAAATTTGACCCAACTTCCGATTTCATAAATTTTTTAAAGTAAAATAACTATCGTTCTGTTAGCCCCACATGAAAAACAAGCATATCAGTGGATTCCTGAGAGCAAAAGCTTTCCAAATCACTCCTCAAAATTGTGATTCGCACATTATTTATGCTAAATTTGGCCCAACTTCCGGTTTCATAAATTTTTTAAAGTGAAATAACTATCGTTCTGTTAGCCCCACATGAAAAACAAGCATATCAGTGGATTCCTAGGAGCAAGAGCTTGCCAAATCTCTCCTCAAAATTGTGATTCGCACATTATTTATGCTAAATTTGACCCAACTTCCGGTTTCATAAATTTTTTAAAGTGAAATAACTATCGTTCTGTTGGCCCCACATGAAAAACAAGCATATCATTGGATTCCTGAGAGCAAAAGCTTTCCAAATCACTCCTTAAAATTGTGATTCGCACATTATTTATGCTAAATTTGGCCCAACTTCCGGTTAAATTTATGTCTCGTGGATAATTGATGCTTTATCAATGTCCGATCGAAGTTATTGTTTCGACGCGGCTTAATTCTTGGTTCGAATTTTCAAACTCAAATATCAATGAAAATTTCGGTTCTCAACGAAAAAAAAAATCATATTTTATGTGTAAATCATAAAATTCATAATTGATTCGGATACATTGCGATGAGACAATTTCAAAACACTAGCTGTTGACCCTGGTACTCCACTAGATCATAAGATATTCAGGAAAAACTGAAAAACATAAAATCATGATTTTCTTCGAAACATATTTTTTTATGGAGTTGACCAAGGGCTCATACGAAAGATCACGTCGGGAGAGAAAAATTTGGTACCCCCCTATTCTTACACCCCCGTCAGAAATGCCGTATCTCGCATAGTTTTCGAGTTATGAGCATTTAAAGGTTTCTTAATGATTCACTGCAGCATAACTTGGTTTTTAACGAATAACTCGGAATCTATAGGGCTCGCATGGAAAACGAGCATATCAGTGGATTCCTGAGAGCAAGAGCTTTCCAAATCTCTCCTCAAAATTGTGATTCGCACATGATTTATGCTAAATTTGACCCAACTTCCGGTTTCATAAATTTTTTAAAGTAAAATAACTATCGTTCTGTTAGCCCCACATAAAAAACAAGCATATCAGTGGATTCCTAAGAGCAAGAGCTTGCCAAATCTCTCCTCAAAATTGTGATTCGCACATGATTTATGCTAAATTTGACCCAACTTCCGATTTCATAAATTTTTTAAAGTAAAATAACTATCGTTCTGTTAGCCCCACATGAAAAACAAGCATATCATTGGATTCCTGAGAGCAGAAGCTTTCCAAATCTCTCCTTAAAATTGTGATTCGCACATTATTTATGCTAAATTTGGCCCAACTTCCGGTTTCATAAATTTTTTAAAGTGAAATAACTATCGTTCTGTTGGCCCCACATGAAAAACAAGCATATCATTGGATTCCTGAGAGCAAAAGCTTTCCAAATCACTCCTTAAAATTGTGATTCGCACATTATTTATGCTAAATTTGGCCCAACTTCCGGTTAAATTTATGTCTCGTGGATAATTGATGCTTTATCAATGTCCGATCGAAGTTATTGTTTCGACGCGGCTTAATTCTTGGTTCGAATTTTCAAACTCAAATATCAATGAAAATTTCGGTTCTCAACGAAAAAAAAAATCATATTTTATGTGTAAATCATAAAATTCATAATTGATTCGGATACATTGCGATGAGACAATTTCAAAACACTAGCTGTTGACCCTGGTACTCCACTAGATCATAAGATATTCAGGAAAAACTGAAAAACATAAAATCATGATTTTCTTCGAAACATATTTTTTTATGGAGTTGACCAAGGGCTCATACGAAAGATCACGTCGGGAGAGAAAAATTTGGTACCCCCCTATTCTTACACCCCCGTCAGAAATGCCGTATCTCGCATAGTTTTCGAGTTATGAGCATTTAAAGGTTTCTTAATGATTCACTGCAGCATAACTTGGTTTTTAACGAATAACTCGGAATCTATAGGGCGCGCATGGAAAACGAGCATATCAGTGGATTCCTGAGAGCAAGAGCTTTCCAAATCTCTCCTCAAAATTGTGATTCGCACATGATTTATGCTAAATTTGACCCAACTTCCGGTTTCATAAATTTTTTAAAGTAAAATAACTATCGTTCTGTTAGCCCCACATAAAAAACAAGCATATCAGTGGATTCCTAAGAGCAAGAGCTTGCCAAATCTCTCCTCAAAATTGTGATTCGCACATTATTTATGCTAAATTTGGCCCAACTTCCGGTTAAATTTATGTCTCGTGGATAATTGATGCTTTATCAATGTCCGATCGAAGTTATTGTTTCGACGCGGCTTAATTCTTGGTTCGAATTTTCAAACTCAAATATCAATGAAAATTTCGGTTCTCAACGAAAAAAAAAATCATATTTTATGTGTAAATCATAAAATTCATAATTGATTCGGATACATTGCGATGAGACAATTTCAAAACACTAGCTGTTGACCCTGGTACTCCACTAGATCATAAGATATTCAGGAAAAACTGAAAAACATAAAATCATGATTTTCTTCGAAACATATTTTTTTATGGAGTTGACCAAGGGCTCATACGAAAGATCACGTCGGGAGAGAAAAATTTGGTACCCCCCTATTGTTACACCCCCGTCAGAAATGCCGTATCTCGCATAGTTTTCGAGTTATGAGCGTTTAAAGGTTTTTTAATGATTCACTGCAGCATAACTTGGTTTTTAACGAATAACTCGGAATCTATAGGGCGCGCATGGAAAACGAGCATATCAGTGGATTCCTGAGAGCAAGAGCTTTCCAAATCTCTCCTCAAAATTGTGATTCGCACATGATTTATGCTGAATTTGACCCAACTTCCGGTTTCATAAATTTTTTAAAGTAAAATAACTATCGTTCTGTTAGCCCCACATGAAAAACAAGCATATCAGTGGATTCCTGAGAGCAAAAGCTTTCCAAATCACTCCTCAAAATTGTGATTCGCACATTATTTATGGTAAATTTGGCCCAACTTCCGGTTTCATAAATTTTTTAAAGTGAAATAACTATCGTTCTGTTGGCCCCACATGAAAAACAAGCATATCATTGGATTCCTGAGAGCAGAAGCTTTCCAAATCTCTCCTTAAAATTGTGATTCGCACATTATTTATGCTAAATTTGGCCCAACTTCCGGTTAAATTTATGTCTCGTGGATAATTGATGCTTTATCAATGTCCGATCGAAGTTATTGTTTCGACGCGGCTTAATTCTTGGTTCGAATTTTCAAACTCAAATATCAATGAAAATTTCGGTTCTCAACGAAAAAAAAAATCATATTTTATGTGTAAATCATAAAATTCATAATTGATTCGGATACATTGCGATGAGACAATTTCAAAACACTAGCTGTTGACCCTGGTACTCCACTAGATCATAAGATATTCAGGAAAAACTGAAAAACATAAAATCATGATTTTCTTCGAAACATATTTTTTTATGGAGTTGACCAAGGGCTCATACGAAAGATCACGTCGGGAGAGAAAAATTTGGTACCCCCCTATTGTTACACCCCCGTCAGAAATGCCGTATCTCGCATAGTTTTCGAGTTATGAGCATTTAAAGGTTTCTTAATGATTCACTGCAGCATAACTTGGTTTTTAACGAATAACTCGGAATCTATAGGGCGCGCATGGAAAACGAGCATATCAGTGGATTCCTGAGAGCAAGAGCTTTCCAAATCTCTCCTCAAAATTGTGATTCGCACATGATTTATGCTAAATTTGACCCAACTTCCGGTTTCATAAATTTTTTAAAGTAAAATAACTATCGTTCTGTTAGCCCCACATGAAAAACAAGCATATCAGTGGATTCCTAAGAGCAAGAGCTTGCCAAATCTCTCCTCAAAATTGTGATTCGCACATGATTTATGCTAAATTTGACCCAACTTCCGATTTCATAAATTTTTTAAAGTAAAATAACTATCGTTCTGTTAGCCCCACATGAAAAACAAGCATATCAGTGGATTCCTGAGAGCAAAAGCTTTCCAAATCACTCCTCAAAATTGTGATTCGCACATTATTTATGCTAAATTTGGCCCAACTTCCGGTTTCATAAATTTTTTAAAGTGAAATAACTATCGTTCTGTTAGCCCCACATGAAAAACAAGCATATCAGTGGATTCCTAGGAGCAAGAGCTTGCCAAATCTCTCCTCAAAATTGTGATTCGCACATTATTTATGCTAAATTTGACCCAACTTCCGGTTACATAAATTTTTTAAAGTGAAAAAACTATCGTTCTGTTGGCCCCACATGGAAAACGAGCATATCCGTGGATTCCTGAGAGCAAGAGCTTTCCAAATCTCTCCTCAAAATTGTGATTCGCACATTATTTATGCTAAATTTGGCCCAACTTCCGGTTAAATTTATGTCTCGTGGATAATTGATGCTTTATCAATGTCCGATCGAAGTTATTGTTTCGACGCGGCTTAATTCTTGGTTCGAATTTTCAAACTCAAATATCAATGAAAATTTCGGTTCTCAACGAAAAAAAAAATCATATTTTATGTGTAAATCATAAAATTCATAATTGATTCGGATACATTGCGATGAGACAATTTCAAAACACTAGCTGTTGACCCTGGTACTCCACTAGATCATAAGATATTCAGGAAAAACTGAAAAACATAAAATCATGATTTTCTTCGAAACATATTTTTTTATGGAGTTGACCAAGGGCTCATACGAAAGATCACGTCGGGAGAGAAAAATTTGGTACCCCCCTATTGTTACACCCCCGTCAGAAATGCCGTATCTCGCATAGTTTTCGAGTTATGAGCATTTAAAGGTTTCTTAATGATTCACTGAAGCATAACTTGGTTTTTAACGAATAACTCGGAATCTATAGGGCGCGCATGGAAAACGAGCATATCAGTGGATTCCTGAGAGCAAGAGCTTTCCAAATCTCTCCTCAAAATTGTGATTCGCACATGATTTATGCTAAATTTGACCCAACTTCCGGTTTCATAAATTTTTTAAAGTAAAATAACTATCGTTCTGTTAGCCCCACATGAAAAACAAGCATATCAGTGGATTCCTAAGAGCAAGAGCTTGCCAAATCTCTCCTCAAAATTGTGATTCGCACATGATTTATGCTAAATTTGACCCAACTTCCGATTTCATAAATTTTTTAAAGTAAAATAACTATCGTTCTGTTAGCCCCACATGAAAAACAAGCATATCAGTGGATTCCTGAGAGCAAAAGCTTTCCAAATCTCTCCTCAAAATTGTGATTCGCACATGATTTATGCTAAATTTGACCCAACTTCCGATTTCATAAATTTTTTAAAGTAAAATAACTATCGTTCTGTTAGCCCCACATGAAAAACAAGCATATCATTGGATTCCTGAGAGCAGAAGCTTTCCAAATCTCTCCTTAAAATTGTGATTCGCACATTATTTATGCTAAATTTGGCCCAACTTCCGGTTAAATTTATGTCTCGTGGATAATTGATGCTTTATCAATGTCCGATCGAAGTTATTGTTTCGACGCGGCTTAATTCTTGGTTCGAATTTTCAAACTCAAATATCAATGAAAATTTCGGTTCTCAACGAAAAAAAAAAATCATATTTTATGTGTAAATCATAAAATTCATAATTGATTCGGATACATTGCGATGAGACGATTTCAAAACACTAGCTGTTGACCCTGGTACTCCACTAGATCATAAGATATTCAGGAAAAACTGAAAAACATAAAATCATGATTTTCTTCGAAACATATTTTTTTATGCAGTTGACCAAGGGCTCATACGAAAGATCACGTCGGGAGAGAAAAATTTGGTACCCCCCTATTGTTACACCCCCGTCAGAAATGCCGTATCTCGCATAGTTTTCGAGTTATGAGCGTTTAAAGGTTTTTTAATGATTCACTGCAGCATAACTTGGTTTTTAACGAATAACTCGGAATCTATAGGGCGCGCATGGAAAACGAGCATATCAGTGGATTCCTGAGAGCAAGAGCTTTCCAAATCTCTCCTCAAAATTGTGATTCGCACATGATTTATGCTAAATTTGACCCAACTTCCGGTTTCATAAATTTTTTAAAGTAAAATAACTATCGTTCTGTTAGCCCCACATGAAAAACAAGCATATCAGTGGATTCCTAAGAGCAAGAGCTTGCCAAATCTCTCCTCAAAATTGTGATTCGCACATGATTTATGCTAAATTTGACCCAACTTCCGGTTACATAAATTTTTTAAAGTGAAAAAACTATCGTTCTGTTGGCCCCACATGGAAAACGAGCATATCCGTGGATTCCTGAGAGCAAATGCTTTCCAAATCTCTCCTCAAAATTGTGATTCGCACATTATTTATGCTAAATTTGGCCCAACTTCCGGTTTCATAAATTTTTTAAAGTAAAATAACTATCGTTCCGTTAGCCCCACATGGAAAACAAGCATATCAGTGGATTCCTAAGAGCAAATGCTTTTCAAATCACTCCTCAAAATTGTGATTCGCACACTATTTATGCTAAATTTGACCCAACTTCTGGTTTCATAAATTTTTTAAAGTGAAATAACTATCGTTCTGTTGGCCCCACATGAAAAACAAGCATATCATTGGATTCCTGAGAGCAAAAGCTTTCCAAATCACTCCTTAAAATTGTGATTCGCACATTATTTATGCTAAATTTGGCCCAACTTCCGGTTAAATTTATGTCTCGTGGATAATTGATGCTTTATCAATGTCCGATCGAAGTTATTGTTTCGACGCGGCTTAATTCTTGGTTCGAATTTTCAAACTCAAATATCAATGAAAATTTCGGTTCTCAACGAAAAAAAAAAATCATATTTTATGTGTAAATCATAAAATTCATAATTGATTCGGATACATTGCGATGAGACAATTTCAAAACACTAGCTGTTGACCCTGGTACTCCACTAGATCATAAGATATTCAGGAAAAACTGAAAAACATAAAATCATGATTTTCTTCGAAACATATTTTTTGATGGAGTTGACCAAGGGCTCATACGAAAGATCACGTCGGGAGAGAAAGATTTGGTACCCCCCTATTGTTACACCCCCGTCAGAAATGCCGTATCTCGCATAGTTTTCGAGTTATGAGCGTTTAAAGGTTTTTTAATGATTCACTGCAGCATAACTTGGTTTTTAACGAATAACTCGGAATCTATAAGGCGCGCATGGAAAACGAGCATATCAGTGGATTCCTGAGAGCAAGAGCTTTCCAAATCTCTCCTCAAAATTGTGATTCGCACATGATTTATGCTAAATTTGACCCAACTTCCGATTTCATAAATTTTTTAAAGTAAAATAACTATCGTTCTGTTAGCCCCACATGAAAAACAAGCATATCAGTGGATTCCTGAGAGCAAAAGCTTTCCAAACCACTCCTCAAAATTGTGATTCGCACATCATTTATGCTAAATTTGGCCCAACTTCCGGTTTCATAAATTTTTTAAAGTGAAATAACTATCGTTCTGTTAGCCCCACATGAAAAACAAGCATATCAGTGGATTCCTAGGAGCAAGAGCTTGCCAAATCTCTCCTCAAAATTGTGATTCGCACATGATTTATGCTAAATTTGACCCAACTTCCGGTTACATAAATTTTTTAAAGTGAAAAAACTATCGTTCTGTTGGCCCCACATGGAAAACGAGCATATCCGTGGATTCCTGAGAGCAAATGCTTTCCAAATCTCTCCTCAAAATTGTGATTCGCACATTATTTATGCTAAATTTGGCCCAACTTCCGGTTTCATAAATTTTTTAAAGTAAAATAACTATCGTTCCGTTAGCCCCACATGGAAAACAAGCATATCAGTGGATTCCTAAGAGCAAATGCTTTTCAAATCACTCCTCAAAATTGTGATTCGCACACTATTTATGCTAAATTTGACCCAACTTCTGGTTTCATAAATTTTTTAAAGTGAAATAACTATCGTTCTGTTGGCCCCACATGAAAAACAAGCATATCATTGGATTCCTGAGAGCAAAAGCTTTCCAAATCACTCCTTAAAATTGTGATTCGCACATTATTTATGCTAAATTTGGCCCAACTTCCGGTTTCATAAATTTTTTAAAGTAAAATAACTATCGTTCTGTTAGCCCCACATGAAAAACAAGCATATCAGTGGATTCCTAAGAGCAAGAGCTTGCCAAATCTCTCCTCAAAATTGTGATTCGCACATGATTTATGCTAAATTTGACCCAACTTCCGATTTCATAAATTTTTTAAAGTAAAATAACTATCGTTCTGTTAGCCCCACATGAAAAACAAGCATATCAGTGGATTCCTGAGAGCAAAAGCTTTCCAAATCACTCCTCAAAATTGTGATTCGCACATTATTTATGCTAAATTTGGCCCAACTTCCGGTTTCATAAATTTTTTAAAGTGAAATAACTATCGTTCTGTTAGCCCCACATGAAAAACGAGCATATCAGTGGATTCCTGAGAGCAGAAGCTTTCCAAATCTCTCCTCAAAATTGTGATTCGCACATTATTTATGCTAAATTTGGCCCAACTTCCGGTTTTTATAAATTTTTTAAAGTGAAATAACTATCGTTCTGTTGGCCCCACATGAAAAACAAGCATATCATTGGATTCCTGAGAGCAGAAGCTTTCCAAATCTCTCCTCGAAATTGTGACTCGCACATTATTTATGCTAAATTTGGCCCAACTTCCGGTTACATAAATTTTTTAAAGTGAAAAAACTATCGTTCTGTTGGCCCTACATGGAAAACGAGCATATCAGTGGATTCCTGAGAGCAAGAGCTTTCCAAATCTCTCCTCAAAATTGTGATTCGCACATTATTTATGCTAAATTTGACCCAACTTCCGGTTTCATAAATTTTTGAAAGTGAAATAACTATCGTTCTGTTGGCCCCACATGAAAAACAAGCATATCATTGGATTCCTGAGAGCAGAAGCTTTCCAAATCTCTCCTCAAAATTGTGATTCGCACATTATTTATGCTAAATTTGACCCAACTTCCGGTTTCATAAATTTTTGAAAGTGAAATAACTATCGTTCTGTTGGCCCCACATGGAAAACGAGCATATCAGTGGATTCCTGAGAGCAGAAGCTTTCCAAATCTCTCCTCAAAATTGTGATTCGCACATTATTCATGCCAAATTTGGCCCAACTTCCGGTTAAATTTATGTCTCGTGGATAATTGATGCTTTATCAATGTCCGATCGAAGTTATTGTTTCGACGCGGCTTAATTCTTGGTTCGAATTTTCAAACTCAAATATCAATGAAAATTTCGGTTCTCAACGAAAAAAAAAATCATATTTTATGTGTAAATCATAAAATTCATAATTGATTCGGATACATTGCGATGAGACAATTTCAAAACACTAGCTGTTGACCCTGGTACTCCACTAGATCATAAGATATTCAGGAAAAACTGAAAAACATAAAATCATGATTTTCTTCGAAACATATTTTTTTATGGAGTTGACCAAGGGCTCATACGAAAGATCACGTCGGGAGAGAAAAATTTGGTACCCCCCTATTGTTACACCCCCGTCAGAAATGCCGTATCTCGCATAGTTTTCGAGTTATGAGCGTTTAAAGGTTTTTTAATGATTCACTGCAGCATAACTTGGTTTTTAACGAATAACTCGGAATCTATAGGGCGCGCATGGAAAACAGGCATATCAGTGGATTCCTGAGAGCAAAAGCTTTCCAAATCACTCCTCAAAATTGTGATTCGCACATTATTTATGCTAAATTTGGCCCAACTTCCGGTTTCATAAATTTTTTAAAGGGAAAAAACTATCGTTCTGTTGGCCCCACTTGAAAAACAAGCATATCATTGGATTCCTGAGAGCAGAAGCTTTTCAAATCTCTCCTCAAAATTGTGATTCGCACATTATTTATGCTAAATTTGGCCCAACTTCCGGTTTCATAAATTTTTTAAAGTGAAATAACTATCGTTCTGTTGGCCCCACATGGAAAACGAGCATATCAGTGGATTCCTGAGAGCAGAAGCTTTTCAAATCTCTCCTCAAAATTGTGATTCGCACATTATTTATGCTAAATTTGGCCCAACTTCCGGTTACATAAATTTTTTAAAGTGAAAAAACTATCGTTCTGTTGGCCCTACATGGAAAACGAGCATATCAGTGGATTCCTGAGAGCGAGAGCTTTCCAAATCTTTCCTCAAAATTGTGATTCGCACATTATTTATGCTAAATTTGGCCCAACTTCCGGTTTCATAAATTTTTTAAAGGGAAAAAACTATCGTTCTGTTGGCCCCACTTGAAAAACAAGCATATCATTGGATTCCTGAGAGCAGAAGCTTTTCAAATCTCTCCTCAAAATTGTGATTCGCACATTATTTATGCTAAATTTGGCCCAACTTCCGGTTTCATAAATTTTTTAAAGTGAAATAACTATCGTTCTGTTGGCCCCACATGGAAAACGAGCATATCAGTGGATTCCTGAGAGCAGAAGCTTTTCAAATCTCTCCTCAAAATTGTGATTCGCACATTATTTATGCTAAATTTGGCCCAACTTCCGGTTACATAAATTTTTTAAAGTGAAAAAACTATCGTTCTGTTGGCCCTACATGGAAAACGAGCATATCAGTGGATTCCTGAGAGCGAGAGCTTTCCAAATCTTTCCTCAAAATTGTGATTCGCACATTATTTATGCTAAATTTGACCCAACTTCCGGTTTCATAAATTTTTGAAAGTGAAATAACTATCGTTCTGTTGGCCCCACATGGGAAACGAGCATATCAGTGGATTCCTGAGAGCAGAAGCTTTCCAAATCTCTCCTCAAAATTGTGATTCGCACATTATTTATGCAAAATTTGGCCCAACTTCCGGTTAAATTTATGTCTCGTGGATAATTGATGCTTTATCAATGTCCGATCGAAGTTATTGTTTCGACGCGGCTTAATTCTTGGTTCGAATTTTCAAACTCAAATATCAATAAAAATTTCGGTTCTCAACGAAAAAAAAAATCATATTTTATGTGTAAATCATAAAATTCATAATTGATTCGGATACATTGCGATGAGACAATTTCAAAACACTAGCTGTTGACCCTGGTACTCCACTAGATCATAAGATATTCAGGAAAAACTGAAAAACATAAAATCATGATTTTCTTCGAAACATATTTTTTGATGGAGTTGACCAAGGGCTCATACGAAAGATCACGTCGGGAGAGAAAAATTTGGTACCCCCCTATTGTTACACCCCCGTCAGAAATGCCGTATCTCGCATAGTTTTCGAGTTATGAGCGTTTAAAGGTTTTTTAATGATTCACTGCAGCATAACTTGGTTTTTAACGAATAACTCGGAATCTATAAGGCGCGCATGGAAAACGAGCATATCAGTGGATTCCTGAGAGCAAGAGCTTTCCAAATCTCTCCTCAAAATTGTGATTCGCACATTATTTATGCTAAATTTGACCCAACTTCCGGTTTCATAAATTTTTTAAAGTGAAATAACTATCGTTCTGTTGGCCCCACATGAAAAACAAGCATATCATTGGATTCCTGAGAGCAGAAGCTTTCCAAATCTCTCCTCGAAATTGTGACTCGCACATTATTTATGCTAAATTTGGCCCAACTTCCGGTTACATAAATTTTTTAAAGTGAAAAAACTATCGTTCTGTTGGCCCTACATGGAAAACGAGCATATCAGTGGATTCCTGAGAGCAAGAGCTTTCCAAATCTCTCCTCAAAATTGTGATTCGCACATTATTTATGCTAAATTTGACCCAACTTCCGGTTTCATAAATTTTTGAAAGTGAAATAACTATCGTTCTGTTGGCCCCACATGGAAAACGAGCATATCAGTGGATTCCTGAGAGCAGAAGCTTTCCAAATCTCTCCTCAAAATTGTGATTCGCACATTATTCATGCCAAATTTGGCCCAACTTCCGGTTAAATTTATGTCTCGTGGATAATTGATGCTTTATCAATGTCCGATCGAAGTTATTGTTTCGACGCGGCTTAATTCTTGGTTCGAATTTTCAAACTCAAATATCAATGAAAATTTCGGTTCTCAACGAAAAAAAAATTATATTTTATGTGTAAATCATAAAATTCATAATTGATTCGGATACATTGCGATGAGACAATTTCAAAACACTAGCTGTTGACCCTGGTACTCCACTAGATCATAAGATATTCAGGAAAAACTGAAAAACATAAAATCATGATTTTCTTCGAAACATATTTTTTGATGGAGTTGACCAAGGGCTCATACGAAAGATCACGTCGGGAGAGAAAAATTTGGTACCCCCCTATTGTTACACCCCCGTCAGAAATGCCGTATCTCGCATAGTTTTCGAGTTATGAGCGTTTAAAGGTTTTTTAATGATTCACTGCAGCATAACTTGGTTTTTAACGAATAACTCGGAATCTATAGGGCGCGCATGGAAAACGAGCATATCAGTGGATTCCTGAGAGCAAGAGCTTTCCAAATCTCTCCTCAAAATTGTGATTCGCACATGATTTATGCTAAATTTGACCCAACTTCCGGTTTCATAAATTTTTTAAAGTAAAATAACTATCGTTCTGTTAGCCCCACATGAAAAACAAGCATATCATTGGATTCCTGAGAGCAGAAGCTTTCCAAATCTCTCCTCGAAATTGTGACTCGCACATTATTTATGCTAAATTTGGCCCAACTTCCGGTTACATAAATTTTTTAAAGTGAAAAAACTATCGTTCTGTTGGCCCTACATGGAAAACGAGCATATCAGTGGATTCCTGAGAGCAAGAGCTTTCCAAATCTCTCCTCAAAATTGTGATTCGCACATTATTTATGCTAAATTTGACCCAACTTCCGGTTTCACAAATTTTTTAAAGTGAAATAACTATCGTTCTGTTGGCCCTACATGGAAAACGAGCATATCAGTGGATTCCTGAGAGCAAGATCTTTCCAAATCTTTCCTCAAAATTGTGATTCGCACATTATTTATGCTAAATTTGACCCAACTTCCGGTTTCATAAATTTTTTAAAGTGAAATAACTATCGTTCTGTTGGCCCCACATGAAAAACAAGCATATCATTGGATTCCTGAGAGCAGAAGCTTTCCAAATCTCTCCTCGAAATTGTGACTCGCACATTATTTATGCTAAATTTGGCCCAACTTCCGGTTACATAAATTTTTTAAAGTGAAAAAACTATCGTTCTGTTGGCCCTACATGGAAAACGAGCATATCAGTGGATTCCTGAGAGCAAGAGCTTTCCAAATCTCTCCTCAAAATTGTGATTCGCACATGATTTATGCTAAATTTGACCCAACTTCCGGTTTCATAAATTTTTTAAAGTAAAATAACTATCGTTCTGTTAGCCCCACATGAAAAACAAGCATATCATTGGATTCCTGAGAGCAGAAGCTTTCCAAATCTCTCCTCGAAATTGTGACTCGCACATTATTTATGCTAAATTTGGCCCAACTTCCGGTTACATAAATTTTTTAAAGTGAAAAAACTATCGTTCTGTTGGCCCTACATGGAAAACGAGCATATCAGTGGATTCCTGAGAGCAGAAGCTTTCCAAATCTCTCCTCAAAATTGTGATTCGCACATTATTCATGCCAAATTTGGCCCAACTTCCGGTTAAATTTATGTCTCGTGGATAATTGATGCTTTATCAATGTCCGATCGAAGTTATTGTTTCGACGCGGCTTAATTCTTGGTTCGAATTTTCAAACTCAAATATCAATGAAAATTTCGGTTCTCAACGAAAAAAAAATTATATTTTATGTGTAAATCATAAAATTCATAATTGATTCGGATACATTGCGATGAGACAATTTCAAAACACTAGCTGTTGACCCTGGTACTCCACTAGATCATAAGATATTCAGGAAAAACTGAAAAACATAAAATCATGATTTTCTTCGAAACATATTTTTTGATGGAGTTGACCAAGGGCTCATACGAAAGATCACGTCGGGAGAGAAAAATTTGGTACCCCCCTATTGTTACACCCCCGTCAGAAATGCCGTATCTCGCATAGTTTTCGAGTTATGAGCGTTTAAAGGTTTTTTAATGATTCACTGCAGCATAACTTGGTTTTTAACGAATAACTCGGAATCTATAGGGCGCGCATGGAAAACGAGCATATCAGTGGATTCCTGAGAGCAAGAGCTTTCCAAATCTCTCCTCAAAATTGTGATTCGCACATGATTTATGCTAAATTTGACCCAACTTCCGGTTTCATAAATTTTTTAAAGTAAAATAACTATCGTTCTGTTAGCCCCACATGAAAAACAAGCATATCATTGGATTCCTGAGAGCAGAAGCTTTCCAAATCTCTCCTCGAAATTGTGACTCGCACATTATTTATGCTAAATTTGGCCCAACTTCCGGTTACATAAATTTTTTAAAGTGAAAAAACTATCGTTCTGTTGGCCCTACATGGAAAACGAGCATATCAGTGGATTCCTGAGAGCAAGAGCTTTCCAAATCTCTCCTCAAAATTGTGATTCGCACATTATTTATGCTAAATTTGACCCAACTTCCGGTTTCACAAATTTTTTAAAGTGAAATAACTATCGTTCTGTTGGCCCTACATGGAAAACGAGCATATCAGTGGATTCCTGAGAGCAAGAGCTTTCCAAATCTTTCCTCAAAATTGTGATTCGCACATTATTTATGCTAAATTTGACCCAACTTCCGGTTTCATAAATTTTTTAAAGTGAAATAACTATCGTTCTGTTGGCCCCACATGAAAAACAAGCATATCATTGGATTCCTGAGAGCAGAAGCTTTCTAAATCTCTCCTCGAAATTGTGACTCGCACATTATTTATGCTAAATTTGGCCCAACTTCCGGTTACATAAATTTTTTAAAGTGAAAAAACTATCGTTCTGTTGGCCCTACATGGAAAACGAGCATATCAGTGGATTCCTGAGAGCCAGAGCTTTCCAAATCTCTCCTCAAAATTGTGATTCGCACATTATTTATGCTAAATTTGACCCAACTTCCGGTTTCACAAATTTTTTAAAGTGAAATAACTATCGTTCTGTTGGCCCTACATGGAAAACGAGCATATCAGTGGATTCCTGAGAGCAGAAGCTTTCCAAATCTCTCCTCAAAATTGTGATTCGCACATTATTTATGCAAAATTTGGCCCAACTTCCGGTTAAATTTATGTCTCGTGGATAATTGATGCTTTATCAATGTCCGATCGAAGTTATTGTTTCGACGCGGCTTAATTCTTGGTTCGAATTTTCAAACTCAAATATCAATGAAAATTTCGGTTCTCAACGAAAAAAAAAATCATATTTTATGTGTAAATCATAAAATTCATAATTGATTCGGATACATTGCGATGAGACAATTTCAAAACACTAGCTGTTGACCCTGGTACTCCACTAGATCATAAGATATTCAGGAAAAACTGAAAAACATAAAATCATGATTTTCTTCGAAACATATTTTTTGATGGAGTTGACCAAGGGCTCATACGAAAGATCACGTCGGGAGAGAAAAATTTAGTACCCCCCTATTGTTACACCCCCGTCAGAAATGCCGTATCTCGCATAGTTTTCGAGTTATGAGCGTTTAAAGGTTTTTTAATGATTCACTGCAGCATAACTTGGTTTTTAACGAATAACTCGGAATCTATAGGGCGCGCATGGAAAACGAGCATATCAGTGGATTCCTGAGAGCAAGAGCTTTCCAAATCTCTCCTCAAAATTGTGATTCGCACATTATTTATGCTAAATTTGGCCCAACTTCCGGTTTCATAAATTTTTTAAAGTGAAATAACTATCGTTCTGTTGGCCCCACATGAAAAACAAGCATATCATTGGATTCCTGAGAGCAGAAGCTTTCCAAATCTCTCCTCAAAATTGTGATTCGCACATTATTTATGCTAAATTTGGCCCAACTTCCGGTTTCATAAATTTTTTAAAGTGAAATAACTATCGTTCTGTTGGCCCCACATGAAAAACAAGCATATCATTGGATTCCTGAGAGCAGAAGCTTTCCAAATCTCTCCTCGAAATTGTGACTCGCACATTATTTATGCTAAATTTGGCCCAACTTCCGGTTACATAAATTTTTTAAAGTGAAAAAACTATCGTTCTGTTGGCCCTACATGGAAAACGAGCATATCAGTGGATTCCTGAGAGCAAGAGCTTTCCAAATCTCTCCTCAAAATTGTGATTCGCACATTATTCATGCCAAATTTGGCCCAACTTCCGGTTAAATTTATGTCTCGTGGATAATTGATGCTTTATCAATGTCCGATCGAAGTTATTGTTTCGACGCGGCTTAATTCTTGGTTCGAATTTTCAAACTCAAATATCAATGAAAATTTCGGTTCTCAACGAAAAAAAAAAATCATATTTTATGTGTAAATCATAAAATTCATAATTGATTCGGATACATTGCGATGAGACGATTTCAAAACACTAGCTGTTGACCCTGGTACTCCACTAGATCATAAGATATTCAGGAAAAACTGAAAAACATAAAATCATGATTTTCTTCGAAACATATTTTTTTATGGAGTTGACCAAGGGCTCATACGAAAGATCACGTCGGGAGAGAAAAATTTGGTACCCCCCTATTGTTACACCCCCGTCAGAAATGCCGTATCTCGCATAGTTTTCGAGTTATGAGCGTTTAAAGGTTTTTTAATGATTCACTGCAGCATAACTTGGTTTTTAACGAATAACTCGGAATCTATAGGGCGCGCATGGAAAACGAGCATATCAGTGGATTCCTGAGAGCAAGAGCTTTCCAAATCTCTCCTCAAAATTGTGATTCGCACATTATTTATGCTAAATTTTACCCAACTTCCGGTTTCATAAATTTTTTAAAGTGAAACAACTATCGTTCTGTTGGCCCCACATGAAAAACAAGCATATCATTGGATTCCTGAGAGCAAAAGCTTTCCAAATCACTCTTTAAAATTGTGATTGGCACGTTATTTATGCTAAATTTGGCCCAACATGGAAAACGAGCATATCAGTGGATTCCTGAGAGCAAGAGCTTTCCAAATCTCTCCTCAAAATTGCGATTCGCACATTATTTATGCTAAATTTGACCCAACTTCCGGTTTCATAAATTTTTTAAAGTGAAATAACTATCGTTCTGTTGGCCCCACATGAAAAACAAGCATATCATTGGGTTCCTGAGAGCAGAAGCTTTCCAAATCTCTCCTCGAAATTGTGATTCGCACATTATTTATGCTAAATTTGGCCCAACTTCCGGTTTCATAAATTTTTTAAAGTGAAAAATCTATCGTTCTGTTGGCCCTACATGGAAAACGAGCATATCAGTGGATTCCTGAGAGCAAGAGCTTTCCAAATCTCTCCTCAAAATTGTGATTCGCACATTATTCATGCCAAATTTGGCCCAACTTCCGGTTAAATTTATGTCTCGTGGATAATTGATGCTTTATCAATGTCCGATCGAAGTTATTGTTTCGACGCGGCTTAATTCTTGGTTCGAATTTTCAAACTCAAATATCAATGAAAATTTCGGTTCTCAACGAAAAAAAAAAATCATATTTTATGTGTAAATCATAAAATTCATAATTGATTCGGATACATTGCGATGAGACGATTTCAAAACACTAGCTGTTGACCCTGGTACTCCACTAGATCATAAGATATTCAGGAAAAACTGAAAAACATAAAATCATGATTTTCTTCGAAACATATTTTTTTATGGAGTTGACCAAGGGCTCATACGAAAGATCACGTCGGGAGAGAAAAATTTGGTACCCCCCTATTGTTACACCCCCGTCAGAAATGCCGTATCTCGCATAGTTTTCGAGTTATGAGCGTTTAAAGGTTTTTTAATGATTCACTGCAGCATAACTTGGTTTTTAACGAATAACTCGGAATCTATAGGGCGCGCATGGAAAACGAGCATATCAGTGGATTCCTGAGAGCAAGAGCTTTCCAAATCTCTCCTCAAAATTGTGATTCGCACATTATTTATGCTAAATTTGACCCAACTTCCGGTTTCATAAATTTTTTAAAGTGAAACAACTATCGTTCTGTTGGCCCCACATGAAAAACAAGCATATCATTGGATTCCTGAGAGCAAAAGCTTTCCAAATCACTCTTTAAAATTGTGATTGGCACGTTATTTATGCTAAATTTGGCCCAACATGGAAAACGAGCATATCAGTGGATTCCTGAGAGCAAGAGCTTTCCAAATCTCTCCTCAAAATTGCGATTCGCACATTATTTATGCTAAATTTGACCCAACTTCCGGTTTCATAAATTTTTTAAAGTGAAATAACTATCGTTCTGTTGGCCCCACATGAAAAACAAGCATATCATTGGGTTCCTGAGAGCAGAAGCTTTCCAAATCTCTCCTCGAAATTGTGATTCGCACATTATTTATGCTAAATTTGGCCCAACTTCCGGTTTCATAAATTTTTTAAAGTAAAATAACTATCGTTCTGTTGGCCCCACATGGAAAACAAGCATATCATTGGATTCCTGAGAGCAAAAGCTTTCCAAATCACTCTTTAAAATTGTGATTGGCACATTATTTATGCTAAATTTGGCCCAACTTCCGGTTAAATTTATGTCTCGTGGATAATTGATGCTTTATCAATGTCCGATCGAAGTTATGGTTTCGACGCGGCTTAATTCTTGGTTCGAATTTTCAAACTCAAATATCAATGAAAATTTCGGTTCTCAACGAAAAAAAAAAATCATATTTTATGTGTAAATCATAAAATTCATAATTGATTCGGATACATTGCGATGAGACGATTTCAAAACACTAGCTGTTGACCCTGGTACTCCACTAGATCATAAGATATTCAGGAAAAACTGAAAAACATAAAATCATGATTTTCTTCGAAACATATTTTTTTATGGAGTTGACCAAGGGCTCATACGAAAGATCACGTCGGGAGAGAAAAATTTGGTACCCCCCTATTGTTACACCCCCGTCAGAAATGCCGTATCTCGCATAGTTTTCGAGTTATGAGCGTTTAAAGGTTTTTTAATGATTCACTGCAGCATAACTTGGTTTTTAACGAATAACTCGGAATCTATAGGGCGCGCATGGAAAACGAGCATATCAGTGGATTCCTGAGAGCAAAAGCTTTCCAAATCACTCCTCAAAATTGTGATTCGCACATTATTTATGCTAAATTTGGCCCAACTTCCGGTTTCATAAATTTTTTAAAGTGAAATAACTATCGTTCTGTTGGCCCCACATGGAAAACGAGCATATCAGTGGATTCCTGAGAGCAAGAGCTTTCCAAATCTCTCCTCAAAATTGTGATTCGCACATTATTTATGCTAAATTTGACCCAACTTCCGGTTTCATAAATTTTTTAAAGTGAAACAACTATCGTTCTGTTGGCCCCACATGAAAAACAAGCATATCATTGGATTCCTGAGAGCAAAAGCTTTCCAAATCACTCTTTAAAATTGTGATTGGCACGTTATTTATGCTAAATTTGGCCCAACATGGAAAACGAGCATATCAGTGGATTCCTGAGAGCAAAAGCTTTCCAAATCACTCCTCAAAATTGTGATTCGCACATTATTTATGCTAAATTTGGCCCAACTTCCGGTTTCATAAATTTTTTAAAGTGAAATAACTATCGTTCTGTTGGCCCCACATGGAAAACGAGCATATCAGTGGATTCCTGAGAGTAAGAGCTTTCCAAATCTCTCCTCAAAATTGTGATTCGCACATTATTTATGCTAAATTTGACCCAACTTCCGGTTTCATAAATTTTTTAAAGTGAAACAACTATCGTTCTGTTGGCCCCACATGAAAAACAAGCATATCATTGGATTCCTGAGAGCAAAAGCTTTCCAAATCACTCTTTAAAATTGTGATTGGCACGTTATTTATGCTAAATTTGGCCCAACATGGAAAACGAGCATATCAGTGGATTCCTGAGAGCAAGAGCTTTCCAAATCTCTCCTCAAAATTGCGATTCGCACATTATTTATGCTAAATTTGACCCAACTTCCGGTTTCATAAATTTTTTAAAGTGAAATAACTATCGTTCTGTTGGCCCCACATGGAAAACAAGCATATCAGTGGATTCCTGAGAGCAAATGCTTTCCAAATCACTCCTCAAAATTGTGATTCGCACATTATTTATGCTAAATTTGACCCAACTTCCGGTTTCATAAATTTTTTAAAGTGAAATAACTATCGTTCTGTTGGCCCCACATGAAAAACAAGCATATCATTGGATTCCTGAGAGCAAAAGCTTTCCAAATCACTTCTTAAAATTGTGATTCGCACATTATTTATGCTAAATTTGGCCCAACTTCCGGTTTCATAAATTTTTTAAAGTGAAATAACTATCGTTCTGTGGGCCCCACATGGAAAACAAGTATATCAGTGGATTCCTGAGAGCAAGAGCTTTCCAAATCTCTTCTCAAAATTGTGATTCGCACATTACTTATGCTAAATTTGGCCCAGTAAAACGGAAACGACATGATTATTTAAAAAATATCATCAAATCATTGAATTGCATAAAATAAAAACAAATTTTAAGCCAGACAATTGAACTTGAATGATGTTATATTATTTTATTAATATTTTCAAGGGAAAAACTTATTTTCACATCCATTGGTCTCGATCTGTGACTTCAACAGTCGATAAAGTAGGGAATGAAGTCTGGGATAATTTTGTATGTTAAATTAAATGAGTTTGATGGTCATATTATGATTTATTATTAATTATTATCATTACATTGGTGTAACAGCAGCTTGCGATAATGTTTTAATAATTAAATTCATTTCTGAGATATTTTTCTTTGCTATGCATGCTATTTTGCCTTCTGGAAGTACTTCTGGTTCATAACGGAGAAGTTGATAGGCTTCCTCTAATGCTTGCTTCGATAGCTTGAAATAAAATAACATCTTTTTTAATAAAATATTATAAATTTTGAAAATATTTGATAATTGAATTATAAAATTGATTACCATTAGCATTCCTCGTAATTCATCTTTTCCTTGGCGTCTACCATATTCTGCTATTCCTGCATGAGCTTCGAATAAAATTAATCCTCTAATTCGGTGCTCAGCTAATAGAAAATTAGGTAATAAAATCAATGAATTAATGATCATGTTTAATTATTTTGTCAAAAATAAATCAAGGTGATTTATTGAATGTATTTGAGAAACTCTATTTAATAATACATTGAAGAACTTTCCTGTAAAAATTACCGTCCTATTGTGACATCAATTGATTTATCAGCTTTAAAATTTTGTAAGCAAAAAAAAAAAAAAGAAAAATGACTGGTCTATCGAAACTATCCACTTTTCATTTGATGCCCTCTAAGATTAAAAACCACCCTAATTGACTTAGATTTAAATTTCACAGTTTTTAAAATAATTTTTTTTTATTCATAATAAAAAAATCCTTCGATTTAAATTTTTTTCAAACGTTATCAGGAATTCTTGATGCAATTATTTATCAAATGTAATTAGTCCAGAGTTCTAAAAACAATGGATTCCAACTTTAGAGACCTCAAAAAGTGGAGATATATCAATATATTTGATTCAAAAAATCAGATCTTTAATAATAACTTCTAAATAGGAGATTAAAAATAAAATAATACTTTAAATTATGTAATAACTAACATTAGTGTAAAAAAAAAAAGAAATTATCTTAAATAGTTATAATAAATTAAAAACAATTCAGTGGAATTATTTTGACTTAATAAAGACTTCAATTAAATGTACAGTAGGGTTTTAATGTTATATTATCTTTAAATATTATTTTAACTTTCATTCATTTGCTTCAAGCTATTCAAACTTTTCATTGCTAATAATGATAAAATTCATTTCCAAAATCCAATTTTTCTCATGTTAAAAAATAAATTTAAAAATAAAAGTAAATAATAAAACGTTAAATCTCTATTCTCGAGGTTAATCAATAAATCACCCTATAATTGAAATGCAATTTACCAGGAACAAGAGTTCGCAGAAGTTGATCAAGTTTCTTACAAAGTGAAATTTTTTCATTAAGTAATTCATCACTTAGTGCTGGTAAACCGCCATCCTGTTGACCGATTAGTTGAACTAATGCAAGTTTCACGTCAACCAAATAAAAATGGTTGTCATGTAATGTTTGTGAATGACGTTGAATAAATTGTTTGCAAGCATCAATATCGTCCTTCTTCATACCAGCTAGTTCAATCCCAATACTCTCAAGCTTGATCTCAATTGTATCCCATGAAGTTGAGTCCTGGCACTTGGCACAAATGTAATCCGGCAATTTCTTATTGGTCGTTATGAAAGTCTCGGGTAGAAGCGATCCTCCGCATTCGCTGTTTTACGGATCGAATAACGCGATGCATAATACATGCCTAACAGTGCCATAATTCACTGGAAAGCCGATAACGGGCTTTTCCACCTCGTGTCTAGATCCATATACACATCTCTGTTGTCGCAATATATAGATATATATACAGACTGCTTATGTATGTATATATAGCTTATATGTACAATAGAGAAAATGCTGAGTTAAGACACATATAGAGGTGGGTTCTCACGATCTCGAGTGTCCCGATCTCGATTTACGTGATCTTCATATTTTTTCAACAACATGCACACTTCTTACCCTTTCCTACACTTTAGAGCATTAAACATGCTCCCGAATTCCGTTGGATCTGAACATCGTCCACATTTGCACTCGAATAGCTTCGTTTCTAATAAGTAATGGCGTCTATTTGTCACACCCCACAGTGGGTCTACATAACACATTGTTATGTGCTCGCCTGAAAATAGTAAGTTGACTTTGAATTGGTTTCTTTTCATTCAATTATCATAACTCATTATGGCATTGTTGGTTATATTTGTATTTTTAGTAATGTTATAATTGTGGTTTTTGTTTTTTTGTTATTTACTCTTCTTTTTGGGATATTTTGTTACTAGTCGAGTCGATTTTAAAAATAAAATTTTTTAGTACTGTTAGAATTTTAAAAGAACACTCTTAAATATGTTAAAAACAATTGTCATCTTTAATAAGGGTGCTTTCACTGTGACAAGGGTTGTAATATAGAAGGAACCATTTTGAATTTTACTTTTTTGCATTGTTCTTAAAAACTATGATAGATACAAAAAAAAGTTTCGAATGAAATTTGTAGTGACTAGAATTTTACATAAAAAAAGTCTATAGATTTCATCCTTCAGCTCGTATAGTTTGGCTAGAAAATGATGATAAAAATAAAAATAATGAATTTTTTATATTTTTTATCTTTAACGCTATTTGGTAGCTGACTCTAGTAACCTAATGTGCTTCAGATTTTCGAAAGACTAACGGAAGAATACGTTTAGAATCATTCGTCAATTTTACGTATGTCTGGTATATTTCTTTGAGGCAGTCGTACGTAAGATTGTCATTGAAATCTGACGTAAGCTGCACTCTCTAAAAATGAAACAGTGAAAATAAAGAATACACTGCAAAATCAGTGAATATTCATTGATTTTGCAGTGTATTTCATTATTTTCATTGTTCCATTTATGAAGAGTAAGATGCAGATTCTGAATTCTCATCTGCATCTTACAGCAGACTAGCGTTGGTCTGACGCTTGCATGCTTATGTTCGATTCCAACCATAATCTTACGTACGACTACTCCAAAGGAACATAACAGACGTACGTAGAACTGATATGAAAAACGTACGTAAGCACTGGTTACTAGGACAATTATACGAGATTCAAGAAAATGTTTGAAGTAAAATTTGTAATGGCTAAAATTTCGAGAAATAATTTAATAATTATCACAATTAGCAGAAAACAACCTTGTTGCAAACCTCATATTATGATGATACAATATAACCTACCATTCAAATAAATAAACAATTAAATAAAAATTTGTTGGATTATTATCCACATGGTATTACTCATAAACCGACCTTTACAAATAGGCAAAGCTGATCGAATAATAATCCCTCCATTTTCAGTAAAGCTCTTGGAACAATTAGCTCGACAATCGTGCTCAAAATAGGATGCTAAATCATACACTGCCACATGTGGGGTTTCAGATGTTGGGACTTCGTGTCCATTAATCTATATGTTATGTATTAATCATCATTACTTGAATTAAAGATATATTGGGTTTGTTTTATCGGTTACCTCGAGAATACCAGCTATTTTAATTATTTCCTCTTCATTGACGTCATCTATTTTAAAAAACCGCATTACAAAATCAGCTGTTTCTTTAAACCTTTCATATCTCTTAGAATTTTTAGCATCACAGTGAGATTCAAGGTTTAACAGCTTCTGGTAAGATTCGGGATCATTTTGCCGCAATGACAAGGCTCGAACGATACCAATGCATTTGTAGGTTGGATGAGGAATTCCGAACTCTGTGATGGAAACCTTAAACAAAATTATCTTTCGATTATAAATGAATTTAGAAAAAAAAAATTTAGCTTTTACCTTTTTATCACGATGCTTGACAGTGAATTGACATTCTTCTCCATGCTCTTGACAATTATTACACAATGGCCAGCCACACTTTTGGCATGGAGTTGCAATGCTGTTAGTCAGTGATACGTAGCATGATAGACATACAGGATTAGTACCTTGTTGAGGTGCTGCTACCAATGGCTTCTTTTCTATCAAAATTACTTCACCAGCTTCTATCTTTCTAGTGGCTATTAAGTGTCTACCCACATTTTTATCTTCGGCTATCTGTCATTTTTTATGATATTTAATATTATTATTGAATTGTTTTTTTTTTGTATCTGTACACAGAAATAAGGATTGAGTAAAAGTTATCCTGTAATTCAAGACAATCTAGGTACTGGATTAAATTTTACTTTCCTGTATGGTAAATTTTGTTTTTTCTATACAGAGTATCCGGGTTATCCTGAATTGCGGAATAATTTTCACTTAATACTTTTTTTCCGTGTAAATTATTAATGTGGTTTATAAAACGAAACAAAGAAAATAGGGTTAATTGAACAATTTTGAGCCTAATTTACTAAATTACCCGGATTTTCATAAAAGTAAGGAAGAAAGTCTCTGGATCTTGGATTAAAAATTACTACTTGACGAATGATTCTAAACATGCTTATAGAAACAAATTTTTTCTCTCTACTTCAAACGTTTTTTAAACGTTCTCTACTTGCAAAAACAATATACATGATGAAATTAATTAAATTTTTCTACATATTAATTTAACTAAATTTTTGACACTGACAATTAGATAATGAAGCAAATAAGTAAATTATTCTAGAGTATATCTTTTTATTTAAACAATATTTCACCAAAATTTTCCCGTCAAAAACGAGGGGAACATCAGGAAATATTTCCACTGGGATACGTTTGGGGAACGAAATTTTTTTATACTGACAATAGAGAAAAAAATCTTACTTCAAAAAGTCGACATTGTTTTGAATGTTTCTTCCAATCCAGCTTTTGATGCTCTCGGCTACAATAAAAAACACTCTTACACGATCCACATTTTTGTTTCGCTGGTTGTTGACATATAGCACAATTTTCCATTTGATTTAAATTTTCACTCATTTTCAATTTATTTCAATTATTTTATCTAAAAAGTAAAGGAAAATAATCTAGTAATGATGAATAATTTTAAAGTTCTAACATTCTAAGATGAGCACAAAAAAATAATGAAGTTTCTTTTAAAACGTTTGATTCACCACTGAAACGTTTGACTATGGTGCTACTCAGTTGTGAAGAATTACGTTTAGTACAACCAGAATAGAAATCTTCAGTTAAACTATTAATAGATCTCGACATGCTCACACAGATGAAGATAAAAATACCATTGTTGGTTCAAAGCACTCACTATTTCATATATAAATACTCTTTTATGGTATTACCATCGAAGAATTTAATCCTCATGACCAACGCATCTTGATCACCAACTCTTTTATTTAATTTAATTGGACGTTGAATGAATGAATGTTACTGAAAAAGATATTATGTAGTTATGATATAAACGACCTTGATATCTATTGTAAACATTGCTTTGGTTGTTTTCATATGTAACATTTTTTATTGTTATTTAAATTTTCGTAAATTAAGATAATAGTCCAGGTACCATCTAGGAAGTTGATATCACAAACTACCCCATAGGAAGGAACGAAATATCAAAAATTCTGGGATTAAAAACGCATTGTTGTTACAGAAAAAATATTTAATGTCTTTTCCCAAAAGAAATTTCTTAATTAAAAATATTTAATTATTATTAAAATATTTCATTATTATCAATAAAAAAAATTCCATCAGAGCATTGTATAAATTATTTCTGTTTCCTACAACAAATTTTTTTTTTTTTTAATTTTTTTTAATGATTTGTATAAAAGACTTGTTTAATGAATGTATAAGAATAAATCAATTTACTCTGACGATATGCATGAGTAAATAATACAGTTCATCAATTGTACTGTTGAACTAGATTGTCATTTTTTAGTTATTTTATTTAGCACACTATCCATTTGGCCGATTTTGATAAACACTTATTAGAACAAACAAACTATAATAATATAAATACATACACTGACAAATAGAATGGCCATTTAAATAAGAAAAGTTTTTAGGAGAGTCACTTTTTACACACTTGGAAACGCATTAAAAGTGACTACAATGTTAAAAAAATGGATAACGTCATATTTAACATGTTAAGATTTATAACAAGAATGCACTTGGATTTGCAGTGAAGATAACATGACAATTAGTGATAATTAAACGTTGTAAAATGTGATTGAGTAAAAACAAAAAATGGCCTATAATCTTACTTTCTCTTTTGCATATCTCCAGATGGTTGAATATTGTTCATAAGACCTTTATTTTGCGGTAAACAAAAAATTGATTTCTAAACACTTGGATTTGCAGTGATTATCAGTAGAAATGCTTTTAACAAGAAGTTCGTTTTGTGGATGTTCCAAAATACATCTAGAGTCATTTTTAATTTCTTTTTTATTTGTTTTTCGGTCATAGTAACTACATTAATCCAGTCAAGATTGCACCTATATGACAACTTGATTTTAATCTCCTTACCAGTCCTGAATATCTCCACAAACAATTGAATCAAAAGAATACGGTACATTTAGATGCACAATGCAATAAAACACTGAGGAATGACGAAATTTATATGGGGCTACATTGTAATTTCAAGAATAATCGACGAAGAAGATGAGTGTAATGTCCAAAAGGGTATAAAGTGTAGCCGGTTTAGGAAGGATAGAAGGAGGTTGGTGGAATACAATGTGGCTAGGTTGAGTTAAGCAAATAATAATCGGGTGTGCCAAATGGGCGCGGTCGTAAATGTATGTAGTATACAAACATGTATACGAATTGCTCCGCAAGGACTTGCTTTAAACTTCTGCCATTAGGGTTTACAGCTTCAACCAAATGCGCTCAAACGTATCTCCCAAAAGGTGGTACATATATGCATCAAGATTACTTCGGACTGTCGACCATTGCATACTGTAACATAAAACCCCATAAAGTATATTAATGACTTTAGTAGAGGTTAATGTTATTGTCGCATTTTGTTAAACTCGTTAATCTGTATATTGAGATTTTCATCGTGGCATTTATTGTTTATTCTTCTCATTACACAGCTCTGACTCTTATTATTAAATGAACACTTAATGAATACTGATGACTTATTTATTCAACGATGCCACCGAACAAGCCGTGAATAAGTGTATTCCTAAAGAGTCTCTATTATAAACTCTTTGGTGTTTATACATAGAGAAAAGAAAATAATGGATATTGATATAAATTATAATAATACTAGACTAGAAACCGGTTTCTGTCCTAATTTCACTTTAGAATATTTTAAAACGAACCAAAGTTGGCTCAATGTGATGTTAAAAAATAAATTCAGTTAGCCTTATAGTAATTACATTTGAAATATTATTTCAAGTGATTACCTTTGAGTTGTATGTATGTAAAAATAAGTATGTAAAAATACTTGAAGGAATAATAATTTACTATTTAAAGTAATTATAATTTAGCCATTTAATCATTTGAAGACGTAACAAATCGAATTAATTATTATTTAAAATATGATGTAACGAAATAATCGGAATAAAATATAGAGAAACAGGAATGGAACGAAACATACACGGAGAAAATTTTCGCGTAAAAATTACCCTAAAATGTGATGTAAAATTTACTCTACAGTAA
The DNA here is from genome assembly GCA_028641665.1 of Chelonus formosanus. Taxonomy (NCBI): domain Eukaryota; kingdom Metazoa; phylum Arthropoda; class Insecta; order Hymenoptera; family Braconidae; genus Chelonus; species Chelonus formosanus. The sequence continues at coordinate 4,732,819 of CM054000.1, forward strand.
AATAACCGTGGGACATAGCGACCGCAAGATATTTTTTACTCTAGAGTAGAATAATTTTTACCCTGCTTGAAGGTTAAAAATTTTCTCTGACGGAAAAAAACATTGTTAAAAGGATAATTCTATTGAAAAAAAAAACGCTCCTCTATTAATAGAAATGAAGTGTATATATAGTTTATGTGGATCTTGGATAATCAGATTTATTCATTACATAAATGTACCCACTACATAAAATGAAAATTAGTCTTTTAATAAGTACGATGTTTATTAGTTAAAGAAAAATAAGAAAATCAATTTAAATAGGAGTATATAAAAAACTTTCTTTTATTAATGCCATTTTAACATAGCACAGTTACTTGTTGACAATTTTATGTCTAAACCCAAACTAAATGTGCATTACGACCGATCGTTACTTGTTTATTGTATTTTAAAATAAATACGCATTAAGATTTTTGAACAGCCCTTCCACCGAAGATGTTCGGAAGAAGTCGAATGTTATCGATTATCTGATATTTTTCTCAACTTTGAGATACAAAATACCCCAATAAAGGAGTAATATTCCTTGCCATTTAAGTGTAAATTATTTGTATGGTAAATTTTACTACTCGAGAAGAGTAAAAATGATTCTACAACGGTGTAATTTTTATACTGGAGAGGAGTATTTTTGCTCTACATCCCACGATTACTTTTTATTCTAGAGTAAATTTTAAGCAAAAATTTTCTCCGTGTAGTTATTCGTTTTTAGATCATGTACAACTGTTGTAATTTTCTGAAAATAAAATAATATCATTTCATGGTTAATTTTGGTAGCCTTCTTCTTATTTATTTCCTATCATTTTCTAGCTACTTAAGTAATTATTTTTACAAAAAATTTTCTGTAAAAATCTTGACTTCCTGGAGGGAAGTTATACTAATGATTCCGAATTATTTTTTTCCTTGATTATCTTGGGAACAAAAAATGATATCAATGTGGGACCAATGGCATTCGACGCATAATTACACAACTTAAGACTTATCAGATTTTCAGCAACATGCAGAATCAAAAAAACTGGAAAAAATAGTAAACTAAGAAGAAAAAAAAGTATTGTACTTAATGTGAAGTTTTAAAAACCTAAATTGCTATATAACTTCTCTATCAAAAGAATTAGTGAAAAAGCTTAAAATTTTTTAAAAAAGTTTTTTCATATGACTTCACTTATTTAATTAACATTGTCTTGTTTTTATAGCACCCTTAATGTATTAAAGATTAATCTGGGTGTTTTTTTTTTAAATTTACAATGTTTACTTAAGACCAAAGTTCGAAATGGGCTACCTGTTTTTTTACTGAAAAATAAACTACACATACCTGCTATGACCTTTTCTTCATTATTATGAAAGACAAATGTTGGTATCTTTCAATATTAATTATTAGATGTATTGACCAATATCTTTCCAATATAATGGTTAGTCAATAATAGGATTATATTTTATTTAGATATTTTCCATTTGTGTAATCGATACATTATCTGTTTCGTGAAGTTTATTGAGATTACTGCTAGAAAAATGTGCATTATAACGTGATATACATAAATATAGGTTGTAATATTGGCTATCTTGTGATAATAGTATCCCTAGGGGGCCTTGGGTTATGGTACTTCGTGCGAATCTTGCGAAAAATAAATTCCGTAATAATGTTACAAAAACCGTCTTGATACCCCTCAGGATACCATTATCGTATTTTTCTTTAGTTGGTTCACTTTTGGTATATGTCAAGGACTTAAGATTTATCGAAAAATTTAATAACTTTTTTACCAATTTCGCCTATACGAATGAATATATAAAATTAATTTGTCCGTATCTAATCTCTTCCTTCTAGAACAATAACTTGAGAATGTTTTGAATTCCTCAACTTTTGTGTTTTATTTTGTAATAAATAGAAGTACTGGAATTGACTTTTTATCTTAATCTTTTGCCTGATCATCATTTCAACGTCTAATTAAAGCATCGTCTCAAAGTTTTAAAGTAAAAGATACGATGAACAGTGATTGAAATCATAGTCAGTAAGTGTAGTATTTCAAATTTAAAGTCACGTCATGCAAAGAAAATTATCTATACACTAGAGAATTATAATGTCTTACCTTCACAAAAGTTTCGAATTACTGAGAAAATATTTAACAATTAAAAATTTATAAAAAAATAATTGGTCTTAAATTGTCATGAATTAAAAAATATTCTCAATCGTCATAAAAAACTTTTCTTTTTTCTTGATTTCTCCGATTTACTCATTAAACTTATCAACCTTCTCTTACTTGATCGACTATCGAAGAAATCATTCCCATGAGGTCTTTTACCAATTATCGTTTCCTACCTTACAATTCACTCGTTCAATTGCTTTGCGATTTGTCATTACGATTTTCGAGGTGAACTCAATAAAACCTCTGGATAATTTTTTTAATTAAAGCGTGAACGAAAAAGTAGCTGAAAATGATTCTTTTTAAACTTATATACTTTTTTCTTAACATAACTATTGGATTATTACGAAATTTGTTTTACACTTTCAAATGTAACTTACATTTTTGTAATATTTATTTATTTAAATAATTAATCAGCAGTATCGTCAGCATCCTTATCAAGAACATTTAACAAACTGCTTGGCAAGCTTTCAATAACTTCAGCTCAGAAAAAAAGTCGCTGGTAGACATAGAAATCGGAAAGGTTATTTCAAAGTGAGAAAATAATTATGCAATAACCGAATATATTTATTTATTTATTTAAACATTTATATAGGCCTAAAAGCAAAGCCAGATTAGGGCCACAGATAGGTAATAAAAGTATAGGCTTAAGAAAAATATTACAGCAAAAGTTTATACGTAAAGCACGTTGTGACTAGTCATCCATGGAAGAAAGTGCACTTAGCAATGACTTCATCGATGTCGTATCTCGTGAGCATAAACAGTCAAGTGGGCAATCAGAAGCATCATGCAAGACATTCACAGCCTCAGTTAGCTCGAAGATAATTATTATAAGATTATTAGAACGAAGGTCTTATCATTCGTAATAGAAGGCATAGCCAAAGGAGTCTGAGAACGAACACCAAACTTTGGTATTCGAAAGCCGATCATCTCCAGTATAAAAAGACAGTCAAGTTGACCATTTATATAGAATAAGGGTTCCAGCTCTAAGAATTAAATAAATAAGGGAACACGGGGCAAAACGGATCCATGGAGCAAGACGGCTTTTTGAATTTTAAAATTACTTACACACATAATAATATAATTTGAGCGATAAATATATTTTTAAATTAATATTAACTTTTATATTAACAGCTTCAGAGAATCCGTTTTGCTTCGCTAAGTTACCAAAAATTGAAAAAGCCATCTTGCCTCATGGATCCGTCTTGCCCCGTATTTCCCTAATTTCACAATTGAAATAGGAGGATTTTTTAAAAACAATCCATTGCTGAAATTGGCTACAAACCGTGGACCTTCCTGTTACGTCTTGGATTCTTTACAGAAAATATCTTTAACACGTAAAATTACATTCAGTCTTAGAAAGGACAATTAAACTATCCTAAACCACGTATTTGTACTTATGTTACAAAATCTTCAAACATATCTGAAGTAATCAGCTAATCTGTTGGCTCAATATTTTATTCAACAATGAACCAAGTTGTGGTTAAACTTTGAACGTTGGTCTTAACATTCCAAGGTTGATTTAAACTTGGTTCAATTATTAAACATTGGTACAGTTAACCTGAGATTTTGTATATTTATCTTTCCTAGATTTCAAGTAACCGTATTTGATCAATCTCTAAGCAATTGAGAAAAACTTTGAAACACACAGAAGTGATATAAACGGAAATTACACATAGGTCACTTAACTGACAGTAGAGTCCTATCGTCCATATCCGACACGCTTTGGTCAGTTGTTTTCTTTCGGAAGTTATGGCAGGGTATCAGTTAATTAAAAGCAGAGACAAAAGAATAATAAAAATTTACATGTAATAAATTACGATGCACACCTATCTAGAGAAGACAAATCTATAAATTGAAGAAAATGTTGATCCCTTGCAGCATGGAGGATGTCCATTGTGGAGAGAAGACGCTGGGTTAAATGGAATTTCCAGTGTAATTTAGATGCGGTTGTAGTTCGCTTCCGTTTTCGTTGTTTCGATCCTTTCTCTGCTGATTCGTACTATTTTATTTTTACTTCTACTATCCTTTTCTTCCATTCCTTCCATTCTTCTTGATTATATTCCCTTGCTCTATTTATTATAGTATTTTATCTTCTCCCTTATATGAGGCATAAAAAATAAGCGTTGTTGGATTTTTTTATTTATTATCATTGAAATTTCATTTGTGAATGCAAAGCATTTTTTTTTGTTTGAAGGATGAATACAATTACTGGATAATAGATTGAATATTCGATTCATTGAGGGCTTAATAGAAGGGGTAAATAAGAGGTTAAGGACACAAGTTAAAAGGTAGGGAAGTTTGTTTAAGTTGGCAAGTAATAAAGTCCGGAATTACGTCACCAATTTCAACTAGTCTGAGGATTATCCTTTGAAATATATATTTTAAATGAGTTATATAATACGAAGTCTCCATAATTTAATGGAAAGTGAAGGAATATTGGATAATTGGTATTGAATGCGAATCTACGTAAAAAAAGTGCATTGGTTTATATTTAGAAGTTAAATTTGATCATTTACAAGATAATAAATAAGTGGGGACAGGGATCTACGTTTGTGAGGTGAAGAGAATAATTTGGTCACGTGCGACCACCATTACATTTAGTATTATGTGGTAGCCATTTTTGTCATATTTTTCGAAATATTTGATTTTTTTATTTGCCAATAACTTTTAAAAATGTTTAGAGCTTTTTCTACAATTTTTTAAGCTCTTTTCGAAGTATTCTTCATTTTTTGAAACTTTCTGATGCTGAATAACAGATTACTTCTTTCATACTTTTTGTGTCCATTTAATAATTTTCCAAAACTTTTACATGATTTATTGAGCTTAATAAGCTCCTTTCCGTTATTTTATTTTGAAGACTAATGATTTATTTAGTTTCACTAAGATTATGAAACTTTTATATAATAAAGTTTTTTTTTTCTGTTAATCTATTGACTCTCAATAAAAAAATGTTAATAGATATTTTTATTTATATCATTTTCTTTTTTTTTCAACTAACAGACTTATTTTTTTCTTTTCCATTTCCTTCACGTTATCTCGCGCACCAGTAGATAAAGAAAATTGCTCAGACGCTTGAAAGAATTTATATGAGGATGAATGATAATCCGTCGTGCAGACAAATGTAACGGTTTTACGTCGCTTTCATGAATAATCTAATTGCTCGGCTGAGAGTAGTAATAGGAATCGCAGAAGCTCTCATTTGATCGGATTTAATGACTCGATGACATAGAAGTTACGATGCTGATTAAGTTTTTTGTGAGATTATTATTGTATTACTCTAATACTTATGTTGAATCAGTAGTCTTGTCATATTAAACAAATGAAAGTAACAGTCGACTTTCATTTCTTAAGTGATAACAATTTTTAAATAAATTAAATTATTTTGGTATTTTGAGATAAGGCCATCTTTTATTGAAAACCTAGTTTATATATTAATTGGGGAATAAGAGGATATAAAATTGTAGAAAATGCATTCCAAAGTTTTGGGAATTTCTTACTTGTAATTAACATGAGAGTAGATTTAAGAAAAAGATTAAACAAACAGCCAAGTATTAAGTGTTATTTTAAATTTCCAATGAATTTTCATTGGCCATTTATTTAGTGTAGATCCTGATTGATGATCGGATTCGTTGGTACTAATGCGAGTAAGCTTATTTATCAGGACGAAATAGAATTCATTCATTGAATTCCAAATCAATAAATAGTCTAATAGATAAAACCAAATTATATAATTAAATACAATAGTTGAAAAATTTTACATTTTGTTAATAATCTCTGTAATTATACAGAATAAAATCAAAATTTTTGAGTAATTAAACATTTGAAACCTTCCACACTCTTTTTGATAAATAAAATAGCAGTGAAACTCTTTATGATTAATCATCAATAAAATAAAGTAAAAAAACTGCAGTTTGATGAGCCGATAAAATTCAGAATTCTCATCTGCACCTTACAGTAGACTAACGTTGGTCTGATGCCTGCATGATTGCCCCAGATTGCAACGACAATCGTACGCACGATTTCTCCTAATAAGAAACATAGCAGACGTACGTAAAACTGATGTTAATAACGTACATAAGCACTGGTTACAGTAGAATCCCTCTAATGTTGATAACTCGGGCCAAGATCATTCGCTAATGTTGACATTCCCCTCTATCCTCACTTTTCATGACTTATCTTTCTCCTATGCGCGTTAGCATGCGCAGAACACGATATCAATTGAAGGATCAATGTGCACCGATATAACCTCAATATATTGATTGAAGTACTGACATAATAAAACTTTATAATTGATTGAATAGTACATTTCATACCTAGGGAGGAAAAGTAGGACTAGTTCAATCTTTCTCTAATAGAAAAGTGAACTTTCCGCGCAGGTATGACGAAAAGTATACTTTTTGGTAATTTTGAACTGCAGTTAAACGTTTTTGTGAGGATACATTAGAAAAATAGCGCCGCAGGATTGGAATTATGTTGGGCGGTAAAAAATCATAGTGGGGAAAAATGAAAGCAACAGTAACGAAATTGTTCTGTCAACATTAGCGAGAGAGTAACATTAGAGGGATTTTACTGTACTAGGGAAAGTATGATATTCTGAACTACGAGTAAAATTTTTGCCTGAGCTGAAAACAAGACAAACATTCAGGTAAGGCATGTCTTTATTTCTCCTTTCGGTCAACACACTAATTTTAATCATATTATCACCTAAAATTGAAGTTTATTCTCAATTTCAAGATTAAAATAGTTGCGTTCTCTCTTTTAATAGAAATACAGTATCTGTCTGAGCATGCACACAGACGTTTTTTGTTTTGTTTCGTCGAGTAAAACACGCTCCTTTGCGACTTCAAAAAATAGAAAAAATAATGAGGACACAATAATATTTTTGTTTTTATGATTTATTCATTTTTATTTTATTTTGTTGTCAATCAATTGTCAAATAATTCATGAATTATTATTAATTTTTTTTTTTTTTTCATTTGTTGTTTACATAATCTCAATATCACTGTAAATGGTAGCAGTAGTATAGTAAAATAGTATGTATATACGATGTGTGATGTTTTTCACTTGCACAATATTTTTTTAATTTTAATTTTTTATCAATTATTTTACTCATTCATTTGAAATTTTTTTTAATTCTTTTACATTCTTTTATTAATTGATATTATCATTATCATTACTTAAAATCATAATAATAATTATTATTTTTTTTACCTTACATCTTAATTACTACTTATATTTTAAGTTAAGTAAATAATAATTGTGATAATATTAACTTTATTATTATTATAAATATAATAATTATCATATTACGTATAGTTATAATTACTTCATAACTTCCGGTAAGAGTTGGAGTATTAGATAAGAGTTATTGATTGCGGAGAGTGTGGATATAAAATCAACCAATTTTAAATTGTTCCATTTATTGTTTTATTTCTTTTATTTACTGTAACTTAATTTATCGGTTGTCTAATTTATTTAAACCACAGTGGTCCATTTTCTCAACAGTTTTCGTTTATTTTTCTCTTGCAAGTTAACTGTACAGTATTTATACAGTACTAATACTGTAGCAATATTGTATTATGTTTATTCAAATCGAACCGTAATATGAAGCCAGTACCATATTTGTGCAGTACATTGTTGTAATACAGTGTCAATACTGTATTAGTAACATATTTATAGTAATCATATAAATATCATACTAATACTGTATAGCAGTAGTAAAAGAGAGGCATAATGTAACTAAATTATGATTACTGTTTCAACACCGTACTACTACAGTATATCGACTATACTTATTCGAACTGTATCGGTATTAAAAATGATGTAATACGGTATCGGTATACGATTGATATTATATTTGTATAAATACGGTACTGTTACTGTACATCAGTGCATGACAGTAGCAAGTGTTTGAAGAATAATTGCAATATTAATACGGCACTATTACAATAGTGTCGATACAGCAATACGGTATTCAAAAAAATTTATATACAGTATTAATTTTGTATTGTACAGAATTAGTACAGTACTGTACAGTTAATTGCACTAAGATTTTTAGTTAATTTTTTATAAAATGTAGCAAAGTAATCGGTTTATAAGTTGTCGTTTAAAAATGTTTTCCCATCAAAATACTTTTTGTAAAGATAGAAAAGAGTCTTTTAGATGTGTTGAGGTGAAGAAATTTATATATGAGATATGATTTAGAATGGTGAGAAAATAGTACATTTTTAACCGAGAGAGAAAAGTACGATATTCTGACCTGGGTGAAACATTGAAACTCGAACCGATGATGAGGGTGGCAAATACTCAGGTAAGGATATTTTACTTCGTTTCTGTGGCAAACATACTATTTCTTATCTTAGCATCGTCCAAAATTAAAGTTTGTTTGTCTGATTTGAGGTTGGAAAAGTAACGTTTTCTCTCCTGCAGAGAAAGACAACATCCGTCTGGGCATGCGCACAGGCGATTTTTTTGTCTTTTTATGCGGGATAGAATACGTTGCTTTGGGATCCGAAAACGGGGAGCAGACTTTAACTTTGGACGGGGGTATGATGAAAAGTTAATTTAAAAGAACCGATTTCTTTACTTCATTTTCGATTAACCCTATTTCACGTTTACAGGTTGATTTTCTGGTTCTTTTTTCTTAATTTATCTATATCTGTTCGATTGTTGAATTGTTTTTTTTTTATTCATCCATTTATCCAATGAATATTATGATAAAAGAATTAAGAATGTTTCAATTTTTGAATTCAACTGATCTTTTTACCACCTCTGTGCTTCTCTTTAATTGTTTTTTTTTCAGATGCTTTGCGTATATTGATGTATAGTAATACTTCTAAGTGGTTAATATCCCAGATAATTAACTTTATATTCGTTTATATGAATTCTACTGACCACAATTATTTAAGAATTGATATTGGATAATATGTTAAACATTAGGGATAGATATTTTCTTAATTGGATTTTTTTTTTTCACTTACAAAATTAAAAATAGTGCCTTTTTTTTAATTCTTTATTTTTAAAGTTCTCTAAGAAATCTTAAAAAATTTCACCAGTTCATTCATTGTTATTTAACCTTAGGAAATAAATTGAAAGCTACATAATGAAAAAACATTCATAAATCGAATAATAATTATTAACTCATCTCCATTATGAGTTAAAAAATATTTAGCTCAGTTTATATGGTAATAGTATCTAAAAAGAACTCTTTTGCTCACAAAATAAACCTTCGTAAAGCCTTCATTGTTTGAAATAAAGCCTACGTTGGACCTTCAGACTTTTTTTTATGTTAAAAATGGATCTAAAGTAATAATTACTTATTCAATTCCTTTGTTTTGTAAAGAAAAATTAACGATAATTGATTTGAAAAAGAGTAAAAAAAAATGATAACGCACTAGAGGTTCTATAGCGGGTATAAAAAGGAGCTAACGAGTAAATTGAGTTTCTATATGGTCCTCATATTGAAGAGGCTCAGATCGAGGACGGAAAGAGATTGATTATATCAACTACTATTTTAGAATAGAGGAAAGACTCAAAGAGCCTAATTAAATTGTTTAAAAAATATTATAAAGTAAAATTAATTTATACGTATTTATATATTGGTATTTAGGTAGATGTAGATACATAAAAAAGTAGAAATAAAAAAGAAATAGTGGAAATAATAGACAGTAGTTGAAAAAATTGATGAAAAAAAAGAAGAAAAACGATAGGAAAAGGAATAAAGGATAGAGATAGAGAGAGAAAAGAGTAACTACTTATGTCAAGATAATAAATAGTCCTATCACAGTGGGTGATGAGACTCGATGTGGTCTAGAATCGAGATTTTGTTGCTTTTAACTCCAATCAGGCTTGTTTTTAGTTTTTTAGTATTCATTTTTATATATATTTTTTTTCTCTTTTTCTTTTAATCTATTTTGTTTAAACGAGCACGGAGAAAACAGTCATGGCAATATTGCTATAATTCTAGAAAACTTTACTAGTAATTCATTCACTTATATGGATGAGGTCTTTGAGTCCAGTAAAATTTACTATATATATCTCGTCAATAGATACTCGAGGTTTACAATAAATTCTAGTAAAATTTACTTGACTAGAAAGGAATGTTTATATATGCTGGTGCTAATTTTATCAAACTATTAAACAATATATTGAAAAAATTAATAATTTGATAAAATGAGCAACAATTTATTTCATTAACGTATCATTCACTATAATGTTCAGGAAATATTGTAAAATATATGTGTGTGTCTATTTATAGATGGATTGATAAACGACAGTTTGTTAGTTGACGACATTTGCTTGACGATTAGATTGTTTATAGCAACGAGAAAAGAGTTTATTTATTTCCAGTTTGTGACTGAGACTAGCACAGATTAGATGTCATTTTAAGATTCTGTATTTTTGAATTTGTCATTTTAATAAACTTTCTTTCTTAATATCTGTTCTTTCAATCTTATATTTTACAATATTACAATCTTTAAATCCCTTATAGTAAAAATCGTAACAGTTCACGTAGAAAATACAAAAAACTAATTAATAAAAATAATTTGAGTAATTGAAAAATTATTCTGTTAGATTTTATGAATGTTGAATACCAATTTTACGTATACACAGTTTAAAGATTGCTGGAATAGTCCAGTAAGGGTGCAATTAAAAATAGAGATAATAGAAAATCTAATCTTGCATCCTGAACCAAGGTTTTTTTTACGTAAAATCACACGTGGATTTCAGAAAAACCATTCGCAGGCAAAAAAAGTGTACGCGTCATTGTGTTTTTTTTTATTATAAACAATTTTTGCCTGCTCGAGCCCACATATTTTAATCAATAACTCTTTAAATATTTAAAAATCGACAATATTTAATAGGACATTTTTTGTAAAGAGCATGCTAACTATTTTACAGTTATAATGTCAATTTGCCGATATTACAGAATTCTTTCCAATCGATCCTCAAACGATTTGTTAGCATAATATCGAAAAATTCGATAGTTTTTTCTTTTCTCCGGTATTTTACATTGTTTATTGTCAATTGAAGACTTTTATCCATAATTTTTTTCTAATTTATCTTTGTATGATTTTACGTAAAAAAAACCTTGGTTCAAAATGTGAGGTTAGACTTTCGAATTAAATTGCACTCTTACTGGTCTAGAAACGCTGATTGTGGTCTAGAAAAAGATATTCAATTGGAGAGATTCGAACCTACGATCACTTGACGCATACAATCGGAAACAAATCGAAACTATTAGGAGTAATTAAAATTTTTATGTATATGAAATTATCTGCAAGTAAAATTTCACTAGAATTCTAGTAACGTTTTTTAGAATAAGCTTATTTGATTAGTCAAGTAATAAAGCTCTGATTATTTTTCTCCGTGAGCACACGAACCTGTACACACTGTTGTTTGCAATCATAATAATTAATAATCTCTAGAGTTTCTTTTGTATTGATTTAAAACATGCATTAAGAGTATGAGTATTTTTTCATATTTCTTTTCTTCCAATTATCAATGGATAATTAATCTTAAAATTTTATTGGTTATGTAGATTAGTTTTTTTTTTTTTTTTTCTTTAAATAAAGAATTTTATTTTATTGAAAGGAAAAAATAAATTTAAAATTAAATCGATTTGTTTGGTATCATTTATTAAAATGATTAGATTTTTCATTATGCATATAAAAAATCTGTAATTAAGTTGACTACTTTATGAATTAATAACAAATTAAATAAACTTATGTTAAACTGCATTTTCATTTAATGTTAAATGAAAAGTATCTTCTCATGAGAGATCAGGTGTTTAAATTAATATAAGCATAAAATAAAATTTATTTTGATATTATTGTGTACGATAGATTTGATTTTAAAAACTAGTAAAAAATGTAATTCAGACATAAACCTGTTTTTTTTTTTTTTTTCTATGAAATATTTCTACACTAGAAAAATTTTAATTTCCTTTTATTTATCACTACATTAAGATTATACGTATGATAATCATTTTAATCACATTCAAAGCATAGCTCATTTTATTTATCTTCATCTATTTATTGAGCTTGAGATTTATTATTCTTTTTTATTGTATTTTTTTTTTTTTTAATTTTAGATTACTTCTTTTAATAAATCTCTATTGAGCCTCAAACGTACACTATCACTTTCTTAAAAGTTCAAAGTTTTCTATTGTAATTTATTGATATACATTTTTATTACCAAACTAATTGATAGAAAATAATACCAATAATTAATGTTTTCTTTTAATTATTCATAAATAAAAACGTTTTTAAAAGATTTCAATAAAGTTGTCTGTATTGTACTGCAAAACTATTAACTACTGTGCAATACTGTACCACTAGCATTCTGTATTGTATTGATGTTGATTTAGTACAGAATACACTGTAAATACAAAGTGTGTTACAGTAAACATACTTACACATGTTCAATGTTAAACTCCATTAATAAACTATAGATTTTAACACGCCTTAAAGGGTGTTCGAAGTAACTACAAGACTCTATAGTATGTGTATAGCAATTTAACATGAAACTCTCATAAGGTGTGTTGTTTTAACACACCTTCGATTTACAGTGTAGACTTGAATTTAAATTACTGATACTGTGCAGTAAATAATTAATTATTTATTTTCTAACGAATTTATGTTTATAATTCTTATTTACAACAGATCGTGCCATCTTTCTTATTATAGAAAAATTAGGATAAGTCCAGAGAAGATAGACATATGAAGAGAAATGGCCAGTCGAAATAGTTTACAGAACCGTCACTAGACGTCGCTACTTTTTAATTGTTTTCGCAAAAATAGTTGTAGCAGTTTTGATCCCACGCACAGTGCAAAGCGAGCTAAATAGTTACTAGTAATATTCAGTCAACGGTTCCATAAATTATTTCAATTGGCCATCTCTCCCCTATGGCCATCTATCCCGGACTTACCCTATTTCATGAAATAAAACTCAATGACTGTGATGCAATCTAAAATTTATTTTACTAGTAGTTTTTCGACTCAAATTCAACCTGTAGTGTTTTGTTTTCAGACACTTAATAAATCCCTTGATTTATTTGATGAAAAATAGTACATTTCACACCTAGGGAGGAAAAGTAGACTAGTTCAAACCACGTGTAAAATTACAACCCAAGCTGCAAGCGAGGAGGGTTAACACGTGGTTTAGGATAGTCTAATTGTCCTCCCTAGGACTGAATATGATTTTTCGTCATACCTGAGTGGAAAGTTCAACTCTTCTCCAATGGAAAAGTAAACTTTCCGCGCAGGTATGACGAAAAAGAATGCCTGTGTCTTTATTTGAAAGTTTCAAGACAATATGACAATTCACCATAATTAAAAATTAATTTATATTTTGAGTTTTTTCTTTATGACGTATTACTTAATAATATTGTACTACTATTTTAATACAGTAATATTATGATAATACGAAAAATAAGTGACTTTGTTGTACTATATTTATATTATGATAATAATACACGGTAGCAGCAGTTATACAGTATTGATAGAGTACAGTGGAGCCTCAATTTTATTTTTCTTCATTCATATTCCCGCTTCCGCTGCTACCCTCCCTTGTACTCACAGTTGGTAAGGAAGAATTCCTGAGTCCACGCGCGATTTTATTCTGTAATTTTGGAAATTATTCAGCTATTTGATAGAATAAAATGAAGATTCTGCTGTACTATTCTTTACTCTATTGTTATGTAGTATTTAAATGACAATCATTGTACTTTTTTTTTGAACAAGAGTAATACTGTTTAAATGCTGCAGTGGCATAGTATTTGTACAGTAGTAGCACAGTATAAATAACTCTTTTGAGAGAAAAAATGGATCTTCAAGTTATATCCCTTGTCTATCGTTGAAATAATTATAAAATAATAATGCTTGATAATTAATTATAATTATAATAACATTTCATGTTCATATTGTACTATATGAAAAAAAAAAGTAGTAACATATTTATCTACATAAGTTGTTTTGTTTTATATATTTTTATTAGTTTCGACATCATTTTATTGATATAAAAAAGTTATTTACTTATTTTGTTGATTATCATTATCATCATTAGTATCATAAATATCAGAGTTTTTTTGTCTTTTATTACTGGTCGACTGATAATTGTATTATTTCATTACGATAGGAAATAATTTTTCTTGTTGTTTTTAGTTCGATTTTTAAACTTTTGTTCGTTCATTTGTTTATTGTTTTGTTGTTGAATTTAAATAAAGAGAAGCACAGAAGTTTTTTTTATAAATAAGCAACATTTTGAAAGAAGATTAAAATGCTTTGTAATTAAAACAATTGATTTTAAAAATAAATGAATTAATCAGTCAATGTTCACTATTTTATCTAAATGCTTGAATTAATTAATAATCTTTTTACAGAAGAATACAGAATTGAAAGTTAATTATAAATAATCGAAATGATGAAAAAATTCATTAAAATTTTTAAATTTGTTTTGTAAAATAATGATAACATAAGTAAAATATTTTTATTTTATTTTATTATTTATATAATTATTATATATATTTCAATATTTACAGGGCAATACTAAACTAATTGTCTAAAGATAGAATAAAAAAATGTAGAAAAAAATAGAAAAAAAATTTCTCCATCTTTACTGGTTTTTTTTTTTTTTTTGTTTGAAAAGAGACGTAAAATTCTCAATGCTTATCAATTAATGATAAATTATTAATTAATTATCAATAATTGTTCATAAATAAAAACCCATTTTCCTCAAGTATTGTATACAAATATTATATTATTAATATTATTTATTATTTGTAGTAATAATAATTATTATCAATTATATTATATTTACATGCGGCCATATTGTTTTTATTTACTTGTCCATACAACCATAACAAAAATAATAATTTGTGGTAAAAATAAATATTTGTAATTGGTTTGCTTAAAATTTTCTCTAAACAAAACCAAAGTAAGGATTATAGTTCATTAAATGAGATATAATTATTTTAAAAGGAATTTTAATAAAGAATTAACATTCTTTTGTTTTATTTAGTCATGCATCTAAATCCCATTGGCCTTAATTCATTAATATGATTCAAATATGAATTATCTTCAATTTTACCATAATTATTATTTTATTTATATATATAGTATTTATATATATGTATATATATTTATTTATATATTTATATGTGTATGTATAAAGTAGACAATTTTAAGGTAGACAATTGTATATATACACCTTGATTGCGTCCCCCCGAAAATTCTACTGCGCATGCGTCTGACGATAATCCATATTTCCAAGCTTTTTTTCTCCTTTCATTACCTCTCTCTGTGTGTTTTCATGTTTTTTTTTCCATTTTTTAATCAGGCTTCTATGCACTTGATCGTCTGGCTCTATTGATAACCATTTGGTTTCATATCGATGTCCATCATTTGTTTAATAAATTGTTTTGTTTTTTTTTTCAGATCATTTAACTCCATCAATGCACTTGTGTCAGCATCATTACTAGTTTTTAAAGGTATTTCTAGATTTATTTATTTAATGCTGTCTCCACTTCACCGGAATTATTGAAATTACAAAATATCCTCAAGATTGTTTTTTTTTTTTTTTAATAATTATGAAGTAGGGGACATTGATGACGTAATACCTATTTTTTCATGTTTCATTGCCTTTTTTATTGTTTTTTAACCGATCACCAGTAATCAAAATAATTTCTGGCTCACGGTTCACCATTCTCACCAACAAAATACAGAGAGTTCATTCCCGTGCTCTCCACTATGCCTCCAAGCAGTGACAGCTCTTGTTTTCAACTGTAATCAAAGAGAAATTGAAAAAAGTTATTATTGTTATTAAGTGGGTTTTTTTAAGTTTTAAAATAAAAGTAGGCGTGTCATCAGAAAAAGTGAAAGTACTGTAAAAATATGTTGGACAGAAATAAATATATTCATATATTGATTAGGCTGAAAAGTTTTTTTGAAAAAATTACTGTATTACACTAGTAATGACTGATAGAATTGCCTTGATAAAAAATATGCATCATTAACTCGAAAAGAATGGGTGTAAATATAATTATTATAATACTATTAGTACATTGTTAACCAAGGGAGCAAAGTATGATATTCTGACCTGGGTGTAAAATTGCATCCCGAGCCGAAGATAAGGGTGGCAAACACTCAGGTAAGGATATCTTACTTTGTTCCGGTGGCCAACATACGATTTTTTATTATCGTCCAAAATTGGAGTTTGTTGTCTACTTTGAGGTTGGAAAAGTAACGTTTTCGGGTAGAGTTCCGTTCTAGGGACACCTTTAAAAATAAATTCTTTATGTTGGGGTACTTTAAATTTGAATATAAATTTATTGAGGCCGTAAGAGGGACGACGTAGATCAAAGGGGGAGCCACGCTAGATGAATACAGTCACGATTTGAAGCGAATTATATTGAATGAAGAAATAGCTTAATTGGTAGAGTAGCCAGCGCATAACTGGAAGGTCCGGGTTCGATTCCCGGTTTCGACAGAATATATTTTTCGCAAAGAATTGTCCTGAGCTAACTGTGGAGTAGTCCATATGTGTTTAATTTGGCAAAAAGTGGAGGCGCCCCCCGAAAGAAACTTTATCAACGTTTTCTCTCTCGCAGAAAAAGACAACACCTGTCTGGGCATACGCACAAACGATTTTTTGTCTTTCTATGCGGGATAGAATACGTCGATTTAGGATCTAAAAACAAAGAGTAAATCTTAACTTTGAGCGGGGGTATGAGAAAAAAGTCTATTTCCCTAAATAACTCTCATACATAAAATCAGTGAAGCCAAATTAGGCCTGAAGGAGACCATTAGTTTTACAACATACCAACTGAATCCGAATTTATTCAAATGGGTTCGAATCGAATAATGGAAATACTGTGAAAAACAATCCACTAGTACTTTCGATTATCGGGATGTGTAAGATGTCGTAAATTGGATATCTTGGTTGGAAATTTTTTTTCACAATTTTAAAAACAAGAAAACAATGTCTGGTGCATTTATCTCATTGGACGACGCATCATATTAGCATTCTCTACCTGATTGTTAAAGGCAATGAGCTCAAATATTAACGTTATTGAAGACATATTTCAATAAATGGGATATAAAAATAATCTTCACTGTATATTATTAAGCATCCTTTATAGTTATGTCACAGAAAGTAAAAATTACTAAGATTTTTGATCAATGCATGAGGTAAAAAATGTAAAAGCTTAAGAAAAGAAAGAAGACGAAAAAATATTCTATGTGTGGGGCGCATCGTTAAAAGCACAAAGCCTCTACAGAAATGCGATCCTACTAAAAGCCTAGTCCAACCAACCATCTTCACTATGTATAAATGTATACTCATCACCCTCTTTTACCACCTTGAATCCTTCTGATGTTACTCTACACCATCTTAACATTTCATATTTCACTCTTTCATCATCTCCATGTATAAATACATAACACTTCTTTTGGAATACGAGCAGAAGAAATTTAACGAGTAGATCTGGCCCCCTTAAAAAGGTAGACTGTTATTTTAATTTTCGAGCATAATCTTCTAAACTATCGTTATCTATTCATTTAATGTTTCATTAAAAAAAAACTAATTCGTTATCAGTATCTACGCTTCATCTTAATTTTGCTTCATTAAATCCAAACAAGTGCTCTAGGATATTTATCATTCTATTTCGGTTCATTTTATCGACTCTTTTGCTCAAATCTCTCCGAGTCTTTATCCTTCCACTGCTGCTCGAACCCTTTTCCAGATGCTCAACTAAGGTCAACCAATTGGAAGAGTGAGTTAGTGAAAGACTCAGTGGTAAGATCTGACAAGGGAAAGAAAAAGAGGGTACCTTTATGTTAATGAATAGAAATGTAGATGGTAATGGCACTTTCAATTGCTCACGGTTTTCTTACGTGTTTCTCTACAATCTGTCGCCACCTCTATTACGTCACTCAGAAAAGATTTAATTATTTACAGTAAGCTGTAGTACAGGTAAGATTCTACTAATACTCGGCCATAAAATTTCCACAGATATTCAATTGGTACTGACAATAATAAATGTAGTATGAGGTGTCAGTACTTAACGAACAATAAATACAGTTTAAAAATAAAGTTTATTGATTGTTAGAAGAATTGCTTGGGATTTTTTTCTTATTCTTCTTTTTAACATCTGTTTCGGATTTAGGGTTTTTACATCCATTATCATAAAAGTAGGAAAGCCAGTCGTTTTGAAACATTAGCTTATTCTGAAAATTAAGTCCACACTCGTATCAATTTACGTTTTCGATACTACATAAATTATTACTGACTATACTGGAATGCTATTCGGTCATTACACTTTTTTATTAAAACAGAATAATACCAAAGAAGACGGAATATTTGAAGATCATTGAAAGATAACTTTTAGAAAAGTATATCGTTTTAATATAATATCTGAAAACATTTTTTAGTCTTATGAAATATTGAAACAACTATGGATAAATACGTATATTGTTTATCAACATTATTTACGTGGTAGTTGATGAAGCAGCAAACTCGGTAAATCAGAAGCATGTTCCGGCGTGCCTCAAACGATATCTCGGTACTTCCGGGCAAGCGGTGTACGTTCACTCTCCGTCATCTCCGTTTCCGTTCTTTTTGTCCGACCAACCATAAATATATGTACACTTTTTTTTATATTATTCAAACTCTTGTTTCGCAACTCAGCAAATAATAATGCTCATTTTTCTAAAAAAAACATTGATTTAATGAATTCTAAAAATGTCCAAAATAGTCAAAAAATCAAAAAGGAAAAGCAAAAATTTATAAAATTGAAATAATTGCTGGATAAAAAAATGTTGTAGTAGAGGTTGGGTCACAGAGTAGAATTGTATAGTAGAGAAAGTACGCAGTAGTATTACGTAGTCGTAGTAGCAGAGTAGTAGTAGTAGTAGTAGTAGTAGTAGTAGTAGTAGTAGTGGTAGTAGTAGTAGTACGGCAGCTTGCTATAAGACTAGTTGAGATCATACATAACATATATACTCGCGTAATAACATGAAGCCTTTCCCCCCGTCTTCTCCTCTACCTTCAAGGCAATTTCCCCCTCTTGAAGGAATAATCCTGGCACGAGTGTCAAAGGATCTGACAAGGAGTCGCCGGTGTAACGGCATGATGACGCCAATGGCGTCTGTTGCATAGTACAACCGTCTGGCCTGCTATCTATCTAAACCACTGGTTTCAGAGTGCGTGTAAGGGGTAAATGGGTAGGGGAAGATCAGAGAGGTGAGGTACGGGCAGGAGGGCAAAGGTGCAGTGATAGAGGTGGGAGATTGAAGAGGAGGTGGAGAGAGGTACAGGAAGCTTTGGGACAGTTTATATAATGCAAGATGGCCGCCAGAGGGCGTGGCCTTGGCGAGCTTGCAATCTGAGGTGGGAGGGGGGGTCACGATCATTCAGGGGAAATAACGTGCGGGGATGCGACGAGTCTGCTTGTGCTAGATGTAGGCTGAGGGGTACAGGACGTATCTACTACGGATACTACGGTAGCGTACTATGAGTTGTACTCCAGACCCGACGACATACACTCTCTCTTTCGCGCTGCTAGTTCGCTCTCTATCTCGTAGATTCACTATACTACGTTCCTGCTTCTAACAATTTGCTTCCTCATGCCTTCCTTCTCTTTGCCCTTTAAGGATTGCTAGTGAAAAATTGGAATATCCTTGATGTTGCTTTCTTGTTTGCGGTGGCTTTGAGAAATAGCATTTTTGTGGAGTTTTTTTTTTTAATAGTCTGAATCAATGATGATATAAAAAATAGAATAAATAATTTAAGTACACTCTAAATTAAAGGTGTGTTGAAATAACACACCTTATGAGAGTTTCATGTTAAATTGCTATACACATACTATAGAGTCTTGTAGTTACTTCGAACACACTTTAAGGCGTGTTAAAATCTATAGTTTGTTTATGAAGTTTAACATTGAACATGTGTAGGTATGTTTATTGTAACACACTTTTGATTTATAGTTTATTGTAAATATTAGGTTGTCTCATAAGTAATATCGGTTTTTACATGTTCGAACAATGTCGGCTATTTCATAATATTGTAATAGTTATTATTTCTATTGTCAGTGTCATCAATTGTGTGTAAAAAGATTTTCAGAAGATTTTTATTAATGAATTTTCATATTTTTAACCGACATTATTTATGGGACAACCTAGTAAATGAGACGTTAATTAAATTAATTTTTTTTACTGACAACTGAATTTTTTTTTTTTTATTTTTGTCATTGGGAATTACAGTTTTAATGTAAATTTCTTCAGGATTAAAATACTGGAAGTTGTGTAAAGAGTATTGATAATTAATGATCAGTTAAAAATGTCCTTTCAGACGATGAGATGTAAAAATTACAAAAAATAAAATTGATTGATAAAAATATTCGCAAAATATTTCGTGAAAACCGGTTTTATCATTGAAAATAAGAATTTAGTTTTAAATTACGATAAAAAATTATCTAAATTAAATGAATATTGTTCAAATAAAATAAGATATAATATTGATTAAATAAAGTTGTATACTTTTAATTTAAATCAATTCAGTTAAAAATAGCGGACTGAAAAAAAGTTTTCGGTGGTATAATGGCAAGGATTTCTCAATAACATTAATTATTCTTATTCGAAAATACTGTATTGATTAAAACGTTGTGAAAATTGAGACCGTTTTTTAGTATTTATTACAACGTTTTATTGTTATAAAAAAAAAAAAAACGGCTCGATTGAATTTGTTCAAATTTCATACAGATCTTCTTCATTGTATTATCTTTAAAATGAAATTTGTCCGGAGTCGATATCTTCAGTGGTTCTCGAGATATCGAAACTGAAAAAAAACCGGACATACGAACCCGTACGGACAATTGTACGTACATACATACAACCATTTTTATATCTTCTAATATGCTTTTAAATGTCTTAAAACGTAAAGATATGATAAAATTACGAATTTCAAAAATTAACCCCATTAAAATAACTTCCTAATGGAAGGTTAAAAATTAATCAATAGAAATTTCACTGAAAATTAACCATTCGTTTCGCATTGAGTTTTAAAAAATAATTATTACATGAATATATGAGTAATTTAAAAAAAGAATACTATTGATCATTTTATGTGGAAATAAAAGTAATTCTGGTTAAGTTGCAACAATAGAAAACTTTACAATAATATAAAGAAAGAATAAAAGAATGGGACATAGAATAGATGCGTAGACTCGAAATAACTGGTACGGTGAGGATGTTGGAAACATTTTCATCGTAATGCAAGTGTCTGAGACTTTGTGTAGTGAGACCAGACAACTTGGAGAGTGAAATAAAAAAAGAAGGAAAGAAAACGTAGGGAGATAACAAAAAAAAAAACTGTAAAAACAAATAGTGAATAAGAAAAAAGAAGTGAAAAGAGTAAAGGAGAAGGAAGAAGAAGAAGAAAAGGAGATGTTGTGAGTACATTTCTCTGATACTTTTTTACTCTATCGTAATTTTCCTCGTCCGTTTGTATTTCCTTTGTTCACTCGCGCGACAACTTTCCAAAGTGTCTCTCGCTACTTTTCTTTATTTTTCTGTCACTACCAGAAAATGTTTTATACATATCTGTACTATTTTCACTATTCTTCCATTTACCAATTTTAAGGAAATGTTTTTATTTCGTGCACAAAACAAATTATTGCCATTTTGTTAGATAATAACGTAAGTAGACTTGACGTTGGGGAATAAAGAATTTTTATTAAAAATTGCATATAATTTTTGCTTCAACTTGAGTATTATATTTTAATTTTGTTATTGATTACAGTCATTTGATGCTCAATTTGGAATATTATTGATAATAATCGTTCAAGTTGTTCTTTAAAAAAGGGTAAGAAATTATTTCTCCTTTGATATTCCATGTCATTTAGTCCAGACATGTCTGACAAACCGTTTAGTTATTAAACACCTGTAAAATTCACAGTACAGGTGAAATATTTAAGTCACTTTTCATGAACTCATACTTGGAATAATTTAAACTCATTTTCAAGGCAATGATAGGAGAAAAAAATTTATTCCTTTTTTAATTCTTTGCTCTTTCAAACATTCTATGTGTCAGGCGTGATATAAAAGCTTCTAGCACAGGAGAGAGTTGATATAAAATATTTCAAATACCTACGTTAGAGTTATTTAACACTAAAATACATAATGCTAGCACTAAAATACCATATTTTCTTTTTTTATTGCTGGTTAGCGATTATTTGTTAGGATTTTTCTAAATGTCACTATTTTTACCCTTGAACAGTTTTTCAAGGATTTTTCAATTGAAAATTTGAGAAAAATTACTGCTTCGGAGTACGGTATCAACAGATTCGGAGAATCCGTTTTGCCTTACTAAGTTACCAAAAATCGAAAAGTACGTCTTGCTTCATGAGGGCCGTCTTTCCCCACTCTCCCCTACACTCTTTCTTCGTTCATAAGGTCACTCTCATTTTAAAATACACGTATTGCTCTTTACGGCATCTCAATAGAAACTGACAACATTCCAGAATGTACCTACGTGGGCCTAGCCTTGTGCGATACAGTAAAGAAGGGAAGAAATGCATATACTTTAGGTGACTTCCCGTTGGTCACCTTGTATTTATCCAAACAACAAATTTAGGTAATTATTCAGGTTAGATTGCATACACGCGATTTCCTTGAAATTTTAGTATGTTGTAGAGGAAATTATGCTGATTAATTTGATACACATATATGGGGCGCGGTACTACTTCACAAATCACTACAAATGACAAGCGCACGTTTCAAAATTTATAAGTAAAAATATTTCTGTTCAGCAGTGAATTTTGGGTTGTTGTAAGTAATTTTGGAATTATTTTAAGTAATTATTTTACTAAGATACCTCTTAAGTACAAAATTAACTTACAAGAACTCAAAATTTACTATCGAATGGAAATATTTTTGCTTATTAATTTCGAAACGTGTACTTGTCATTTTTGCACTTAGATTTAGCGAAAAAATTCTCTCCGTGTACTATAACAAAGCTATGTTTAATAGTTAAGGTATTATTTTTTAACAATTAAGAAGCTTCCTTTATTATTAAAAATCTCCCCTATCAGTGTACTTTTCCAATTACTATTATCTCAATTTTAAATCTTCTACTATACTTTTTACTCTAGTTTTCAGGGTAAATTTTTCTCAAATTTATTTTCAATGCAGTAATAAACCAGCTTTACATCATTGGTTATTAAGACACATGACGGAGTTTTGAAGTGTATAGTACAAAAAGCCTAACAAGTTCTTTACTACAATGGAATTTCGATAAGTATAAAGAATAAAACCGTCAGAGCATTCTGACAGCAGGGAATAAGCTTGTTGATGCGATAGAAGAGCATTCCATTTTAATATTACGTCGCTTTGAAATTTCAAGAATGCAAGAAATTCCACATCAATTTTATATCCACATTCAGTCAATTAACCATCGGAGATGAAATTTATTAATAATATTAATTATTAAAATGAAGCAAAGATTTTATCTGACATCGGTATTTGCATTAATGTATTTATGTACAGACTATTATCATATGTACTTTGAAGTTTATATATTCTGTATGAACATCGTAAAATTAAATACATTGACGTAGAAAATATGTGGCAATTAGTCAACTCGTGAAATCCGTAACAAAAGCATTCCTCGTACGCGCTAACGCGTTGCCAAGAAAATTTATTCCACTTTTGCTTCAATATAATTAGACTTGTTGAATTATTCTGTATGATTCAATTGTTGCTAATGCATTTTACTATCCTCTTAACTTTTACCGTAATTATTTCATTATTTAACTTGCCGTTTATTTATAAAAAAATTATTTATTCTTTCACAACAGTCAACACGTGTTAGACTACCAAATTTTTCGAAAATTTAAGTAAAAATTAGTAATACATACAGAAAAGGAGTGAGTTTGTTTTATAATTGTGCATGCCAACTTCATCATTTTTTTTAAAAACAAAAAAAAAAGGTAAAGTCAATTCCTTAAAAGGAAAATGGCTGAAAAGTTTTCATCACAATTTTAAAAATCTGGAATAGGAAGAAAAAATGCAGACATCTTAAATCCTTTTATTAACTCTTGTCTACTTTCTGTTGGTTTGTTTAAAATAAATATGACCTTACTAATTAATTCATCTTCAAGTCTGATATTCTTTTGTTTCCATCACTTTAGGCATTCTGGTATTTTTTTTTTTATCTTTGTCTCCAGCTTTTTTTCTACTCTCCAGGCTATACACGTCGCTTCTTATTACAGAAAAAGCACGACTTTTTTGTTCTTTTGTTTAACTCGTCGCTCTCCAACGTTTAAATACGTCAGACTAAATGAATTCCTCTTTAATTTGCTGGCGGACGTGCGACGGAAAACGTATTTAACGACCAGTCAAAGTATTTTACTTATTTATTTTTAATTTTTTACTTCTTTTTTTTATCATTATTTTTAATCAATTTCAATTAATCACATCATAATATTTAATTTAATTGAATGTATTGCTATTTCGATATGCGAATTAATATCTTTTAAGTTTAATTCATACATCACTTTGTCATTTGAATTTTCATTTCCTGCAAAAATTATCCAATTTCAATGAACTAAAACTTATTTTTAAAGCTAAACATATATTCTTTAAAGTGCCCTAGTAAAATAGTTCTGGTATTTAATTTTGTATTAAAAATTACCATAAAATCCTAAACAGTACAATACAAAAATGAAAAATACTAGAACGTATTGATAGACACTCAAAAGTATAGAGAATTTCAGCAAAGGAGAATAGTAAATGTTTTTATATTGGAATTATTATAATAAAAATATTAGAGAATATTCATCATAATTAATTTTTGATTCTACATTTAGTACAATTTTCCGAATGTTTCATACAATTTTATATCAACGATTTTCTAATTTTTACAACATAAAAGAATTAAATTTTCAAAGTAATTAAAATAAACATGCTAATTAAATTGAACAAGCTTGTAAATTATTTTGAAAAGTTCATAAATTAAAAGATAACATTCTTATAAAGTAAATTATTGGATACGTTACAGTGTACACTTGAGTTGCTCGCCTTCAAAGTGGGCTGCCAAAATTTCTAACAGTCAGAAGTTTGGCAGCCTACAACTAGCAAGTTTAGGCTTTCATTTGACGCTAAAATCGTGTTTTAACTAAGGAGCTAAGCAACTACACTGGAATTTTAAAATTCAAAATATGGTTGCCTAGTAAAGTGACTTGTATCCCCTCTTAGTAGTGTCCTATGGCATTGCTGTCACTCATTTAAGTACTATCATCTCTAATAATATGTATTCTTTAACCTATCAGGTGCGACTTTCAGCGGTTGGCTCTCAAACTAAATTGACTTCTGGATAATTATATACTTCCATGCTCACCTCGTTTTTTGAGCATAAAAAACCGAAAAATAGATGGATTTTAATGATCTTTGTCTCAAAGAAAAAGTGAGAAATATTAATTTTTAATTAGTGTTAATGTTAATTAAAAAAAATTCATCGAAATCGGAGGATTTTTCGATTTTTTAAAGCCAAAAAACGAGGTGACCGCGAAAGTGTATAATTACCGACTTCTGTCTTCCTAGGGAATTTTTACCCATTAAGAGAAAAGTTGGATATGATTTTTCGTTAGAAAAAACTAGTTAGCTTATTTATACTTAACAAAAAGATAAATTTATTCAAACATTAATCTTACAGAGTATATTCGCTGACTGCGTTCCCAGAATGAACTGTGTGACACATAACTTACTTTTCCTAGACTAGGGAACTCATCCCCTTCTTCTTAGCCCTATTATCTTAGTCTTAATGACTATTATTTATATTTTTATTATTGAACTTTATTCTAACATTTTTTAATGAGAAATAATCAAAATAGAATTTTCAAGCTTCAAAGTGAGCTTTTTTACGTCGAAATTTGATGATTTACTCGAACATGCCGTTCTCTTACATACCGACTTGAATCAAAACATTCAGCAAAATTTACAATATTTTGTCTCATTGTTTCCTGTCCTGAAAATACTTGTCTAGTACATCCACACAGGCTGTTTCAAAGGTTATTATTACCAACGCGCATGAGCACACACCACGATGGGCCTTGGTGGTCAACCAAACGCGGTTCCATTACACTTGACTGGGCGTGAAATTGCAAAGCTAGATACTCACTAGAAGCTCTGGTTGATTCGTCTACATCTACCAAAGTATGTGTGTATCACTCAGGAGTGAATGTCACTACTGCACAAAATGCCGTAGTGTGAGTAAAGCTAGAATGATAGAAACACGATCGGAAGAGAAATAAAGAGAAAAGAGGACGAGAGGAGAAACACAGAGGGTGATGTGATGTCCAATAGTTTTCAAGCTGATGCCAATCGTCAATTTTTTTATTTGCTAAACCGGGACGTACTGGCCCGAGTAACCAATTAAATTGTTGAAATTACGGAATTGTTTATTGAACTGGATAAATGAATTATTGAATACTCGAAATTGGTCGGATATAAATTGATAATTGATGGATAAATATATAAATAAAATAGAAAACTGACCGTTACATTTTATATGAGTATCAAAACTCATCGAGTGTCGAATTTTTAAACTCTCTCAAGTGACAGGACTTCTTTTTTTTTATCAATTAAAAATAATGAAAGTAATGAGGTAATGTGATGTTTTTCGTACTCTATCAATGTTAAATCATGGATTTTTAAATATTTTTTCTCAAAAACTACCAACCCTAGAAAGTTGACCTGGAGAACCTTTTTTGTGTGTCGTACATCAATCTTATTTATGGTGTGAAAAACAATCAATATTTATCATTTATGATTACCACCCATACCTCCTTAACTATAGTTCAATAATATACCTCGATAGCCAGCCCTGATAATCATGCATGATCACACTATTGAGAAAACATATTTTTATTAAGTTTTGGACGTATATATTACACTCATTGAATATAAATGTGTATTCGTAAATTAATGATAAACTTTATATATTAATAATGAACAAAACAATTGTTCAACTATTAACTTTATTGCGTCAATGTGTTTACAAAACAAACCTCATAAATTTAATAAGTTTTTTTACAAATTAATATGATAACAATATTATGTCATATCACCAACATTTAATAGATCATACATGTATAAACATTATCAGTTATTTCATGATGATATTGAATAAAATAAATATTGTGCCAAGGACATTATTTTTTTTTTTTTTACTTCATAGACAACTAAGGCAATATATCGTAATATTTATACACAAGGGCATGATTAACCTTACTTTTAAAGATTTACAATAGATTTACTTCAGATAAATTGTAAATTTATAGCAAAGTTCTAGTTAAAAAACGGGTAAAATCAATGACTAATAAAACTATATATAGATATACTATACTATATTTTTATAAATCACATCACTAATTAATGATACAGTCTAGTCCTACCTACACCACGACTTGACTAAATTAATTCTTTAACACACTTCCGCTAGCTGAAAATGGTTTTAATAGTAACGTATGGAATGGCAAATTTTCCACTCTACAAGATGCACATCATTGTTTGTATTCATTGTTATCAGTTTAGCTGGAATGAAGTTCTGAATAACAAAGAGAATGGGTCTCACGTTACTAGATAGGATAGGAAGTGATCTTATATAATAATTCAAATGCAATATTGATGAAAATCATGATTTCTTGTAGGATATAAGATTAATCATAAATTCTATTTGAAGAGATGACTCTCGAGGGTCTCTAGAGCAAGTAGAATACCAGAGAGACGATGTTACTTCGTGACTAATTAGCCTCTCCCAATTAGCGTTTAATGAGACCCTTAAAAAGCAAATCCCGGCAAAACAAATGCTACAACTACCGTCACCCTACGTCTATTCGCTTCGTCATCGTCCTTGTAGTCGTCGAACAAGACCCTTCATCTTTTCTCTCTACCAGCTACGCCTCTATTCTTCATTCAACCCCCATTATAATTTTTTTTCTTCCTTTTTCGCTCTATTGGCAAACTCCGATGGCTATCGGCATCACGACCCTCTCAATTCTACTACTCAATTTCCGCATGCCCAAGCATCTTATGTTCTTTATTATCAATAAAATGTCAAATATATATTTTATATTATTCGCTTCATTGTTATAGGACTTGAGATTTCGGCTTTTGTGTTTATTTACTGAAGAGAATAAAAATTACTTTTTATTTCAAATTAATTATCATTAATGAGGGTTAGCAATAGAAGATGCCTTTTTAATTCAAAGAGAATATTTCCGCATCGGTTCTATATGCGCACACTAGTGCTTAAAAATATTTTGACAATAAAAAATTTGTTATTATTTTCTTTGAAACAAAACTACATCAAAACATTTCTTGAATACAGTAACAATTAGTTTGTGGTTGTGATTTATTGAACCCATTATAACATTAAATATACTTTGAAAAAAATAACAAATTAATTAATTGTAACTTTACTTAATATTCATACTTTATTGTCTATGATTGATTGACAACAACTCACATTTTATGTATGATTATAAAAGTAAAATCATTGGGTATCAAAATGAATTTTGAATGAAGAAAACTTGGTTGTTTAAAGAAAAAGTTTCTAAATGTATGACAAAATGCTAGTAAAAGCTGAAAAAATTACCTGTTGCATTTTTTCAAAATCTAGGCAAGGTCGGGGCTGTCGATGGGGTGGTCGATGTCGTTTCCTCGGACTACAAGCACTAAGTGAATCCATATCAGTATCTACGTAATGATGATGATGATGGTGATGATGATAGAAGTGTGAATGATGTCGAGGTCTTGATCTAGGCCTAGGTGGTGGTCTAGGGTCCCTGGTTGAAGCATGAAAGAGTTTTGGAGGTGGTGACAGTGATCTCCCTGGTTTATGAGCATCCACAGGAGGTGATGTACGAAATTGAACCGGTTGAGATATTACACTAGTGCTATTGCTTCCTAAGAGTCCTTGAACCTAAAAGTAATCATGAAAAAAAAATTAAGAATGAGAACAAAAAAAAAAAAGAACATGTATGTTGAAAAATAAGACTCAAGTTACCTCTTCATCACTTGACCCAGACCCAGCAGGTTCTCTGCCAGCCCGACTAACCGGCGCAGAACAAGTGGCTACAATTCCACTAGCTTCTGGGCCGAGTGTTTGTTGTCCCTGTTGTGTTGCTGATGAATGTGTCTGACTACAATGTGATTGTGTGCCGTTTCCACTACTAACTTGGGACCACTTGCGTTTCTCTGGTGCTGTAGCAGGTCTACAGCCTTGTGAGGCAACTATTTTCGGGCTGTTTATCACTTCTAGCTCTTCCTCAGAGCTATGCTGGTCGTTGTAAGTCGAAAGAAGCAGCTCAGACCCTCGGGATTTACATGTCTGCAATGCAGTCGTTGGAGTAGGTTTTGATTCATCATCCAATTCTTCACTCGACGCACATACGAAGCCAAATACTGCAGGTGGCGCTCCGAAATCTGTATCTGATGGCACTGCTGAGTCAGTTGGAGCTGGACTTGATGGACTTTCCATAGCTAGAAAAAAAAAAGCTTACAGTTAATAAATTAATTGAATCTTTTTCTTTTAAAATATGGAGACCTTTAAGAAGCATTAAAGCTAGAGAACTGGGGACACATTAGTGACTCAATCTGACTTTATAATTGGTCATGATTATTCATTTTATAGCTAGGACATCGATGATAACTTCCTCAAGAATAGTTGCTCTATTTCAAATCTATAATGGACCAGAGACTGTGGAGTCACTCACTTTAGTTCTAATGGACTTGAGTGCAAACCTCCATGCATTCAACTCAATGCTTTCATTCAAAGTCTCACATAACTGCCATTAGAAAACATTCCAATTCTCTCACTTAAACAAGTGAAAATGTGACAAATCCATTTGCTGCGTTAAAAGCATTTTCGCATTAAAAATATTTTTATGAAATTTTTATGCATCAATTGAGTTTAACTCTGTGTTTTCAAGAAAAATAATCGATTCTGATGAATGGTAGCTTATCATGGAAGCTTGATATTTGCTCTCAGTGAAAATATCCACAGTAATTTTGAACTGAAATCAATTATTATACAAATATTTTATCGTTAAAGCTTTAATTTTCTTCAAACCTTTTTATTTAATCGTTATTAGTTTTAGAAAATTTTACTGTAATTTTTAAAGAATAAAAATTTATATGTAATATGTAAAGGAGAAGATTATGGTCCGATTTTTAATACGGTCCATTCGTTTTTTATGCGAGCGATAATTTAACAGAGTATAGTGTTACTGAATAAAAACAAAAAGTGATTCATAATCTTACTGTCTCAATGGGTACATACACTGTTAAATTATCGCTCGCAAAATAAACGAATAGACCGTATTAAAAACCCGACCATAATCTTACCTTTTCCTCTACCCTTCAAAAAGTTGTTCAAAGGTCTCAATAATTTCTTCGCAAATATTGCGTAGACTATCTATTAAACATTAATTGGGTTATTGTGAAATTGACCTCTTAACTAATTATTCACAAAAAGGTTCTATACGAAATTCAAGTCAGACCAAAGCCCTCCAAGAAAGAAATTTAGTTTTTGTATTATTTTATTCGAACATCAACACTAATTACAGTAACGTCATAACAAATTGTTACATCTAAAGCAGAGGATAAAAATTTAGCAAAAAAGAGAACATCTAATTTTGCCTGCGTAGACAAAACGACCAAGTAAATAGGAAGATCGAAGTTTTATCAATCGAGTAAGTCAGCTAATTTGCTAATGTACTTTCGCAAGTATCGAAGCCACTCGAAAATTAATTTGCTAATGCGTCAGTTTGGCCATTGAGAAGTAGTATAGAGGTGGTGAAATACAGAGAAGTATAGAGGCAAATGACACAGAGTAGTGGGAAAAAGATAGCAAAAGAAAAAAAAAAAGGATAAAAAGTAGGAAGAAGTAAAGTTAGCTATAAATGAGATTGACGAGTCGAACATCGACTTTTCAATTCGTCTGGAAGGTGCAGTGTGTCCTAGAACGCAAGACATCAATCTCAGAGACACGTAAAATTGTCAGGGGAGAAAGAAATAAAAGAGAAAGATAGAGAAGAACATTTCTTGTGTCGTAGATTCAGTACACAACCGACACCGAACGTGATTGGATTTCCTATTCATATATATCCTAGGCTATTCTGTCTTTCACTGCACTCTCCTCTCGATACGCTTTCTATTTTACATGCTTTCCAAACCCTCAATCTCAACCCCTTCAACAACTTGAATATCGATAAACCAATTTATTTTTATTCCCATTTATTCTCTTCGTTTTTTGCAGTCAATAACACATTGAAATATAAACAATTTTATCCACTACTATTTTTGAATTTATTTTTTATTTTAGCTCTTGCATTAAGATGCATCAAATGCTGATTTGATGTAACCATGTTACAAAAAATCCTGAAATCATAAAAAGTCAAGTAGTCCATTTTAATAATAATTACTTGTATTTTGCTAGACCATAGCTACCCTATACTATTGGCATATCCAAATTATGCCAACGTGGATATTAATTATTACACTTTTGTATCAAGACTTATTGCAACCAAGGAAGATGAAATCCAAGGAATTTTCCCTTTTTGTTGATAAAACAGATAAATCTTTGTTAATTGAATAAATAACTAAGCCTATTCAGATACAATATCTGCACCAATTCTGATTATCAACGTGTAGATCAACTTCCTTAACATCAAAGTCAATCATACTCTAATAAAATAACTTTTTTAATTGAAATTTTTTCCTAGTAACCATCAAACAATGCAACATCAGTTTGCATTGGAAAATTGATAAAATCTCAGATAGAGTCTAAGATATGTACATTGTTGCACTAACAATAATTTTTTCATAACCATTAATAATGTTCATTTCTTATGTAATGTACAATATATTCACACAAGTTATTTATTATCTTCAATAATTACTAATCTTGAAAACAAAACGGGGATTGTTCATTGCTTGTATGAAATATTAAATTGTATATATGGTTAAAAAAATTAAAAAAGAATTAATTATTAAGTTAAAATTAATTACATCATAAAAACTAAATGTACTAGTCGAGAACATTCTGGGTGCATTAAACTAATTGAAAATATTACATTCTCACTTGACAGATATGAGTAAAGAAACAGGACATTAAGGACGAGAAGGGTAGGATGTATCAATGTTGGATGAGACGAGTAAGTACTTGGTTAATATGACAGTTGATTTCTACTAGTGGGCTCTTCTGTCTCACGTAATGCAAACGGTGTTGTCTTGACACTTTCACGTCGTGTAGAGATATGGTAAGCTCAAGAGACCCTTGAGGAATTGAATATTAATGTGGTTTGACAGGAAAAAAGTTTAAAATGGTCAAAATACTTATACCTTTATCCATTGTCTTAAATCATATATATTCAAGAACTTAAAGATATCTTCACTCATAAAAAATCGTAAGGTTAGTAAAAAATTATAATATTTCAATGAACTTATTTTCATTTCAATCCTTGACATAGTTGACTTCGTATCCTAAAGTCAAAAAAACTTCTAACCAAAAAAAAAAAACCGCGGGAAATTTAAATTTCAATTACATATCAATTTGGTAAATGTGTCGAAAATATTTCCCAGCCCCATTTGCTAATTAATTTAGCGTTTTATTAAATTTATTTTAATTTAAGGCCGTAAGAGGGACGGTCGAGTTCCCGCGGATCATGATGAGTATGGGTACGTTTCGGAAAGTAGAAATTAAAAATATTGCGATAGCTTAAGTGATAAAGCACCTAACGCACAAACTTGGAGGATCCAAAGTCGAGTCCTGGTCGCAAGAAAAATTCCTTTTTCTTCATACCCGCGCGGAAAGTTCACTTTTCCATTGGAGAGGGGTTGAACTTTCCCCACATGTATGAAGAAAAATCATATTCAGCCCTAAGGAGGACAATTAGACAAGCCTAAACCACGTGTTTACCCCCCTCGCCTTCGGCTCGGGTTGTAATTTTACACGTGGTTTGAGCTAGTCTACTTTTCCTCCCTAGGTGTGAAATGTACTATTTTTCAAAAGAGCGTGCCAATACGAACTGTGTATATGAGGTGGGGCGAGGAGCGGGATTTTACCCATTTACCATCAATTTTTTTACTTTACTGCACTAGAAAAACAGTTTTCATAGGACCGGAAAACTTTTTATTAAGTCAGTTGGTATTCTGATAGGAGAAATACATATCCCAATCAGCAGTAAACATTTCTGTGTAGCACCAAAACACCAATTTTGTGATAGGACTAAAACTAACTCATGACACTATAGTAGTAGCGTGGCATGTACTATAGTAAAATATTCGTTTACCGTATACAGACATGTGTTAATACAGTATCGGATATAAATGCTGTGAGATTTTCTATAGGAGGATATAGGGAAATCACATGTATAACCTTCAAAATATCAAACAGTATTTATGTCCGGTAATGTACACAATTGTTTTGCAAAAGAAGTAATTTAGAGGTTAAAACCTATCATTTTTAAACTCAATATATTTTTACGAATTTTCAATGATTTTTTAATATAAATAATAATTGTGCACCCAAAAAATTAAGATTATGTTATTGTTTTCGCCTCCTGTAAGAAAACTGTTCTCTTGCTATACAAAAAAGTATTGTGGATACCTATAAATTGCAATTTTGTGATTAAACAAAAACCAGTTTTGTGATAATAGAGCATAATTTTCTGGTCCTACTAAAACTATTTTTTCAGTTTGTAAAATATTTATTTTAAAAAATTCAAAACAAATCTGGTTTAATTAAAATACAATAATTCTTCAGTTAAATATAACATTTTAAGTAATTTTATGATGATGTAATTGGGAATTAATCTAACAATACTCTCTGTACCCAAGCATATCCGATAAAAAGCCCAACTTATGTATGCATGAATAGTCAATTAATGAGCGTATTTAAAGCTGATTACATTTCATTGAGTATTTTTTTTAGCCATTCTTAACGACATATATCTTATAAAAATACTCTAGACTAGGACGCAATTCCATGGACGATATCGTGTAATGATAATGAGAGCACAGGCAACGGTTGTACGCTATCCATGGATATAATATGGTAGTAGCAACGTTCTATGTACTTATAAAAGCAGGTGCATCCGCATGGCATAAATAAGTGAGCCATAAAGGACGCGCTGGTTTTTGCGAATATATGTAACACAAGTATCCAGAATAAGTATGTATGTATATCATCAATGTGTGTATATATGCCTGCTTATGCTTTTATGTACACAAAAGATACGACACTCCGTTTAGATGCTATAGGTATTGCTGCTTACATAGTGTATATGTATTTTAGCTGTATAAATATGGATAGATATCTCTCTGTTTAGTCATTGCTCGTGTAACTAGCGCCTCTCGCGTCACGTCTCGAGGATAACGGCACTACGTCACAAATTTACGACATGCGCGTATACCCTTTACTCCCTATTTTATGTATTTCCCTCTAGGTGTATGCCTCACCTTCGTCACTCGCATTGTTGGGTGCAGTTGTGAGAAATATATGTTCTATTGCATAAAGATGCACTTCTTAGATCTCTCTTTAAGGTCAGAAGCATTCATCTAGACTTTCTAATGCTGTATTTCCTGGGAAAATGATTAAATTTCAATAAATTAGAGTTCATTTTAGAACTTATTGTTTCTACTTTTCTCTAATATTATTAAAAAAATTTTGACTTGTAAAAAGAAATTCATTACTATAGAATTATTTTGACTGTTGACTAAAATTCTCATTTTAAGTATGGGTAGATGACAAAATCCAAAAATGGACTTATTGTTTTTGATTTTCTTATAGCCCAGTAAGAGTTGAGCAGCAATTTTAAATAATGAGTTATGGGAGTAGAGCTTTTAAGCTTCAGAATGAGCTTTGGTTCATTGAAATCTGATGATTGAAACAGAAAATGCGTTATTTTGAAAATCACTAAAAATTGAAAGAGCCTGCAATTACGACATTAAAAAGAGTGAAAATTAATTTTTCAAATGCAGCAGTGAGGGCAAGAGAGCACGAATAGAGGAGGTGAGTGGGAGGAGAGGAAAGTGAGGGTGAACGGTGTAGTACCGGGTGGAAAATTTATGAGCCGTCACGGCTGCCCTTTCAAATATGGCTTCCTCAGCGTATGCGTCTCGCCGTATCGCCGCCCCTCATTAGGATCCGTTTACTTTGCCAAAAGGGAGAGGAACTGAAGAGAAAGAGGGAAAACATAGCTGGAAGCATAGAGAGGAATGGACTAGTGGCTGAGAGAAACGGGGAGCCGATGGTAAACGCAGCTGTATAGCCAACGAGGCGAATTACGTAGTAGAAACGGGAGAAACAGTATAATGGAACGTAAACACGAATGCTCGTGTGTGCAAGCCGGATGCAGGTAAATTCCACTGTTTCACGAGGATCCAAGATGATGAGAGAGGTGATGTAAACAGCTAAAGAGCTTAAATGTACCCTCCGGAGGTTAGCTGAGTTCTACTGTTTTTTTTCTCGTCGATAAAAATTTTCCCACAAGCTTTATCCAAATGAAGCATAAATATACTTCAAGATTAGCGAACAGATTTTATATTTCTTGAATATGATTTATTATAATAGCCTTCAAATAAATTAAGAGGAGTATTTTAAAATCTCAAAGTATAAATGTTTATCGAAATTTGTTTTTGACCCATTGATTAACATTGTAGTCCCTTTTAATGCACTTAGGAGTGTTAAAAAAGTGACTATAATGTTAATTAAATAGGTTCGGTCATTTTAAAACACTTTAAGTACATTAAAATAAAACACCTTCAAATTCAAGATTTATAGTGGAGGTAGTAGCGATTAATAAATTTTCCTTTGTAGTAAATATGAGCAGTTTCACTGCAAATCTGGGAAAATTCAAGTGATTAGTAATAAAACGCTTAGAGTGTTTAATAATACAACACCTCAACGTTTATAATGCTAAACACATTTTAGTGAACGGAAAGAGCAATTTAAAATCCGTCTACAAAATTGCTATAGTTTGTTTATGGCGTTTAACATTATAAACACTTTAAGAGTTTAGTTTTACAGCACTCGAATTTATTATGTTCAGACATTGAATTAAGAATAAAAATAAATTTTAAGGCCTATTGACCAGTACTGAAGGATGCTTATACATGGCTTCTTAAAGACATCACGTGATTTTTAACTGAAACTGTAGTATCGATTTTACGATAATATAGTATTAATAAAATGTTACGTGATCGCCTGTATATGACAATTAACCTAAATTGTAAATATTTCGAAAAATTTTATATGAAAAAATTAAAATTAAATCAAATTGATTTTACACAATTATTATTATACCAGTGGTGAGCTTTAAAAAAATTGAAATTTTTCATTTTCGAATTATCATCTAATTATCAATAAAAATATTCAGAGTATAAAATAATAATATTCTGGAAATTAAGTTATCTAAAATTTCAAAACGTTGATTATTAATTTTTCATCAATTGGTAATTTCAAAATTCCATTTTTTAGTATTAAATTATTCTATAATTTCTGAACCTTCATTTTTCATTGCTCGTTAATTAGTAATTTCAATAATTTAATTTTCGATTTTTCATTATTTTTCAATATGTAATTTTTGATTTTGTATTGATTTTCAATTGATATTTTTTACTGCTTAACTAAAATTTTCAGTGTAATCTGTAATTTATATTGAAAAATGTTGCGAAAAAAAATGTTTTTGCCCATCACTGTATTATACTACTACCTTAACTAATGATTTTTTTGTCTCAAAATTTGAAAGTGTTTTTTTAACAATAAGTGACTTTGGACATTGATTATAAGCTTGAGCTTATCTTCATGTCTTCATAAGTTTCTCAAAATTCCTATTAATTTATTTTAATCTTTGATTAAATGTTTAAATATTTTCTGTTCCATTTTATCCGTTTTATTATTTTTTTTTTTTACCCTCAAGTGAATATTAGGTATTTAAATAATCCAAAAAGCTTTTCCATATACATCCTATTTCGTAAAATAAGAACAAAAACCCAACAAAAAAAAATGCTAGTAGTTTGGTACAATGCACCACAGAATAAAAGTAGGTAGTGAAAAACGTACGAAATTACGGTAATCTTGACAGTGAACCATAGCTATATAAATTTCTCTTTTCCCATCTCTCCAGTGTTTTTGTCTATTTCCTTTTTCTCTTGATATTCCTTTTTCTCGTAACTTCTTTTTTTTTTAATACTCAACATGTACTCCAGCACGTGCGTGCGCAGACATGATGGCCTCCAGGCAGACTAGGATAAGCAACACGGAATATTGTGATGCATGAACAAATTGAGAGAGGGTAGAAAAAAATCTCTTGCAGGTAAAATAGTCAAGAACTTTTTTCCCTTACATTTCTATAGGGAATTGCAGACATTTAGCACCAAGAATCACGAATGCCATGAATGTAGTCATTTATTTAATGAAGAAATGGAGATAAATCTCAAGATGCACTTTTAAAGAAACTTTTAAGTGAGATAAAATAAACCTAAATATGGAATCTTATGCAAACAAGGAGAGGAGTTGAGATCTTTCTGTAAAGAGAGCTCAATAGATTTACCCTAGAAAGCAACTTATCATGAGAAAGTTAAAGTAATCAAGATAAATGGACAGTCTAGAGGTTGAGCGTTTTATGTTGGGATGTGACCTCTCGCGTTTTATGAACGAACTCGTCGTCAGAAGGGAAAAGAACCGAGGTCAAGGGAGTCAAGAGTGCGTAAATTATGTCATTTGATTTAAATTCGGAACCATTGAAGAGAACTGGATGGAATTTATCATTAGATTCTGAAGCACTGAAGTAAAAAAGGATTTGGCTAGGTGAGTGCATTCATTTATGATGTTGTTAAATCTTGAGAAAAAGGTCTATTAATAGGATTTATTCTAGAAAGAATTCCACAAATAAGACTCGAGCTTTCGGTGCTCCATGAAGTTACTTGGAAAAATTTTAAATTTGTCATTTTCTTGCCAATTTATATCATATAATCATGGTTCTAAGTTAACTTAAAGTACCTTACATGGTACGTATCTAAATGATTTTATCAAAGCTTCATTTGTTTATTTTAAGGCACAGAATTCTAAAAATTTAATAAACTCAATTCTTCAAACCTAATTTATTCCATTTTTGATAATCAAATCATCCTAGGTAATTAATTATTAATAAGACAACCTTCTCAGCTTATCTGATACCTGAAGAAAATTATTAACACTATTACACTGGAATCGTTCTTGATAGATATACAAGGGTTCAACAATGAGTAAGTAGTGAATATTATTTTTTATATCAATTGTTTCTGTTTTTTTTTTTTTTTTTTATAATTAAATAAACGTTTATTCTTTTCTTTAAACCAATCCACCATTTTTGTGATTTTTAATTTTATACAAGAAATAATTTTATTCTGCAAAACTTTAAGTACTTATTCTATTAAAAAAACTGAGCTTTCCAAAGCACTATGACTGATTGCTCCCTGATCATTACCATCGAATTCATCAGAATCTGAAGTTAGCTTAAGATTTTTGATCATTACTGATGTCATTTAGATGGAATAAAAAATTTACCAGAAGTAGAAAATCATAAATTATAAAAATAAGCAAAAGCTTGTTAGTTTTTTGCAGCATGAATGTGACCAATGGCTTACTTAACAGCATTCAAGAATAAATTAAGGATATCTAGGACATTGAGGATACGGAAGGAATGCAAAATTGGCATAGAAATCAAAATGAGAACAGAAAGCCTCTTCCGACCCTTCTGAATGCTCCCTTCTCTCATACTCTTCTTCGTGACCCAGCCATCAGCTGATCGATACACGTCACCCGCACGTACAATTCGTTCTGAAAACATCGACATAGCTTTCGTTGTTCTACCGTTCAAATACTGCGTCTGACTAAAGTGTGTTACGCATCACTACAGCTTGTTTTTACTGATTTTCGTACTGGCTTATCTGGACTACAAGTAATCCAGGAAGTTGGAGCCTTTAAAGGACCACTCAACACTCTCACAATGACTCTACCACAACGTCTACCAAATTTCCACCCTTCAAATGAAAATCACTGGAATAAAATTTTATGAAACCTCTAGAACAATAAATAACGAAAATTCTCCACTAGCAACTTCACACGAGTATTTCTCAAGAACTAATCATCAAAAAAGCCCTTAAAACCACATTTTAGAATCACCAAGAATATGATTTAAAAAAGCGAATAGGAAATTTTGGATCAAAATTCTGTGAAGAGTGTTAAAAATGGCTCTAAAGTTAAAATACACATTATATTGTTGAACTAGATTGTACTCGCAACTTTGGCCGCATAGTTACTACTTGACTGATATTGACAGTAACGTATTATTCATTTATAACAATTGTATTGATTATAATTAATAAGATAAACAGGGTCTAACAATAAAATTCAAATTTTTCGAGGTCATAAACAAAAATTGAAGAATAAACTACATATTTTCCTTCTAAACCAAATCTGATCAGATTGCAGCATAAATTAGTGTTGGTTGTGGAGTGAGGATATGCAATAATAGAACGCGAATAATTATAGCAAACAGAATAAGGTTTATTTGAGATTCAAAATTATATAGATGTCTTCGGCCCAATGGCTTAACAAAGACCAAATATCCCAAAAGAATTCAAACGCAATAAACAGGAGTAATAAGTTGGTTATCGGTATTAGGCCGCGCAGGTATCAACATAGTAGCCGAATGATGACTTTAATACGTGCATGTTTGCTACGTGAAACGACTTAGTTCTGACAATTAGGTTAATCGAAAGATTTGTGATAAAAAACATTCGATTCCTATTGATGGTCTTTATTCCTCATTGTATATCATTGATACAGTTGTTATAAATACATTATATTTTTTACAATCTAATTCTGACTGGATACAACATTATTTTAGCTAACTGTACGATATGTAGGGGGGAGTGGGGCAAGATGGCTCCCCTACGGGCAAGACGGACTTTTGAATTTTAAAATGACTAATACACATAATAATGCAATTTAAACAATAAATATGATTTCAAATCAATTGTCAACTTCCGTATCTGCAGCTTCGGAAAATCCGTTTTGCCTCACTAAGTTACCAAAAATCGAAAAGTCCGTCTTGCTTCATGAGGGTCGTCTTGCCCCAGTCTCCCTTAATAACGGAAATCGGTTCAGCCGTTTTCACGGTTACCTCGGATAGACAGACAGACAGACAAATATTCTAAAAATGGACATTAAGGTATCAACAGCATGAGAGTAACCCTCTGATCTTAGTTTGAGGCAGTTTTTCCAAAATCACAGACAGACACTCTAATTTTATTTATATCGTCTACTTAATTGAAAAAGAGCTTTCTTATGGTAAACTATTTTCATTTGTTTCTTAATCATCTTAGGGATGTTTGAAAAGTATTGGTTATTATATAACAAACGTAAATCATAACGAAAAGAAGTAATGTCTTAACCTCCCTAATTATACTGTTGGCTAAATACGCCCAAACATCAAATGAAATTTATCAGTCTCGTATGGCAAAAGAGGCAAGCGTTAAGTATGAAGTTTCTGTATGATATATAATCTCATCTGGTTGCGTAGTACGAGTCCCTTAGGACAATATTACTTGGAAGAGAATGGCGAATGAAGGGTCAAACGAGGCGCGGCCGAGGTCAAGTCTTCAGGATACAAGTGTGAGGAGGGGAAACGAAGTAACTTTTCCAGGATATTTATCTCCTAGTTTGTGGCACGTACGAAACATCTGCCTGGTGGAAATTCACACTGTGATTCATGTTCAATGTACATCATAATTTCTTACAGTCTACGAAGAGAGCATTTCTTACTCCTTTTTTATCCAACTTTTCACTTTTTTTTTCATTTTTGTTTATTTGTTTTCTGTACGTAAATATGCCACTTTTGAACAGAAAAGTAAATAGTGCTTTTTTTTTTGTTAATAATAAAGAATTTTTGAGAGAAAATTGGATAAATTATTGTAATTAATCACAATGTGATGAAAGAAATTTCTTCTTCTTTTTCCGTCAGTCTAGAAATTTTTATAAGAATAAGTAAATATTGACTATTTATCCATTTTCTTGAAAGCGTCCGTTTTTTTCTACGACAGTTAAATAAAACTAACCTCATGGCTATCGATCGTAATGCCTCTGTCGTCAGAGTCTTCAGTGGTTTACCGAGACGTTGTCCCTTGCCTCCTCCATCATTTCACTACTCGAATTCCACTCGACCCACATTTTATTTATTCACATATTGAGACAAATTCTATCCTCTTATTTTGATAGTCTAACATTCATTATAATTGTTCTTCAAAGAGCATCTTGGACCATCTACTGGCATCATGTCATTGTCCAAATTATTTCCTTCCTTCCTAGATCATTATTCAATTACTGAGTCACGAGAACGGCATTTCTTTATTTAAGTTGGAATTCCAGGCCCCATTGATGAATGAACAGTAACATTTGAAATTTTATTCATTCTATCCTAGTTTAAAAAGAAATAGAAAATTGACAATGACAATTAGATAGTTTAACAAATAAAATGTAATGTTATAAATATATTTATTATTTTATTTAACTAAATTTTGTGATTTATCACAACTGTTTGTAATCTAGAGTTATTAAAATAAACCTTCATTGATACATAACGAGACTAATAGACAAGCTATTTACTCTAAAGATTAGATTTTTCATGAAAAATGTTAGTACTATCAAAACATTAGTATACAGTACACTAAAAATCCGGCATAATTTAATTGTTTAATAATAAAACGTTCAAAGTATTTAATAATTCATCACTTAAAGTGTTTACAATGTTAAATATCATAAACAAACTATAGCATTTTGGTAAACGGCAAGAAGCGTTTAAAATTTATCTACAAAATTGCCATAGTTTGTTTATGGCGTTTAACATTGTAAACGCTTCAAGTGTTTAGTTTCTTAAGACTCGGATTTTCAGTGAATCAATAGGTTGTACCGGACTGCGTATTCTTATCTTCAATTAGTTTATATTCTTATGAGATACATAGACATCCTATGATTTTGCCAATAGATAATGGATTTATATAGTCGATGATTTAGACATATTTTTAATTAAATTTAAACGGCTTTTAAAGGTGTAGTTTGTTAGCAATTTTTTCAAAACAATCAATAATTGAATTAATTATACAGCAAATCCCGAGAATTTACAAACATGTTAGAATAACGCACATGCAATGTCAAATGTCCATAAACAAACTATACATGATTTGTAAACTTGATAGAAAATCAATGATTGATTATTTCTTAATGAAGTTCCATAGCTGTCGTCTTAATCTTGTTACATGAAAAATGAAACATTAATTATTAATAATTTTCTATCTAATTTGTGTAGATAATTTTTACTTTAACTAGTATTTGCTGAATTTCCAATCATAAAAATAATAATTATAACTCATAAAACATAATAAATTTATTAATTTTTGTAATTTCACTATTTAGGTGGATTATTTTAAATAC
Source organism: Chelonus formosanus (assembly GCA_028641665.1). Taxonomy (NCBI): domain Eukaryota; kingdom Metazoa; phylum Arthropoda; class Insecta; order Hymenoptera; family Braconidae; genus Chelonus; species Chelonus formosanus. The sequence continues at coordinate 4,775,526 of CM054000.1, forward strand.
GACCCAGCCTTAAAAAATGTATGATTGGAAACTTCATTCAAAAAAAAATCTATTTCAGTCGGTAATTACTCTTAAGGTATGAACCAGGCATTTATGCGTTTGAATGTACTAAACATTTAGTCCTCACAACTAAATGTACGACTATCATCATAATATAGGTTATTGTAATAATGATATACATGAAATAAAACATCCGAAAATTATGGTGGCAATATTTTTGTATATTTTTTAAATGATAAAAATTATTTAGTTACTCCAGAAGTTTATTGAGAAACAAAATATCTAAAAAAGTAGTAAAAGAATACTTTTTTAATGAAGACACTCGATACATCGGATGAATCCTCATGGGAAATCAGAGTACCAAAAGCAATGCATGAATGATGTATTTCGTGCATAGTATCGTCCTTCTTATTTTCGATATTTTGTTTTTTTTACCTCTCTTGTCTTTCATTTTTTTCCACTCTATCACTACATATTTTTCATCTTTTTTTATTCTTACCAGACAGAATCGAGCCATTACGCGTTAACGTTCGCGTACTATAACCGAGAAAGATAATAAACATTTATGATGCGATCTTCGTCCGGCTTTCAAGAATTCAATTTCTTATGGTTTTACGCCAACTTCTCTAGACTTATTATTCAGTCACTACATATAAAATTCACAATAAGTCGATAGAATATTCCATTACTCGTACAGGTTATTTCTTTTGCTTCAGACTAACGTTTTTCAACGATTTTTCTGCAGTTTATGGCCTCTTATTATTTATTTCAGCCTCCTGATGCGGTATTTCCTGTTACAATAGACAGATTTTAATCAATAAAAGCTCATTTCAAATCTTCTCATCTTCACTTTAATGTCTCGAAGCCGAATAATTTTTTTCACTTTCATTCTTTCCTGTAGAAAAAAAACACCAAGTCTATAAAGTGCATTTTTCTGTACTAACAACGCCCTCTGCCGGTAAAGGATATTTTCTCTGCCATCTGAACTAATTTAAACTTAATATTTTCGGAAGTCACATACATTTACTATAAATCTAAGTCTTCAGAAACTAAACACTTAAAGTGTTTACAATGTTAAACACCATAAACAAACTATAGCAATTTTGTAGATAAATTTTAAATGCTTCTTGCCGTTTACCACAATGCTACCGTTTGATTATGACGTTTAACATTGTAGACACTTAGATGTTTTATTATTAAACACTTCAAGCGTTTTTGTGCTAATCACTTAAATTTTCCGAGGTTTGCAGTGAAACTACCTAAATTTACCACAAAGGAACATCTACTAATCGTTACTACCTCCACTATAAATCTTGAATTTGAAAGTGTTTTATTTTAATGTACTTAAAGTGTTTTAAAATGACCGGACCTATTTAATTAACATTTTATAGTCACTTTTGTAACACTCCTAAGTGCATTAAAAGGAACCACAATGTTAATCAAATGGGTGACGTAATTTTAAAAGACTTTAGATGCGTTGAAATAGAAATAGAACACTACGATTCGCATTCTTAGTATAAAAATTGTTGAAAAACAGATTTCCAAAAATTTAAGCATCTTCACTGACAAAAGTATTTTCGAAAGCACCCATACTTTGAGATTTCACAATTTAACATTGTAAACACTGAAGTGTTTTAATATTAAACCTTTTAAGTGTTTTATTCATAAATTGTTTGAAAAAAATCTGAATTCTAAGGGCACGAAAAAAACAATGGAGTGTGATAAGTGAAATCTTATTTATCCTGCATGATATTATCAACTTTTGAAGGAATCTAGCTTGAAAAAATTTTATTTTGGAAATATGGAAAGAGTTAAAATGATGAAAAAAAAATGTAAGCTGCTTTTTTCAATACCGAAGCTCATCACTCAGGAAGGATTTACCCTTCAGATGTCTATAAAAATGGTATTTTTTTTTATCGCAGCTGATGACTACTTTATCTAAAAAATTTCCTGATGGAAGTAATGAGTAATCCACTTTTTCTCGTCTTATTCTCTCTTACTTTTCTTCTATATTATATATCTTGGGTGTCTCACCACAAAGGGTGATATTTGAGGTGTTTGTGCCTCACCTTCTTCCACAATTTTCTCGCCTCGATGCCTCTTTCTTCCGCAGTGAACCACGATACTTCGTTTAGCTTTATCATACCTTACCCATCTAAAAGTACCGAGCGTCTCATCGTTCGTAATTCACCAACCAGTAGCACAACTCATCCTTTTTTCCTTCCTTCTCATAAAATATAAGATAAAAATTTTTAAAAATATCTGACACATGATACACAGCATACACTTTTATGTATTTCAGATTTTTTTAAAAATATCTTAGAGGTGATTTTTCATCCTTTAATTATATGGGGCTCTTTTCAAACCTAGTGATTTTTAAAATGTTGCATATTTCTTAAAACTAATGATTTAAAAAAAAAATTTAAGCTAGAGTTAGAGTTTAATATGATAGTTTTGAAAACGACAACAGGAAATTTTTTGAAAATCCTTTCTCCTGTTGAAAAACAAGATAGTTATTTAGAATTAGGGCTCTAGACAAAAATCGCTCCATTAAATTTTTCACCACTTGTTAGGTAAAGTTAGGAATTTCGAAATGGAGGAGATACTTTTTAAAGGAGGATGGAAGCTTTGCGGAGGAGGGTGGAGTGTTTAAACAGCATAAATATTTTTAATAATTACAAAATTATTTATCCTCTTTCAATACTACCCTCCCTCGCACCTCCCTGTACCACGCTCTAAAATGTACGATCAACGATTTCAGTGAAATTCCTTGATTCATCATATGTAATTTATACTATGTAATGTATGAAATAATAGCAATAATAAGTCTCCCCCACCTTGAAGTTACTATTTGTACCCACAAAAATAATCCTGAATGCATAATAAAAATTTTGGAGCGATTTTTGTCTAGAACTACAGTTCTAAAAAATTACTGATAACTATTAACAAGCTTATTACTTATCATAAATACTACAATTGCAATAGACCAAAATTAAGTTGTATATAGAAAATACTTAAAAATTTGTCAAACTAGTTGAAATAACTTTAATACTATTTAAAGTTACACAAAAAGAAGGATCGAGATTTCACGTATATTTCATCATCTAACAGAATATTGAAAAATTGATTTATTAAGTTGAACAATTAATTAAATCAATAATTATTTATTCAGACCCATGGTGTCGGAACAAAAACAAATTCTCTCAAATGATCAATCAAACATCATTTATATGTAAATTTATATTATGTATTAAATCGAATCTCAAATAGTATATTTCACACCTAGGGAGGAAAAGTAGACTAGTTCAAACCACATGTAAAATTACAACCCGAGTCGAAGGCGAGGGTAATAAACACGTGGTTTAGGATACTCTAATTGTCCTCCTTAAGACTGAATAAGATTTTTCGTCATACTTGAGTGGAAAGTTCAACCCCTCTCCAATGGAAAAGTGAACTTTCCACACAGGTATGACGAAAAACAACCTTTCCCATGTGACAAAAAGTTGCTTCAAATTGCAAAGGATTTTTTATTCTGATATTTTATAAGTATCATAACAAAAAATAAATACTGCATAAAAATGTTTAAATAAACATATAGCAGTTAGCAAAACATGTAATTCTGCTACCTTTCGACATGAATATATATTCTTACCCTTCGTGAAAGAAAGTACTGAACACCTGTGATGACCTTGAAACAAAAGCCATGTTGAATTTAACGATTTTCGGGCCAATTACATCAACTCCTCTATACTAAGGTAAGTAAATAAATAATTCCAAATAAATAAACAAGAATTGAAAAGGTTAACAAAATGATTTAAGATCATTATCGTATACAAACAGTGTGTAGATAGCCGTACAACTCCTTATTAGAATTTTTTTGGCTCGGCAATTGTCTTTTCTTTCTTGGAAGATTCTCGGGTAACGATCTGATGAAACAAAAGAGTTCAGGACAAAGGGCGGATGCTGATACACATATATCTGTGTATATGTATATCTATATTATGTATGTATAGCACACATAGATAGAACAAGCGCATTCTCTGTTACTCGGTTACCCAGACATGCTGGATGTATGTATCCATATATGTGTATGTTCAACGATGTATAGAATAGACAATATAGTGTATTGAACGCGCGTTACATCCCTTCAAGCAGTTTGATCACTGACTCGTCCTGTGATTTGTGATTATTACAGAGAGATGATGGATTTCACAGTAGATACAATCACCCTACCAAATTAATCATACATCCTATCTTGCTTTTTCAATTTCCAGAAGTTGGATATTATTTTTTGTCGCTTAGATCGATTATTTTCGAATTCCTTTTCTATGTTATCCATTTTTGAAAAACCTCTGATTCTCAAAAATTCTTCAAAAAATTATTTCTTCTAATTAGTCTAGTTAATCTAGCAAAATTTGTTTGTAAATCGCAATCATTTTTGCCTCAGAAAAATCCTCTCTTGAAGAATTTATTGTCACCGAAGTTGCAACGCTTCTATTTATGTTGAGATTGGTAATTAAATTTATTGGCGGTAAATAGCTTTTATTTGAATTTAGTTAATTAAACAAAATTGTTTTTTGTGATATGTTATTATTATTTTTCAGTCAGATTCTATTATATTTATATTATTTATGTTATTACAGTAAAGTTTATTCAAGAAAGGTACATATTTTATTTAACTAAAGCCTTATTGTACATGCCATGACATACACATACTTCATTACAACCAAACATCTTATACAATCCATACTTCTTATCTACTTAACATACTTCACTAAACCCGGGTAGAGTTCTATTCTAAGGACATCTTCAAAAATAAATTATTTGTGCTGGGATACTTCAAATTCATGAATGAATTTATTTAGCCCGTATGAGGGACGGCGCAGATAAAAGGGGGAGCCACGCTAGACGAAGACAAGCACGATTGGAAGCGAATTATATTGAATGAAGAGATAGCTTAATTGGTAGAGCAGCCAGCGCCTAACTGGAAGTCCCGGGTTTGATTGCCGGTCTCGACAGAATATATTTTTCGCTGAGAATCGTCTTGGGCTAGCTGTGGAGTCGTCTATATGTGTTTAATTTGGAAAAGTTAAGGTATACTTAGAATGGGACTTTATTCCTAAATCCTGCCTATCAAGGAGCCACTACAATGTCACCCCAAGGTTACGTTTGCAGCCGACTTTGCTTTCCCTACCACCGACCCAATCTGTATCGCATTCGCATTAAGTAGCACAGGGAAACTGCAGGAAACCTGTGCTAATACAGCCGGCCCTCTGAAGAGGCCTCCCACTCACGGTGGCCAGAGAAAAAATCATATTAGATGATTTTGTCCCGGCCGGGAATCGATTCCAATACCCATGGCTCGTCAAGCCGACGCTGTACCTACTAAGCCACCATGTCGGTCAATTTATGTTAATAATCATAGTAATATTGAAATATTTTGTTATGAGGATCATGTACGTTTGATGCAATATTAATACAAGTGCTTTAAAAATATCGTTTGTCCAACTGTCTTAAATATTGCCTCAGAAGTATTATTCAGAAGTGGTACTAATAAAATTATACTAATTCGGCAGCTAGTATTTTTATGATAATAAATAGTATTTCAATCAAATAACATTAATATTCTAATTTCATGATGAGAGATGAGGTTATGAACGTGTGACGTCACTCTTCAGCGATGTAGATAACTATTATAACTATCCAGTATTGTTCTAATAGGGATCTATCTATAACAATACTTTTGATAGTTCAGATACAGCAATATTTCTTTTAGTATGAGGATGGTCCGAACTGAAGTTCGTCGTGTGGACACTCCAAAGTGTTTACACGACTACAGAATAAGAGGGTTCTCTTCTGGTAGTGGTTTAATCGAAAAAGATCACCCTTCAAGTACAGTATACCAAGTTACAAAAATTTTGCGAGTCAAAAAAAAATCGCGGCGCCATGAAAACCGTAGTCTCCTTCGTCGGTGATTTGGAATTTCTAAAAATGAGTCCGAATATCAGTCTTGATGATAATTTGTTCAGAGAATTTTAATGTTTAAGAATAAACTCATACAAAGATTTGAAAATTTCTGTACAATAATAACTATAAGTCCAATATTTTTACTTTTAATATAAACAAAAAAAAAAAAAAAACAATAATTAAGAAAAATTCTTCTTTTTAAATGATTTATAGTGAATAAATATTACTTACATAAAGCAATGTAGGCAACTATCTCATATATTTGAACTATATTATATATATTTCAATTTCATAAGAACATGGAGAGCAATAAAAGAATTCCAATTGATGTCACGTTGAAATGATATACCACGTATATTTCATACAAAAGTTGACTTCGCACGTGTTAGAAGTAACTTCAGAGTTCTTTCAAGATTTTTATTGGAAATTTCATGTACTTTCATTCGTTCTTCTGCACTATCTTTATTTTCTTTGTTTTCTTCTTTTTTAGAAATTAAAGTATCTATTGTACAGAAAGAAATTTAATAACAACATTCTCCAACAAAAACTATAAAATTTTAATAAAAACCCTTATTCTAAAATTACATAATCAAAAACTTCATTAGCTGTCATTTTATACTGGAAATATGAAAAATGAATTTTCCATCACAAAATAGTAAAATTTAAATCTCAAAATTAAACTTGAATTAGTCTGAAGTGAATAATCGCGGAACAATGAATGACAAAGTTCATCGATAGATCTAATTGTTTTCTACAAAATAATTATAGTAGTATTTTAATCCATTTGAAACTGCTTAACTCATGTATTGTCAACTGTCAAATTTTTAATCGGAATAATAATCAACTAGATATTTATCAATAACAATTTTAATAATAATTGAATAATACTAATAATTTGAAAATAAATCAGTTAAAAATATAGAAGTTCTACCGTACGCACTGATAGAAGAGATTTATGACTGTTAAAAAACGAGTTTTTAATTAGTAAAATCAATGTTTTGTTAACTGCTAATAAACATTTTATAACAATAAAAAAGCCTTAGTTATGAACACACGAGTGATTTTATAATGAATAAATCTCATTTCATCGTAAAGAAATATTTTTTAACAATGAATAAACCGGCGTTCGCAGCGCCACCTAACCTTATGTCAACCAGAACTGTCATATTTATCAATTTACCCCTCATAACCTCACTTTTTGCCTTATCCATATCATTTATTAATATAAATATGCATGAAATAAAACTAATTCGCAACCTCATTTGAATGCTCTGTCATTTTATATTAAACAAACCATGTAATCTACAATAAAATATGAATTGTATTGGTTACATAATATTCCTTAATAATGAAGAAGATTTATTAACTGTTAAAAAATATTTTTTGTACTGTAACAAAGCTATGTTTAATAGTCAAGATATCATTTTATAACTGTTACAAAATACTATTTAACACTTAAAACGCCTTCTTTATTATTACAAATCTCTTTTATCAGTGAATTGAAGTTAAAAATAAAATTTTTTCAAATATCGAAAAGGAATTTCAAAGTCTATGAATATGTAATTTATTGTTTATACTACGCTTACTCATCAGTATTATAAATTTTTCATAAAACGATATAAAAAGAAACCAAATGAGCTTTCGTTGATTAAAATTGGATAATTTTTAACGCAAATATAAGGTTCTGAAAACTGATGATTCATCATATGATAAGGCCCATCGGGATTTGAAAGTAACAAAGCACTATTAAAGAAGTAAAAAAACAATATTTACCGTTTTAAAATACTTTTAAAACTAGAGTACTTTGTTGTAATAGATCATAGTACATTAGAGATGTATCACAAGTCACGGCCTTGAACTTGAACGCGAGCCACATGTGAACAAGTGTGAGAGAGCACGTATCTAATCGCTGCCTGAAGGTTACCATCTCTGTTCATTTTTTCCCCTTCTTTCGTCTCAGGGTAAACGCACGAGCAGATTACAGACTTGAGGCCGTCGACAAAAATCATTCTCCAACAAGTTACGTAACAACGACCTTATGAAATTCATTTTTTTCTTAATTCTTTCTCGGCTTTCGTGTGTATAAATACAGGTTCAACCTAGATTAAGGTAAAAACAAAAAAAAATCACACGTTCTCGAGCCATAAAGGAATTAAATCGTCAAATATATCTTCATTCTCAGCCTGAATTCATTCAGAGAATTCCGCTATTCGAACTTGGAGAAATTTGAACCGGTTGAGAAGGTTTTATATTAATGTTTCTAAAAAAGACAAATAGGAAGAAAGTCCTAGGGATTTTTAATTTATTTAAAATATTTTTTTTATTTATTTTTCGACAAATTCAGACGTAGAAAAAGTATTTTTAAAGTCAAAAGGATGTTAAATTATAAATATATTTGATGTATATTTTCAGGAAAAATGAATTTTGGAAATTTTCGGTTTTCTTGTATTGATTTTCATACAAACTATGGAGAAAGATAAATAGTTTTAATAACTAAAGTGACTGTTAGTTCTATTGTAATGTTGATATAGTATTTCTAAATTTTTTTTATGATTACTTTAACTAATTAAAAAATAGGCTTTTCTTTAAAGATTTAAATTTGGAAAAAAACTACACTACCATTTCGGTAAATTAAAAAAACTATATGAAGATATCGTTTCCACGCTCAACACATCTATGTATATATTCTTGTTCAGCATAAAAAATGTACAACATACTAAATTTTCAAGGTCATCGGAGCTGTGAGGGTTAAACGATACAATTACCAATATTTCTAAAAAAAAAATACCGCCCTCAAGATTTCATTGAATTAATTAAAATTAATGTTTACTTTCATTAATTCGATAAGAAAATGTATAAACTTGATACACGAAGAAGTTATAAGTTGAGTAATATTAAACCTATATTTTTACAAAAATAAAAACAAAATATTCCTAGAAAAATTTGGTTCTTTTTTTTTTAACGTATTTTACAGAAATTAAAAAAAAATGTTTCTGAGAATCAAGATGATGTCAGATTATTAGAAAAATGTGTACTGAGATATGTAACTAGTGATACCAATCTAAAAAAAAAAAAAAAAAAAACAATTAAAATGTTCTCAAACGATCCACAACAATGAGAAGTGATTGTTATCCGTGCAATTCACAAGAGATGTATATAAGAAGTGAGGGATTTTAAAGAAGAAGCACGTACGAGAGCTCGTGTGAGGAACGTTTTAAATATTATCAGAGTATCTCACTCGTACTTGAAATATTACTACTATAAAGCTCTGCGTGCGTTCAACGTAAAATGTATATCCACGTCTACAGAACCGTAGCAATACCTTATGTGTTTCCCTGAACACTTGGTTATGCATGCTCCACCCAAACGGAAATATTTACTCCTTAAGTATCGGAAACATTTTCAAGTCAATCCACAAACTATCTACTGCACTCTATTATTTTTATTCTCCATTCTACTATTTTTTCTTTATTTCTTGCGGTTATTTTTCATTCAATTGTTTACTTTTTTCTACTGTAGTGAATCTCTTATTGCTGCTATTTTATTTTATTACTATTTTTTATGAGAAAATTTTATTTTTATATATTATGTATTTTTTTTTTAATAAATCTTTTCTAACTACTCTTATTATTTTTATTTCAAAAAATATTAAACGAAAAGATACATTTTTGTTCGAAATGTTTATCAATTTAAATTTAATTGATAATTTCTGCTAACATAAATTAATAAATAGTATGTTGTATGTTAATGGGAAAGAGAAATTGAATATTTAGTTACTGAATTCTGAATTTAAAAATATTTCCAGGTTTTTTTGGGTTCTAAACGAAACTTCAAGAGTTAATCTATGCATATAATTGAAAAAAAGTGTCTACAGATATTTATGGAGTAGATATTTACAAAGAAACATAACGGTTGGTTTTGGGCACTAGGTCGGCAATAGAAGACTTTACCTTAGATACTATAAAAAGTATAGCATCTTCATTATACGTAAATGCAATAAATACAAAATGAAAAGAAAGTGAAAAAAATATTTAACCAATGATTAAAAAGTCTGTCGAAAGAGACAAAGCAAAAATAACTTTAGATATAGCTGAAGAAAATGGATAGTTGATGTTATTATACCAATCGACCCAATTACAATAACTTCCTAATGGGAAGTTAATAATTATAAGGTGGAGAGGTCCAAATTATTACTGTACCTGTAGCGGATTTTTTAACTTCCCAGTAGGAAGTTATAGTAATGGGTCCAATTTTGCGAATCTCGAATTTCGACATATCTCCACGTTTCAAGGCCCCCAGAGTCAAACATGGTAGGTTTTCAATAGATGTGTGTGTGTGTATGTACGTACGTCCGTTCGGAATTATTTTTCGTCTCGATTATTTAGAGAACAAAAAATGATTTCGATATGAGATCAATTGTATTCGATACATAATGACGCAACTTAGTATTAAAAATAGATTTGATGATTGTTAATAAAAATGTTGCAAATGTCTATACATGACTGTTAACGAAAGAATATTATTAGCAACAGTTGCAAATTTGTCATTAACAATTGAAAATGATTTTTTAAATATTTTTTTATTTCGTCAGAATTATTGAGAACTCTCGATTAAAACGTTCGTTCTGTGGCACACAGTGAACCTATGCTCATTTTTTAGTATTAAATAAATTAAATATTCTATAAGAACATATAGGAATTTTTGAGAACGATTTTACTCTATTTTGATGATCAGAAAAGATCAAAAACACTTACGACTTGAGAGGTCATTTGTGATTCCAATGCCATCCTGAAACTCGTCATCTGATTCAGTTCCTGAATCGTGATCATCATCCACCTGAAAAATTAAACAAAATGAAGGATTAGATAGGTTATTATATTAGCCTACTCTTTGGAAATTACACATATCCATACATCAAATTTAATGTCATCTCTAGCACTTAAATAAGTTAGTTTTTATTAATTAACATTCCTCAATTTTTGATGGCTTTTGTTATGTTACAATTTTATTAGCTTAAAATAATTCAAGTATTGCTGGTGAATTTTCTAGTAATCTCAGTGACATTTCATTTCTAGTGATTTTTCAAACATGCAGGTATTTTTTCTATTGTTAATAATTTTTTTAAATCGTATCAATTATTCTTTAGAAAATACTAACAGCTTTTCTGTATATAGTGATGATTTGAAAAACCCTTGGATAAAATATCCTATGATTTGATTTTTTACAAATTTTATTCTATAATAATTATTATTACATATTATGTAATTATTTCACAGCAAGAATGTAACGTAGAAATAATTGCAAAGGTGAATTTAAAGATGATCAGAAACAACAATTAAATCAAATTTACAAAATAAAAAAGATGTTAGCAAAGGTATGACCATTAATGGGATTTATTGGAACGTAGATCTTGATAAGCATGGTTGAACATACGATAATGCACCCACCCCAATACTCAGGTCTTGGTATTTCTTGGTTGTAACAAAGAATACAACGAATCGATATGGCTATTGAAGTCAATGACGATATCTATTTCTATCTATAGAGAAAAATAAAAGTAAAAAAGACCGATAAGGTAAAAAGAAGTAAGGGAAAATGTGCTCGAACTTTAGTTAAGACACGAAGGAAAAATAACATGAAAATATTTTTATAATGATATAATCAATATTTCTATACATAACTTTTTTAACATCCACTAAATCTACTATCTGTAATAAAAAAAAATATCTAATGAATAAAAATTTATGAATAAAAATCCCTAGATTTTTATAGGATTCTCTAAAATGTTTGATTAAATATTTTCCATTGGGAAAAATTACAAGACAAACATTCCTCGTGGGGTATTATATTATATATAATCAATTGATACTTAATGTTGTGAATTTTTTTTTCGGTTTATTAATTTCCCATAAGGAAGTTACTGTAATTGGGTCGATTGGTGAAATGTGAATTTTTATTATATCTCCACGTTTCAAAATATTTCAAACATACTGACCAATTTTTAGAATGATGTGTGTATACGTACGTACATAAATTTATTCGAAAGATATTATTATAAAGAAAATCTGAAAGAAATTTAAACAAATTCGGTCGAGCCGTTTTTTTATAACAATAAAACTAATAATAAATAAATAAAAAGATTTACTATTTAAAATACTTTCAAGTGCAAGACATCACATGGATTTGGATGCTTTCAACAAAATGATATTATTAATGATGAACTATGACTCTTAACAATTATACATTGTTTGTAACAATATGAATTTGTTATAAACAATCAAAAATTGTATTAATCGAGTAACTTATGCGAACATCACATGGACTTGGATGCTTTCAACAAAATAATGTTATTTATGACGAAATATGATGTATTGTTAATAGCAATGTGAATTTGTTATAAACAATTAATAATAGAAAGTTCATCGTATAAGCACAGACAAAGTGTGCTCAGACCTATTTTTTACTATTAAATCACTGAGAAAAAATTGGTTTTCTTTGTGAGCGTTAATGGGCTCATTGTCGAATTTTGAGAGGGACTTTAAAGTAATTTTTTTAATATTTCAAACCAATAAAAGTTACCAACAATAATAAATAACGATTCATTGACCGTTTTTAAAATTTAAAAGCATCCGTTAATTATTATTTTTTTCTTTCATTCTTTTAATATAATTAAATGAAACTTCAAAAACCCTAGATGAGCGATATTTGGTACTTTTACCTTACATGTGTTATTGTTTAAGTGCAATATTGGAATAACATCGGAAAATACAATAGTGGGGTGCGAAAGAAAGTGTATATCTACATATGCATATTTTATTTGCATAATTAGGCATTTATGCACCTGCGCAGAGGGCGCTTTCAGATTTTACGTAAAATTACTCGAAAAAAAAAAAAATCCCTACGAAAGTCTCGCAGTTCTTTTGCCTCTTCCTCTTTACCTCCCTCTCATTCTCTTCTCTTTTTCCTCCTCTCAGCCCCTAGAGTATGACCGTTGTGGTGACTACTACACCGTTCTGCGAACGTTTGCTCGTTCGTTAACCTGTCCTAAAAACATGGCAACTTGGGAAACCTTTGACGATGCTTTTATTCCTTTATTCTCGGGCAAACTTGGGAAAATCAATTCTTTTTTAATGTTCCCTTAAAGAGGGACAGCCTCTGCATAATAATTTAGCGGTATTTAATGGACTTTTATCATCTTTTTTTTCTAGGGATTTTATTTTTTTCCCCCCTTCTGTATTTATATAAAATTCTTTTCAATCTATTTTTATTTTAATTTATTAAAGGTAAAAAAACTTTGCTTTTGTAACTTCGGGACTATTTGAAGTTTTTTTTTTTATTAAAAATAAAATTAACAAAAATATTCTAGTAAATTGATTAATAAAATTCAATTTTATATTGAAGTTTAGATAAATAAAAAATCATCAAGTCTTTTTAACTAGAAACTTTTAATGCAATTGAAAATTGTAATTATTTGATTAAAAATATGTGGGATTTTTTATTTTTAATATAAAATTACTAAAACATACAATAACTTAAATAAAAACAAAAGTATAATTGAAGGAAAAGGAAGTGGTTGTTAGATATAGTAGTATAAAATCTAAAACGATATTTAAAAAACGTTACATTTATAGTTTTAGTTAACAAAAATTATTTAAATAATAATAAACACTTTTAGAAAGATCATAATACTTAAAAAGCTCACGTACAAGTTAATAGCACAAGGGGATGTAGAAAGAGATTACTTAAATTCTCATGTGTTAATCGTGCGGAAATAATTCTGGGAAACGAGAATTACTTTTTATTTATTGTTATTTTTAATTAAAAAATCAAGTCTTAAAGAATAATTAATACTATTAAATTTATTTAAAAAATAAAGCAAGAAATATTTGTCAACTGTACTATTCATAATTAAATAAGGAATAATTATTTAAAAGAAAGTAAAAAAAAATATATATTGTACAAACCTTTTCTTGATTCGGATCCTCGTTAATCGAGTGAGTCCTTAATTTGTGCGTTAAAAACTTCAGCATATTTTCCACACCTTTTATAAATAAAAAAAATCCCCTCTATCAATAGTATGATAATCAAATCCACTCTATTAATTAATCAATAAAATATTTTATTCACTTTTCACTTATTTTCACACATAATTACTATTTATTCGACAATTATCAAATATTATTAACTTTTTTGCAAAAGAAAAGGAAAAAAATAATGACCAACACATCACAGAAAAACTTTCACTTGATACAAGAATAAAAAGAAAAAAAAAATTCATCAATCAAAACACTATTTTAAAATTTTTCTTGACTTATTACTTTTATTGACCTTTTATTTCTATCACTAAAATCACTTGGACATAAATTGAAACATTTTTTTTTTTTCCTGGAAATATCACCACAATATTTCTAACCCCGACCGTAAATCATCCGTAAAAATTCACTGAAAAATATCGTGGCCATTTTTAAAACATTTCACGATTATCCATTTAGCATTATTACCAATTTCAGGACAATTAATTATCAAATTTTACCATACAATCATGCAATGGTGCATGAATAATGTACTAATTTAATGTTTAAAATCCTTGAGTATTCGAGATTTTATTACCACAGGAATGCCAATAATGACCTCAAAAAATCTCGAAAATAGTTTAAAAATGTCAAAAAAGTTGACAACAATGTCATTAATTCTTCATTAACATTGGAAAAGTACTCCTTTCAATAAGTACAAAGTAAATCGTAGTAAACAATTACTTGCATTAAAATGGAAAAATAATTACAGAATAAGATTGATTATCATTAATAATAATATTTTTCAATAGAAAAACTCTTCCTTATGGAATATTAAGATCTCTTTGAGTGCCGGTTAACGACCACAACGACGACGCCGGTCTCTTTCGTCTTGTCAGGCCACCAGTCCAGTCGTCGTGCCACCGCGTCGTTTTTTTTCTCAAGAACGTAGTAAGAGAGATAAGAAGGCCCTTTCGATCTCCATAAGTGCCACGGTACTCGTAGTACTCGTTTTCAATACGTGACACAATCCTCATCACGATTTTACAGCTCCTCTTCCACCTACACACCTTTCACTTCCTCATCGATGAACTTCGTCTAGTTTCCGACATCTCCCGGAACTCAGAAAACAACTAATTCCACTCTAATGTCGCACAAAAACTAATTCTTATATTCCATTTAAGTTTTATTTCATATCTAGATTAACGTAAATTCGACTCCATAATTGATTTTTCGTTTGTGCTTGATAGTTTAGGGGTTTCTTTGATGTTGTAAAATGACAAAAAATACCCGATTAATGTCACCACGTCTTTACAACTGCGGCGGTTGGACCGGTTGTGCTTGGCCTGGACCCACGGCTTCCCCTGCTACTAGCGCCCTCCTCCCTCTTATAAGTCACTGCCAGCGCCCTCACTCGCTGCTCCGTTGTTTCTCTGACACTATACCGACACACACACACATACACATTTCATTTCCTACTACAGTGGCGCTGTAACATAATCCTCCCTTTCTCCACCACGTCATTGTAAACCTCTCACCGCTCTCTTATCCTTCACCAGAGTCAATTCCCACGCTCCGATACTCTACGTTACGATAATTATAATAACGACGCTGCCAACTCATTTGTACCATTTTTTTAAAGGTAATACTGATGATTTAATGATAAATGGGACTAACTTTGTTAATTGATTTATTAATTGTCAATGTAAATAAATAGTTAGAGGTTAAAATACAAACAAGGGTAGGGGGATCAAAGTTTATTGATTGTCACATTCAAGTCAGTCCATTCACAAGTACGTAATTTTCTGTTTTTAAGGGATGCTTTATGGTGAAATAATTTTGAAAAAAGGTGAATAATACAACCCATGGCATTCTGTGATGTAAGAGTGAGGTAGCAAAGCGTGAAATTTCGTGTTTTTTTTTTCTCTTTTAAAGGGAGTGTCATAAAGGGTTGGAACAGGTGTACTAGAAGGAATTTAACAGGCAAGATGAAGCTGTTGAAAGAAGCTTGTAGGGTCAGTCTTCACTCCCACTCTACAGGAATTAAAGGAACAGACAAAGGATCATGAGGATTGAAGGGGTAAAATAGACTACAACAAGTTTGAGGGGAAATTCATCCACTTCCCTTTCTATAAAGCTCACAAAGCTCCACCCATTTTTTGGTGAGTATGTAGAGAAGGGTGGATTCGTAGAGTGGGGAAAACTATTTTCGAGAGTTTTCGGTAAACTTCGGTCATACTCATGCAATTTTGCGATTTTCAGCCTTAACCTAGGATTTACCTTGCGATGAGAAAGAAAGGTATGGATTAATTTCGTTTTGCTCAATGAATACATTAGACGTACGTTTAATTTTAAATTATAAATGAATTCAATGATGTTTATTGTTTTCAAAATAATTTTTCATCCAAATTTTAAATACTTCATCTTAGAAGAGGCCTCAAAGTTCATTATAATGTTCTTTTGTCAATTTTTTAATATTTTATGTGCTCATTAATAGAAATAATTGTGTTTTTAAAAATAATACATTAATCAGCCTAAAAAAGCATCAGTTATGAACATATTAGTAATTTTATATTAAAAATAATAAAAACCATTAATTCTAACCATGAAATTGTCAATCAGAATAAGCCAGAAAAAGTAGAATAATAATCAACTAAATAATCATCAACAACAATTGTGATAATTATTATATTAATAATACTGATAATTTTTAACCTTAATCAGTTGAAAAAAACATAGAGTTGAAAATCCATAGACTCTACTGTAAACCTTTTTTTATTAATTGAAAAATTTTTTCTACGGTAATGAATATTCACTGATTCAGTTTAAGAGATTAGTATTTGTACAATAATAATCAATGTTTACCATCTAACACAATTTCTAATAATGATTAAAAAATATTATTTAACAGTTAAAAAATCTTGTTAACCATCAAAAATCTCTTTTAGTAGTGTATGAATATTTATTGACTGGAAGGTTAATCCAAAAGCAAAACTATATCTTAAGTAATTTGATGTATACAGTTATCCAGTCATCAACAGTAACTTGATAGTATTAAATAACACTTATGAAATGGGTTTTAATATATATTAAAGTATTAGTATAATTCTATTTATTTTCATTGTCATATTTAATAATGATTTAATTAATAAAAATTCATCAATATTTACTCCTTCATTTTCAAAGATTAAATCTTAAAGTAAATGAAAAGATGAAGAAGGTGAAGAAGATGTTGATGAAGAATGGCATGAAAGAATAGAAAAATGATATAAAAGAGTAGAAGAATGACTCAAGATCAATAGAATTTGAGCTAAAACGTCAAGTGTCCTCTACTAGAGAGTTCCTGATCAATAGTCAATGCCCGCAGGACATGGATGAGTACCTTCCTGCGGGATACAAACTTATTGCTGGTGGCAGTAATAGTCTCTACTAGTGTCTAGTATCTATAGCAGCTACTCCGGACTCTTTATAGTCAGAATCGTTGATACTGGTGGTAGTAAAGTTATATACATACACATGGAGATACTAGTGTATTGTATAACTATGTATTGATGTATGTATGTACATGTACAAGCATATAGAGAATCATGAAGGCGTGGAAGCCAAGTGGGATCTGGAACTATGTGTATCTCTATCACAGTCTGTGTGTATGAAATAGGCTGTATGTTATGGGCTATAGACGTTATGCTATCAGTTATAGAAGCGTCTCTCTAATGTTTTGTGTGTATCAATCCACTTACACACATTTGCGTTATTGAAGTGAACTTGCCGTGCCAACAGATCCCAGGTACTCTACCGTAAATCACCGATTTTGTGCCTCTCTTGTCCTTCCAATCAGATCCCTCTAACTCAAATTTTTCTTTCTTTATTTCCTGACTACGTTTATACTTGGTTTCCTCTTTTTTTTTCGATTTATAAAAGGAGTTTTATTATGCTGAGTTTGAGAATTGAAATTGAAAGTTTAAATATATTTTCATGTATTAGAAAATTTTTTAAATCATTTGTGACTATTTTTAAGTGAGTATCAAACGTATGCAACAGAATATATGCGGACATGTTTTTTCATTGAGGTGTCAATCAATGGGTATTGACAATGACGTAGTAACTTTAGAGTTTGGGGTGATTTAGTCCAGTTGCTGTTTTCTTTTTTTGTTTAAACAAATCACTTCCAATAGTTGATTCTTTGAAACCATTGCACTATGCAAGACAATAATACAATAAATGTTTTATGTACAGAGGGTGTTTCATAAGTAATGTCGGTTTTTATATGTAAAAATTTCTACTCTTTAAAAAATAATCAGTTAATATTGACTGAACATCAGTAACTATTTACTGAAGGTATCAGTCCCAATCGGGCCACTGATATTCAGTTAAGTTTAACTGAAAAATTCAGTAGAATTTATTGTTACTGGTAACGTCAGTAGAAATTTAACTGATTCCATCATATCAATATTTTCTTACGATTTTATTTTACCACATTAAAATTAAAGATTATGAAAAAATAAAACGTATGTTTTAATAAAAAAAAAAATCGATTCACCGTCTAGAACTCGAATTATTCGAAATGAAAGTTGATTCTTTTCTCCATTTAAACCAATGATAATTGACTAAAAGATTAGGTTTTTTAACTTTCATTCAAAAACGGTTCTTTAAATTTTCGTAAAAAAATTATATAGTGTAAATACATTTGTAACAAATACTTTGTAAAAAAAAAATCTTCTTTGACCGTACCATTCTTAAAAAAATTAATTATTCATAATAATTTAATCCTAAACTCTCCTATAAAATAGCCATTTACCTTCTTCTGTTAATTTTTTTATGTTTTTTAAAGTAATAGAATACAAATTAATTAATATGCAGAAGGCTAGTGTGTATATTTCATGAAAAAAATTAATTTTGTTTCAAAGGGCCCTGGGTCTTTTTTTTTATACAGCCCAGAGTGAGCAAAATACCTTAAATTTTTTATTAGAGCAGTCAATTTCCATAATTATGCAATCATTCTGTATAATGTTTAAAATAAAAAATTACAAATAATAGTAATGAATGAAAAATAAAAATTATTAACAAAAATAAACTTCAAAATTTAATAGTGTCAATCACTAGAGCATGATTAATCCATAGTTTTATTTTTCTATTCAATTGTTATTTTTTTTTTTTACTTTTCCGTGATTCCGATCTACGTATCTCTGAACCAAATCCTAATTAAACGAAAGAATTCTATTCAATCAATTTGACTCTACCATGTGCCAGAGTTTCGTACTAATTTACTAGTTGTTATCAAATATCAGATAATGAACGTAATTTATTTTAAAATAAAATTCGGTTTCACGCTAATTTTATTTTATTTTTATTTACAAAATTTAACTTAATTAATGCTAATATTTTTCTCCCACTAGACTACTTTATTTTTCTTTTAAATACTTTGTGTAAAAAAAATGTATATTATTCTATTATCTTTAATTATAAAATATCATTGAATTATAATTGCTAGAAAAGTATAAAAAATTTAAATGCCATTCAGGAAAAACTATTTATGTAGAAATATTAATAATCATCAACTAACTTATTATTAATTAAATTTATCGACATTTTAAAAATATTTTTAATATCCATTTTATCGTTAGTAATACTTTTTTCTTTTTTAAAATTTACAAATGACATTTATTTAATTTTAAAAATATGTTTTTAAAACTTTTCTATTATTAGAGTAACAAAGTATGAAGTTATCTACATATTTTGTTTCTAAGATTTTTACAGAAGGTATCTCATAAGTAATGTCGGTTTTTATATGTGAAAATTCCTATGCCTCAATTTAAACATGTCGTAATTTGTTAAGACTAGTCTCTGTAGAATACAATGGGCTATACTTCAAAAATTAAGGCTTTCTTTTTGGATGACTATTTAATGAACAAAGTGAACATTGGAAATCGACATTATTTATGAGACACCCTTAGTACAAGACAATTTTTTAATACAAAAATCAAAAAAACCATTGAAACACAGCTATATTAGTGTATTACTGTCTTAGGTTTTTTATCCCACAGAATAAAATTTATTTACTAATGTTTCATTACGCAAAAATATTTATCAACAATCTACAAAATTGTATCAAGATTTATACAAAAATTTTTGTGATATAAACACAATGATAAATTTATAATAAATTATTTTGTAATGAGCAGCTGATGACAGAAAAAAAAAACTTTAGAATTTTAATGAAAAATAATTTTTCATATATTACGCATGAATTATAATTATTAAAAATTACTAAGCAAATATATCAGCTTACAATTAAAACTTGATTTGTCCCAAAATATTTATTTTTAACAAAATAATCTGCAAGAAATTTTTAATTTATTTCTGTTGAAAAATTTGAATTCAGTCCAATTTCTAAAACAATATCTAATCATAAATAGTTTTTCTAAAATATATTGAATGAATAGGTAACTCAACTAATTTGTGTAAAATAATTCTTCTTTTTACGTCAATGGACGGATTTTTTTGATTGTCAATAAAAAAAAAAAACGCTTTTTTTTTTTCATTGAACCAACCAATCTACATTTTATGGCTTTTATTCATTTGTCCAGTCTTATAATTTTCTCTTAATCTACTAAAAGCGTTCGTGGTGATATCTGAGAGATAAAAAATAATGAAAGAAGAACCATCAGTTCACAATTTAGTTTCATGCTTTACTTTAGCTTTGAGCAATTGATTGACTCTCGAGCCGTATGAATTATTCAAATAACAACCTAAGCTTCCTTCCATCGACTTAACCGTTTCAGTGTCTGCGTTATTTGTATTCGTACCATCGCCTACTTCACCTCCATTGACAAAATTAAACCGTCTCTGAAAAATGTCGTCTTGGTTCAAGTGTTGTTCATACTTTGCATCTCCCTGCAATTCTGAATCCGTTTCGTCTTCATTGTCAGCACTATCAACATCACCTAATGATAAAAAATAAAATTTAAATATCCCACGTTTATTTAAATATTTATTTCATTCGTATTCGCTGACTTATTTGTTTATAATTCATTCAATACTTTCATTTACATTTAAATATTTAATAAATTCTTACCATCAGAACTGTTGGTTGAAGGTAAATAAAAACGTGAAGATTGTGTTTTACTCATATTCACACGTCGCTCACGAGCAAAATTGTTTACATTGTTATATTTAAACTCTCGAGGCAGTGTGTAACTTCGCGGTAAGGACACTTGACTTCCTTCCATATCTGATAATTCACCTTCACCCTCTCCTGGCTCCTTCGAACTGTCCTCGTTATTGTTTTGACTCGACCGCAACCTGAAAATTATTCAGCTTTTATCAACAAATTATTCACTTCACTCTATTTTTACATCATCTATCATCTGACATAGAAATTTTTCCATTTTATTAGATCAGTATTATGAGATTTTTAGTAGCTTTCAATAATACAAACATCACAGAGACGTGTTTAGTATTGAATTATATTAGGTTAGCAAGAAAGTTTTGACATATTAACTTGTAAATTTTCAACAGTTTCTTTAATAAAAAATTCCAGGACTTCTATAAATTTGGAATTCTATTTCTACCGGAACATTGGCAAAAGGTCGTGGAAATAGATGGTGTTTATTGTGTTTAAAAATATTAATCTGTAATTTTTTAATAAATAAATCAATATTGACTTTAAAAACGCAAAGACTTTCATGTCAACCCAATAGGTTAACATTCGAAAACAGCTTTTGTTTTTTTTTTTTTTTTTATACTAAAAATCTTTACCACCATTGTTTCTGAAGCCAATCTGCACTTGAATGAACTAATGATCAAAAATTTGACTTGATGACGACCAAGTTTGGAAAACATTTGTGGTCATATGTCACATGAAGTACTTTTGGTTATAAAAAGGAAGCTTTTTCCATACCTTTTCCAATTATTGGGTTGTTGTATATGAAATTGCCGATTTAAATAGAGAAAAAACTTAAATCAAATCATATCTAACGTCTAAACTCTCTGATGGTGTTTAAAATATTAATCAAGTGTCGATGCTTTGTTTACAATAACAAAAATAAACAAATCAAAACATGTTCAGTAATATTCGCCCACTGTTTTACAGTGATTTTGCAGTGTAAATTGAACCACTATTTAAGAATCAGTTGTATTATATTCACTGATTTTGCAGTGTATTTCATTTTATTTCACTGTTTCATTTATAGATAGTAAGATGCAGATGAGAATTCTGAATTCTCATCTGCATCTTACAACAGACTAATGTTGGTCTGATGCCTGCATGTTTACGTCAGATTCCAACAACAATCTTACGTACGACTACTCCTAAGATGTTAATAACGTACGTAAGTATTGGTTACCAAGGATTGGTGCCTAATCAGCAAGTTCATATACACTAACCCAATAATATTTCGAAAATGACGCATCAATATCGAGATATGCATTGTACAATTTATAGATATTTTTGTAAAGAATAAAATAAAACCAGTCTCAGTTCTTTACAATAAATAGTTTTCGAGATATTTAATTTTTTATGAATAATATACCTCTTTGTTAAAAATATCAACCAATAAACTTCATTAAATTTTTTTTTTTTTTCAATCGAAAACTACATACTTTCCAGATATATAAAAGTAGTTGGCATTATAGGAAAGTTATAACTTTCTAAAATATCAAATGAAAAGTACAAATTTTATTTGTTGTGATAAATGAAATTCGATATGAAATAAAATCGGTAGATATCGAAAATACTTTGAATTTTCGTTTCTTTTTTTTTTTTTGAAGCCTAGTAACTTAACTATAAAAGTTAATTCTTATAGGATTTAGATAAATCTGATATCGGATTGGTCAAAATCAGACCAAATGTAATTACAATCTTAGACAGATTTAATACAATAAAATACTAGATCTAATTAAATCTGATTAGATTGTATATCTCATGAAAATTAACTTTCAAACTAGAGTTCATCAGATTCGATTAAAAATTTCATAACACTGATCTAAACTAAATCTATCAGCAGATGGGCACCTCTCAAAAAATAGATAAATAGTTGAATTTATAAAACAATAAAGACTAAAGTTTATTAAACTTTTAGTTTTGATTTAAGATCTGATTGATAAAAAAAATATTAAGATGTTTTATTATAAAAAACATTTTAATACTCTATTATCTTTTTTTCATGCTTGGATCTTATCTGTTCATCTACTAGTGTGATTATCCAAATAAAATCTCATCATATTCATAACAACAATTAAACCCACCGATGATCGGAAGCGATCCAATGAGGATAATGATGAGGAAGACATCTAGGTGCGAGTAAAATTTCTGGTGTTTCTGGCCTGGAGCCCCTCCAAGAACTTCCCGGTAACATAAGAGGATGATACGACGATGATGGAACTGGAGGTAAGAGACAATGCATTTTAACTGGTGGCCAAGGATTGAGCAAAACATCACTCTGAACTTGATTTATGACTGAGGTCTGATTTGGTGAAGTGTGTAGCTTGGTGTTGGGTGGAGGATGATTGGCCTTGGTTTGAGAAAGTGCAGAAGAGAATGAAGAAGTTGATGCCGAAGGCGGTGGCACTAATTTGCCTTCTTTAATTTCTTCTTGAATGGCACGAAGTTCTCTAAGCTGTTGTTGCTTCTTTTCTCTTAATTTCTCTCTAATTAAATTAACATTAAGCGTTCCAATAGCACCAATGGATCCATTAGAAGTATCTTCATCTCCAGCTATAGGTTTTTTCCAAAAAGGAATCAATTGTTTGGAATTTACATGCATTGAAATCTGCTTGGCTTCATTGAATCCATTTAAATTCGTCGTAGGGGGTGGTACGAAGCTTGTTGGTTTTTTTTTCTTTCTATTAGGATTGACAGCAGTTGGATTAGCAAATCTGCAGTTGAAAACACCAGGAATTCCATTATTACCAAGCTTAACTTTCCTTTGTCTTGTCGACAAACTCGTAAGCTTTTCATCGCATGTTATTTTCTCATCACTAATGTCTGAATTCGGACATTGTCGAGAACTATTAACGTTCATTCGACCACCAGATTCATACCGGAGTCTTCTGACATGAAAAAATCTGTAATAGAGGCCCATAAAACTTAGACCTCCAAAAAACAGAGCGAATAAAATTAGCACCATCACAAAAGGTCTAAAATGATGAGGTTGAATCTCTTGGCCGTGTATACCAGCAACCCATACTCCAATCAATAAAGAGTTCTCTAAGAACATCACAGTGTAAAAAATGATCATCTTTTGTCGATGATTCGTTTCGTGAAGATTCACATAAGCGAAGACATAGACAAATGCAAGTAATGATGCTAAAAAAGTTTTACGTCCAAACGAAAGACGTTCTCCACCATGGAAAAGGCCATCTGGAGTAAGTAGAAGCCATGTAAGCATTGATAGCCAATGTAGAGCAAGCACAACAAGTAGCCATTGGCCTCCATAAAGAGATGCGTATGCCACTAGAGCACCAACTCGTGCACTTACAGTTCCAAGTCTCCATGCTAACTGAGCTAATACTCCTAACCATGTTAAAACAAGTCTTTCCAAATTTCTCAGTCTTGCTGCACCTTTGCTGAAGCTTGCTACTGCCCAACAGACACTCCAAAGTGATAAACCTGCTGAAACGGCAGTAAGCTCTCTTAATTTGTCATCTTCTGCTATCTCTGATGCTCTTTTTACTTCTTTTATTGCATTTCCACTTATTCCTATTGATAGTAAGTACAACTGCAACAGTAACATTGGCGCTGCTTCGCAAAATGCGTGAATTAAACGTAACACACATAACTCGCGTACTTCGTGCTTTACATAAGCCAAGTCCACTGGTATGAAAAGTTTGAAGTATCGCCATAGCACACCTATCTGAGTTGTATGGAGAAAAATCACACACCAGACAGTCCAAGTGTTGAATCTTGATTTTGTCGGCGTTGGAGACTCGATAGGGATCGTTAATTTGCCTCTTGCACCCCATAAGTACCATCTTATACTCACAATCTGTAGAAAAAAATTGATGACTTGAATCAGTCTATAGATATTTATTTCATTACTTCAAAAAAGGAAGAAATGGTAAAGACTAAAAAAAAAAAAAAAAATTGAATATAAAGAATAACATTTTTTTAAGTTTTTCTATTTATTCGAGTCTTTTGCAATGAGAAAAGCTAAAAATGACAGTTGAACCTTTGGTCAAAGGTGATTAAGCCAAAGTTTACTTAACCCTGCCTTTGATCATCAGGTCAATGAAAAGCACACTAGATTGTCGATAGAAAACTTTTTGATTTTGTTGAAATTACTTTGAAATGATTTAGTATGCTTTTTATTTACCTAATGAACAGAATAAAAGTTTTTCCAGTACTAAGTTGTTTAGTAGTTTTATAATTTATTTGAATGATAAATTTGTTTACATCCATTTTAAATATCTCCTTTAGCAATAAATTTTTATATAATTCTATTTAGATTTAAGATACATCATCAACAAACCTGATATCATGCTACTATGATTGCAAAAGTTTAGAAAATTCATGAAATTGTTCAACATTAATTTTAAAAAATCACCTGTCCTTCATCTTTGTCTAGGATTCATCAAATAATATAAATTAATATCACATGACACAATCCTAATGTTTGAAAAATTTTCACAACGTATTTTCACAATATTGAAAAGCTGAAGATGATAAATTACCTGAGAAACTAATAGAGAAGTGACTACAAGTACGATAGTCAGTGGGAATAACATTGATGGTGCTGAAGAATAATTGGCCAGGGCATAACCCATTGCCAGATCAAAAACGACATCGCAAAAATAAGATGCCAGAGAAATTATGTTGAATAAAACATCACAGAGTGGTAGAAATTCATGCTGATGTTGTAGTTGCTGATGCTGGGCCATAATGGGCCTCCGTGGGCCATTGGGATCATCCAGTAGATCGTTTCAGCAATGTCAAATGATGAATAACAGTTTACTAAACAAATTAAAAATTATATTACTCAAAATTATTCACTATTTAGCTTGTAAAAAAATAACTCACGTCAATTAAATTTTATAGAATATTTTTTATCAACAATTTTTACTCCAAAAACTGAAAAACTTGGAATTTAAATAATACAGTGGAATTGTTTATTCACAAAATAACTTTAAAAAAATGGAATAACTTGATTTCTTGAGGTCACAATCATCACTAACCATAAGTAATTGTTGTAAATGTAGCTCAAATATAAAAATACTCACCGCATTCTTCACGTGTCATTGACGAGATCACTCAAGTGACATTCTTAACCTGAATGCTGCTGGTCAACCTGGACCAGCAGTGGAATCTAAAGAATTTGTTCCAGCAATCCTGTAAGGCCTTATTTATACTTTTGTTCAATTCATTAAACCTTTCTAAATAATTATACAACAAATTAAATATTAATTTAACACAAAAGCACTATTTTTTACGCATTTTTAGAGTTTATTTGGGGATGAAAAATATGATAAATTATGAGAGAAGAATTCGCGGTACCTGTTGATTCGACAGGACTATTTTATCGCACACAAATACAATTAAAGGACTTTTAGCTATATATAAAATACAAAAGTACTACACAAAGGCAAAGAAATCATGATTTCCAGCGCCACTTGTGAGGAATTTACACAGTTAACCTCCTACGATAAATAAATTCACCTTCAGGGTAAATATTTTAAATCCAGGTGCATCTGTAATTCTTTTTCTTTATGTATATTATTATTTAGAAAGTATAAATTATAAATAATTATTTAATAATGTACGAAAAATTTTAAAAATAATCTTTTATTAATTTAAAATCTATGATTTATAGAAACTTTTGTGCGAATTAAGAATGAATTAACTACAAAATTCACATATAAAATATTTATAAATCGACATTATCATAAATTTGTTTAGTTTTTAAATTATTTTTATAAAATTAAAGTAATTGGACCAATTTTATTATGTATTTTAGACTAAAATACTTTGGATGATTCTAATGAATAAAATTTTATTTCATTTTTAAGAAAATTCATTAAATACTTTCAGACTTTTAAAAAGTATCATCTTAAAAACTATTAATGAATATAATTATAAAAATAATTCATCTTTAATTAAAAAAAAAAAAAAAAAACTTAATTAATTAATGCCTTTAATGTTGTCAATTGGACCGTTTACCTTAATTAACTTTAATTATTGCACTTTTATGATAAATATCTTAGTTATAAAATAATTTCATTCTTAAAATTTCTCGTTAATTCTTTATGAGGTAAAACAATAGAATTAAGTAGAATTTTTTCAGCAGCTAAATGAACACTTGTACCAAGAATTGATATTGATGGATTTAATTTTCCATTTGTATTAAATAATGGAGGATTTTCCATTTTTGCAAATGGTTTATTAGGATTTGGATCACATGGAGTGCCTTCAACTCTTGACCATTTTCCTATAACACTTTTACGCCCAATAATACCATGTAAGATCATAGAATGTGCTTGAATTTGAGCATCTGCCAGAACGATTGATTCACGAATTCGTACTCCAGAAAATATTTTTGTATTTGCGCCAATACTGACGTTAGGACCAAGCTAGAAAAAATTTAAAAATATAATTAAGATCTGAATAGGGTTAATGCATCAGTGGATGAACGATTAAGGATATCGATAGTTTTATTGATTGCTAAAAATTAAATTGTTATGACTTATAAGTGGAACAGGAGTGCTCTATGAAGTTATATACAGAGGGTGTCTTATAAATAATGTCAGTTTCCAATGTTCACTTTGTTTATTAAATAGTCATCCAAAAAGAAAGCCTTAATTTTCGAAGTATAGCCCATTGTATTCTACAGAGACTAGTCTTAACAAATTACGACATGTTTAAATTGAGGCATAGGAATTTTCACATATGAAAGCCGACATTACTTATAAAACACACTCTGTACATAGAATATAAAAAATTTCATTTGACTAACCTATCTTTGAAACACTAAAAATAAATAATAAATTTTTTTAAGTAAATCAAATACACCAGTGGATGAACACTATGCTTAGTATATCTATGTATTGCTAATATATAGATATACTAAGCATAATATTCATTCACTGGTGATTGTTCATCCACTGGTACATTGACCTTACATCTATTAAAACTTATATGGAAACACATAAATAATAAAGCATCAACCTAAACGGAGTTAAGCTTATTCTTCATAAATTCGATAACAGCAATAAAAATGTAAGACAATTGATATTGTAATTCGATTCGAACAACACAGGTTAACACGTTATTACTTCTGTACCTCTAAATATCTTGATAAATTAGAAAAATAATTTCTTTCAGGCCACCCTTTACTATTTCGACCAATTAATAAAAATAATTCAAGTTTTTTCTGTATTTTATCATGAAATAAAATTAAAATATACTATTGTTAATAGCGGAATCTCTTTAAATTGATAATTACCACAGCTGAAGCATCTATAATAGCAGTTGGATGAATGTAAACATCTCCAATAATGTGGCATTTAGCATTAGATGCAGAAGCCAATCGGTCTGGTTTTTTTTCTTTGTATAAATCGAGATAATGTCGATTAGCATAAATAGCAGAACCTGCTGTTTTTACTTGAGACCACCAGTTGGATGTTTGACAAGCAAATAATTTCTCTGAGCCGGCTAAACGAGTTAAAATGTCTTGCTCTAATGAAATGTGTGCTGGATCTTTGCCATTATTGTTGTTTTGTCTATAATAAAATCAAATAAAATAATTATTTCAATACAAAGGTTTTCACATTAACAATAGTACATTAACATTGATAATAATTAATCAATATTACTTGAAAATTAGATTAAATTATAAATATTTGTATTTTTTAATTAATCTAGGAAGAATAGAACAGTAAGAGGCCTTGAAACTTTGTAAACAATATTTTGTAGATATACAAATCAATTAATGAACAGTCAAATAAGCATAATATAAGTATTAATTTTAATTTAATCTTTGATTCAACTTACGCGCAATAGTCAACGTCTTGTCTAGCATAATAAACATCAGCCATAATCTGAAAAATGTCTAAAGAAGCAAGATAAACTCCACAATTGATCAATGTTGACACAAAAGTTGATGGTTTTTCAACATAATGAACAATAGAATTTTTTTTCCCCAAAACTAAACAACCGTAATTCAAAGATTGTTGTCTAGTTGCTTCCGTAGTCAATACTGTAAGTTCACCAGATGAATTTCGATGAAATTCAAGCATATCTTGTAGAGGAAAATTAGCACACACATCACCATTCATGATAAAAAATGCCTCTGGATTTCCAGCTCTTATTTGATCCCTAAAATGATACATGCCACCAGCAGTACCAAGAGCAGTGAATTCTTGAAGATATCTTATACTTATTCCATATATATTCATCATTTCTTGTACAAAAGATTGCAATTCTCCAGCTGAATATGAACCGATGATAAGTATTTCATTTAAATTTGGAATTTTTTGGCATGCTTCGATGTGATGTTGGATCATTGGCAGTCCAGCAATTGGAAAAAGTGGTTTAGGAATATCTAGAGATAACGGACGAAAACGAGTGCCTGGAAAAAATAAATAATTAATTACTTTAAAAAACAAATAACAATGGGTTACCTGTTTAAGCATATTTTGTTTACCTTTTAAAGGTCCACCAATAAGGATAACAGCTTTTAACATGATTGAAAATGAATTTGTTATAATTGAAATAATAATTTTTACAATAATTCACAATTATACACTATCTAATCTTTGCTGATCATTGAAAATATTGATAAAAACTCTATGAACACGTCTAAAGTCGTCAGCAAATACCTTACGTGGAAAACAAATATGGCGTCTATCTATTTGTATAGAGCAGCCGGTAACAATATTTTTTTTTCACGTGATTTTTGTTAAATTACTAAAAAAATAATGATTTAAAATCAATAAATTTTTATTTACTTCTTTAATTATTCATAATTGAATACAATAAGGCTAAAGAATGCCGATAAATCTGTTGTAAAAGCAGAAAAAACTGCTTTATCGGTAGTAGAAAAAATAGAGATGATGGTTTTATAGAACAATATAACGCAATATGAAGTTGGCAACAATGGCGTCGTGTGGCAGTCAGCTGAGTTTGCTTAGTTGTCGACAATTCTCGGGACGGGCGGGTCGAAAAAACGACACTCCATCACGTGAGAGCAATGGTTTCATTAACAAAAGAGTAAAAGAGTAATAAAAGTGTTGCTTATCGAGTGTATTCCAATCATCTCAACGCTTACAATTGGATATCCGTCAACTTGAACATTGAAAACAGGTAATGAGTTTACAAATTAATCTACAGTCTTAATTTACAAACAAAATAGAAAGACGTAAATTTTGTTGTACAGTCATCCAATTATCTCTTATTACTCTACAATTATCGTAAAATGAATAAATAAAGTGAATTTTAAAAGATTCTAATGAATATTTGATGTGAAAGTGACAGAATAATTATAGATATAAGACAGTAATATTTTTGATTGAAGTTGTTTTATTGATTTTTACTTATGCCGATAAATGTAGACGTCAGGCGCCATCCAGACACCCAGACAATCGAGTCGTAAGGTCTTTCTCACTAGAAATTGAGCCAAGGGTATTGCAAAATGATTGATATTAGTATTATATACATTTATATATGTTAAATTTGTACTTGGTGTATTTTATAAATGATTCTATGTTGATAATAACGTTATTTCCGCGCGCCATTTATGAATTTTACCAACTTGATCACGTGGATTACTAGTTTATTACGTAATTAATCATGTTGAATCAATTGCCACGCCCCCACACTAGGGGTTTTATTATTTTCCAGTGTCTCCTTGATAATTATATTGAATTTTCTGATGAATAATTCAACTTTAGAATTTACTTTTATCTTTGAATAAGATAAAAATTAACATTTTTGTGATAATCGTGTGATTTTTAGTTATGATAATACAAAATAGAGGTAAAGTGTCAAATAGGGATGTTTTTTTTTATTCAATTTTACACAACATAAGAAGTGAGATGTTTATTAATGCGTTGGGTTTGATTGTTTCTAGATTTATTTGGAAGAAATTAATTAAACCAGCCTAAAGATGACGGAATATTGGTTAATATCAGCTCCTGGTGATAAAACATGCCAACAAACATGGGAAACAATGAATAATTTGACGTCAAAACAACAATCATTGTCGTCTAATTACAAATTTCATATTCCTGATCTAAAAGTTGGCACGCTAGATCAATTGGTAGGCTTGTCTGATGATCTGGGAAAGCTCGATACATTTGTTGAGCAGGTAACGAGAAAGGTTGCTGCTTATTTGGGTGAAGTTTTGGAGGATCAGAGGGACAAACTTCATGAAAATCTTCAGGCAAATAATAGTGAGTACTTATGTTTGTGTGGCTTGTTTTTTTTTTTTTTTTTTTATTCAAACACTTTGGAATAATGATTAATTTTAATTCTCCTTGACTTCTTATCCTCATTTCTTGTATTTTACCGGATGATGGTAATTGAATAAAAGTCCCTACAATTTTCTATTTTGTTTTAGAAATATTTTCAAAATTAAAATTATATATAAGTAAAATAATTGAATTGAATTTGATAATGGAATATTTAATTTATTGAAATAATTGAATTGATAAATTTAATCAAAATACGATTAATGTAAATTATTGGATCTTTTTCTAGGGATTTTTGTTTAATACAAAATTGTATTGACAATTCATTTACTGTGTATGGTGTTTGAAAATAAATTTATTTGATATGTGACATAGAAAATGACACAAAAATAGACACAATACAAAACATGCACACTAATTGAAATACAATTATCTTTTTTTTTTTTTGTTTTCATTCAATTTTTAAAACTCAAAAGTAATTGGAATATTAATTTAAAATTAAAAGTTTCATTTTAACTAAAAAAAACAAACTTTTAAACCAACAAAACTTACAAAAAATTATTTATTTTAAATTCAAATGACTAATTTATTAATTAGTTAATTTAATTAATTAATTAACTTAAAACACTTTTAATGCATTTTTAAAACCTACCCAAAGCCTATTTCCTCCATTTAATAGAAGAGTTCAAATTTATTTTAAACAGACTTTACTAAACTATGATAAATTGTTATAATTAATTGATAATTATTAAGAACACTATACAATTTGTAAATAAAATAAAATTGTTTAATAAAAACTGTTTAAAATAAGTCAGAATTAATATGCACCTAATCACGTAGTAATAAATAAATAAATAAAATTATCTAGGGCTTGAATTTTTTGGTTTAAACAATTATTTTTTTTAATAATTTATTATTTATTATATAATAATATACATAAGATCAACACTGATATTTTTTTTATTTATTTAACTTGAATAACATAAATCTATTATTTTATTTATAAAATATTTATTAATTATTTTAAGCGATAATTATAATTATTTATAAAAATGCTTCGCTTGCTTTTGAATTGTTTTTTTTTTTTTTTTCTTTTTTAAATTTATTTTTATTTTCTTTTTGACCACATTAACCCTTCTCCCCTATACCTATTATAATTATTTATCATTAAAATAATGCTCTAACACGCGCACAGCCGTACATTAATTACAAGTAACGAAATTATGTCGTTTTTATTTTATTTTATTAAAAACAATAAAATGTCTGCTGGCAACGGAATTATGACTATCATTATTAGGACCACAATGATCAATTTTTGTAATACAATCCTAAAATAATTGGGCTCATTTTTATTTGTTATATCATTTTGTATTGATCGAAATAAATTAATAACAGGAGTTGCTTGGGTTACTGTGGTCACCAAGCTCAGAGTAGCCACTGTTTAGGTTTCATTTTAATTCGATTATTATTATTGTCATTTATTAATCAATTTTAATTAATATATTTTATTTATTTCTATTTTTTTTCTTTGCTATTTGCGTTGCACTGTAAAAATCTTATTTGCAATATTTTTGCTCGTGAAATTAATTTTGAAATATTTTTTATTCAGTTTTTTCACATTTTATTTATTTTATTTTAATTTATTGACATCTTTTTTTTTTTAATTTATTTTTATTCACATCGTATTTTTTGTTTGAGTATTTTAGTCTATATTCAACGAGATCCGATATTAATAATTGAAATAAAGTCAATATTAAGGGGACGTAAATGTGACATTTTTACCGACCGAGTATAAAAAAAGAATATATTTATCAATATTTAGAGTAATTTTGTTGTATTAATTGATGGATTAAATTTAAAATTAATTTAATTTAAAATCGATAAAATCAATCATAAAAAAATATGTTGAATACAAAAACATTGATGCTAAAAGCCTTTACACAATGTAGGTCAAGTAGAGAGCTTTAGTTGGCCATAAACAGTAGCGCTTCTTGAAGAGGCAAATTGATAAATTACAATAATAATGCTTTAAAAGTAGTGCATTGAACTTAATTGCATTATTTCTATGACTCAGATTTCATTTATATCAAGAATCATTGATCAAAAATACCTATAACCTGCATTAACAGTATAAACATAATCAACAGATGTAGCTACTTTTGATCATAAAATCATCTCAATCGATAAAAATGTACATCAAAATCCTCAAGTTGTCAAAATAAAATTTAAAAAAACAAAATAAATAATTGCAAAATAATCGGATCTCAATTTATTTTTGTTGATTTTCCGTCGACGTTGTCGTTAAGCGTTTGCGTAGGTTGAATTAAAAATAGCAATAACAAAAAAAATCATAAGAACATAAGAAACAATAAAAAAAACGCGTAAGGAGAAAAATTGGGACTGGGCTATAATGGATAGGTCAAACATCAATGGATGATGATACAACGAGCCCAGAAGGGTTGGAAGGGGGTCCGGACACCCCACCAAACACACCAGTATCTCCATCACAAAAGTCAACATCAAAGGATCATCACAGGCCTTGGAAGGACTTGGATCAAGAACCGACACTCACCTTAGGTCAGCATCATCAGCGTCATCAACACCAAAATCATCATAGCCATTGTTCCCATCATCATGAGAACAAAGTCCATCATCCAAATAGCGACAAAAAGTCATCCGCATCCCAGGGTACCAATGAAGCCCGAACGCCAAATGAATCTTCAATTTATTCGTGCTACCAAGTCCATTGGTGTGCTACTTCCGCTTCTTCATCACCATCACCTTCCCCTATACCATCAAGTCCATGTCCTTCCTACTCGTCAGACTGCAGCAGTGATACCTGTGAGCCATCTAGAAGACGTGTAAGACGTCGTAAAAAAAGCAAAAAATTACACCGAAAAGTATCTACAAGTTCCAAATCATGTACGGACGACTACGATCCAGATGACGATGATGTTGCTGAGCAAATTGATGAAGATGAAGATGATGACATTAGTGGAAATCTGCCTAATCCAGGTACCCATCCTACCAACCGCCTCGACAACCGATTGGACCTTATTTCCATCCAACAATATTTTACCTGTCGTAGTTGGTCCAAAAATACAGTTTTTCTTATTCCACATCCTATTTCGTCATTTCTCTTCATATTTCGCCAAATTCACTGCTCGGTTCAGCTTCTTATTGAGATATAAGTCAAACGTGCGGCAGACATTTCATTGAAGCTGCTAATAGAATTTTTTATTTTTTATATCTCTTCATTATTAACCTTTTCATAATTATATCTTGGCCCACTTTTATTTAAAACAAACTTTTTTTTCATTCTTTTGTGGTTATAATAAAAAGATGACAAAATAGCAAGCAGTTGATATTTGTTGGATCAAAAATACGATTGCGCATGCCCAGTAAATAATTATGCTTCAAAATTACAACTGCGCATGCGCAGTCAAAATTATAAGGCTTTAAGTGAAATAATATATGCGCTTAAGTCACGGAGTCGACAAGTGATTCTTCCCTGTGCTTCTATAATAATTTGAATTTTAAACAGAATATTTTTCATTCAAGTTACTTATCTCTTAATGAAGATTTTTTCCTTTTTGACTTTATCATTTCTTGTAAACTGTCATTTAAATAAAATTTTCATCAATAAATCTAACCGTAACATATAATTTTTTTCTTTGTCATTTAGTTGCAATAAATTTTTCAACAAAGTTTTATACTCATCTATCATCATTATTAATAAATAATTAATTTTATCCACAAAAGATAAAAACAAAGTTTTTAATAAAAGTACTATAATTGTGTGAAAGGGTTAAGTAAAATAAATTTAATTACGCCAATCGTCAATGAAATATTGGAAAAATAAAAGAGCAGAACTAACTTTGGCGCGCACATTTGCACGGCCCCAATTAGTATTTTTAAAATCACGATTTTCCTAAGCTTTTGCTTATCACTTATAAATATATAATTATTATTTTTTTATATACATATATATATATATATATATATATATATTTACAGAAAATCATTTGTAAATTAACCAATTTTTTTTTTGTATATAAATTATGGCTTCATTTTTCCTTTAAAATAAATTGAGCTAGATCAGGGTATCAATAAAAATGAAATATTTATCAATCCAAGTAAGTAAATAGGTATAGAAATTCATTAGGGCATATATTTAGGATACAAACAATTTCTACAATGGAGAGTAAAAATTATTTCTAAAATAGGGTATAAAATAATATATGTCTAACAATTATAAAAACAATAATAATAATCGAATAGCAGTGGCTTACGAATAAAAAAAAATTTATGTATATAAAAACAATCAAAAAATGAAAAATGATCAAAATAATAAATAAACACAAAATATTCCTATCCTGGCTCTCTGGAACTCCTGCTGTGCAATTTATTTATTTTTTTAAATGTCGACAATTGCTTTTATTCAAATATATTGAATCGGATTAATTTTTTTGCGGGCAGGATATTCAAAAATATTTTTACTAATTTATTCAAGAGAGTTTTTAAAACTACCCTGACGGATTCGGATAAATTAAAATTTGATTTTCAAGTCACCTTTCATTGTACAAAAATGGTTAAACTTATAAACGTTTTTAAAATCTGAAAATAATTTAAAAATAAGTAATCTTCCACTGGGTAACTAATAATCAAATTATAATTAAAATTAAACAATCATGATCCTATTGACTAATTTACATCAACAGTAATATAAAGGAGGGGTTTCGATACAGCCTTTTATTTGCCCCCGTGAATCATATTTTTTAAAGTTTATAATCTATATCATTTTTAATTTTTTTATAGTGTGCATAATATAAGGCTTTTAAAAATACATATACTTTTTGTGTAGTTTGATAGGAAATTTATGAAAGGAACCGCTTAACTTGGTCTGTTTTACAAAATACGTCATTTCTGTAGTTTTTGAAATCATTGGGTGTTTTCTATTTAGAAAATTTAAAAAACACAAGAGAACACAAAACATTGTGTCGACACTGTGTTCAATAATTTGATAAATGGAATACTAACTTTTGTTGTGTTTCAACAGAGAGAAGTATGTAAAAAGTTACTATATTTTAACAAAATTGCCGCGATTTCCTTGTACTTCTATAATTCATGCTATCATTTCTACAAATATGTAATTTGTGTGATCATTTATAGAAGGTTAGTTTTGCTTCTAAATTAATATTCTATTTACTATTAAATGTTTTAGTTAAATTTTGTAAATTTATTACACTCGTTATGCAAAATCACTGTTGCCAAATGACGGAAACTGCTAAGTTGAGTTGGCATTACTGTTCGCCTAAAATGCTATAGTATGGTATTACACTGTGTCGATACAGTGTTTTGTGTTTTCTAAATGGAAAATACCCTTTATCTAGCTATAGTATATAAAGTGCAATCAAGTAGCGAAGCAATTTTCATATATGTGGTGCGCAAATACGTAAGCTATTACACATATAAAATTGTCGTGTAACTACTATATTAAAATAATAAAAAATTTAGGGGGGCTGGTAAAGGGCCTTCTTGAAACCCCTTCTGTTTTCAATATTATAAATTAAAAAAGAGAGTGACTAATTTCGGTACTGAAATTAAAATTATCATTTAATCATTGGCGCGCTCTTTGTGCATAATATATTTTAGTTATGCTTTAAATCGAAGTGTGTTACAATGAATATACATAAATGAGTTCAATGTTTAATTGTTTAAACAAACTATAGATTTTAGCACTCTAAAGTCCCGTATACAATTGAATGGAAAAAAAACAGAATAGGGCTGAAAATTAGGGATACGCATGCGTATTAGGATGATAATAGAAGAAAATTGATTTGTGCGCATGCGTATCTGTTATTGTTAACCCTAAAAATAGCTATTCCTATTCCATTGAATTGTGTAAATAAGGCCTTCAGAAGTGTATATAGAATGATTTTAAAAATTGAGAGTTTGTGGATGGTAATTTAACATTGATAAGTTTCTCACAATCGAGTTAACGAAAAATAAGAATAATGTTAATATTATTAACACTCCTTTACAGCAACAAAATGTCTATTATTTCACTATATGCTACAATTATAACCTAAAATATGCTACAGATCTTTTTGCATGCATGTGACTATGTAGTATATCTGTGTGTCACGTGACGCGAAAAAGAAATAAGAGGAATACTATAAAGTAGGGGTATCGCTTCGCCCGAAAAAAATTTGCGTAACCAGTAAGAAAAGTTTAAAAGTCGTCTACGAAATTACCATACTTTGTTTATGATGTTTAACATTGTAAACACTTTAAGTATTTAGTTGCTAAACATTTGGATTTGCAGTGGAGACACGGTGGGAAAAGCTCCTGATAGTTTTTTGGTTATAATTTTATTTAAATTACACTTATATCACTGGCCTATAATCGGTCATTTAAGCTACCCTCAACAGTCATGATAAGTAAGCACTTACGTAGCCTGTAGTATATAAAGGTTAATAAATTGAGAAGAGACTACTGATAGACTTTAAATATACTTCATACATAATTAACAAGTAAACAAATATCACGTATTTTAACACACTTCAAAGTGTGTTAGAAATGACTACAAGATTCTTTAGTTTGTGTATAGGAATTTAATACATTGAAGATGTGTTACTCTAACATACTTTCGATTGACAGATAATAAGCATTTACGGTAATCCGTCAGGGCATATATTTATTTAAATATGATATAGAAAATTGAGTATTAATAAATGATCAATCATTCATTATTTGATTAATAATTTGTACAAAACAAAACAAACAGCACAAACACAAATAAACATTAAAAATTATTATAAATTGAATTTTGGAAAAATTAAATATTTTTATGGGAATGCTTAATTGCATGATTACTGAAAATTTTTCAATCATTTTTGCACGATAGACATAATTAACATTAATAATTATCTAGATGATATTTGGTTATGAAAATTATATAGCATTTTTAGAGACTTAATGATAACTAATAAAACTACTAATGATCTACAATCGATACTTTCAATCGATTATTTTCACAAAAAATAAATTTTAATAAATAAAATTTTTTTTGTTCGAAACTGGGCTTAAATGAAAACATTTCAATTAATTTTTTAATTGATGCTTATAACTGCTATTACGCTTGGCTTATACACAAAATATCGCTTTCAATCAAAATATCGATAGCTAATTAAAATTGCTGCTGTTGATTACTAGCATTACCTCGAATGAATTATTAATTAATTTAATAATTAATTGATCAATCAACGATACTAGTTGAATTAAAAATGAATTTATAATTTAACAACACTTAAACATGCAAAATGCTGGCAGGAATGATCATAAATTAGTTAAATTAAAATTAAATAGTTTAGAAATTTATCAATAATTAATTACTAATGAATTAGAAAGATTTTATTTGAAACACAAATTTAAAATTGTTAATAATTGCCATAGCTCACTTGCATGACTTTCATATGGATTTGGAATTAAATGTTTGAAAGAAAAATAGTGTTTTTCAATTAATTATTATGATTAATTAATTAACACAATTTAATATTGCTAATTATAATGATGTATTCATGATATTGGTTATTTATTTATTATATTTATTTAACAATAGGTGATTTACCAACATATATAACACGTTTTCAATGGGACATGGCTAAATATCCAATAAAACAGTCGCTTAGAAATATTGCTGATATAATCAGTAAACAAGTTGGTCAGATTGATACTGATTTGAAGACTAAGTCCACTACGTATAATAATTTAAAAGGGAGTCTTCAGAATCTCGAGAAAAAACAGACGTAAGTTATTTTATTTTTATTCTAAATTTCATTATCATTTAAGTAAATTCATAAGTATTTGTTCTAAATTATTTTTTCGAGTAAATTACACTAAAATATCGATAATTAGATCGTTTATTGTTTTATAGTACGTGTATTTTAGTAAAAAATTTAAATAGTGAAACTGAAAATGATCATATTACCTCATTTATTCAAATATATTTCGTATCAAGAGAAAAAAATAAACATTTCGAGCTAGAGGCGGTTTTGAAATAGTACATTGTCAACCAAGGGAGTAATGTATGATATTCCAACCCGGGTGTAAAATTGCATCCTGAGCCGAAAGCGAGGGTGGCAAACACTCAGATAAGGATATCTTACTTTGTTTCCGTAGCAAGCATACTATTATTTATCATATCATCGTTCAAAATTAAAGTTTGGGGTTAGAAAAGTGAAGTTTTCGCTCTAACAGAGAAAGACAACACCCGTCTGAGCATGCGCACAGGCGATTTTTTGTCTTTTCAGGCGGGATAGAAAACGTCGCTTTGGGACCTGAAAACCGGGAGTAAACTTTAACTTTGGATGGGAGTATGAGAAAAATAGTACATTTCACACCTAGGGAGTAGAAGTAGACTAGCCTAAACCACGTGTAAAATTAATACATAAACACGTGTTTTAGGAAAGCCTGATTGTCCTCCCTAGGGCTGAATATGTTTTTTCGTCATACCTGTGTGGAAAGTTCACTTTTCCATTGGAGAGGAGTTGAACTTTCCACACAGGTATGACGAAAAAACATTTCTGCTCTGACGGTAATTTTACCCGTAAAATAAACTAGTTTACTTTTCCTCCCTAAGCGTAAAATGTACTATTATATCTGTGTAGTAATTGTTAAATTTTTGCCAAGAGTCTTTAATTGTTATATTTATTTTTTTTCATATCGAACTTAGAACATAAAAACTTGGGGTAAAAATTACAGTTGTTGATCACACGATTTAAATCAATTATCCTACTTTTATTCAATAAATATAATAAATTTCATTTTTCTTTATTTACTTATAAAAATAAGAGTATATTAGTTAAATATTTTTTTGCTAATAATTGTATCTTTTACATTAATAACAGTGTTATTGCTTCAAAATCAAAGTTTTCTGTATCTAATCAAAAGTCATATTGAATCAGGTTGAGTTCAATCGAATTCAA
Organism: Chelonus formosanus; assembly: GCA_028641665.1. Classification (NCBI taxonomy): domain Eukaryota; kingdom Metazoa; phylum Arthropoda; class Insecta; order Hymenoptera; family Braconidae; genus Chelonus; species Chelonus formosanus. The sequence continues at coordinate 4,815,895 of CM054000.1, forward strand.
TTGAAATAAAAATCTAAAATTCATAGTTTTTATAAATATTTATTGAATCATTTTTTATTTAAACATGTCTTGAATAAATTAAATTTTAATAATTAACTTGACTCGTTTTTTTTTATAGAGGGAGTTTGTTAACACGTAATCTTGCCGATTTAGTGAGGAAAGAACACTTTATTTTAGACAGTGAATATTTATCAACTCTTTTGGTGATTGTTCCTAAATCAAGTTTTCACGAATGGCATACATACTATGAAAAATTAACAGATATGATTGTACCACGAAGTACTCAATTGATAACTCAAGATGCTGAATATGGATTATTTACAGTAACATTATTCAAAAAAGTTATTGAGGAATTTAAATTACATGCACGTGAGAAGAAGTTTATTGTACGTGATTTTACATATAATGAAGAGGAATTAGCTGCTGGTAAAAATGAAATTACCAAACTCGTTACTGATAAGAAGAAACAATTTGGTCCACTTGTTCGTTGGCTCAAGGTCAATTTTAGTGAATGCTTTTGCGCTTGGATTCATGTTAAAGCTCTTCGAGTATTTGTAGAATCTGTTTTAAGGTAAATTCTTAACTTCTGCTTCTATCAGTATGATTGTTGATGGATACTAAAAAAAGGTTTTTTATTGTAGATACGGATTGCCGGTCAATTTTCAAGCTATTTTATTACATCCGCATAAAAAATGTACGAAACGATTGCGGGACGTTTTGAATCAACTTTATGCTCATCTAGACTCATCTGCAGCGTCAGGTGGTCATTCAGGAAATCAAGATGTAAGTAATATATTTTTTGGTAATTTTGCATTAGTGAGGATCCACTCTAATTTCAATGTAAAAAATTTTTTAATGCCTAATTTGATTTTAAGTTCATAAAAATAGATTATTCATGTCGGGGGAGAACATTTTTTAATAATTACTTACAATAAAATAATGATAATAATAATATAATGGAGGCTTTTTTCATGTTTATCCCTAAAAAAATAGGGTTTTTATATTTACTTGTGCCGATCATAATTTACGTGAATATTAATAAATAATTAAGATAGTTAGATGGATAGGAGGGGGGAGGGGGGCCGTATAAAAAAATTTTTAGACTGAAATTGGGGTGGAGCTTCACTAATGGGCAATTATCCTTAGTTTTTCGTGATTATCTATAAAACTAGAAAAGATATAAAAAAAAAGGTTGGAACAAAAATTAAAGTTTATTCGATTTTGCATAAAAAAGGTTCTTGAACTTTTTTTCTTATCTTTTTTAGTTTAACTAAAAAATGATAATAAAGATAAAAAAATGTTAAAAATGGATCATTTTCATCTTTATTATTATTTTTCAGTTAAACTAAAGCAAAAAAAAACAAAAAGCCTAAGTACTTTCCTTTGTAAAATTTAGTGTTCTTTAATTTTTGTTTAAAATTTTTTTTCGTATCTCCCATAGTTTACGAAAAAATCACGAAAAATATTTCTTTAAATGTCTAGTCATGCTGAAAAATCTCGATTTCATCAATTTTACAATTAGACTGTAAAATATTACATTTTGTTTCCTTGTTACACAATTTACTATTAAAACTTCACTTCATGGAATCAGTATTAAAGTAATAATTTATTGTTTTTTTTTTTTTACAGAGCGTTGATATTCCTGGTCTAGGATTTGGTCAAAATGAATACTTTCCATATGTTTATTATAAAATAAATGTTGATATGGTTGACAATAAGGTGTAAAAGATATAAAAAAAAAAAATGTTCAAAATCAAGTAAAATAATACAAAACAATAATTTAATCATTGAAAATCGCACAATTAACAAATTGGTTAATTGATTAATGGTCATTAATTTTCATTAATTACTATTGAATAACAAATATTTTGTGTTTAGATTAAAACTATCTCATTTTTACCGACAAATTTAAATTTAATGTATTAATTTAATAATGTTGTACATCAACGATATGGAAAAAAAAAAAGAGATAGAAGTTCCTTGGAATAATGATATACTTTTTTCAGTGATTGATGTAAATACAGAAAACAATGAGAACGTTTGTTTTTTTTTTTACGTCGGTTTGTTTTCTTCTGTAAATATTTTTGCGAGAATTTAAATAGAACAAATGAAAAAATTGAAAATTTTTATGATTAAATTAAATATTTTTTTTTTTTTTCGCAATTTATTATCAAATTCCTTTATTATTAATAATTAAAAAAAATAATCATTATGGAATATTATTTTTATTTTCGAAAAAAAAAACACATTATTCTTTTATTCTTGCATTTTATTGGAAAATTACTATTTTAAAATTATATTTATTTTAATGAACATATTATGATTTTAAACAAATCGTCAGTGCTATAAATAAACCTAAAAGTATTTGAAAAAAAAAAAAAATTATCATTAATTTTAAGCTTTATTGATAAATTCTAGAATGAATATAACAATATTTTATTTTTAAAATTGGATCCATTTTATTTGATTATCAAAGCATATTTTTATTTTACAAAACCTTCAATTCAATTTCAAATAACAAATAAAGATACATAAATACTTACTTAAAAATGACCTTGTAAATTGTAGATATAACTTATGATGATATTTAAAGTCGTTTTTTCTTCTATTTTAAAAGAATAATTTTAAAGAAAAAAGTATCCTGTAATAAATCTATATTAATTAATTGAAGAAAACTATTATTATGTAACAATACGTTATTGTAAAAAAAAAATGTAAAAGTTTAAATAAATAATGTTATTTTAAACAGTTTTATTCTATAAGTGAATGATCATATTCTACATTGTATATTTATTAACTACGTAGGATTAATGCACCAGTAAATGAACAATTAAGTGTATTAATGATTTCATTAATTACAAAGATAATAAATCTAAAGCGGTTTGACAGATTGTTTTTCATATGTCTAAATCTCTTACTCATTTACATATGACCGACCAAAATCTATCAACTCACTTTAGACTTTTAATCTCATCCGATCCATTTTGCTTATTCTTCAATCGTCCTCATCTCGTTTTATTCCATAGATTGTCGTTGTGCGAATCTTTTTCTGTAGGTATTTTCTTATTTTATCTATTTATTTGCCTTAAACTAGTGCACAAAGGTCCATATATTTTTATATATCTATATGTTTCTGCTCAAGGCACCTTTTAAATTACAGAGAGTGTCTCATAAATAATGTCGGTTACCAATGTTCACTTTGTTCATTAATAATACAGCAAGAAAGCCTTATTTTTTAGAGTATAGTCTATCGTATTCTACAAAGACTAGTCTTAACAAATTACGACATGTTTAAATTGAGGCATAAGAATTTTCACATATGAAAACCGACATTACTTATGAGACACCATCTGTATTATCTGAAACAAGAGTACTCGAGTATCTGTGCCATCTCGTTCATTCACTGGTGCGTTGACCTTATTTGTATAAGAATTCTAATTATTTAAGACTTGTAGTTATCACAAGAAACATATTAAATGAATGATTAAAAAAATATGTGGTATCTTTAAAAAATATTAGTACTCGTAGACATTAAAAAATTGTAGAAAAATAGTTTTGTGCCGGCTTTTTTATCTTGTTAAATCATCCGAAAAATGATGGAATGTATTAATTTTATCAAAAAATTTCTAGTATTTTATTTTATTAAGAATGAAAAATATTTTTATCCTCATTTGGTCATATTACTGCTTTTAATAAGATCCTGAAAAAAATAATTTAATTATAATTATTAAACTAGAGGCTTGGGTATGACTGGTTTACCCAAGCTACCAACTTTCTATTTAGTGCCCAAAAAAAAAAATTTTAATTCACAATCTTTTTTTTGTTATGATTACTTTTTTTGTTATAAAAAAAAACTAGTAGTTTAATTTCAATGGAAATTTTATCAGTACATCTTTCAACTGTTTCGAATGGGATTGGTTTGGAATTAATATCATGCTTGATTCTTGAGTTATCGTTGGAGAAGAATAGTTCACGAACGTACAAACAAACGTACAGACGCACACACAGACATCATCTTAAAAATAATAAATTTGAACTCTGCTGATCTCGAAATGTGAAGATTCGTTAAAATTTCTAATTTTATAAATCAGACCAATTACAATAATTTCCAAATGAGAAGTTAATAAATGCTGATAGATTACAATGAGATAGATAAGTAAAAAATATACTAGTACCTTTAAGTCATCAATCTCTTGATCCCAATCACGTTTTCCAATAAATTCAACAGCTTTAATAATCAGTTGAGTGACTTTGCTGACATTTTGTTTAAATACTGCCATTACATCAGGAACACATACACCATCATAATCACATTTATCATCCCAACAATCATTATCAGTTACCATCGCTATTGACGCATAAAGAAGTCCTGCTTCTTTTGCTAGACAAACCTGAAATTAGAACAATATCATAATTAATTACTATTAAATAATTAAATTGATAAATTATACTTTGAATCAGTTAAACAATTAACTATAACTAAGGTAAATATATTAATAAATGGAAAGCTAGCTATGCCTTAATGATGAACAAAATATAAAAAATTAAATAATGTTGGAAGAATTTGATAATTTTTAATTAATTAGATCTTGTATTAAAGAATAACAAATATTGTTGTATTTTAATAGTAATTCAAGTATTGTCTTTCTCAATTTTTTGATGGATTTACTAGTTTCGTTGTTTATTCACGGGATGTTTTTCACTTACTGATCAACAGTTGTTTCATTATTTAATGATTTTACGACAAAAACTATACCTCTGGACATGTAGTCATGCCTATTAGTTCTGCTCCCCACATCCGAAAAGCTTTACTTTCAGCCCTAGATGAAAACCGTGGACCTTCAACACTAATAATAGTTCCTTTATATGCTGGAGCCATATTTAATCCTAGGGTCTCACCAGCTTTGAGTAAAACATTTCTAACTTCAGGATGAAACGCTGGTTCCATTGGAACATGGCAGACACCTGGATACTTTGATGATGATCCATCAAACATAGTTCCTTTTCGGCCATTTGTACGATCTATAAAACTCGTGAGAACTACCAGCTTTCCTCTGCCAATGTCTTCCACCAAAGATCCACAAGCGTTTGATGCCAAGATATGAGTGCAACCTAGCATCTTCAAAGCCTCAATGTTGGCTCGGTAATTCACTTGGCTAGGACTCAATCTATGACCTGATCCATGTCTATAATATAACCATTGAATAATATAGGATTGTCTAGTGATATAAATGCCGATTAGGAAATGAAATACAGTAACACTTGGTTAAGTGGAACTTAGGTAAGTGAGAAATCTTTGTAATTGAAATAAATTACATTTAAGTAGATGAATGAGGTATATTTTTCTAAGTGATGTAAAATCACTGATACCTTGAGACTTTATTTCACTAAGTTCCACCAAGTTTTTTAAAATTACCTAGATAATAAAGCCACTTCTACTCCATGGAGAATTCCTGAATAAATAGCTCCACTAGGTTCACCAAAATCATTTTTTAACTCATCTGGTTTTATCTCAGTGGCTGATTCTAGTATGCGATTTGCTATATCTTCTAGACCAGAACCACCAATTATACCAACCTACAAATGTATTTACAAGAAGAACACTTTATTTAATGATAAATTAATTCATTAAATTTATAAATAATTTACTGCCTAAATACTTGATATATTTTATTAATTACCAAAATCAAAGCATGCATTTTTTTAACAATAATTTTATAATTAACAAACAATTGAATTACATAATAAATTTTATTTTCTTTTATAAAAATTTACTTTAAACAATGAATCAGTTACCTTAATTTTATATTTACCCATTATTTCTTTTTATTTAAAAAATGGTTCTATATAATTTACTGTAAATGGTAAACAATTGAAAAAAAAACTCAACAAAGTAGACAAGGGCTTTTATCTATCGTACGATCATGATAATGCCATACTTTATTTTACCCATTATTGACAAATAAGCTGCTGTCGGTTATAAGGGGTGTATTCCGAAATATACACCAGTACGCTGGCCAGCGGTAATGACGTCATGAATCGACGCCATGCTGTTGATTTGTTCCAAATACACTGATCAGCGCGGTGACGTCATAAACTGGCGCTATATTCAAACAGTCTCGTGTTTGTGTGCAACGTTCATGCTCCAAAAATTATAATAAATTTTAACCTACAATTTTATTTTAAAAACTAATTTTTCTGTTTGTTGAGATTCCATTATTATCAATTTAATACAAGAAAGAACTTCACTAACTACAGAGCACATACACCCGGCTAATAAATCATTACGTCACAGTATTCTCACCAGCATAATATGGCGGCACACCAGTGCAATATGGCGTCGAAATCATGACGACATTACCGCTGGCCAGCGTACTGGTGTATATTTCGGAATACACCCAAGAGCTCTGTTTTGAATTACAAAAGACGCTGTATTGTTGATAGATTAGGTTAGAGTGTTTTTTAATGTTTTTTTTTTCTAGAAAAAAAAACTGTAATTCAGTCGTACATAGAAAAGAATGATTATTTATAATACTTTTTTATAAATAACTAAACAACTTTATCGAAGATATCAAGCCATGGATGAGGTAGAAATTGGTTTTGTTGAAGAATGTGATTCCTGGAGGTTATCGAGCCGGTTTTTTGTGAGTAAAGTGGGTGGAAAGCCGGCATGGTTAGATTTAAAAAATATACCAACAGCAAAAGATGTTGAATGTAGAAATTGTGGGAATCCTTGTGTATTTTTATGCCAAATTTATGCAGCACTTGATCAACCTAATGCCTTTCATCGACAAATTTTTATATTCATTTGTCGAGATTTTAATTGTTGTGAATTGAACAGTAACAAAAATGTACGAGTATTAAGGTCACAATTGCCAAGAGAGAATGATTATTATCCATTTGATCCACCAATTGAGGAAAAAAGTTGGAGACCAGATATAGGTTTGTGTATAAAAACCATTTTGAAATATTTTTTTTCTATGAATTGTAATTTTTTTTGTCTTCTAGATGCCTCTAGTTATGGTCCAATGTGTCGAGTATGTTACTTAAAAGCACCTCATCGATGTGCTAAATGTAAGAATGTCAACTATTGCTCAAAACATCATCAAGTACTTGACTGGAAAGCAGGTCATAAGAAAGAGTGTTCTGATGATGCAGGACAAATATCATCTACTCCGAGTCTATTATTTTTGGAATATAAAATAGCTATTGAGAGTGAAAATTATGAAGGCAGTAATGAAGAAGAAGAAGAGAATGATTTTGAAAAGGAAAAAAAAGAGATAGAAAAGTTTAAAATGATGGTAAAGAATGGACAAGCTGGAACACTTGCTGATGCTGATGAAGCTGATTTGATGTCAATGACAGCTGGAAATGAGGATGAAACCTTTTTGAAATTTCAAGAAACTGTTAAAAAACATCCAGATCAAATCTTAAGGTGAGAAGGATTTTCATTAAATTGTTTAATAAAATATTAATTAAAATACTTGAAGACTGATATGTTGTATCGATTAATAATAAAAAGCATCTTCTAGTTCAGTTGAAGCTTAACTTAACCTTTCAATGAACTGGAAAATATTTTCGATTATTTATTGAAAAGAAACCATGTTTAAACTATTCAACACAATCACATTGATTAAAAAGTTTGATTTGATTAAAAACATCATTCTTGATATTATTAATTACTAATCTTAGCATCAACATTGGGTAAATAGAAGACCAATAAATAAATACTACCCAGAATATGAATAAATTGATGAAATTATAACAGATTAAAAATTCTAAAATTATAAAATATTTTATCCTCAAAAGCAAAGCCTAATTAATTGAAAAAATATAAATTATTTCCAAGAGAGATTGATTTTGTATTCTTAACCCATTAATGCCCACCGTGTCCACATATGGACACATAAATTTAGGTAGAATAAATTCGTTCATTATTGCAACTCCAAATATGTTGTTTGATCAAATCAATATGACCATAGTTTTAATATGACAATAATTCGGGCATTAATAGGTTAATCATTTTTTATATTCTGTCTATCTTTTGGACTTGACCGTACATTTATTGGTGTATTTACCTCATTAAATTAGAAAATGTTTTCAAAAGAATAAAATAAAAATAATCAAATACTTAACTTTTTAGTAGGAAGTTATTTATATTGGGTTGGCACAAAAGTAATGAGACATTCTACAAAACTCTATACCTTTCTTTTCTCAAGTTAACTTTGTCGGATCATTAGCAACAAGTCATAGATGCTAATGGTGATTACATCATTGACTAAACTGTTTGCATTGTAATAATAATAAAAAATATAAAACGTAAACCAAGTATCTCATTACTTTTGTGCCAACCCAATATAATCGTTCTAGATGTGATAATTCGTAACTAAAAAATTTTTTAGCTTGAACTTTCAATGCGTTTTATTAACAACTATTACACTTTCATCAATTTTTAACATATAGATCATGATATATTTTTAAATATATATTCATTATAAATATAAACTTATTTATTTCTTACATGTATATTAACATTCAGAATATCGTCGATGTGCTTGCCAAAACCTCTATGTGTTTTTTATCAAGTTGTTAAAAGAGACACTATACTGTTTTATTATTATTATTTATTGTAATGACTGCAACCAGAAGTGTACAGCCAGCCATCGCCTGAAGGCTTTCAGCCTCGTCATTACAAAATATTTTATACATTATATCTTAAAGATAAATAACAATAAGTAGATAGATACAGCATATGATGATATTTGCAATGATCTAACAACAGTAGTAACGCATGAGATTACAGTAATAAGTAAGTAGTAGAGAAGCATATACTAAAGTAGTATTAGTCGTGGATAAACAGAAGTTAAAGAAAGAAGCAGCGAAAATATTTATGCTAATTATGCCTTAGCTGCTAGAAAATTAAACTGTTTTATTTCATGATAAATTGACTGATGAATCATTTAAAAATGCAGTATGAACTGAGCTCCAAGTGAAGATGATACAAAGTACTGTTGATGTACTTGATTTTAAGGATATTTAGTAACAAGAAAAATATCATAGAAATGTCTATAGAGATTTTGGCAAGCGCATCGACGATATAATACCTAGGATATGTAAACCAATAAATTTTTTAGTTGAGAAGTATCACATTTAGAACGATGATATACAATAGTTAATGAACATGAACAATAACGACTTGTAAATAATTAATCAAATATTCTTCAAAGCAGCTTCAATATGTCTCACTTTCACAATGAAATGAAATGAAATTATTTTAGATACCAACGAGGAGGCAAACCTCTCTGGATATCTGCCGAGAACCAATTGAAAGACATTCCCAAGTGTGAGAACTGTAACGAAGCTCGTGAATTTGAGTTCCAAGTAATGCCTCAACTTCTAAATTACCTAAATTTTAATGATGTTTTAAAAAGCCTTGATTGGGGAGTTTTAGCAATTTTTACTTGCAAGAATTCATGTGATATCGAATCTGGTTTTCAAGAAGAATTTATTTGGAAACAGGACATTGTATCGTAAAAAAATATAAAATCGATATCTTCTTATTCCAACGATATTTTACATCATGTGATTTTTTTTAACGAGGACATAGAGCATGTCGTCCACCATCAACAGGGAGTGTTGCTCCAGTGATAAACGAAGCATCATCACTGGCTAAGAAAGCAATAGTTTTTGCCACTTCATCAACATTTCCTGGTCGACCAAGAGCATGAGTTGTTTTACTGCGTTCGAAGAAATTTTGTAGCTCTTCTGGACTCATGCCACTTCTCTCATGGAGATTAGTTATAACTACACCAGGATTCACTGCATTTACACGAACCTGAATAACAACAGATATTTTATAATCTAACACATAATTATAAATAACACCATTTTCAATGAAATCAATGTGTTCTTCAACAAATTATGATTTTTTCTTCTTGCCTCTTAATATTAGGTGTGTGCATGAGTTCTACCTGTTTCCCGAATCCTGAATACTGAGTTTAAAAAAACAATATTCCACTGCAAATCCAAGTGTTTAGTGATGAATCACTTAAAGTGTTTACAATGTTAAACATCATAAATGAATTATGGAAATTTTGTCGACGACTTTTAAGCGTTTCTTGCTGTTTGCACGAATGCTATAGTTTGTTTATGGTGTTCAACATTGTAAACATTTAGGTGTTTAATCATTAAACACTTTAAGTGATTCATCACTAAATACTTGAGTTTTTCCGGATTTGCAGTATCCACATAAATAAATAACACAATATTGCGCAGTAGAATTTTAGATAATGCAAGCTTTCAATAGCTTAGGCCTACATAATTTTTGCTTACGCGTAATTGTAACAGAACTTCTACACACACCTAATAGATTAGAAATCAATAATGCTTTGGTACCTGTTTTGGAGCCAATTCAATGGCAACACAACGAGTAAATTGATCCACAGCAGATTTGCTCATGCAATAAGCTAAAACTCCTGGAAAAGATCTTAATCCATTCACACTAGAGACATTAACAATGTTTCCTTTAGTTTTTATTAAGTGGGGAGTTGCCAGCATGGTAAGTTGGTACATCGATCGAACATTGAGATTAAAAACACTGTAATGTAAAAGGTTTGATTATCAAATTTTTAAATGATAATGATGAATTCCATTACCGATCATATTGTTCCAAACTTGTATTTTCAATAGAGCCCCGTTCAATGGTGCCAGCATTGTTGATCAAGATATCCAGCTTGCCATAACGTTTAATAGTAGCTTCCAAAATATTCTTCGTGTCCTGTTCATTAGTTAGTTCACCAACTATGAGTAATGGTTGACGATCATTGCATTGGCCGGCAACTTTTTCAAGGTTTTCCATGTTACGTCCAGTAAGTGATAATGAAGCTCCTAGACTTGATAAGTGAATAGCAGTTGCTGCACCAATTCCAGAACTGGCACCCGTAATTAAAACAACTTTACCCAAAAATGCCATTTTTTGTTGAATTATTTCACTGGAATGTTTGAAGTAAACTGCTAATTTAGACGATTTCTTTCAATGCGTTTATTTAGGTCAGAATTAGTAAATTCGCGATGCGAAGAGTCTCAGTGGATGATTTGTTATCAGCTGTTGAAACACAACTAATCACTTCTCTAGATAATTTCTACCATATCTATTTGTACAAAAAAACATGATTGCTGTAAATTTTAAAATCTGCAATATTGTTTAATTTATCATTTGATTAATTATGTCGAAAGTATGGATCAATTTGTGAAGCTCTGAATGAATAATAAATTAGAATAGTGTTTTTAACATTTTTTTTTTTTTGTAATAATATGTTTTCCTGTTAATTTTTTTTTGTTATCACATGAATTTGTTGCTTTGGGGCCTATTTCGCCACTAGGTGACACTGGAACATCGATTCACAGTGCGGGAAATATTTAAAAAGGATTAGAAGTCAGATAGGCGAAAATGGGCAGCCAAAAAAGTATTTTTAATGATTGCTCATTCTTTTTATTCCATTTTCCTTAATAGGAATTAATTGTGTTAAATAACTCGGGTTATGAATTGTAATCAGATAGTACTGAGAATAAATTTTAGTATTAGGAAATATAAAAATAATCGTCAGCTATTTTTTTAAGCAGGGTGATAAAATCGTCAACTAAGGAACTGTGTAGATTACCATGTAACTAAAGATCTCTTCCCTTCTATCTTTACAACTGACCTATATTTTTATTTAACTTAATGTTTAAATAAACTATTTTAGCAATTTTAAGTGACTTGAAATTAATTCTAAACTTCTTGCGTTATTTTTAATCGTAATTAATAATAATAGACGGAATTTACATAATCAGTAACATTATTTTATTAAAGAAAACATCTCATTGATAGATCTCTGATTTATTCATATTGCATAGCTATAAGTCTGTTTTTTTTTTTTATTATGTTACACAGCTATCAACTCTTTTCCAGTGAAAGAAAAAATTTATTATTCAAAGAACTCGACTGCCATGCACATTACATGGACGAAGTCACGGAAATATGCGAGTAGAAATATAGAATGTGTTATGTAATGATGAAATTAACCGATGATAAATCAATCAATAGACCGACACGGTAGTCTAGTAGTTAACGTATCAGCTCAATGCGCCATGGGTAATAGGTACAATTGCCAGCTGCTAACACATCTAATTATTATAAACCTTATTCCTATGTTCATATAAAAGTCTGTCGGTTGATTTTTCTATGTGCCTAATCAATAAATATATAAATTGACATCGAATACATAGAAATGTAAAATAAAATTTACAGTAATTGCGCAATTAGTGATTAGACATCACTGATTAACAGAGGAAAAAAACGTACGTGTGTAACTGCGATTTGTATGAATCCTATTATTCTTATGGACAATAATTGCGTCACTATTGCCTGAATATGCGTTTAGACTCCCATTGGAATGCGTTAGTATGAATTGTGAAATGAATTCATATTGGTGTCTTGTATTGCTGTTGCCTTCTTTTATTTTCAAATTTAAAGATGTGTATAGTTTTCAGATATATGATGATGTATTGGTAAGAATAGTGTCATTTCTGTAAAAAGACCTAATTGGTCTTACTTTATTTTAGTATTATAATAATGAAAGAGAGAAAAGTGATAAACCCAATTTGCCAAACTTTGATACTCAATAAACAATAGTAATTATTGTTTCCGAGTGATAAAAATTCCCACAACTACTTCCCATCACCTCCGATAAGAATTTGCAATCGAAAAAAGTCTACCTAAATTTTATAATTAATGAACGATAGCATAAGGCTTGAACTAACGGCTACTAGACTATATAATATTATTGAAGTTTTCCAATACATAAGATTGTGATTTCACAATCATTATTTAGTACTTTACTTTGTACACGTTTGCAACATCTCTTTCATGTAGTGATTCTTGTTTTTTTTTCTTTTGCTTACAGACCACTATATTCCAAGATTGTCATTTTTCACTTCGAAACATCATTATTTTTGACAATGCCAGTGTCTCAACAACCGCCGGTGTTGTGTCTGATCTACAAGTACCAATTGGCATAAAATTGAAATCATTGATGGAATTTGATTACCTATATAGTTTGAGTCGAATTGACCCCATTGAAATTGAAGGACTTATCGTAATTATAAATCATGGAGACGAATGGGTAATAATAAGAGAGAATATTGCTTTACATTGGGAGCTTAGAAACGAATGTACAATTTTTTTTGTACTCAAAGTTCCTGGTGCATGCCAATATTCCCCTAATATTATGCAAACAATGGCTCAATTGCATTTTTCTAAAACATTTTACATTTGTATGCATGAGAAATTTGCTAAACCAGCTATTTATACGCACGATCCGTATGGTGACACTAGACCATCAAATTGGTTGAGAATTCAACAAAGTGAGGTGAACTTATGTAATTGGACTTTGTACAGACGTATTTATAAAGGAGGTAATTTTAACTATGATTATATTACAAAGTATTCTTTTACTATCTAGTAGAAAAGTAATTGATTTTCCGGAGTCAGAGAAATGATACTCACTTCCAATTATTGTACGGTAAATGCGACCATGAACGGTTATTTTCTTTGAGAAAACTAAAGTGAAAGAGTTTAGCGGTATTTCCGGGTATTACCGAAAAAATTAAAAAAACGAAAGTTATTTATCATTTCTCTTAATTTTCACTGTACTTTCATGAGTAAAGCATCTTATGATTTTTGTGTTTGATTACAGCCCTCACATGTGAAGGATTCATCTTCAATCGAACTACTCCTTCAAAAGACACTCGTGTAATGATAGCAGTATCACAAGAGACAGTTGGCAACGAGTCAATTTATACATACGCTGGCGATCCTCACAATTTAGACAAAATTCGAGTGATTGACAATATTATCTATCTCGAAAGAATATTGAACATGAATTTTACTTATCGTGTACACTTTCATACGGTGAGGTCGGATACTAATGAAAGAAATTTTGTCATTATGACAACCACTCCAGTCAATGTAATTCTTGATGATGTCGTTCATGGTAGCAGACAACCGTTTCAAGTAGTATCATATCCCACATACCATGACCATTATGTGATTCTGTCTAAAGACCGAGGTCCTGCAACGCCTTTGGAAAAAATTGCTAATTTTTACGGAATTTGGACGCTCATATCACTTATAGTTGTTTTGATGTTATCATTCATCGTAATATGGTTTAAAACTAGTGGCCGGACTGCATCTGCTTTTTTCGATATCCTTCGATTGTTGATTAATTCTGGTATTGTGACACCTATCAATACTCTACCACTGAGAATATTCTTTATGATGATTTTCCTATATTTTACCGTCATTCAATCAACATTTAGTGGACAACTGTCTAAATTTTTGACGATTCCAGAATATTTGAAAAATATAGATTCACTTGAAGATTTGGCTGATTCAAGAGTAAAAGTTGTAAATAGCTTCTTCTTCAAATTGGCGGATGAAGAAGATAGCAATAAAATCATTGCTTCAAAATTCGTTCACCATGGAAGCCAAACCACATGCTGGATTGTAATAGAAAATAAAACGAATGATGTATGCATTGGACTATATTGGCCGTTCCAGCGAACGCTTATCAATCGAAATATAACAGGTTATCATTTGAGTAGAAAAGAATTATCTCTCTTGCAGGGATACATTATATATCGGCAACGATTTCCACTGATTGAAAAGTTCAATTGGGCTTTGATAGCTCTATCAGAAACTCGAATATATCACCGTGAAGCTAATTTTGCGAATGAACTGGCAGCTTTGAAAGAAAAAAGACGAAAAGAAACTAAACAGTACGATTTCCGGCCGATAACTACAAATGATTTGAAGTTTTCTTTCATTTTATTGATTATAGGAAATAGCATTTCTCTTCTATTGTTCTTTTGTGAGTTATATGTTGCTCGATACCGGAAAACGGGTGCAAGAAGACAAGATTTATGACAGATTTCGAGACTAAGAAATAAACCTAAAAATATAAAAATTCGACGAATTCAGGTACAGCCACGAATGGTATGATAAATGGGAAAAAACTGGTGACTAAAAGATAGTTTGATACATAATTCATAATGTCTGTTGGCCATAATCTATTGGCTAAAGATAAAATGGTAATTGATAGCATGACATGTTAGCTATGGTTTAGCTTTTTCGGATATTGTTAGAATATTTAACAGCAATTAAAGATTATTTAAACCTGGATTATTTATTTTCTCACAATCTGATTGAATAATGTTTGTAATAATTTATGAAATCAGCACCGTTGGAATTTCTTGCAAAACAAATTTATGTGGTCATTGCAATTTACATTTATTAATATTTGTTTCATTTTTCTAGGATTCTAAGGATGATCAGGATAATTTCATGAAAGTATAATTTTAATTTCATTATCATGAATGTTAAATAATAAGATCGATGTTACGAACGATTTGCGTGTGAAATGATAAAATATTTGCTTTGAGAATTTAATGTGTATTATTGAATGAAAATTCACAATCCTTTGATTATTTTAAGAATTTCGGTTGCATCAGTTATATTTGAAACTAGCTGATAATAAATAATCAAAAACACTCGATTGTATATTGAGGCGGTCTGTTAAACATGTATTGAGGATGGTTAACATATCAGATCTTAGTGTTGCTTTAACATTTTCTGTAAATGTACGGAAAAACATTAAAAAAAGCTGTGCCGATTTTGTATAATGACTTACGATCGATTGTAAAGTATTTCTGAATGCTTAAAACATCTGAAAGTCTACTACTTCAAAGTGGACACATAAAATAATGCATTTCTCCCAAACCTATTTTTTTATAGGGTTGATCAACGGCTCATACGAAAGATCAGAACAAAAGCGAGAAATTTGGTACCCCCCTATTGTTACACCCCCGTCAAAAACGCCGTATCTCGCATAGTTTTCGAGTTATGAGCGTTTAAAGGTTTTTTTATGATTCGCTGTAGCATAACTTTGTTTTTAGCCTACAACTCGAAATCTGTGAGGCGTACATTGAAAACGAGCATATCAATGGATTCCTGAGAGCGAGAGCTTTCTAATCCACCCCTCAAAATATTGATGAGCACACGACTTATGCTATATTTGGCCCAACTTCCGGTAAAATTGAATTCTTGATTAAAATGAATGGGTTTTTTGAAAGATGATCGCACTTATTGGTTCTAGGCGTCTCAACCTTATGTTTATATTTTTAAACGGAAATATTGGAGAAATTTTCTGTTTTACAGAAAAAAAAAAAAAAATCATATTTTATGTGTAAATCATAAAACTCAGGACACGATCAGATACATCGTGACAAGACGATTCCAAAATACTAGCTCTTGTCACTGGAGGTCCCATAGATCGCAAGATATTCGAAAAAATCTAAAAAACATGAATTTATGCGTTTCTCCGAAACATGTTTTTTTATGGTGATGATCAGCGGCTCATACGAAAGATCGGGACGAAAGCGAGAAATTTGGTACCCCCCTATTGTTACACCCCCGTCAAAAATGCCGTATCTCGCATAGTTTTCGAGTTATGAGCGTTTAAAGGTTTTTTTATGATTCGCAGCAGCATAACTTTGTTTTTAGCCTATAACTCGAAATCTGTAAGGCGTACATTGAAAACGAGCATATCAATGGATTCCTGAGAGCGAGAGCTTTCTAATCCAACCCTCAAAATATTGATTAGCACACGATTTATGCTATATTTGGCCCGACTTCCGGTTCCGCAGAAATTTTGAAGGGAAATAACTATCTCTCTGTTAGCCGTACATCAAAAACAAGCATATCAATGGATTCCTGAGCGCAAGTGCTTTCTAATCCACTCCTCAAAATATTGATTAGCACACGATTTATGCTATATTTGGCCCAACTTCCGGTTCCGCGGAAATTTTAAAGTGAAATAACTATCTCTCTGTTAGCCGTACATTGAAAACAAGCATATCAATCGATTCCTGAGAGCGAGAGCTTTCTAATCCACTCCTCAAAATATTGATTAGCACACGATTTATGCTATATTTGACCCAACTTCCGGTTCCGCGGAAATTTTGAAGTCAAATAACTATCTCTCTTTCAGCCAGACATCAAAAACAAGCATATCAATGGATTCCTGAGAGCGAGAGCTTTCTAATCCACCCCTCAAAATATTGATTAGCACACGATTTATGCTATATTTGGCCCAACTTCCGGTTTCGCAAAAATTTTGAAGTCAGATAACTATCTCTCTTTCAGCCAGACATCAAAAACAAGCATATCAATGGATTCCTGAGAGCGAGAGCTTTCTAATCCACCCCTCAAAATATTGATTAGCACACGATTTATGCTATATTTGGCCCGACTTCCGGTTCCGCAGAAATTTTGAAGGGAAATAACTATCTCTCTGTTAGCCGTACA
Organism: Chelonus formosanus; assembly: GCA_028641665.1. Lineage (NCBI taxonomy): Eukaryota > Metazoa > Arthropoda > Insecta > Hymenoptera > Braconidae > Chelonus > Chelonus formosanus. Next base: position 4,833,299 of record CM054000.1, read on the forward strand.
TCAAAAACAAGCATATCAATGGATTCCTGAGCGCAAGTGCTTTCTGATCCACCCCTCAAAATATTGATTAGCACACGATTTATGCTATATTTGGCCCAAATTCCGGTTCCACGGAAATTTTGAAGTGAAATAACTATCTCTCTGTTAGCCGTACATTGAAAACAAGCATATCAATGGATTCCTGAGAGCGAGAGCTTTCTTATCCACCCCCCAAAATATTGATTAGCACACGATTTATGTTATATTTGGCCCAACTTCCGGTTCCGCGTAAATTTTGAAGAGAAATAACTATCTCTCTGTTAGCCGTACATCAAAAACAAGCATATCAATGGATTCCTGAGAGCGAGAGCTTTCTTATCCTCCCCCCAAAATATTGATTAGCACACGATTTATGTTATATTTGGCCCAACTTCCGGTTCCGCGTAAATTTTGAAGAGAAATAACTATCTCTCTGTTAGCCGTACATCAAAAACAAGCATATCAATGGATTCCTGAGAGCGAGAGCTTTCTTATCCTCCCCCCAAAATATTGATTAGCACACGATTTATGTTATATTTGGCCCAACTTCCGGTTCCGCGTAAATTTTGAAGAGAAATAACTATCTCTCTGTTAGCCGTACATTGAAAACAAGCATATCAATGGATTCCTGAGAGGGAGAGCTTTCTTATCCACCCCCCAAAATATTAATTAGCACACGATTCATGCTATATTTGGCCCAACTTCCGGTTCCGCGGAAATTTTAAAGTGAAATAACTATCTCTCTGTTAGCCGTACATTGAAAACAAGCATATCAATGGATTCCTGAGAGGGAGAGCTTTCTTATCCACCCCCCAAAATATTGATTAGCACACGATTTATGTTATATTTGGCCCAACTTCCGGTTCCGCGTAAATTTTGAAGGGAAATAACTATCTCTCTGTTAGCCGTACATTGAAAACAAGCATATCAATGGATTCCTGAGAGGGAGAGCTTTCTAATCCACCCCTCAAAATATTGATTAGCACACGATTTATGCTATATTTGGCCCAACTTCCGGTAAAATTGAATTCTTGAGTAAAATGAATGGGTTTCTTGAAAGATGATCGCACTTATTGGTTCTGGGCGTCTCAACCTTATGTTTATATTTTTAAACGGAAATATTGGAGAAATTTTCTGTTTTACAGAAAAAAAAAAAAAAATCATATTTTATGTGTAAATCATAAAACTCATGACACGATCAGATACATCGTGACAAGACGATTCCAAAATACTAGCTCTTGTCGCTGGAGGTCCCATAGATCGCAAGATATTCGAAAAAATCTAAAAAACATGAATTTATGCGTTTCTCCGAAACATGTTTTTTTATGGTGATGATCAGCGGCTCATACGAAAGATCGGGACGAAAGCGAGAAATTTTGTACCCCCCTATTGTTACACCCCCGTCAAAAATGGCGTATCTCGCATAGTTTTCGAGTTATGAGCGTTTAAAGGTTTTTTTATGATTCGCAGCAGCATAACTTTGTTTTTAGCCTATAACTCGAAATCTGTGAGGCGTACATTGAAAATAAGCATATCAATGGTTTCCTGAGAGCAAGTGCTTTCTAATCCACCCCTCAAAATATTGATTAGCCCATGATTTATGCTATATTTGGCCCAACTTCCGGTTTCGCAAAAATTTTAAAGTGAAATAACTATCTCTCTGTTAGCCGTACATCAAAAACAAGCATATCAATGGATTCCTGAGAGCGAGAGCTTTCTTATCCTCCCCCCAAAATATTGATTAGCACACGATTTATGTTATATTTGGCCCAACTTCCGGTTCCGCGGAAATTTTGAAGTGAAATAACTATCTCTCTGTTAGCCGTACATTGAAAACAAGCATATCAATGGATTCCTGAGAGGGAGAGCTTTCTTATCCACCCCTAAAAATATTGATTAGCACACGATTTATGCTGTATTTGGCCCAACTTCCGGTTCCGCGGAAATCTTGAAGTGAAATAACTATCTCTCTGTCAGCCGTACATCAAAAACGAGCATATCAATGGATTCCTGAGAGCGAGAGCTTTCTAATCCACCCCTCAAAATATTGATTAGCACACGATTTCTGCTAAATTTGGCCCAACTTCCGGTAAAATTGAATTCTTGAGTAAAATGAATGGGGTTTTTTTAAAGATGATCGCACTTATTGGTTCTGGGCGTCTCAACCTTTAGTTTATATTTTTAAACGGAAATATTGGGGAAATTTTCTGTTTTACAGAAAAAAAAAAAAAAATCATATTTTATGTGTAAATCATAAAACTCATGACACGATCAGATACATCGTGACAAGACGATTCCAAAATACTAGCTCTTGTCGCTGGAGGTCCCATAGGTCGCAAGATATTCGAAAAAATCTAAAAAACATGAATTTATGCGTTTCTCCGAAACATGTTTTTTTATGGTGATGATCAGCGGCTCATACGAAAGATCGGGACGAAAGCGAGAAATTCGGTACCCCCCTATTGTTACACCCCCGTCAAAAATGGCGTATCTCGCATAGTTTTCGAGTTATGAGCGTTTAAAGGTTTTTTTATGATTCGCAGCAGCATAACTTTGTTTTTAGCCTATAACTCGAAATCTGTGAGGCGTACATTGAAAATAAGCATATCAATGGATTCCTGAGAGGGAGAGCTTTCTTATCCACCCCTAAAAATATTGATTAGCACACGATTTATGCTGTATTTGGCCCAACTTCCGGTTCCGCGGAAATCTTGAAGTGAAATAACTATCTCTCTGTCAGCCGTACATCAAAAACGAGCATATCAATGGATTCCTGAGAGCGGGAGCTTTCTAATCCACCCTTCAAAGTATTGATTAGCACACGATTCATGCTATATTTGGCCCAACTTCCGGTTCCGCAGAAATTTTAAAGTGAAATAACTATCTCTCTGTTAGCCGTACATTGAAAACAAGCATATCAATGGATTCCTGAGAGCGAGAGCTTTCTTATCCACCCCCCAAAATATTGATTAGCACACGATTTATGCTATATTTGGCCCAACTTCCGGTTCCACGGAAATTTTGAAGTCAAATAACTATCTCTCTGTTAGCCGTACATCAAAAACAAGCATATCAATGGATTCCTGAGAGCGAGAGCTTTCTTATCCACCCCCCAAAATATTGATTAGCACACGATTTATGTTATATTTGGCCCAACTTCCGGTTCCGCGGAAATCTTGAAGTGAAATAACTATCTCTCTGTCAGCCGTACATCAAAAACGAGCATATCAATGGATTCCTGAGAGCGGGAGCTTTCTAATCCACCCTTCAAAGTATTGATTAGCACACGATTTATGCTATATTTGGCCCAACTTCCGGTTCCACGGAAATTTTGAAGTCAAATAACTATCTCTCTGTTAGCCGTACATCAAAAACAAGCATATCAATGGATTCCTGAGAGCAAGAGCTTTCTATTTCACTCCTCAAAATTATGATTAGCACACGATTTATGCTGAATTTGGCCCAACTTCCGGTTTCACCAAACTTTCAAAGTAAAATAACTATCTCTCTGTTAGCCGTACATGGAAAACAAGCATATCAATGGATTCCTGGGAGCAAGAGCTTTCTATTTCACTCCTCAAAATTATGATTAGCACACGATTTATGCTGAATTTGTCCCAACTTCCGGTTTCACCAAATTTTCAAAGTAAAATAACTATCTCTCTGTTAGCCGTACATGGAAAACAAGCATATCAATGGATTCCTGAGAGCAAGAGCTTTCTATTTCACTCCTCAAAATTATGATTAGCACACAATTTATGCTGAATTTGGCCCAACTTCCGGTTGGATCAACTTCTCGAGCAAATTAAATGATTTTTACAATGTTTGATCGAAGTTATCGTTTCCAGGCGTCCCAACTGTTAGTGTAGATTCGTAAACTAAAATTTTCTGTTTTACGAAAAAAAAAAAAAAAAATCATATTTTATGTGTAAATCATAAAACTTATGACACGATCAGATACATCGTGACAAGACGATTCCAAAATACTAGCTCTTGTCACTGGAGGTCCCATAGATCGCAAGATATTCGAAAAAATCTAAAAAACATGAATTTATGCGTTTCTCCGAAACATGTTTTTTTATGGTGATGATCAGCGGCTCATACGAAAGATCGGGACGAAAGCGAGAAATTTGGTACCCCCCTATTGTTACACCCCCGTCAAAAATGCCGTATCTCGCATAGTTTTCGAGTTATGAGCGTTTAAAGGTTTTTTTATGATTCGCAGCAGCATAACTTTGTTTTTAGCCTATAACTCGAAATCTGTAAGGCGTACATTGAAAACGAGCATATCAATGGATTCCTGAGAGCGAGAGCTTTCTAATCCAACCCTCAAAATATTGATTAGCACACGATTTATGCTATATTTGGCCCGACTTCCGGTTCCGCAGAAATTTTGAAGGGAAATAACTATCTCTCTGTTAGCCGTACATCAAAAACAAGCATATCAATGGATTCCTGAGAGGGAGAGCTTTCTTATCCACCCCCCAAAATATTGATTAGCACACGATTTATGCTATATTTGGCCCAACTTCCGGTTTCGCAAAAATTTTGAAGTCAGATAACTATCTCTCTTTCAGCCAGACATCAAAAACAAGCATATCAATGGATTCCTGAGAGCGAGAGCTTTCTAATCCACCCCTCAAAATATTGATTAGCACACGATTTATGCTATATTTGGCCCGACTTCCGGTTCCGCAGAAATTTTGAAGGGAAATAACTATCTCTCTGTTAGCCGTACATCAAAAACAAGCATATCAATGGATTCCTGAGCGCAAGTGCTTTCTGATCCACCCCTCAAAATATTGATTAGCACACGATTTATGCTATATTTGGCCCAACTTCCGGTTCCGCGGAAATTTTAAAGTGAAATAACTATCTCTCTGTTAGCCGTACATTGAAAACAAGCATATCAATCGATTCCTGAGAGCGAGAGCTTTCTAATCCACTCCTCAAAATATTGATTAGCACACGATTTATGCTATATTTGACCGAACTTCCGGTTCCGCGGAAATTTTGAAGTCAAATAACTATCTCTCTTTCAGCCAGACATCAAAAACAAGCATATCAATGGATTCCTGAGAGCGAGAGCTTTCTAATCCACCCCTCAAAATATTGATTAGCACACGATTTATGCTATATTTGGCCCAACTTCCGGTTTCGCAAAAATTTTGAAGTCAGATAACTATCTCTCTTTCAGCCAGACATCAAAAACAAGCATATCAATGGATTCCTGAGAGCGAGAGCTTTCTAATCCACCCCTCAAAATATTGATTAGCACACGATTTATGCTATATTTGGCCCGACTTCCGGTTCCGCAGAAATTTTGAAGGGAAATAACTATCTCTCTGTTAGCCGTACATCAAAAACAAGCATATCAATGGATTCCTGAGCGCAAGTGCTTTCTGATCCACCCCTCAAAATATTGATTAGCACACGATTTATGCTATATTTGGCCCAAATTCCGGTTCCACGGAAATTTTGAAGGGAAATAACTATCTCTCTGTTAGCCGTACATCAAAAACAAGCATATCAATGGATTCCTGAGCGCAAGTGCTTTCTGATCCACCCCTCAAAATATTGATTAGCACACGATTTATGCTATATTTGGCCCAAATTCCGGTTCCACGGAAATTTTGAAGTGAAATAACTATCTCTCTGTTAGCCGTACATTGAAAACAAGCATATCAATGGATGCCTGAGAGCGAGAGCTTTCTAATCCACCCCTCAAAATATTGATTAGCACACGATTTATGCTATATTTGGCCCAACTTCCGGTTCCGCGGAAATTTTAAAGTGAAATAACTATCTCTCTGTTAGCCGTACATTAAAAACAAGCATATCAATCGATTCCTGAGAGCGAGAGCTTTCTAATCCACTCCTCAAAATATTGATTAGCACACGATTTATGCTATATTTGGCCCAACTTCCGGTTCCGCGGAAATTTTAAAGTGAAATAACTATTTCTCTGTCAGCCGTACATTGAAAACAAGCATATTAATGGATTCCTGAGAGCGAGAGCTTTCTAATCCACCCCTCAAAATATTGATTAGCACACGATTTATGCTATATTTGGCCCAACTTCCGGTAAAATTGAATTCTTGATTAAAATGAATGGGTTTCTTGAAAGATGATCGCACTTATTGGTTCTGGGCGTCTCAACCTTATGTTTATATTTTTAAACGGAAATATTGGAGAAATTTTCTGTTTTACAGAAAAAAAAAAAAAAATCATATTTTATGTGTAAATCATAAAACTCATGACACGATCAGATACATCGTGACAAGACGATTCCAAAATACTAGCTTTTGTCGCTGGAGGTCCCATAGATCGCAAGATATTCGAAAAAATCTAAAAAACATGAATTTATGCGTTTCTCCGAAACATGTTTTTTTATGGTGATGATCAGCGGCTCATACGAAAGATCGGGACGAAAGCGAGAAATTTGGTACCCCCCTATTGTTACACCCCCGTCAAAAATGGCGTATCTCGCATAGTTTTCGAGTTATGAGCGTTTAAAGGTTTTTTTATGATTCGCAGCAGCATAACTTTGTTTTTAGCCTATAACTCGAAATCTGTAAGGCGTACATTGAAAACGAGCATATCAATGGATTCCTGAGAGCGAGAGCTTTCTAATCCACCCCTCAAAATATGGATCAGCCCATGATTTATGCTATATTTGGCCCAACTTCCGGTTTCGCAAAAATTTTAAAGTGAAATAACTATCTCTCTGTTAGCCGTACATCAAAAACAAGCATATCAATGGATTCCTGAGAGCGAGAGCTTTCTTATCCTCCCCCCAAAATATTGATTAGCACACGATTTATGTTATATTTGGCCCAACTTCCGGTTCCGCGGAAATTTTGAAGTGAAATAACTATCTCTCTGTTAGCCGTACATTGAAAACAAGCATATCAATGGATTCCTGAGAGGGAGAGCTTTCTTATCCACCCCTAAAAATATTGATTAGCACACGATTTATGCTGTATTTGGCCCAACTTCCGGTTCCGCGGAAATCTTGAAGTGAAATAACTATCTCTCTGTCAGCCGTACATCAAAAACGAGCATATCAATGGATTCCTGAGAGCGAGAGCTTTCTAATCCACCCCTCAAAATATTGATTAGCACACGATTTCTGCTAAATTTGGCCCAACTTCCGGTAAAATTGAATTCTTGAGTAAAATGAATGGGGTTTTTTTAAAGATGATCGCACTTATTGGTTCTGGGCGTCTCAACCTTTAGTTTATATTTTTAAACGGAAATATTGGGGAAATTTTCTGTTTTACAGAAAAAAAAAAAAAAATCATATTTTATGTGTAAATCATAAAACTCATGACACGATCAGATACATCGTGACAAGACGATTCCAAAATACTAGCTCTTGTCGCTGGAGGTCCCATAGATCGCAAGATATTCGAAAAAATCTAAAAAACATGAATTTATGCGTTTCTCCGAAACATGTTTTTTTATGGTGATGATCAGCGGCTCATACGAAAGATCGGGACGAAAGCGAGAAATTTTGTACCCCCCTATTGTTACACCCCCGTCAAAAATGGCGTATCTCGCATAGTTTTCGAGTTATGAGCGTTTAAAGGTTTTTTTATGATTCGCAGCAGCATAACTTTGTTTTTAGCCTATAACTCGAAATCTGTGAGGCGTACATTGAAAATAAGCATATCAATGGATTCCTGAGAGGGAGAGCTTTCTTATCCACCCCTAAAAATATTGATTAGCACACGATTTATGCTGTATTTGGCCCAACTTCCGGTTCCGCGGAAATCTTGAAGTGAAATAACTATCTCTCTGTCAGCCGTACATCAAAAACGAGCATATCAATGGATTCCTGAGAGCGGGAGCTTTCTAATCCACCCTTCAAAGTATTGATTAGCACACGATTCATGCTATATTTGGCCCAACTTCCGGTTCCGCAGAAATTTTAAAGTGAAATAACTATCTCTCTGTTAGCCGTACATTGAAAACAAGCATATCAATGGATTCCTGAGAGCGAGAGCTTTCTTATCCACCCCCCAAAATATTGATTAGCACACGATTTATGCTATATTTGGCCCAACTTCCGGTTCCACGGAAATTTTGAAGTCAAATAACTATCTCTCTGTTAGCCGTACATCAAAAACAAGCATATCAATGGATTCCTGAGAGCGAGAGCTTTCTTATCCTCCCCCCAAAATATTGATTAGCACACGATTTATGTTATATTTGGCCCAACTTCCGGTTCCGCGGAAATTTTGAAGTGAAATAACTATCTCTCTGTTAGCCGTACATTGAAAACAAGCATATCAATGGATTCCTGAGAGGGAGAGCTTTCTTATCCACCCCTAAAAATATTGATTAGCACACGATTTATGCTGTATTTGGCCCAACTTCCGGTTCCGCGGAAATCTTGAAGTGAAATAACTATCTCTCTGTCAGCCGTACATCAAAAACGAGCATATCAATGGATTCCTGAGAGCGAGAGCTTTCTAATCCACCCCTCAAAATATTGATTAGCACACGATTTCTGCTAAATTTGGCCCAACTTCCGGTAAAATTGAATTCTTGAGTAAAATGAATGGGGTTTTTTTAAAGATGATCGCACTTATTGGTTCTGGGCGTCTCAACCTTTAGTTTATATTTTTAAACGGAAATATTGGGGAAATTTTCTGTTTTACAGAAAAAAAAAAAAAAATCATATTTTATGTGTAAATCATAAAACTCATGACACGATCAGATACATCGTGACAAGACGATTCCAAAATACTAGCTCTTGTCGCTGGAGGTCCCATAGGTCGCAAGATATTCGAAAAAATCTAAAAAACATGAATTTATGCGTTTCTCCGAAACATGTTTTTTTATGGTGATGATCAGCGGCTCATACGAAAGATCGGGACGAAAGCGAGAAATTCGGTACCCCCCTATTGTTACACCCCCGTCAAAAATGGCGTATCTCGCATAGTTTTCGAGTTATGAGCGTTTAAAGGTTTTTTTATGATTCGCAGCAGCATAACTTTGTTTTTAGCCTATAACTCGAAATCTGTGAGGCGTACATTGAAAATAAGCATATCAATGGATTCCTGAGAGGGAGAGCTTTCTTATCCACCCCTAAAAATATTGATTAGCACACGATTTATGCTGTATTTGGCCCAACTTCCGGTTCCGCGGAAATCTTGAAGTGAAATAACTATCTCTCTGTCAGCCGTACATCAAAAACGAGCATATCAATGGATTCCTGAGAGCGGGAGCTTTCTAATCCACCCTTCAAAGTATTGATTAGCACACGATTCATGCTATATTTGGCCCAACTTCCGGTTCCGCAGAAATTTTAAAGTGAAATAACTATCTCTCTGTTAGCCGTACATTGAAAACAAGCATATCAATGGATTCCTGAGAGCGAGAGCTTTCTTATCCACCCCCCAAAATATTGATTAGCACACGATTTATGCTATATTTGGCCCAACTTCCGGTTCCACGGAAATTTTGAAGTCAAATAACTATCTCTCTGTTAGCCGTACATCAAAAACAAGCATATCAATGGATTCCTGAGAGCGAGAGCTTTCTTATCCACCCCCCAAAATATTGATTAGCACACGATTTATGTTATATTTGGCCCAACTTCCGGTTCCGCGGAAATCTTGAAGTGAAATAACTATCTCTCTGTCAGCCGTACATCAAAAACGAGCATATCAATGGATTCCTGAGAGCGGGAGCTTTCTAATCCACCCTTCAAAGTATTGATTAGCACACGATTTATGCTATATTTGGCCCAACTTCCGGTTCCACGGAAATTTTGAAGTCAAATAACTATCTCTCTGTTAGCCGTACATCAAAAACAAGCATATCAATGGATTCCTGAGAGCAAGAGCTTTCTATTTCACTCCTCAAAATTATGATTAGCACACGATTTATGCTGAATTTGGCCCAACTTCCGGTTTCACCAAACTTTCAAAGTAAAATAACTATCTCTCTGTTAGCCGTACATGGAAAACAAGCATATCAATGGATTCCTGGGAGCAAGAGCTTTCTATTTCACTCCTCAAAATTATGATTAGCACACGATTTATGCTGAATTTGTCCCAACTTCCGGTTTCACCAAATTTTCAAAGTAAAATAACTATCTCTCTGTTAGCCGTACATGGAAAACAAGCATATCAATGGATTCCTGAGAGCAAGAGCTTTCTATTTCACTCCTCAAAATTATGATTAGCACACAATTTATGCTGAATTTGGCCCAACTTCCGGTTGGATCAACTTCTCGAGCAAATTAAATGATTTTTACAATGTTTGATCGAAGTTATCGTTTCCAGGCGTCCCAACTGTTAGTGTAGATTCGTAAACTAAAATTTTCTGTTTTACGAAAAAAAAAAAAAAAAATCATATTTTATGTGTAAATCATAAAACTTATGACACGATCAGATACATCGTGACAAGACGATTCCAAAATACTAGCTCTTGTCACTGGAGGTCCCATAGATCGCAAGATATTCGAAAAAATCTAAAAAACATGAATTTATGCGTTTCTCCGAAACATGTTTTTTTATGGTGATGATCAGCGGCTCATACGAAAGATCGGGACGAAAGCGAGAAATTTGGTACCCCCCTATTGTTACACCCCCGTCAAAAATGCCGTATCTCGCATAGTTTTCGAGTTATGAGCGTTTAAAGGTTTTTTTATGATTCGCAGCAGCATAACTTTGTTTTTAGCCTATAACTCGAAATCTGTAAGGCGTACATTGAAAACGAGCATATCAATGGATTCCTGAGAGCGAGAGCTTTCTAATCCAACCCTCAAAATATTGATTAGCACACGATTTATGCTATATTTGGCCCGACTTCCGGTTCCGCAGAAATTTTGAAGGGAAATAACTATCTCTCTGTTAGCCGTACATCAAAAACAAGCATATCAATGGATTCCTGAGAGGGAGAGCTTTCTTATCCACCCCCCAAAATATTGATTAGCACACGATTTATGCTATATTTGGCCCAACTTCCGGTTTCGCAAAAATTTTGAAGTCAGATAACTATCTCTCTTTCAGCCAGACATCAAAAACAAGCATATCAATGGATTCCTGAGAGCGAGAGCTTTCTAATCCACCCCTCAAAATATTGATTAGCACACGATTTATGCTATATTTGGCCCGACTTCCGGTTCCGCAGAAATTTTGAAGGGAAATAACTATCTCTCTGTTAGCCGTACATCAAAAACAAGCATATCAATGGATTCCTGAGCGCAAGTGCTTTCTGATCCACCCCTCAAAATATTGATTAGCACACGATTTATGCTATATTTGGCCCAACTTCCGGTTCCGCGGAAATTTTAAAGTGAAATAACTATCTCTCTGTTAGCCGTACATTGAAAACAAGCATATCAATCGATTCCTGAGAGCGAGAGCTTTCTAATCCACTCCTCAAAATATTGATTAGCACACGATTTATGCTATATTTGACCGAACTTCCGGTTCCGCGGAAATTTTGAAGTCAAATAACTATCTCTCTTTCAGCCAGACATCAAAAACAAGCATATCAATGGATTCCTGAGAGCGAGAGCTTTCTAATCCACCCCTCAAAATATTGATTAGCACACGATTTATGCTATATTTGGCCCAACTTCCGGTTTCGCAAAAATTTTGAAGTCAGATAACTATCTCTCTTTCAGCCAGACATCAAAAACAAGCATATCAATGGATTCCTGAGAGCGAGAGCTTTCTAATCCACCCCTCAAAATATTGATTAGCACACGATTTATGCTATATTTGGCCCGACTTCCGGTTCCGCAGAAATTTTGAAGGGAAATAACTATCTCTCTGTTAGCCGTACATCAAAAACAAGCATATCAATGGATTCCTGAGCGCAAGTGCTTTCTGATCCACCCCTCAAAATATTGATTAGCACACGATTTATGCTATATTTGGCCCAAATTCCGGTTCCACGGAAATTTTGAAGGGAAATAACTATCTCTCTGTTAGCCGTACATCAAAAACAAGCATATCAATGGATTCCTGAGCGCAAGTGCTTTCTGATCCACCCCTCAAAATATTGATTAGCACACGATTTATGCTATATTTGGCCCAAATTCCGGTTCCACGGAAATTTTGAAGTGAAATAACTATCTCTCTGTTAGCCGTACATTGAAAACAAGCATATCAATGGATGCCTGAGAGCGAGAGCTTTCTAATCCACCCCTCAAAATATTGATTAGCACACGATTTATGCTATATTTGGCCCAACTTCCGGTTCCGCGGAAATTTTAAAGTGAAATAACTATCTCTCTGTTAGCCGTACATTAAAAACAAGCATATCAATCGATTCCTGAGAGCGAGAGCTTTCTAATCCACTCCTCAAAATATTGATTAGCACACGATTTATGCTATATTTGGCCCAACTTCCGGTTCCGCGGAAATTTTAAAGTGAAATAACTATTTCTCTGTCAGCCGTACATTGAAAACAAGCATATTAATGGATTCCTGAGAGCGAGAGCTTTCTAATCCACCCCTCAAAATATTGATTAGCACACGATTTATGCTATATTTGGCCCAACTTCCGGTAAAATTGAATTCTTGATTAAAATGAATGGGTTTCTTGAAAGATGATCGCACTTATTGGTTCTGGGCGTCTCAACCTTATGTTTATATTTTTAAACGGAAATATTGGAGAAATTTTCTGTTTTACAGAAAAAAAAAAAAAAATCATATTTTATGTGTAAATCATAAAACTCATGACACGATCAGATACATCGTGACAAGACGATTCCAAAATACTAGCTTTTGTCGCTGGAGGTCCCATAGATCGCAAGATATTCGAAAAAATCTAAAAAACATGAATTTATGCGTTTCTCCGAAACATGTTTTTTTATGGTGATGATCAGCGGCTCATACGAAAGATCGGGACGAAAGCGAGAAATTTGGTACCCCCCTATTGTTACACCCCCGTCAAAAATGGCGTATCTCGCATAGTTTTCGAGTTATGAGCGTTTAAAGGTTTTTTTATGATTCGCAGCAGCATAACTTTGTTTTTAGCCTATAACTCGAAATCTGTAAGGCGTACATTGAAAACGAGCATATCAATGGATTCCTGAGAGCGAGAGCTTTCTAATCCACCCCTCAAAATATGGATCAGCCCATGATTTATGCTATATTTGGCCCAACTTCCGGTTTCGCAAAAATTTTAAAGTGAAATAACTATCTCTCTGTTAGCCGTACATCAAAAACAAGCATATCAATGGATTCCTGAGAGCGAGAGCTTTCTTATCCTCCCCCCAAAATATTGATTAGCACACGATTTATGTTATATTTGGCCCAACTTCCGGTTCCGCGGAAATTTTGAAGTGAAATAACTATCTCTCTGTTAGCCGTACATTGAAAACAAGCATATCAATGGATTCCTGAGAGGGAGAGCTTTCTTATCCACCCCTAAAAATATTGATTAGCACACGATTTATGCTGTATTTGGCCCAACTTCCGGTTCCGCGGAAATCTTGAAGTGAAATAACTATCTCTCTGTCAGCCGTACATCAAAAACGAGCATATCAATGGATTCCTGAGAGCGAGAGCTTTCTAATCCACCCCTCAAAATATTGATTAGCACACGATTTCTGCTAAATTTGGCCCAACTTCCGGTAAAATTGAATTCTTGAGTAAAATGAATGGGGTTTTTTTAAAGATGATCGCACTTATTGGTTCTGGGCGTCTCAACCTTTAGTTTATATTTTTAAACGGAAATATTGGGGAAATTTTCTGTTTTACAGAAAAAAAAAAAAAAATCATATTTTATGTGTAAATCATAAAACTCATGACACGATCAGATACATCGTGACAAGACGATTCCAAAATACTAGCTCTTGTCGCTGGAGGTCCCATAGATCGCAAGATATTCGAAAAAATCTAAAAAACATGAATTTATGCGTTTCTCCGAAACATGTTTTTTTATGGTGATGATCAGCGGCTCATACGAAAGATCGGGACGAAAGCGAGAAATTTTGTACCCCCCTATTGTTACACCCCCGTCAAAAATGGCGTATCTCGCATAGTTTTCGAGTTATGAGCGTTTAAAGGTTTTTTTATGATTCGCAGCAGCATAACTTTGTTTTTAGCCTATAACTCGAAATCTGTGAGGCGTACATTGAAAATAAGCATATCAATGGATTCCTGAGAGGGAGAGCTTTCTTATCCACCCCTAAAAATATTGATTAGCACACGATTTATGCTGTATTTGGCCCAACTTCCGGTTCCGCGGAAATCTTGAAGTGAAATAACTATCTCTCTGTCAGCCGTACATCAAAAACGAGCATATCAATGGATTCCTGAGAGCGGGAGCTTTCTAATCCACCCTTCAAAGTATTGATTAGCACACGATTCATGCTATATTTGGCCCAACTTCCGGTTCCGCAGAAATTTTAAAGTGAAATAACTATCTCTCTGTTAGCCGTACATTGAAAACAAGCATATCAATGGATTCCTGAGAGCGAGAGCTTTCTTATCCACCCCCCAAAATATTGATTAGCACACGATTTATGCTATATTTGGCCCAACTTCCGGTTCCACGGAAATTTTGAAGTCAAATAACTATCTCTCTGTTAGCCGTACATCAAAAACAAGCATATCAATGGATTCCTGAGAGCGAGAGCTTTCTTATCCACTCCCCAAAATATTGATTAGCACACGATTTATGTTATATTTGGCCCAACTTCCGGTTCCGCGGAAATCTTGAAGTGAAATAACTATCTCTCTGTCAGCCGTACATCAAAAACGAGCATATCAATGGATTCCTGAGAGCGGGAGCTTTCTAATCCACCCTTCAAAGTATTGATTAGCACACGATTCATGCTATATTTGGCCCAACTTCCGGTTCCGCAGAAATTTTAAAGTGAAATAACTATCTCTCTGTTAGCCGTACATCAAAAACAAGCATATCAATGGATTCCTGAGAGCAAGAGCTTTCTATTTCACTCCTCAAAATTATGATTAGCACACGATTTATGCTGAATTTGTCCCAACTTCCGGTTTCACCAAATTTTCAAAGTAAAATAACTATCTCTCTGTTAGCCGTACATGGAAAACAAGCATATCAATGGATTCCTGAGAGCAAGAGCTTTCTATTTCACTCCTCAAAATTATGATTAGCACACAATTTATGCTGAATTTGGCCCAACTTCCGGTTGGATCAACTTCTCGAGCAAATTAAATGATTTTTACAATGTTTGATCGAAGTTATCGTTTCCAGGCGTCCCAACTGTTAGTGTAGATTCGTAAACTAAAATTTTCTGTTTTACGAAAAAAAAAAAAAAAAATCATATTTTATGTGTAAATCATAAAACTCATGACACGATTAGATACATCGTGACAAGACGATTCCAAAATACTAGCTTTTGTCGCTGGAGGTCCCATAGATCGCAAGATATACGAAAAAAACTAAAAAACATAAAACTATGCTTTTCTCCGAAACATATTTTTTTATGGAGTTGATCGAGGGCTCATATGAAAGATCGGGACCAAAGGGAGCAATTTGGTACCCCCCTATTGGTACACCCCCGTCAAAAATACCGTATCTCGCATAGTTTTCGAGTTATGAGCGTTTAAAGCTTTTTTTATGATTCGCTGAAGCATAATTTTGTTTTTCACTGATAACTCGATTTCTACCGAGCGCACATAAAAAACAAGCATATCATTGCATTCCTTGGAGCAAGAGCTTTCTATTCCACTCCTCAAAATTATGATTAGCACACGATTTATGTTATATTTGGCCCAACTTCCGGTTCCGCGTAAATTTTGAAGAGAAATAACTATCTCTCTGTTAGCCGTACATTGAAAACAAGCATATCAATGGATTCCTGAGAGGGAGAGCTTTCTTATCCACCCCCCAAAATATTGATTAGCACACGATTTATGCTATATTTGGCCCAACTTCCGGTTCCGCGTAAATTTTGAAGGGAAATAACTATCTCTCTGTTAGCCGTACATTGAAAACAAGCATATCAATGGATTCCTGAGAGGGAGAGCTTTCTTATCCACCCCCCAAAATATTGATTAGCACACGATTTATGTTATATTTGGCCCAACTTCCGGTTCCGCGTAAATTTTGAAGGGAAATAACTATCTCTCTGTTAGCCGTACATTGAAAACAAGCATATCAATCGATTCCTGAGAGGGAGAGCTTTCTAATCCACCCCTCAAAATATTGATTAGCACACGATTTATGCTATATTTGGCCCAACTTCCGGTAAAATTGAATTCTTGAGTAAAATGAATGGGTTTCTTGAAAGATGATCGCACTTATTGGTTCTGGGCGTCTCAACCTTATGTTTATATTTTTAAACGGAAATATTGGAGAAATTTTCTGTTTTACAGAAAAAAAAAAAAAAATCATATTTTATGTGTAAATCATAAAACTCATGACACGATCAGATACATCGTGACAAGACGATTCCAAAATACTAGCTCTTGTCGCTGGAGGTCCCATAGATCGCAAGATATTCGAAAAAATCTAAAAAACATGAATTTATGCGTTTCTCCGAAACATGTTTTTTTATGGTGATGATCAGCGGCTCATACGAAAGATCGGGACGAAAGCGAGAAATTTTGTACCCCCCTATTGTTACACCCCCGTCAAAAATGGCGTATCTCGCATAGTTTTCGAGTTATGAGCGTTTAAAGGTTTTTTTATGATTCGCAGCAGCATAACTTTGTTTTTAGCCTATAACTCGAAATCTGTGAGGCGTACATTGAAAATAAGCATATCAATGGTTTCCTGAGAGCAAGTGCTTTCTAATCCACCCCTCAAAATATTGATTAGCCCATGATTTATGCTATATTTGGCCCAACTTCCGGTTTCGCAAAAATTTTAAAGTGAAATAACTATCTCTCTGTTAGCCGTACATCAAAAACAAGCATATCAATGGATTCCTGAGAGCGAGAGCTTTCTTATCCTCCCCCCAAAATATTGATTAGCACACGATTTATGTTATATTTGGCCCAACTTCCGGTTCCGCGGAAATTTTGAAGTGAAATAACTATCTCTCTGTTAGCCGTACATTGAAAACAAGCATATCAATGGATTCCTGAGAGGGAGAGCTTTCTTATCCACCCCTAAAAATATTGATTAGCACACGATTTATGCTGTATTTGGCCCAACTTCCGGTTCCGCGGAAATCTTGAAGTGAAATAACTATCTCTCTGTCAGCCGTACATCAAAAACGAGCATATCAATGGATTCCTGAGAGCGAGAGCTTTCTAATCCACCCCTCAAAATATTGATTAGCACACGATTTCTGCTATATTTGGCCCAACTTCCGGTTCCGCAGAAATTTTAAAGTGAAATAACTATCTCTCTGTTAGCCGTACATTGAAAACAAGCATATCAATGGATTCCTGAGAGCGAGAGCTTTCTTATCCACCCCCCAAAATATTGATTAGCACACGATTTATGCTATATTTGGCCCAACTTCCGGTTCCACGGAAATTTTGAAGTCAAATAACTATCTCTCTGTTAGCCGTACATCAAAAACAAGCATATCAATGGATTCCTGAG
Organism: Chelonus formosanus; assembly: GCA_028641665.1. NCBI lineage: Eukaryota > Metazoa > Arthropoda > Insecta > Hymenoptera > Braconidae > Chelonus > Chelonus formosanus. The sequence goes on from CM054000.1 coordinate 4,850,831, forward strand.
AGCGAGAGCTTTCTTATCCACCCCCCAAAATATTGATTAGCACACGATTTATGTTATATTTGGCCCAACTTCCGGTTCCGCGGAAATCTTGAAGTGAAATAACTATCTCTCTGTCAGCCGTACATCAAAAACGAGCATATCAATGGATTCCTGAGAGCGGGAGCTTTCTAATCCACCCTTCAAAGTATTGATTAGCACACGATTCATGCTATATTTGGCCCAACTTCCGGTTCCGCAGAAATTTTAAAGTGAAATAACTATCTCTCTGTTAGCCGTACATTGAAAACAAGCATATCAATGGATTCCTGAGAGCGAGAGCTTTCTTATCCACCCCCCAAAATATTGATTAGCACACGATTTATGCTATATTTGGCCCAACTTCCGGTTCCACGGAAATTTTGAAGTCAAATAACTATCTCTCTGTTAGCCGTACATCAAAAACAAGCATATCAATGGATTCCTGAGAGCGAGAGCTTTCTTATCCACCCCCCAAAATATTGATTAGCACACGATTTATGTTATATTTGGCCCAACTTCCGGTTCCGCGGAAATCTTGAAGTGAAATAACTATCTCTCTGTCAGCCGTACATCAAAAACGAGCATATCAATGGATTCCTGAGAGCGGGAGCTTTCTAATCCACCCTTCAAAGTATTGATTAGCACACGATTCATGCTATATTTGGCCCAACTTCCGGTTTCGCAAAAATTTTAAAGTGAAATAACTATCTCTCTGTTAGCCGTACATTAAAAACCAGCATATCAATCGATTCCTGAGAGCGAGAGCTTTCTAATCCACCCCTCAAAATATTGATTAGCACACGATTTATGCTATATTTGGCCCAACTTCCGGTAAAATTGAATTCTTGATTAAAATGAATGGGTTTCTTGAATGATGATCGCACTTATTGGTTCGGGGCGTCTCAACCTTTAGTTTATATTTTTAAACGGAAATATTGGAGAAATTTTCTGTTTTACAGAAAAAAAAAAAAAATCATATTTTATGTGTAAATCATAAAACTCATGACACGATCAGATACATCGTGACAAGACGATTCCAAAATACTAGCTTTTGTCGCTGGAGGACCCATAGATCGCAAGATATTCGAAAAAATCTAAAAAACATGAATTTATGCGTTTCTCCGAAACATGTTTTTTTATGGTGATGATCAGCGGCTCATACGAAAGATCGGGACGAAAGCGAGAAATTCGGTACCCCCCTATTGTTACACCCCCGTCAAAAATGCTGTATCTCGCATAGTTTTCGAGTTATGAGCGTTTAAAGGTTTTTTTATGATTCGCAGCAGCATAACTTTGTTTTTAGCCTATAACTCGAAATCTGTGAGGCGTACATTGAAAATAAGCATATCAATGGTTTCCTGAGAGCAAGTGCTTTCTAATCCACCCCTCAAAATATGGATCAGCCCATGATTTATGCTATATTTGGCCCAACTTCCGGTTCCGCGGAAATTTTAAAGTGAAATAACTATCTCTCTGTTAGCCGTACATTGAAAACAAGCATATCAATGGATTCCTGAGAGGGAGAGCTTTCTTATCCACCCCCCAAAATATTGATTAGCACACGATTTATGCTATATTTGGCCCAACTTCCGGTTCCGCGGAAATTTTGAAGTCAAATAACTATCTCTCTGTTAGCCGTACATCAAAAACGAGCATATCAATGGATTCCTGAGAGTGAGAGCTTTCTAATCCACCCCTAAAAATATTGATTAGCACACGATTTATGCTGTATTTGGCCCAACTTCCGGTTTCGCGGAAATTTTAAAGTGAAATAACTATCTCTCTGTCAGCCGTACATCAAAAACGAGCATATCAATGGATTCCTGAGAGCGGGAGCTTTCTAATCCATTCCCCAAAATATTGATTAGCACACGATTTATGCTGTATTTGGCCCAACTTCCGGCTCCGCGGAAATCTTGAAGTGAAATAACTATCTCTCTGTTAGCCGTACATTGAAAACAAGCATATCAATGGATTCCTGAGAGCGAGAGCTTTTCAAATCACTTCTTAAAATTGTGATTAGCACACGATTTATGCTATATTTGGCCCAACTTCCGGTAAAATTGAATTCTTGAGTAAAATGAATGGGTTTTTTGAAAGATGATCGCACTTATTGGTTCTGGGCGTCTCAACCTTTAGTTTATATTTTTAAACGGAAATATTGGAGAAATTTTCTGTTTTACAGAAAAAAAAAAAAAATCATATTTTATGTGTAAATCATAAAACTCATGACACGATCAGATACATCGTGACAAGACGATTCCAAAATACTAGCTTTTGTCGCTGGAGGTCCCATAGATCGCAAGATATTCGAAAAAATCTAAAAAACATGAATTTATGCGTTTCTCCGAAACATGTTTTTTTATGGTGATGATCAGCGGCTCATACGAAAGATCGGGACGAAAGCGAGAAATTTGGTACCCCCCTATTGTTACACCCCCGTCAAAAATGCTGTATCTCGCATAGTTTTCGAGTTATGAGCGTTTAAAGGTTTTTTTATGATTCGCAGCAGCATAACTTTGTTTTTAGCCTATAACTCGAAATCTGTGAGGCGTACATTGAAAATAAGCATATCAATGGTTTCCTGAGAGCAAGTGCTTTCTAATCCACCCCTCAAAATATGGATCAGCCCATGATTTATGCTATATTTGGCCCAACTTCCGGTTCCGCGGAAATTTTAAAGTGAAATAACTATCTCTCTGTTAGCCGTACATCAAAAACGAGCATATCAATGGATTCCTGAGAGCGAGAGCTTTCTAATCCACTCCTCAAAATATTGATTAGCACACGATTTATGCTATATATTCGGCCCAACTTCCGGTTGCGTCACTCGACTAGATGTAAAACCTATGCATGTTCAAATGTCTTTTAGTAAAATTTTTTTTTCTGCACATCATCAGTTATTGTTGACATACCGGCGCAGTGGACAGGTAGGTTCTTTTGTAGAAGAAATTTATTGTTAAACGTTGGCAGCCTGGAGTGTTTAGGGCGTTTATCTACTTTTTTTACTTTATTATTAATTTTACGTCGATAGCAATTGAATAAAAATGTCAGGCACATCTTTATTTATTCTTTTAACTATGACAATTCATAACGACTCCATACTCAGTTTATTGTTTTCACGCTGATTAAAAATAGTTTGCATTTTTTCAAATGGTTTCGATGGTTAGAGAATATTCGTTAGACGATTTAGAGAAGATTCGTCATCTTATTTCTTTTATTGCCGCCAGTGGTGTTAAAGTCTCGTACCGCCATTCCGACGGAGTTTTTTGCAGTCGAGTTGCCACATAATGGGGCTATCAGTGCTGCCTATCATCAAACTAAGACAACAATTTGAACTTCTTTTCTATTCTATCGAAACAAGATAATTTATCGTTTTGGATTTTTGAGTGCAACTGCTAAAAGAATAATTTTACAAATGTGGGAGCATAATTTTTTTGTAAGAACTAAATTATCCAATTATCTATTAATTATAAAGGATGTCTTTCTACCGTTGTACCATGGGTGTCATAATGCCATTTTCATTTTTTTCCCCATTTTGCAACAACCTTGTGAAAGTAATTGTTGTTGATGAGTGCAGATGGCATAGCGTTATTATAACCTACCGCATCCACTATATTAAAAACAGACTCTGAAAAGGCGGAAATAAAAGGACTCAGGCTAAAATATTGTGTGAAAAAGTATCAACAAGCTAAAACAATGTCGAAGAAACGAAAATTAATAGATATCAACGATATCTGTCGATTTTGTTTGAGTGATGATAATGCAATGGTTGACATAACGGCGCCGTATATTCAGAAAAAAGTTGAAGCATTTTCGGCCTCAACTTCAATAATTGTAAGTAAAATTTATGATAAAAAATTTTTAACAACTAATCCTTTAAATAAATATGTGATTTTTAGTAAATTTATCTAATAACTGAACAATTTAATGTTTAATTTTAGATTGAAGATACAGATTATTTGCCAAAAAAAATTTGCCACGTTTGTGTTTACAAGTTGGAATCTTGGTATGACTTTAAACAGCAACTGAAACGATCATACTCAATATTATTGAATTATTTGAAAACTGGTGAGTTTATAAAAGATACTAATAAAATAGATCCAAGTGTCACAAATGTTTCATCAACCATAGATAATAATTTAGTAGATGGTGTTATAAAAAATGATCCAACAAAAATGAATAAACTTTCATTAAAGTTCAATGTTAAGAAAGAAAGAAATACTGATTCACTATCATATGCAGATGATCAACTAAGTACCTCATTACCACTATTAGAAAAATCCTTAGAATCTTTAGAACTTCTTACACCTAAAGTAGAAAGCACATCAGAAGGTAAAATACCAATGTCACCAGTTAGAAATCGTTTATCAAGTGTACGACGAACGAGCGAACAACGATTAGCATCTACACAACGATGGGTGGCGAGAAAACGTGCTATACTAGCAGCCACTGGTCAAAATGAATCAGATACAGACTCTATGGGATCAGATACAACAACTCAACTATCACCTATGAAAAAAGCTAGGGTTAAATGTAATGAACGAGAATTGGAAAGAAAACGAAATGAGCAAGATATAATGAATGAATTTAATCAAGATGAACTTTTTAAACCTCAAACAATACAATCAGAAGTTAGAATTGGTGATACAACTTTTGTAGTTACTTCAACTTTGTATTTAAGTGAACCACAGTTCCTTAGTCAATCATTTAATAATTTTAAAGGTCAAAATAATGATGATGTTGATCAAAACATGGACATTATTGATGCACTGCAATTGAGAAGAGTGAATGACAATAAACAAGTGATCGACAAAATGTTGGAGAAATGTCTTAACATTGAAGTAGAAGGTACAGAGTTGGAGGCATTGCAAAAAGTTCAGGTAGAATTGGCATCATTTGTTGAGACTGAAATAAAAAATAAATTGGCTGATGATAAAAAAGATCAATCTGAAGTGCCAATAGAACCACCAAAGCCTCAGGATTCTTTTCAGACTCTCGAGCAACAGCTGAAGATCATTGTTGAAAAGACTATCAAGAAAAATCTAGAAAATTATAGGACTAGACGGCTGACAATGAATAAATTAAATCGTACAAGTTACCCAGTTCCATCAACATTTGTTAAAGCTGCTGTTAAGTCGTCCATTTTCCAACCTAAAGTTGTTGTGGATCGACTAGATCCTAAAATACTCCAAGACTTTATTAAAAGTAAACCTGAAAGTGATCCGATGGATGTTAAAGAAAACCTAGAGAACTGCCAGGATTTGGTTGTGCCTGAGAAACATGTCTGTACCTCATGTGGATTAGTATTTGGATCAAAAGCTGAATTAACTGAACACCGTCTTGCTCATATTGGTGTCAAAAGACGACTAATGCGTTGCAAAAGATGTCATACTATTGTCGAGCATGAACTTGTTAAATTTCATGTTTGTAAAATAAAAAGTCGTCAATATCCAGCGAAAAATCAACCGTCCAATACCGAAGTTAATTTAGTAAATCATCAAGTTCATCAAAATGAAGGAGTGAAGAAGTTACCTGCTGTTGATGCTAATGTTATCAAAGAAGTCAATTGTTTTATTTGTGAAAAAGCCTTTAGTAATGCTGAAAAGCTCAAAGATCACCTGCAAAGTCATTGTGATGATAATGATGAAAGTAGCAGTAATAATATTAAGGAAATTTTTCAGTGTGCTATTTGTGGAATGACAGTAGATACTGGAGAGAATCTTGAAAGTCATGTTGAACAGCATTTATTCAATGATACTGATGATAATCCTGATCTCATTGATGTAGTAGTTGATATGAAGAAACCAGAATTACATTCTTGTGTTCAATGTAATCAAAAGTTTCATTCAGAGATAAATTTAGCATTACATATGCAAGCACATGAAGAAGAAACTGCAATTGCTGAATGGGAAGATGAATACAAAATGCAAGGAATTTATGGATGTACTATTTGTTATGATACTTTTGAAAATGAACAACAACTTGCTGATCATTTTGATATACACAATTGTAGTTCACATATTTGTGTATTATGTGATAAACCATTTTTGACTTTAGCTGAACTTCAAGAACATGTAAACACTCATTAAAATTAATTGCCAATGTTTGGCAAATAATAGTTTATGACTTTATGATATTTTATAATCTTTATATAATATTGATGATTTACTGTTTATGAATTTAAGCTGTTATTTTCGTTATTTTAGTACTAATAGTGTTGTTATCTGATAAAAAGAAGAAGAAAAGTAAACATCTAAAGGATGGTTGTAAATAATCTTTTAATTTAAATTGAAATTTATTGTGACAAGTTTTATTCTTCATGGTTATTCTAAGATTTTGGAACTTTAATATCAGTACTATTTAAATAAAAAATATATCAGATGAAATTAAAAAAAAAATATTAAAGTGCACAGTTCATAGAATGTATGTATAATATATACAATAAAGACTAAAAAAAAAAAAAATTTTTAAGTGATACGTAATAAATGAATTTAATAAATAAAAAGCTTTTTCATTGATATTATTTTGTTGTTTCTTTCTTATTAATAAAATGAGCTTTCAGACTATTTAAGAGTTCAGACAGATAAGAAGTTTCTGCTATTGATAGTTTTAATGAATGACAATTTGGATAATGATGTAGGGTTAACATACTAATAGATGGACAGGTAAGTCTAAAAGATGGACAAAAAGTAAAAAATAATTAAAAATAGACAGTGAATGTTTATTAAATAAATGGAATTTTTTATTTGGGAACCAGACTTTGTTTTAAAGGGTAGAAGATATTTTAGTAAATTTTAATTGTTAGTTTTCTGTAATTTTAACAATTTATCCATCTACTGGGTGGTGTCCATCTATTGGTCTCGTTACTCTAGTATTAGAAAAGAATTTAAGACTTTAATTGAATAGTAAATATTATAGCATATCGAATTTATCTATGTTCAAAACTTTACTTGCAGGATAAATTGGTTTAGATCAATTTAATTCAATTCAAATTTGTATCATGATCTTTATATATCAGTTTAGTTAGCCATGCTATGAAAACAGGATTCTTTAGCTTGGTTAAAAATTGCAAGAAATACTCTTGGAGTTGTTGAGAATTATTATTAGTCATAAAAAAATGTTTCATTTTATGGCAAAGAATTGAATCATAAAAAACTAACCTCATACCTTGGATTTCAAGATTATTATAAAAATTACAGAATATACAGAAAAAAGTATTGAATAAAATTTAAAGAGCTTTTAATTTTGTACAATAAAAGTCTCAAGACCCTATTTCTCAAAGTTTAGTTCAAAAATGATAATCAAGTTTGAAAAATATCATTTTAATTCTACTTTGATATTTTTCTGTATTTCTTCGAATTTACGAGATAATGACAAAAAAATAATCAGATACAAAATAAAGTAACTGTTCCAATTGTTGCTTATGAACCTATTCTCGCTCAGTAAATTTTATTTGATAATTAAAAAAGATTAATTTTAAGTTTACTGAACGAGAATAGGTTCATGAGTAACAATTGGGACAATTAATTGATTGAAAATTTCACCTTTTGCTACTCAGTCTTTTTGGGTCGTTATTTTTATTATCACTAACTATCCTTTATGAACCCAAGAATATTTCTTTCAATTTTAAACCATGCTAAAAAATTCTGAATAACACTACAATAGCAGAACTACTTGAATAATAATCAAAAATAGATTTTCATTTAGTAATAAACTAATTAATTAATTGAATGAACAGTAATAAAACTCTTCACTAGTTTATTTACAACAAAGAAATAAAGAAAAAAATAAACTTTATATTCAATATTTTTAAATTGTTGCCATTTTCGTTTCATTGTCGTACAATTATTCAATACTTCCAACTATTACTTAATACAGTTTATATAATATATATAATATTTATATATATATATAACATAATACATAATAATTAATACAATCAATAAACTTCATAAATTGCTACTATTTAAATGCTATTATTTACAATGACACAATTTTATCTATTTTCATATCATTCTCTACATTCTCACTTTTTTGTCCACTCTTTGACACTTGTTCACTTATTTTCAAAATTTATTATTGGAAATCCTTTCTCTCTCTTTCGCTCTTACTTTCTCCAACATTTTCTCTTGTTAAATTTATTATTTTTTTTTTTTTTTTGCTTATTTACTTTTGAAATAATTAAACAAAATAAATAATTAAATTTACTTAACCTTTATCTTAAAACTTTAACATTATACATAGCCAACAGAAAATAAAAATAAATGTTTTAAATATAATTAAATCATAGTACGTTTTGAAAATATTTGAGTAATTTTTTTTTTGCATTACTTTTTCGATTCATTTATGATATATTTTTTTTTAAAATAATAAATTTTAATTGTATTATTTCGCAAAGCATAATAATAATTATATGTATATATTTTTCTTAACTTCAATTAATATTAATTTTCACTAAATATTTAATAAAAATTATTATAGATATTGAATCAAGAAGATATATGTTTACAATATTGAAAAAAATATTGTTTTTAGTTTTAGCATACTTTAAGTATCTCAACATTTCTTACATTTGTTACTCTTAATAATAATATATCAATATATTTAATATTATTATTCTTGTTATAGTTATTTTTTATAGTGATTTGGTTTCTGTACTATTCATAAATGCCATTTCATACCATTCTTTTTTATGTACTTTATAATAATAATCATTACTATTTGTTTATATGATCAATGTTATTATAGTTCATTATTGTTATAATTATTTCTATTATTTTGCGTTTAATTCATCTTGTTTTTTTTTTGCTTGTTTACTGCGATATTACGTCTACATAATTAGCAGGATAGAGACCAACTCGACCATCTTTCCTTCCTTTACACCAGCCCTGTTCATCTTCGTCTTCCAATTTTTCAAAAATATCACCTGAAAATTATTTATAAATATTTTGTCAATAATAATAATAAGCTTAGAGGTAAATTTAAAAAAAATTCAAGGGTAGTTTTCACTTTTTTTTAGGATTAAAAAATTCTTTTTTATGATACAAATATCTCCTTAAATTTTTCACTACTTTGACATAACCTAATTTTTTAAAGACTTTGGACTTTAAAAATTATTATAAATAAAATCTAATAGATTTTCAGTGTATTCTGAAGATAATGAAAAAAAGGAGCTTTATTCCGTCCGTAAATTAAAATAAGAGAATAATTTTTTATTTCCCTCTAGTCATTATTATATTTTTAAGGAGGTTCGATTATCATCAAACGAATTTAAAGATTAATCTATAAAAATTTCAAAAGTGATAGGTAATAATTCAAAAAAAAAAGTCTGCTTTATCAATAAATTTCACCGTTTAGTTTAGCAATAATAAATGTATAAAGTTGAGTTAAAAGTTAGGTTAAACACTAAACCCAACGGCGCAAATAAATTTAGATTTATTGTAAACAAAGCAATCAAAAGTTTCATAATTATGTAATTAATTAATTCTAATTGTCAAATTTTATTTAACATTAAATATTGTCATTTATCTTTAAATTAAATTGTAACGTAGATTTTTCCTATGCTGTACTATTAGTCGCGCTCGAACCTTCTTAAATTGAAAGAATTTTGTTAAAAATCTTATAACAACTTTATAATCATAATTTTGGAAGGTTTTAGTGCAATATTACCTTGTTTAAATGTCAATTCATCAGCTTCGGCGCCCTCATAGTCATATAAAGCTCGCACTGGTACTCCAGGTTCTCCAGTGTCTACAAGAGCCTCACCACCATCCTCATCCCAGTCTTCTTCATCAAATGGATTAGTATCTTGTTTAGAATTATTTGTTCCATTTCTAAAATCAATCATATTTATTTTAATAATAAAATTTATTTAAATGCATTTCATTTATTCTAACAAAAGATATTAATAAAGTAGAAAATAACCAAAAAAATATCAGATTTTCATAATTTTTTTTTTTTTGCAATACTTTAATTTAATAAGAAATTTAATTTCAACATTAAAAAAATCTCAGCTTAATTCAATCATGATTATATATTATACTTTATAGCACTAGTATAGAAAGTACCCTAGAAGTTTATTATATCAGTATATTTTAACGCACTAGTGCAGAAAGTACCCTAGAAATTTATTATACCAGTATATTTTAACGCACTAGTGCAGATAGTAATCAATAATTTCATTATTTTATTATTATATTTTCATAATAAATTATTTTCAACTTGAACCACCATTGCAGGTCTTAAGAAGGGTCCATAATAGAACATTAAACGTAAGATTTTAAGAATAAGGAATAAATTTTAATTCCGTCTTATGAAACGCCGTGTAGCTGTCCACAATAAAGGAATAATAACATTACCATAAACGCCTATGTAACTTGGAGATTTTATGTGTTATATCAATTTCTTATTTCTAAGTTTAAAGTTTAATGTGCTTATTATAGTTGCTCTTTAAAGGAGTTGATAATCATCATCAAAAGGAGCAATAGCTCATCAAATAATCTGCCTCTTATCACACATTTGGCATAAAAAATTTCCCAATTCTTTTTTTCTCTTGATAATATCAGCAGCGATAAATTCTTTAACTACTCTATTGTATTGCTCATAGTTCATTTGCATTATTCATTGAAAAACACTTATTAATTACTTAAATCAATAAATAGATAATAAATGAATCTTACGTTATCGTAGAGTTCCTATTGACAGTATGACTATCATGATTTTTCTCTGAACTGGGTTGCGATTCTAGAGTATCAGTTTTTCCATTACCATGATTGCTGTCTGTGGAGATAACTCGAGGTGTAGATTTCGCTCTAGATTTATTATTTACCGGTGGGAAATCCTGTCAAAACAAATTATCTCATTTTAATATATTTATTTAATCACACATTCTTAACTATTTTAAATATTAAATAATTAGTAAAAAAAAATATATATATGTATATTAAGAAAATTTTTTAACATGCTTTTTCTAAAACTAAATGGTCTAGGTTTATTATTGTAATAAAAATAATAAAAATAAAAAACTTTACATGCAAATCTTCACCAACAGGTCGTTGATTGATGAGTGTGATAGATCCAGCTGGCAATGCCTCCTTTGATTTAGTTCCCTTGGTTATATCACGAAACTCTTCGGTATAATCCTGTGTAATAAGCAACAACAACACAATCACATGCATGCATTCCATATATTATTCTAATAAAAAAAAAACTAATCTAGTTCCAAGGGAATCGAACTATTTCATTAATTTATCAGGGTTTTCTTGCAACAATGAATAATAAATACTTAATAATACAGATTATACAGTAGAGTTTCAATAATTTTCAACAAAGAATAATATACACTAGAAAATAAATTTATTAGGTATTTAAACACATGTAAAGTCATTAGTAAAAAAAAAATATGGTGAAGAAGAAGATTTAAAAAAAATGGAGAACAGTTTAGTTTTTTTCATTTAGATAAAAATAATTAAAACTCTACAGTATGAATTATTAAAAAGAAATTATCATCATCATCGTTTGTTAGAAAATCACCTCAAACTGTGGCCAATTCATCGCCATATTCACTCCATGATTATTTGACCACCATTTCAAGTCTTTTTCATAATCTGCATTGTTAATTGTGTGATAAAATTCTTCATAAATTTGTGGAAGACTAAAAAATATAATTTATTTATAATTAAAATAAAAAAGTATTTTTATTGTGTAAAAAAAAAAAAAAAAATAAAATTATTTTAAAATACTTACACTGGATCCTGTGAAATATTTAGGCATTTGTGAATACCAAATAAAACATCCTTAAAAAATTGAAGCCTTTGTGCCTCCATTTCTTGACATTTTTCATAAACTTGCGTCATGTCCTCCATATATTTAGGATTATACTGATTAATTTCTTGCAATGCTGCTTCATATTTTTCCTTGGCTTTTTGTACCTCTTCTTTAGTCTTTTGCACACGATCTTGCATCTTTTTCACCTATTAATTATTATAAGATTAAAATATGATGGCTTAAGTTATTTTAAAAGCGACAATAAATAGAATGAAATAATAATAATAATTAATACGGAAAAAATAGGCATAGAACCCATGATAATGCATAATTAATCAAGATTAGCAGCATAAAAAGGTTTGAAGTTGAAGTTAAAATACAACTTTTATAAAATGTTACCATAAGCTGTTTTTTTTTTATCCAGTGGGATTTTTTTGACGGTTGGAAATAAAATTTAAAAAAAAGAGACTTGGAGAATTAAGATTTTAATTGCAAATAAATAATAGATTTTAGGAAAATAGGGAGTAGCTAAAGGTTTTTCTATAATAAGGTGAAAAAAACAAAAAGAATAAGAGATAGGGTTAACAATTAGGAATACGCATGCGCAATAATCAAGAAGCTTCCATTATCATGCTTGTGCGCAGGCGCACCCGCAATTTTTAGCTTTATATTCTTCTTCTTATCTGATTTAATTGTATGAGAATTTTAGAAGTTTAAATTTTAAGAAAATATTCGACGCAGTAGATTTACATTTAAAAAAAGTATAAATGTTTATACAATGCTCTGACTTTTAGTAAATAAATGCTTGAAATTCAAAGAATATTATGCGGTTAGACATTTTAAAGTTCAGACTTCCGAAAAATAGGAACTGTTATGTAATTTTGCGGACCAAGTATGTAAAATAATTAAAATACACTCAGACATTACAGAATTTTAAGGTAAAAATTTGAATTTTCTATAGATAGGGATTCTTTGAACTATGAAATTTAGGATTTTCAAAAGAAACTTGTTGGTCTAGGAAATTTTGTGTTCAAAATAAGGCATCAAAGTTTAGCAGCAATGTTTGAAATTAAAAAAATAGAGATGTTTTAAGACAGTGACGATATAATTTTTGAAAATAGCGGCATTTTTCGTATAGCGTATTCGGTTTCTGACCTGAACCTGTCCAGGGCGGGCCCGAAAACACCTGAACATTAACGAACTGCTCCGATTATATGTTGATATTATTTTACAAAAAAAGATGAGGTTAATTTGTTAGTGTTAGCATGAAAAGTTTCGCTTTTTTTCTACATATTAGTTTACTGATCAAAAATGATTATAGGAATCGCTATAGACTTTTTAATGTCATTATCTAATGACGATGATGATTTTTTTTAATAACTAGAACAATAGCAATAAAAAGAAAAAAATTTTAAATTCAGTTCATCAATGTTCGGGCGTTTCCGGTCTTGCCCTGGACAGCTTCAGATCATAAACTGAATTCGTTATTAGTAATTAGTAACATTTAGGGAAAAACAAAAATATTTTGACTGATTGAACGTTCAAATTTAGATAAAAGAAGTAAGAAATATTTGTTAAGTAAAGATTAACATTCCTAGGGATTTTTTTAGGACACTAAAAATAAATTGACAGGTTTAAAAATATCTAGATTTAAAATGCTCCAGGTAGTTTTGCTTACCAATTGAGCTTTCTTCATTGTAGTAACAATGATAATGAAAGAAATGTAATAAAAAAAAAAAAAAAAGGAAAAAGACATATTAATAACATGCGTCATGCTTATTATTAATACATACAAGCGTAACGTCGGATATCTTATTTTTCCTAAGATTTATAAAGAACCTTCGGATCCATGCAGAGCATCCAAATATTGTCATCTAGAACGCGTTAATTTTTGTTTGTTTTTGTTCTACTTATCTTAACAATTTTACAACCAATTAAATTGAAATTAAATTGACTTTTATTTATAATTATCCAACAAATAAACTAATTTAGAAGACTGTTTTTAAATTATCTATTAAACATGCTTTCCTAATTTACAATAATTTCAAAATAATTACAATAAATTTAAATTTATCTATATAAGTTAAATTTAGTTTTAATTTTTTAATAATTTCTCAACATTAAATCGTGCATATAATTAGTTAAATTTGTTTAATAAGTAAACGTACGTTATCAGAACCTCGAGCTGCTTGCTGTAAATAAATTTTGCTGAATTTATCTCCATACAATCAAAAGTTAGTTCGAAATCTTTTTTTTTTTTATTTTTTATTTACGATGATGAATATCTCTTGTCTATTTATAAAAGTATTATAAAAGAAAGACCATTACCAAGACTATTTTATTTAGATCAAAAAGCACAAACACTAGAGATAAAAGATTAAAAAAAAAAAAAAAACAATCAATACCTGATCAGGCGAAAGTGAACTATCTGCTGATGCATTGCGTTCTTGATTAGCAGCTGTTCGTTCTGTTTTACAACTATTATGATAGTCTGTTTTAGCTTTTTCCACTTTTTGTAATAATTTTGACCATGGTTTTTGTGCTTTTTTGAATGCATCTTCCATTTCTTTTCGCTCTTTCAACGTCATCATGGACTAAAACAATTCAATTATTAAAATTAATTTAACATGCCAACTTTATTTTAAATTAATCTTATAATTTATTTATTAAACAGTGACATTATTATTGTTTATGGAATATTGAATAGGAGTTTTTTTCATTTATTTTCATGTGCATGCGTAGAACACAGTAAAGCAAGTAATTCGGTTCTTCCCATGTAGAAACATAGTACCAATATAAAGAAGTAAAATTCTTCTAATTTATTATGGAATAAATTACTTTCTCTGTTTATATTTTTAATAGTAGATTATGTATCGAGTGATCTAAGTGGGTTAAATCAATTTTAGTAGTTTTTGTTTATTTTAAATTAAAGCAATTAATATGTTCATTAAAATACTTTCAGCAAAAAAATATTTGAATTTTGTATTTAACTTATTTGTTTAAATAATCTCATTATCTACGTCAAATACTTTCCAATTGTTAAAGATTTCAAGTTATCTTATGATGTTCACAAGAGTTAATATTCAAATAATAAATTCTAATTTTTATATCTCTAAAATTGTGTAGTCAATAATGCTGAAATATAAACTATGAAATTATTGAATTATCTACATTATACCAAATATTCATCAAAGTCTTTTACAATATTACTAAATGTCCTAAAAACTTGTCAAGTTAAGAAATAATTTTATAAAAAATACCTTATGATATGTATCTTTTTGCCATGTTTTGACTTGTTGTATAATATCATTACATAAATTCTCTTTTACTCTCAAATGAAGATCACATAATCGATCTGCTTCAACTAATGATCCTTTCCATGCTGCTTCAGTTGTACCATACTCTGGACCTTTTTCTATTTTTTCATTCCATGATTTTGACCATGCTTTCAATGCTTTAGCATAATTTTTTTCAATTTCCGATCGCTCTTGAACTAGAGCAATCAAATTATCACACAATTTATGGCCATCTTCAATCCTTTTGGTCGTTCGTTTGTAGTTGCCTGGTTCCCAAAATGAATCTGATGTTGCTATTAGCATGTTATCTTCACTGTGATGTGACATCTTAATCCTAAAATAAGAACCACCTTTCTCCTGTAATGATAGAAAATAAATAAATGTCAATAAGTCATGTTAATTGTGTGTGTGTATGTGTTTTTTTTTTTAAATTTATAAATAGTATCAAGTTTTAATTATATTTTATTGTCAGATAACTCAATTAGATTCAGCATTATTGGCTTATTACATTACACTAAGACAACGTATTGATTGGCCTCATTCCGTCCATGCCATTCGCAAATTTAATTCCTTCAACTGTTTAATTAAATAAGTCAACGATTTCTTAAATTGTTTGAATGATATTCATTATTAATAGGTTTAAAGGAATTATCTTTTGATAAAATATCTTAAATACCTAATCAGGAGTTTCAAATATGGTCCATTTATTTTTTTAAGACTGTTGATGGATAACAAAGGAAATGTTAAATATATCTAAACAGTGAATTATTATGTATATACTGCAAATCGTAGTGTTTTAATTTAAAATACTTACACTACCGATTAGAAGTATTTAACCACCTGCATTTTGTTTAAGTTACAAATAATACATTTTAAAGAAATCATTTTTTGGGTTTCGTTAAAATAGTTATGAAGTAGTTACACTTAATTAGACTTTTATAAAATGTCTTTTACTAGGTGAACAAATACTTTTGAGCAGTAATGTAAAGTATTTTAAAATGACGTCACCCATTTGATTAACATTGTAGTCACATTTTAGAGACTTGGAAGTATTTAAAAAGTGACTACAGTATTTATCAAATGGGTAACGTCATTTTAGAACACTTTCAAATTGGAGTGTAAATATGTATTGAAGGGAAGCTAAAAAATAATTGAAGATGATTAAGAAAATATTATACAGTATACTGTAAGGAATATGTGATTAGACCCACATTGGGTCATGTTTTATAACTACTCGGTACTGTTTTAAGGATTGTTTTAACAAAAAGTATTTTAAGGATTGTAAGTATTTTAAATTAAAACACTACGATTTGCAGTATATACATAATAATCCACTGTTTAGATATATTTAACATTCCCTTTGTTATCCACCAATAGTCTTAAATACAAAATAAACGGAAAAGAGATTTTTTAACACTTCTTTATCTTTGTTATCAAACTTTTCCTATTTTTTTCCTATTCATGCTGCATAATCGTTTGATATAACAATTGAATAAATTTTCATCTCCCATTACAAATTCATCTGTGCCTGAATCAATGTATGCTACAATCCAGAGAGCGATAACCTCCTTCAAAATTGTTCTATCAATTGACAAAGCTAGATATTATGATGATTAATTAATAGATAAACAAAGTCTTTCTACATACTGTTCTATCAAGGTAAATATATTCAAATGAAAAGATTTTTTATATAATATTATGCCTATTAATGTTTCCTAAGGAAGTAAGCATAAAAGAAAGCCTGTATACAAAATTTATTCTTTATCTCCAACTCCATCAACAATCCAAATGACCTATTTAACTTTAATACCACTTGTATTCTTTTCTACATGTAAAACTACTCAAAAGCTATTTCAGGGTCATAGAGTAGCTTTGAAAAGCAGGATGCATTTAATGTGAATGACGCGGAAAGCTCCACTGAATGTGACAATTAGGGCAGCTTGGATATAAGTAACCTTGACTACTTCCTCTTAATTCCTTCATGAGTCTCTTAACATTTACATTTTCACGGCTACATGATGAACATTATCAACTATCATCATTCCATTCATTTTATCTCTTTGATCATTTATTTATTATCTAAATTTTATCATTATTTACTTGTTCATTAATAAATTCACTAATTCATGTCAATAATCTTGTTTTCATGTCCAGTTTTCATCAATAATTAATGAACATAATAAAGAATTCAGTCTTGATGGATAATAAGAGGTCAACTTTCTTGAATATTTCGTGTTTTAAATGAGCTAATATGCTTTCAGTTGAAGATAAATATATTATTTTTATTTTTAAATAATAGATGATGAAATAATGCTGTCTATTTTGTTGATTATTGTTATTACAGGTGAAGGAAAAAAAAAAATATTATTACAAATAAATTTAAATCCAAAGATATTTTATGAGCCGTGCAAATGGCATTTGTTCTCCTTTACTCCTTTTACTACCTCTATCTCTCCCCATACAACTTCTTCAGGGCACATTGACCCAAGCTAACGTAGCAGTTCAGCCGGAAGTACTGTCTCGAGAGAGTCTTCCCGCCAACAAAACCAACTAATTTTATGTTTTAATTGTTAACATGAACAAGTACTACTTTTAAAACAATCAATCGATCAATTTCATGATTCATAAATTTTTGTTGGTCAAGATGATCATCATTTTGATAAATACCTAAAGCTATTGTCGAAAAGAAAAATAAGTTGACTGTAATCTATATATTTAAATTAATGAGAATTTGATCACTTTGGTAGAGAAGATCCTCTCCCCTTGTATAAACTCTACTCGTCATGTCCATGAGTCCATAACGAATCTTAGCTTGGATAATTAACGATAATTATGTGCACGTAACACAACCTAGAGTTACTGGCAATCATCATATTAAAACAAAAAATACTATTGAATATGGTATTATGATCGTGTTATATTTATTACTTAATGAGTTTTATTTATTTAAATTCACTTTTATGAATTGGAAAATATCATTATCTGGTCAATGATTATTGTTATTTAATTATTTACTGAATTCCAGAGAATTTATCGTAATGAGTTTTGGTTTCTTGCCAAGATTGTAGGTAATATGGGATAAATTTTATGTAAAATCGATTTATAGGGAATTTATTGAAATTGGTATTAGTTTTTAACAAATTGTTAATAACATATTGAAAGCTTCATTCCCGAGTAAAAATAAGTAGACCCAAAACAAGCCTAAAATGAGAAATAAGCTCAATACAGACTCGATTGAAGCTCAATCTTGATTTAGAGAAATTTCCAGTGCCCAAAGCAAGTCTTATAGACTACAGGCCCATGTATAAAAAATGGATGGGTCATATGAACCACCAGATGACGTATATAGGACGATATAAAAGCATAAAATAATAAGATTCAGCTCTATGCCGTTACTTGTAAGCTGTCCAACTGAGTGCTGTATCGAATTTTCGGCACTAAAATAAGGTCGATTTTCAAAGAATTCATTACCAAAATTACAAGTTTATTGGGAATGACATGTAGGGTAAAAGGAGGTTGAAATAATAATACAGGTAATTTGGTGATAGACTTTTAAAAGTGTTTTAAAACGTGACTTATACATGCAGTAATGCAGAATAATGGGAATCGGTTCTCCGCAAAGGTGGATCAGACACATTTTTACGCGATATTGCGTGGATAAGTAATGTCTCGGAAGACTTTTAAGAGTCTACCACCAAATTTCCTGTATTACCAACCTCCCTTTACCCTACTTAGTATCAGTATCAAGGAAATTTATTTAAATTGATCCAAAAATTAAAACTCACGCTTGCAATTGAGCTTTTTGAATGTAAGGCTGGGCATTACTTCGGTTTCCCCCTAGAAAATCCCAAGGAGTTGGGAAATAACTAATTTATCAGCCATTTTGCAATTATTTCCATTGATTTTAGTATCAAAATAAAGTCTGTTTCATGTAGAATGCTGCTGGTAAACGTTTTTTTTTTTTTTTTATTAATTCATATTTTAATAAAATTTAATTAGAAAGAAAATTGTCATCGTATTATTACTAGATTTTTTATGTTTTATGACCGTCAAGAAAAAATAATTAATTTTTTTTTTTACTTATTATTTACTGGAAAAAGATATCTGTCGACATCCTTGCCACTTTCTATGTTATAAATAAACTCATTTTACATAATAATAAAACGCAGTAATTAGGATGCATTTTGTCATATCACTTTTCAGGTGCTTCCTACTATCGCTAGTGGGGCAAAAATTTCAAGTAAAGCATTTGAATTTCGTCATTACATTTCTTAAGATATGATAGCAAATAATATATATGTATGTGGATGGAATTGTGTATATGTGACAAATTTTTTCTAGACGATAAGCTACGAATAAATAGAAATAATCATTCCGTTCTTGCGGTATTTAAAGTGTATTTACATTAATATTATTTAAAAAAAAAAAAAAATTTCCTTTTCTCTAAACATTTTGTAGAGATCATTATTATGAACTTTTATTAGTAACAATTAATGTAAATGGTTCTAAATGAAAACTTGTTGATAATAATTAATAATTATTATTAAAATTGATAATAAAATTTGTTGATGTCAAGCTCTAGGGCCTCCACTTATTTTCCCGCCAATTTCAAATTTTTAATTATCCTTAATTTTATTTCACTTGAGAATAGAGTAATTAAAAAAAAAAACTGATTGTTTATAAATACAATGTCGAATTAAAAAGTATGTTACATCATAATTAATGTGTCATTTACTTCAAGAAAATAAACTCTAATACAAGATAAATTTTTATAAAAATAAATTTACACTTAAAATGTTATAATAGAAGCAGGCTTATCTATTGTATCATATCATTAAAATATGAAAAATACTAGAAACAATATAACAAAAAAATAAATAAATAAATAAATAAATGTAAATTTTGAAACCCCTAGAAGCATTCAATTCACACAACCCCTAGACATCTTTTTTATACTACAAAGATTCGAAGAAAAATAACCTTGACTTAAAGATCGATAATTTAAGTCAACTTCTTGAATATTCTAGGTAAAGTAGATTTAATATATTTAATATCTTGAGTACTTCATTCATTTATGCAACAGATATTTTCGAAACCCCCCTAAATAATCAATATAAATAATAAAAAATTCCCTAGAAAAATAATTCGAAAAAAAAAAAAAAACAGGATAATTTATTTCTTAAGGGTCATATGACCGAATGATTCATCAAATATTGATATAATCTTAATAAATTTATCATGTTTTAATTCAAAATCGTTTACATTTAATCCATTAAATTAATTGACAGTTGAGAGTCTCACCAGATATTGACCAAACTATAAGACAATTGTGTATACAGTTTGATAAGACAACCATTTGTAGAAGCTAAAATACATCACAAATGGAATTGAATCTATCTCTTATCAATTTATCGGCGCCTACCAGATATCATTCTAGTACAAGAGACACAGGGGACCGGTTAAAATGGCTGGTTGGTTGCGTAACATATAGGTAGGTCATCATCACGTGGAATATATACTTGCAATGCCCCTAGTCAGCAAGGTCAGTTTGTTGTAATGTATAGTAATAACAATAATTGATGACTTAAGAGACAAATATAGAGGAATTGCGTTATCAGTTAGACTTCTGAGAAAAACTATTATATTGTAATTTAATTAAATTTATGATAAAAACTCTAAGCTCTCTTGAATAATCAGTTAGATTTTTCACTACAGATTATGATATTTGTATGGATTTATTGTTAATAGAATTCTCATTGACGACTTTAAGTACATAATTAACTTGTCGAGTTTTTTTTTTTTTTTTCAAGTATTATGAAAAATTATGGATGAAGAATACTGATGGATATAGAGAGTTGTGGAATTGAAATTTAGACTTTGCTTGATGACATTTTGATCATAAATGATTTCTAGAGGTTGTAAAAAAAAAAAAAAAAAGAAGGTAAGATCATATTTATGACTTTTTTCTTTTAGAAAATGAATTAAATTTTTTATTGATAAAAATAACCAGTTTTATTGTAGGAAATTTCACTTCAAGCCAACATCTATACTCTTGGAATTTAAAGTAGCATTTTTTTTTTCACAGAAGTTACTGTAAAAGTGTTACATAAGTGAAGAGAGTAGAAATTCAAGTTGATTTTTATTTAAAAAAAAAAGGCAAATAATTTTTCAATCTAAATCTTGATTATTTTACCAGTTATTATTTTTCTACTGTTAAAACTCGTATCAATATCCACTTTTACCCTTTATTTTTGTCAGTAATTGATAAAATACTCTAATTGAAATTGAAATAATTATTGATTTCATTTCTGTTATATAAACTAAAATCAACATTAGAAACCTAAATAAAATTACAATATAACATTCTTCATAATTAATTCTGAGATAATTTCTTGAACTTTAATGTGTTAAATAAAACAAATTTATTTAAGGGGAGAAAGGAGGGGGTTAATTTATAAATTTGTTCACTTTTCTTTGGAACACTTTAAAGGGAAAAACACAAAAAAAAACATCCGCTAATTTGTTATTGTTAATTACTCTCACAGGATAACTACCTCAAATTCTTTCCTTCTTTCGTGGTTTTTTTAATAGTTTAAGTAATACTATTTTAAGTAAGAACTAAGTAAGTTTAGTTTTTTCTCTATTTTTACTTTTTGTTACCCATAATCGTTGAGTATAATTAAACGAATGCTCAACTTTTATCACCAATTTACCACAATATCTGTCAATACCTATACATCATAGTTAAATTAATTCCAGTTATTTAGGGTCAAATAACTATCTTACATTAAATTTCTATGTACTCAAAAATCAGACTAATTATTGTGTCATTTATTGAACTTGACAGCATATTATAGCAATTAATTATTAATTATTAGTGATGACTGATTAACTAGATATTTTTTAGTTTTGAGTCTTTTTTAGATTTAAACTTTTGTTTCTACAGAGTAGACTTTTTTTGCTGACACTGAGTAATTGTACTTCATTAGTCAAAGGTTTATTGATTAAATCAATTAATTATAATTACAGAAATCATCTAGCAATATTTTTAATTGTGTTCTTTGTAGGGGAAGGGAGGATAAAGTGAAACGTTTGAAAAAATGGACTAATTTATAAAAATAAGTTCCAAAAACGCAATAAGCATTTTTTGTTTATCAATATTTCGATTAATTAATGCATAAAAAATGATTATCATTTATTAATATATTGATTTACGTTTTTTCTTCGTGTTTCACTTTACTCCACCTTCCCCTATTAATCACACCTTAATAAATAATGCAATGCAATTTAAGAGTATATATTACCTTGTGATGAGTTTTATGAACTTCATTAGTATTAACTACTAATAATTAATAATAAACGTGAATAAATTGTTTCTTAAGTATAACTTATTACTTAAACTATTAAATAAACCACAAAAGAAGGAAAGAATTTGAGGTAGTTATGCTGTGAGAGTAATGACTTACAAATTTTTTTTAAACTGTATTATTTTTTATAGAATAACAAAAAATGAATATTTTTTTCCTTTGAATAAAAAAGATCTAACTTTTAAAAATGAAGATATTTGGAATAAAAGATTGCGAAAATATGTAAGGAATGCTTCAGTAAAATTTTATACAATTCTGACGTTCAGTTATTGAACAGAAAATTATTAAAATGAATTAGCCGACAACAAATGTAAGAATAGTAATATGGTGATACATACATATAAGTACTGTCGATGTATTGGTACAGATCCGTACAAAGGATTGTTTCAAATGGTAGTAAAAAAATTATTAATAATACTTCATAGATATTATTGAATATTACTTATATTGAATTATAAAAAATTTCTGAATATAATTTCACGGAAGTTTGGATATTTATTGAATATGTTTGTTCATATATAATTAATTCTATTTGGCTAGGGCACAATGAATTTTAATACAAGCTCAGATAAACTTTCGATTGGATGTCACCTCTAATTTAGACCAAAATGTTTTACGAGTTTACCTTAATTAGTGATGAATTCTCCCCAAGGTATTTTTGGCGCAAATGTATCATAAATTTTTTATTGAGGTTTAAAGATTTTACTCTATATTTAGCCATTCATTCATTAGGATTACTCCCAAAAAGAGTAGTGAAATTCAAGAAATATATTCAGGGTTTTTTTTTTCAGACCAACTTGGATAAGCCACAACAGCTTAATTTAATTCTATATCATTAATTAACATTGGAATAAATATATTTCTTATTATCGAATATCAAAAAATGTTAATTTTTATCAAAATTTTGAACGATTTTCACTATAATACATATTTATTCTCAATACATTTTTAATTGTTCCATTTGTTTGTTGGTAAAGACCCTTGCTTATGATACTTTTATAAACCTAACAGTTGTTAATAAATAAATAAATAAAGTAAAGTCTCCTATTGCCGACCTAGTACCTAAAACCGTCCGTTATGTTTTTTTTTAAATATCTATTCAACAAATATCTGTAGAAATTTTTTTTTTAAATTATATGCATAAATTGATTCTTAAAGTTTTATTTAGAACCCTGAACATATTTTTTCAATATTGCAAAAAAAAAATATTAAAGTGGTCGAAAGCCATATTGACGGCATTGAATCATCAAAATCCTTAAAATAAATGTCTAAGACAAATTGAAATAAATTAAAATCTAATCATTAAATGATAAATGTTACCAATATTTTAAATGTCTTTATTATTTAACTATTTAGAAAAAATTCCAAGCTTAAAATTAATAAGGTTTTTAGGATCAGTAATTAGTAAAATATAATGATCGGAAATAGGCATCGCTTCATTGATGATTTTTTTATATAACGATCACTGGTCGATATTAGGATCATTCGAACGTTATTTAAAACTATTAAAAAATTACCTTGCATCAACTATTAAAAATTACTTTATTAAATTGAAAATAAAATTTCCAACAACCTTATTTCTTTTTTCATTATGTTAAATAAATACGCCTATCAGTGCACAAAGTCAAGTATAATTAAATTGATTTTCAACCTCCATTACATATTCATCATCATCATCATCATCATCATCAATACCAAATTTATTTAATAACATTAATATCAATTTTTCTTTCAACCACAACTCATCCTAAACTTTAACCTCTGTAGTTTCTGCTCCGGTCTTTAAAAAAAAACTCTTTATTATCCTTGATTGTTTTCTAAAAAATGCAAAAACATTATACCCAATGCAAGCCTATTATTGTCAATAATAATATTGCCTTATAAGCAATATAAAAACAAGTATGTATGAAAGAAAAATATTCTTTACCTTAGTATATGTTGAGGTCGACAGAATACAAATGGCATGAAGTAAGTGCCAGGTGCATATAAGTATTTAAAACTCGCTAAGCCATTCATTCAAGCGTAGTAGGTGTTGCACTCATGTTATACTTTCAATAAATTCCAATCTGATTTCCTTTGTTTCAAGGACATTTTGTTGTGGCAACAATCATTGTCACATTTATTTACACTGATTATCAGATGTTTTATTTAACCAAAAAAAGAATTCCGTATGATGACATATTTTATTTTTATCGATTCACAACGTTCCTGATGGCTTACGTGTTTAAAAACAAATGCAATCATTACGTAATCATCCAAGATTGAATACTCAATAAGTCAATTTAGGGGACACGTGTGATTTTTATGGAATAGCCTCGTCACATTGTGTATCATTAAGCCAATCATTACTAAACTTTTGCTAACTTTTTTATTCCCTAGTACTTTCAAATACTTAGGGATTGATTTAACGATCAAATAGTTTTATTTATGGCATTAAAATCATGAAGAAATGTTTTATTTTTTATCTTTTCACATACACATTCTAATGAGCTAGCCTATCCTTTCTATAAATGTATTTCATTCAGTCATTTATTATTTATGTTTATCATGTTTGTGTGTAAAAGAGAAAAGTATTTAAACTTTTATACAATACTGAAAGGGGCTTCTTATAGCAAAGTTTCTTGATATCAACCTACTAACTAAATCCAACCATTAAGTTTAATAGTACAATTGATATGTTTATTTCATTAAAATTATTCAATACTGTGTAAATTTAAAAATATCTTCATTTAGATCCAGTTAAATAAACAAATTTAGAAATTTAGTCCAAGATTTAATTATAATTAATCATAATTAATCGATGTATATTACTTGGAAGAAAGAGAAATGATTAACAATGGAGTAATTGAAAAAAAATTAATTGATATTTTTATCGACATTGATTTTCTGGTACTTGACACATAAATGCTTCACAGGGTTTGTTTAATAATAATAGTCTAAGACTAATATTTTATTCTCATCTGTCATGATGAATTTTAATTTTTAATTTACTGGCACAAAAAGATAATTATTAATAATTACAATTGTCACCCGAGTCAAAATATAACACCTACATTGATTCTTTTCATACTATTCCTATCCTAGATTCAACCTTTTTATCCTAATATTATTCTGTTTCATTTTTTAAGTAGATTAAAATTAGGATGATAAAGACTCATTTTAACTCTCTAATCCTAATACTATTTTTATCCTTCTGAAGTTGGTAAAAATTAGGATATAGACAGAATAGCCTGATTTCAATCTCATCAATTGATTTGTTTATATCTAGTAGTACTTATGGAAATAGTTGGAATAATTCCCATTACATTCATACTTTTTTAATAATACATATGATTTTAATGCTGATAGTCAGCCCAATTAGAATTAAAATAAAATTAATAATTATACAAAAGTATGTTTTTGTTAAAATAAAATAACTTGAATCTCAAATAAAATTAGATTAAAACCAGGAAAAGTATAAAATAAAAGTAGGATGAACCTAAGGTAAAAGAAAAATAAAATTAGGATGAAGATTTTCAGCCTATGGAAACACTGATTTGTTGCTTATTCTAACTTTAATTAAAATATGTTCATCTTAAGTTAAACCTAAAGAAAGGATGATTTCACAATAAAAATAGGTTTTATATTTTGACTTGGGCACCAAAAAAAAAAAAAAATGCAAAGCTTGTGTCGCATCGAGAAACTTGGATTGAATAAAATCAAAATATTATGTTCAATAGTAAATAAACACTTGAAATATATCTGTAAATTTATTCAGCTGAATAAAATTTATAGATATAATCTGAAATTTCTGTTTACTGTCAAAAAATATTAATAACTACTTCTGATATTTAGAAATAATCTGATATCATTTCCATTCTATTATATGATAAGAATCTTGAGCTTATGCATTGATGAATTCCGAACTATCGATAGATATTTTTGTCACTTTATTTCACCCAACTTACTGCATATACTGGTGTAATGATAATGATTAAATTAATTATGCCATTTTCTACAGTGAAATTTGCATCAAATGGTTTTCAAGTCTGACCATCAGGTACTTCAAGTAGTCTACCAACTCCAGTAGCATAAAATGTACATTATCGTGAAAGTCAACCAATGATTCCTTTCCTAACTAACTTATACTTCATTTCTCTAAAGCTTCAAAGATATTTTCAAACGTCGATAATTTTTTTTGTTCACTTTGAGCTTAAATAGTCTATTGGTCCACTTAATTAGCACATAAAGAACATCCGTAAATAGTAATTTTAAGAAGCGATGAATCGCGACACTCAATTCAATCCGGACATCCTGAGTATTCATACTATGAGTGGGAGCCATCAGTGATCCTAGATCTCACAGTTGTAACCCAGTTACAAACTTTCCTCGCTCCACCTGCTATCGAGTGTATCATCCAACCGTTAAGACCACATACTCTTCAATTTGGCATTTGGCACAGATAAATTTTTCACACATCTCCATTTGCTTTCCCATTAATTCCTTAGGTTCACATTTGATCAATATTGATTCAAGATTTCCTAATACTGATGAAAAGAAATAGGTCAAATGTCTGATAATGAACTGGTCCTTGACATGTCTCATCAATTATAATACCAAGTGGTCGAAATTGTGCTATTCGTTGATTGGATGTAAGAAAGCTGAAGAATGTCAGATGCATCGACATATCTTGGACATGACACTGGAAAGAGTCACGAGTGAAATGCGGCCTTGAATCTTCTCATGAGAACATTGACCGTACCACTGAAAAGTCCAAGTCTGGAACCGGACTGTCGAGAAATTCAATGGTGGTATCAAGTTAAATGGAATCCAAGAGACAATACAACACGAGAAATACACCAAACCATTTCTCCCTTGTTATATTCTGTAACGGCAAATCTAGAATGTGCTCGTGGGAACAAAAGAAAATTGCATTTCATAAGAACATTCAAGATATTACCATAAAAAAAAAAAAGTAAAACACTATTATTTAGATAAACTCTTGATTAAAATCTGCTAACAATGTTTCAATGTGATTATGTTATGATGAAAATATTATTTTCAACAAGACAAACTGTTTAGGAATACATTTTTTTTTTCATTCACAAGTAATATTGCCAAACTGTGAATAAGCCTTAGAGTAGGGTTGCCAGCCTCAAATTTAAAAAACCAGAATTTAAAGTAAATAAACAGTAACTAGTGTATACTACTTAGTGTTTGGTAATTACATGTACAATTTAAGTGGATTTATTTATTATTGTCTCAGGACAAAGCAGTTTAAAAATCCAGGACGCTGCTTGAAGACTATTCAGGACGTCAAAAGACACTACAAACACTAGGACATGTCCTGGGAAAACAGAGAGGTTGGCAAACCTACCTTAGAGGTCTCCATTAGCAGCTTTGTGATATTTTTTATTAATAATCTTTGATGATTATCAACTAATTGGCATTTGAAAATAGGTCACATCTATTACTACCAATCAAAACTTCATTAGTTATACGCACAAAATCTTGGAGAATTTTTTTATTTTATTTAAATAACAGGAAAACAAGTCAGCTGATTCAGACGAAATTTTTACTCGATTATATTGATATTAATATGCTTCAAATGCTGTAAGAATGATGTAAGTATTATCAATTGTTTGCAAGTTATCATCCAGGAAAAATTCTTCACACACACACACACACATGGATATACCCGAGTCAAAATATAAAACCTATTTTTATTGTGAAATCATCCTTTCTTTAGGTTTAACTTAAGATGAACAAATTTTAATTAAAGTTAGAATAAGTAACAAATCAGTGTTTCCATAGGCTGAAAATCTTCATCCTAATTTTATTTTTCTTTTACCTTAGGTTCATCCTACTTTTATTTTATACTTTTCCTGGTTTCAATCTAATTTTATTTGAGATTCAAGTTATTTTATTTTAACAAAAACATACTTTTGTATAATTATTAATTTTATTTTAATTCTAATTGGGCTGACTATCAGCATTAAAATCATATGTATTATTAAAAAAGTATAAATGTAATGGGAGTTATTCCAACTATTTCCATAAGTACTACTAGATATAAACAAATCAATTGATGAGATTGAAATCAGGCTATTCTGTCTATATCCTAATTTTTACCAACTTCAGAAGGATAAAAATAGTATTAGGATTAGAGAGTTAAAATGAGTCTTTATCATCCTAATTTTAATCTACTTAAAAAATGAAACAGAATAATATTAGGATAAAAAGGTTGAATCTAGGATAGGAATAGTATGAAAAGAGTCAATTTAAGTGTTATATTTTGACTTGGGTAACCACACGATTCACCTTCTGCAAATACTGCTAATGAACTCGAAGTAATTTGAACCAAAAAAGCTACATTAAAACTTGGAACTTTAATTACCAAATCAATTTCAATAAATTCCCTAGATAACCTGATAAATTACTACAACCCGAATTAGCACATCTTAAAAAAAAGTGCTCTTGGTTTAATCCCTCTATCTGATGAAGTGAAGACTCTTATTAGGATTGTAAGCAAAAAAAAAAATCACTGTAATTGTATATATCTTCTTTGAAAAATCTAATCTCTTGTATTTATACTACCATTTATCATTTCTAATTAGATATCACCTTTTTTTTTATCATCAATGTAATTTTTTCATCAGCTGTATGCAACAATAGGTTCACTGTCTAATAACTAATAATAATTAAAAAAAAAAACCTAGTGATTTTAAAACTGACTTCAGTAGGTTAATTATTTATTTCCAATAAAAAATCGATAGACGGCGCCGTAATTTTACATTTATCATCATCACATAGATAAAGTATCAAAATTAAAATGCGTGCGCACATGAAGATAAATATGCACCATATGAGGGAGTAGTAAATAAGAAGATACAGTAATTTAAAACAGCGAAAATACAGAAGACGTGTAGTAATGGAATGTGATAGCTGGCGTTGAAACATCGTAAGTAAGTGTAGAGAGAGAGTTTTAACTTGGACACTCGCCAATTTGTACCACATCCAACTTACGATCAGACCAATGCCCGGAAGATTGAGCTCCAAAGTGTTATATGTATGTACACATATATACATACAAATGTATTTCCTTGAACCGTTTCCAACGATATGCCATCGATTAATAATTAATTACTTGGAAGACGATCCTCAATATCTCTCATTAAATCTAATTAATGGACTGACAGTTTCCATCAGGTTTATAATTGATTTACTAGGCTTTCTGATCAATATTTTAATTATTATTAATTATTTAATTGCATTTAAAATTCTATAAATAGTCTTGTTATTTTGCTTATTTATAAATCAACTTCAAGATTATCATTAAAAATCAGGAGAAAAATTCATTAAAAACAAGTTGGAAAAACTTGTTTATCAAGAACTTTTCATTACTTTCTTTGATAAGTCGATATATTTTTTCATAATGCCATTGATAACCTGACAAATTAGCAACAAATAATTATTATTATTTCACTGATTGAAAGAAAGAAAAAAAAAAAACAAGGAATAATCAAAATGACTCACTTTCGCTTGGAAACCTGTTAAAAAATAACGTGGAGACTTTTTAAAAAGTCGTTTTCTCTTCCGGATTAAAGAAACACTTGTTTAATTACCAACAAACAAATGAAGATGTTAAATAATAAAATTAACACATATTTTTTATGTAAATAGTACGAATAAAAAATATGCCAATATGTTTATTTTTCAGTAAATTCCATTGATTTATAACATTCTGAGATTCGGCAGAATAATAAAATAAATTATAGCCAATTACCTGCAACATGTAGTGACGTATTCGAAATATTTTTGTTATAAGTAAACATAGTAAACAAGTATGGATTATTTTATTATCCTTAGATTTAATGGCTTTTACTGATATGATATTTAATATGTTTTGAACTTACCAAAAGTAATTCTTTCGTTTTTATTTACCGCTAAAGTTATCCACTATTGAGTTAATTCGTCGTAAATTGAGAAACACTAACCAACTAAACACAAAAAATTAACGACACAAAATAGTTATTTTTTTAATCCAAGGCACGTGTGTGATGTGGAATATTTCTATCTACACTATTCACCCACATAAATCATACAAAATAACACCTCAATCACTGTTAAAGATACCTAATAATCACGCTATTTATAGTTAACTTACTTGATAATGAATTTTTAACACACGTAGCCCATTACTATACACGACATAAGCAGACACAAACGTTCATTTGGCTGCTCTATAACCGACTAATGCTGTCTTGCTCTAAAATTCTTAATGGGCGTGGTTTATTTCACGAAGATGGACGAACCACTACGATAAACAACGACCTCAAACTATTGGTTTTTTTAAATTCCACTGGCGGCGCAAAAATGTAGGGACCTGCAACGTTATGAATTTAGAGAATTCAAGTGCAGCCAACCTACAAGCCAAGAGTTTCGCCTAA
The DNA here is from genome assembly GCA_028641665.1 of Chelonus formosanus. Lineage (NCBI taxonomy): Eukaryota > Metazoa > Arthropoda > Insecta > Hymenoptera > Braconidae > Chelonus > Chelonus formosanus. The sequence continues at coordinate 4,881,710 of CM054000.1, forward strand.
CTGCCGTACGGGCGCGAGGATAGTTACTTACTGACTTTCAGTGACGCAATACATTGTTTGCAATCATTTATATTTTCTAAGTCTTTTGTATTTGTTTATAATTAATAAAACTAATTATTTATATAATTAACCGATACACGTCATAATAAATATATATGCGGACCTATCCTAACCTCTACAAAAAATTACCACCTTGCGCCACCTGTAGTGATGTTCAGTACCAATAAATGTAGGGTGATAACAATAAATATGGCGGCAAAATGAAATAAACGAAAAAATTTATTTTTCAATATTTTGCATTCATAAATTAACGTTTATTGTGTAAGTACTTTCTTTTTTTGTTTTTTTTTTTTTATTACTAAGTGTACAGTAGTAATTATTATTAATTAAACTCTTGTATATATTTAACAATGATGATGTGTTAAGTTTTTTATATATCTAATTTTAAATGTATTGTAAATAAAACAAATCAAAATAAAATAATAATATTTTGTACAATTAGAGTTTTTTAAAAGATAATTATTTTTTTTTAATTAACTAATGATTCAGATCGAAAAAAAAAAAAAAAAAATGGAATAATAATATATGTAAAATACTATCAAAAAGCGTCTTTAATATTTTGAAATTGTTGCACTGCTAAATCGACAGGAAGATCGAAATGGATTGTTGTTAAACGATCTAAAGCGTGAAAAGCATCTTGAAATCCTGAAAAATATTTTATTAAAATCAATTACTTTTATAAATTTGTTTGGTTATAATAAACAAAAATATTTATTTATTTCTTACCAGTTTTAACAACATAACTCCATGATGTGTAGTGATTTTCTAATAGATATTGGCATTGTAATACGAGTCTTAGCCATATAACTAATTTATTAGCACTAAAAAAATATCATTAATGTTAATTTATAGAAGATTTATTTGTATATTATTTTAAATTAGTTATTTATTGTTTGAATAAATACTAACTTTAGTGCAGCACAAACAAAAGCTTTGAAATGAGCATTGTAACTTCTTTTATAAAGTGTATGTGTAGCGATGATATTTCCAATAGTGATTAATAAACTCTGAAAAATATACATATTAATAGAATTTTAATTAAAATTTATTAATTAAGTGTTTTTATTATAAAGTTACATAACTTTTTCTTTCATTGGAATATTTTTATTATCTACTATTGCAAGTATATTTTTTTTATTACTTAAAACATTTCAACATATTTGAATTTAATTTGTTGTCATTAATGATAGTAAAATAATTGTTGTAATGATTTTGTTCATATTTTTTATATTCAAAGACGAATTAAATCATGTAAATTATCAAAAAAAAAAAAAAAATAGAAATAATAAATGACTTTTAGCATTAAAAACATAATTTCCATTTATTAATGAGGCATTTTAAAATTGAAGTCACCATTATTTAAAATGATTTTTTAAATCTCTAACCTCTATTTATTTTATAAAGAATGAACTTTTGAATTTTAATAATTACATTTTTGATTTAAAGTTTAATGAATAATCATTATTGTAATAGAAATGTTATAACTGTGATTTGAGCTTAGAATTATCTAGAATTTCATATTAAGGTAGTTCTAGCACTTGACCAAAGTCTGCAAATAAATTTAATGTTGAAATATGATGTTCTTGAGATTGTCACGAACAAGTTATAAGCAAAAAAAAAGCTTAGTCATCGGGCATTTCGATGAAAAAATCGAATTACCTTAAGTGAATTTGTTCACCAATTGGTGTAATTCTTGATTACAAATTAATGTAAAAAATGATGAAAATTAGTACGGTAAAATATTCAATAATCATCATCATCACTTAATGAATGACTAATCTATAAAAAATTATTGATGACAAATTTTCAAGTTAAGTTTATACTGTATAATTAGAATTTTGATATTCTTTTTCTAATTTCAAATGAAACTAAATAATAATTAATAAACAATGAATCAGAAATTATAGAACCTGAGTAAGAAGTTTGTCTCATTAATTAAATTATTGTGTTGGCAAGAAAATGGTGAAACACTATTATAATTAGGATATTCTAGAATACAGAGTATCATGATATTACCACTATGTCTCTACCCTTCGGGCAGATGCAAGTCATTGATGGACATGGTGACTGCATTGGAAGTTTGGAGACTATTAAATAAATAATAAAATTAAAAGCTGTTCTAAGTGCTTCACTATTTTCTTGCCAACCCAATAATTCGAATCAAAACTACTAAGCTATTATTTTTAATCATTACACTGTCAGAATTTCAATGACATTACAGTCAATAATAAATATTAGCTCGTAGCACAATGATAAAACTATTTTTCATACGTACTTGCTTTGGTGATAAATTTTTTTCGCTGACCAGATCTAAATTAAAGCTCTGTGACAATTTTTGAGCTGGACTAGAAATGTATAAATGGCCATTTTTGATTTCATAATACTTGACAATAAGTTCCCAAGCATGCATAGTATGACTTGAGACAGTTTTTCGTGGAGGAAAACATCCAATAAATGGTACAACGCTGGTACTAGAGCTAACATCAGCCATCAAACCATGTTGCATCAAGTCTCGTATACAAATAGCTAGATGTTTCCTCACTGCTGTCGTTAGTCGAGCACTCGAATGAATCTTCACTGATTCCGAATCAGATCCATAAACATTTTCGAATACATTATCATCATCACACCCAAACTCAACAGCGCTTTCAATCACATGTTCTACTGCGATATCCAATCGCGTTCTGAGATCTCTCCAAGTTGGAACTGTTGAATTTTTCTTTAAATCTCTTCGAAGCCGATCACTACCACAACCAAGTTGGGAAACCAAATACAGATGCAACAGAGTAATGACTTTTTTTACAGTATTAAATGTCGCCATATTTTTAGCACCATTTTGTTCAGCTTCTTGACTACATTTTTTGGATTTACTAGATACTCCATTGCCATTTGTATGCACAGGACAGGCACAAGTGCATGCCAATGTTTCCGTACTTATCTCGCCTTGCAGGTAGTGAATAAATCGCTCCAAGTCATTGACTTGGGTTTTCAGTTGGTTCACTAAGTGCTCTTTCATTTTCAAAGGACTCACTATCTGTTGATTATTGTGAAATAGATATGATGAAATGAGAAATAACATTAAGAGGTTATTTAGTGGTAATATTAATGAATAAAAATGAAACACTTTTTTTTTAAAAAAAAAAAAGGATTATCTTATTTTTTAGAAACTTTGAAGACTTCGAAGTCTTGAAGACTTTGAAGTGATATTAAACAAATAATGTTATAATACAAATAAATTAAAAATTTCTAATTATTATTCTTTATTATCAAAGTTTGTTTTATTTTAATTTTTTATATTATTTGTCGTTAAACCTTTCATTAAAAACCTGTTTATTCTTTCTTTAGACTTATACATTGTAAACTACAGAGAGTATCTCATAAGTAATGTCGGTTTTTATATGTGAAAATTCCTATGCTTCAATTTAAACATGTCATAATTTGTTAAGACTAGTCTCTGTATAATACGATGGGCTATACTTTGAATATTAAGGCTTTCTTTTTTGTATGATTATTTAATAAACAAAGTGAACATTGGAACCCGACATTATTTATGAGACACTTTCTTTAATAATCTTCATCACGTTTCATTGTATTGAAAATTATTCTATAAATATTTTATTATTATCAAAAATTATCTATTTATTCTACATTTTTATGATTACTCTAGAAAATAGTACATCATTTTTTCTACATCTTTATTACCACTTGAGGAATTTTAAAAAGAAAATAAGAATATTTACCTCATTGATAGCATGATCCACTTGCCATCGTAAATCATCAATAGACAATTTGCATAAATCATCGACATTAAAATTTAATTTTTCCTTCAGATGATCTATAAAGAAACAATAACATATCTGTTTTATAACATTTGTAATATTTAAGCTTTAAAAATGATTTAAGTCTAAGATATGTTAATTTTTATTTACTGATAATTAAATTCTGCCGTTCGAGAATAACACTCTGAGGTAGATCTTGACCATCTGTTTCGTAAGCATAACGTTCCAAGTCCTCCAATTGTGTTTTTAATTGATTAATCAATTCCCGTTGTTTTATTCGTTGCTGAGCTATTTTAGATTCTTCTTCAGCATCGTCCAATTGATTGTAACTATTACAATATCTCTCGGAAGATGCAGAAGATGATCTTCTTTTAATTGTTAAAATATTTGAGACATCAGGTATACCACGAAATGCAAATTCTTCCAACTCTTTTAATAAATTTTCCTTCTCTTCTGTTGGAGCATCAACTATTTGACGAAGACGAAATTGTACCTATTTATTAAACATTAAATATTATTTTTTTGTGTTATTAAATATTGATTTCACATAATATTGTGAAATAAAGATTATTCAGCATGGCTATAAATTTCAGGAAATATTTTTAAAACGGCTAAAAATAATTACTAGTAGTAAAAAGGTCTTTCAAGCTGAGTAAGAAGTGAAATCATTAAAACAAATAAGTCCTCATCTTCAGTTTTTTATGATTATCTCATCAATTATGGGAAATAAGAAGAACAGTTTTAAATAAAAATTGAAGAGCTTTTAATTTTACATTAAAAAATTCCTTCAATTTTTTCTTCTATTTCTTGTAGTCAAGTCATAAAATGACGATAAAGATAGGAAAATAATTAATTTTTAATATCCTTCATTTTTGATTACCTTGTAAGATATAGAAAAGATGAAAGCTTTGAATAAAAATTAACGATTTTTCAGTTTTATATCAAAAGGTCATATAATTTTATCCTCCATCTTTCGGAGTATCACTTGAAAATGATGATAAAAATAGAAAAATGCTGAAAATCAATTCCATACGAGTTTAGAGCATTGTTTATACTATCATAAATCATTTTAGGTAATTCTGAAAACATCTCACATGTGTTTTCAGCCATGCTGAAGAATCTCTACTTCACCACTTTGATGACTAAATTATTAACTACTCTATTGTTACAAATTTAGTGTTTAAAATCTTTTTTACTGCTAATTTATGACTTATTTTCACTTGACAAATGATTAATAGGATTACTACCTGGGCAAAGTGTGTTGTTAGTGCAATTAAAGATGAATTAAGTACTTCTTGTTCCTCTTCCAGCATTTTAAGTCTGTCAGTATCATATGAATGACTAGAAAACGATGAGTTAGTAAGAGTGTTTAATCAATAAATTTATAATTATTATTATCAGTTAATTTTAACTTAATTATTGATTGATTAAGGTTGTGAAATAATTGCTGTGTAGCTACCAAAACCAAGATTATTATTAGAAAATAGTTGTGTAAACTACGAATTAGTTGATTAATTTTAGGAATGTGATGGATAATATTGATTCACAATTACCATTCTGTAGTAGTTGCACATTTGTATTCATCAATAAATTCATTATCACCATCATTAGCTCCAACTGGAGCCCATCTTTCGCCAGAAGGTCGTTCATTGTCATCTGATGTTGAGGTATCAACTTCCTCAGTTTCACTCATATCGTATTTGTCACTGGAAGAGGGTTTGAGATGTTCTGAATCCTGCAATCGTTCAGTATATGACAAAAAAATTATATAACACTCGTTTTTTGATGTGTGATTAAATAAAAGATACTTTTATCACTTGAAATTACCATAATTTATTGATTAATTAAGTTTCCATGCTACATATTGATTAAATTTTCAGGAAAAAATTCACTTTATATCACTTCACTATTTGATACAGTCGCCATTTTGTATTCTATCGTTTGAAATTAATCGATTAATTATCAAAACCTCGACATCAAAATAAATTTCTTTATTATCAACTGTTTTTTATATGAATTCTTTATTATCAATAGTCGAGATATTTTAAAAAAAACAGTCATCTTTACAACACAAGATGGCATCAAACATGGCTGACTGTCGGCGTCAGTTTGCCGTGTATGCGTCTCGTGAGTGTTTTTATTAAAAAAAAAACATTTTTTACACGTGTTTTTAGTGTTTATTTACTTGAATTTTATTCAACTAACATTCATTAACAATTGTATAGGTCAGTTTATGTAATTTATTCAGTATCATTACATAAAATGTCTTGAAACTTTTTTAACTTCTAACGCTCTTAAATCACGATCGAATTATAATCGATTGATAATTTTTATGATTATTTATGTAATTAAAAATGATTATTTTAGCTAATTTATGATACAATGAATAAGAAATAACAGAAAAATATGATTTTTGAAATGACATCAGATAAAAGCTATGCATTATTTGTAACCATGAATTAAAAATATGACAATTCTTTTGCAATGTAATTGTCTAATAATTTGTTTTCATAAAAATGAAGGTTATTTCAGTTATTTTTCTACAATAATAATCATCAGAAAACATTACAGTTTATTTATAATTATTTATTAAATGTTTAAAGTGAATTGAAGATATGAGAAGTCAACATATTTATTATTTTCCAACAGTCAGAACTTTATTAGATAAAACTACATAGTTCCTAACCGGCAAATTATTATAAATTTCGTATAAAAATATTATTTAATAATAAAGATGCTATAAATGATAAGAATAAATACTAAAGTCGAGATATTAAACTATTTTGATCTCTTTCAGTGCCTATTCTACAATGATATTACCATCCAGACAGCCTGTAGCTTCTTGTGAGCTTCTAAAGCCATTATCATTGGATGAAAACGTTTCCGGAACAATTCTCCAAGGGCTCTTTGAGGTAAGTAAGGTCTCAAATCCTTTTATAATCTAATTGCGGTTCTGCTGACAAGCTTAGGATCCTTAACAAAAATTGTAAGATAAAAAATTAATTCATTGACATCTACCAATGTCATTTATTTATTTTTATCATTCCTTTAGCAATTCTAGTAATTAGGGTTACGGGGTTATTTATGGCAAACGATAGGGAACTTTGAACATGAGTTGTTTCCTCCATAAATCTCTAGAGTTTGTCATTAAAGCTGTACATAAAGAATAAAAAAAATGCTATTGTTGAGTCCAAATTTGTATACATTTTGATATTATTGCATAAATAGGACTCCTAATTTTTGTGTTAAACTCATGAATAATTTTTATGAAATAAATTCAAGATGTTGGCTGATAAGTAAATAATCATAAAGTATAAAAAAAACAATTCTTACTTTTTTGGAATGAACTTGGTAAATATTTAAATTTACTGATCAAATTATTATCAAGTGCATACAATGATGAAGTAATAATTCAATAATAATTATAAACTATTAGGTTGGCAAGAAAATAGGGGAACACTTTTACAATTTAGATATTATAGATTGTTGAGTATTATGATGTTACCACAATGTCTCTGCTCTAATGATGGACACAAGTCAATGATGCACACGGTGATTGCATTGGAGATTGAAGTTTGTTGGCTATTAAATAAAAATATAACATTAAAAGCCATTCTAGGTGGTTCAACTCAATATTAAAGAGAGTTTTATTTATTAAATTTAAAAGATCATAATATTTTATGATGTGTTGAAAGGAAAATCTAAAAAGATGTATTTAAAATGTAAAAACAAATGAATCATTCAATTGTGTATGTTTAAAATGAATAATAATTAAATACTAATTCTATGTACAAATTGAAAAACAAATATTTAAAAGTATCTCTAACAGATGAAATAATCATTCATGTTTACATTCATGTTAATATTAATTTTAGGAAAAAGATCTTTATATTCTAATATAATTATTTATTTGAACTCATTATAAACTCATTACATATCCTCTGTTCTATAAAGTAAGGAAGTCAATTGACTCTAGAACAATCGCGTCCTCAGTATTACAAACTGTTATCATCTATTGTTTGCCAATTACATAAATATAAATATACCAAATATTCAACAATAAAAAAAATTTTTAAATTAAAAGATTCATCCACATGACTGAGTATTGTAGCACAATGGTCAATCATATTTTCTTCTTTTCTTATATCAATAGAATTAATTTTTATTGGTTCAACTATTGGAATTCCAACTCCAAGTATACTGCAAGTGTATTTTGGTTTTCTTTATTTGCTATTTTTTTATCTAATGCTGTTGGACCTTTCGTAATTGTTTAAATAAATATATTGTGACAAATTATTCGAGAGTAGGTATTGTACTGTTTGTTCTTCTTGATAACTAATCCTTTAGCTTTCTTTATTAAGGTGATATAATTCTTTGATTTTACCTCTAAATAATCTTGCAAATGAAACAAATGGATTCTCATGATTGTGCTAAGTCTAGAGACAGTATTATGTTATTTTACAAATATTATAATCGATTATTTTAACAGTTCAATGTAGTTCACTTGTCTGCCATCGTAGCGTGCGCCAATCAGATCATTGGCCGTTTCTGTCCACTTCTATTGTACTTGTGTGACTTGTACACTTCTTATTAATTCATTTTTATTCACTAGATTGCTTATCACAATCTGTAAACATTGATTTGTTATTTATTATTGATGGTTCTGTTGATGAAAAGTGATAGGATTGATTAATTTTTTTTTTTGGCGAGATAGGTATTGCTGTTAGTGTGATTTACTACATGATACCTAATACAAGAATCTACCCCTTTTGGCGGTGCCACCATGGTACTTGGTGGCGCTCCTATCACCGACCGGTGAGTCACATATTTGCGCAACTTTCTCACACTTCCTCTCTTTTGTTAAACTTTTTTTTTTTTTTTTTTCACTTCCGCTTTTTATCTTTGTTTTGGGATTGAATAAACATGCTAAATAAGACAAACAGGGCAAAATAAGATACTAAGTGAGAATGACTGTAAATCGATAAATATTTATTCTGCACTGATTTCTTTTTTGGGTTTATTGTTTTAAGCTGAGTTTAAGTTATTTTAGTAGGATTGTTGGCTTATTTACTTATTATTAATAGTGATAAATTAGAGTTAATTAAAATAATTTGGGCAATATTTTGTTATTTAATATTACTGGAATGGAAATGATTTAAATACTTATGGTTAAGAATAGTCAGTCAAATTGACTTCTATAAGTATAAGTATTTATTATTAGTAATTTATATTTCATGTGCCAGTCGATGTGAAATTACAACCTGAGCCGAATGTGAGGATGGTAGACACGTGGTTTAAGCATGTCTAATTGTTTTTATTTAAAAAAGTTATTGATTAAAATGTGCGAACTTGAAAAGGTAAAAATGGTTTATTACAAAAAAAATACTACTGAATATTTACTGATTTTTTTTTTTTAAGTTACATTAAGATTTAAATCACATAATCGATAAATTTTTTAATGAAAGAAATAAAAATTTTTATGCTTGAAATATTTATTTTAATGATTTAAAAAAGTCTTAGTATTTTTTATTTAAATTAAGTTATATGTTTATTTAATATATTTATTTCTACTTTTTTTTTATATATTCATTTTTATAATATTATAAAATGAAATAAAAAAATTAACTTGAGAATTTTATTTCAATAAATAGATTTATGAGAAAAATGACCGGATTTTGATAAATATGAGCTTATTTTAAAGCTCATTATCTTTTATTCTCAACTGTCTTGGTGAAATAATTTTTCTTCATTTTTATTTTCTGTGTCAAGAGAGAAAAAAATGACAAAGATTAAATGATCCCTAGATTTTTTTTTTTACTTTTTATTTTGGAGTAAAAATTGAGTCAAGTGATTAAAAACTTGATCTTTTCTAGAATTGTGTATCTCTCGTAGGTGTTTAATTATTTTTTTCTTTTTGTTCTTTGATAAAGTTATTGGATAATAATTTAGAAATTTTATTTTAAATTTAATTCTAAAGGATAAAAATTGTATGATATAGAAAAAAAACACAGTTATATTATATTAAAAAGTTGATTTTATTAATTGTTTTCTTTTTCAATTTTTTCTGTAATAAAATAAAAATTTCAACAAATTTATAGTTCAATAAAATATATTATGATATATGTATAAGTTTCTCACAATTTGCATTTCAAATCGTAAAGGGACTTTCTTGGACCTTCTAAAGTCTGTTGAGTGAAAGTTCATCATTGTTGCTTTATTATTATCCTGATTAGTTATGATAAATAATGGTGGATAAATTTCTTAGTATCAAAAGACATTACTTGTTACAATTTTAACGTCACATCTAATGTGCTTAGTTTTTTATAAAACTTAAACATAACAAAAATGATTAATAGTTATTTTCTTTGTTATTCATTCATACATATATTGGGGGTAAAAATAAGTCACTTGTTGTGTAAAGTTCACTTATTTATATAGAGGAATATTATTTTTCGTCATACCTGCGTGGAAAGTTTACTTTTCCATTGGAGAGAGGTTGAACTTTCCACTCAGGTCCGGGTTGTAATTTTACACGTGGTTTGAGCTAGTCTACTTTTCCTCCCTAGGTGTGAAATGTACTATTTTTCTCATACACCCGCCCAAAGTTAAAGTTTACTCCCTGTTTTCAGGTCCCAAAGCGACGTATTCTATTTCACATAGAAAGACAAAAAATAGTTTGTGCGCATGCTCAAACAGATGTCTTTCTCTGCGGCAGAGAAAACGTCACTTTTCCTACTTCAAAATAGATAACAAATTTTAATTTTGGACGATAGTATGATTGAAAATAGTATGTTGGCCACGGGAACAAAGTAAAATCCTTACCTGGGTGTTTGTCACCCTCGTCTTTTGCTTAGAATGCAATTTTACACCTGGATCGGAATGTCATACTTTGCTCCCTTGGTTAACAATCTACTATTTCATCTATTTTCATCTTCTGAAACTCGAATTATACATTATGTGGTCAAAAATCTACAACCATTTACTTATGATTCGTGACAAATTTATCACTAATTACACCAGTGTCATTTTCAGCACTGAAACAACACTGATTTGCAATAAGTTTTATCGATTCAGTAATTAAAAAATAGTAATGAAATATTTAAATGAGTAAGTGATTACTTTTAAATACTAGTCTTGAGTGATCAGCATGAAATAAAAATTATTTCATGTATATTAAATGGGGGGTAAATTTTTACCCCAGTTATATCATAAATTTGATACTCAGTTGAATAATGCTAACTCAAACGTCCTATTCTGAGTAAATCATTAATTGATTTAGATTAAAAATAACTTAAAATTATCTTCAAGTATACTAAAAGTTTTACGTTAAATTTTAATCAACATCAAAGTTACCATTTCAGTTTCAACGAAATTTTATCATTCTATTTTTAACTTCCCATAAGGAAGTTATGGCAATTGGACACGTTTCGAGATATTTGTAAGCATACTGACCAATTTTTAAAATGATATGTGTGTGTACGTACGTACGTATGTACGTACGGATGTCAGCATTCTTTTCGTTCGCGATATCTCGAGAACGGATTGAGATATTGACTTCAACCAAAATTTATTCGAAAGGTATTTTTATAAAAAAAATCTAAAAGAAGTTTCAACGAATTCGGTCGAGCCGTTTTTTTTTTATAACAAAAAAACTAATAAATAAATGAAAAGATTAACTATTTAGAATACAGTTAAGCAAAAGAATAATAATTTTATTTGAAAAAAAACTCGATATTAACTAAACATTTTTTTTTACAACTAAATATGACTTTCAACAATGATGCATTGTTTATAACAATGTGAATTTGTTATAAACAATTAAAAGTTGTATTTATTGATTAACTAATGCGAATTTCGCACCGATTTAAATTTTTTTAACGAAATAATATTATTAATGATAAGAAATGACTTTCAACAATTAAGGATTTGTTTATAATAATAAAAATTTGTTATAAATAATTAAGAATGGGAAGTTCTTCGTGTAAAAACAAAGTATACTCAGGCCTATTTTTTTTCATCATTTCGTTGGTAACAGTTTTCCATGAGTTTTAACTCTTGTTAAAACGTCACAAGATACGTCAGAGAACGTCGAGGTTATCGTGATTGTGTTTTGCATTCAGTGACGTCAACGATTTTTATCAAAACTTTTACTCTAACCGTTGTGTTATTAATGCTTTTTGTTTTTTGCTTTACTCCTTTCACAAGTTCTTTTTTTTAAATATGTCGCGTGGCTTGTCAGTTTGTTACTGTTGATTTTTTATTTCTTTTTATACTTATCGATCATCACTGAATAATAAAGTTTTATTAGATGCAAGTTATTTTTAATCATTTTACAAGTAATGTATGTTTTCTAGCAATGTAATCATCACTGTTTTTAACGATTTAATCTTGGAAAAAATTTCTTACAAATAAAATAAATTTTTTATCATAATGTTTTGAACGAATCAATTTTAAAAGAAACTGCATGCTAAATATATTTTTAATACTGCAAATCTCAAGATTTTACAAACGTGTTAATGTAACATGCATTAAGTGTGTTTCAATGTAAAATGTTCATAAAAAAAACTATAAATAATTTGTAGACACTTTTTACTCGTTTCATAGCGTGTGAAAAATCAATAATTTCTGTACGGTATTTAACATTAAAGAGGCTTAGTGTTGAAAGTGTCTACAAAAATAACACACTTGAATTTGAATATATGGATATTTATTTTCGGCAACTTCTATTTGATTTGGGTACACTCGTTTTTCCGCACAAGAATAAATGTTGGAAAATTTATAAATAAACCTTTTAAAAAAATTCAATAATGAAAACACGGAAAATCTGAGTTTTTACAAATTAAACGCTTGAAATGTTTACAATGTTAAACGGTGTAAACAAACTATAGGATTTTTGTTAACGGTAAGAAGCGTTTAAAATTCATCTATAAAATTACTATAGTTTGTTTACAACGTTTAACATTGTAAACACTTTAAGTGTTTTATTGATAAACATTTGAATTTCCCGCATTTTTCAATAAATAAATTCGTAAAATATAATTTAATTTTTCTTTTTAACAAGCATATATTTTTCCACTTTAGTTTTTGAATTAATAATTAAATTATTTTCATTAGATGTTTGAAAATGATTAAAAAGAAAATATTACTAGAAATACTTGACAGTCACGTGTTGAGACAGATAAGTAGTGGATTACATAAAGGCAATTTGTATGAACATGAAACAACGATTTCCTGATAGCAGTAAGTCTTTTATATTTATCAATAATTATTCACTTCTTTTGACACTCGTTATTTTTATTCATTATTAACAATTAACTATTTCAATGATATTTTTGATTAATTCTAATATAAAGTAAAAATAGAATAATCTTTTTATTATTTCAACAATTAATGTTATTTTTTTATAAAACGAAAAATTTTTTTAAAACGGTTTTAATGTTTTCACTAATGTTTTTTACATGTTTTTCCCATTCTTGTGATAATATTGACAGTAAATTTCATTTTCCTGTTAAGTAGCAGTAGGGGTTAGCACAGGGAGAATATATAAAGAAGAAAGGAGGCTAAAAACAATAGCGAGCCATTTAGAACATTAATTTTTATTATTATATAAAATATGCTATTTTTATAAATAATTAATAATAAGTTACTTTACCTACAGTTGGATCGAAAAATAATTATCACAACAGAACATAGAAATAATTCATTCATTTTTATCCTTTAACATTAATAATTTGTTGATTTTATAAACAATTAATAATACTTATACTTAACTCTACTGTGATACTAATTTTAATTTGTTCTAATAAAATAACCACTTTGGGGTAAAAATTACTTCAAGTTGGTTCATATGGAAAAAAGAATTGAGTAAAAAATACTCTACGATTCCGAGGAATCATAGCACACTATACAAACAGAATACTATTTAATTTCCAAGCAAGGAATTTTTATGAAGTGAAAAGGATAATTGAAGTTTTATAATTTCTTATCAATAATTAAATCATTTACCAACCGGTTCTTTTCATTTACCCGAGTAAAAATTAATAGGCCCAAAAGAAGCCCAAAACAGACCTGATTGAAGCCTAATCTTGACTTGAAGAAATTTTCAGTGCCTCAAACAAGCCTTTGACAGGTCTCAATTTCAAACGAGCTCAATTCAAGCCCAAAAAGTTTTTCCAAACCCATAACACGCTTCGAGGCGTAAAAATTAGACTTATTTTGAACTTATTCACCCTGCTTCAATATTTAATTTCAGTTTAAAATCATGAACCTGCAGGTTCATTTTATATAATAAAAATTGCACTAACTCTAAACTGGTAACCCTGCATAATTTCACTTTAAGGACTTAAGGTTCAACTTAGGTTATTCATTTTCAGGACAATAAAACGTAATTAGTTTGAATTAAGATTCATTAGGGCCAAAGTAGTTTCATAATTAAATATACTTTTTCAGTTTATTCTAAATATCTAAATGAACATACTGTAATTAAACTGATCAGCCTTAACTGCAATTTCAAAAAAAGTATTCTTCAAATTGAACCTGTTTTGACATTGCATATTCTAAAGAAGTGTGTTCAGTATGATAGTAGGTTATTTAAATTGATTTTAAAATCATTTAGAACATTCAGTGTGAAAAAAAGTTTATTTCAGTGTGAGCAGCTTCAAAATAAATTCAATTTTTACGCCTCGAGGTCTGATTCAAGCCCTTTTTCTTTGGTCATATTTGATAATAATGATAATAAATTATTACAACTATCAATTTGTAGCACGAAAGTTAATTCAATGATAAGGTTTTTTGGGAATTTTTTTTATTTCCAAATTTTAATAGTTTATTATGCACCTAGGAGTTTAAGTGAGGTATTATTCTCTCGGACAGATGTCGTCAGCATAAGACGTGCGGTGCGAATTCACCTTCGACTCGTACACATGCGCCGTACACTTTGACTGATACTATCGGTCCAAGGCAATAATAACTCATTTAAACTCCTAGATGCATAAAATTTTTGATATACTACAGGCTATATAAGTGCTCACTTATCATACCTGTTGATCGGAACTTAAGTGTCCAATTATAGACCGGTGATATAAGTGATACTTGAATGAAATTATTAACAAAAAAGTATCAGGAGCACTTCTCATCGTGTCTCTAATCAGTCTTTTGAAGCTCGGTCCAACAATCATAATAATTAAGCTCTTATATTTAACCTTTAGTATATAAAAATATTTATGGGCTTAAATTGGGCGCATTATAGGACTGCAAAATATTTTTAGGCTTGAATTGGGTGCATTGAGAGCCTGAAAAATCATTTGGGCTTGAATTTGGCCTCCTTTGGGTGTGCATAAATATTAATCATTTTTACTCGGATAAACTTATAAATAATTTTATCTTTACATTATTCTTTGACAATAGTTATCTCTTATAAACAACAATAATAATAAATTTTTAATATTAATATCTATTTAAATATAAAAATGGATATATTTTTAATTTGCTGACATCAATGCTTATTATATTAACTTTATTGAAAAAAATTTGTTTGAAATTCGTTTGACAACATATTCAATATACTTTCAATTTTCTTTCCAATTTAATATTAAATAAGTTTTATACAAAGCAGAGGATAAAAAAAAAAAAATTTAATGCTGCATAAAAAGTCGATAAAAGAGGAGGGCATATAAGTAAGAGGGAGAGGAAGAAATTTTTTTTGTTTTTTTTCTAAAAAGTAATCGAATTTCTTTCAATGTGGAAATAAAAAGTGTACTAAGACGATGAGGAAAACGCGTACTGAGCCTGCTGTTGGTGATGCTCTTGGCGAGTCTGTACGATCAATACGTTTCTCTCTGGTCTGCTAAACTCCTCCTCCGTTTCCCCCCTATCATTTCCGGTAACGCGCAACTACATTATCGTCGCTCTTCGCGATGCCTCACTATGAGATAACATTACCAGAGATCCTTTAGTAGTTTCCACTATTTCTCTTCAATTATTTATAAACGTTTTTGAATGTTGTTTTATGCTTTTAAGATAATATCTATGTCATTCAACCAATTGTTTACGTAATTATTTTACTTACCTTATTTCTAACTTCTACTAAGTATTTTGTTAATTGTTACACCAATATTATCATTACATTATGCAATAAAACATTAATTAAAATTTTAAAACAGCATTAATGTTGTTTTATATACGAGTTTATACGATAAATAATTTTTTTTATAATTTATTTAGTTATTTTATATAATTATAGATATTGAACAATATGCATTCATTATTTAAAGATCATTTTTATGAATAAACTTTATTTAAAAATGTAATTATTTATTGCAATAAATTAGATTTGCATTTACATCTCTGATAATAAAAAATAACATATAACCTATTGTATTTTACAGAGACTAGTCTTAACAAATTACGACATATTTAAATTGAGGCACAGGAATTTTTACATATGAAAACTGACATTACTTATGAGATACCCTTTGTAGAATGATGTTACGTAGAGAAAAAATCGAACTTGAACTTTATGTAATTATTAATTGCAATTAATAATTAATTAAAAAACATTTTTTAAGAAAAATTATGATATTTTTTTTAGAAAATAAAGATGTTTTTATACTTTATTCTTCCTAAAAAGTTAATAAGAGTTTGTTGTAATCTTAAATATGAATAAATATATACATATATATATAAAAAATTATCTTTATTAAACTACAATAAACATTAAAATAGTACGAATAAATCATAAAAAAGATAATTTAAAATAAATATTAATAAATAATGTGAAGGAAGAAAAAATATTCAAGTGTTTGAACAGCATTAAATCGTTGGAGTCTTCGATAAAAATCAAATAAATTCACTTTTAACCCTCAGTTTATTTAAACAATTATTTCCATAAGAATAATTATGATAAAAAAAAATCAACACAAAATTAATGAGGGTAGTGACGTTGTGAAAAATGAATGATATTGGTTTTAAAGTTGATTTTCCGATGTTTACCTAATCAATCGCATAATTAACGATTTGTCGGTTAAATAATGGCTTCGGTTTGAGGAGGATAGAAACGGTAATGTGATGGTTATGTAGATGTATACGGACGATTGCCAAGGGGATAGCAGGAGAGAGCTTTGAAAAGTAGAGGGAAATATCGATTAGAGTCTACGATATGCTCTGACGAATCGAGCAGTGATTAATTAACGGACTGAGAGTGAAGTAAAATGAAAGGAAGTGAAAAAAGGGGTGAAGATAGACTTTAAGGTATCTTATATTTTATACTGAGAGGAAGTCTTCAAGATCTGTTTAAAACGAGTCTTATTGAATCTCAAATATTCATTAGACATTAGATATTTTTTCTTTCTGTATTATAAATATGAATAGAAACTGTCTGATTACATTTTATTAATTTTTACCCTTAAAATTCAATTAATTATAAATAATTTTATATTCTATTATTGAATATTAAGTTCATATTAACCCATTAAAACTCTAGCCAAATCTACGGCAGATATAATTGAAGTAACTAATGAATTTAGGACATAGTTGAAACAAATACACTTTTTTTTTGTTTATCAATTGCATTTGTGAACCAAAATTATTTAAATAAATTAGTCCAAAAGTTGTTACTTTGAAAAACAATGCCACCATCCAATTTTACAAACAAAAAAAATTTTCTCCGATATTTTTTTTGTCAGATTTTATTTTACTGATGTAAAATTATTATGAAAAACTACGTAGTGTCAATTCACGTCATATTTTCTAGATTAAATTATCGGAATGTCGAAAGAATCATTTTTCTCACTGTAAAAATTTCTCAACACAATCAGTGCCTCGTATCACTAGACGAAATACAATTTTTTCACTAATGAGATTTTTTTTTTTTTTTTTCATTAAAGAAAATATAGGCTCGAACTGCGTCTACTCTGTTGTCTAAAGTACAAAATTGGATTTACAGAAATACAAAAGCAGAATAAACTTCTTAATTTTCATTTAACAATACTTACTTTAACATTTAAACAATACTGAAGTTTTTTATGCTAATTATCACTGAAATCATAAATATATAAGACATAAATAGTGTTCGATTTCGTTAGTTATTTTTTTTTTGAGGTTATACATGCGATTCCCTATACCCTCCTATACCAAATTGAGACACCATTTATGTTGCGTAGTGTATTCACCAATAAGGGAGTCGCAAGTAGAGTCTTTTAAGATACAATCTGGCAAGAGAGAGTTAGGCAAGACTTAAGTCCCTTAAGTTCTTATATTGGACTTTAGGCAAGACTTGAGCAATATGGCGTCGTTTTGCCAGACTCTGTCTTAAAGGACTCTTGTTTTTTATATTGAAAAAAAAATAGATAGCACGAGCTCTTAGACCATTCTGCCATATAGAATTATCTTTTTTTTTTATTTGAAAAAGAAAATTGGCTTGACCTGTCGTTGAAACATGAACAATTTATTCAGCCTACAAATTTTCATCTAAATACATGAACATCTTATAAAATATGAAAAAATACAAAAAATATAGTATTTATTTTCGACTAATTTACACTTCTGGAAGGAGAGGAAAAGGCACGAGCTCTTGGCCCATATTGCCTAGTCTTTACAAAGTCGTTTTTACATTTTCCAATATGACGCGAAGTTTGAATACTATATATGTGTCATCACGGTCTAACTAAAATTGCATTACATTAACAAAACTAAAAAGAAAAGAAAAAACCAAAGAGCACTGTAATTACATTCTACACAGGATACTTAAAGTATTACAGCACAAGTGGTTAAAAGAAAAAAATTATAACTTTTGCTGAAGCAAAGCAATTGGTATTTAAACAGCCATTTAAAAGACTCTACTCGTAAAGTGATGGTAGCGACATCTAGTCGTAGTAATGCCAAGTACAGGGCATAGAAGGCCCTTAAGTTTAGAGAGGGGATGGCAATCAATTTTTTATCAGAGGATTATAGAGTATTTTTTTACTCAAAAGATATCTCTCAGTAATGTCATGATTATTGACTTGTATATAAAGAATGTATTAATTTAGAAATCTATCAAAGATCGTCTAGAGAATAATCACTAGTGACTTAAAGATTTTAACAAAAACCAATCAAGTATGTTGTTAGCGTAAAATCTATTCATAGAATAGTTTTATAAGCTCAATTTATATTTACGAAGGCTAAAAAGATAAAGTTTTGTAGATCCTTTGTGCACATGTGGTCGTATATTAATCAAGATGACGTCATAAGACAGGTAATAAAGTTAAGTAATATTTACTAACAGTACTAGGAAGTATATATGTATATATATATATCTCTAAGTGAAGAGGGAACAGAAAAGAGAAAACCGAATGAAACTTCGTACCAAGTCCCAGCAGACCATGAAGGCTGTGAGTGTCTTGAGGGTGCAGCGAGTCAGGACTATCAAGTAAATTACCTGCAGGTCCATTTTCAACCCTCTAGTAGTTTCTTTATATATTTCTTTTTTCCCTTAGATCACATCTACTTTACCACGAAATTCACTATTTTTTAATTCAAATAATATAAGATTTTTTCACTTAGACACATTACATATTTGTCAATTAAAAATTACTTGATCATTCCTGAAAAATATATGATCAATGTCATAATTTTCTTTACATCCTTCACTATAAATTTTAGTATTTCAATTTGAAACACTCATAGTGTTTTAAGATAACGTCACCCATTTGATTAGGATTCACTACAAATCTCATATTAGGAAGTGTTTTAATTAAAAACACTTGAACACTTCCAAGTGTTTAATAAGTGATGATAATGTTAATCTTTTAACAGTTAAAAAATTATCTACAAGAAAAATCAATTTGAGTGTGTATTTATCAATTACTATAAATTTATTTGAAATCTTTTCAAAATCATGATTAAAACGAATTATTTGTAATACCATTTTTTACAAAGTAAAATAAAAAAATTGATCTCTAAAGTTAAGTAGAGCTTACCTAGAATAATCACAACTGAACTATAGAAAGTGTCTAGAAATGGTGTTAACTAGAATCTAGCATAAATCAAGCTATTATATGAATGTGTATATAATATTTTTACACTATAATACAGATTTAATTGAGAACTTAATTCTAGATCTATATAGTATCTTTTGAATCAAAATCCAAAGTTTAGTCATGACAAATCCTCTTCTAAAAGCCACCAATTTCACAATCATGATTTAATATAGTGACAGATTTTGCCTTATTGCTTTAATAATCTGTTAGTCAATTAGAAAAATAATTCAAATTTCATTTTGCTTGGATAAAATTCCAACAGTTGGTCTGATCATTGTGCCTGTATCTACTTTTACTCGATAGCTCAATAGTTTTTCAGGAAAGGAAAGAATTCCCTAATCCATGCTTGCAATTTTAAAGGTCTTTAATACAGCAGTTAATTGTTTCCTTTATTGTCTATGTAGCTGTCAGTTGCAGCTATTTTTTAATTATCAACTTGATGGCTGTTTATCAGTAATGAAGCTTAGCATTATGAGAATCTGATTATCATCAATTGCTAATGTATAATGACGAAATTAAAGAGCTTAGGGAGGACACAAGGACACGATAGTATACCCGGACATGTGGGTAAGCTTCCCGGGAGCTTTGATGATGCGCGCGCATCTGATTATTAAGCTTTCTTTCTCTAAACCTTCTATATCGTTCTATCAACGGCTTCGCTGACACTAACAGGAGCCACATCCCTTCTTTACTATACAGCTATCCTTCAACTACTCCCCCGGGGTTTTTCAATGGTTTTTGGTTGAATATAGCTTTTTCCAAAAAAAAAAAAAAAATCTAAATGTCCATGTAAATTGCTACTGTTGAATGTATCACTTATGCCTAGATTTCGCTTCTTTTATTCACTTGACATAGAAATGGAATTTGAATAGCACGAAATCAAGGGTGTGGGAAATGCACTTGTTGGGGTCAATGATCTGCATTTCAATACTCTCTAGTTTACCAAGTATTTTTGTTCAAGTTTATGAACTCTTATCTAGTATGAATTAAATAAGATTTAACTATATTTCATTATGGTATTTATATAATTAACATTTGCCTCTCGGTTTTTAGTTTCATTGATTTTTTTTTTTTTTTTTTTTTTGCTTGCACAGATAAAGGTAACACGTGGATTGAGATAAACAGAAATAGAACTCGATATTATAACTAATGTTTGATTTATATCAATTGATTGACAGCTTTTTATAATTGATAATAATTTCCTAGTTTTACTGATGCAATATTTTATTGAAATTACCGATAATCAACCAAATTTATTCAATATCTTTAGTAATAAATATCCTTTAATTTCCTAAATATTATACATGATCTAATAAATAATTCAATAAGAGAAAAAAAATTCTCACAATTCATTTTAAAATTAAAAATAAATTTATTATTCTGATTTACCAATCGAATATCGGTAATGTAGATTTCCCAACAGTCGGTAATATTATCTCAATATTGCCTCTAACCCCTCAAATAACTACCATACATTTACCTACACTCCTCTCTTCCACCTCTTCCTTGATTCAGCATTCGGTGGTTTGTTATTGATCTTACCTCCTTCCTGGTTTTGCTGAGTGAGTAGCACTTGGCCGACCCGTGTCGAATTGTGTCGGAGAGACCCGATTGTCAAGATATTTCCCCTCAATGGTATATAACAGTGCCTAATGGATGAAGTGTGGGGGGAGTAGACGTTAAATTTCGCGAGGGGTAAAGAGATGAGTACTAGTATATGTGTGTGTATATAGATGTGTGTGAGTGCGGGGGAGAGGAGAGACAGTCGTGAGCCCGGCGCTAGACAGCTGAAGACTCTGACGACCGTGTCGCCACCCTCGAAGACTTCACGGTGATGTCAGTGCGTGGAAAGCGGCCGGTTGGCGCGGATCGCTTAACGCTTCGTGTGTTATTTAATAAACTATTTGTGCCTCTATATTTGAAATCTTGTTTTTCTAATTATAATGATAATATTATTGTTATTGTTATTATTATAAATTGATGATTTTTTTTATGAATAAAATAATTATTACAGTTATTAAAGTCATTTAATGATGATATTAATAAAAATATTAATTTAATTGTTATTATTATTTTAAAAGTATTTTATTGTTATTAACAAATTAATTGTTTTTTGTTTCTTTCTTTTTTGATTTAATCAATTTTATCATGTTTGGGAGATTCTATTGTATTCAATACTGTGACTCTAGAGTCCAGTATTATGTCTCTTTGCGAACAAGGGTGAGATAAAAGAGATTTTTTTTTTTTTTTTTCATTTTTATCTTTCATGAATTAATATTTTTAATTTGAAAAATTAAAATTTATTTTTTGAAATTGGTAAAAAAAATGTCATCGTTAATGTCATTGTTTTTTCTGTAGATATAAATCATATTTCTTATTTGTAATAGATGTATGTAAAAATGCGAATAATAATTAAATGACAAATAATTGCTGATGAGTCAGTAAAAGATTAATGATCTCAGTGTGTTAATAACACAAAAATGATATTAAAAAACAAAAAAAAAAAAATCTCTTTATTGTTTGTCTTATAGTTAAATATTATTTGTCATTTTTCATTAATAAAATTTGGCTTTCTTTAGAGAAGAAAAGTGTCAGGTGTTTTAAGAGAACACGAAGGCTTGTGTAATAATATTAAGTGAAGTGTGTTGCGATCATGGTTTGAGTAGGTGCCAGATCAGGTAGTGTAAATAAACTGTAGGATGTTGTGAGTGCAAAAAAAGGAGTTGGGGGGGATAAAAGGAAAAGAAAAAAAGAAAAACGATGGCAAAAAAAAGTATGAACAAGTGAACTAAAAAAAAAAAAAAAAATCTCGATCAAAATCCAAAGCTCGGTGCCGGAGGAAAAAGTTGAGTGACCAAAGAGTATACGACACCGGGTGTCGATGGTGGAGGGGGGTAAAAATCAAAGGGAACATCATCGCAGGCGGAAACGGAAGTTAGAAGATCCAAAAGAGAGGACCATAAAGCTGGCGTCGCGTGACCACGAATCCCGCGGGACTCGGACCCGTCGACGGACCAATGGTGGATCACTATCAAGTCGTGGTAGTGCCACTAGTATGCAATGTGGTCTATGTGCCGTATTAGCAAGTCTTTTTAGACGTGCAATGTGCATTGCCGGAAGTCGACGTGGATCTGGTGAATCTTGTTATCAAGAACTTGCTACGGAAATGCAACAGACTCATGTGATGCAACCTGATGAACCGGAAGTTACACCTTGTGATATTATCGTTGCCCCTGACAGCCCGACACCGAATAAAATTATGCTCAAAAGTGTTCGAGAGGTTCAAGAGGTAAAATTTTTCAACTAATTAACAAATCCTTTTTCAAACAAGAAATATTTTATCCTGATAATTATATATATATATTTATTATTATTGTTCTATAGCTCAGTGAAGATATGCCTTGATTGTAAAAATTATTACATTGAAAACAATTCATAGGCATAGAAATTAACTATTTCACCTTTAACCTTCATAGTATCGCTACTAGACAAATACTTGTCAATAAGAGATAGTTATTAGAGCTATCCAAATAATTAAAGGAGACAAAAAAATTTTTGTGATGGCAATCTATTTCAGTTATACTTAAAATTGCTTTCACCACAATTTTTTTTTCCAGTGTCAATACACAGTGAACTAATGTCATAAAAATACTTAATTTTATTGCCCTGTATATTTTCTCGAATTGAAACAGTATAAATCAGTGAAATTACAGTAAAATAGTGGATATTAATAAATTCTGCAACGATGATCACTGTTTCATTTTTAAGAGAGAAATTTTCGTATTTTATGACGGTAAAATGACCACTAGCATCCGGTGAATGACTAGTTCATAAAATACTTATTACAAACTTTTAACCACAATTAGTATCACCGGAATATTTGAAAAAATTTAATTTAAAAACAATATTAAAATATTTTTTTACCTCAGTTGTCAAATGTATGTGGGGTAATTTGAATTCATTCTTCACAATCAGTCAAGTTTATTCGAATAATAATATGATCACTGCTCTTCAAGTTTGTTGAAATTTACCGCTTACATAGTAAAAATATCTGCTGTATCAGCATCACTTTATTAAAGGATAAATTTTACCCCTAAACTTCTCTTTATGATGTGGGGAAAAATTAATCAGACGTCATTACTGACGCACAATAATTTTTACACTGAATTTTTTTAACCCCATTATTAGCCCAGAAATATATAGTACATGAGTGTGACCTGTAATCAGATTGATTTAGAGGATTTAATTAGAGAAAGAAGTGAAAAAGTGAGACTTGAAATCAACTCTGTTGAAAGAAATCTTAATTAGAGATTATAATGTCACGATCATACCAATTACACTTAAGATATCAATTTATAAGTGTAATATAATCGGTTCTGTTGATGAAAAATAACCATGCGTGTTTGATAGCCTTCTTCTGTTATTCAACTTCTAGTTGCTTTGATTTAACTTGAATACTTTACTCGTGTTTGTTTTAAGTAAGTAACTTACGACCTTTAAATAGTAGAGTAATTTCCGTGCCTGACCTACGACACGAAAGGAACTTTAATCTAGGCTACTACTACGTCATTTTAATTACATACTTTATGACAAGTTTATAACTATAGTTATAAGTAAATCCTAATTATTGATCTTTATAAACTACTGTTATTATTCTTATTATCATATGAACTTCATATGTTAAGAGGAAAAAAGAAGTACATTTAATAATCGATTATTTTTAGTTGACAATTGATATTTATTTAACGATTTAAATTTATTTAACGATATAGTAAGATAAATGGAAAGTTGCCGAAAATAATCACTTATAATTTGCAGATGATTACCGAAGAATAAAAGTTTAAATATCTATTGAGACAGTGAAGTAGTCATTTTTATTTAAAATAGGTTTCAGTTTAATTAAACATTAATTATTCTGAAAAAGAAGTAAAAAAAAATTTAATAACTTTATTCAAAAATTTGAGGACAATTAAAAATGTGGTCATACAATGAAGTCAAATATTATTTTTTGCTAAATATCTAAAATATATCCCCCAGTCTTATTTTCTAATATTTTTGAGGAGTTTTTTATATATCAAGTTTACTTTATCCTTTATTTAAAGTTTTATAGGCTGTTGGTAAGCGTTTGTATTAGCCTTTAATGTAACACAGTGATAATTTTTTCATACTAAATCATGTAACTTAACAAGATGATATTATTTATTGCCGAGAATGTTGTTATAATGGCGTGTAATAGTTATAAAATTTAAAAAAATAGAAATTTCATAATACCGTTATGTATTTTTGTTAGCATGTTTTCATATTACTATATATTACAGATTTTTGATAAATAAACTTGACTTTTAAAAAAAAAAAATCTTATTTACTAATTTCGCAATTTATTAAATATACTTAAATTTAAAGCCGTAAGAGGGACGGTGGAGTTCTCGTTGGACCATGATAAGTATGGGTACGTTTTGAATAATTAAAATTAAAAGTATTGTGATAGCTTAAGTGGTAAAGTACCTAACGCACAAATTTGAGGGTCCCAGGTTCAAATCTTGGTCACGAGATAAAAATTTGTTTTCCGAAAAAAAAACATGCCAATACTACACTGTGTAGATTGGGTGAAACGAAGGCAGGGAAATTAGATACTTACCTATCGCTTTTCTCTTTATTACCTTCTAAAAGTATTTTGACTGACTATTCTATTACTTCCAAACTTAGTACGAAAACTTCTATACGCTTTTACCTCTGGAATAAAAGTACTCGATGAGATATACCTTTTCTTCGTTCGTAAGATCACTCATTTTAAAGTATACGTATTGCTCTTTACGGCGTCTTAATAGAAATTGACAACATTCTAGAATGTACCTACGTGGGCTTAGTCTCATATGATACGGTAAAGGATGGAAGAAATGCATATACTTTAGGCAACTTCCTATTTATCATCCTGTATGTATCTAAATCGATTGAGAAAGAAAAGAACAAAAAGATTCGAGAGTAAACAGTCGATTACTGTGAACCAATACCGACAACACTAGTACAAACAGTTAATTTTGCTGATCTTTTAAATCGATTTCAATCGTCTAGAGTCCTCTAGGACTCTCTAGGATACATTATCAAGTATGGTATGGGCACTTTTGATAGATGGAATAATTAATCGTTGTTGATTTAAGTGAGTGTTTATGTGTGTACATTAGAACCTGGAGGATATTATTAAGTGATAATTGAATGATGCAAAAATGTTTGGCACAGTTAATTAGATCGATGTGATAAATGTGTGTAAGAAAAGAAACGTTTGTGAAGGTTAAGAGTTGAATGTATCAAGTTTCGATTGTGACATGTACTTTAGATTCTAGAGTACAAAGTATGTGTAAAGGCATCACATGTGTTCCTTACATAATGACGCATTATTCAATGACGTAAACACTATCTGCATTATATACACCAAGAATTTATGTGCTATTGGCAATAATCGATGCGTGGAATTTTCGCTTTATTCAGATGTATTTGAAGTATTTAATACTCTATGAATAGAAATGATAAAAATCAACCCAAGATAAAATTTAAAATATTTTTTTAACTTCAAAATCTCCAATGACAACTTTGAAGTTGAAATTCAAATTACAAGTATATCATCATACATATCATTTAAGCCTATTTTCGACATCAATTTTGTTGTTTTGTCCGCTTTAATAATTGTTAACTTTAAAGTTGAGATTGATAATAGATTTTATCAAACATAATTTGAATCTTAAACGTGTATTAATACCATACAAATAATGTTATAAAAATTTATAATAACGTTGATGACCGAAATGAGATTTCCAGATCAGTTGAAGACATCACAATCTTCAATGAGGCTGATGATTTCCAAAATGGAATTAAATTATAGACGATAATTGGAATTGAAGATTTTTAAGTTGAAACTAAACTTTAAGTCTAGTCTCGGCAAAACAGACCTGAAAAAATGATCGGAAAAGAAAACATTAAATTTATTATACTATACTCTCGTGATGAGAAAAATCTTTACACTTTTTCAAAAAGTCTTTTTCTTTAAATAATTTTTGACTTGAAAAAAAAAAAAAAAAACATTATCTGAAAAGAAGATATAAAAATTTCGAAAGAAATATTATTCTATTTGAATTTATTAAATATTCAGAGATAAAAGAGAGGTGTGAGTTTTTTTTCTTATAGCGAGGGTTCTGAAGGGTTAAATTCACTCATTTTATTTCTGTTTTAAGAAAGAAAAAGAATCAATCGATTGAAATTTAACTCTATTAATATAACAATAAATATTGAAATCTATCGCACAAATGTGTTGAATAATAGAAGGAAGTTTAGTTGTTAAATGATAAATGAAAATATTTTAATTAAACTTTTGATTATGATAAGAAACAATAATAGAATTGTGAAAAATTGTTTTGTAAGAATAAAATAGGATGTGGTCGTCAATAAATCAATATCAATAAAAGGAGCAGTGGAGATAGTTGTATTGCGATCGTACAACTAACCAATGACTTCTAAGGAACAGCATTGGGATTTATGACGTAAAAGATCAAATAAATCAGGTCAATCGCTTTGGAGAATGCATATTATTTATTTCTTACTATTATTTTTATTTGTACAATCATAAATAGATCTTCAGATGATTTTAATTACTTAACGATGATCTCATCATATAAAATCATTAATATCATTAAAACTGTTGGAATTATTTAATTGAATTATAGATAGAGAAATGATTAAGACATTCACACTGAAATTATATTTATGAATTTTTTATGCTGTTAGATGAGCAAGGGTTAAGTTTGATTAAGGGTTAATCGAATTAGGGTAGAAGGCAGTGAGTCGTAAAGCATTCAATTACTTAAAAAAAAACTATCATTTTTTTTCTATATAAAATAAATAATTACATTTGATAATAATACTGTGAATTTTAACATTGTTTTTTGGATGAATTCAAGAATTTCTTTTAGTTGAATCATCCAATCGATTTTGATTCAAAGGATGCTCTAGAGATCGTCAATCGGATACTTCAACAGATCCAATCATTAGTTTTTATCAAAAATATTTATTATTTAACTAAAATTGATTATAAACAATAGTAGTGATTTTTTAGAAGTTTTTAAAATACAGTAGCACTTAAAAATATTTAGACAATATAAAATTCGTTATTATTTGCTTTGAAATAAAATTGCATCAAAAAGTTTTTTAAATCCAGTAAAAAATAGTTTGACAGTAATTTTTTAAACACATCAAAATATTGGATACCGTTTAGAAGAATAACAAATTGATTTTTGTATTTTGTGCTTGTTTTTAATTAACGTAATTAATATGTTCGTCAAAATACTTTCAATCATTATTGTACGTAAGATTATCAATTTGGGAATTTTTTTCAATAGAAATAAAAATATTGATCCGATTTCAACTCTGATAAGATTCAAGTGTCAGTATTTAGACATCTATTTGTTAATTAAAATCAGCTGTTAACAATAACAATAATTTTACTCGAATTCTCATTGGAGTGTGTTGGGACTTACACACAATTCAGGATAATAGTAGAGGGACATTAATTAAATATAGACTGAATTTGTTTCGTTACATCAAAATATGGATTCTTTATTTGAAGATAACAGATTGATCCTCTCTTCTTTGTTCATATTTACAGATGTCTGCAGTATGTGGCATAATACTGAATGAAATAAACGGGTCCATTGACTGACCCAAGTACTTGAGGTCATATATTATAAAGTAGGGGAGAAAGTAGGATTATGGTCTGGTCTTTAATATGGTCCATTTGTTTATTATACGAGCAATAATTTAACAGTAAAAAGTGAGCTATAATCCTATCTTCTCAATGGATTACTTTTTGTTTTTACTGTTAAATTATTTTTCGTACAATAAACAAATGGACCATATTAAAAACCAGACCATAATCTTACCTTTTTCTTTCATAAAATAAAATAGTTATAATTTGGAGTCTTTACAGAAGTGTATTAATAATACACATGTTTATATTTCCTGAGCTTGAAACTTTATTGTTAAATAAACAAAGGATAAACTGGGATTCATTTTTATTCAGAGAATTCAACAGAGTGGATTTTGGATTGTCATCAACAATTTCATTTCTTCCTTAGAAATGAAAGTAAATTTACTAGACAGTTACGATGACAAAACATGAAACTATTAAGTTGTTTCAACTATTGTTGAAAAAAAAAAAAACATAGTTTCCTTAGAAAAAAAAATTGTAAAGTTTAGGAAATGTTAAATGACCTCAATTAGAAAATGCTTACTTTTAATAATTAAAAAAAAAAATTGCCATTCAATTTTATTGATTGTAAATTATCTTGAGCAATCTAAGAAGTTTTATATTCCATCATCGAATGCAGTCTTGAAAGAGAACACGATGAATCGTGAATACCAACTCTCTAAGTGTTGCAATGACGACACGCCCGTCCTCGCTCCATTTTCTCTTTTTTTTTTTTCTTTTTCTTTATCACAGCGTCCCCCTGCTCCCCCTACTGACAAAAAAAATCGTCTGTCAGTTAATATTTAATCAATTTTGATGAAATATTTTGATCTCAGACAATAAAATATTATTTCCAGTTATTATTTTATTCAATATACCAATTAATTTGATAAAAACAATCTTTTTGTGTTCCAATCCTTTGTGTCCAGTAGAGATATATTTTTTTATTTTTTTACCTTTGTGTGTATATCGCTTTTAAAAAAAAATATGTGAGTGTTTAAATGATTAAGCGGATTTACGATTCACTATCAATTGGATTTGTTTTGTAAATGAATTTGAAGACCAGGAATCTAGTGAATTAAAAAAGGGAATTGGAAATTTTACTAAATAAACTGTTTAAGTTCAATCAAGTGACGGTAAATAACGAGATAAAATTGTCTCTACATATTTTATGTGATTTATAGTTAACAAATAAACTTGGTGATATAAATGATTTATCGAATCATTTTCGAGGCTTAATTTCCGATTTATCGAGTTATTTTTCTTGAAATTTTTATCTATAAAGTTCCATAAAATGGATCATAAATAAAATAACGTCTTAGATTATTGAAAGATGTTTTGAGTGTACAAGTACATTTTTTATGTGGTGAAAAAATTATTGCATTTTATAGGTAATTTAATTTATGATCTCTAGTACACAAATGTATTTGAATTTTATTGGGTAAATTACCGCCTGAATTTGAATATAAGATTTCATTTGAAAAAAAGAAGTCGAAACAAAATTGTAACTAATATTTTCTTAGAGTAGTTAACTTGCTTCGGGCAGAATAAAAAAAAAAAAAAGACCCAGGGCCCTTTGAAATAAAATTAATTTTTTTTATGAATTATATACACTTGGTTTTTACATCTTGATTAATTTGTCTTCTATTATTCCGAAAACACACAAAAAGATTCAAAAAAGATGGCCAATGCCTATTTTATAGAAGAATTTAGGTTTAAATTATTATTTAATCGAAACTACCTTAAGTTTAAGCGAGAATATCTTTTAAAAGATATTGTAATTTAGTTTAAATTTTGTCATAAATTATTGTTATACATATTCACGTACTGTGTTAGTTTTTTGAATCATTTGCTTGGGCCATTTAAATTTAATTAAAGTAGATTGGAACACAAAATTGGTTTCTAGTATATCGTACATATTAAAACTATTCACTTTGAATTAATTTTTTTTACATTTTCGTGTCGTAAATAATAACAAAAATCTAGCTATTTACAGCTAATTATTCAGAGAATAATTTTGCAAAATTTCAAATCAATTGGTCGAAAAAAATTTTTCACAACAACTACCTTAACCTAAGTAAGAGTTATTTACCCGAACATTGATTTCAAATTGGGGGGCCTTATTTTGAGTCTTGATCAGATTTAAAAATTTTCAAAAGCTGATTTCTATCTAAATAATTTATTTAACAAACTTTTCCCTAAATACTTGCTCGTATTACCGTCACTAGAACTTGTATGAGTTTAAGAATGAAAAAAAGTATTAATGAGTATTCTAGTAATTCTGTATTTCAATCGTTCAGAGGGACTATTAATGAACTGGTAGTCCCAAGAAGAGCACTATCGTAAATGAATTTCTCTTCTTCCTCCAGTGGAATTCTAAACTGCAACCGCTGGATCCAAAGGTAATGCTTTAATCCGCGTAGTTATCATATCTGGATACTTTAATGATAAATTTAGAAAAAACTTCTTCTTTTTCATATGAACTTCTTTTCGTTATCAAGTCTAAAGTAGATCTTATATTCAAATCAACCTTAACTGATCTTAAGGTAATATAGGCAAAACATACCTTCATTATTAAATTTTTCTTACACTAACACATTGCTGATATTTTAAGGAAAGCAATAATTTTTTTTTTAAATTAAAGTATGAATTAAGGTAGTATAGGCAAAACATAAAAATAAACTAAGAACAGTAAGTTCATTATTATATTAAAGATAAGTATTCAAATGAATTATTTTGCAAGTTTAAGAATGCTTTAACGACTTTTATCATCAGAAATTAATGATAAAATATCGTAGTTTTTATATTGACACAATAGGAAACTGTTCGTTATTCTTACGATGAGAAAAAAATATTCATATTTCCAGAAAACTTTGGTATACATAATAATGCATCAAAAAAAAAAGCTTAAAGTTTGAAGAATTTATTAATTTAAAATAAAATGCATGTCATCGATTATTATTAAAAGATATTAGTGATTCATTATGATATTCATAGTTTTCCAATGCATAATATACCGATAAGATAGCAATTATAGTTACAGTAACAAGTCATATCAGTTTTAAACAAAAAATTATTTCTGTTTGTAATGAAATTTTTTATATTATTAACTGTTGTAAAATTTATTTAATTATTGTAATGAATTACAGTATTATTTAAATAATCTTTTTTACGCTATTTAAAATTTAGAAAAAAATAGATGGTCTATTAATGACCCATACTACCTTAAAGCCTGTTTTTAGCTAATTATAAGTAGTCTTTAGATATGCTGCACTTCATCAAAGTACATCAAAGCCAAGTTCAAATGTGTTGGAATTAGTCTGAAAATATCTAAATCAGTTTTTATTTTATTGGCATATTTTGACATTTTGAATGAAAAGAAGTTTAAATCAGATCTTCAATGTTGACTCAAGTGAAGAGAAATTAACAAGCATGACCGAGAATATCTTAAAATTTTTGTTTGAAGTAAATATTTTTGTTCCTCAAGATTTGTTGAATAGAATTGTACAATTACATAATGTGGTTTTTTTTTTATTTTCTATTTTTAATCAATACATCCCTCGTTTGAGCTCACTGAACCCTAAGAAGTTCATAAATTATCAGAAAAAAATTCCAATCACCGATTTCATAATATTGTTATTGCCACTCTTCGGATGACATTTTGGAAAAAAAAAATTTTTTTTTGGTATAATCAATCATTTCATCTCCAAGTAAACTTTATTCCCTCATGATTAACCCTCTTGTGAGCTCCATTTTCATCCCCATGTTGTATAGATAAAAATTCATAGGACGTGTAGGATCTTGAGAGAAGAATTTACTTCCTCAATTGTTTTTTTTTTTTTTTACATAGTGAATAAAAATTTCTTAGAAAATTATCCTTAAATCAGAGTAAAAATTAATTAACATTAATTTCGATTAACAAAAACAAAATAACTAACTAAATTACTCCACAATGGTTGATAGCGATTTCTCAAGAAAGTTAAAATTTAAAAATAGATCTGAGCACACTTTGTCTATGCTTACACGACGAACTTCCCATTAATGATTGTTTATAACAAATTCAGATTTTTATAAACAATATGTAATTGGTGAAAGTCATTTTGCTCGTGAACAATAATATCTAAACAATGTCGAGTTAATTTTCAAACGAAATTGTTATTCTTTTACTTCAAATTATTTTATGTAGTCAATCATTTCATTTATTTATTGTTGTGTTTTTTGTTATAAAATAAACGACTCGACTGAATTTGTTCAAACTTCTTTCAGATCTTCTTTATAATAATATCTTTCGAATAAATTTTGGTTGAAGTCGATATTTCAATCTGTTCTTGACATATCGAAAGTGAAAAAAATACTGACATCCGTACGTATATACGTACGTACGTACGCACCCACATTATTCTTAAGAGTGGTCGGTATGCTCACAAATATCTTTAAACATGGAGACATGATAGAAATCAAAATTTTACCAATCGACCCAATTATATTGCAATAACTTTTTTTACTAGTCAATTTGGAGTAAAATTGACTAGCCAAACAGGTTAAAAATTATTAGTTTATATTAGTAAAAATAACTTAAGAATAGTAAAAAGTCTTGTCAACTATGTCGGTTGGTAAAAATTCCTAGAAAAATATTTAACAATTTACCCTCTATTCGAATTTAATCTCAGTAGGAGTATTATATGTGTTATAGATCGTTTTTTAAACTGAATCAGTGAAAACTACTGCGAATCAGTGACAGAGGGTATCTCATAAGTCATGTCGGTTTTCATATGTGGAAACATTGGAATGGAAACCGATATTATGTATGAGACATCCTCTGTAATATTCACTGATTGCCAGTGCCAATCCTATCACTGAAAGGATCATTGATTGGATTAGCACTAGGTATTAATGAATATTAACTGATTCAGTTTAAGGAAGTACATTAAACAGAAGGTTTATACTGTAAATTTTAGTGTCTTATTTTAAAACATTAATAATTTTTAACCTTTTCAGCTAGTAAATTTCACTCCAAATTGACTAGTAAAAATTCCTTACGAAATTTCTTCCGTGTATAAATACTGCAAATAATTATTATTTCTAGTCAATTTATTCGATTTATTTATTGAAAAATGTAAAAGATACCAAAAAAAAAAAATCTAAAAACAAAATTTTCAACTGCTATAATTTTACGTCAAAATAATCTAAAAAATTTTTGATTTGTTGTATTGTTGAAATTTTAAGGGTCCATAATAATTCATAAAACGATTGACAATGTCACAAAAATATACCTCAGATAATTGATTCTATCTATCATCACTATGATTGTCAATAATCATCACTATTTCTCCAAAAAGAAATAACGTTTGACTCCAAAATTTGCTCTACATACTGAAAGGTACATTTTTACTCCTCACTTCTGCCCAGTAATTTTTACTCCTCCATAAAGAATTATTTCCATTATTTTATTTCCAACATCCAAGACAATATTGTAAGTTTTATAAATTTAAAACTTTTCTTCAATAAAACAAGTTCTACCCCAAATTTCCCCAGTGAGAACTGTAATACACCTAGAGTATTCTTTAAATCATAGATTAATTGCCTGATATTTCTTTTCATAGAATATTAATTCTTCCTTCTCAAGACTTGATAAATTTTGATGAACTTAATTTTTTTGAGTAAGAATCAAAATATTCCTAAAATCCCCTAGGTTATAGATTTATTTACAGATGATATTTTTCTTTATAAAATAATAGCTTCTTTTTTCCAAGACTTGATAAATTTCCCCATCGATTGTGCACACCTGTTTCACTACATGTGCATTGAAATAACTGTACCAAATAAATTCCAGTTGTTCTGAAAGCTAACAAAAATAGCAGTATAATCATAAAACTCGTTTCTTTTTTATTTTATTTCCATCTTTACGGCGTGTTACTGCACATTGTGTGGGTCATAAAATTTTCATAGGTCAGGGAAAGTAGTAACAATGGTTGGGAAAAAAGTACTGAAGAAAAAAAAGGCCAAAGTATAAAAAAAAGAGAGCAAAAATTATCGTAAGAAAAAAAAAAAAAAAATAAGTAAAATGAAAAAAAGAAAAGAAGTAGAAAAAATAACAGGATTAAGGATTAAAGGGAATAGTGGAGAGACACTAATTGTCCTCAGTGAGCAATTAATATGTTATCGTGGTTTCAACACATCTAAAAGACACGCCTGAGACATTTAATTTAGTCTTTGTCTTATTTTCATGACCAACAGTTATTACTTAATCGATTTGTTTTCACAGAAAAACATTCTTTTTTCCTTATCCAAAAGTAGGAGAGATAAAAATAGACTTAGTATTCTGGCTGTGTTGTAGACTCAATTCCTGATGAAGAGATAGGGATGGTGGATGCACTTGAACATATAGAAAAGTTGAGAAAAAAATGATTAGTGGAATGAGGCTAAGTTGGTGGTGGTAATAGAAGGGGAGAAAAAGAGAGAAGAAGCTTGATATATGGGTCATCCTCAGAGATTTTTTAGCGTTTCCGAGTGAGGGTGATGCCTCACTAAGAGGTTAATCGAAAAAAAATAGTACATTGAAAAGTAGTTCAAGTTGTGCTTCGTGGTGTATTTCGTACAACAATATCTATTTTTTTTTTTTTGGTAATTTTGTTACATAATTGAAAGGCTGCTTTTTTTAGAGTGTAGGTATTTTTGAGAGATAAGTGATGTATTGATGTATATTGATATGATAAAATAAATATCATCTCTTATTTAGGTACTTAATTTTTTTCAAGATCTTTTGAAAATATTTGTTTTCTATTGTTTGTTAATTGTAGAGTAAAAAAAGAAATTTTCCTTTTTTCTTACCAAAAAAGATTCGATGTTTAGAACAGACATGGGCAAGTGACTGAGTACATGAAGTATACTCATACTGATTCTCAGTGTAGAAAATATATGATGGAGAAAAGTCGGTTTTTATCACGTTTAAATTTTAATTATGTCAAGTATAATAATTGAAAAATGACTTTCGAACTTTTTTTATTCTTCCCCTCCCGCCCTGACCCTCTAACCTTTGTAATTATTTATTAATATTCTCGTAAAGTATCATCGGCACAAGTAAATATAAAAACCTCATTTTTTTAGGGATAATTATGAAAAAAGCCCACATTATGTTATTATTATTTTTTTATTATAAATAATTATTGAAAATGGCTTCTCCCGATATGAATAGTTTATTTTTATGAACTTGAAACCAAATCAGACGTTAAAAAATTTTTTACATCGGAATTGGGGTGGAGCCCAGCTAGTGCACAATTACTAAAATAAAAAAAAAAAAACTCCTGTTTTTTTCCTGATACCATTGAATACTTATCCATGATTATCAATAATACAAAGAAAAACAGCATTTTGAGCTTAAGACTCATAATTATATTACGCTTTATTTTTTTGAAAGATTTGGGTCTTATTGAAGGGTATAAAGAAATTAATTCTGCGATAGAGTTTCGAGCTGTATTTTTCCATTTAGACAAAACTTTCACGCCTGATCTTCTAAAAATAATTATAAATAATACAATTATAATAATTATAATTAATTATAATATCAGGTTGTCATTAGATGTTATTTTCTTGATAATAAACATTTACTATATAAATATAAAATGTCTTAAGACTTCCGATAATTACACTGAAAATCTCAAATTCGGAAGTATGTTATTGTAATGCACTTAAAGTGTGTTAAAATGACGTCACCCATTTGATTAAAATTGTAGTCACTTGTTAAACACTTTCGAATATCTAAAAAGTGACTACAATGTTAATCAAATAGATAACGTTATTTTAAGACACTTTAAGTGCATTATAATAAGACACTACGATTTGCAGTGATAGAGATGATATTTTTATAAAGATTTCCGACTACATAAAAAATTTTTTTTTGGATTATTTCGGCAATAATGATGAAAAATTATGTCACAGATTGAGGGCAAGACAGATTGAGGTTCTGCTGGACGTATTAATTGATAAATCAATTTGTTATATCTATCATCATAACATTAATTGATAATTTGACCTAAAGATACTTAAAGAGAAAATATTACTGCCTATCATTGTCCTAGGATGATTAATTGATGTTTATTTGGATACTCCATATGATAGAGTAATGCTAAAAATAAAACAATGATGGGAAGTGAAGATTATTTAGTTTTTTTTTTCTTTTGCTATATTTGGGTGATCTAATTATATCATAAATAGGTAGGTCAACTAATTGGGAATTGAGTCCACCACTAAGTATTAACAATATTTTACATATAAAAAAATTGTTTGTTTACTAATACTTGAAATAAATGAACAATCACGATCCAAAAACAAGAGATAAGTAAATAAAATAAAAATGGGTCTGGGATTAGTTTATATCCTGACGATGAGCTTCCTATTAGGCGAGACTGGGCTTAGTTAACTATAGGGATAGGTGGACTAACTGTAAAAAATTAGACATATTTAAAATTGTTGCATTTTTATTTCTCACTTAGTCATTAGAGAGGGAAAAACGGATTTTTATATTTAATTTAAAAATGCAATGACTAAATGAAAAATAAAAATGTAACACTTCTAAATATGTTTAATTTTTTACAGTTAATTAACCTACCCCTCTATAGTTAACTAGCCCCGGTTTACCCTAATTGAAATCCATAACTTTGTCATCTTTTTTTTTTTGTTTATAACTAATTGCTAGTGCAAGATTTGTATTAACCTAATCACATATTGTGCTAATACTTATCATTTTATTTCAATTTAAAAATTTAGAAATTGCACGGTAAACTATAGGAACTATAGTAAATTTACCCTAATCGACGCCATGTTTTTAGGCTCTTCCCATTTAACTAATTTACTACATAAAACTGATTGAAAATTGAAAAAAAAAAAAAAAATAGTAATAATGAATAAATCCACTTAAGTTGTACATGTAATGACTATACTGCAAATCCCCAAAAATGCAGGTGTTTAGTAATAAAACGTTTAAAGTAGATACAATGTTAAACACCATAAATAAACTATAGCATTTTGGTAAACGATCAGAAACGTTTGAAAGTCGTCGACAAAATTACCATAATTCATTTAAGATGTTTAACATTGCAAGCACTTTAAGTGTTTAGTTGCTAAATACTTGAATTTTCAGTGTAAACACTAAGTAATATATACACTAGTTACTGTTTATTTACTTGGTGTTTATTATCCTAGACAATTATGATACAATAGTGATAGTGTCACGAAATTGTAACAATATTTATTCAAAATTAAAATTCGAATATTTTTTATTTTTTTCTTTATTTTCAGTCATCAAAATAAAGCTCAATCTGTTTAATTTGAGATCCGAAATTTTTTCCTACCGTTAATTTATTTTTATCTAGAACAAACTACTTATTTTTTGACATAGTTTAAAAAATTGTGCCAGAGGTGAAAAAAAAAAAAATTTGTCACTTGGCGCCTTGTAAATTTTAAAAAATCATCGTTGTTGTATTGCACACATTGTACGTCGTTATAGATTATTAGTCGTCTGACCTCCTCATGAGTATTCTTTTTTAATTCAGTATTTTATTTTTCTTACTTTCTTCATCCTCTACTTGATTTAAAAATGAAAGAATGTGTCGTGCAATGTCCTCGAAGAGATACAGTACCGCACGTGGCCTACGTAAAAATAGCGTGTTATTATATATTATGAAAAATTGAGCATGTGTATTGTGTGATAAACATAGAAAACAATAAAAATTTGATGGAGTAATTAATTAATTTTTTTTTTTGACACTCAATCAGACTAAACATAACTTACAATTCATAAATATCAACAAAAAGGTTTTGTTTTTATTTTTTATAAATTTATTTTTACATTTTTAATTATCTGTAATTAATTGATTTACCTTTAGATGTAATAAAAAAATCTGTAATCGGATTAATGATTAGTTATTGAATTAATTTAATGCAGTAGCTAATAATTAAATCACTATAAGGAATAAATTGTTAATAGAGATAATTATGAGATTAAATACTTTTTATTAATAAATATAAATTCCTATGAAATATAAATTTGAACATTGTATGAAATTTGTTAATTCATAATTCATTTATTTTTAAATAATAAATACACTGATAGAAGAGATTTGTAATAATATAGGAGGCTTCTTCATTGTTGAAAAATATTTAGTAACAGTTATAAAATTATATCTTAACTATTAAACACAGCTTTGTTATAGCATAAAAAACATTTTTCAACAGTTAATAAATCTTCTTAACTATTAAGGAATATTATATGACCAATACAGTCCATATTTAATTGTGGATTATATGGTTTGTTTAATATAAAATGACATAACATTCGAATAAGGTTAGGTTTGGTTTTATTTCATGCATATTTCTATTAATAAAAGATTTGTATAAGGCAAAAAGTGAGGTTATAAAGGGTAAATTGATAAATATGACAGTTCTGGTTGATACACTGTTAGGTGGCACTGCGATCAACGGTTTATTAATTGTTAAAAAATATTATTTAACTGTTAAAAAATATTCCTTTACAATGAAATGAGATTTATTTATTATAACCACTAGTGTGTTCATAATTCAGGCTTTTTTATTGTTATAAAATATTTATTAACAGTTAAAAAATATTAATTTTAATAATTAAAAAATCGTTTTTTAACGATAATAAATCTCTTCTATCAGTGTATGATTCTTTTTTAAATAAAAATAATCCTTTATAAAAATTATACATTATTATTAGCTCTCATTTACAAATTATTCCCGAGCAGATTGACATTATTCTACTCTTTAGTAGAAAAGATGGATGTAAGATATAATGTATTTATTTTCGATATTTCTATTGTTATCTTTACTTACGCTTGAAATGTCACTTTAAAATAATTGCTTCGTAATTTTAAATTTCAATTTTCGTTGAATGAATAAAAAAAAAAAGTTACCGAAAAAAAAAATTATTTAAAAACTTGTTAACTATGGAAGCACTTTAGAATTTTATGGAAAATTTTAATTAGTAACAATAACTACAATTATGATATAATACTGTTCAAAGCCTCTTTGATCCACACCACTCCAAGGACGTCTTAAGCATGGGTCAAAGAGACCCTCATATTGAAAGCATTGAACAGCGAATCAATAATAGACATTTATTAAAATCATCTGAAATTGAGATAATTAAAAAATTCATCTGATTCGAATATTTAATTATCTCGAAATATGAAATCTATTAAATCGTTCGAAAAGTGATGTCGTTTTTGTTCGTAGACTACAAAGTGATTTAATAATAATAATAATAATAGCAGTTATTAATCAGTGATATATAAGCCATTTTGTTCGATTATCCTTTGCCATCTATTTGGAAGCTGTATGATCCTGCGCTCAAAGGAAGTTTGGTTTTTAGAAGCAAAAAACTGAGTCAACCCGAGTCAAAATATAAAACCTATTTTTATCCTACGACTATCCTTTCTTTAGGTTTAACTTAAGATGAACAAATCCTAATTAAAGTCGAAATACGCAACAAATCAGTGTTTCCATAGGCTGAAAATTTTTCAATTTTATCCTAAACTCATACTAATTTTATCCTATCTTCATCCTAATTTTATTTTTCTTTCACCTTAGGTTCATCTTACTTTTATTTTATACTTTTCCTGGTTTCAATCTAATTTTATTTGAGATTCAAGTTATTTTATTTTAACAAAAACATACTTTTGTATAATTATTAATTTTATTTTAATTCTAATTGGGCTGACTATCAGCATTAAAATCATATGTATTATTAAAAAAGTATGAATGTAATGGGAGTTATTCCAACTATTTCCATAAGTATTACTAGATATAAACAAATAAATTGATGAGATTGAAATCAGGCTATTCTGTCTATATCCTAATTTTTACCAACTTTAGAAGGATAAAAATAGTATTAGGATTAAAGAGTTAAAATGAGTCTTTATCATCCTAATTTTGATCTGCTTAAAAAATGAAACAGAATAATATTAGGATAAAAAGTTTGAATCTAGGATAGAAATGATGGGAATAGTATGAAAAGAGTCAATTTAAGTGTTATATTTTGACTCGCAAACTCAAACTCAAAAGCGACATCATTTTTAAACGACGTAATAGTAAAAAAAAACATCAAGTTATGTTAAAATTAATTTTATGATGTGAGTATGTTAATGAATCGCAGCTCTTCCGTCGTATAAATTACGATTTTCAGTATATTAGCTGCGCAGAGATATCCTTAAGGTCCTTGACGTTGTGTAAACGATCGATTTCAACATCACGTACAATTAAAATAGTGTCAGCGACAAAAGACAAGCATAGAGAGAGAACGTGTGTGTGTGTGTGTGTGTGTGTGTGTGTGTGTGTGTGTGTAGGCTTGTCAATCAGTATACATATGCTTGTGCTTGAACTTCAAGTGTATCTTGGATATACTACTGAGCTTATCGGTGAATCGATTTGGTCACGATTAAACACAGCTTTGGCGATTAATAGTCGAGTAGACGTGTATTTGACTCACGCTTGTAATTGGATATTTCCAATTGTTTTCACGTTTGTGGTGAATTTTCGGTTTTTTTTTTTTCTCATCAATACCTGCCCTGTGCTTTATAGATCTGATGTTCTGTTAACTAGGAATTGAATTTCCTGAATGATTCAGTTGTAATTATTTTTTATAAATTCATAAAAATAAAGTGGTTTTTCTTCACTAAAAATCCTATTTTCTCGTTGATTAGTTTTATACAATTTTTTTGTTAATTTAAAATATCGTTTAATTAAAGTGGTTGACATCAACAATATACCTTCCTATGATACTGCATCATACATTTATTTAGATAGTAGTTATTTGGTTTGAAATGATTTTTTTTAAATGAAGCTATGGAAAGTTAACATTTCTTTATCTTCTTATACAATTTTAATGATACGAAAAGCAAATGTTATTTATATTTTTGGCATATTTGAATTAGTTCTAATCAAACTGACTTTAAAAAAAATGTTTTGTTAATTCCTAGTGTATATAACTCTCAATAATATCCCAAGACATACTGTAAAATTATTTTAGATGCATTAAAACAATTTTTTATTCAATTAATAAAAGAAACTTGGAGTATTCTCAAGATAATATTTTGTTCAATCTAATAGTAGTGTTATCAAAAACACATTTTGTCATTTATCTCAATCTTATGACAAGTTTAAAAACAAATTTTCAAGGTTACGACAAGTTCGAAAATAAATGAAATTTTATTCATCTGAGTAAATAAAATGATTTCAATCAAAAATTCATAATTTCGAAGATATACTTGATTGCCACTATTTGAAATCTCGATGTTAATAATCGAATGAAATATTTCTTGTTTGAAGTAAATTTTTTGCTCAGTGTAGAAAAATAGTAGATTGTTAACCATGGGAGCAAAGTATGATATTCCGAACTGGATGTCAAATTACATCCTGAGTCGAAGACGAGGATGACAAATACTCATGTAAGGATATCTTACTTTGATCCCCGTGGCCAATTTACTAT
The DNA here is from genome assembly GCA_028641665.1 of Chelonus formosanus. NCBI lineage: Eukaryota > Metazoa > Arthropoda > Insecta > Hymenoptera > Braconidae > Chelonus > Chelonus formosanus. The sequence goes on from CM054000.1 coordinate 4,923,803, forward strand.
TTTTTATCATACCATCGTCCAAAATAAAAGTTTGTTGTCTGTTTTGAGGTTGGAAAAGACATCCATTTGATTAATATTGTCTCGATTTTGAAACACTAAAAAACATTTTAAAAAACGAGACAATTTTAATCAAATGGGTGACGTCATATTAAAACGATTTGAATGTTTTAAAATAAGACACTAAAGGTTACAGTGAACACTGCAAATCCAAGTGTCTAGCAATTAAACACTTAAAGTGTTTATAATGTTGAACATCATAAACGAACTGTAGTAATTTTGTAGATGACATTTAAATGTTACTTGCCGTTTACCAAAATGCTATAGTTTGTTTATGGTCTTTCACATTGTAAACACTTAGGTGTTTTATTATTAAACATTTCAGGTGATTTATCACTAAACGCTTGAATTTATTCGGATTCGTAGTATACAATAAAAATATATGTATTTATTTTTCTTATAAAATGCATATATGTTAAATATATCAATTTTATCACAAGTTCATACACAGTTATCATTTTTCATTAGAATGATATCTTACGTCGATAAGTAGAGTAATTAATTTACATATATTGGTTGAACAATTGAATTTCATCGCCTATAAATAGTATCATTTAATTAATTGTCTAATTAACAAATAGATTAACAAGTAAACTTGGAATAGATGACAATGTTGAGTAGGTCAAAATCACTAGCATAGGCTGTGCTCCCTGTTCTACTGTTGGTGAGTTTCCAGAGTGCATTAAGGTCGCTGCAAACTATCTTACAATCGAATGCACCAGATAATTAAGTAGACGAGCTACAAACCTGCTTATCCAACTGAACTATGAATCCGTATAACTATATCATTATAACTTGCTCTTTACATCTCTGCTACAATTTATAACTAAAATTAATTCATTAATCATCTTTATACATATTGATTCATTTTGTACACAAGTGTATTTACTAATTAATCATTTATTAATTGTAAGTATTTTTACACTCATTTCTATTTAATGTTCCTTTTTTAATTGAGTTGAATTTATTCGTTTGAGTTATTTTCCAATTATTTTTTAAGCCAGGAATTACAACAATTAATATCTCGAATAGCAGAATGGAAATGAAATAAAATTTATTGATGATGACATAAAAGATTTATAAATTTTATTTCATTAAATATTTCAATAAATGCGTCCAGTTGAAGTAGTAACTAATTGTGTATTGATAGAAGAGTTTTGTAATAATTACTAAATAATATTTTTGCCGGAAAATATAAAATTTTTTAACTATTAACGTATATTTGATAATATTAATTAAGGTTTAATTATCGTTAAAGAATTCATTTTGTAGCTACTGATCTTTTGTAAGTGTTACAACGATTTTGTAAGTGTTACTAAATCGAAGAGTCCCTTAAGATAGAGTCAGGCAGGACTAAAATCCCTTAAGTTCTTATGGGACTTTAAGCAGGAATGAAACAATATGGCGTCATCTTACTAGACTCTGTCATGAGGAACTCTACTAAATCGCGTTTTGCAGCGCCATCTTCCCCCCTCCCCCCAATTGATTAAACTCATCACATTTATCGGTTTATCTAAGGTTATTTTCTCATACGTTTTTTCTCTGATACATTTATTTCATCCGTAAAAATACAATAATTCATTTATTATATTTCATTATTTATTCACATAATATCTCTTTTCTGATACATCAATTTCGGAAGTAAAAATACAATATTTCGGGATAAAATATTAATTTTATTGACTAAATTATATTCTGTAACAGTTATAAAGATTTGGTAGCTATTATCAAATATCATTTATCGGCTAGCAACCCGTATTTAATTCTTACATAATGATTTTGTAACTATTACCAAAAATTTTGTAATAACTACCAAACCTTTGTAACTGTTACAATACTCTTTTATCAGTGTAGTATAAGATATTTGCTAGATACACCAATAGATGGTACTGTATTACAAGAAAAAAAAGCTAGGGATAAATGCCCGAGGCAATAATGTTACATTTATCGTACTCCGTGAAATAATGTAATTTACATTTTAAACGCTTCAAATATTGACCACTTAATTGACACCCTAAATTGGTGTGAAAGTTAACATTCAAAGCGAGGATTACATAAATATCATTTATTAAATAATAGTAAAATAAAGAGATGGCTATTGATATTTTTATCAAATTGAAAAAATATTGGAAAATCATTGAAAGGATTGCAACTCCGATTTAAAATGCCCTAAGGCCAGAATTCAATCTGTACACATCAGAATAAATGAATTTTATTTGTTCAATTGATGGTGAAATAAAAATTTGTGTAAAAAGTGATTTATAAAATTAACATCTATCAATTATTAAATCGTTTTTTTATTTATCGAAATTCGATTTTTGCTTATTATTAGTAATTTAATAAATGATTTGAAGAGTAAAAGTATAGTAAAGATGAGAAAAAAAAAATTAAAATCGAGATATGAGGAAAAACGAACACAAGATCGACGCGAGAGAGTCGACCTGAATTCCAGTACGTGACCTGAGTCTTAGTGACGTCACTAGCAACCCTCGTCTTCCTCATCTACTCTCTCACCCTTACCACTTTCCACCACTTTTAGTATTGCCACACTACTTAAGAATGTTCTTGTATATTATAAAATCGACCTCCACTCATCTTAAAATCTTGGGATACCGTCAACCCCTTTTATTACATTTTTCTTTCTTTTTCTTTGTAAGAATAATGAACAATTAAATTTTTCCAATAAATTTCTAAAAAAACCTCTTCGACCCTCAGTTGAGATTCAAAGAAATATTCTTTAGGATTTAGGAACATTATTTTTTATCATTTGGCCTTTAGCCAATTCAATAACATTTATAAATGACTTGAGTAATCAGAAAAAAAAATCCCTAGATCAGTTATCTAATGATTTCTTTCTTAACGATTGTAGTTTTTTCTACATAAGTGTTGAAGTAATAGGATTTCTAGTTCTAACCTATTTTTTAGAAATTTTAAGTTGACATAGTATTGAAGTCTCTAAAACTGATCCACTAGGGATTTTTTCCCCTCAGAAGGACATGTTTTTTAGGAACTTTGTTTTTTTCATTTTGATTTAATCAAAAAAATTGGAGCTACATGGATAGAATTTTACAGTAATTGTTACTAGTTAATTGATAGTAAAATTTACTAGCAAACAAGATTAAAAATTACTAGGTTTTTTTTTAAGTTGGTAGAAATTAATGAAAATTCCTATTTTGGACCAACTAGAATTATTATCAACCAAAACAGTACTTTTTACTAAGTTTTTTAGTAATTTTTACCAACTTAAGGATGTAATTAAATCCCGCAGTACATTTAAAAAATTTTTAAATAAGTTTTTTTTTTAAAATTATGTGTACCTAAATTATTTTTCCTATTTTTAACGAATAATTAATTAGTAATAATTTAAATTGTATTTATTTATAATTATTTATTATAAATAAAAGTTTCCATATGACCACTGTCAGCATCGCATTCAACATGGCGGATCACCCATCATTCTATTTTGCCAAAGTTTTTATCTAATTTTATAAAAATAAACCCACTAACACCTCGTTTTTTGCATAAATAAATAGTAAAAAGTTCAAAGTTTATGAAAGTAATTTTTTTTTTCATATAAATAGATAGAACATAGTAAATTTCGTAATTTGCTTTAAATTTCACATACTTCCGGTACAAATAACACGTAGTTAAATGGAACCATTAAGTTCAATTATTTCATAAATTATAGTAGAAACGATATATTTTTTTGATGAAAATCGATAAAATATTGTTTACTTTATAATATATTATATATTCAAGTTCCAAAAGTGAAATTTATAAAAGTGACATACATCCTTAACAAAACCTTGTAATTTTTAATTTTTTTTGCTAGTAAATTTTACTATTAAGTGACTAAGAAAAATGACTATACAATTTTATCCATGTAGTACATAACAGTCATGCATGTTTATTGATAATTGATCAGTTTTTCTGTAGCAACTAAATACATTGAGTATTCAAGTTAGAAATTTTCTTATATAAAAAAAAAAAAAAGAAAAACAATAATAAACGATGCATAAATAATCTGGCGCGTCTTTCTATTACGTAGTACTGCTAACATCTAAGATTAACTTGTCGTCGAGTAATAATAATTTACTGAATGCCATTGCGAAATACTCGAGGAGGTCACTGCTACATAGAAAGAGACAAGAAAAAATAATAATAAAAAGCCGTTGAATGAAAATAAAAAATGTCTCCATTCAATCATAAATTTCTTGTAGCAAATAATAACAAAAATTCTTAAAAATAAATTATTATCAAACTGAAAAAAAAGTTATTTTGTTTATCACAAAAAAAAAACAGAGAAAGAAACGAAGCGACTAATCACATCAGATTTGCAATTCTGACCAAAGCGTAAACTGTCTAGTCACATAATCACAACAGACGGATATCGAGTTGGTTATCTGTATCTATTGTTATTGCTACCGGATGTAGTCCTTCACTATCTCTCATTCATTCGTTCTTTCTATCTCTCTCTTTTCCTCGTTCTCGCCTTCTCTTCTTCCTTGCTACCCTTCCAGTTAATTTCCCCCTATTTGTACCTCCCTCTCCACGTTTTAGTATCAACCCCACTCCACTCCTCTCTTCATCATGTATCCCCCGCCTACAATCTAATCTGTCACCTTGTCTGGAAAATCTTACTCCTTTCAGGATATCCTAGCTATCTTTTTGTGCCTTATTTTCTTGGGCTTAAATATATTTTTTAAATATAAAAGACACTCTGATAGAAGAAATTTGTAATAATAAGGGAGGCTTCATAATTATTTAAACATATTTTGTAATAATTATAAAATGATATCTTAACTATTAAACATAGCTTTGTTACAGTATAAAAAACATTTTTTAACAGTTAATAAATCTTTTTAACTACTAAGGAATATAACATAACCAATAAAATACATATTTTATTGTGGATTACATGGTTTTTTTAATATAAAATGACATAACATTCGAATAAGGTTAAGATTTGGTTTTATTTCATGCAGATTTCTATTAATAAAAGATTTGTATAAGGCAAAAAGTGAGGTTATAAAGGGCGAATTGATAAATATGACAGTTCTGGTTAATATAAGGTTAGGTGGTGCTGCAATCGCCAGTTCATTAATTGTTAAAAAATATTCCTTTACGATAAAATAAGATTTATTTATTATAAAACCACTAATGTGTTCATAACTAAGGCTTTTTTATTGTTATAAAATATTTATTAACAGTTAACAAAACATTGATTTCAATAATTCAAAAATCGGACCCATTGTTATAACGTCCCACTGGGAAGTTAAAAATCATTTTTTAACAGTAATAAATTTCTTCTATCAGTGCACTTCTTTTACTGCTAGTATATTTATTGTAGATTTAAATTTTAATAAAGATAATTTTTGAGTAAAATTTAATCATAGAATAATAATATTTACTGTTTAGAAAAAATAATAATAATAATTGCAACTCTAGAGAAAACTAAAATAACTAGAATGATTTGTATTGTACTTATTTTCTTTGAACGTACTCTTAGTCTGGATCAATATCAGCAATTTTTTTCTTTGCGTGCAATTATTGAAAAATATACTAGAGCTTTTATAAATAGAATTCGAATTAGAGTAATTTGCACTAAACTTTATTCAGTGATTTATATTTAAAAGAAATATTACAGAATTTATGAGTAAAAAAACTATAGATGTCACTAGTATCACTGCCAATTATATCCATACGAGTTTGGATATTGGAGGTGGAAAGGAGGCACTTTACATGTTTAGACCATATATTTATTATACACATCATTAACGGACTAGAAATTAATTTGGATCTGATCTGAATTAGATTCATTTGAAATGTCATCAGAATTCGGTTCAGGCTTTTGGATCTATACGGATAGTAAACGTCTTGCTGAATGTAGAATCGGCCGATTCAGTTGACCGAATCTGGTCCGAATTAAACAGCTTTGTTTTAGCTTTCCAATAGGAAATTATCGTAATGGGTCCGATTTTGACATATCTCCACATTTGAAGGTCCCTAGAGTCGAATACAACAGTTTTCCAATTGACATCTGTTTATGTGTATGTTAACCTATAATACCGACTGAACATATGTAATTTTTCGGGGTTATATTAACATGAGAGAGTGAGATAGAGACATTATCCATTTCACTTTGTTATCTAGTAGTGAGGGGCTAACTTAATTCCCTATTTGTGGAAATTGAAAAAAGATTGATAGAGAATTAATAGAGTTATACTGTACATGATTTGTAAACACTTTTTACACGTTTCATAGTGTGTGACAAATCTGTAGTTTGCATACTATATTATGCTTACTCACCTGCAGGAGTCAAAAAACTGTAAAAATTCAATGACTAAATATATTTTAATTATCGTATTATTCTGTTACATAAAAGAATGTTTTTATGATATAAATGATGGCGATGACTCTTGCGAATAATTGTTTTCACCAAAATTCCAGTGAAATATAATCTATTATTTTCTCTTGATTACTGTGAAGCATGAAAAACCTATTAATGATTCGATAACAATTTTCTCTTTAATTAAACTTATTAAAAGACTAAAATATTGTTAATTAATGAAATGAACTGCATTTTGATAGTGCAGTTAATTAATAAAATTGTATATAATTTGATAAATAAAAATTTTTCACACTTTTAGGAATTATCTAGAGGACAACGTAAATCCAGTCAGGCTTTGATAATTTTTTTTTTTTTTTTTTAAACATTGTTGGTTATTATACAAAGTAATATGTATTCGAGTTATTGTTTTCTGGTGCTTCTTAGTCGAAATCTAGTTATTAATTGAAGATTATTTAAATCCCAATAGTGTACTGACTGAATAGAATATTACCTGAATGAATTATTTGAATATAATAATAGATTTCAGAGAATACAATAGTCTCATGAATATTCACATAGTCCTGATCAATGCAAAATTGCAATATTCATTTCAAGTACCCGCCCTTCACATTTATAAACAATAATCCTTAGTCAAGGCAAATAGGAAGAAAAATTATATCTTTCATCACTTACAAGACTTTTTATTTAAAAAAAAATAAATAAAAACAAAAAATAATAATTAATAAAAATCAACATTAATTGTGTAAATTAGTATAATTACTAATCACTAACTATTGTACACTAGTTACTGTTTATTACTAGTTCTTGTTTATTATCCTTTTGAAGTGTCATGGCGTATGGACTTGTCATGAACCTAAAGCTTTTTTATTGTTATAAAATATTTATTAACAGTTATCAAAATATTGTTTTCAATAATTAAAAAATCATTTTTTAACAATAATAAATCTCTTTTATCAGTGTCATCATAGATAAATCCCTAGAATCTTGAAATAATTCAACAAATCATTGAATAGAATTTTTTTTTCTTTAGGCTGGATATCCATGAACTATTTAAAACAAACAAATAAATTATTCTTTCAGCAATAAACCATTCAATCTCACCGTATACTTGATCTGCTATTTGATAAGCCAAATTCCCTAGTGCATTCTTTTTTCCCAAATGTGATGAAAAATATTCTTATCAGCTATCTTTGAGTAGAGAAATTGGTTAAATAAAAAACAAAAAAAATAGAAAAATTGCTGAACCTATAAAATAAAGAACAGAAGAAGTAGAAGAATATTTTCTACATTCAAGTATCAATTATGTTGTTGAATTACGGATCCCAATTCTCATGAGACTTGTTCGCTATAGTAACGAACGAACGAGTGAACCCTCCTTCAACTCTTTGCTCTCAAGTGGCAATTATATGTACGATCAACGATAAATCACTTTGTCCTAGTAAACTGTGACATCAGGATCTTCAATTTTTTTATAATGATGATAAAAATAATCATATTAAAAAATAAATAAAAGTAATTGGAAAACTTAAAAAATTTCTATCTTTCCTATTAAATTCATAACAATAAAATTTCGAGTTTTTTTTGCTCCAATTTCATCGTTAGGACTTTTTTATCAACAAAGTGCTCGAGAAAATTAGGAATAATAATTTCTAATTAGTAATGTTAACTATTAAATTGAATGTTAAATCATGTTATTTATAACAAATGTTTATTAGTTATAGAAAGGCTATATTGAAGTAAAAAAAAAAGTCTGAGCACACTGTGTTTGTGCTTACATGACGAACTTCCCATTATTAATTGTTTATAACAAATTTATACTGTTATAAACAATACGTCATATCTCGTTATAAATGACATTATTTTGTTGAACACATCCAAGTCCATGTGATGCACGCATAAGTTACTCGATAAATACAATTTTTAATTGTTTATAACAAATTTGTATTGTTATAGATAATTTATAATTGTTAAGAGTCATAGTTCATCATTAATAATATTATTTTGTCAAAAGTATCCAAATCCATGTGCTCCTCTTGCGCTTAAAAGTATTTCAAATAGTTAATCTTTTTATTTATTCATTATTAGTTTTTTTGTTAGAAAAAAAAAAACGGTTCGACCGAATTTGTTTAAAATTCTTTTAGATATTCTTTATAACAAATATCTTTCGAATAAATTTTGGTTGTAGTCGATATCTCAATTCGTTCTTGAAATATCGAAAATGAAAAAAATGCTGACATCCGTACGTATGTACGTACGTACGTACACACATACACATCATTCTAAAAAGTAGTTAGTATGCTTGCAAATATCTTGAAATGTGGAGATATGATGAAAATTCCTATTTTACTAATCGACCCAATTGCAATAACTTCCTAATGGGAAGTTAAAAAAAAAAAAAAACTATTTAGACTTAAACATGAACGGTTATTGGCAAGAAGTTGTGTAAAACGAAAAAAACCTTATCTCATTAAATTTTCTATGAAATTCGAAAATGTCTCAGCATGAACAGTAAGTAAGTTATTGTGCTAGAAAAGTATAAATGAAAGAAGAATTAGATTGCATTCATGATAAAATCTCACGCATACTCGGATTAATATGAGTAGAGGTGATGAATAATGCAAAATATGTAGATAGATGTTGGAAGAACTATTCACGGGTTTTGATAAATCTGTTGAGCTATTTGATCATTCAGTTCATCATCATGTATCATAATTTTACTTGCACGTTCATGATTATACACATCCTGCTTGCTGTTATATGTATACGCCATTATCCTCCTATGCATATGGCGTCTATTATAATATTTATTGCGACAAAAACGTCAGTCGTCTCTCGTAACAACCGTAACGAATCTTAATTCAGTCCGGCTTATTTTACAATTGGCAATCGGCCGAGTCGTTATGCCAAAATGTTGATAAAGTATTCATTGATATCAAGCCTACTTAGTCATTAGATAACTCTTTAATTTTTATGTCTTCTTTTTTTTTTGTTACAGACTTCAAGTGCTGAAATAACTGTTGACAATGCAGAACAGAATGCAGTATTTGTCAGAATATCTGGTAAGTCATAAACATTAACTCCAACAGGAAGTGAATTCCTTGAATAAACACAATGCTTTTAGTTAACAAATTATGTACATTGTAATTTTAATTAATTTATTTTAATAATAAACAATAAATTGTTTATAGAGGAAGCCGCGTTACCATCATCAGGTAATTCACCAGTGGCATCAGCAAATATGTCATCCGGTGATGAACCAGAAATTCTTCAAAGACGGTATTCAGAAACTGATCAAATACTCTTGGACAACTTGGATATTGAGAAAACTCGGACAAGACATACTGGCCGATTTCTTACTATGCACAAAAGAAGGCGTAAGAAACTCACTACGAGGTCATTAAGTCAAGAACCAGGTCTCTTGGATGATATTTTTCACGGACAAGTGCAGGTAATATTAAAGTTCATTTATCTTCAATGATATCAGGAAATGTTATTCTGACATTATACTACTTCAATTTTAGTACCATAAATAATTTATAAATAATTAATTAACTTTATAATAGTTGAAGTATTAAGTTGATTAATAATTGATGATGCATCATTCATTAAATATGTAAAACTGTTGATAATGTTTATTAAATAATTATTCTAATAAACATAATGTCTTAAGATATCAAAAATTGAGGTATTTTCAATAGTAATTTATTCACATTTGATCTTCTTGTTTTATACACTAATTTTATATACCAACCTACTACTTTTAGAGATACAGTAATGGAACAATGAATGTTCTATAGAATTTATCTAAACAAAAATATTTTGATGTCATTTGATGAATTTCGTCAACACTATGAAATGATTAATAAATAAAAATACTTATATGAATAGAGGGTCTCCATAAACATAAATTAAAAATATTGAGTTTATTTCTATATAAATAAAATATAATAGTCGATTATGCATCAAGGGACCTAAGTGGGCTATTATTGCCCTGTATAGATGATGTCGTTCGAGTCGCGCAGCGCATGCGTATGAGCCGTAGGTAAAGGCCCGTGATGCATACGATCTTTTACATAAAAAAGGTTATGGTAAGAGTAACTTATTTCAGCTGTAGGGAAGGGCCTAAGTAACCATTTAGCGACACCGTGGAAAAAGCTTCTGTATAGTTTTTGTAAACAAACAAGTTACATAACCTCATAAGATTATTTAAAGATTTACTTAATCAGTCATTATTTGTTCTAAATACCTTAAAAAAAATTGGATGTTTACCTGGAATTGATCATGATTGCGTTTTTGAGTACCGAAGTTACTAGGAATTTGAGTAAATTATTTAGGTCTCCCTTACCGGTCGATAATCGGTAATTTAAATCCCTCTCTACAGGCATAATAAGTTACGTTTATCATACTTGTGTTATATAAATTAATTTACTTTGCATATCTTTCAATATTTTAAAATATTAATTTTTTTCTTAAATATTCTGTTAATTTTTACTTATATAATCTGAGATAGCTCAACACACAAACTATTTAAATTATTAGCTGAATTGGTTAATGATAAAATTGAATCAATGAAAATGATCAAGATGTTTTATTTTTAAACTTTGTTATCATTAATAAGCATATCAATTTTCAAGGACTAACAAGATAATATGAATGCATAATTATATGTAAACATTAGATATAATTAGAGTAATTAATTATTAATTATGAATGTTTATAAAAAAAACTTAACGTACTAAGTTGGTGTTTATCATTTATTATTGATGAGTTACTTGAAATAGCATGAATTACATCTGTTTCGTGCTTGCATGTCAATTGTTGTGTACACAACTCATTGTGTTTTATTGAACTGTTGCAGTGCGTTCTGCAGAGGGCCGGTCACTGGCGTTTCAACGCTTTCACCCTGGAGACTGTATCGGGAGGTGAGTGCACCCACAGGCATTTGGTGGACATCGATTTTCCCTATGCCGACGCCATTTTTACTTTCCTTCCAAACTATTGCCGATTTTTTATAGATTTTTTACATTTCTATTTTTTAAAGCTTTGCTATTTTATTCCTAAATATATTTACAGAAATCTAAGAAAATGTCATAACATCATTATGTGATATCAATTCTTCTTTATAGATACAAATATTTTTAAAGATTCTATATGAATTTTTGATGACAAAACTGAGAGGTTTAGTAGGTAAATAAAAAAAGTTAATTATATTAAAATTGAATTATTTATTTAGAATAAAGTTAATTTTAAAAAAAATTAATTTAACCTCTCAGTTTTGTTATCAAAAATTTATGTAGAATCTTTAAAAATATTTGTGTCTTCTTAGAGGCAATGTGTATGAACAATTACCTTAGTAGCCAAAATCTTACGTCAGAATTATCGTCAGACTTCCCGAGTCAAAATATGAAACCTATTTTTATCCTAAGACTACCCTTTCTTTAGGTTTAACTTAAGATGAACAAATCCTAATTAAAGTCGGAATAAGCAACAAATCAGTGTTTCCATAGGCTGAAAATGTTTCAATTTTATTCTAAACTCATACTAATTTTATTTTTTTTTTACCTTAGGTTAATCCTACTTTTATTTTATACTTTTCCTGGTTTCAATATAATTTTATTTGAGATTCAAGTTATTTTATTTTAACAAAAACATACTTTTGTATAATTATTAATTTTATTTTAATTCTAATTGGGCTGACTATCAGCATTAAAATCATATGTATTATTAAAAAAGTATAAATGTAATGGGAGTTATTCCAACTATTTCCATAAGTACTACTAGATATAAACAAATCAATTGATGAGATTGAAATCAGGCTATTCTGTCTATATCCTAATTTTTACCAACTTCAGAAGGATAAAAATAGTATTAGGATTAGAGAGTTAAAATGAGTCTTTATCATCCTAATTTTGATCTGCTTAAAAAATGAAACAGAATAATATTAGGATAAAAAGGTTGAATCTAGGATAGAAAGGATGGGAATAGTATGAAAAGAGTCAATTTAGTAGTTATATTTTGACTCGGGTTACATACGTCTGTTTCCTTTCTGCAGCATCTGACGTTTGACGTTGATCTTACGTCAGGAAACCGAAAGACAACAACATACCTAAGTCTGACAACAATATCTTTTCTAATGGTTACAAAGTTAATTGTCCTGAATACACCATTTTTTTTTTTCAAACCAAAAAAAATTTCGTGCATAACGTAAGGAAAATGTACTTACAAATACAGTGAAATTTACTGAGAACCTCATTAAAAATTCACTCAATAACCCATTAAAATTTTTTAAGGTGAGACCATTTTTTGGGATCTAAGAATTTTTACGGGGTTATCAAGTAAATTTTCTTAGGTTTGCGCATATGGTCCCGCATAACTGCATGACCTAAGTAAAAATTACAGGGTTCCTCAGTAAAATTTCATAAATTTTTTTTCCATTTATTAGGTTAAGATTAGACAATAAATTTTCATGTTTGTATTTTTTTTTTGTAGGTCGTTCATTACCAGTATTATGCGTCCATTTGTTCCAATGGTACGGACTCCTCCAACATTTCAACCTGGATGTCGTGAGGGTGTGGAAATTGTTCGGTAAATAATTTTTTTTTGCTTAAATCAATCTATCCTCTCGCATCTATAAAACTTTCAGAACCTTTCGAATTTATTTTCACCGACTTTTTGACATTATTTGCATATGCAATTTATGCAAAAATCCCTGAACTAGGGTGTGGTGATATCTACCTTTCTACTTGTGTTTAAAAACTTTTACCCAATTATTGATAAACGTAACTTTTCTAAAAAAAAAATAATCCACTACTTTTTTTTTTAATCATAAAAAAATTTTTTCCAATTACTATTTTATTTGTTTAATTTAAGAAGTTGATTAGCTTAATATCTATGATTTTTAGTGTAAATAAGTATCACTGAAATGTAATAAAGAATATAATTACGTGATAAGTATTTTTTTTATTTATCATTATTTATTATTTTTAGCTCTAATCGAAGAAGGCTATCACAGTACAAATCCCTACCACAACAGCATTCATGCAACAGACGTGACACAGGCCATGCATTGTTTTCTCCAGGAAGAAAAGGTAATGATTTGTATCATTTTTATCAATACCGACAAATTTACATTATTTTATTCTCTACAACATAATACAAAATTAAAATTAAGGTTGCTTTATCATTTAATGAACGACAATAGAAAAATGCGACTTTTTCAGATCATCATCAATAAATACTCATTCTCCACCTTCATTATTAAATTTTTCTTACACTTACACGTTGCTGATATTTTAAGGAAAGCAATAATTTTTTTTTTAAATTAAAGTATGAATTAAGGTAGTATAGGCAAAACATAAAAATAAACTAAGAACAGTAAGTTCATTATTATATTAAAGATAAGTATTCAAATGAATTATTTTGCAAGTTTGAGAATGCTTTAACGACTTTTATCATCAGAAATTAATGATAAAATATCGTAGTTTTTATATTGACACAATAGGAAACTGTTCGTTATTCTTACGATGAGAAAAAAATTTTCATATTTCCAGAAAACTTTGGTATACATAATAATGCATCAAAAAAAAAAGCTTAAAGTTTGAAGAATTTATTAATTTAAAATAAAATGCATGTCATCGATTATTATTAAAAGATATTAGTGATTCATTATGATATTCATAGTTTTCCAATGCATAATATACCGATAAGATAGCAATTATAGTTACAGTAACAAGTCATATCAGTTTTAAACAAAAAATTATTTCTGTTTGTAATGAAATTTTTTATATTATTAACTGTTGTAAAATTTATTTAATTATTGTAATGAATGACAGTATTATTTAAATAATCTTTTGTACACTATTTAAAATTTAGAAAAAAAAAAAAAGATGGATGATGATGTTGACGACTCATACTACCTTAAGGAATAAGATAAATAGGCAGTTGAAGGGCCTCACTTTCAATTTCATTAGGAACGACATATATTGTCTTAAGTACTTTAATTTACCCCGGAAAGCCACAATGAGTGCAGGCACGAATAGTAAGAAATAAGACACAAGTGTGGGATTGCTTAAGTGGTAGAGCATCCTAGCGCGTAACTAGGAGGACCTGAGTTCTAGTCCTGTCTCACCAAGTTGCTTTTTTTTGAAAAAATAGGCCTGTACAAGTCGCAGTGGACTGTAACGCGAGGGGAGAGGGAAGTGAGGACACTGAAAGACATAATTACCTTTACATTTTCTAGTTTATTAAGTAGTTATTTAATTATTTGATTTTAACAATCTTATTCCTTTATTCTTTACTAATTTTGTGGAGTTCTTTCAAAGTGTCTATATCCTCCTTCCAATGTGATAAAACTACCTTAAAAACTTTTTTCATTTTCGACAATTTTACTTTTTATTTCAGATAAAAAAGCATATTAACAGCTTGGAAATTATGGCATCACTCATAGCAGCAGTTACTCATGATTTAGATCATCCAGGAGTCAACCAGCCATTTTTAGTTGCTACTAGTAATCATTTAGCAACACTTTATGAGGTATAATATCACCCAAAAGTATTATTAAATTAAAAAAAATTGAAAGGACATTTAAAAAAATATTATCAACTCAAATAATGTCAACTTTTAGAACACTTCAGTGCTGGAAAATCACCACTGGAGATCAGCAATAGGTTGCTTACTGGAAAGTGGAGTTTACGAGCAACTTTCTCCAGATTTGCGACCTGAACTTCAGCAATATATAAGCTCGTTAATTCTCGCCACAGATATAACTCGCCAGCAGGAATTTCTATCTCGTTTTAAAAATTACTTAGACAAAAATCTATTGGACATGAAAATCGCTGAGAATCGTCATTTCATTCTTCAAATAGCTCTTAAATGTGCCGACATTTCAAATCCATGTAGACCTTGGGACATATCGAGAAAATGGTCGAATAAAGTTTGTGAGGAATTTTTTAGACAAGGTGATTACGAGCGACAATTAAATCTTCCAGTGACACCATTATGTGATCGTTATACCATCAGTATTCCTAAAATCCAAGTAGGATTTTTTGAATTTGTGGTAACACCTTTATATCAAGAATGGTATAGATTTCTGGGTGATGGTTTAAGTGTGACATTGATGGATCACTTAAGAGCAAATCAAAAGCGATGGGAGGAATTGATAGCACAGGAAAACATTGAGGATGCCAAGACGGAGATGTCGGATTTGGAAGAAGCTAAAGACACGATAAGTAGTGATGAGGAAGTTGAAGGAATGCAAGCAGAAGATTCAAGCAGTGATGTATTACTTCCAGAGCCAGCAGGTCCATCAACATCATCAACATCTCGCCGATCAAGTTTGCCGGTTCAAATATCTATTCAGCTCAGTGGAAGAAGACACTCGGTGCCTGCTAACATGTTAAAAATATTACCATCACCACGAGCACATCGCCGGGAAAGTATTCCTGCTGATGACAAGACCAAGCAGCCACTTCTAAAACGTGATAGTCTCAATAAATTAAGCTCCCTATCGCTATTATCATCTAGAAGTAGTCTGATCGATTCTGCGGTAAATGATAGCTCTGGAGAGCGACCAGTGAGTGCAGAGAATCTCTTACCTGAACCTAGCATTGCCAGCATCACCTCTAGTGTCAAAGCTTCAAGGTTGTGTTGTGTTTTACAACCCGAATGCCGTAGTACTAACAAGCAGTTGACTCGACAGCAGACATTCCCACCATTACAACCTTACGCAAGGACGAGATACATGTCTACAACTGCTGAAATGTCTAAATGTCGAACTGATACTTTAATGGAGGCTGAGAGTCCATCTAGTTCAATCTCTAGTCCATCTAGGGATAAATCAAGAAACTCTGAAGACTCAGGACGTAGAGAAAGAAAAATTAGCACTAGGTCTTATACAATAACTGACTCAGTATCTAAAAGGAGAGAATCATCATTTGAAAATCGGCTGCATGTTGAACCAAACTATGTTGCTGAAGGTCTGAGACGTCATTCAATTCAGTATACACGTACTGACGATTCAATTGGTAAAGGAATTAAACATAAGAGACCGTCTAGTGCTCAAGATGCTGATCCTGCGCAGATATTTTATGCTACGCTTACTGGAAGTATTGGTGTAAAACAAAAATCAATGGAAAGTGATTCAGCAGCTACATATACTAGTTCTAGATCAGTTTCTAGATCGAATTCTGATCAAAAATGGATGCCAGATCAGATGCTAAAGGTATCTGATGCTGAAGAATCAACTAAGATCCATGAAAATCGACGATTTTCATCCTCAGCTACTGAAACAAAAATTGTTATGACTGATAGTAGTGGCAGAAGATTTACTACTATTCCTGTAGCTTCTGAATTACCTTCTCCCAAAGTTTTCTTTATTGGAAGTCCTCCAGAATCACCACCCAGACTTAAAAGTGTGTCTTCCGGCAGTGATAGCAGTAGCGAGATAAGAAAAAACATTGGAGAGAGCTTAGAGGGTATATCAATGACTGTTAAGAGAGACTCAGAGGTATTTAAATGTAAAAGCTCTAAGATTCTTAAACTGGAAGATGGTAAAATGAAGGAGAATGTTGATCCTAGAACTATTGAAGATTCGAGTAAAAATGTTGGAACTACTAGACGTACAAGTCAAGTAAGAATACAATTTTTTAAACGATATTTTTTCTGGAAAATACAGTTTTCTCCCTTGAGTAAAAAATATACTTTTTCCTCACTCTTCATAGAAAGTAAAGTTTTTCTCACTATTTCATGGTTCTTAACATAATATGTAATTGTCTAACAGTATAATAATATTTGTTATAAATTTAATGATACAAAGAATACTACCTTTTTAATATCTAATTAAAGAAACAGTATATTCCGTACTTAGGGAGGGAAAGTAGACTAAATCAAACTATAAATAAGATTGCATGTTACATTGGGTTTGAGATGCTCTAACTATCTTACTTTGAGTTGAATATTATTTTTCACATGGATAAAAAATGATAGATTATCAACCGAAGGAGCAAAGTATGATATTTTGATCTTTTTGAGAATGTAGGAAATGGTATATTTTGTATCAAGTGAGTAAAATATAGTATTTCTTCCGCGCGAAAAATGTTTTATTTTTTGGATAAAATTTCGCGGATAGAAGTACTAATTGTTTATTCCCATAACGTGAACACACATTTTTGTTATATTGTCACGATAATTGCGATTTTATTCTCAGTTTAGAGGTTAGTAAAGCGAGACGTTCGACCTTGTAGAAAAAGACAATATGCGTGTGAGTATGCGTACAAACAAATTTTGTCATTTTATGCAAGAAAGAAACATTGGGCTTTACTGCCTCTGAACAGGGAGTAAAATCGAATTTTACGTAGAGATATGATAAATAGTATATTGTTAACCAAGGGAGCAAAGTATGATATTCTGACCTGGGTGGCAAACACAGAAAAATGATATTTTACTCACCTGTGTACAGAACCATAAACTCAGTAAAAAATGATGTAAAATCAAATTGAAATGAATAATTATTTTTCCTTGATATGCAATATTTGATTTTCAGCATTAAATAGAATTTTTATTTATTGTAAAAAAAATATTTTATAGAGTTGGGCAAGAAGACGAGGTTCAGCACCAGTGAGTTTGATGTCAAGATTGGATGATGGACCATTAGTAGTTTCAAGAGGAGATCATAGACGTGGATCAGTACCTACAGACATCAGCGAGCATCAAGGTATATATAGAAATATACAAGGAAGTAGGTGTTAAAAAAATAAATAATTTCTATTTAAAACTCTCAGACATCAAAGATGATCAAATAAATATGATAAATCTTATTTATTTACATTTTTTGTCATGTTAAATCGTAGGTGGATCACTGAGATCGGCTTTAGGACCTAGAGAAGAAAATTTACCATCACCAAGACGTGCTAGTCTTCCTCAAGAAACAGCTTTTAGCAGTATAGGTGTTTTAACTGGTAAACTATTAACTCATAATGTTAGATGTATTTAGCATACAAGTTTATTTATTTTTTTCTTTAAATTGTTTAACCAACATAACTTAAATATTTACAATAACAAAATATTGGAAAAGGTTTTTAAAATTATGAAAAAGTAAAAAAAAATTTTACATTTAAAAAAAGTTTAAATTCATTATGTTCAGCTGAATAATTAGAAGGTGAAGATGATCCTTTTACTCACTGCAAATTGTAGTGTTTTATTTTAATGCACTTAGAATGTTTTAAAATGACATTACCAATTTGATTAACATTGTAGTCACTTTTTAGTCACTTCCAAGTGCATTATAAGTTACTATAATGTTAATCAAATGGGTGACGTCATTTTAAAACACTTTAAGTGCATTAAAATAAAACATTACGATTTGCAGTGGCTGAAAGGTTAGTTGCTGAATATCAGCATGACTGGAAATTTCAAGAATTTTTCTTGAGATTGCTAAAAATAATTAGAAATAGTAAAAACAATGTTACAATCTTAAGATATTTTGATTAAGATTATTGTTTTCTTAAGGTAGTTGTTGTGAAAAATTTTTCTCAACCAATTGATTTTGAAATTTTGCAAAATTATTCTCTGAATAATTAGCTGTAAATAGCTAGATTTTTGTAAGTATTTACGACAAGAAAATGTAAAAAAAATTAATTCAAAATGAATAGTTTTAATATGTACGATATACTAGAAACCAATTTTGTGTTCCAATCTACTTTAATTAAATTTAAATGGCCCAAGTAAATGATTCAAAAAACTAACACAGTACGTGAATATGTATAACAATAATTTATGACAAAATTTAAACTAAATTACAATATCTTTTAAAAGATATTCTCGCTTAAACTTAAGGTAGTTTCGATTAAATAATCATTTAAACCTAAATTCTTCTATAAAATAGGCATTGGCCATCTTTTTTGAATCGTTTTGTGTGTTTTCGGAATAATAGAAGACAAATTAATCAAGATGTAAAAACCAAGTGTATATAATTCATAAAAAAAATTAATTTTATTTCAAAGGGCCCTGGGTCTTTTTTTTTTTTATTCTGCCCGAAGCAAGTTAACTACTCTAAGAAAATATTAGTTACAATTTTGTTTCGACTTCTTTTTTTCAAATGAAATCTTATATTCAAATTCAGGCGGTAATTTACCCAATAAAATTCAAATACATTTGTGTACTAGAGATCATAAATTAAATTACCTATAAAATGCAATAATTTTTTCACCACATAAAAAATGTTTAATATAAAGCAAAAAGTAAAACTATTTGAAAAACTACCTCAAATCTATGAAGAAGAGATTGTTAATATTGTACTATCTTTAACATCATTTTGAAGCTTAATCATAAGAAATAAAGGATAAAATCTAGAGATCTTTTTTTATATAAAATTAGTTGATCTTTAATTTTTATTCAAAACTTTTTTCTCGTATCTCTCTTGGTTTACAAGATAATCATCTCAATAATATTCTACGAAATATTCAACCATGCTGAAAAATCCCGATTTCACAACTCTAATAACTAGACTATAAAACACAAAACATGACACCTTTCATTAATAAATAATATTTTCAATGAATTTATTTCTGTTTATAATAACACTAAAAATAACTATTCCAACACAAAGTAAATAATTTATAATAAATTTTAAAATAAAGTAATTAATTGAAATATTTATGTTTCAGACGAACGTCAAAATTATTCATTAAATAACAACAACATCGCAGGAAGCAATAATAATAACACAAGCATCCGAATAGCTGAGAATATCTCTGGAATGTCATCACCAAGACGTGGAAGTGTTCCAGCGGACATTTCTGAGCTTAGACGTGATTTATTTGGCCGCAGTAGTGTCAACGGTAAGACGAGGAATCGTAAAAAGACATTAAGAAGACGAAGCAGTGGAGGTCCTGAAATGTTTGCTGGTAGAACTGATGACGACAGTGGAAAATGGACCACTTGGAGACGAGATCTGTATAAAAGAGACTCTATTCCTGAACCAAATGTCAAGAGACGTGGGTCTCTTCCTGTTGAAATGGTTTCTGTGTTTCATTCTGGTCCGTAAATTACCTATTTTATTTTGTTCGATTCATTTAATTGATCAATTTAAGTTTTATTTACTTTAAGATACCGTTTTCAATATTGTGAAATTTTATGTTTGTTTTATATAAATGATTGTAAATTTACTAAATTGCTGGTCTAGTTAATGATAAACCAGCAAAATTGATAGATTGAATGTCAATAGGATGATGAAATGGGAATTAAGAGATTTTGAGGTGAAATTAAATTAATTGAACTAATCCATTAGCTTTTATAAAGAGATTAGAGAGATAAAAGGGTTGGAAGGGAGTTTTTTTTTAAAATAATATTAATAGGAATTACGTTAGATACACAGAGAAAATTTCCTCTGCATTGGAATTAATCAAATGTTACTTTTACATTTTTATGTAAAGGTACCTTTACGTACATACATTCATTTTTAAACCTTCAACTATGCTTTTATATGTCTTAAAACATAAAGATATGATAAAATTACGAATTTCAAAAATCAACCCCATTGAAATAACTTTCTAATGGGAAGTTAACAATGATTAAAAAAAAAAAAAATCGATAATTAAAAATTTTTTATTTATAAAATTTTGTTTTTTTTTCTGTACAGGAACTGGTGGAGGGCCACGGAGATCAAGTTTGTGGAGGTTTTAACATTAATAATTGATCATTAAAAATTCAAACATTATCAATTAACAACGAGAAAATGGAATCAGCAGTGATTTATATTTACGAAAAAGTTCACCAAAAAAGCATCAAGTTAATAATAATTGATGACTGTTAACGGTATTATAAATTAATTTATTTAAATTTTAATTATTAGTATTATTATATCGATTGTATAATTTTAGTGAGCCGATAAATCAGAAATAAAATTAATCGATTACTTAATCGATCTGTTTATCGATTAGTTAAAATTTTTTAAGTATCTTTTACTGTCTTCCGAAGAATTTAAAATTCTTACGGAGTAAAAAATACGCCAAATTAGTGCCATAAATGATGATAATTTGAAGATAAAAAAAATTGAATTTTTTATTAATTAAATAGTGAAGGATAAAAAAAAAGGAAATGAAAGAAGCAGTTTAGATGTAAATTAAAAATAAAAAGGCTCGAAAAGTTAATTTATTGAATAATAATAAAAACAAAGTAATTGATAGTAAAATAATTTTTTTAGTTATTAAATTTATTCATTAAAAAACGAATTAATATAAAAAAACAGGGTTTTTAATCATGACTTTAACTGGCTATTAATTAACAAAATAATCAATTGATAATTAATGAATTATTAAATAAAAATAATAAACATTGAGAAAAAGTTTTAAAAAAAATACTTAAACAAGTTTTACGAGAGAAGGAATAAAGACTGTATAGACAAACAGAAAAAAAAAAAATAAATAAATAAAAAATTTAATATAAAAAAATTAAAAACAAAAATACTGAAAAAATGAAACTGTGAATTTTAGAGCGTAGATTATATAATCAATAAATGACAATGCAAAATGGAATAAATAATACAAGAAATGTTTGATCTGAAATTTTTGCTCACATAAATAGAAAAAAAAAAAAAAAAATACTAAACAAAGACGGCGAAGTTGACAAAATAAAATAAAGAGAAGGGTTATTGCGTGACAGAAATAAATTGTAACAAAAAAATGACATGAAGTTGATAGCAAGTTAATTAAAACAAATGTAAAGGAAGAAAAAAACAAAGTATGGATTAATTAAAAGAGTGAAACATTCCATAAAATAGTTGAGAAGAATTTTAAAGTAATTAAAAATCATGAATAGAACAATAAACAAATACTTGTAATTATTAATACAAGTAATTGTGTCATAAAAATTAATTATTTAGAAGAATTCTTGCACAAACAAGGATTTTATAAAAATTTAATAACAACAAATAGAAATGTGAATCTCTGTCAGGAATAACATTTTATCATTATTTATTCTCATAGAAATCTGATTAAAGTTAAAGAAAATTAATTTTTTTTATTTTCATTCAAGCTAGAAAATTAAATGAAACTTTCATTTTATCTTCATGAATTATTATTTTCATATGCCTAATAGTCTCGTATGGGTGCAATGAAAAATAAGGGTTTTTAAGATAATATCGAAAAATTAAAAAACAAAATTATGAATAAAAGTCTCAAATTGACAACAAACATTGTAAAATATCAGTGAAAAAAAAAACGATCGAATTTTTTGATATTATGCTAAGAAATTATTTGACGAACGATTGGAAAGAATTCTGTAATATCGGCAAATTGACATGATAGTTGTAAAATAGTTAGCACGCTTTTTTTTATTTTTTTGAGATCGAATATTTTTAAAAAATAGGTCAAAAATAAGCAAAGTGACGTTACAGACATTTTCGTTGCACTATAAAGAACAAAACATGTCCTATTAAATATTGTCGATTGTTGAATATTTAAAAAGTTATTAATTAAAATGTGCAGGCTCGAGCAGTCAAAAATTGTTTATAACAAAAAAACACAATGACACGTACACTTTTTTTTTCCTGTGAATGGTTTTTTTTTCGAAATCCTCGTGTAATTTACCTTGGTTCAAAATGGGAGCTTTGATTTTTCAATTAAATTGCACCCTTACTGGACTATAATAGATTTGAATTGACATCAAAAAGCGATTTGTAAACCGTAAATAACATTGAAAAAATGTCTTTATCAAGGATTTATTTAAACTGATTGAAAACGAATAGTATTTACTGCAGTATTCATTTATTTATTCTTTTCTGGATAATAATAAAAATTATTTGAAGCATAAAACGATCTACTTTTAAAATTTGTAAACAAAATCATGCACTCTACCACTAAACCATCGATGTAATTAAAAGAAGGTCTTATAATTTAAAAAAGTTTTCAAATTTGACTTATCTAAAATTTATTTTTCAGTATAACTTCATCACTGCGAAAGTATGTTACAATAAATACGCATAAATGTATTCAATATTAAACCCAATTAACAGTCTGTCGATTTTAACATACTTTAACGTGTGTCTGAAATGACCACAAGGCTCTCTAATTTGCAAATCGTAATTTAATATTGAAATATTTAAAGTGTATTATTTTAACACACTCCAAATGTACAATGTAGATCTATTTCAATTGACAGAAAATTAAATCTAAAGATTTACGTACATTGCATGTTGATGTTATGTATATTTACAGAGACTGATTGATCTGGTAGATAAATAAATTTTATATATGTATGAGATCAAAATAGATGTATGCAGATCAAAGTGAATATATGTAAATCTGCATAGATCTAATTTCTCTTTTCGTAGTCTGCTTTGATTCAGTTCAATCAATCTAGATCTAACTGATTTTAACATCTAAATAAATTTATTAAATTGACCTTCAATTAAATTTAATCTGATTTTAATCATTATTTCCCAGAGATTATAAATCTTCATTAAATTCTAAAAAATCAATAAAAATCACTGATTGTGCAATAATCTTCCAAATTGTTTATTATTCGATATGAAAATCAAGTCACAGTTAGTATGATGCTCATCTATGTCGAAATTGATATTCAAAGTATGCTAAAAAAAAATAACACTGATGAATAAATGTAATCTGGCGTATAAAGTAATTAAAGATAATTACATTCTTCATAAATTAATGAATGAATTACACACAATAATAAAAGCATTAAATAGCCAGGTAGATGATAAATAATTGTGTTGATCGTTGTATAGAAAAAATAAAATATCAAATAATATTATTAATCCATAATTGATGAATAATTAATGAACAATGAATAATTAATGAACGATGAACAACACATAATTGGTGATCAATAATAACTGATTAATAAACAATTAATGACCTATAATTATAAAATTAATAATAATATATATAATATTGATGAAAAGACAGTTTATTAACGAAAATAATGTTATACATTAATCAATATAAATCAAAAATATTGTCATTAACGTGCTCATAATTATGATGAATATTAATTAATTTTTTTATTAACAATTAGTTGATTGTATGAAATCAATATGACACCTCAACAATATATGAGGGCTTATAAAATAGTATTATTAAGTATAAAATTTAAATGATTAACAAAAATTCAATAACTAACATTAATATGATAATTAATTAATACTGATTAATTAATTCAATCCATCAATGATTAATAATCGATGAATTAAAATTTAATTTTGACATTTTGAAAATAATTGAAGCTCATAAGTAATGAATTATTGACAATTGAAAGTAATATATTAATTAATTAGTATTAATTAAATAATTAACGTTATAAAACTGTCTTTTTCTCTTTAAAAATGGATGTTTCTACTTAAACAATAATAGTTAATGGATAAATTCTTCGAAAGTAAACTTCAATATTGATGGGTTGATGATTTATTAGTAACTATAAATTGTTAATCCATGAATAAATATTTATTAAAAGTCGTATCTATAGATTAATAAACAATGATAATTAATAATAAAAATATGTTTACATAATTAATGGTTAAAATAATAATTAATCGACATAGTCCAATGAATGTATGTGTCGTAGATAAGTTAAGTCTTCTTTACAAATAACCAAACTGTCTTCATACTCATTTTTATTTGTTTATTAATAACATTTTATTTATAATTCATTTATTAATTTTAAATTTATTTAATTATTTTTTTAAGTTAATTTATTATATTGTTTTGTCCAGTTTTAATATAATATTTTGTGATTCTTTTAAAATAATTTCTTGAAGCACTGACATAATTATTATGTTTATTTTTAATCATTGTATAGTAGATTTTGTAAATCATTAATATTATCGCGCAGGTCCGCAATAAAAAATTTTGTATTGTTAAAAAATAATATCAATCAATTTGTAGGATTGTTTTTTATATTAATTTCTGTGCAATTATTATTTCTATTTAAAAATCAATTATATAAAAATGTAAATTTATTTATCTTTTTATATAATTATGAAATTTTTTTTCTATATCAAATTGATGATTTTTTTTTTCTAAATAAATATCGATTTTCAAGCATTGAATAATGTTTATTAAACATAAAATAAAATATTTTGCATGAAAATAAAAATCATCAAATAGACCAATAACTAATGGAAGTTGAAGTAATGTGGAACAATATCAATTTTATTATATAAATGAAATAAAAAAAAAAACAAAAAAACAAATAATTAGGAAGGAATTTTATTTAAATAATAAATAAACATAATGTGAATTAAAGATGAATGTTTTTAAAAGGCCTTATATATAAGTCAGTTATTTTTTGTTTGTTTTTTTTCATTTCTGTAACAGTTATTATAATTTTTAAATCATCAATAATGTTTTATACAACCATATTAAATAGATTTTATTTATTTTTACAAAATACGAACAATTTTTATTAAAAATTCAATCATACTAATTAGGACTAGCTCGAATTCTTTTGATTTTATGACATTTCTAACCATTTATTAAATTCAGATTAACTTTAATAATATGTTAAATATCTTCCTAAGATTGGATAAAATAAAAAGAAATTGTATTGAAACATGACTATTTAAAAACACTGATATATAATAAATATATAAAGAAAATCAATTGTACGAATAAAAGAAATTTTTCATGATATAAATTTTATTCTGAAATGACTTTTATGAACATAAATACTGGGGACCCATTTATCATTTATTAAAGAGACTTACTTTAACTGAAAACAAAAGGAAACCTTAACAAAATAATAACAAAGGAATAAACTTTTTAAATATTACTTTTATGTTGATTATTAAAAATAATAATTAATGATAAAAATAATCAATAAAAACAAGATAAAATATTAAATCCACTTATGTTATAAAGTCATTGAATGATAAAAACAACAAAATAACTAGTAACAATTAATGTAAATTCAATAATTGTATGTATGAGTGAATATTTGAAACTAAAACAACATGTAAATTAATTAAAAAATTCATTGAGCAGTGTGAAAGTAAAACAATTAATCGATAATTAGTCATTATTTTGAATTGATAAAAATGTCAGGAAATGTGACGATAAAAAAAATTAGAAAATTAAGAGAAATGTAATTTCATGTGACATTAGTGATGACATGAGTATAAACTCCATTGATCCTTCCATTCAAATATTAACGTTGTCTCATTTTGGTATGATTAATGGATGATTAATGTGATCACTTTGTATTGAAGTGGTCTAAGTCGTGTTTAAAAAATCACTAATTAACCAAATGAAAAATGAATTAATCAATTAATTTATTAAACAAACGATCTAATAGTAGGTGACCAATAAGAGGGTCACACAATGTTGAATGGCAATATAAAACAGTGATATAATATACATTTATATTGTAAATGAGGCACGACATAGTAATATTGTGAAATAAGATTAAATAAGTTAAAAGAGAATTATAAATCAATTAATCACGTTTATTAAATTAATTGGAAAATTTTAATGATTAGAAAAACGTCTGATCAACTCAAGTCTCAGTCAGAAATTGAAATAAATAAATCAGTCGTGTGTTGCCATCAACAAATTCATCGACTGTTGATGTAAACATAAATACATAAGCATATATTTTACAATATGATAGTCATTAAAGACTATTATTAATGTTTATTAAGAGCTAAAGAATTAATTAGTAGACAGAAGTGATAATTATTCTACTTTCAATGACAAACTCAAATAAAATAACAAGTCAAGCATTGCTGACAACAAATTCAGTTGACAAATTACAATATTTTACAATACATATGAGTACACAATAAGCATGACGAAAATTTTAAGATAGTTCGAGTACTTGGCCAAAGTCTGCAAATAAATTTAATGTTGAAATATGATGTTCTTGAGATTGTCACGAACAAGTTATAAGCAAAAAAAAAGCTTAGTCATCGGGCATTTTGATGAAAAAATCGAATTTAAAAATACAGTTTTATATATTGACGTAAATGAGAGTAAGAGAGAGAGAGAGAGAGAGGAATAATACTTTCAACTTTATCGTTCAATTTTCCAATCTTCTGTATTGCAAATACTTACGAAAAAACGAGATCATTAATTCGGGAACAATTTCGAATAGATATTTCATAAGAAAAAATTGCAGCTGTCGAATATTTAATAAAGAAATTATTAATTGAAAACTATAAAATCACCTCAATGAAAGTCACCTTTAAAATTAATTATCAAATTTATAGTAATAATTAACAATAAATTGTTTTTAATTTATCCAGTAAATACTTTAATCAATAATTCAATAAATAATCATTTGTTTTATAGAAATTCACTGGAGCCCCCTCAAAAAGCACTCATAAAATCCACTCCTATGTGCTCGAACTACCTTAAACAAAAAGAATTAACGATACTGATTGTATTAAACTTTTTTTTTTACCACTTCAATACAAAACTGCCAATTTAATCAATCAATAAACGTGTTAATTAATAAATAAACAATGATTATTAGTCCTAATTTGACTGCTCAATATGAGCATTGTACAAAGTCGTCACAAAAGACTTGAAAACATTCAAAATAGAATGAAAAATAAGACAAAAAAAAAACTGTGGCTGGACCATAGAATCAAAATAATAATTTTTTGTGGATGACGATGAGAAATAAAAGAAGAAAAATTTTTTAAAAATGATAAAACGTTAATTTTGATTAGATTATTTTATTTATTTTTTTTTTATAATCAAAATTGATATTGACTTACTTTAAATTATACTGAAGGACTGAAATCTGTCTAACTTTTACCTTAATACTGGTTTAATATTATCTTTAAATACGTAATAATTAACTAAATACATACGTAAATGTGTGTGTGTGTGTGTGTGAAAATGTGATAATAAGAATGACAAAAAAATTAAAAAATTCTAAGAAGAAATAAATCAGCCAAAAAATGAATTAATAAATTGATTTAATTATTTTTAGTTTTAAAAATAATATTCTCCATGACTGTATAGTTTGTTAGATTTATAATATTAATTATTAATTGATGTTAAATAGATAATTAATTTATATTGTATAAATATTATTTAATATTACAATTTAATTTATACGTAAATATATTTAAACACGTCAATTAATGAAAATTTTAAAATATTTTCTACGAGATTGACTGTAGTTAGAAAAAAAAAACAATGATGGTATAGAAAAGAAAAAAAATGATTAAACAAAACATGTGTTCTTGTAAATGAAAAAAAAAAAATGGTAAAAAAAAAAAAAAAACGTTTTAACGTTTAAAAGTGTATAAATTTATTATTTATTAAATTATTTTAATCATCCAATGGCCTATATATTGTATTAACTATCAGATTTTTTGTTATAAAATATTCCATAACCCAAAATTCGTTTCTAAAATCACTATCATTACCCTTTTTTTTCACATATTTATTCATACTCCATTTTATTTGTTTTTATAATTTACTATGAAATTTTTTTGTTTTAATTTTTTAATATATAAGTAACATTATTTTATAAACAATATTCAACAATACTAATAGTAGAATAGCTAATATTCATCCTTACATTTGTATTTGGTGCGCTTTTCTCCCGCGTGAATGTAATTTCCACTATCGCCGTCAATAGTGACGCCGCCATTGTATCATATTTTTCACAGTGTGTTGTCGTCGTAAATAAAAGTGTGGTGAGTGTTATGATCACATATCAAACGATAACAATTGATAAATAAGAGCAAAGGATAAATAAATAATTAATTATCGTAAAAATAGATAAAAGTATTAATAATGAAGTGAAAAATAGTAAGTGAATAACAGCTGACATATTCGCGGGAATAAAGTGGGTCAAAATGGCGTGAGAACCAACCAATCCCCTTTGTGTTAAAAGTTTTAAGGTTAACTTGTTTACGTGATAATAAAATGATCTAATTATTAAGTTTAATATTTTATTGATAAATAATTGTTACCGCAATACAGTGAATTATTTATTAAGTAATAAAGTGTACAAATTATGAGATTGCAATGCCTCCAGGCGGTAACAGTCGATACCGTGGTCCAAAACTTCCGCGAATGTCCGAACGCCAACAACTCGCACTTTTACTTCGATTGTATCCACAATCGCTAAGTCCAACGAGTAAGTCATTACATGATTAATTAAAATGATTTTATTATTATTTACTTTTATAATTATAATCTAATTAACGTTTATCATGCTCCATTTATCATAATTAATTGTGAGATCAATTTACTGCGCAGGAAAAAACATTTTACGCGCATGCGATCTAGACGCCATTTAAGCGGAAAATATGAATTTTGAAATTCTTGAAAACAATTGGGTTATGACAATAATTTGATCATACTGGAAATAAATACATATTTATTAAATAAAAATTAATAACTGAATTAACAATAGCTTGTTAAGTAAAATCATCATACAAAAAAAGATAATTTTATACTTTTGCGGTCTCCTCGTTTTTTAGTTTTAAAAAATCGAAAAATCATCCGATTTCGATGAATTCTTTTTGCGAAATCTTCGAAGATTTAAAAAAAAAATACTAAAAAATGTTAATTTTTCGATTTTCTAGAGCCAAAAAATTAGGGGATCGCGAAAGTATAAAATTATCAAAAAAAATGACAAAATTACACATACTCAATGAATCCATTAGATACAACCTACATTAAATCAAAATTTAGAAATCAAGGATTTGGATTAGAAATTTTATATAATTTAATTGAAAACTAAATTTTTATCTAAACATAAAGAATTTCTATTATCATTTTGGGAAATTGAAAATGGAGGAGGCATTGAAGGATCAGCTAAATTGATTTGGTTTAATTTGAAAAAGTCCTGAAAAAAATAGTAGTGAGTATTTATTAAAGAAAATAGTTCATTTTATGAAATGGATTTTTTGTTTATTACCTAGGTATTAAAGGAGTATAAATATACATTTGTTTTTTTTTAGGTAAAACTACCAAATACCACCCATCTAAAGATTTGAAGTTTAATTTAATTATATTAAAAAAATGAAAGTAGAAAATAAAAATTAATGAATATTTTTAATTTCAAAAAAGGTCAATGAATCGTTATTCACCATTGTTGATAACTTTTATTGGTTTGAAATATTTAAAAAATTATTTTAAAGTATGCCCCTCTCAAAACTTGACAATAATCTTATTACCAACCACAAAAGAAAACCAATTCTTTTTCAGTAATTTAATAATAAATAAACCCAAAATATTTACAACATTGAGTATTAATTGATTATTTATAAAATTATCACATTCTCTTTTAAACATCCATTTTAAAAATTTTGACAATTTTGAATCTTTGGAAACTGGTCCTTAACAACTTCAGTTTTTATTTTTAAATATAAAAAAAAATAACTATCAGGTCTTTCTGGACAGGAAATAATAATTATTTAATTAATATACGTATTTCTTATAGAAATACACATCTATACCCCTTTTTTAATTAGATATTTATAAATTAATTTAATGGTTGACATCAGGCACTAAGTCGACAATAGGACACTTTACCTAGCTAATAAAAATGTGGAAAATAAAATATAAATAATCGTAAATAAGAGCAATGGAAGTTTATGAATACTTATAGTCAATTCTTTTCTAACAATCATTTAATTATAATCAAGTCAATGTAAGTTTGTATTAAACGTAAAATATTGATATGAATTTTTTTTTTAGACGATACCTCAAATACTCAACCATCAACATCACAATCACAAAGAGGATCAAAAGGTCGATTGAATAACAAAAATGGCGACATCAACCGAAAGGATGATATTAAAACCCGACCATCACTTGGAAATGGATTAGAATCTCGTGATTCTGGTAATTAATTTATTATTTTTCATCATTAAAAAACCATTTAACTAATTTATTTCTTGTAAAAATTATTTTCGTTTAATAATCTTAGAATAAATGAAAATAACTTAAATCATCTAAAAACACTAGATTAAGTATAATAATTATAACATTATGTCAACATTTCTAGAACAAAAAACAAAAAAAAAAAATACTATGAAAAGTAGCTTCATTATTTTATTTAATTTACGAATGATAAGTTTTAAAAAAAAAGCATCGTGAAGATATTTTTCTTAAATAATGATAAAAACAAAAAGAAAAAACCAAAAATTACTTTAACAATTTAATGTCAGACAATTTAATTGTTAAAAGCAATACACTAGTGTATTTTATTGATCAATACTTTATTCCAAAATATAATTCAACTTTAACAACTCACTTGAATATTCATTATTTAACGATGAAGTAAAAATAAAACAACAAAATAAATAATAAATGAACATTTAATGTACTAAATGTAATGACAAATGAATTTATAAGACTAATTACTCCAAAAATAAAAAGAATCGTATTATTAAAGTCTCTCAAGTACAGTGTAATGGATAAATAAAGTAAAAAAAGTATTCTTGCAATACAATTAAATAATTCCGAAAAAAAAAGAGAAAAATAACCACAAAAAACACTAAAATTTTTAAATATAAACAATTCTTTGTGATTGGTTAACTTAATTCAAGATGGGATAAATATCGTAATAAACTGTAGATGGCATGACAATCGTCAAGTTGCAGCGACTCCTGGTGTCATTACCATGTTTCTGTGGATGAAGTTTCATCTGAAAAATCCAAGACTCCAAGAGGAATATTGGAGATCTGCAAAGTTGGATAACCTGGTGGCCAAGCTGTGTCGTCAGCGTCACTTTGCTGTGTAAAACGATAGTGGTTGTATTTATGTGCAATATAAAACGTCTAATCAACAATTATAAATATAAATACAATAATTATATTTCAATAAATCAATCGAATAAAAACATCAAATAATTAATGACATTATAAAATTAAATGTCACTTTTTGGTTCTCTTCAAGGGGTTTCAGATAGAGTATTTACACTGAATAATAATTATTATTTAAAAACAATCACTACCGTGTAAGTTAATAAATGAATTATTATCTAAATTAATAGTTAATTGAAATAAATCTCGAGAAGAAAGATGGTGGATGGCTATAATAAATCATCAATCTAAAATGATTTTGATGGAAAGAAATAATTTAAATTACAATAGAGTTATTTTATTTATTTATTATTAACAAAATTAATTATTGTAGAGTATTATTGTAATAATTTTTAATATTTTTAGGATCAAATTCCGAGGAAATAATAAACTCTGATAATTCATATTCTGAAGGCAACTCAAGTACGGTGTTGTCTACTGAACAAGATCAATCAGAGAAAAATCAACAGCATAACCAGCAAGACAACCAAAATCAACAACAACGGTCGACCGGAAGTGCGGCGGCCTTAACACCGACCGCTGCTGAGGATAGTGGAGCTCTCTGTGAAATGCGGAGAACACCACCGCAAAACAAAGGTAATTATAAATATTAATTATCTTCTTAAATCATGATTATTTCAATTTTACTCATCAACTGATATTTTCTTTAACTTTCTAATCAGTTTTTTTATACTAAACCTTGACCAACAGCTTTGAATAACAATCAATTACGTTCATAG
The DNA here is from genome assembly GCA_028641665.1 of Chelonus formosanus. Taxonomy (NCBI): domain Eukaryota; kingdom Metazoa; phylum Arthropoda; class Insecta; order Hymenoptera; family Braconidae; genus Chelonus; species Chelonus formosanus. Next base: position 4,956,738 of record CM054000.1, read on the forward strand.
TTGTTTTTATTTTTGTCAAAAAGAAAAATGATTAATAAATTATTCTTCTTTTTTTTTTTTATATCAAATAAATGCTGATAGTTTAGTTTTTTTAATCTTGTTATAAATTTATAGTCGATTTATGATCTTAATGAGAAGTTTTTTATGTTTTATACTGATAAAGTTTAATAATACTTTTCAATTTTAAATTATTATTAACTTTCCAGTGGGAAATTATAGTAATCAATCTGATTGTAAATATGTTGACATATTTTTACGTTTCGATTTCTCTAGAGTTGAATGACGATATGATTTTTAAGAAGACGTCGTTATTCATTTTCGTCTCGCGTATATTGAGAATAAATGATGATGATGATGATGATGATGATGATGATGATGATGAGACCATTTTTATTCAATGTATAATTACATAACTTAGACCTGATTATATTTTAAACAACATTTAGTCAAGTAATTTTTGGTGGAAAATATAAAAAAAAGTAACTAAAAAGAGGATAACTATTTCCGTTTTTCTTTCATGTTCTGAATTTTACGTATTTCGTCACTTTCTGATGAAAGATTAGTCGAATAGGACTCTTAGAACACACCTAGTTCAGTTTTTTTTTTTTGTAAATATACAATAATGATCATTAGTAACCTAAAAAGGCTATGTGTACTTTTTTGGTGTCAATGTAGCAAATTTCAGTGAATACTATCATCGTGATAGAAATGATTAAAGAAAAATTCTATTTATCAAAGTATTTGAAAGATATTAAATCATTTCAAATCATGTTATTGTCTGCAGAAAATCCAATTTTTAAAAATATTTTAAAGATTTTAAAACAGTAAGGTAAAGTGTCATATTACCGATCTAGTGTCTAAAATCGATCATTAATATTATTCGTAATTATATCATTAAAAAAAGTCTATAAATATATTTTTCTATATAGCATACGTATATTAATTACATAATTATTGATAATTGTTTTTTTTTATACTTAAAAAAAAAAAAAAAAAAAATAGAGGAAAGTAACCAAACATGGGTTATCATTTTGTTTTTGCCTTAAAAATAAAAAACTATCAAAAAATTAACCACTTATTGATGTTAAAATAATCGTACATATATTTTTAAAGAGTTAAGTAACAATAATATGCTTTTAATATTATTAAATTGAGAATTGTTATTGTTTTCGAGAATTGTTAATAGCTTATATTAAAGTACTAGCATCTAAAAAAGGATGGAATAATTTCTAATGAATGGTTATTGAATATCAATCATAATAATTCCAATTATTTCAATTAAATTCTCATCAACTCTATAATATTTATGGTTCTATTTATTAATTTTCAATAAAAATCTCATATTTTTATTCTCAATGAAAATATTATTCTTAGACTAAAATTTTCTTTGCAAACTAATTATTGAGAATATTTTAAATTATTTTAGTATCACATTATTACATTGTTTACAACATTATCTTAAAAATGTTCATTTATACAAACTATTTTACCAACATTAAAGTCTTCTTTAAATATAATTTAAAAGTTATTCTTTTAGCCTTATTGATGTCGAAATTAAATAGTCAAATTATTTGTTTTTATATAAAATACGAGCCTATTCTTTCATTTATATTCATTTGAACCTCTACAAATTTGATTAAATAATGTTTTAAAGATTTATTGTTAATTTTTTATCAAAAATATCATGGTTGAGTTACTACTTAATATTAGAAAAATTATACTGAAATATTTATTCTGAAAGATTAAATAACAAATTTCTATTGAACATATTTTTTCTATCGATTTATGAAATTCTCTAGAAAGCTATCCTACAGAGCAATAACACAACCTCGTTATCATATCGTAGATAAAATTAAATTCATAAGTAATCAAGACTTAATTCCACTCTACTTTCATTATTCTTCATTCATTATTTAACATCCTACAGTTTAAAATAATTTTATTTCTAAATTATCTTATTAAAAGACAATTTAATTATTTAATAATACTGTTCATTATATATTTTATTCATCGAAAGAAGTCTAATTTATTTATTTATTTATTTAATACAAAAAAAAAACTCAACAACAGGTTATTAGTAGGGTTACACAATTAAAAAAAAAAAAAAGAAAAAGGATTATATGCAGAAATTAAAAAAACGCCAAAAATTAAAAAATTAAACAGTTAATTAAATAGACAATGTTAGATATTGTTGATCATCAAGAGTTAAAATACTCCGAAAATATCATCTTTTTATAGCAAAAATAAAAACAATAAAAATGTGTGATAAAATGGAAAAATGTCATCTCAAAGCTAAAAAAAAAAAATCCAAATTTCCTGGAAATAATTTTCTAAATTAATCCAACAGTCTTTCATATAATCTAAAATTAACTCAGAAGTTGTCTCTAAATTTATCATAATACTATTATTAGTCTCATCATCTGCAACTTAATTAAGCAATACTGTCGATGGCGGTTTATGAACGTAAGACAACCAAGTTAAACTTATAAAATAAAATACAAGTTGAGAAAACAGACATGAGTGACAAAGAGAAATACTTGGTAAAGAAGGCAAGACAAAGATAAAGACTTTAATAGGGGACAGAAACAGGACGAAAGTTGTGAGAGTGGGAGAAGTTGAGGAAGAAGCAATACAGAATTGTTTCACATCGTATCAGTCAACTCTAAGTGATCATATAAGCAACAAATTATAACTATTTTCACTCTTTTAAAAATTCCTGATTCTTCTCTTTTTCAATTAATTTTAAATCCTTTTTTTTTTGTTTGTTTAAAATAATCTTGATTTTTTTGTTCGGGTTTTTTTTTTTTTTTTGTTTTGATTATCTTTTATCCTTTTTTTTTTTTTTTTTTGAGTTACTACCATTCCCCTTCTCCTCTTCAGTACAGTCTAAGAGTGCTAAGACACGCACCTGTGTAAGTATTCACTCGTTCTTGAGCCAGTTCGTCTCTTAAACACAGCCAATAACGTTTGATTGAGAAACCCACTTCCATTTCATTGTTTTAGTGTAATTATTTTCTCTTTTAATTTCATTTTTTTAAATAAAAAAAAAAAAATTTATTTAATGTAATTATATATTTAATAAATATTAAACAATTGTATATTAATTTGTTTGATGTTTTATTTTGAAAGTAATTGAATTTTATTTTGACACTTTTTTTCTATCTTACAAAGATGTCGAATCTTGAAGAAAAAATAAAGGTGTTGAAAAAATTATCTATGTTTACATAAATTTGTACAATTTAATTCAATTATTCTATACTTTTATCAATTTAGTTAAATATTGTGTTTTTTTTTTTTTTCATGATACCAATTTACGAAGTAGTTAATTTTTTCATGTATATGTCAAATTAATTAATATTATTTAGTTAAATAATTATTAAATATTATTATTTTTTATTTTAATATATATTTTAATATTATTTTATTTTTGTTTGAATAGATTTTTTATTTGAAACATTTTATTTTCATTAATGAGAATGTAAATTTTTTTCTCCTTCAATTATTCTACTTTTCATGAATGCAAGTAACATATCTACTTACAGTTCCTTCTCTTCGTGGCCTTCTCAATCTACCGGGTGACCTTTTATAATATACAACAAACCAAAGTACTTGTTTTTTAAATATTGTAATAGTTTTTTTTCTTCAAACTTATTACACTTTTTTTTTTTTTTTTTTAAGAAGTTAATTATTATCGAAAATAATACAATTAATTTTTAATAATTAATGTCGATATTTATTGTTTTCTAAACAAACTATTATTTAAATCAATTATTAAAATTTTTTTAATTATCATTTGGTGTTTTTAAATACATACAATTATAAGTATAAATTATTTCTAATATTAATTTTTGTCAATAGATTATTATTTTAATTTATGACTTGAAACATGAATTTATTTTGAAAAGAGTTTTTTTTTTTTTTTTAATTATTCATTGTTTAAATCAGTAATTTGAAGCTTAAATTGAAGTCAAGAGTAATTTTTTAAATTAATAATCATTTTATTTTTTTAGATTATTTATTATTTTGTTTATTGAAAATTGTTTGTAACTAATTAATAATTTTTGTATAAAAAATAAATAAGGATGCTCTTAAAATATAAATGACCACTTTTCCTTATAATTTACTGTCAAAATCCATCAATTTTAATTTTAATTAATTTCAATTATAATTTTCTCTATAAATTACAATTAAATTGTAATAATTTTAAATTGACTTTTTAATTAAAGAAATAATTTCAATTTTCATAAATACAATAATTAGATGAGAAAAACAAAATAAGAAATTTTAATGAAAAAATTTAACATAAGTACATATCTAGATAAATGATTTTAAAAATGCCATTAAATATAAGTACTAAAAATAGTCTTGATCACATGAATATAATTTATCAAGCAACGTCATCAATCTTGCGTTCTAATAGGCAATAAACCTATAACCTGATTAATAATTCATAACTGATAACATTGTGATATTTCGATCAAAGAATAATTTAGTTTTAAGATATTTTATAATTCTTAGATAGCAAAAAATTAACAACACTTACATCTTTCAGCTAAATAAAATCATTATCAATTTTAAATTAAATTAAAATTAATATTTTACAGTGGACAGATCGGCAACCGGACAATCCGGAAGCTCGCCACGAGTGACACTCCGTTTGAACCAAGTTCGAGGAGCAAGGGATGAAAAAAAAAGTGCAAACGCTCGTCAGGGTGTAAGTGGATCAACACAAGGGCAGATGGATACTACAAAATCATCGTCTTCCACGACATCATCATCACCTGCAACATCAACAGCGAGTTCAGGTGGTTCAACGACACCCGGTAATCCATCAGCACCTGATAGTACTGATGTGTATGAATTTAAAACCTCCAAAGAAGCAACACCAGTACGTGGATCATCACCAAATCCTACTGGTGATAAAGACAAAGATGTTGGTAAAACTGGACAAACACAAGGTTCTAATAATTCTCCCAGCAATTCAAATACATCTTCTAGTACCACTAATGATTCTGGTGCTAATACTAATGCTTCTATTGCTACTGGTGTTACTGAAAATCAAACAACCGGATCTCCAGCTCCAAAAAGAACTCATGAAAATGATACTAATGATGAACAGGATGATGAAAATAGAAGGAAAAAAAGGAAAGAAACAGAACCAAAAGATGGAACTAAAAATTCTAACTCTGGACGAGCTAGTACTGGACGGGCTTCTGGAGGCAACGAAAAGGTAATTCGAGTAAGAGAATGTTGCAAAATTTTTGTTAGATCTCTTTTCTTTAGTAGATAATTAGTTTGATCCTTTGTTAGATAAATTATTATTTTTAAATGTCTTAATGGTTTTTGTTTGATTATTTTATTGTTGTTGAATATTTAAATGCAAGTTGTAGTCATGTTCATGGATTAATAATTACGTTTCTGTCTTCAATGTATTTTAAAAACATTAATTGACAGAAATAATATGTTATGTTAATAATTTATTAGATATTTAGTAACAAAACTAAATGCAAAAGTTGATAATATTTTTTTTGGTCAAAGTTTTATAATTTTAATTCATAGATATTATTCTACCCATTATACAGCAAAAAAAAAATTGCATGAAAAACAAGAATCTACAAGTAAAATTCAAGTAGTTTTGGCATTTGTCCACTGCATGATCTCAATTATTGTTTCTAGTCGTCAGACAAGGTCGGCTCAAGCGTAACTGCATCATTTGTTGAACAGTGTGCTAAATCAGGAAAGCAGAATGCCAATGTGACAACTGGTAAAAGCAGTCAAACCTCAAATACAACTAATGCAGACCGGAAAAGTCCAAGTACACCAACAGCAAGCAGTCCAAAGCCATCAAATAATACTACTGGTAATAATTCTAAGACAAATACACCAGCACCAACTGAATCAGATGGTGAAGATGAACGACCGAAATCATCAGAATCAGGATCAGGTCCCAAAGTTCCGCCATTGAAGATAGTTATTCCACAAAGTACAGCTTCAGAGCAAGAACAAGGTACGAGAAATGGAAAAAATCAATCTGCAAGAGGTCATCAATTGCCCTATGTTGTTCCTAGTTCTAATAGTAATGATGCTAGTGATAAAGATAGTGGACAAACTGCCAATGGAGGAACTACAAGTCCAACAGAGGTTGGAAGTAGCAGTAAAACTGAAGACAAAAAAGAATTCAGTACTACTAATACTGAAGAAAGGTCTACTCATCATCAAAGAGTTTTGAGAAGTTCACACAGGTAATTTAAATTTTTATATTATTCAATAAATTCTTGTGAAAAATTCAGACTATTAATAGTTAAATACTTACATATTAAATCCAAATATTAGGCTGTCTTATAAGTAATGTCGGTTTCTACATGTTCGAACATATCGTCAGCTATTTAATAATATTATAATAGTTATGTGAACTGTGTGACAGTAAATTATTTCTATTATCAGTATCATCAAAAACTAGTTAGCTTATTTATATTTAACAAAAAGATAAATTTATTTAAACATTAATATTACAGAGTATATTCATTCATAACATTTTTATTTCTCAGAAGAATTTTATTTTTGAATTTTCACATTCCTAACCGACATTATTTATAGAGCAACCTAGTATTATTAATTAATATCAAGTCTTAATTGTTATTAAATCACTAATTAAATAAACTAAATTTATTTTTCTAATTGTAAATAAATAATTTTTAGATATATAAATATTAAATTCCAAATTTAAAAAAAAAAACTGATAATTCTTTTCCTTATTAAATTTTGCATAAACTTTTATGAATGAATTTTATTTTTATTTACTGTTAAAATGTTTTTCTGTTAAACAATTTATTTAGTATTTTTGATTGAGCTTTTAATAATAAATTAATTTATTTTAGGAGTGGGAATGGTGGTAATGGTTCAGCAACATCAAAAGATTCATCATCAAATCAATCGAATAATGGTAACTTTTCTAATTCATCTCCATTGCCATCAACATCAACAGATCGTTCAAATAATCCATCACCACAACAACGTCATAATTCACCAGCACCTGAAACAACTAGTACAGAATCAAGCAAACCAACAACAACAGAATCAACGACCACAAATTCATCATCAAAATCATCGAATGGTAATGAAAAGTCTGATAAAAATAACGAAAAAGTAGAAAAAAATTCAAAGGATTCTGATAATTCAGAAAATTCATCAACAACATCTACTCCTAGTACAAATGTCACTACAACTGCTCCAACTGTTGAATTACATCCGAGAAAGAGGAAAATTAAATCAAATAAAGAATCTCAAGCGGCTGCTGCTACTGCTACCACTAATGATATTAATGAATCTAATAATGCAGGACCAGAAGTTCATCCTCATGATCAACCGATAACTAATTGTTGTCAGTTATTTTTAAACATTAGAAAGCAAATAGAAAGAAGAAGAAAAGGATTATTTCCTGTACAGCCAAAACCTCCGCAGGGTTTTAAAGATTACTTGATGAATCGATGCACATATGTTTTAGCAAGTAACACTAGCAATGAACCTACGGTCAATTTTCCTGTTACTCTTCCCAATTCAATGAAGGATCTTTATATTGAACAGGAAAAAGAAAGATATAAATTAAGGATGCAACATGTTGTTGAAAAGGAAAAACTTGTTCTCTCAGTCGAACAAGAAATTCTCAGGGTTCATGGTAGAGCTGCTAGGGCATTGGCTAATCAATCTTTACCATTTTCTGTTTGTACAATTCTCAAAGATGAAGAAGTGTATAACGTTATTACTCCGGAACAGGAAGAAAAGGATAGAAATGCAAGGTCTAGATATAATGGACGGTTATTTTTAAGCTGGTTGCAGGATGTTGATGACAAATGGGAAAAAATTAAGGTAAATAATAAATATTTTGATAAATAAATGGGGATTTCTTTTTTTTTTTATTAAACTTAAACTAGCCTCTGTGGATAGTATTGCATATTTAATCCTAAGGTCTATTCTTCAAACATATTGTTTTTTTTTTTTCGACTAAACAATGATCTACAAAGGGTGTCTCATAAGTAATGTCGGTTTTTATATGTAAAAATTCCTATGTCTCAATTTAAATATGTCGCAATTTGTTAAGACAAGTCTTTGTTGAATACGATAGGCTATACATCGAATATTAAGGCTTTCTTTTTTGTATGATTATTTAATAAACAAAGTGAACATTGGAAACCAACATTATTTATGAGACACTCTCTGTATTAATTATGGAATTTAATTGAATTAAATGTATTGTACAAAATCATATGATGAATTTTAATTTAAAATTAAAAAAGCTTTATTATTACAATTAAGAATGAAGTTATTTATTTTTAAAATTATCATAGAATTTAATTCTTATGAAGAATATTTAATTACCAGTATTAGATACGTTTATTGAAGTGATAACAAAAATTGTAGAGTATGTGATATTTGCTGATTGTATTCAAAAATTTTTTCCATCAAACTTATAGTTTTAAAGTTCCATCACGTAGAAATCATCGCTTATTGGATAAACTATTATCTATGTCAGAAATATTATAAGATGTTTTAATTTTTTGAATGACTAATCATGAATTATTTTTAGGAATCAATGCTATTAAGGCATCACAATGAAGCTGAATCTTTACATGCTGTTCAAAAAATGAACTGGGAATGGAAGTTAAAAGAAGAAGGATTATGTGAATTTAAAGCTACTCCACAGATTGAAGATATTCATGTTCCTATAGTGCATGTATCAGATGATTTTGATCTTCTTCCAGCCTAAAATTAACGAACAATCATTTTTTAACATTAAAAAAAAAATAATTTTTTTCTATTTAATTGACATAGTTCAATATTAATTACAAATTTTGCATGTACTATACATTTAGAGTATAGTAATAATTAAATTTTAATACTTAAAAATGATAATTAATTAATTAATTATTTTGCAATTTTTACATTAAGTTAAAAATCAAATAATAAGTAATCACTTATAAAATAATTTATTTTCATTCATAAAAACATTTATTTAATTTTTTTTTTTTTTTTTATTCATCATTTATTTGTTAGTAACAATTGTTTTTTTTTTTTTTTCTTTTTTTAATTTTCATGATTGTCATTTATTTGCTGTGATGTAATTTTTTTTTTTTTAATCATTTCCGTCATAAAATTTTATCAACATTTATTTAAATTTTTTATAATATTTCAGCGGATTTTTATAGTGGAATATAAACAAATGAATTTTACACAAAAAAAAAAAATAAATAAATAATTGAGTAATTTATTTTGTTAATAAAAAAAAATAATAATTAGTATCAATTCTGTAATGACAAAATAAATGTTAATCTTCAATTGTAAATATTTTTCAAGATTTATAAATCAAATAGGAATTTATAATAGTTAACAAAAATTGTAATAATGTAATTTATTAGTGGTTAAGTTGAGGAAGAATAAATGAAAATAAGAGAAAAAGATAATTATTTATTGAATTATAATTTAATACATTGAAACATATTGTATAAAACCTTAATACAAGGTCTCATTAATTATCTACAATGAAAAAAAAAAATTGTTGATATAAATAAATTATTTTATCAAATTATTAGGATGATTAAATGAATTATTTATTTATTTAAATAATCAATAATTTTGTTAAGTTAATTCTTTTTTTAAACTAATAAATGTTATTATGATTATTTAATAATATATTTTATTCATTCAAATGAATTTATTGTTCAATATAGATATTTTGTGTAAGATAGACTTTATAACTATCTAAAATGTTCTTTTAAAACTCACTAAAAAATGTAATAACGATAAAAATGATATGGAGTTGGATAATATTGGATTGGTAGGAATTTACTTTGAAAAAATGCATTTGGCTGAAAATTTGAGGGATTGATCAGTAGTTTATTTGAAACGATCCTTCCAAAGGAAAGAGTGTTTCCGGCAAGAGACCCTGGCAAAGGGTAGAAACAACCCTTTAAAAACTAGTTTCTTGAATATATCAAAAACTATTAGAGATAGGAAGAAAATTATGAGATCTTGTAGATCTAAAAATTCTACACAAGTATTCTTCACATATACTTGTATCTTTAATTATTATTTTGGCATATTATATCAAAATCCAACGTTGAATACAATGCCACAGAAATCGTAATTGTGCCTAAATCATGATAAAATAATAATCATTAACATGTTTTTCTATTCATTAATCCTCCAACAATCCAAACTTTTAATGCTTGTAACTATTGATTGTATTAGTAATAATCATTATTGATTAGCAAATAAGAATTTGCATGATAGATAATTCTTCGAATTAAGGTAAACATACGAATAGACGACAATTAACTTGAAAAGATAAACAAAAAACCATAAATGTTTACTTTTTTGTTTTATTTTTCTTTTTAATTAACTAGATCTTGCTTTAAAAAATGAATAACATCTTAGTATATCATATTTTAGATAGTTTCAAAAATTTCTCTTCATCTTTTGAATCATAGTTGTCTCTTGATTTAGTCACCCTATTTTTCTTTGGTAGTGAAATCCATTGCCAAAAGATTAGTTAAAGAAGTATTTATCTAATTAACATAAAGACCAACTAATCTAATATTTTTATAATTAATTAATTGACTTTAGTCAATTATATTTATAAAATAATAATAATACTAATAATAATGACAATAACACAATATAGCTATGAATTATTTTATTAACTTATTTACATATCCTTCTTGATCTCTTTGTTAGACGGTGCATTGATAGGTGGTGCATTGATAGATGGTGCATTAATAGATGGTGCATTAATAGATGGTGCATTAATAGATGGTGCATTAATAGATGGTGCATTAATAGATGGTGCATTGATAGACGGTGCATTAATAGAGTGATGGACTGGTTTTTCATTTAACATAAAATCCATCGGTTTATCATAACCCAATATACGACTGTAGTGATTTAAATCTTTAAAATCATTGTAATCGAAAAATATTGGTTTCTTTTTGGCAAAACAAGTCGTCATCAACTGCATACTACCTGGTTTTGTTACATCATTTGGTGTAAATTCAATCTATAAAATGCGTTTATAAATGAATTTTTTCACATATTAATGACAAAATGATCATAGAAATAAAAATTCTTACCTTTCTTATGTTAGCCAAAATGGTATATGTTGTTGCAATATACACATCTCGTCGTTTATCATAAAATAAATCAAGTGTATATCGATTGGTTATAAGGTGTAGACATAAAGGTGAAATAAAAGCAAAACCTCCAAAAATGATTATTGCAGTAATTAAAGCTGAAGTATTTCCAGTTTCTATAATTTTTGGAAGAAGCCATGGTTGAATAGCTAAACTTACTAAAGATGTACTTATTGAAAATATCTTGACTAATCTAACACTTTTGGACAATTTTCCATGATAGATAAGTTCAGCATTAAGTATCTCATTATTTTTTTTGCTGTAAGATCGAGACTGAATAGATGATAAAGTCTGTAAAAGAAATCAAATAATTATTTTACACTATTCAATGAATTTTTAATATTATTATTGTTTAGTAATATTGCATCAAACATCGATATTTATTACTTATAAATAATCATCATTAACCTTTAAATTCTTTTCATAAGAAAATATTTTGGAGTAACATTTTATGTTGGAAAGCACTTGATGACAACATCTCTGAGCAATTGTTTGGGTTCTTATAAAAAGGTACATACTAATAAAATAACTGATTGTCTTGTAAATTTTTTAAATAATTTAATTGAAGATAGAAAACATTCACATGAGTAGTCACTAGATGATCATAACCTGTTGAGAGGTTAGCAATAAGCTCTAAAGTATCGTTTAAATTATATGAATTTTTTAAAAATAAATTCAGTACGAGATTATAATTAGTATTGATTTGTTTATCAATCTAATAAAGAATTGTTTGTTTATTTTCACTATTTTTGGAGTTTCGTATTAACCTATGATAAACAATTAGCTATTACCAACAAACTGATGTTAGCGCCATGATTTAGATAAGTGGAAAATAATTATGATCGATTTAATCTGCCGGCAAAGCTTGAATGAGATTAATAAACGTCATTTACATACATACTAGTTGATTTGATACCGCAAAGACTCCAAGCTATTATCCATAATAATGGTGGATCAACATAATATTAATTATTAATTTTTTTTAAAGTTTTAAAATAATTTGTTCCGATTCTGCATCAGATTGCCATTAATTTCTGACGATAATCTTACGTCTATCTGCTTGAGAAAAATGGCAGAAACATATGTAAATGATCAATGTAGGACATAATATCCAGATTTGACACAAGTCTTACGTTGATTTAGCTACAAGGGTTACAACGACCTTGAGCTATCTATTAGTATCGTCTAAATTGAATAAATTAAAAAAAAAAACTATCTAATTCTACAACCCTAGGTGTAAGAATAATTTTTACACTCACTGTATGTTGTATAATTATTTTCATGAAATAAATAAAACAAAAAAATTTACATAAAAAATCTTTTTTTATTATTATTATTATTTGAATATCACATCTATTTTCATTTTTTCTTATCAAAATTGAACTTATACATAATAATAATAATAATAATAATTTATAATACAATTAAAATTGTCATGGAAGACATTTACAATTTGATATTTATAATTAATGTTTATTCCTACTCTAATTTGTCAATATTTATACTAAATCCTACAAACAAAATGAGGTTTTATGGTTGAGTATTAAAAATAGAGAGCCATTAACTAAAATAGTTTTTTATAAAACTTAAATAAAACAAAATTTTAATTTTTAATTACACACTTGTAATAACCTATTAATTTATCCTACTTTGTTTTTAATCTTTAATTACATAATTATTTTAATTATTTATAAAAATAATTAACTATAAAATACATTTAAAAAATAATGTATTTAAATGATTCAAGTTTTCATTACACCTTCTATGTAATCTAAAACCTGCCTATTTCTAAGAATATCCATATGATCAACGCTGTCATAAGTTTTATAATAAATTTTTTGTTTTTGTTTAGTCTGCCAATGGAGACATCCTTCAAGGCTCCTTAAATTGACTGTTCCATCGCCATCTCCAAGGATGAACTGTGGATCACTGTTCATTGCCACTCCAGGTTTGTAATATAATCTAAAAAAAATAATTAAATTAATTAACAAATATAATACTGAATTAATTGGGTGACATTATCAAAGGTGAGACAAATCTAGTAAAATAAAGATATAATTTAATTCACTAAAAGTTTCTAAAACTTTCTTGACTTCAGAAAGATAGATAAAAATAAAAGTTTAAAAAGTGGTCTTTAAAATTCCTGTTAAATAATAGCACAATTTACATCTGAAGATGGTAGTTATTACTACTGAAACGTTCGTAACATTTATATGCTTTCAAATGAAAATGAAGTAACAAAGATAATTGAATTGAGAAAAAAGAATTCAAATAATTAAGAGTACCTTTCCCTCATTATGTGCGAAGACTGTCTCCCACTCTCAACAATTAAAAAAAATAAACCTTGGGAGTTTTTCACCGAAAGGCACTGTGCTACACAGTGCTCTTTAGTGGAAAACTCCCAGTCAATACTTCATTTAAATAGGCAATGAATTTAAAACAACCTAATCGTCCTTTCAAGTGTTTGTTTCTAATGAAGAGATTCATTGTTAAGTGTTTATTACGACAATCGTAGTTCAACTCACGTGGACAGATAATGTTGTTATCTGTGTGGCACAGTGTTCTTCGGTGGAAAACTCCCCCCTTATATCCACTAATGCGCTCTCTTAATTTTCCAAATTTTGTGAGTACATTTTCACGCAAATATCTCTAGTGTCAATCAGTTAATCGTATATATAATCTAACTGGTACGTATATTACATTAAAATGTGTTAGGAAAATGTTAATTTTATTATTTATTTTTAAGATTAAAAAACATATCTTTTTTTCTTCAGAACATGAATCGATTACCTCGTTTTGAATTTTTCTTAGATAACGACGAAAAAAGAAAATTTTAATTGCTGATGCATTTATTACGTCATGAATATTATAATTAATTAATTAATTAATCGATGTATCATTGAACTATTTCGATAGTTTATCGGATTTTTGTCTGGCGCTCTTAAGAGATATACGAGTAACAATTTGAGCTGGCACGGTAGTGGGGTTAAAGATTTTTCGAAATATTTTCCCCTACAACCCCTAAACGGCGCTCTTAACGGGACTCTATTGTATATATTAATTAACAAAGTGTAAAAGCTTGATTTATACCGTATCATTTAGTAACCATTATTTTAAGCCTTATATAATGATACAGTACTTGATTGTTTTATATCCTTATTTAATTTTAATATTTTAGAAATATTATTTTCAATAAAGAATTTGAGCTAAGTACATGTTTTTTTTTTTATTTTAGATCACAAAAATCAACAATCGCGTGCTCAAGGTTAACTGTGTATTTTACACATTTTAGTATTGATTGTTTAAAAATGTCTGAAAATTAAATAATTATGACATAAATATTTATCTACAATGTATTCAAGTTCATAATGTTTTGTTTATTCAATTTTTATCTTAGAACCATACTTATTTATTCAATATAATTGATTTTTAATTACTGTACATAAGGTTTTGAGTAATAACTCCAATTATTACAATATTAGATAATTATATGATTTAAATAATGATAATATGTTGTTGGAATATTAAAAGTAAACGTTGTAAAAGTCAGTTATATTTTTACGGTTAAAATGAATGTGGTAATTACATTTTTTTTCTACATTTTTGCCGTAAATCAGGTAATGTTTGTCATGATTAAAAAAATTTTTATTTTTGAATTTATCTTTATTATTTTTTATATTTTGTTGAACGAAAAATAATGAACGTTGTAAATGAAAAAACAACATATATGGAAATATATTTCATTGAATTATTGCAAATAAAATGGTGGATTCTTAGACATCGTATAACAGTACAGTGAATTAGATCAAATATTCTATAAAACCGAAATATACAATTTGGCATTACATTGGTAAAAGTGCATTGAAACTGAAAGCGATTATTTTGATTAGATTTTCAACTTCCTATAAGGAAGTTATTGTAATTGAGTCGAAATACTTTTAAGCGCAAGACAGTACATGGATTTGGATACTTTTGACAAAATAATATTAATAATGATGAACTATGATTCTTAACAATTATAAATTATCTATAACAATACAAATTTGTTATAAACAACTAAAAATTGTATTTATCGAGTAACTTATGCTTGCATCACATGGACTTGGATGTGTTCAACAAAATAATGTTATTTATAACGAGATATGACGTATTGTTTATAAAAATTTGAATTTTTTATAAACAATTAATAATAGAAAGTTTGTCGTGTAAGCACAGACAAAGTGTGCTCAGATCTATTTTTTAAATTTTAAAATAGTAATAAAAATAAACATTTATCCTATCTTATCCACCATTTTATTTGCAACAACCCAATATTTAGGATTCACTTTTGTTTATAGTAGGCATCATTATTATCTAAAACTCATTTACAACGTTTAGGTAAATCATGGATGCTTTTAGCATAAAAACTTTGAGGCTGTGATTCATAATATTCTGGAAAAGTATAGAAATCTGAGAAAGAAACACTTATTATTTTCCTTCCAACTCAATATTATATTAAATCAATCGAAAATGATCTTTATTTCGGGAACTCATTCTCTTGTGGTAGATTCAAAAGATATAGTTATTGAAAACATATTTATTCTTATAAAAGAATAAGATGCATATAACTTTATTTGAGAATTTTACTCATTTTATTTCATAGAAGAAACATTTGTTTTTAATTTTATACTGATTTTTTTTTTTTATTCAAGGGAAATGCTTACAATCTTACTGTGCACTTAGTTAGATTACAAGGTAATTCGTATCTTCCTGTATCAGTAGATTTGTTAGACAATTCAGATGATAATTACGACGGTTTCAGTACTGAGGATAGAAAATACGAAATTACTTTCAATCGGGATGTTGATGAAGAGAATGATATGCCGGTATGTATATACATATATTTAAAATATTTTAATATTATTTAACCCGGGGAAAAATAAATTTTTTAGTAATCATGTACTTAATGATCCCATCCCTTGAGGGTGTTAGGGTTGCAGAAGATGTTTAAGGGAGATCTTACGAATATAATTCCGTTAGAATTAGCCATCGGTCACCCTTAGAAAAAATTTTATGTGGGGTTGAAGTTTTACAAAAATGTCATATTTATGAGATATTGTTTGTATATAAAATTTGTATATAATAATAAGAAATAGCACTTATAAAACTATATTTCAATCGCGAATTTATTTCTCTCTTTTTTTTATGCCCCCCCTCATAATAAAGAGAACAACCATTGAATATTAATATTAATTATAGTAATCATGTTTAATAATAATCATCTAATTCACTTTCCATTTCATCTAATTAATTATGTAACAAATAAAGTAAAACCAAAATTATAATGATTTAACATTGATTTCATAAGTATAAAAACTCCAACCCTTAATAATTCCTTCAGATTTTAGTTCCGAGTTATACCTTTGACCATTCCCTGCAACCCCAACCCCCTAGGAGGATGAGGGGTTATTAAGTACATAATTACGAAAAATAATAAATAAAATTAATGACATATTATGAAAATTATTATCTAAACTTTCATTATCTATATCATTTAGACTGAAGAAAAAGTTTTTCGTGAAATAAATAAATATATTTTCATTTGATATTTTTCAGTTAGTATTCACTTATTATAATATGCAGGGGCAACCTCTTAACGGTAGGCCTAGTTCTATAAAAGATGCCAAATTATGTCAATCAAACCATGACACAATAGAAGGGACTACGGCAGCGATGGCAGCACGAGTTTTGGGTATTGAAAAAGATCCACCATGTCCAATAAAAAAAGTAAGATCGTTTTTGATGACTTATATATATATATATGAATTAAAAACATTATCCTTGAAAAAATACTTAAAACATGAAGGTATAATTTATCAAACAGATTAATACAGCTATTGTTCTTTCGGATTTTGAATCAATTTTACCAAAAAATTATCAAAGTAAAATTACTTTCCTAATAGTCGATGAAATGCATTTTTTTTTTTTTTAAATTAATAAATTCTTCAAACTTTAATTTTTTTTTGTTATGCATTATTATGTATACCAAAGTTTTCTGGATATATGGGAATTTTTTTCTCATCGTAAGAATAACGAACAGTTTCCTATTGTGTCAATATAAAAACTACGATATTTTATCATTAATTTCTGATTATAAAAGTCGTTAAAGCATTCTTAAACTTGCAAAATAATTCATTTTGATACTTATCTTTAATATAATAATGAACTTACTGTTCTTAGTTTATTTTTATATTTTCCCTATTTTACCTTAAATATCTCAAGAACTAGTCATTGTTTTTCTCGTAAAAATCTCTAAAAATGATATACATCATGTCTCAATCTCCGATTCATTATTTCCAAGATATTTAATACAAAACAGGCTATTTTTTTATAAACAAAAAAGTACATTTTGCTATGTGGCTACGAATTCATACTGATGTCTGCAAATCACTAAAAATAATCTAATGAACAAAATCGGTTAATGTTCAACGGACTTTTATTTCGAAAAGCATATTGACTGAACTATAATCTGAATTTCAGGATAATGTTTTAAAGGAAATTTTTTCAGTATAATAATTGAATTAAAACTACTTTTTTAAATGAATTATCCATTATCTAATGATAATATTCTTATTAAATTTACTTTGAAAAAAAGATCTATGTCACATCAGAATAAATATTATTTAGGTGATAATTTTCTTAGTGATTTAAAAATTTTCTAATGTATTTTATAATCCTATACATTAAGATCCTTCATTTTCATTTTACAGGGTACCAAAAACATCCAAAATGAATTTTTTGTAGTGGATAGCGACGATTATCATATGATGCTTTTTGATCCATTGATAGGATACTTTGAAGGTGCTTTAACTGTCACCTCTGATAATTATCAATTATTCGATATAATTACTACAGTCGTTGACGATTAGGTGCCTTTAACAATTAAAGCTATATTAAAAATGTAAAATATAAACACAAAAAAAGAAATTACTTATCTACAATTTTATGTATAGTTTTGTTGTTATGATAAAACTTTATAATAATAATTCATATTTCCAATAAATATTAATGAAGCAATTAACAGAAGGTTATATTTTAAAGTAAACAAATTTTACCACCAATTAATATTTTTCTATCATTTACTTCTAATTTCATATTATCTTACACGAATTAAAGATAACTTTTCAATTGAATTCACTTCACTTTTGTTAAATTTAAATAAAATAAACTTTTAATTAAATCATTTTTCAATTAAAGTTAAATTATAAGAATGAATACACTATCAATTTTAGTGTTTTATTTTACAATCATTCGTTCATAAAGTTAATTAGACTGACAGTCATTAAGAATAAATAATTAAATGATCTGTTTCATAATAATTATCTTTGCAATTACCTACTAATTGAAATAAGAAAAATTACCAAACTATTTCAATATTCTTAGTTAGCTAAATTATGAGAATTTTAAAGAATTTTTTTTTTCTACATTTTAATAATCATTATTATCAAATAAATTAAACAAAAATTTTTTTCTTATTGTTACGAATTAAATAATGGCTAATTTTCAAGATAAATATTAAATTATAATTACTTACTTGTCTATCGTGCTGACATTAATCCCATGTAAACAATGAATCTCAACACCAGGCGCTGTAAAATCATTTTGAAACTTTTCATTATTCTTCCTGAATTCCCATCCATTTGGCACATTAACATCTCTAGATAAAAATAAGATAAATTTTTATTAGAAAATGATTGAAGTTGAATAATAAATAATGATGTAACTTACGTGAAAAATTGATGTAAATCCAATAAGGTGTAATTTTTATGCGGCGTTTCGACTAGAATTTCACTCTCTTTCCAGAAAAGACTTGATGGAGTCAACCACCCCAGACTAGGACTTGTGATTTGTTGATCTTTTAAAATACTTTCTCTTAATGCGTAAGTACCTAAATTGTCACCAACTGCAAATACTTTTAGTGCTTTAACTGATCCACCCCATACAGCTGCCAAAGTTATTAAACGTTTGATGTACTGATTTTTCCATGATTGACTTTGTCTTTGGAGAAACAATAGACTCATAGGGCCACCCATACTATGAGCTATCAAGGTTATTGGTTGTTTGTTGTTCATGATGTAGGTTTCTTCAACGAGATGTTTTAATTTAACAAAAAATTCTCCATTTTCATCTGCAAATATACAATACTTTTAAACAATTAACATCTTAATAATTAATATTTTTAGAGGTTATTTTATCGATCATGCCTTTGATAAAAATATCTTGTTATAAAAACCTCCTGCTTGTATAGGAATTTCCAATAATAGTCATTGCTATTAATACAATGCAACACATAATTAAAAGTATGAAAAGTCGAGATTGATGATAAGCTAACTAATAAAAACGTGATCATGTGAGTATGTTTGTAATCCTGTCTTTTAGTAATCAATTTTTCATCTGATTTACGTTGGATTAAAATAATTCTATTATCAAAATAAACTTCCGGTTACTAGCGTGTAATTAATACTCCATTAAATACGTAATGAATTTTCGAATTACCTGGAGCTTTTCTAAAATCATAAGGTGCCCCTCTAAGGGAAAAATTTCTAACGTATCCTAAATCATCAACCAATATGTTTCCAATGTCTTTGAAGTATGATCCTGGTGATGCTTTACTGGGATCTAAATACTCCACAGGGAATGAATCACCCCAACCTGGTATTCTTATTTCAACACCTGGTGTATTACTTGTAGTTCGTGTTTTATTGTCATATACTAATTTCATGTTATCGATCTGAAAATTAAAATAAAAATATTATCATTATTTTTCCTCCTAATATTAATAGATATTTCTTCAGTTATATTGTAATATTTATTTTATTTTAATGAATGAAAATGAATTTATTGAAGATTCTGTGGATGATTAGAAGACTTTTAAATAAAGGCTTCACATAATACTAACCAGAAAAGTAATAAAAATTTTCCGAGTAATGAAACATTTATCTTCTAAGGAACAAAGAATTCATTGAAATCAAATAAGTTGATAAAATTTTGATTAAAAATAGACAAGCTCTGCTCGATTGACTCAGAGTTACCCTCAGGTTACCCCAAAAAAGCGACAAAAGCATTGTGAGGTTATTTCTTTTCAAAACTTGTAGGTATTATACAATAAATAACATTCAGACAAAAGGTTGAGAAAGAAAAGATATGGAATGGAAGGTAAAGTTTGACATTTAGATAAATTTTCTTTCATTTTTTTGAGCAGATGTCAACGTGGATGTATTTTTAGACTTCAAAACAGTAAAACTTACGAAACAGTCAATGATAATAGGCACCAACAGCTCCAAATTTAACCAAATATTGAAAAAATCCGACGTTTTTTCACAAAGGTAATGTGGGACAGTAGTTTTATTAAGTTTAGCTTCAACTTGGCTTCCACCATCTCCTGGAACTGTTTAAAATTCATCAATTTATGATCTCAATAAGGTTATATAAAATATCTATTCATCAATAATAACATAATTGACTAATAAAGCTAGCAATTATGATTATAAAAAGACTTATAATTACATAGAAACATGAAACACAATACTAACAATAAAAAGGTTATAAAAAAATGACTTACTAAAAATCACTGGTGATCGATTCCAATTTTTATCTCTCCAAAACTTCGACCTCGTTCTTCCAATAACACAAAAAATTATAATAATCAAAATCAGTCTGACTTTCATTGCTCCAAAAGTAACTTTATAGATAACAAATCACTAACTTAATTAAATAACTGCTCTTTTATTCACACTTATGATTCAATTTTAGCACATAATATAAAAATAATCATACATAAATACTACGTTTCAATAAATAACTTATTTACAATCAATTTTCTTTAAAAATCTTTAATAATTACGCAAATTAAATCAATTGTTTTTATAATTGTTGTTTAAAATAAATATCAAACGATTGTGTCGTTACACTAGTTTGTTCTTATTTGTTTAGAATGATATGAGGGATTTAGCGATCGTCACGCCACCGTTGGTGACGTCATAATCTAACAACAACAATAAATGATAAATAGAAAAAAATGATTTCATTTATTGAATAATTGAATGAAAAATAAAAGAATCATTGATATCGATGAACACCAGAGCAGTTGAAAGACATTATTTAAAGTATAAATTTCATTATTTGTTAATTAAAAATTAATGAATAAAAAAATAAAAAAGATAATTGTAAATGAAGAACCTCAACTAAACAATTACCATCGTACAAATATTATTTATTTACATAAGTTGCATTATTTTTTAAAGAATAATTCAATATCAAAATACCTTTACTGTGGCTGTGGAGGATAATATGGAGGACGTGGTGGTGGTGGAGGAGTTGGTGGTGGTGGTGCAGGAGTACCTGAAGGGAAATAAGCATTTGTAGGATATCCATATGGTGGAAAGGGTGGACCAGGTGCAGGATGAGGTGGAGTAGGTCTAATAGGTGGAGGTGTTGGTCCCAAACGCATTGGTGGTACCATATGATTCATAGCATTCACTGGTGGAGGAGGAACAGATATATTAGCTGGTGGAAACACGGGGGGATAAGGAGCAGCAGTTGGAAAATTAGTAGAATATGGTGGATAATGAGGTGGAGGTATTTCTAGAGGCTTCGCACCTTCCACTGGTGGATCCACAGGTGGACAACCATTTGATGGACCTGGTGTTACATCGAGTTTAGGTATTTTTGATGGTTTTGATGCTAAAAAGATGAACGGCATATTTAATTTGTGAGGTTCCCCATCAGTATTGATGGAAGAAAATATTCCTGCCCTACCATTTGGAGTAGTAGGAGTTGATTCCGATGGTGGAGCTGGCGGAGGTGGAGGTGGTGGCGGTGGAGCAACACTATCTCGATTAGAGGTATTGATACCCATTATTGGAGGTGAATCTGGAGGCTTTGAGTTGTCTGATTGTGATGAATATAAATCCAACACTTGATGACAAATGTCTAGATGAAGAGAAGTTAAATATTATTGACTTGGAATATTTAATCCTTGACTTGGTAATGTTTTCACCCACTCAAAATTCCTACTGTTACTTAAATTATATTGTACTAATTTTAATAAGCTAAATACCCTAGTACATAGCTGGATAAACTTAAACTGTGTATAATAACTAGAAGTGTAAAAATGTCTTATTCAGGGTACAAAGTATATCTTGGGAACACATTGTGTTCAGCATAGAGCTATCCAGCACTACTGTGGTCTATTTGATGAACAAACTAAGCTCAGGTTGCTTACCTTTTATTTAACCTAGAATTATAAAAGAATCTATTAGACAAAAGTTGATGATACCTTCTAGGAGATCCATCGTTAAGTCTTCCACAAACATATCCCACCACCTCAAGTGCTTAGGCTGTCTTCCAATCCAGTCTACAACCTCGAATTTACTTAGTTTACTTGCTAAATACATTAGAGCTATTGCTATTATTTCTGGCTCCCATTGCAATGATAGTGTTGTACATAAACTAATCAAGAAATAATAAATTTATATATACTTTTCCAATTATAAATGATGATTGAATTTTTTCATTATAAAATTACCTGTCGTTTACAAATGTCCAAGCCATTTGAACCATTTTTTGCAACTTCCCTTTATCTCCCTTCAAACATTTAGCATATTTTATCAAGTAACTATAAGGATGTTCTACTTGGAGATCAAATTTAATTGTTTGAAGTAAAATCCTTTCTAAAGTCATTACTTCTTCCTGAAAATAATTCATCATAAATAAATAAAACTCTTGAAAAATTGTTTATATCAAATGAATTTTTGATAAGAAACCTTTGGATCTTCTCCGAAAGTCATAAACTTTTGTTTAGTTAATAACGTCTTGGCAGTATTAATTATATCCCTGCATTTTTTAGGAGTTTCTTCAACTTTGCCAGCTAAACATAAACAGCAACAGGCTGTAACCTGAAAATAATTCAATTTTTTAAATTAAATATCTTGAAGTAAGAAGAAAGGTTATTAAAAAGGAAAGTATTAGTGGGGTTATGTACAGTTATTTACTTACGTATCTAGGAAATTGTTTAAATGAATGAAACATATAAAATCTATGAAAGTATACAACTCCAGTTGCCATTGTATTATATCCCAAGTCCATTTTAGATCCTGTATCAATAATAAATCTAGCACCTTCTTTTCGATACCGACATTCAGTCTCATAATCAATTCCATCTTGAATAGACGGAGTATTTTTTAATTCTTCTTTCTCAAAGTACCAACACGGCATTTTTTCGTAATTAATATGAAATAAAGATAATTGATTGTACTTAAAAAATTTTTCATAAATTCACCAAACAGTCACAATATTTATTTTAATTAATTAATTGACACTAGCTCACTGATAAAAACCTAACCATGTTTTGGAGTCGTGCTTCTTTTTATCATGACGTCAGAGAGACCAGTGCCGTGTTAAAAATTCGGACTCTTTCCGAAAACAATGAAGGAATTGACAATCAATAAAATCATTCTCTGTTATTGGTAACATATTAGCTGTTGTTACAATTCAGAACAATTGTATAAATGTATTGTCACAAACAATTTGTCAATCATTTTAGAGTATCTTGATAATTATCAACTTGTAGTCATTAGTAGACTATAGTGTTTTTTTTTTTAATTTATTGAGACTAAGCAATGAAAAAATACATTTGTAACTGATAATAGACATTTCTAAATTCTATTGTTGTTGAATTATGTGTAATGTGCATAGTAATTAATGATAGATAACCTATTTTTATACCAGTACAAATTATTATCTTTATAAAAAATAATTTAACACTTTTGTGCATAATTTTATGCTCATCATTATAACGATTAAATATATTATCAAGGCAATAATAATTGTCGATCTACTGAATCATATCTTATAAACTAATAGCGCAAATAATTGTGATAATCATCACCGAACGACGTCATTGAGTCTTCTTATCATTAATAAATATCTAAAATATTTTGGACGATGGTATTGTTTAAACAAGTGGAAGAATAAAAGAACAATAACTATTGCAATGATATAACAATTATGAATGTTATAATTATGTAAAATTAACGATAACAATAGATAAATTGTTCAAGTATTTCGAAGGACTACATGTTAATCCATCATGTTATTGCAATATCTATATCTTTAACAATGGTAATAATTAAAATAATACAAATTTAATCTAATTTTTATTATAAAAATTATTAATAATACTTGTTTACAGGACTGGACACTTAAAATAATCTATGACGAAATAAAATAAATAGTTCATATAACCTAAATCCAATAATAATATCAAGAAATATCTTTAATTAGTGTAGTATAGAATAAAAATTTAATGAGTAACAAAATGGCCAATATTTGTAGAAAATGGAGAATATGGATACTGCCAGTGTTGATAGGGTTGTATACATTATTAATATGTATACTTGTGCCGATATTGCTAAGAAATTCAATGAAAAATGGCTTTAAAAAAGAAGACCAAGGAGCATTGATTGGTGGTGCTTTTGTGCTATTGTCATTACCAATAGCTTTTTATGAAATAATACAACATATGATTCATTATACACAACCGAGATTACAAAAATATATCATTAGAATATTGTGGATGGTACCAATTTATGCTGTTAATGCTTGGCTTGGATTAATTTATCCAGAACAGAGTATTTACGTTGATAGTTTACGTGAGTGTTATGAGGCTTACGTTATTTATAATTTTATGATGTACCTGTTGGCCTACCTCAATACTATTGAACATCAACTTGAAAACCGCCATCAATTACCCGTACAGCAGCAGGTAAAACACATGTTTCCTTTGTGTTGTTTGCCCACTTGGCGAATAGGACGTGAATTTGTTCATAAATGTAAACATGGAATTCTCCAATATACTGTTGTCAGACCTTTATCAACTCTTATATCATTGTAAGTTGATTAATTAAGTATGGTTAAAACTAAATTGAGAGTAAAAAAAAAAAAAAATTCATTAAATCGTTTATGTTGCAGCATTTGTGCATTGAATGACGTTTATGGTGAAGGCGAGTTTCGTGGAAATGTTGCATTTCCTTATATGATTGCGTTAAATAATCTATCGCAATTCATAGCTATGTATTGTTTAGTATTGTTCTACCGAGCCAATTCTGAAGCCTTAAAACCAATGAAACCAATTGGAAAGTTTCTATGTATCAAGGCTGTTGTATTCTTTTCTTTTTTGTAAGTAGTTTTACTTGCCAATCTTCTACTTATTAATGTATCTTACTAGGAAAATATTTATTACTAACTAAATTTTGATGTATGTATTGGATTGGTAAGAAAAATAGTGAAACATTTAATACTACTTTTAATTTTTATATTTATTAGTCTACAAATTTTCATTTACCTCATAATGATCATGTCCACCATCAAGACAAAGGCATAATAATATTAACTTGATGCTTTACGTTCTAAACTGTTTAAAACTGTAAAAGCGTTTCACTATTTTTTTATCAATCTAATTAATGAATTTATTAATCTATTATTCATATAATTAATTGATCTTTATTTTATTTCAGCCAAGGAGTTATAATAACAATACTTGCATATTTTGGAATCATATCTAGTATTTTTGATACCAACAATACCGATGATGTCCGCCATATAGCTTCAAAACTTCAAGATTTCTTGATCTGCATTGAAATGTTCTTAGCAGCGATAGCTCATCACTACAGTTTTAGTTACAAGTCATATATAAATCTATCCCAAACTCAAGCTTGGTGGGATGCATTTAGGTTCGAGCATTAAACAATACTCCAAAAATACGGAGGGTGTCTCATAAATAATGTCGGTTTCCAATGTTCACTTTGTTTATTAAATAATGATACAAAAAGAAAGCCTTAATTACTTGTGAGATAACCTCTGGAAAAATTTTCTTTTATAACTGAAATATTAAATTGAAATGTTAACATTTTTTTCAGAGCTATGTGGGATGTATCAGATGTTCATAATGATATTAAAGAACATTTAGGTGTTGTTGGATCGTCATTGAGCCGTAGGATACGTGGACGAAATAATTATGATCATAGTCATTACGAACATGATACTTGGGCAAGTGCAACAGAAAGAACGTCACTTTTGCCAGATCAAATTCAGTATACGGCAACCATTATTAAAGGATCATCGTCATTACCAACGTCAAGTCAAGCTACTTGTCTTTCATCTTCCACATCATCGTCAGGATATAATAATAATAGTGATTCTGGTGCTCGAGGTGATCATTTATATCAACGTCAGCCATCAACAGAGTCAACGATCAACGAAAATACCACAGATACTTATTACAGTACAGAGAGTAAAAGTAATTACGTCAATACGTAATGAAGTCATATTTTTTATATCATTAAATGCTAAGAAAATTTTAATTTTTATTTCAATGAGTATACCAAATATTTTGTGTACATATGTGCTAAATTTTAATGAAATATCCAAGCATAATTAAGAAGTAATAAATCATGAAATATTTAGGAAAGAACAGTCGATGAATTAATGCTTTATATTGATTATGAATATGAATGGAAGTGAAATATTAATATTTGTGATATTTATTGTAAGAATTTTCATAGTTTTATATCATTCAGTATACGAAAAAAAAAAAAAATAAACAAATGTAATTATTCAGGATTGTAGTAATTAATCATGTGTGTTGTTATATATTATAATATTATTAAATAAATTAAACTAATACAAAATGGTAAAGCTGTAATTTGATCATGATTACATTGAAATTTATTATCTGAGCCTTACTCAGAATATCTTAAATGATGTAATCCTGCATAATTAAACTATTTGAGACCATAGTGTTGAGAATTCGAATTTAATGACTGGAAAGATCCTCATTTTTTTTATTAATTAACATAGAAATTACTAAACGATATTTGTTTATTAACTTCCCATTAGGAAGTTATTGTAATTGGGTCGATTAGTAGAATGTGAAGAATGTTTCAAGATATTTGCAGGCATACTGACTAATTTTTAGAATGATGTGTGTGTACGTACGTACGTACGTACATACGTACGGATGTCAGCATTTTTTTCGTTTTCGATATCTCAAGAACAGATTGAGATATCGACTTCAACCAAAATTTATTCGAAAGATATTTTTATAAAAAAGATCTAAAAGAAGTTTTAACGAATTCGGTCGAGCCGTTTTTTTTATGACAAAAAAACTAATAAATAAATGACAAGATTAACTATTTAAAATACTGTTAAACAAAAGAATAACAATTTCATTTGAAAATAAATTCGATATTAATTAAACATTATTGTTCACAACTAAATATGACTTTCAACAATGACGCATTGTTTATAACAATATGAATTTGTTATAAACAATTAATCATAAGAAGTTCGTCGTGTAAAAACAAAGTGTGCTCAAATCTATTTTTCAATATATTTATTTGTTCTGAATTTAAATATTCAACAAATGTTAGTACATTTTTACTACATACAAAGGTGTGTCATTTATTAATTTTCAAAAAATGTGAGTCGATATTAAATTTTTACTAATTTTTACGAATGAATTCAAAAAAAAGTTAAATATAAAAATTTTAAATTGAAATTTCGGCGGGTTAAGTAGAACTCGTGTCCGTAAGATGGTACACTAAGACAAATCCGAGAATTTTGTCAATTAGGGAACTAGTAAGAGACATCCGGTTTATAATGGCGTCCATCACTAAGCACTGTTGTCATATTTAGTTGTACAGTGTTTCAATATTTCTATTTGTTTACAATCATCATTAAATAAGCATAATAAAATTATAATTAATTAAATTAAATAATAATAATATTGACAATAGAGATTAAAATTATTATAAAATGGATAAAATAACTAGTGTTAAAATAACTTGAAAATTTTATTCAGTGTTAAAGAAAGAGTAGCTTGGCAACAATATACAAGTACATACAAACAATGACCTTGGCAGTGTGCTGTCATTGACAATACCGCTTACCCCACAGTTGTTTTTAATTTGGCGGTGATTTTAAATTAAATATAAATTTCAGTTAGTGCAATTATGAAATTAATATCATTTTAATTTTCTAATAATCACTAATGTATATATGTGTACAATATTAAATATTTGCATATACTAGAAATATCCAAGCCATAATTAAGATAACCCATTAATTAAAAATAATCCAAAGTGTTGTAAATTTTATTATTTTTGATTTAAAAATATTAGCAAAATTAATAATGATGGAAATAACGACTGATGAAGATGCTCAAGCGGCCGTACTCCTCGAAAGCATTAATGATGATGATCATCATCAATACATCACTATTCAACGGACTGATAATAGTGATTCTTTGAGTAAAGTGCCTCTTTTGACATTAAGTGGAGAATTAATATCCGAAGGAATGGTTGTAGACATGATAAATGCTGCTAATGTGGCTTCTGAGTTCAATTCTGCTAATCAATATTATGAAACTGATGATCTACTGCCTCATGAATTGACAGAGGTGAGTTATAATCTTATAAAAATTAAACAAACATTTAAAGAAGAAATTTGAATAAAGAATCTTTAAACTTTGAGTTAAATAAGAATGATGAGCAAGTCCTTAATATTCGAGATTTATTCCTAGACAAAAATAAATAATATTTGAATTTTATAAAACCAAAAGAATTTCTATTAGTTTTTGGTCTGATTTATAAAATACTTTAATGCTTTTTTTTACAAAAATTTGTGAACTATTTGGGAAAAAAAGAACAAAAGTTGACTGTTTTTGGTCCTAAAGTAAAACACATGATAATCTTTTAAGGTTGGACAATAAACAAGCAATGTGCTGGCCATGTGTTGAGCAGGACAAGTAAACTTTGACTGTATGTAAAGTGTTTGGAGAAAAAAGTCTAGTAAAAATACCTCCCAGCTAGGCCAAAAGAACCTAAATGGTCTATCCTAGTGTTGGAGACTATAATTTTATGATTGATTAAAAAGATTTATATTATTTTTATTTTTACAAAGAATATAGCTATATTATTTCAATAAACAAATTCATTTATTTCAAATTTAAATCCTCAACAACCAATGATAAGTACTTAGGTTATATTCTTTTGTTAGATAGATAGAAAAGGAAGCCAATAAGTCTCTTGTTCAAAGTTGCAATTATCAAAGAATCATCAAACTCAAGATTTGATTGAATAAAAATGGAAATTTTTATTTTCACTCTAAAATCTATATATGATAAGATAAGGCTTGAAATGATGATTACTATGCTTAAGAAAATCTTTCTTTATTGAAGTCAATTAAGACTAATTATCATTTTTATTCTAACTCAAATTTTAATGTCAAAATTTTAAAAAACATTTCCTAAAGTTGTTTAACTTATTTTTCTCAGGATGACCGCAAACTAGCAGCTGCTTTGGTAGCAGTCCAATTTCAACAACAACAAAAGCATCATCACCATCACCATCACCATCATCATCATCACCACCATCAACAGTTAGGACACAATAGTACAGGCCAACAACAACCTCACAATGGAGATCCAACACTTCCAGATGTCAGTCAATTGACATCATTATCTCCAGTTAATACTTATTCTATTCAAGCAATTCCTGAATCAGAACCATCACCGCAGTCAGTAGGGACAACATCTCAGCCTTCATCATCACCACCTAGACACTCATATTCTTCAAATTTACAGCCTTCGTATGTTAAGAGAATTAGTCATAACGTTAAACAGGAATTTATTGATGTAAAAAGTGAATATAATATCGATGTCTCTGCTGATGATGATAGTGGTGAGGATATTATAAGTACACCAACATCAACAATAACAACAGCAACGACAATATCAACGTCAACTACTGTTCAAGGTCCTAAACGATCATTACCACATAAAAAACGCATTGCTAGGAAATTAAAACAACAAAATAATAACAATAATAATAAGAAAAATATTATTAAAAAAGATGTTGGAAAAAATAATCAGGATGTTATTATGTTGGATAATGGTAATGAGATTCTTAATCGACAGGTGTTTAAATGTGAATTATGTTGTGATGAATTTGATGGACAGTTGAAGTTTTTTGAACATCTAAAGGTGAGATTTAGATGATAGTTAAGTTTCAAATATTATGAAATTGAAAAATGTATATTAAAAAAATATCTTTTTAATTTATTTTTAGAACCACTATGAGCCAGTTAAACAGGAAACGAGAACAGCACAGACAACTTGTGATACAAACATCACTATTTCAATGTCACAAACAGTTCAGAATCTGGATGTTATTGAAGAGTTTAGTGAACCTGAAGATTTAATGGAAGGAATTCGTGGTGTTGGTAATTAACTAAATTTTTTCTATTATTTGTTTTTTTTTTTTTCAGACAGTATAGATGTTTAGAATGCTATTAATTTTTATTTAACAGTGGAAGAAACTGGAGCACATATTGATGATGATACAGAAACGAATACTTTAACAACAAGTGTTCATAATGACACCAATTTATGGTCTATATCAACAGCTCCAACAACATCAACAACAACCACCACAACTATAGGATCATCAACAACAACTTCGACAACAAATAGTTCTGTTAATAATCTATCGAATAATTTTATTAAAACTGCTATTGTGTCGGCAGGGGAAGCAAAAGGTAGTTTAATCAATTCTATCAGTCAAAACTCTAATGGAACAATATCGTCATTGAGAGTTATCAATGAGCAAAGTTTACCACAAAATAAATTTGATGTTGATTGTATTAATAATGGAAAGAAAAAGAAAACTCCTAAGGTTCGGAAAACACCAAGTAAGTTTAAATCATTTTATTTTAAAAATGAAATTTTAATTGATAAGTTTTGATGAATTTTTTATTAATTGGGTTTGATTAATTATTTTTAGATGATGAAATAACTTGCCCACAATGTGATAGATCATTTCATCATAAGAATAGCTTGGTTTATCATATGAGATCTCATAGTGGTGAACGGCCACATCAGTGTGAAATTTGCGGAAAGAGTTTCTTTGCTGCAAGTGCATTGAAAGTGAGTTTAAAAATTGATAGACTTTAAAGTAAGGTTCAAATTATAGAAAAATTTGAGATTAAAGCTTGATATTTTAATTGTTTATACAACTTAAAGGTGGAGAACAATTTTAAAAATACTCTAGGCTCTTGAAAATAAAATTAATATTCATTAAATATATTAATTAATACTTTGTGTATTGATTAAGTCATCTTTTATCGCTTTTAATAACACGAAAAAAATTAAAAAAGGAAGTTGATACATTTTTCAAAGACGATACAATCGAAATACATTTAAAAAAAATTTCTAGATTTATTTAAAATAAATTATTTATATTTAAAAATATAATAAAACAAGTAAAATAATTAATTACAACCTGTTTTAGGTTCATAAACGTCTTCATAGTGGTGACAAGCCATACAAATGTGAAGACTGTGGTCGACATTTTCGACAATGGGGTGATCTTAAGTACCATTCAATGAGTATTCATTCCGAACAACGACAATTCCAATGTGAATATTGTGGTAAAGATTTTGCTCGTAAATACTCATTAATAGTTCACCGACGTATACATACTGGAGAAAAAAATTATCGTTGTGAGTATTGTAATAAAACATTTCGGGCAAGTAGTTATCTCCAAAATCATCGTCGTATTCATACCGGTGAAAAGCCACACCCTTGTACAGTATGTGGAAAACCATTCCGAGTACGTAGTGACATGAAGCGACATATGCACACTCATGCAAGAGCTGGTGGTGTTAATGGAGGTGGAGCTAATAATCGTGGAAATGGTGCTAATACAGGCAATAATGGTGGAACAAATCGGGGACCAATTGATGATCGTATAACCAACTGTAAGATGATGATAAACAATGACGATAATGGAAGTAATAGTCAGGATAAACGACAAGTTCATTCAAGATCTTTGATTCAAGATTTAGTTCAGGAGCTCAAGTTAGAATCACCAAATAGTGTCGTTGAAATTGTACCACCTGATGATGATCCTGAAGCTATTTTACCTCATGAAGGTGTTTGTTCTCAGGGAATAGAATATAGCAATGTCATCACGATCACTAATTCTAATAATCCAGATGTTGTTGTTGCTACTGGTGTAGATCGTGATCCGTTGGAGTCTGTTGACAGGACATCTGATTCTTTGTAAGTATTTTTTTTTTCTTTCTTTTGTATTAAAAATATCAGAGAAACAAAAAAAAAAAGGTAAAATTATTCCGCAACTAACTTTAACTTTTTTTTATGGCTACAAAATAATAAAAGTATTTACGTGTGTGCACAAATACTATTGGCTTGAAAAGTATTTGCACATTTGCCAAAATTAAAATTTTAGACAAGAAATTTAACATTTTTGAGTCTATAAAAGGATTATTTCTGTTGATATCCTTTTTTTATATTATTAACGGTTAAAATATTCTAGGAACATATCCTTGGTAAAAATATCCTGCCTATAAAATATCTTTCTACATAATATTCCCTCTAAAAATATCCTTTCAAAATATATATTTATTAAAATAAATTTATGTTTCTTCAATTCTTCACTGAGAAATAGAGAGAATTGAGAGTGGAGCAGGGGGGAAGGGGTGTTAATAATTAAGAACAAGTGTTCGCATTTGGTCTGCATTTTAAATACTTCCCCCCTACCCATCTAAGCAAGGAATATACGCTAGGAATAAATATATTTCTAAATCAATTTATTTTAATAAATATATATTTTAGAGGAATATTATGTAAAAGGATATTTTATAAGTAAGATATTTTTACGAAGGATATGTTCCTGGGATATTTTGACCGTAGATGATATAAAAAAGGATAATTACAGCCGTCACCCTATAAAAGCATAAAAACCGGGTAAAAAGATTTATAAATTAATATGTAACTTGCTCTCTTAAAATGAATCACTGAAAATTACCGCAAATCAGTTAATATTCACTGATATCCAGTGCCAATCCAATTACTGATTCTTTCAATAATAATATTAAGAATATTCACTGATTCACAGTGTTTTTCACTGAGTATAGAATTGAATTATTAATCACTGATTTATGATGCTCAAATCAATATCAGTGTTTAGAAAAATATTGTTTTTCTCATACCTTCGTCCAAAGTTCAAATTTACTCCCTGTTTTAAGGTCTCAAAGCGACGTATTCTATCCCGCATGAAAAGACAAAAAAATCGTCTGTGCGCATGCCCAGACGGATGTTGTCTTTCTCTGCGGGAGAGAAAACGTCACTTTTCCAACCTCAAAACAGACAACAAATTTTAATTTTGAACGATGGTATGATAAAAAATAGTATGTTGGCCACGGGAACAAAGTAAGATATCCTTACCTGGGTATTTGCCACCCTTGCCTTCGGCTTGGAATGCAATTTTACAACCAGGTCAGAATATCATACTTTACTCCCTTAGTTAACAATGTACTATTAAAAGCATTCCTATTAATTAGAATTACGATAAGGATAATTCTCTATTTTTTAAATTATTATATTATTTCTGAATAAAATCATTTTTATTTTAATATTCTAAAAAAAAAAATTAATAAAAATTTTTCTGAATTACAGGCAGTATTTTTTTATGTAAATTACGCAAATTGGTATCACAATACAAGAGACACTCATGTATGATAAGATAAAGAAGAGTAACGAGATCAAGTGTGCCAAGAGAGACTAAAAATATTATTTCATCATTTTTGGTATATGATATATATATATATATATATATATATATATATATATATATTTATATACATATATTTGGGTGACAACGAAATACGTAGTCACAGAGGTAATCGTTTTTTAAACGATTAATAAATGCATAATTCATTATAAATTGAATAATTTTTATTATTCGTTTTATTTAAATTGAAATTATAAATTTTACCTGCCGTGATATAGTTATAAAATTATTTTATGTAAAAAAAAAAATAATGACTATTTATCACAAAAGTTGGCAGGCATAATAATTCATTTAGTTTTTTTTTTTTATCATTTACATTGTATGTGTAAATATTTATTGCAATTAAGTAATACTCGCATTATTAGAAAACATTGATGAAGAAATTGTAAGTACTACTGATAATAAATTTGCATTTTTTTATAAAAAAAAGAACAACATTATTAATAGAAATAGATATACGAAAAATCACAAATAATGGTATTATTTTAATTATTTAATGTAAAAATTAATAAATTAATTTTTTTTTTTAGCTTTCTGTTGCATCATCTTGTGATGTTGGTTTTGTAGATGATGGTGGTGATGAATGATCCGGAGAATTAGAATTATTTTTCATAAATAATTCAAGTAAAATTGAAAACTCATCCGATTCCATTGCATTATTTAAATCTTCCTTTGCCATTTCACTAGTTAATCTTAAACAAAATATTTATATATTCTTTTATCAAAGTTAAACAGTATTTCTATTTTTCTTTTAGAAAAAAATTTCCTATACAGATTACTTAAATAAACATTAATATTTTTTATTATTTTCTAGAGATAAATATTAACTCAAGATGACTTAAATTCATTCAAACATTTTAATATTTGTAAAAAATCTTTTTAAAAAACCTCATAAGTATAAATTCCAAAAACTGAATTACTTTTTTACAATATTTAGTTATTATTGTAATTACAGAGATAATGTTTATCATCATCTTTACCTCTGATGAGAACCTTTAGCGCGTTTCCAATCGACATACAACTCAATAATAATTGTCTGGATCTCTTTAAGAGCCTTAGGATTTTTATCATATTTTCTCTTAAGATTTTCTTCATCTTTCAACAATTGCTGGAAATAAGTTCCTAAGGTTTCTTCTGGTTTATCAGTCATATCCCAATCATGTAAAGCATTTATTATCTGGACTTTTTCTTGTAACTCGTGAGCGTTTTTTAATTGAGGAAATATTTTTTCTAGCATTTTTTTCATTGCTTCATCATCAACCGCTAGAAAATTATTTAATAATTATTTATTTTAAAAAATACCTTGAACAAATTAAACAATAAATGATTAGAATATTCAATAAATTTACTGAACTGAAGCTTCAGCTAATTTACCAATGGAAAATTTGCTAATATACAATGATAATAGAGTAAAGGGAGCCATGTCAAGATGAGTGCAAGTATGAAAAATAGAAAAATGTTTACGGATTTAAGATAGCTTAAGTGGTAGAGAATTAATAGGCAGCTGAAAAGTTTGATTTTATCCCCAATCCCAGCAGTAAATATTTCGTCTGTGTAAGTTGCAATGTCATTTGATAGCTGTTATCACTGGAGCCTTCATTTTAAATATTTATCTTTTCTAATTAGAGTTAAAATAGCCTAAATAATTCTTCAATTGTTTGAATTTACTTTAAAATATAAATAATATTATTTGACAATCATCTTGGCTATTTTAGGTCACATTAATCTTTCAGACACTATATCTTCTTCAGATACTCAGGTATTTGTAATAAAAGTAAAATGGTGTTGTGTAAAAAAAAAAAATAAATAATTGAATAGTTGATAGCTTAAAAATAGTCTAATAATATAAAAGTCATCAAATCTATTTCATTTTTTAGGCAAATATCATTTAAGTACTTACTGCAGAATACGTCAAGCTTGATTTTCCGTTTAGTAGCTTCTTTAGTCATCAAGTCTCTTAAGATTAGTATTGTTGATATATTTTCGCTGAAGAAAACAGCAGTTCCTTTTCTAATAAAAGTCAAAGTGACTAGTTATTTAAAACTATCAAAGTGTATAATAAAAATCATTATCTCACTTATATTGACATGTAAGGGTTGATCCAATACGTGTTGATACATAATTTAACTTAACTTCATTGTCTTTTAAAGTGGGTCTTTCTGATAGCTCTGGTAGAGCTAGCGATAACCAAGCATGGATCTAAAAATCAAACCAATAAAGTTTTAAAAATGACTTTACTATATTTAAGATTGAAATATTGTAAGAAAAAATTAAGAAGCAGAATAAATTTATTTGCAAGTCTCATTCTTAAGAGAAGTGTAAGTGGTAGAGATTTTTGAATTAGACTGAATAATTGACAACAGCTAATTAAAATCTGACTAAAAACGATTTAAGACCCAACGCAATTTTAAATGTAATAATTAAGATTTGGATTTATTGAAATAGTGTAATAATACGAATAATACCTCGGCAACAGTGAAGTTCCCCACGAGTTTTAGTTCATTGTAGGGACCAGAGGAAGAGAAATATTTCTTCATATCCTCTTCATCATCTTCATGTACTCTAATATGAAGTGATAGTGCTAGAATAGGAATTTTAACTACTCTGCAACATTTGGGTTGAATCTAAAACCAATAATAACTCATTAATTGTTTTATAAAAATTTATTGAACCTTATGCTGAAGTTTTAGTTTAAGAATTCATTATTAGCATACCTGACATGTGACATATATTTGAAGCAGACCAGATTGTCCCTCAATAGTTTTGATCTTTGTCTCGAGTTGATTGGTATTGACTTGACATCTGTACGTAGCTAAGACATAATTCCCATCTTTAGCAGGATTGACCTCTGAGAAGCTCAAAACGGCATTGTTATTGTCATCTATCAACTCCACTGGAGTGTTTGATTGAATCAATATAAAATCAATTGGAGAGTCCAATTCAATTGATAATAAGTAAGTCGCAGTGTCTCGATTTAGTGTCATTCTGTTAAAGAAATAAAAAAATCAATTAGGCTGACGATGGTAAGTTTCTTTGATGGATTTTATTTTAGTCTTGACAAATAAGAATCAGTAATAGAGGACGAAAATGAGATATATATCTTAAATAAATTCTTTAAACTGTCATAATTAAGATGCAATTCGCAAAAACGGCAGTAATGTCAAATGTTTGCAATTATTTATCTCTTTTTGATCATTGCAACTTTGATGCTAAGATATTATGATCATTAATTAATTGTAAAGTAATAGTGGGCAATCTTTGAATTTTCCGGAATAACCCGAGTCAAAATATAAAACCTATTTTCATCCGAATTTTATTTTTCTTTTACCTTAGGTTCATCCTACTTTTATTTTATACTTTTCCTGGTTTCAATCTAATTTTATTTGAGATTCAAATTAATTTATTTTAACAAAAACATACTTTTGTATAATTATTAATTTTATTTTAATTCTAATTGGGCTGACTATCAGCATTAAAATCATATGTATTATTAAAAAAGTATGAATGTAATGGGAGTTATTCCAACTATTTCCATAAGTACTACTAGATATAAGCAAATCAATTGATGAGATTGAAATTAGACTATTCTGTCTATATCCTAATTTTTACCAACTTCAGAAGGATAAAAATAGTATTAGGATTAGAGAGTTAAAATGAGTCTTTATCATCCTAATTTTGATCTGCTTAAAAAATGAAACAGAATAATATTAGGATAAAAAGGTTGAATCTAAGATAGAAGTGATGGAAATTGTATGAAAAGAATCAATTGAGGTGTTATATTTTGACTCGACCAGATTGACAGTGGTGCATGTTTTCATCTACTTGCAGAGAAAAATGAGCAAAAGTTGGCAATCGTTTGTTATGGTACTCTAATTGAAAAACACTTCAAATAACAATTCGGTAACCTGTGATTAACGCATAATATTGACGGGGATAGAAAAGGATCAGCACTCATAAGGAAACCTCCATATTCACTTTGTTCTTGATACTTCTGCTCTAGTTCACGGATCTCAGCTTCTAGTCGACGTATCGTTTCTGCTTCATTGGAAGCAACACCGGCTTCTAAAGCTCCTGGAGGTTTCGTTGTCAATCCAAATATTTTTCCAGAATACGTCGTGACTAGGACTTCTTTGTACTCTGGAGTACCAATGATACCACCACCAACTGAAGTAATGCTTTCTCCAGCAACCTGTTAAGAAGTTTACTCATTAATTAACCATCAAATCTTGGAGATTTATTTAATTTAATATTGGGAATGGATCCATACGTATCTAAATCTTAGTAAAGGTGTCAGGATTTCATCAAGCCCAGAGAAATTAAAGACTTCAACAGATCCATCAAGTCTCCCAACAATGATATCAACTCCTGAACCATCTAGATCATAGGTATCAAGACAAGTGATTTCTGATCCATAAGTGTTCAACAACCAAGTATTTCGGACAGTTTTGCTGCCGGGAAAAAGTAAAAGGCCAACTTTTCCATCTTGGGTACCAAGCAATACTCGATCGTACAATTCACGGTCATGTTCTTTGAAAGAAGAAAACACTGTCGGTATACTAGAAAGCCTCAACACTGTTGGACTTTTTTTGCTGGTCAAGATACGAATCTAGAAGTTCAAATTTTTATTTTAAATAAGAGAAATCGAAATAATTAGATTATTTTAATACATACTGCACGATCTCCACAGGCTAAAATTGCAATTACTGAACCCACACTGTCACCCCTAGGCAAAAGAATGACATCATTTAAGGTTTCTCCAACGAGTAGAGAGTCTGCGTCTTTGCAGTTATGATAACGATGGTAAACATCACGAGCACATACTGCTAAATCTCCTCCTACAACAAACCTTTTAGTCCAATCATTATAGAAAATAATTAAACTAAAATAAATATATTTAATTTCTTTTATTACCATTTTTTTATCAATGTATACATGTTATTAATGAGTGCAACTGATTTATATCAACATTCGTACAGCTAAGTATAGCAAAGTCTGCTAATCAATTTTACAAGCCAAAAATTTTAAGATTTAGGAATTTAATCAAGAAAAAGATCTTTTAGATCTGTTCTGATAAGAGAAATTAATCCAATCAAACTTGATAATTTTTTAGGTACTTTTTTATAGTGAATTACATGAAAATTGTACAGATTCAATTAGATAGGTACAAATGTAAATTTCCTAGCAGCTAGATTTTTGTCATGAAACAAATCAGCTGAACTTGACAACATTTCAATCAAATTTAAGAAAGCTGAATTTACTGAAGAGTAGCTACGTCAAATATTCTAAACACTTTTAGGAGAATGAATAAAAATAGTAATTATTCTTACATAGCAGAAATGGTGTCCATAAGGTTGGTATCAAATTCCAAGAAAGGTTTCCCTTTTTTAGTATATCCTTTTACAGAATTATTATATGCCACGAATATTCTGTCTTTTGATGCATCATTGGAGTTACTACCACCACCACCCAGGACTATTTTTTCTATTTTATAACTTGGAAGTGATTTAAACACTAGCTGGAGTTCATTTTTCTTCATGTCTGAATAAAAAATTGATCAGAGATAATTCGTGTTAATGTACTTTTTTTACAAAGAGATATTTAGTTATTAAACTTACTAAAAATATAAACAATTCCATCATTGTCACCAACAACGAATTTCTGGGTAGCTTTTGAGTCATTTGATGGCAAAATTTTCATCGTTCCTCGAGAAGTTACACCAACAGTTGTGTAATCAACACGATTAAGAGCCAAGGTCATATTGAAGATACCAATAAAGATTTTATTTGGTAGAGAATAAGGTTTTTTATTTTAATATCAATGAATGTTAAATACTGTACAGTGTTTTGATGATAGACTAGAGTAATCGATTTAACCATGGTAACAATAAGATGCAACACTGAATGGTTAGTAGATGGTACTTTTTAACAGTAAGTAAGTTTATTATTTTAGAGGATAAAAATATCTCTTTATGAGTTTAACTTCTTGCAATGGATACCAGCATCAAATAGACATGTGGAGCTTAATGACCAAGTTTGTTAGCAAGATGAAATGTTTTTTTAACAAATTTTAAATTTATACAAAAGTTTATTCATCATGAAATTATATTTATTTTTAAATGATCAAAGAAACTAGTATCAAAAAAGAATGATTAATTTTGTAAAATCAATATTTGAAATGACATTGTTTTTAATTCCATCAATTTGTATTTGTTCTAAAAATTTAAAACAATTAGAATGCTATTATATTACCATATATCAGTTATAATTTTTTGACAAGACACTAGAGTATAACCGAGTCAAAATAAAACACTTAAATTTATTCTTTTAATGCTATTCCCATCATTTCTATCCTAGATTCAACCTTTTTATCCTAATATTATTCTGTTTCATTTTTTAAGCAGATCAAAATTAGGATGATAAAGACTCATT
Source organism: Chelonus formosanus (assembly GCA_028641665.1). Taxonomy (NCBI): domain Eukaryota; kingdom Metazoa; phylum Arthropoda; class Insecta; order Hymenoptera; family Braconidae; genus Chelonus; species Chelonus formosanus. The sequence goes on from CM054000.1 coordinate 4,997,040, forward strand.
TTAACTCTCTAATCCTAATACTATTTTTATCCTTCTGAAGTTGGTAAAAATTAGGATATAGACAGAATAGCCTGATTTCAATCTCATCAATTGATTTGTTTATATCTAGTAGTACTTATGGAAATAGTTGGAATAACTCCCATTACATTTATACTTTTTTAATAATACATATGATTTTAATGCTGATAGTCAGCCCAATTAGAATTAAAATAAAATTAATAATTATACAAAAGTATGTTTTTGTTAAAATAAAATAACTTGAATCTCAAATAAAATTATATTGAAACCAGGAAAAGTATAAAATAAAAGTAGGATTAACCTAAGCTAAAAGAAAAATAAAATTAGGATGAAAATAGGTTTTATATTTTGACTCGGGATGTTATAAATATTTAATTAATTGAAATTATTTATTTCTAATCAAAATATTGTTTTTCTTACGAGATTTTTACATATCGAAGCCAGACAATGTTAAATAACACTTCGTGAATAAAAAATGGGATCCAATTGGAAGAGACAGACCGGATAAAGCATCAGCTAATACCAAGTGTATTGTCCTTCCGTATATGTAAATAAATACTTGACCGGACAGGATGTGTGTACAGTGTGCGTGACAAAACTATTAAATACCTAATTATTTTCTTTATATCTCCAACAAATGTTATTTTATTGTACATTAATTTTTTTTATCTCTCAATGACTGACGTTAATATCAGAGCAGAACATTTATCCAGGACTTTGGTAAAAATTAATTATAATTGTTTATAATGTTTTGCGTGTTTACAGATATTCATTAAGGTCTTTTGATACGTATAAATAAAGTAAAAGAAATGAAAGATGTAGGGGTTAAGTGTAGGAGCCACGCTATCTAAGTCACATCTGTTTCACTCATAAACATTTAGCCTCTCGCCAACATCACAAGTAACTGAGAATCCCAGGCAAAAGAGTAAGTTGAGAAATCTTGATGAATATTGTGGATAATTTCGCCTACCAACTAATTTCTGCGGATCATGACGTCATCACTGATGTGAACTGCCCTGAACCAACTTAACGATAATGAATCGTTCGTTATTAGCACAATTTATCACACATGGTCTAATAAAAATTTATTTTTTTCTTCTTCCATTTCATTTTTAACTTCTTTATATCTAATAAAAGATTATTTAGTTTTAATAATACTGATATTTATTAGTTTTAATGAAAGAAAAAAAAAGAAAAATAATGCTGAGTTATAAATTAATTTCAATTGTTAAGAAAAAGGGTCATTTACCAGTAAACTTGATAGTATTTCTATCTTCATAATTGTATTAAGTTTCAGTAAGGCTAAATATAGAAATATATCTTTCTATACAAAACATAAAAGATGGTATGTACAGTGTGACTATGATGTGGCTAGTTTAGTTTATTTTGTCCAAGTTTTAATTTCTAATTCTTCTTGGCATGAGTTAAAACAGCATTTCTGCTACTAATTTAAAAATAAATTATCCATTCCTAGAGAAAATTTTAAATAAATTATGACAAAAAAAAATGAATTATAGTTTAGAATAAATAATAATAACAAAAAAATAAATACCTTGAAAAAATTTACTCCATTGTTTCTTAGTTATGAGTCATTTTTTCATTATAATTATGCTGCTCCAAATGCCACTTGTCATCTATTGTTATCTTTATTACTATAACATCTGTTTTTTTTTTTTTTTTTACTATGATGAATAACAATTGTTTGCTTGTAATGTTATTTTCAGGAACTATGATGTTCACTGTATCCTGCATAAAATTAAATAATAAATCAAATATCAGAATCCTCAACATCATGAATTATGACTCCAAAACAAACATCATTTTTGTTAGTTCAATCAGTAAACAGATCCAAAATGATTCATTTGTCAGTGATGTTATAGCTTACTTGGTAAGCAATTGAATTTTTTACTAATGTATTCTCAAATAATACGAATTATATCATTATATTTTTTAATTACTGTTTCAATAAATTAATTATCTATTATCATCTTAATTTTTGAAAACTTAATATCTAAACTACAGAGGGTTTCTTATAAATAATTTCGGTTTCCAATGTTCACTTTGTTTATTAAATAATGACTAGAAGGAATTTGCACGTTCTACAAACGCGCTGTGCCAATATAACAACGTTAAAAATTTAATTTAATGACATATTTATTATTTTTTGATTTTTATAATTGTATCACTTTGCCGGACAGTAAGTCATGAGTTTTAATAGATAGAGGATACATAAAGAAAGCCTTAATTTTCGAAGTCTAGATCATCGTATTCTATAGAGACTAGTCTTAATAAATTACGACATGTTTAAATTGAGGCATAGGAATTATCACATATAAAAACCGACATTACTTATGAGACACCCTCAGTATTATAAACTACCATTACTTACCATTAAAACTGTTTACCAAAATAATAATGGTAGTTTTTTAAATATTAAAATTCCTGAAATAACTTATCATCGATTGTCATGTTACTTTCAGCTCCAAAATCACAGTAAATATCCAATACTCTTTTCTAAAGAATAGCCAATATAGTTCTGATCACGAATTAGAATAATTTTACATCGAAATTAACATTAAAATTTCAGTTGCAAAATCATCAGTGGGAGGTTGGGTGTAACATCTCCAGGCAATGTTTGATAGCTGTTGAATATAGCTATATGTACACCACAAATATACGAACTAAGAGAGTAAGAGAGATAGTTATGGATAAACATAAATGTATGAAACATATAATACATGTATATATAAATAAATATCTATGTATGTAGTGTCTGAGATGCTTTCAACTGGTGATGCGTAATGGCGTTGGTGGTGGTAGTGAAGAGGGTACGATAGAGAATAATCGCCAAAGTGGAAAAAGACGAGAGCTCGCAGACTGTGGGGTGTAAAATTGGGAGAGAGAAAAGGAGAGAGAGAGAGAGAGAGAGCAAGAAAGTGGTGTGAGAAACAGCCGCTCAACTCTGGGTAACATCGTACTCAGTTAGTAGGCTCGGTCAACAGCGGTAGGTTCATCTCTTTTAATAAGCTGATGCTCTTTCTCTTATTTACGTTCAAGTAAATTTGGATTTAAGAAACCGGCGAGTGCAGTGTGAACGTCCCCGAAGGAATAAATACATTTATTATTAGTGAGTATGTCATTTAATTGTGAATATTAATACAGAAGAGTGTTTGATGTTTACACATATATGTTAAAGTGTGAAACAGGAGAATTAAATAAGTCTAGTGATAATTGTAATGCTTTGAGTGAGAGTGTGTTACGTAGGATTTAATTGGTATGACCGGATAGCAGGGTCAAACTTAAATACACTTTTAGATGCTGTACTAGACGCCATACTGTTATACAGTGCCGTGTGTTGTGTGGCATGGAGCCATCACTAACTGAATTCTGTTAGTAGCTTATTGCTGCTTTTAAATATTCGAGGACATTGCACTTTATCCCTTTTTTGCATCCTTTTTTTTTTATTATTTACATCAAAATATCAGCCATTTTGTTTCATGACATTTCAAATGATCGGCTTAATAATTTTGGGGTGCTCGTGGTTAGCCTTTATCTTTGAATTCTTTAAATGAATATTCATTATTAAATGATAATTGTTATGTATGACAGTAGTATATATAGTTTATATATAAATCAATGTTATGTAATATGATAAGTCCTGCTATTTATCACACAGCCTACGCTGGACACTTGAATATTATTGTACTTTGCTGGATAATGCTAATTTATTTCTGCTTGACTTGATGTTGCAAGTAACCAAGTGTCCTTTTTAATAATAACTTTATAATTATTAAGTTATTTTTTTTCTTTAAAAATCTTCTCTTTTTAAATTTCAATTATCGGTTTTTTATTAATTAACTCAATGTATTTGTTAACAGAAATGAATAATAATTTGATTTAATTTAAATACCGATTGAAAAATAGAGGTAAGTTATGATATAGTTTTTATTTGATTATATTTTTAGATTGAATTTAAATAATCGTTAAATAGTATTTAGGTTGAATAATTTAGCTACCATGGAATAAGATGAAATAATGAATAAATAGGATTATAAATGCTGATGAGAGCATTTAAATTATCAAATGTATAGCATACACATTTAGGTGTTATCTGTAATAATACTGCAAAATGATAATATCTGGTGACTATAACCATAATAAATAATGAATGTGATGATATAAATGCTAATTTCAATTGATGTTTGATATTATTGAAAAGGAATTTAACTTTTTGTGTTCGAGAATTAAAAAACGTCAATTTTATTGGAAAAATTATCTAAAGGTAAGGTTATTTTTAAAAAAATTAAAACAAAATATTATAAGATAATAAAGTTTTTATTAATTCCTTTTATTTTATTCCAAGAAATATCTTATCTAGTGATTTAACCAGTGACTTCAGGGCGGAACCCATGGCAAATTGTGGATTTTATTCATCGAAATATAACTCAACACAATCACAAAACAAATATTTATCAAGACATTTTATAATTCTCATCTCGTTGACTTTTATTTTATGTAACTTAGATAAAAATAATATCTCTAAATCCACCACATTAAGGAATAGAAAGCATCCGTAGGCAACAGAGTGTCTCGTCATCGTTATATTTATATCATCACATTGAAATACCATATGGTTTTTGCGCCAGATATATACTCTATAGCATTGTACCAACCATTCTATGCTATCCACTTGTGATGCGATATTGAAACATTATTATTTAAATAACGCAATTAGGTTATATTGATATATTTTTAAATATTTATTTACCAATTTTTGCCTAGAACTTTTGTTTAGTTGCATAAAAAAGAATGGTAGACAAATTACTTACCATTACCAGAAAAAAAAAACAATAACAATTATTACCCAGTTGAAATAGGTGTGTCAATGGGTATAATTATAGGTTACCTAAAAGAAAGATTGCATGATTTATCAATCTGAATGATCTTTGATTGTCTTTTGTTTGGCAAATGAGTAAGAGTAACTATAATTAAACTTGTAAGAAATGCTATATATGTTATATGTGTAGATTCTATATCTGTATTATATTTATTTATCATGTGATTGACTCGTTTAAATATCCCATTCATCATTCATGCCGTTCGCTCATGCATAATAATCGTAACAATCGTCATTTTCAGCTCTGATAGGCTTGTCAACTCTATCATCAATAAAGAAAACTTGACAAAAAGATCACATTTTGTTATATTGATGATAGAATACAGTTTTAATTTTAATGATTTTTGTTTTTGTGTTTTAGATAAAACAGCATGAAACAGAGATAGACTGTAGAAGCTACAAGCTGATCCAAAAATGGATAACAAGTCAAGACAGCAGTTCAAGTTGACGACTTTCTTGCTGCTATTGCTACCTTTGGTGGTCTTGGGAAGTTTACAACATGAGGACGATGACTTGGTGTTTGATGACATGGATGAGGAAGATACAACAGCACAACAGCCTTTAATTCATCCCAGTCCTATTAGTCATAAAGCTTTGGAGTTGAATAAAACACCGGTCGATAATGTGGGTAGCAATTATGAGAAACAGGATCATCATTTGAATAAAGTTGAACGGTTGTGGAGTCTTCCTGATGTTACTACCACTACCGGGCATATTTTTAAACTTAAAATTCCTAAACAAGCTTTTGGAGGAAGTATTACACACTATGAAGTAAGTTTTGTAATAAACATAGATTTTTTATTCAATTTTGTTAATAATTCTTTTTGGCTGCATTTTAATTGTGTAGCAAAACATGAATGGTTTTTCGTATAAGCTAAAAAAATTATGAAATAGTTTATCGATAAATACTCTACAACAGAGTTTACAGTTTCTTTTGGAATAAATTTAAATGATTAATTAATGCATAGAGAATATTTTAACTTTTAATTAAAAAAAAAATTTTGAAATCATATTTTTCTGAAAATTATTGGCCAGCCATACTCATGTGAATAGTAAATATATATTCGTATACAATAAATATTAATATGTTAAGATTGAGTCGTGCAACAAATTGTTTTAAATTTAAAAAAGCAAATGAATAATAATTAGACATTAAAAATTTCCATATTCTTTTTGTTTATCATTATAACTAAATGACTCAATGGAGGATCCCCTGAATAAATCTATTCATATTATCGATTATAAAAATCAGAATAATTACTAATTGTTAAACTATAACAGACTCTTCTAATAATAATATTATAACTAATAGTTGAATATAATTAAAATAATTTTCAACATATCCATTAAAATATTTATTAATTTTATTTATCCATAATTAGGAAACTACCTGAATATAAATTTCTAAATACTCACAAATAATACCTAAATCAAAGAAAAAAAATACAGCTCAATTTAAATTTTAGTCTGTATCTTCAAAAAAATTTTAAATAGTTGTGTCACATATTAACTTGTTACTACAAAACATTAATTACAATTCAGTTGATGTTTTAATTTTTAGTTCAATTCCATGAGAGGATAATTATTTTAAAAAAATTTTTTAAAGAATAATAAACAAATGAATTATTTGACAACGTTCTTTATCATTTGAAATTGAGGATAACCATAATTGGTTTGTGTCATAGGTACGTGGAAGAAACAATAAACCATTACCACGATGGTTGTCGTTTGATGAAGCAACCTTTACATTAATGGGAGTTCCAGCTAAAGAGGACATAGGCCCACATTATGTAAGCGTCAAAGCCTACGGGATGGCTAACAATGATGCTGCTGATGACGTGTTCACCATTCAAGTAATAGAGAAATATCAAACTGAAAAACACAAAGATGAAAAGGTATACAATGTTTATGTTTAACTTAACAATAATTATAGATCATTAAAATTTATATTCTTCTAATTGATTTATTAGATTTCTTGTGATCCAACTAAACAAACTCTCATGACCTTGGTCCTAGATGTGAGATTTGATGATCTCAAACCTGATAAAAAAGTCAAAGCATTAGAGAAACTTGCTAATCATCTAGGATTTCATGTGGTTGGTATTTACATACTTGATTATGCAATTAATAGAGATAGAATATTCATTGAAAACTTTGTTTAGAGTGCACTGTCAATGAGTGGTAGTAGTCTGAATGACAAAGAAGACAATAAAATGGACAATTTTACGATAATATCTACTGGGCCTGGATCCAATATTAAACATCGACGTCGGAAGGATAAGCATTCAACTCTTGTACAATGGCAGGTGTGTATTTTTATCAATTATATAACCTTTTAAAATAAAAATTCATTCAAAAACAACTAAACATATTTTTAACAACTTCAACTTTAATTTTTAACTGTATTTTACAAAACGTATTTATTAGGTTGATTAATAATTGTTTAACCCCATAATTAAATTATAAAAACTTTATTTTAAAATATACATTTATTGTTAAAGTAATACAATATATACACCACAATTATTTACGACTTACTGCTATCTACTAGGTAATGCCATTATCCCGTTAGCGTAAAAATCCAGTGACTTTGACTTAAAAAATTGTAAGAATGATCGAGATACCGGGATTAAAAAATTATTAATTAACCTTATATTTGGTGGAGTCAAGTTGAGTAATTTTTGTATAAAAATAATGAGTAATGCATTAATCAGAAATATAGATCTCTATATCATCAAATTTTAATTAATCAATATACTTTAATAATAAACTTTGAAGATGTAGTAAATTGAAAATTAACTAATTTTTGTTTAACAATCTCTTGAATTGTGTGAAAAGAGATGCTTAAAAGGGTTTAATGATTAAAAGATCAATATCTCAAGAACTATTTATCATATAAAACTTCAAACAAGGCTCATTTTATTCTTCAAGTAATTCTTTTAAGCTTAAAAGGCCTGAAAATAATAGATACATTTTAGTGGTTTATTATGCTGACAGAGAATCGAAAATTAAACATTAATTAACCACGAAAATCAATTTATTGAGATAATTACAATAAAAATAACAATGAATTAATAATAATAATGTGAACCAATGTTTGATAATGCATACTATTAAATCGTCTAAGAATTAATTACTAAGTAGAAAAATCTGTAGACATTTTAATAACTGTAGCAATCTTTAAGAATTATCTTAAAATAATTCTCAATACCAAAAGTCTATGCATAATTAAAATTTATTTAAGTTGTTTACAAACTATAAGCTATCATCTAGTCAAAGTTTGTGTTGTACAAAAGTTTTATTAATTAATTACCTTAAAATAATAACCAATAATTTAATTCTCTTAACATTAAATAAATAATTATCAATTATTTCAGGTTGGCTGCGAAGGTCACTTATGGAAGCATCAGTCAGATGTATTAAAGATAATAAAGAAGCAAACAAAAGATAAGACATTGACTAAAATGCTTCACTTACCAGTTGCTTATTGGCAAGTAACAACGACTACGAATATAAAATCAGTAGAAGTTGGAAAAGTATCCAAAATAAAGCATACCAAGAAGAAAGTAAAAACTGAGTCACCGCGGGATGATGATTTAATACGAGGTCGTAGAGAAATTGGTTCTGGAGACTACGGTACAAATAATGATAATGACGATTATGATGAAAATTATGAGGAATATGATGATGCATATGATGATAATGAACGAGGAGTAATTGAAGGTGATGATGATGGTGATGATAATAATGAATCATTCACAGAAATACCACCTAGTAAATTCCTACCATCAGTGGATCATTTTAGACCAAAAATAGATGATGAAGAACCAGAACCACCAGTGGAACATCCTCATAGACATCATCATGGTCAGGGAACTTCCGATTGGAAAGTACGTATTTTTATTTTAAGATAGATTGAGGTTAGGCATTATATTTTTAACATTTAAAAACTTTTCCTTAGATTAATTTTTATTTAATACTTTTTTTATATATTTAATATTACTTATGAGACACTCCAACAGAATTACATTTTATATTACTCTGTATTACCAGTAATTATGTGATTATTTTAGCCTGTGGAGCGTATAAATGAGGATGAAATTATCCCTGATATCGAGACTAGATATGAAACAAACATAGTTACAACATCAGAAATGTCTACAACAGCACGAGAGGTAAGATTTATTGATTTTATTTTATATCTACATATCAAAAGCTTACCTCAGCCAGCAACTATTTCATTTATATATGTAATTAGCTTATATACCTTGTCATCGCTAGCTATTAGAGATGCTTGAGGGTTCTAAATGTTAAAAAATCAATTAAAAAATGGTAGATTGTAGGATTTGAGGTAAATATAGCTTAAAAAACAATGATAATAATATTCAAAAACTCTATTAAAATAAAAAATGATAAAATAATATTTAATTTTAAAAATAATAATTTTTTTTTATTAAAAATCATTTGAATATTTACACTCATAATATGAATTTGTAATTAACAATTATCTCGGCATACATCGCATATACTAACAATTTCGCAGACAACTTTGCAAACAACACCTACAACAACTGAAACACCATTACCATCACCAAGTATATCGTCAACTTCAACTACTCAACCGGTATATTCTACATTGAATACAACAACGATTGAATTCGAAACATCATCTATGGGTGTTGTGTCACCAGAAACGCCAACGATAACTTTAAAAACGAGCATAACAACAGAAACTACTACTAATGAAGCAAGTATTACTCAATCATCATCATCATCACCAGGAATCAGCTCTAAAAGTGAGCATGACTCTGATAATGTTGAAGAATCAAATAGAATCGATGATTTTAATACGCCAATGACACCGATTGTTATAACAACAACAATACCATTGGATATTGATACTATTAATCCTATAACATTTTTACCTACAACGTTGTTTAACCCTTCCACGAGCACAGCAACGACAAGTGACATTATGGAAATGAGCACGATATTCACAACTGTTAATAATACTACTGATCAGGTAATGCTTTGCTTACAGCTTTATATTCCATTTAAATAATTATTTATTATTATTTTGTATATATCAATCAGACATTGTAAAATATTACATTTTAAGCTCTCATTCCATTTGCTTATGTAATTAATGCCATATTTAGTGTTTAGAGTTGATAAACGGCCGGGAAGTAATAGAATATTTCACACCTAGGGAAGAAAAGTAGATTAGCTCAAATCACGTGTAAAATTGTAAATACGTGGTTTAAACTTGTTTAATTGTCCTTCATGAGGTTGAATATGATTTTTCGTCATACCTGACTGAAAAGTTCAACCCCTCACTAATGGAAAAGTGACGTTCTCTCTCTCTCTCTCTCTCTCGCTGGTTTGGTTTTAATGATTTTAATCTGAGTAAAAATGTATGAATTTTGTGTAATAATGTACAGTAATATTGAAGCAAGATTGTTCCGAAAAGAGAAAAAAAGTCAAAATTTTAATACCAATTAATAAATTTTTTAGAATATCGACTCATCTGCAGTGTCGTAATTTTGTGATAATTTTTTTAGATTAATGTAAAAATATGGAGAAAGCGAAAGAAAAATTTTGTACGTTAATTGTATCAACAACTATTCATACTTGATAATTTTACTATGTTTTTGGAATTTTCTATCAACCCTTTCACTTTGAACACCTTAAAAAACTAAACTATAAAAGATAAAAAAATATGATAACATATTCTTGATAGAAAATATTATTTTCAATAACTAACCAAAGTCACAATATAAAACCTATTTTCATCCTAATTTTATTTTTCTTTTACCTTAAGTTCATCCTACTTTTATTTTATACTTTTCCTGGTTTCAAACTAATTTTATTTGAGATTCAAGTTATTTTATTTTAACAAAAACATACTTTTGTATAATTATTAATTTTATTTTAATTCTAATTGGGCTGACTATCAGCATTAAAATCATATGTATTATTAAAAAAGTATGAATGTATGGGAATAGTATGAAAAGAATCAATTTAGGTGTTATATTTTAACTCGAGTTGTTTGAAACTATTCTTAATATCTCCTATCAGTTTAAAGATATCTAAGAAAAATGCATTTTTATATTACATTTCTGATAGATAGCACCCTAATGAATAGTTTAAACCATTTTTGGCATTGATTTGATCTACTTAACTCAAAACGATGACAATTTAGGCATTTTTCAACTGAAATAATAGCTAAAAAAGAAGTAGTATAATTCTAATTGGAACTTGTTTCGGTTGAGTAACAAGTTTGTATGTTTTTACTCAGTAATTCTTGATAAAACCCAAGCATTTTTGTACATATTTTATGTCAGACATCAAAAAAGTTTTGAAACAATAGCACATTCTAAGATAATATCATTCATGTCACATAACTAGAGCATGTGCATTGTCTAATTGAAAATGTACATGTTCCTTTGATAATTAAATAGATAATTAATTGAATTTTTATACTGCAGATGACTCAAAGCTCTTCAATGCTTACAACAGATCAGATGAGTAAAACGACAACAATATTACCTCACTATGATAGTAAATCATCCACAGCATCTGAATCTGAACCAGTTTTGAATTTCACTTCTATCACAACGTCTTCTACAAGCTCAATGACACCACCGGTGATGACAACAATAGCTACTGAAACAATACCAAGTTCTACACTGAGTACTGTTGTTAGTGAAAGTAGTACTGGTACTACTTCTGTTGTTATCACTAGTACTGTTAGCACCACTACCACCACAGAAACACCAGAAATTCCAACGGAAAAAATAGAATATGAACCAGCACGTAATTATCCACCTCAACAAGAGCAAAGATTACCAAAAGTTCCGATTACTGCTGGAAAACCACTCAGTTATATTATCCCACCTAATACATTCATCGATCATGAAGATGGTGACACCAGGAATCTTAGACTTGCTTTGTATTTCGAAGGTAGTCCATTGAAGGAAACTCATTGGCTTCAGTTTAATAATCAAACTCAAGAGGTTTACGGTCTGTAAGTAATCGCATTTAATTATTTAATGAATATTAATTAATAAATAATAGATAAAAATTCTCTGAAAATAAATTTATAACTTGTAATAAAACAAAAGAATACTTTTATTTGTATTAATGAAGGATATATTTTTTTATAGACCTCTAGAAAAAGATGTTTCTGTATGGGGATATGAACTAGTAGCTTCAGATCGTCAAGGTCTACGTGCTTCTGATCGTTTAGATGTTTATGTCCAGCAACATCGATCAAGTCGATCAGTAAATCATGAGTTTAATTTATATTTAAAAATTGAAAACAAGCGAATGACTTTCCCTATTGATGTTGATTGGGAATTAAAGGTAATTTATCACTTGATTTATTATTTAAAGTATAAAATATTTTTAAAACATATGCACTTAATGCAGCTGAATATTATGCACAAGTTTTTTAAAAGATAGAGCTGGTATTCTGTAATGTTGGCAATAAATTCTCTTTACTCTTTTATTCCAAATGGATTTAAAAATAAGGAAAAACTTCCGATTAAATGTCACCTCACTTTTGCCAATTTAAACACATATAGACTACTCCACAACTACCATAGAACGACTCTTAGCGAAAAATATATTCTGTCAAGACCGGGAGTCCAACCCGGACTTTCCAGTTATACTCTACCAATTAAGCTATCTCTCTTCATTCAATATAATTCGCTTCAAATCGTGCCTGTATTTGTCAAACTTATCTTCCTCCTTGTTCTGCACCGTTATTCATACGGCCTAAATAAATCTATTCATTATATTAGTGTATCTCAACACAATTAATTTACTTTTGGAGGTAACACCTATTCGGAAATATACCCGAAAATAAAAATAATTGGCTTAGAATTTGAATATTAATTTTAAAAATATGATGCCATTAAAAAGGTATTGAAATATTTACTGTATTTCTGAAATTTTTGCAGATCATCAAAAGCTTAGCAGAGCTATATAACGACCGTGATACAAATCAGATAACAGTAAGATCAATAAATCTATTAGGCAATGATCAAGCAGTTTTTACTTGGACTAACGACAGTATTCCAAGAACTAGCAAGTGCCCAAAAGATGAAATAAACAAGTTGTACCATATTTTAGTAGCTAATAAGGAGGGTGATCCTAGTGCCATGTTGGAAAATATTTTACCTCCAGAGATTCATGTAAAGAAAGTAACTCTAACTGGTTTACGTTTATGTGATAATTTAAATAGTCATCATCATGGACCTGTAGTAGTAGTACCATCGCCATCATCAATACCATTACCAGAAAGAGGTGGAGAAAGTACACAAGAGCCTAAAGTCAATAACTCTCCGATGCCTAGAAATCAAGTTGATCATATCAGTGCCGTTGTTGGCCAATTACTTATATTCCGTGTACCCAAGGATACATTTTATGATCCTGAAGATGGCTCAACTACGTATTTAAAATTATCTTTGTTAACTAGTGATAGAAATCCAATACCTCCGAATGATTGGCTCCAATTTGATACTAAGAATCAAGAGTTTTATGGAGTTCCAATGAAAGTAGGCCGTAAAGAGTATCAGTTGATTGCTACTGATAAAGATGGTGCCAGTGCTAATGACAATCTTGTGGTTGTGGTAGAACCAGCATCAACAGTTAAACCAAGTGCTGAGTTTACTATTAAGCTTGGTGTCAATTATAAATTGTTCTCACAATCAGCAATGCTTAAGAAAAACTTTATTTTAAAATTACGTGAATTATTTGGTGATAAAGATACTAATGCCATTTCTATTACTAGCATTGTGCCAGCTCCTGGTAGTAATAATACAATTGTTACCTGGAGAAATACAACTCTTCCCACGGCTTATTGTCCTAATGACGAAATTACACGACTGAGTGAAGTTCTTTTTGTCAAACCTGACAACAAAGAGCTCACTAACAGAATTGAAAGAATTATGGGTACCGAATTTCCAGTGGATCAATTGACGTTAACCCCAATGGAAATTTGTCTTGGAGAATTTACACGTGTACATTCGCATGACAGTGGAAGAGGAATGTTACCACCAATATCATCAGGAGCTGATCGTGATGATGATGATCTAAGAACCTTAGGAACGTCTCAAGATGATTACCTGATAACCTTCGTGCTTCCTGCTATTATCATATCAGCTATGTTGGTTTTAGCTGGAATAATAGCTTGTGTGTTATACAAAAGAAAACGCAGCGGAAAAATGAGCGTCAGTGGTGAACGTGATGATGAACGGCAGACATTTAAAAGCAAAGGAATACCAGTTATTTTCCAAGATGAACTAGAAGAGAAACCTGATCCTGGTAATAAATCACCAGTAATTTTAAAAGAAGAGAAACCACCCCTACCACCACCTGAATATCATCAAGAGAAAGTTGATGATGGATCTGATCAGCCTATGCTTCCTAAAGAGTCCAATTCTGAAGAACCATATCAACCACCACCTCCATTTGCTAGAACATCTGATAATACTCGTCAAAATCGTCCTAAACCAACCCCTACGTACAGAAAGCCACCACCGTATGTACCACCCTAACAAAATATGTCATACATGATGCAGCGTAATTTTAAAATATCATAGTTGTTCATCGTAAATTACTACTACTGCTACTACTATTATTATTATTGAAGAAATCAATAAGTTTAAGATTCTACAGATAAAGATTGGTAATTATGATTCAATAAAAATTAAAAAAAACAAGGCTCTAATATCAGTACTGTTGCGACCGTGTTGCAACTACAATTAAACTTAGTCTTCAAGTTTGTATAAGCGGCCATGTTTTGGTATTGAAATTAATATCAATATACCATACTTTATCTTTAGGAACTTTATTAATAAATGAGACTAATTAAATATCAAGTTTAAAAATAGGTTTCAGTGATAAATAACCAAAAGATTCATTGGAGTATATGACTGAAAGTCGGAATTGTATATTAATGATTTTTTCATTAGGAGATACAGGTTTATACCTTTTTTAATTTTTCTATTTAATTTTTTTTAACGACAGAAATGTGGATTTTATAATGTGATTTTTTAATATCCTAAGAAATAGTATATTACACACCATGGGACGAAACTGAGCTATATCATACCACGTGTAATAATATAGCTCACTTTATTCCTGAGGTGAGTATACTTTTTTTTTGTCAGAACATCCAAAAAATTTAAAGTTTCTTTCCAGTTTTGAGGTTAGAAAAGTAACTATCTCTCTCCCACAAAAAAAGACAGCATGCGTCCGCGCAAGCGTAGACGATTTTTCTGACTTTTGCTGGGGAGGAAATTGGTCACTTTCGGATCTTAGAACGGGGACGAAACTTTAAGTTTCGGGAGGAGTTATAACAAAAAATATTAAATTGTTCATTCTTTTGTTTTTTTTTAAATTTGTATGGATGGTGACCGGTGCATTCAGCAAAAGTTAATGATCCCAAGCAATACATCTATTATTTTTACCAATTGTTTTCTTTTTTAATGCCATGATAACATTAAATATTTAATAATAGTGAACAATAAATAATTTAACAGAACTATTCGTAGTAATAATCAAAATAAAATGTATATTTTAACACAATTTATTTTTAATGTATAGATTAGGTAATTGCTGAATGTACTAGATGTTTGCGAATAATTTTAATGATTTTAAGACTCAAATTTAATAAAATTTACATTTATAAACTGAAAAAAATGTTAAGTCGTATGGAAAAAAAAAAGTGATTGATTTTCATTTTCAACGAATCTCACAATGATAATGTATAAATTGTAATACTAAATTGAATTTAAGTAACACTGGTGACATACATAATTATACGCAGCAGTGCCATTTATTAAGCAATAAGTGTAATATTTATGCCTAAAATAACTAGCTGATTGAATAATTATATAATTAAAAATAGTGCAGATGATAAAACAGATTAAAAAATGAAATAATCATCACATGATCGTAGAATCACACGATAATTAAATTTATTTTAAAATGAAATTAAAAATTTTTTGACTAACTAGAGAATACTCATTTTGCATCATCACTGCCAGAGACTATCACAGACTATCAAAAGAGTACTAAGCATGAAATTTATACGTACTTTTTTATGATTATAATTATTTAACAATTAAATTAGAAGAAAAAAAAATTAATTTGTCAGCACTTTAGTGATTAAATGCACAAATTAATTGTACTTAATACTCGGAATTTTTACTAATAATTTTGACTGTGAATATAAAAATTGATGTTTAATAAATATAAATATGCTTCCATAAAATAACGAAGAATGGATTAACGAAAAGTGATTATGAAATACTAAAAAAAGAGCGTGGATATGAATTAATGGAGGAATAAAGTAGATTGATTAATTAATAATAATAAAATGTAATAAAGATAACGTTTGTCAATTGATTTACGCAGAGTAATTTGATACTTGTTTGATAATTATATTCAATATATAGCTGAATATAGTAACTAATACACAATATATTAATATAATAATTAAAATATTATAAGGAATATGTATGATGAATGTCCAAGTCTAATAAACCGAAGGAGTAATATAATGAATAATGGAAGAAAATTTGATAAATAAACGGCTTTAAATTTTGATTGAATGTTTTTATGTGTTTATCAATCATCACATGGTTTTACAGTTATCATTATTTAATGGGAAATTATTTATTATTTTATGTTAAAAATAAATATAGTTGACCCTCTTTCTTTTTTCTGTTATTCACGATCAATTGAGACCAACTGGATCTGTACTTTTACATATCAAATTAATCCTTGTGAATTTAGAATGCCGTTAATGTGGTAATGACGTTAGTAGTAGTCTTTAAACAAACGATAAAAGAATTTTGTACTTACATATCCTATTAGTCTAGTCAATATGAATTTGTTATAAACAATTATTAATAGGAAGTTCGTTGTGTAAGCACAGACAAAGTGTGCTCAGACCTATTTTTTCTGGAGATAAATTATCCTGATATTATACTGATTAAAATCAGTGTTTCCGTAGGCTGAAAATTTTTCAATTTTATCCTAAACTCATACTAATTTTATTCTATCTTAATCCTAATTTTATTTTTCTTTTACCTCAGGTTCATCCTACTTTTATTTTATACTTTTCCTGGTTTCAATCTAATTTTATTTGAGATTCAAGTTATTTTATTTTAACAAAAACATACTTTTGTATAATTATTAATTTTATTTTAATTCTAATTGGGCTGACTATCAGCATTAAAATCATATGTATTATTAAAAAAGTATGAATGTAATGAGAGTTATTCCGACTATTTCCATAAGTACTACTAGATATAAGCAAATCAATTGATGAGATTGAAATCAGGCTATTCTGTCTATATCCTAATTTTTACCAACTTCAGAAGGATAAAAATAGTATTAGGATTAGAAAGTTAAAATGAGGCTATATTATCGTAATTTTGATCTGCTTAAAAAATGAAACAGAATAATATTAGGATAAAAAGGTTGAATCTAAGATAGAAAGTATGGGAATAGTATGAAAGAATCAATTTAGGTGTTATATTTTGACTCGGGCAGATTGACAGCGGTACAAATATACGAGAGCATTGCTTAAATAAAGATTCGTAATTTTGTACTCAATTAATTGCTTCAATTTAAGTATGTTGTCAAAATACTATTGTAGCTGTTGGTGTGCAGATTATAGATTTTTATCTGCATTCTCAAAAGTTTGAAAATCATTTGAATTTAAAGAAATGTCTTTCAGACATATGAAACACTAAATCTCTGGGTCTTGCACAAATTATTTATTATCATCTGGATTTTCATGAATATCTGCAGATATTTTGTTTAAATAAAAAACGTGAATTACATGGCAATGAAAAATTTTATAATATCTTACTCACGAATTATGAAAAACTTATCAAATCAGTTGAAGATTTTTCATTCGTGACATTTTATATATGTTTCGATAGTATTTTATTTATTCCTGAGTTATATATTTTTTATTTCTTGTCACTTTTTCATGATTTTTAAATAACTCAATTTGACATTGATCTAAAATTGATACAATAATAAAGAGACTAATAAAATGTAGATATACATATTTCTAGAATTGGCAAAAATTTAGATGATGGAAATTAAAAAATTTTGATGACAAAAATGACGGAAAATTTAGTGATTTCTTACTTCTTGATAATCAGAATGATTTCTTTGACATTTAAACATCATAATTTTTATTGGTTCGTGTTATGCAAATTTTTTATTAATATTCCTTCTGAGATAAGTATTGCTATAAAATAACTCATGAACGTTCATTAAAGTAGTAAATATTTTAGACAGAAAATTGAAAATAATTCAAAACCATCGTAGAAGTATTGAAAAAACTATTAAACTTCATATATAATGCGGTTCATCATTTTATACGCTGCTATTAGCTCGGTTTTAACCATCACCGCTGCTTCTTCAAGTAAGAGAAATTATTCCGATTATTCTCCATTTATATAATAATAAATCACTTATATTTTCCAGAAAAAATCGTTTGTTATTTCGGTGCTTGGTCTGTGTATCGTCCGGGGAATGGAAAATTTGACATCAACGAAATCGATCCAACACTTTGTACTCATTTAATTTATGCATTTGTTGGTGTTGACGGTAAGGATGTTAAAGTTTTAGATACCTGGAGTGATCTTCCAGAGAATTTGAATGGTTTTGGAAAATTCGTCAGCCTCAGAAAAAAAAATCCATCCATTAAAATTATGGTTGCTGTGGGTGGATGGAATGCTGGATCGGTAGCGTTCTCACAAATGGCTGGTGATCCAGTTCAAAGAAAAGCTTTTGCCCAGAATGTAGTGATGTTTCTTAAGAAATACCAGTTTGATGGGTTGGACATTGATTGGGAATATCCTGCTCAACGAGGTGGATCTCAAGAAGATATAAAAAATTATGTCAAACTTGCTAAAACATTAAAGAAAGCATTTTCCCCATATGGTTATCTTTTGAGTGCTGCTGTAGCAGCACCAGAGTCTTCAGCATCAAAATCTTACAACATAGCTGAAATGAGTAAATATTTAGATTTCATTAATCTTATGGAGTATGATTTTCATGGCCCCTGGGACGGTCACACTGGAATGAATGCACCTCTTTCTGCTTCATCTAGGGACTCCGGGAATGAATTAAAATTGAATATTGTAAGTAAAGAAGATAAAAAATCAGAGAAATAGATACATATTATGGTTCCATTCATTGGGGAAAATTTCTCACAATTTAGAAAGCTTCAGTGAATTATTGGGTGAAGAATGGAGCTCCAAAAGAAAAGCTTATTTTAGGAATTCCAACATACGGAAAAAGTTTCACACTTTCAAACCCTAGAAATAAAGGTGTCGGAGCTCCAGTCACATCGGCAGGAACAGCTGGTCCTTATACACGAGAAGCTGGAATGCTCGGATACAATGAAATCTGTGAAATGCATAGAGCAAATAATTGGGAAATTTATCAGGATAAGGAGAGAGGCGTGCCTTATGCTGTGAAGGGAAACCAATGGGTTTCATTTGATGATATTTCGTAAGTATTTTGCGTCGTTGCTTTTGTTTTCAAATTTTTTTGTACACTTAAAAATGTCTATTTATTTTTATTTCTTCTTTATAGTGCTATTATTGCCAAAGCTAAGTTTGTTAAACAAGAAGACCTAGGTGGTGCTATGATCTGGAGTATAGAAACCGATGATTTCAAAGGAATTTGTGGTGAAAAATATCCAATATTAAAAGCCTTAAACTCCATTCTAGGCAAAGTCTAAAAATACTAGATTTCCTGAATAATATAATTATTAAGTAAATTAAAAAAATAAGGTGGAGGAAAAAAAACAAAAAATAAGGTGCCTAATTCGGGCAATAAAAATATATTAAATAAAAGATACACAGAAAAATATTCTCTTTTTTTTAGTTAAAGAATAATCAATAATTAAGTGTACAGTTTCGAGAAATATCACTTAAAAACAGTTAAGTGGCATGAAAAATAAATAAAAACGAACTAACTTCTTTTTTCTCACAAAGATTGATCATGAACACATGAAAATAGAATTTGGTCTGTTGTGGTAACCGATTTGGTCGATTATAAGTTTATCACTCTGAAATTGCAAATTGGTGACTGTATATTTTATAATTTATGTTGGAGACATGTAAGTTTAGCAATCTCTGAAGTGATCTACTGCCTTTTTACACGTGTCAGTAGATAGCTATAGTTTATAAAGAGCAGATACGTATTCATAGATCTCTACAATTTCCATTTCTCAATTTTTAAATGGTTTTTTGAAGTCTAAATATAGTTCTTGTACCACTTAAATGCTATTATATTCATGGTGGTTATCTGTAGGTTTTTTTTCCTATATTATTTTACTATAATACTATTAAAATATACACGATAGTGTATTTTTACAGTGTAATTATCGTGTACACAGATAATTACACCGTAACTGCATATGATTGCGAACTTAATATGTTATATATAAAGTTTTGTTTATCGTGGAAATTCTGTAAGTTTATTTAATCATATTTATAATCAATAATAATTTAAATTGACATCGATCATATAAAAATGTGAAAACAAAACGTTTATAGTAATAATGTGATAAATAATCCAATATCGCTGGTAAACAATGAATAAAACATACGTGTATTACTGCGATTTGTATAAGTCTTATTATTCTGGTGACAAACAAATACGTCACAATATTCTGTACATGCGTTAAACACGTTTTTTTATTAAAATACATCAGTATGAATTGTGAAATGGATTCATACTGGTGTCTTGTATTGTTGTTACCTTTTTTTATTTTTCAATTAAAGGTTGTAGACAATCAACAGATATCTTCAACTCAAGAAACACCGGATTTTCATTTATATAATGACGTATTAGTAAGGATGATGTCATATATGTGAAAATGCTTCAATTTCTATATTACAATATACATAATACAACTATTTGAATTTTTTAATGCATTAGAATGTGACTGTACAATTAGTATTTCTTCACTTCGTGCACTCTGTCCAGACCTCTTTAATGGAATAATTTTTTTTTTTTTGCTTCCAGACCACTATATTCCAAGATTGTAACTATTCACTTCGAAACATCATTATTTTCGACAATGCTAGTGTCTCAACCGTCGCTGGTGTTGTGTCTAATCTACAAGTACCTATTGGCATTAAATTAAAATCATTAATGGAAGTTGATAGCTCCTACCATTTAAGTAAAATTGATCCTATTGAAATCCAAGGATTAATAGCAATCATAAATCACGACGACGAATGGTCGACGTTAAAAAAAAACATAGCTTTATATTGGGAGCTTACAAATGAATGTTCAATTTTCCTTGTAATCAGAGTTTCTGGCGCATGTCGATATTCCTCTAATGTTATGCAAATAATGGCTCATTATCTGTTTCCAAAAACGTTTTACATTTGTATGCATGAGAAATTTGCCCAGCCGACTATTTATACACACGATCCTTATGGTGATACTGAACCATCAAATTGGTTGAGAATTCAGCAACGTGAAATAAACTTATGTACTTGGACATTATACCGACGTGTTTATAATGGAGGTAATTTCGACATTAATTATATTACAAAATATGCTTTTTCTACAAAGTATAACTTCCTATTTGGCTGTCACCTAATACATAAAAAAAGATATGACAAACTTTCTTTACATGTTTGCATCTAAACAATATTTGTAACTTAATTATCATTTCTTTGTAAATTTTATTATTTTTTTTTTTTATGTGTATGATTTGAATAAGTAATTGGGTAATTAATTATCACTAGAATCAGTATACGTTCATGAGGAAGGAATTTGACAATTTTTTTCATTTGATTTCAGCCATCACATGTGAAGGGTTCATATTTAATCGAACTGCTTTTTCAAATGATACCCGTATTATGATAGCAGTATCGCAAGAGACACCAAGTGATGAGTTAATTTATATATACGCTGGTGATCCTCATAATTTAGACAAAATTCATGCTGTTAACAATATTGTCAGTCTTGAAAGAATATTGAACATGAATTTTACTTATCGCGTACAATTCCATAAGATTGAATCAGATACTAATGTACGGAATTACGTTACAATGACAACTACTCCAGTTAATGTAATTCTTGATGATGCCATTTATGGAAGTCGAAGACCGATCCTAGTATCATCATATCCATCATATTTTGACAATGACTGGACTATTCTGTCCAAAGATCGAGGTCCTGCGACACCTTTGGAAAAAATCGGAAATTTTTACGGAATTTGGACGCTTATTTCGCTTAAAGTTGTTTTGATGTTATCATTCATCGTAATATGGTTTAAAACTAATGGCCGGACTGCGTCTGCTTTCTTTGATATCCTTCGATTGTTGATTAATTCTGGTATTGTGACACCTATTGACACTCAACCGCTGAAAGTGTTCTTTTTGATGATTTTTCTATATTTTACCGTCATTCATGCAACATTTAGTGGAAATTTGTCTAAATTTTTGACAATTCCAGAATATTTGAAAAATATAGATTCACTTGAAGATTTGGCTGATTCAAAAGTAGAAGTTATAAATAGCTATTTATTTAAATTACCTGATGAAGAAGACAGAACTAAGAGTATTGCTAAAAAATTCGTTTATCACTTCAGCCAAACTGCATGCTGGACAGCAATAATAAATAAGACAAATGATGTTTGTATTGGACCGTATTGGCCATTCCAACGAACAATTATCAATCAAAACATAACAGGTTATTATTTCAGTGAAAAAAAAATATTTTCTTCGCCAACACACATTACATATCGACAACGATTTCCATTGATTGAAAAGTTTGATTGGGCTTTGATGGCTCTGTCAGAAACTCGAATATATCACCATGATGCCTATTTTGCAAATGAAATGGTAACTCTAAAGGCAGCAAGAAGAAGTGCAACTAAACGGCAAAATTACCGGCCGATAGATATAAATGATTTGAAGTTTGCTTTCATTTTATTGATTATAGGAAATAGCATTTCTCTTCTATTGTTCTTTTGTGAATTATATGTTTCTCGATACCGGAAAACTGGTGGAAAAAGAAAATATTTACGGCCAATTTGTAGGATGAAGAATAAACCTGAAAATATAAAAATTCGACGAATTCAGGTGCAGCCACGAATGGTATAGTAAGTAGTAAAAGACTAACGACCAACGATTAGTTTGATTTATAATTTATAAAGTCCGTTGTTCATAATGTATTGGCTTAAAATCAAATAATTATTAATTAACATCAGAACGATGTACTCATGAACAATGGGTTAGATACAAGCGAATAATTTTTCGTTAAAGAGAGAATTGTTGATGGTTAATATTACATGTTAACTATGGATTCATTTTTTCTCCAATGATGTTCAAATATGTGATGATGATTCAGATTTCTCCTATCCTGGGAAAAAATTTTCTTATATAATCGTTCTTATAAGAAACTCTTTTTCTCGGGATGCCTAGATTGATTTCAGTAATGTTTGTAATAATTTGAAGAATAATCACCGTTTAGATTTCTTAAAAAATAGCAGAGTGTAATAATGACTGTTTATTTTAATCAATATGTGTTCTCTTTTTCTATCGCAGGAAATGAATTATGTAAACAATATACAACAATAATTTTACAAAAGCATTATTTTAATTCCATTATTATAAATTTTAAACAATGAAATAATTTTTTTTATGTTTAGAAATGTTGCAAGCAGTGCGCTAGACAACATTTAGACGATGAAATTGGATAGAAAATAAATAATTCATGATTTCATTTCATAATCTTGTAGTGGCCATTTTGGCGTTGAAGCGCGGCAAATCAATTCATAATTATTCAATTTTCGTTTTTAATTTTTTTATTAAAAAAATCAATTGGATAATTAAAATTGTTATCTAGCGCACTGCATCATAGAATAGGGTTTAATTTGGGATCAAAATTTTTAAGTAAAAACATAAATTCGCGGAGAAATTAGAAACCTACGATTTCATGTATTTGGGTAAGGGGGATAAGACAGTTTTCTGGCTTGAGCCCAGCCTTAACATGTCTGGATTACAAACAATACATTTACTATTTTCTTCTTCAAGTTTGTTAAAATTAGTGTCTAAAATAATATGTACTACTTCAGTCCGAAATTATGCAAAAGGTGGGTTATTAATATCAACTATATGTTAATTTTTTTATACAATTCTACGTGAACTGCTTATTGGTTAGAGGTTAGATATCCAACTACTTTATTATTTTATGTTTATTTGATCAAAACTACAATAAATGCTGATAAAAATTATCATACGTTCTATTTAACAAATTTTTTTTACATAATGTATTGTCTTGTATTCATTTAATACCAATTGTTATCAGTTAAATATTTTTTTGCGGTCAAGCAAACAGTACTCATAACCAAACACTCACATAATGTTTAAACAGAGGAAAAAATATTAATAAGTAGAATAATGGTGAATATGATTATTTACTCATGAATGAATGTGAAAATATTTTAATTGAGAAGCTTTTTTTGAATAAAAATGTCAAAAATTAAGATTGGTGTTAAACAAACATTATTCACTAAAATTTCCACTGATAATACAATATCAAAAATTATAAATATTTCGACATCATAAACTCATAATTTCGTGATTTATTCTTATTGTTTGAAATGTTCTAATGAAGCTCTATGAATATTTTATATTTAGGTTCACATTATAAAATAGCTATGAACATAAAATAAGCATTGAGAATGGAGAACAAATTTTTTTAAAGAAAGAAAATAAAGCAAAGAACCTGTAAAATAATAAGGCTTTTTATAACTCTATCAATGAATTAACATATTGAATTTAAAGATAAATATTGGGTTGGTGTATAAATCCTCAGACACTTGGATTTCATTAAAATTTTTTTAGGTTCCAACTCGGTTATAGGCTAAAATAATCTATTATTCCACAGAATGTTTTAGAAGTTGAACATGACAGTCATTATATTGTGGATTAATATTTCTTTAATAATAAATAAAATTATTTTTAATAAATGTGTTTGAGTGTCCAAGAATTTATGCACTAACCTAATAAATAAGAAAATAACTAGTGTTTTTTCCAAAACCTTTGAATATTAGATTTATAGTTACTTTTCATACATCAGTGCTCACTTTACGTTTATTTATAATCTCATCAAAATTTCATAAAGTAAATATTCACCATGATGTAAATGAAATGAATGATTGAAAAATCTGTTTTAATGAATGTTTCATTTTACATAAAAATACCTTTCTTGGCAACCAAATAATTCAAATATAATTTTCAGAGATACCGATGGGCATGGGAAAGATCAAAAAGAAGAAAGGAGGAGCAGAAGGTCCAAGAAAAATAATATTTCCTGTAGAAAAAGATCCTAAGAAATTGATATCATTTGTCTGTGGCACTAATATTCTGAAAGAAGGTGGCCAAGATGTTGAAATAAAACCTGATTCTGAATATCCAGACTGGTTGTGGTCCATCAGACTAGGGCCTCCACCACCACTCGAGGAAATGGATCCCAACACCAAACAGTACTGGAGAAGACTAAGATCTATGAAAATTGGTGATGTGAATCGACGTAATGCTTTAAGGTCATGGCACAAAACCACTAAATAAATTTTTTAAAAAATCTATACAAATTAATTGTGATAATTTAATTTCTATTAATATAATTGTAACTGATATAATTGTAATTGTTGAATAATAACCAGGTATATTTAGTTCTCAAATTATTTTATTTATTACAAAAAAAAACTCACATTAAGAAAAAAATAAGGACATTTTAGCATGACTAAAATTTTTATAAAATATTCAAACGTTTTTAAACTTTTAGTTTTACACAAAAAAAAATTCTGGAACTTTATGTCCTATCTCTCATAGTTTAGCTTCAAAATAATGACAAAAAGACGTCTGGTAACGATGTGTTATTGTTGAAAGTCATATTTGGTTGTGAACAATAATGTTTTATCAAGATCGACTTAATTTTTAAATGAAATTGGAAATAGTTGGAATAACTCCCATTACATTCATACTTTTTTAATAATACATATGATTTTAATGATGATAGTCAGCCCAATTAGAATTAAAATAAAATTAATAATTATAGAAAATTATGTTTTTGTTAAAATAAAATAACTTGAATCTCAAATAAAATGAGATTGAAACCAGGAAAAGAATAAAATAAAAGTAGAATGAACCTAAGGTGAAAGAAAAATTAAATTAGGATGAAGATTTTCAGCCTATGGAAACACTGATTTGTTGCGTATTCCGACTTTAATTAGGATTAGTTCATCTTAAGTTAAACCTAAAGAAAGGGTAGTCTTAGGATAAAAATAGGTTTTATATTTTGACTCGGAATGAATTGAAAAAAAAATGAAATGGAAAAATATTATCTTTTCTTTCATCAAACAAATAGGTGACTAATTAATGACACAATAGCAAACATATACACCCATGCTAATGAAATAAATGAGTAATAATCTACCAAGATAACAAGATCGGATCATCCACTAGATAATGTTGATGCTAAAATTTAAAAATCGTTCATTCTAATTAAAATATCATCATTTGCGGAAACGTTTAACCTCTAATCAAGCAAAAATATAACTAAGCTTAGCAAAAGGATCAATGATAATTGGTTGTAATTATAGCTAATTAATTGCTGTTATTACTCTTATTAACTTTATCAAGCTTAGCTGGATTATCGCATTGATAATGGATTGTTTGAATTCTATAAAAATGTCATTATTCACCTGTGTACTCCGACAGTATTCCTTTGTCCTTTTGACTAAAGTAATTCATATTTTCGTGCTATCAAAACAAGCTATTATTTATTTCAAGAATCTTCTTAATTGTTAATAAGGTATTTTATTTATGTATCTATTATTTTGGAACTATACTTTGATGATAGTATTAAATGATTCAAATTAATAATCAATCTCTAATTACCATAAAAAATTATCAATCACTGTCTGCATTGGTGAATTAGTTTCAAAAAAATATTTAAATAAATATTGGTTAATATTTTATTTATTTTAAATGTAACTCAATGAATAATAATGTCACAAATAACATTTTTAGATTGAATTATTAAATGATATAATCTTTATTCAATTAATATTCGATTAAATGAATCAATTAATGATATTTCAGTATATAATAATTCAATATTTGTAACATAAATTTTATTTCCAAATCATTGATGCGATTTTTATTGATTAGATATTCACTTATGTGAATAGTTGGTTATCTGATAAAGTCAATGATATAAAAACGATCAGAAAATTTATCATACTCAGGTCATTTAGTTGTCTTGAGTTGAAAAGTCATAAATATAAGGTAGAATAATTGATATTACTCTAGTCTTTTGTTTTAAAACCTTCAACATTCTAGATTATTTTTTTGAAGATCCTTAGAATTTATTTTGTCTTTTTTTTTTTCGTATTTTAGATGCGTTCACTTACTTTGTTGGCTGCTATTTTTGTAACAGGTGGAGCATTAGCATCTGCTGCTGATGATAGTAAGTTTGAATACCTTACATTTTGGATTTTTTATTGACATTATAATTTAAGTTGAAATTGTTTATTGGATTGTAAAAATGATAATTATTAATTAATATCAACAGAAAAAGTTGTCTGTTACTTTGGAAGTTGGGCAGTTTACCGGCCAGGAAGAGGAAAATTCAACATTGACTACATTGATCCTCAACTATGTACGCATCTAATCTACACCTTCGTTGGAATTCAAGGCACTAGCATCAAAGTTTTAGACCCATGGCAAGATTTACCTGACAATTGGGGAAAAGATGGTTTTGGAAGATTCAATGCTTTGCGTTCGAAAAATCCCAACCTTAAGACCCTTGTTGCCATTGGAGGATGGAACGAAGGATCAACGAAATATTCCAACATGGCAAAGACTGCTGAGAGTCGTGAGCAATTTGCACAAAATGTTGTTGACTTCGTGGCTAAATGGGGATTCGATGGATTTGATCTTGATTGGGAATATCCCAACCAACGTAATGGTGCTCCTGAGGATGTTGATAATTACATTGAACTTCTTAAGGTGTTAAAGGCCAAGCTTGAACCCAAAGGATATCTATTAACTGCTGCTGTTGCTGCTGCTGAATCATCAGCATCAAAATCCTATAAAATTTCTGAAATGAGTAAATACTTAGATCTCATCAATCTTATGGCTTATGACTTCCACGGAGCTTGGGAATCCCAAACTGGCATTAATGCTCCATTGAAGGTTGCCGAAGGTGAATCTGGTGATGTTCGTGGATACAATGTTGTAAGTATAATACATCTACCACAAATATTTAAATTAATTCATTTAAAATCTAGGGCCTAAAATATGGCTTCAATGTGCCAGACTTTAAAATGATTTGAAAAAAACAAGTTAGTTCAATTATAAATTTAAAAAATTATAGGAAGCTTCAGTGAACTACTGGCTAAGCCAAGGTGCTCCAAAAGAGAAATTAGTCCTTGGAGTTCCATCTTACGGTCGTGCTTTCACTCTCCTTGACTCCAAGAAAAATTACATCGGTGCTCCAACACGTGGTCCAGGAAAAGCTGGTCCTTACACTAGAGAGCCAGGCATGTTAGGTTACAATGAGATCTGTGAAAAGCACTTGAAAGGTGGCTGGAATGTTTACTTCGATGAAGAAAGACGAGTTCCTTACACTCACAAAGATGATCAATGGATTGGATATGACAACGTTAAGTAAGTTTATTTCAAAATTTTTATCTTCAACAATAAACTTGTGCTCAATTATGACTCATGAGGATTAAATTCCGTCTTCAAAGACTTTGTCCTCAACCTGGAACCATTTATAAAATAAAACTCACTCCAAGTAGATTTAACTCCAAGAAAATGAACTATTTTATTCTATAGATCTCTTCGTGAAAAGGCTGAATTGATCAAAAATTTAGACCTCGGCGGTGCTATGTTGTGGAGTGTTGAAACAGATGACTTCCGTGGTGTCTGCGGTGAAAAATTCCCAGTCTTAAGAACACTTAATGCTGTTCTTCGTGGTGGACAACCTGTACCTGAAGAAACTGTTGTAGTTTCATCAGCACCAGAACCATCAGTTGACGACTCTGTGGCTGTTGATTCTAGTGTTGAACCATCTAATGACGAACAACCATTAAGCCCACCCCATCCATCAGATGGACTCTGTACCAAATCTGGAAACGTCCCTAAACCCGACTCTTGTGACTTTGTCATGTGCGTGCCTGATGGAAGTGGAGGATACTTGGAATATGATCGCCAATGTGGTGAAAGTTTATGTTATAATCCTAACTTAGGTGTTTGTGATTGGGAAACTAAATAGATCTTAATTACAACAGCTGATAAAAAAAATTAAATTTCTTTCAATTGTAGATGTCATTTTAGACATAATCTGATTGTTGTATTAAAAATAATAAATAAAATCTTATGAATATTAGAAAAAAGAATTTTATCATTTTAATTACTCTTAGGTGAACAAAATTTCATTGGAATGATGTTAAACAGATAACGTAGGAAATTGACTAATATATTTGTACTTAACATCTAAGTTTGGCTCTCTTATAGGTTCTTTCTCCACTGGTAAGATATTTATAATACTAGTTGTTAGCTCAACTGGTCTCAGTGAGCCAAAAAAATCAGTCACTGGAACTGTTTCTGGATTTCGGGTGAATAAATCTTTCCGTACACCAACAGTAGAAAGACAATAATGTTTTGGACAGACTTTTAACTGTAAAAAAAAAAATATTATAAATTATTTATGTATTATTAAATATTTTCTAATACACTAAGAAAGCTAAGTTTTATTTTTTATTTTACTGAAAATTATACTTTTATATTATAAAGCAGTAACATATTTCGTGCCTGGGAAAGTAAAATAGACTGATGATATTAATCAACATGATATTCAATATTGTGTAATTATTTTTTTCAGATACTATTTTTCGATATGGTTCGATAAAAGGTCCACTAAATATTAGATGGGTAATAACTTCTTCTGGATAGTATGGCAAAAAATCATTAATTATCAATTAAATTAATTAGTAATTTATACTTGCAATACAACTTCTCTATAACAATTGTTTATCTCTATAACGATTTTTTAATTATTAAAATCAACGTTTTTTAACTGTTAATAAATATCTTATAAAAATAAAAAAGTCTTAGTTATGAACACACTAGTGGTTTTATAATGAATAAATCTCATTTCATCGTAAAGAAATATTTTTTAACAGTTAAATAATATTTTTTAACAATTAGTAAGCCAGCATTCGCAACGACACCTAACCTTGTATCAACCAGAACTGTCATATTTATCAATTCACCTTTCATAATCTTACATTTTGCCTTATGCATATCTTTTATTAATTGAAATATGCATGAAATAAAACCAAATCCTAACCTCATTCGAATGTTACATCATTTTATATTAACCAAACCATGTAATCCACAATAAAATATGTATTTGCATTGGTTACGTTATATTTTTCAATAATTAAGAAGATTTATTAACTGTTAAAAAATATTTTTGGTACTGTAATAACAAAGCTGTATTTAATAGTTAAGATATTATTTTATAACAGTTACTAAATATTTTTTAACAATTAAGAAACTTCGTTTATTATTACAAATCTCTTCTATCAATGTATACATAACGATTATTTTTATAGAGAAATTATATTTTGTTTAAATAAAAAACATAGTAACTTACAAATTCACTAAGTTTTTTGGAACTGGAAGGCTCAACTTTCTCCAAAAAATCCAATGCATAGTACGTGTAACGATCGATGATATAAACTCCAATATCAGGATCAACATGATGCTAAAGATAAATTATTCCATTGATTAATTAATTAAATCAGTGATTAAGGCATCAAGAAAAATGTTTACTTACAGAAAGTGAATCTTCTCCAACTTTACTAGATGCTACAGCTAAAATATTTGGACTGTAAAGTTTTTCATACATGGAACTAGCTTGACAAGTATCAACAATAAACAATATCTCATGGTAGCGTCTTTTCTGCCACATTTGTTCCACAGCATCACTTAAGTCTTGACTAGTAATCTCTTCAGAGTCTTGAAACTTTAAGAATCCATTACCTCCATGACCAGTGAGATAAATTAAAATATTAGAACCTTCATCAGTCAACAGTTTCTTAGATCTCGGGGTCTCCGGTGCTAATCTTCCAGTTAATAATCGTACAAAATTCTCCACTGTTACTTCATAACCGCGGTAATCAACTTCCACATCATCACCATAGACATTGATGTGTTGTTTGATGTTGTTGAAGACTGTTGCTGGTCTAGGATTGCGAGGGTTACATGCCATATCATCAGCGAT
The DNA here is from genome assembly GCA_028641665.1 of Chelonus formosanus. Lineage (NCBI taxonomy): Eukaryota > Metazoa > Arthropoda > Insecta > Hymenoptera > Braconidae > Chelonus > Chelonus formosanus. The sequence goes on from CM054000.1 coordinate 5,028,331, forward strand.
CATTAATATTATTTGAGAATCAGGAATGCCAAGACGTTTAACACTTCTGTATATTGACAGGACATTAGCTACATGTCGGTAGTTGAACCAAAATCTTGAAGTATCCACTAAAACAGCCCAATTGTTTGAATGTCCTGTTTTGTTATTATTTGTAGTCTGAAAAAAAGTTGTCATTAGATTAATAATTGTTATGATTATTTACTTTAAAGATTTATAGATTAATTGTTTTACCTTCAGTGACCATATTTTGGTTAAATAAATTATCACAAGAAATAATGTCCAATATATTCTCATTTTTTTCGAGAATTAATAATACTATTATTAACTTTGATTCTAAGATAAATCATTAAATGTAATTATTTATATATAATCGTTGTTTATATTTATTTATCACTCACAATTGTTGCACAAATAACATATGAACGCCGCCATATTGTATTGAAGGAACACATGCCACAGAAGTGGGGTTTGAATAATTAAATCAAAACCATTTAATTATAAATTTTTCATTAACAAATGTTTAAACAAATCAATAAAAAAGGTTCTATAAAATAAAACTGAAAAAAAATGTCCAGCTAAAATGACTTTAATTAAATTTTTATAAATAATTATTTTTGTTGGTAACCATAAAACATTATCCTCAGAGCAATGTATTTTATTAGCTGAGTAACAACAAAATATACACTGAAGTATCCATTCATGTTAATTATCATGTTTGAAGTTTCAAGACGTAGTTGGAAGCTTCTGACGTATATGTATGTGACGATTTACGTTAAAAAAATAAAATTTAATGCTCAGAAGTGTTTTAACAAAGTTAATCGTGTTAATAAAAAATTATAAAAAACATTTATACTCAATTAAAAACAACAACTAAATAAAACAAGTTATTTTTTAACGAGTTTATGTGACTAATAAACATATAAATAGTAATTACAAAATACATAAATCTATTACATGCGTATATGCAAATATATACGTATATATGTGTTAATTTTTCGGGACAAAAATACAATAACAATAATAAAAACAATGTGTAAGAAATTTATCAATTAATACCGACGTCATTATTATTATATGTGTTATTGTGTGTATATTACTAGTTATAAAAAATCCTATTTACAACACTCACACACACACATTCAATAATACATATATATATATATATATATTTATATTGTACATATATGCATATAAATATATCTGTTCATACATACATATATATATGCATGTAATACTTATAAATGTATACAATAAGTTTGTTTTTTTTTTTTTGTAGTTAATCCTTCTTCTAAACTCCTCTGCGCCGTCTTTAATTCATAAAGAAAACGGGTCACAGTGTTTAGATGAATTGAACATCTTAAATTTCGCGCTCTTATTAAGTTTGGACAACAGTTGTGAAGTGTAATAGCGCTAGTGTCTATAATAGTCAATAGTCAAATAAGTTTGCGTGTCTCAGAAAGCATTTTTATTCAACTGCGAAAGGTGAAAACAAGTTAATGAGTAAACAATTATAATAAAACAACAATAATAATATCAATAATAACAATACAGTTACATTATTGAAATATTACGTGACAAATATTTAAGTCGAGGAATAAATAAATGAAACATTAAGTGAAATTGAAAGGTGATAAAAAGGTGAGAAGATAAACAAATAGAAAAGTTTAAAAACAATAACTAATGGGATTAAGTATAAAATAATAAATAATTCATTGACATTAAAGATTAAAAAGTGAATATTATCGTGTGTTTTAATCTTTTTAATCAAAATTAATTATTACAATTGTGTATTTTAATATTAATAAGGCATTTCATTGACGACGCAACGATGAGCGTCGAAGCGTCTGGTCAGCAAGTTGTGAAGGAAGGATGGTTACAAAAACGAGGTATGTTTTGTTTGCTTTCAAAATAAACATTTTTATTTATTTACTAATCATCAATTGTCAATGATGATGTTTTTTTTTTACAATATTTTTTATTACCAAACATAATTATTAATGCAATATTTGTTGGCATTTGTAGGTGAGCACATCAAAAATTGGAGATCACGTTACTTTGTATTGAGAGATGACGGAGCACTTGTTGGTTTTAAATCTAAACCGGACCAACAAATGGCAACAACTGCACAGCCATTGAATAATTTTACCGTACGAGGATGTCAAATTATGTCCATTGACCGCCCGAAGCCTTATACATTTGTTATAAGAGGCCTACAATGGACTACAGTGATTGAGAGAACTTTTCATGTTGAAACTGAGCAAGAGAGAGAAGATTGGGTAGCTGCTATCAGGTATATACCATCAAAATTCATTCATCAAGTCATCCTTTTTTTTACTAATGATTGTAAAGCCATTCTTAAAGTACAAATTTCTTTCAAAACACTTGAACATAAATATTTATTTATAATTTTTTTGAATAAATATTTTTTTATTGCTCCAAAAAATAATGAAAACTTTAAAATTTACTCTTGTTGGTTTATGAATTTAAATAAACAATTAATATATCTGAAAATTTGAAGTTATTATTAAATATTGTTTAATAATCAATTATCATATCTATCAAAATCAGAAAATAATTTTTAAAACAACATTAAATTCAGTATAATCTGGTCAAATCCATTTTGGTTGTCTTAAAATTGAACCAATCTATTTGGATTTAATAACATTGCATTTTTAGTTAAAATAACATTTGTTAAATGTTATTAGATTTCATGAAATTCATGCAGATCTAATTGGAGATAACAAAATGTATTGTTTTAAACAAAAATATTTCAAAGTTCGACAGATATGATTAAATTAAATCAAATCTTGAATTAATTTATCAAGTTCAATATTTTTGAAGCAACTTAAATCTAAAAGTGAATTCAATAATATAAAAATGAGTTAGTTCTAGCAGATCTCATCAGATTTAAATCATTTTTTTCAAGCTATTCTAAAATTTTAATTAATATTAAACAATTTCAATATCTAGTATTTATACTATTTGAACAGTAATGTTTCAAATTATTATTTAATTTTATTTATATATTTATTTAAGTATATTATATAGTTGGTAGGGAAGCAATGAGCGTCGCAAATAAAGAAAACAATTTTAAATACGCTCATTACATTACCTTTCTATCAATCCAATATTTGAAATTAATTATCATCGGATTTGACCATTCCTTCCTAGACCATTGAGGTTATTAAGATTAACTAATCTATATAACTTCTTTTTGAATAATGTTAACTTGGATTTAGCAATAATTAGTTGTTTTTCAAACAAACAATTTGATTTAAAAACATCAAAAAATTTTCAATAACATGTAACATGAAGTATATCATAAAGTAAGGTTAAAATAACCTTTTTTTAATAAAAATCATAAAGTAAGGTTAAAATAACCTTTTTTAATAAAAATTAGATAAAAGAAGGAGAGGAGGGAGGGATTTAAAGTGAAAGATGAAGTAAATGAATGTATTTTAATGGATTAACCATTTTTTTTTTTTTTCAGATACGTAGCTAATAGATTAGCAGCTGAAGAGCAGGCTCAACAGCAAATCCAACCATCTACATCTCAAACAATAACATCAACAGTAAACTCATCTGAAGATGTAGACATGGAAAATTCATCAAATGGTAGTAGGTCTAATTCAAATGCATCACTGGGTATCGATTCATTACCTAGTATTGATGAATTATCAGCCAAGTTCAGTGTTCAAGGTACCTCTAGCAGTAAGAGTAGTGGCAAGAAAAAAGTCACGCTGGAAAATTTTGAGTTTTTGAAAGTCTTAGGTAAAGGAACCTTTGGTAAAGTCATTTTGTGTCGCGAAAAAGCAACTGGACATTTATATGCTATCAAAATATTAAGAAAAGAAGTGATTATTCGAAAGGATGAAGTTGCACACACTTTGACAGAAAATCGAGTACTTCGGACTACAAATCATCCGTTTTTAATTTCTTTAAAGTATAGCTTTCAAACAGCTGATCGATTGTGTTTTGTTATGGAATATGTGAATGGTGGCGAGTTATTTTATCATTTGAGAAAAGCAAGAATTTTCGGGGAAGACCGTACGAGATTTTACGGTGCTGAAATAATATCTGCTTTAAATTATTTACATTCTCAAGGGATTATCTACAGAGATTTGAAATTGGAAAATCTTTTGCTGGACAAAGATGGCCATATTAAAATCGCTGATTTTGGACTATGTAAAGAAGACATAACTTATGGTAAGTTGCTTCCTATTTTATTTATTTTTTAGTTCTTTCTATCTTTAATAGGGTCAACGTACCAGTGAATGAACAGTCATCAGTGAATGAATGACATGGTCAATATATCTATGTATTACTAGTATATAGATATACTAAACATAGTGTTCATTTACTGATGTATTTGATTTACTTTCAAAATTTTATTATTTATTTTTAGTGTTTCAAAGATAAGTCATTCAAATGAAATTTGTTATATTTCATGTATATGACCTCATAGAGTACTCCTGTTCCACTGATAAACCAGATAACAATTTAATTCTTAGCGATCAATGAAACTATCGATATCCTTAATCGTTCATTCACTAATGCATTAACCCTACTCTGAATAATTATTTCTATAACTTAAAATAATAACTATTTTTTTGATATCTTTATCATGTTTTTTGAAAAAGTCAAATAATAAAATATTTAAGCTTTATCAATTAATATTAAGATAGAATAGATCTTACAATATGTATTTATTAGGATCAAAATTGTTTCTCAAACCACATGATTATCAATAATAATTCTAATTAACTAATTGAATTTAATATTGATATTTTTTTTTTTATTTTTAAATTGATTAAATGTTTAATTTATTTCCATTGTATTAAATTTTTCTTTAATACTTTTTACTTCTCATTGAAAGAGGTAATTTGTTTTTAATTTATTGATTATTTAATTAATTAATTGTTCAAATATTCAGGGCGAACAACAAAGACATTCTGCGGTACACCAGAATATTTAGCTCCAGAAGTTTTAGAGGATAATGATTATGGGCGTGCTGTTGATTGGTGGGGTGTTGGTGTTGTGATGTATGAAATGATCTGTGGTCGTCTTCCATTTTATAATCATGATCATGAAAAATTATTTACTTTAATTTTGCTTGAAGAAGTCAAATTCCCGAGAGCGATATCTAATGAAGCTAGAGATTTACTTGGAGGTAAATTATTTGAATTATTATTAAATCATTTATTATCATAAATATTTCAATTATTTCATTTTTTAAATTCATTCTTTCGTTAAGAACCGAGAATACAAAAAAAAAAAAGGATCATTGAATAATGTAATAGCGTTTCGTAATTTTTGTTTAATGTTTTCAATAAATTTTTCTTCTTTTTTCGAACTAATTAATGTTTATTAAATCATAAGAAAAGAAATAAATAGTTTAAATAGTTAAAAAATTTCAATAATTGAAAAAGAAATATTCCGTTCAATCTAACATTTGTTTTGATTTATATACAAATTGTCTTTTAATTTATTTGTTTAGATATAATTGTCTATCTATCTCTATTATTATTAATCTATTTGAGAAGTAATATATTTAATTAACTTCGTGTTTATAAATTACGAGGATAGATTGAAAAGTTCGCAGCCTCATATAAATATAATTAAAAATTTTATTTCTTTCTACCTTCATTATATTCAGTAACTCTTTAGTTATCATGGTGTAAAATTTCATTTTAGTGTTACTTTTGGTTAAGAGTACTTTTGATTACATCGAAAAATAATTTAAAAATATTCTCGTTTTGTTCAATGATTTAAATAATTAAAATATCTTAATTCGATTAAAATGTCCTTTTAATTTTTGAAATCAAGTTAGCTTATTTACTTAAATTGAGGTCAATTTATAATACAATCCCAAGCACTACAACTTTAACATTTGATTTATTTTAATCTAATTGAATTGAATGTTATTTTTTCAGGCTTATTGAAGAAAGATCCTAATAAACGATTAGGTGGAGGTCCAAATGATGGTAAAGACATAATGAACCATGCGTTTTTTTCATCAATTGACTGGACAGACTTGGTTGCAAAAAGAATATCACCACCATTTAAGCCTCAAGTGACATCAGATACAGACACACGTTATTTTGACAGTGAATTTACTGGAGAAAGTGTAGAATTGACGCCACCTGATCAAGGATGTTTAGGTAGTGCAAGTGGATTAAATTCAATAGCTGAAGAACAAGAGCATTTTCCACAATTCTCTTATCAAGATAGTCATTCAGCTGCTACGTCATCAATTTCGGTATCTATTACTCACTGACACGTGTTAAAGAGTTAAAAATATGTGATAAACGTTGATATTTAAGTTATAATTGTAATAAGATAACAAACGATTAATACTAGGAAGAAGAAAAAAAAAACGAAATAATTTGATGTAAGGTAAAATGATTCATGTTGAAGAAATGATTATGATTAATAAGTATTTAATGGTCAACAATTGCTACAAAACACTGCGATCATTTTTCATCATTTTATGAAAGTTAATAATTTACAAAAAAAGTAAAAAAAAAAATATAAATTAAAAGGATGTAAACATATTAAAGAGAAATTTTGGTTAATATTTTCAGTGATTTTTTAATCAATTTTTGTGTAATTTTTTTCAAATCATTAGATTTAGTTATTTAAGTCGAGAAATAAAGATTTTTTAAGCATGGTTAAAAAATTTCAGATAATATTATTGGAATTGATAAAAATAATTAATGTTAATAAAAACAAAATGCATTTTTATAGTCTATATGCAAAATGAATAATTGATTTATTTCTAATTCATTTTTGTTCCATAATCTTTAGTTTCAATTTTAATTGCCTTTTAATTATTGTAATTTTATTTGTAATTTATTTTTTCATTCGTAAAAAAGATTATAAATAATATCGATATACTTTTTTTATCATCATTATCTATTAACTTAATTATTTATTAATGTGAATTTGATTTAAATGTTTTCTTTGATTTTAAAAAATTTTATTCTCGAAAAAATTAATATTTAACTGTTTCTCCAATATTATTTTCATACAGAATTTATTTTTGTAACAATCGTTCAAACGTTTTAAAATTTTTTGTAGTCCATTACAAATTTATTTTATAAAATTCTCAACAAACACGGTTTTTTCATCATTCATTGAAAAAAAATATCGTTAAGGTTTTTATATGAAGTACTTGGGCTGATTGGATCCATTTTTTCCTCAATAAATTATTCTCTTCTATTAGTTCAGTATGTTTAGAAGAACAAGAACAAGCTGTTTCATTTCCTAATGTCATTAATGCTTTTATTTAAACGATTTATTTCAGTTGTTTATGAATTTTGATTAATTATTAGTTTATTCTTATTTTTTTTCGCTTGATCAGCATATCTCAAAGTACTTAAAGTTTCTTCAATATTTTAATCTACCGGACGTATAAAAGTCATAGCTTCTACTGCTTTCGTGATTCATTACAGTATTTCTTGTAGCCTTGTTTTTAGATTGAAAGCTTCAACGTTACTTCTCAATTTTTTACTTCTTTATCTGTCATGCTAATGATTATATCATTGCCTTAATTAACGGATTTGTTGAATACATAGTTGAAGATGAAAGCTTTTTCTGAATCTTTTATTTAAACCTAATTTTGCTCAAACGTTATTTTAACATTTTGATGACGATGTTCCTTTTCTGAACTGATTAATAGTCTATTTCGGAGGATTGTATTTTTAATGAATCATTACTTGTGATTACTATATATATCAAATGTTTGCATTATTATTTATTTTAAATTGTAACTTGTTTTCTCAATTTTAAATAAATAAAGTATTAATGAGATGCGATTTTATAAGGGAAAAAATACTAATTGTATGAACCATTAGAGTTCAATATCATCAATCATACATAGCTAAGAGGTAATGTGAATTGAAATTATAGGCTATAGAACAAGAAGTTTTTTTAATAATAAACTTACTATTTCGTTTCCATTGAAATGATAGTAAATATGTGAATAATTACTCCGTATTTGCAAAAAAAAAAAAAAAAAAGAAAACAAAATTTTAAGACAATTTTTTAAAAATAATTTTATTCTTCTTCTAAAGTAGGAACATTATTTTTAGTGACCCTAAGAATATTTCTCGACTTAGATAATTGGATCAATAAATTTAAACAATAAATAACATATATTAATATAACAATTTTAAAGATGCTTGAAAAAAAATTAAACAAATTTTCTCTATAATATTTCCAAGAGGTACAATCTTTCTACAAGTAAATAAAACAAATCATTTTGGCATGAAACCAAATGAGACTGATTTAATTGCCACAGATAATTTTTCCAACTACAATTGAATATTAACTAACAATAAAACTGATGATTATAATAATAATAATAATAAATTTAGATTTATTATTGGGATACTATTTCTAATATTATATATAAATAAAAAAACAACCAGATAAGATTATAAAAATGTAAAAAATCTCTGATTCAATGAAGAATATCAAACAAATAATTTGTACATAAAATAATAAAAATACAGAACAGTAGAAGAGTTAAAGTAATAGATGATAAATTAATAATTTGAAGATTGAATTAGTTATTATTTTTGGCTTAATTGATAATGAAGTATGCGTTTGAATGGGATCATTTGATAATAATGATATTATACATTGATAATAATCAATGATTCGCTAAATTACAACATTTATATTCGAGATATAATTAAATAAGTGATAAAAATTTGAGAAAAACCGTTTTTTTTTATATCAATGCAGAAAATGGTGGTAATTGATAAATATTTAGATCTTGAATGTTGACTTGAATTGGATAATTAGGATTTTAAACTAATTACGTAAGGAATTTAATCGAGAATAATTGAGAAATTTTTGAGTCCATGAATGTATCGCTACTACCAATATGAAATTAACAAAATAAAAGAAAAAATAAATAGTCTAGGTATTAAAAATTTATTATCATTTATTATAATTAGTTGTATTGAATATTGATTGTAAGAGAAAATATTATTATTAATATTGAATTGATTATTATTTAGACCGTTACGATTATGATGATTATAATTATCTCATTACAATATTATGAATATATTTATATTTTAACAATTAAAAAGATTAACGATAAAATTTCTCTAAATAATTATTGTTTTTAATTTAAGGTATTTCAAATGATATAGAAATAAGTAAAAAAAGATGTCTAGAAAAAAAGGCTTTTTTTTTTTTTTTATTTAAAGAGCTTTTCTTTCATAGTTTTTTTTTTATTTATCGGAGTAAATAATAAATTCGTATAAAGAGTATTTAAAAAAAAAGGAAAAGTCTTGAACTTCATTTGAATACTTTTCTTATCAAGTTTTATTTAGAAAAATTTATTTACAACCAATACGTATTAACAAATATATACATTAATATATAGATACATATATACATAAAGGTATTTCTTAAAACTGGTATTATTTAGAGCTCTTTTTTGCTTTTTTCTTTATTCTACGTTTTTTTAATACTTTTTTCTTTTTCTTTTTCTGATCTGAACTTTCAGACGAACTGGAACTTGATTCTGAGCTGGAACTTGATGATGATGATGACGATGATGATGATGATGATGATGATAAAGAACTTGATGAATCTGTAGGGGGCTTGGCAATGACTGGTGGAGCAGGTACTGATTTTGGTCGTGATTTAAGATGTTCTCGAAGGTCATCAGTTAGACCACCAAGTCCAATTGAAGTAAAAAAATTTATTGCAAACCGAGTTTTCTTTGGATCATCTCTCGGAAATAATCCTTCAAATGCTTCTTGAAGTGTTACGTCTTTTACTCGGGCATTAAGTTTAGATAAGCCCATATATTCTGACAATTCTTGAAAAAGTATTTTAATAAAAATTCTACTAGAACTAGTCGTATCGTCTTCATTTAATTTAATACAATTTAGTACATTCCATGATATTGAATCTGTAAATAACAAGTGAGCGAAAAATTTAGAAACATTTCTTAATTTATTCATATCTAATCGATGAATTGTTTCATAAGAATCTTTAAATATTTGTTCAAATGGAGTTACATAAATTTTATTAATAGCACAAAATCGGCCAGCTAAAAGTCCAAAAAATTTTTCATATGTTCGCATTTCTGCACAACAATCCAAAAACATGTGACATAATTCTATTTCTTGGCCTGGTTTCAATTTCATTTTCATCAGTTTATGTGCACATTCTTCAAAATCTAATGAAGAATGAATTGTTAAATAGATTGTTCTTCTAAGAGCCGTTAAATTAGTTTCTGTATTATCTAATATTATATCTTTTTTAGCCTCATCCTCTTGTTCTGATTCTTCACTTTCATCAGAATCCTCATTTTCCTCATCTCCTTCATCACCTGAACTTTCATCCGTATCTAAAATTTCTTTCATTAATTCTTTATATTTTTCTTCATTTTTCACATAATCTGTATCAAATTTAAATACATTCAAAATATCTTCGCCATCAATAGATTGAGCCAATTCTATTGTATGCGTAAACTGGTCTTCTTCCTCAACTAAATCTAATTCTTCACTAACAGCTACATGATCCTTGAATCCATCTTTTCGTATTTGAAATACTACTTCAATCATATACTGGACTCTTTTATCTAACTGACCTTCATGAAGGATATTCCTTAAGATTTCAAAAATTGATTCAATCCCTTTTTTTGAAACTTGGGTAAGTTTCATACCGCATTCTTTTAAAAATGCTATAGCTACTTCAACTGAATCATCTGTTGGAGTTTCAATTAACAAAGTCAATAATTCTAAAGCTAAAATTTCATGAGCTACACTTTGATTAACTAAATGTGCTATAAATAGTCCAGAAGAGATACATAAGGGCTTGTCATTTCTCCTGAAACCTCGTTTAAATTGAATAACTAATCGCTTTAATAATAGTTCTCCAATGTTGGGAAATTTTGAATTAATAACAGCAGTCAAAGCTGCATAAACTGGTGTAAAAGTGGGAGAAGCAGCTTGAGCTTGGATGATTGATCTTGCTAATAATCCACGTCCTCTTACAATATTTTCTCGTAGGAGTTCTCTTGTAATTAATCCAATATTACTCGTATTTACTTTATTAATGTAACCATGAATAGATTTCTTGAGTGCTTCCCATGCGATACGCTGATATGCAGCAGATGATTTGTCTGTTATTTCTGCTTGCATCATTCTTAATTTTGCTGGAGGAATATATGCACCTCCAGTTTTTGAAGTAAGTAAATCAACCGTTTTTTTCTGCGCTGGTGTAATATTGGCCAACTCTTTATCCTCCTCCTTCTCTTGTATCTTTGGATGATTTTTTTGTTCTTTATTTTCACGAGGGCTCCTCGATCTTCGTCTTTTCCTATTTTCTCGATCATCATTTCTACGTCTACGTCTTTCATAGTCATTGTGTTCATTGTCAGACAAGCTTCTATGCCTTGATTCGTATTTATTCCGTTTATTATTTTTTTCTTGATACCGATCAATCTCCCTCCTCGAGCGTTCATGGAATGGACTCCGTCGATGTTCTGAATTTGATTCACGATACATTTTTCACTGAAAATTTACAATGATTTTATAATCAAATGTTCTAAATAGAAAATTATTTAACAAATTTAGAGGTTAGAAAATTCTTACCAGATAAAGTATAAAATACGGTTTTACCTATCTAAATGTTATAAACGTTTATTTACTAATCAATATATATTTTATTTTTTAACTAATTATCAATTTTCACTAACAATTATTTCACTATTACAAATAAATTAATATAAATACTTCAAAAAAACTTTTCATACATTTAGGTACACTAACAAAACTCACATAAACTTGTGTCGACTGTATTCGTTGGTATGAGCATTAGAGAAAGAGAGAATAATCGCATGCTCAAGAATTTGAAAATAGCGCCATCTATCTCTATATCGTGGCAATGGATTGTCAGAGAAATCAGACGTGATTTTTGAAACTTCAGGATGCATAGCACTTTTATAAATTTCACTTTTAAAGCTTAAATTTAAAATATATCATGAAGTAATTGATATTTTATTGATTTCCATCACAAAAAGTTACTTTTCTTACTATATTATCGGATGTGTTATCGGGCTTATTTCTATAAAATTAGATAAAAATTTTGGCAAAATGAAATGATGAGCCAACCGACATGTTGAATGTGATGCTGACATAGTCAGCATCACATTCAACATGTCGGTTGGCTCATCATTTCATTTTGCCAAAATTTTTATCTAATTTTATAGAAATAAGCCCGATAACATCCGATAATATAGTAAGAAAAGTAACTTTTTGTGATGGAAATCAATAAAATATCAATTACTTCATGATATATTTTAAATTTAAGCTTTAAAAGTGAAATTTATAAAAGTGCTATGCATCCTGAAGTTTCAAAAATCACGTCTGATTTCTCTGACAATCCATTGCCACGATATAGAGATAGATGGCGCTATTTTCAAATTCTTGAGCATGCGATTATTCTCTCTTTCTCTAATGCTCATACCAACGAATACAGTCGACACAAGTTTATGTGAGTTTTGTTAGTGTACCTAAATGTATGAAAAGTTTTTTTGAAGTATTTATATTAATTTATTTGTAATAGTGAAATAATTGTTAGTGAAAATTGATAATTAGTTAAAAAATAAAATATATATTGATTAGTAAATAAACGTTTATAACATTTAGATAGATAAAACCGTATTTTATACTTTATCTGGTAAGAATTTTCTAACCTCTAAATTTGTTAAATAATTTTCTATTTAGAACATTTGATTATAAAATCATTGTAAATTTTCAGTGAAAAATGTATCGTGAATCAAATTCAGAACATCGACGGAGTCCATTCCATGAACGCTCGAGGAGGGAGATTGATCGGTATCAAGAAAAAAATAATAAACGGAATAAATACGAATCAAGGCATAGAAGCTTGTCTGACAATGAACACAATGACTATGAAAGACGTAGACGTAGAAATGATGATCGAGAAAATAGGAAAAGACGAAGATCGAGGAGCCCTCGTGAAAATAAAGAACAAAAAAATCATCCAAAGATACAAGAGAAGGAGGAGGATAAAGAGTTGGCCAATATTACACCAGCGCAGAAAAAAACGGTTGATTTACTTACTTCAAAAACTGGAGGTGCATATATTCCTCCAGCAAAATTAAGAATGATGCAAGCAGAAATAACAGACAAATCATCTGCTGCATATCAGCGTATCGCATGGGAAGCACTCAAGAAATCTATTCATGGTTACATTAATAAAGTAAATACGAGTAATATTGGATTAATTACAAGAGAACTCCTACGAGAAAATATTGTAAGAGGACGTGGATTATTAGCAAGATCAATCATCCAAGCTCAAGCTGCTTCTCCCACTTTTACACCAGTTTATGCAGCTTTGACTGCTGTTATTAATTCAAAATTTCCCAACATTGGAGAACTATTATTAAAGCGATTAGTTATTCAATTTAAACGAGGTTTCAGGAGAAATGACAAGCCCTTATGTATCTCTTCTGGACTATTTATAGCACATTTAGTTAATCAAAGTGTAGCTCATGAAATTTTAGCTTTAGAATTATTGACTTTGTTAATTGAAACTCCAACAGATGATTCAGTTGAAGTAGCTATAGCATTTTTAAAAGAATGCGGTATGAAACTTACCCAAGTTTCAAAAAAAGGGATTGAATCAATTTTTGAAATCTTAAGGAATATCCTTCATGAAGGTCAGTTAGATAAAAGAGTCCAGTATATGATTGAAGTAGTATTTCAAATACGAAAAGATGGATTCAAGGATCATGTAGCTGTTAGTGAAGAATTAGATTTAGTTGAGGAAGAAGACCAGTTTACGCATACAATAGAATTGGCTCAATCTATTGATGGCGAAGATATTTTGAATGTATTTAAATTTGATACAGATTATGTGAAAAATGAAGAAAAATATAAAGAATTAATGAAAGAAATTTTAGATACGGATGAAAGTTCAGGTGATGAAGGAGATGAGGAAAATGAGGATTCTGATGAAAGTGAAGAATCAGAACAAGAGGATGAGGCTAAAAAAGATATAATATTAGATAATACAGAAACTAATTTAACGGCTCTTAGAAGAACAATCTATTTAACAATTCATTCTTCATTAGATTTTGAAGAATGTGCACATAAACTGATGAAAATGAAATTGAAACCAGGCCAAGAAATAGAATTATGTCACATGTTTTTGGATTGTTGTGCAGAAATGCGAACATATGAAAAATTTTTTGGACTTTTAGCTGGCCGATTTTGTGCTATTAATAAAATTTATGTAACTCCATTTGAACAAATATTTAAAGATTCTTATGAAACAATTCATCGATTAGATATGAATAAATTAAGAAATGTTTCTAAATTTTTCGCTCACTTGTTATTTACAGATTCAATATCATGGAATGTACTAAATTGTATTAAATTAAATGAAGACGATACGACTAGTTCTAGTAGAATTTTTATTAAAATACTTTTTCAAGAATTGTCAGAATATATGGGCTTATCTAAACTTAATGCCCGAGTAAAAGACGTAACACTTCAAGAAGCATTTGAAGGATTATTTCCGAGAGATGATCCAAAAAAAACTCGGTTTGCAATAAATTTTTTTACTTCAATTGGACTTGGTGGTCTAACTGATGACCTTCGAGAACATCTTAAATCACGACCAAAATCAGTACCTGCTCCACCAGTCATTGCCAAGCCCCCTACAGATTCATCAAGTTCTTTATCATCATCATCATCATCATCATCATCGTCATCATCATCATCAAGTTCCAGCTCAGAATCAAGTTCCAGTTCGTCTGAAAGTTCAGATCAGAAAAAGAAAAAGAAAAAAGTATTAAAAAAACGTAGAATAAAGAAAAAAGCAAAAAAGAGCTCTAAATAATACCAGTTTTAAGAAATACCTTTATGTATATATGTATCTATATATTAATGTATATATTTGTTAATACGTATTGGTTGTAAATAAATTTTTCTAAATAAAACTTGATAAGAAAAGTATTCAAATGAAGTTCAAGATTTTTCCTTTTTTTTTAAATACTCTTTATACGAATTTATTATTTACTCCGATAAATAAAAAAAATACTATGAAAGAAAAGCTCTTTAAATAAAAAAAAAAAAAAAGCCTTTTTTTCTAGACATCTTTTTTTACTTATTTCTATATCATTTGAAATACCTTAAATTAAAAACAATAATTATTTAGAGAAATTTTATCGTTAATCTTTTTAATTGTTAAAATATAAATATATTCATAATATTGTAATGAGATAATTATAATCATCATAATCGTAACGGTCTAAATAATAATCAATTCAATATTAATAATAATATTTTCTCTTACAATCAATATTCAATACAACTAATTATAATAAATGATAATAAATTTTTAATACCTAATCTTTCTTATATCTCTGGTTTAGTTCTCGCAACAGTAAACCAAAAACGACACATTTTAACATCCATTAACATGGTACCACTTACCAAAAGACGGTATTCGAGCTCTACAGGCTTTTGTGTATTTCTGCCTCACCAACCTGAGATAATTTATCATCTTCAATTTTTTGAGTGTGAGTGTTAAAAAGATACTGAGCATTCAGTAAGAAGATGATTTTTATCGGGACTACAATATTTGTGCAGAGAATAAAATTTTTCATTCTAATGGGAATTTATTACAATCAGTAATATAAATAGGGTCATTTTGTAAACAAAAAAAACAAAATTTAAAAAAGAACAAATGCAAAATATAATCAAGCTGAAATGTAAATAATTCTCAATTGACATTCTTTGACTTAAATTAATGCGAGTGTAGAATTTTCCCGGAGTGACTTAATTTCAAGATGGATATCCCATTCCAGTTAAACTGATAATACCAGCCTTCATATCGTGATAATCAAAATTTGTCGATATATCTGTCGTTGAGGAGAAGGTAGGATTATGGACCAGTCTTTAATATGGCCCATTCGTTTATTTTGCGTGCACTGTGCGTTTTTCAACAGCTAACCCACCAATATATTGAAAAATAACTTCTTGGCAATGAATACAAACTTAGAGAAGTGATGATTGGTGATAATTTAACAGAGTAAAATGTGATTGAGTAAAAACAAAAAGGTGACCCATAATCCTATCTTCCCCTCGAATATGTCATTTTATTGGGCCCTAAAAAAGTTTCAAACAAAATCTTTTGTTTATACGATTTTACATAAAAAATGATTCATCACACGTCTTCATATCTATCACAGATAAAAAGTTATTAATTTTTTTTCATTTCTATCACAGAAATGCAGATATTGGCGATTGGGAGGTTTTTTTACGATTTACGCCTCCCTATGGGTCGAATTTTTTAAAATTTACACCATTGGATTCCTCACGAGATTTCCGATAAAATGAATCTAGAATCAGCTTTTTGGCACTCGGGGGGTGAAAATGACTCTGATTTTACTGGACGATAGGGGCCCAATGAAACTTTAGGCATGCCCAAGATAAATTCTACTCAGGGAGTTTTTTGTCAGACAAAAAATGTTTACAAGAAAAATTAAATACATCCTTCTAACCTTACAAATAAGGATTTACACTAGAACTTTTCATTAAGTTTCAAATGTTTTCTGAAAAATCGAGGGGTGCAAATATACCCGAGGCGTAAAAATTGAACTTATTTTGAAACTGCTCACACTGAAATAAACTTTTTTTCACACTGAATGTTCTAAATGATTGTAAAATCAATTTAAATAACCTACTATCATACTGAACACACTTCTTTAGAATATGCAATGTCAAAACAGGTTCAATTTGAAGAATACTTTTTTTGAAATTGCAGTTAAGGCTGATCAGTTTGATAACAGTATGTTCATTTAGATATTTAGAATAAACTAAAAAAGTATATTTAATTATGAAACTACTTTGGCCCTAATGAACCTAAATTCAAACTAATTACGTTTTATTATCCTGAAAATGAATAACCTAAGTTGAACCTTAAGCCCTGAAAGTGGAATTATGCAGGGTTACCAGTTTAAAGTTAGTGCAATTTTTATTATATAAAATGAACCTGCAGGTTCATGATTTTAACCTGAAATTAAATATTGAAGCAGGGTGAATAAATTCAAAATAAGTTCAATTTTTACGCCTCGGGATATGAACCCGAACATGGTATAGAAAAAAACTTGATTTTCGACTATTCTCTTTCGTTTTCTTTCGGCAAGGTTCGGGCAACGTCGTTAGTGAGGTCGTCGACAGAACTCCTAAGGCCCCGGATTTCCGCGTCCTGATCCACAAGTGGGGCGTGTGAGTGTTACGTGTTCTTACTGAACTGTGAAATAAAGTTGAAGCAACAAGTCAAGTCAGTTAGGCAATGAAGTTTCAAGTGATTGGAATTCACGGTCAGAGAGCACGTGTTAAAACCGGCATTGTTTATTTTTAAAAATTTATCATCCAATAAGTTCATCAAAATATTTTTTGTTTACATCAAGACAAGAGATAGAATTAAATCATAGACTCATATAATCATTATTCTGATTAAATATGAAAAAAAATTTAATGAAGTTTCAAAAACAGTTCTGGACGTTATTTATTTTATTAAGTTTTGTAACATATGTGAAATCACAGGACGATGACTCTCTCCCAGGAAGTTTTTTATCAGGTAAATTAATAATTAATAGTTAACAATATTATTATTAACTATTTAGAAACTTGACACTCTTAGTTATACTTATAATTAATCTGGAGATTTTCATGTACAATAAATAATTCAATTCGATTTTTCAATAAACTTATTCATTAATTTACAAGTTAAATAATTAATCGTCATTACTAAAATTAATGGACTTAAATGAATTGATTAAAAAGTAATCTTTTGTAATAACGTAAAAGGAGTTTGTATCAATAATTTGTCAATAAGATGTAAAATATTTTAAAAAGTATACTTTTTATAAATACATCGAGTTAAAGAAAACGATTAATTAAGAAAATCTTAAGCCGGAAGTTTCGAGAAATAGAAATTGGCGACACGGTTTATTGGTAAAATCACACAGAGGATGCGCCTGTCCTACTTTAGTTGATGGTAAAACGCTATGCGGATCGTAAGAAAGCTGCTTTACTTGGCTCGTTTAATAACTATACAACGGTATTATCAGTATAAAAATAAATGACTGCATTTCAGTCGTGAAGCTCAAAGAGTTCATCTATCAACCATTAATTTAGTTTAACGATTTTTGATGTTATTCAAATGTGATTTATTGCTGGAAAATTATTCTGTTGTAGATTATTTTTGGATTCATTTAAATCATGTACAATCAAACAATTCACATACTTTCCGATGATGTTTTTATCATGTCTCTTTTTTTATATCACACATATTCCCTTTATCCTTTCTTAATTCTCTTAGTATTCATGTACATTATTTCTTGTAGGTAATTAATCAATAGATTGAGCTTAAAATCAACTTTGCTAGTTAATAATTTTTACGTGCACCGTTTCTTTATCTACCGTTATGTTTGTTTGAGGCCGTTATGTCTCTGCCGAAGTGAAACCGCGTCGTACGACTCGTAAGGATTATTATAATGGAAAAATATTACCGTTAATTGCTTCTCTTTCACTCTCGTTTATCTGTTACGTTATATATAATAAAAAAATAACATTCAAATAAATAAGTCATCATTTTTATTCAATCGAAATATTGTACGATAAATAATAGTAGTTTAATTCATTGTCTATCTCTCTTGAACAAAAGCAATCTCTTTGTATAGTTATTCATTTATATTTGGCTACTTTTCAAGCTCAATATTAAAGGTTTCTGAAGTAATTAACAAATAAATATAACGTAGATGTCATGCGTATGATGAAGTTCAATGACTTATCTCAACTTAAGTTATAATCTTATGTTCGAAGAATGTATTTATATATAAATACATTCTATGGATGTAGGAATTTTCATCTTATTATTTAATACCTAGAACCTAGATAATATTAGGTGCAGAGCTCTTTCCTTGATGTATACAGTCATTATTTACTTAATAATTATTAACTTACACTACGTGATTTTTTTTGATACAGACACTGTAAATGTTAGTGTCGTATTTTAAAACATTAAAATCGTTTTAATATGATGTCACCCATTTGATTAACATTGTCTCGATTTTAAAACACTAAAAAACGTTCTAAAATTGAGACAATGTTAATCAAATGGGTGACATCATATTAAAACGATTTTAATGTTTTAAAATAAGACACTAAAGTTTACAGTACACTGATATAAGAGATTTATTACTGTTAAAAAACAATTTTTTAATTATTAAAATCAATTTTTTGTTAACTGTTTCAATAAATATATTATAACAATAAAAAAGCCTTAGTTATGAACACACTAGTGGTTTTATGATAAATAAATCTTATTTAATTGTAAAGAAATATTTTTTAACAATTGAATAATATTTTTTAACAATTACTAGGCAGCATTAGCAGCGCCACCTAACCTTGTATCAACCAAAACTGTCATATTTATCAATTCGCCCATTATAACCTCACTTTTTGCCTTATAGAAATCTTTAATTAATTTAATTAATAGAAATATGCATGAAATAAAACCAAATCTTAACCTCATTCGAATTTTATGTCATTTTATATTAAAAAAACCATATAATCCACAATAAAATCTGAGTTGTATTGGTTACATAATATTCTTTAATAGTTAAAAAGATTTATTAGCTGTTAAAAAATATTTTTTGTACTGTAACAATGCTATGTTTAATAGTTAAGATATCATTTTATAACTGTTACTAAATATTTTTCAACAATTAAGAATCCTCCTTTATTATTACAAATCTCTTTTATCAGTGTGCAGAAGTACTTTACTTTTAATGAAAATAAGTTTCTTCAATGTTATTTATCCAACTTATTCATTAACATATTGATATTCAGTTTATAATTAGTCCAATTCCTTTTAAAAACACAAATACTTCCCTTTCTACTCTTCTAAATTTCAACCACTCATCTAATAGAAATAATTTCAATCTACAATAAAATAAATTATTTAAACCTTCAAAAGATATTTCCAAGTATTTTTAATTGACCGGTTTGTTTTTTAACTGAATCCATGTATTTTAGGTCTCTTGGACTCGATAGCAAGTACCGCAAATAGTGACAATTGTCCAGGAGTTTGTGTACATGCACTAGCGACCTTGATTTGTGATGACGTCCTTGAGGAGGTTCAATGTCCTTCACCAAGCATGCGCTGTTGTGTAAATGAAGCTACCAACAGTACAGACAGTTCTGTTTCGGAAAATGACATTGAAGATGAAGTAACTACATCAACTGTAAAAGAAACTACGACTCCTTCATCAACTACAACATCCACAACAGTTTCTACAACAACAACACCAGCTGTAACGACAACATTGGCAACAGCAGTTGTACTATCTACAATAGCATCGGTAATTTTTTCAATATGTTTTACCATAGTTTAATATTTTGTTTTGATACAAATTTTTCTTTTCAGGGAAGTTTAAAAAATTCTGGTGACAAACAATCAGGTAAACACATTTTTTTTTTCATTAGATTTATTAGAAAAAAAACAATTTTAAGGTAAGTATTTGTAGACATGATAATTGTGCATTAGTAGGAATCCACCCCAATTTCAATGTAAAAAATTTTTTAACGCCTGATTTGGTTTTAAGTTCATAATAATATACTATTCATGTCAAGGGAAACCATTTTTAATAATTATTTATTATAAAAAGAATAATAACAAGATGGTGGCTTTTTTCATATTTATCTCTAAAAAAATTGGTTTTTTTATATTCACTTGTGCCGATCATACTTTACGTGAACATGATTAAATAATTAAGAAGATTAGGGCGAGGGGGAGGGGGGAATTTTTGAGAAGTCATTTTTCAATTCTTATCCTTGACTATACTTTACGTGTAAACATGTTGCTTATGGGGGAACATTTTTAAAAGTTTTTAATACCGTATCATGAAATTGTAGATATTTTAAAATGATATAATCTAATTATTATTAGCTCAATATGTAATTGAACTGGGAATTTTTTGGGAGATGAATGAGTTTCCAATGCCTATCATTTGAGATATAATTTTTAAAAAGTTAAAATATTTATTTTGTACATACTCATAGACATGTATGGATAATACAATAGTAGGAGAGGGTGGGGTAATTTCAAACATCTTAGGGGAAACAGAAATACAACAAAAGTAGTTGAAGTTATGAATGTTATTTATTATTGAAAGTTTACTTGAATTAATAAAGCTTAAGATCTCACAGTCAACGTGGATGAATTTTCAATAAAAAGTCAAATACTCATAAGTAAACAAAACCTTATTTAAATCACAGATAAATCCTTTTGATGAACTTTCACTCATCGTAAAGTTTTCTTAGGCCCGATAGATTACATTTGTTACATTTCATCTAATCGTCATTGGGAAGATCTTTATGCTTTTCGTCATAACGTTAGACACCTATTCCATTTTACTTAAAAATTACGTAAAATTGTTGAAAAATAATAAAGTCAATATATTTTGTACATTTTGCTCGTTGACTCTTTACTATTGTTTGTCAGGCTTTGCATTACAGATCGACTTCCGATTGCAATACTAAGAATATGTTTCCACCCCTTCTAACATACCTAAACATAGGTGTTCACAATTACCCAGCGTTCATATTTACCCCACTTTCCCCTATTATTTAATATCACAAAAAAAAAATTTTTTTTATTTTGTTTTGTTAATTTTAGTTTCAAAATGTTCTGGGATGTGTATTGAATTACGAATCGCCGAGTACTGCGAAGCTATTGTTAATATTGATACTTTATGTAAACCTGGACTACGATGTTGTGTATCAAAAGATACCTTTGGTAATAATCCACCACCTGAATTCTATGTAATTGACCGATCTAAGGGGAATTTAACTAAAACTGATGGAAAAATTGCCTATGAAAAGATAACAAGTACATCAAGGCCATCAACTT
The DNA here is from genome assembly GCA_028641665.1 of Chelonus formosanus. Lineage (NCBI taxonomy): Eukaryota > Metazoa > Arthropoda > Insecta > Hymenoptera > Braconidae > Chelonus > Chelonus formosanus. Next base: position 5,050,321 of record CM054000.1, read on the forward strand.
CTTCATCGCTATTATCATCATCTTCACCAACATCATCCTCAGTTTTTCCTTTGTCAGCAACATTGGCTACAATCAAGCCAAAACCTGTCTCTAAAAAACCATGTCAAGGTGAATGTGTCAGCCATTTTTTGGCCTTGTTTTGTGATAACATTGATCGTGATGCAGATTGTCCTTCGGATGGATCTTGCTGTACAACCAATATTCCATCTAAAACGGTAAATATTATTCTCCATAAATATTAATAGGTAGAATCAATTGAAAGAAAACACCAATTTAATTCTACTTAGAGTTTATTGAAACTTAGAAGTCCGTACAGCTTACAGTGGATCTGACATAGGATTGCATGATTTAGAAAATGGAAGACAAGTTGATATCTCAGCAAAGAATGTGTGGTTCCTCAAGACGCGATGTATTTATGGGATAAAATCCAGGGCAGAAGGGGTTGATGTTTGATGACGTGAGACTGTTTATTGGGGTAGTGAAACTGTGTCAAATCAGGTATTCAAGGATTTTGAAAAGTGTAGTTTTCTGGGGAAACATTAAAGTGCAGTTTTATGACAGGATATAGAAAAAGGGTTTGAGGAATTTAGAACAGCGCTGGGCAATGCCTACTCTCGTTATTCCCCAGGTACTCTGGTTACTCTCCTGGTAGGTTTTTTACAATGAAAAAATAAATAAGATTTTTCCTAGACCTTTGTTGTTACTCTGAAAGAATCAAAGCTTGCCCAGCCCTGATTTAGAAAGCTAGGTAATATACATATATATAAGTAAACTAAGTTATAATATAAGGGCAGGATATATAACAACTGTGTCTATTATCGGTTGTTGTTCTTATTCATTCAATGTTAATAGATTCATGGAGTAAAACTATTTCCGATAAATTACATTTGATGTTACTTCATCAGAAGTGTGTTATTTATTAGATAAGTTAATTTACTGATCCAAAGTTTTTAACAATTGCAGGAAATAACAACAACATTAAAACCAACCATAAAACCACCAGCACCAAAATTACCTCCTTGTAAAGGATACTGTTTGTTGACAATAATGGCAGCATTCTGTGAACGGCCTAGCCTCATTGTATCAAAAACGTCGACGTGTTCAAGTGGGTCTATTTGTTGTGATGATAGTAATGCACCACCTACTGTACGATGGTTATTGCTCATAATTATTCTGAGAAAAAAATAATATAAATATTTCTCTAGAGAATTATTCTCAAACAAATGTATTTGAATATTTGAATTAGAAATATCAAATGATTGTACTGTTAATAAGGATTAATTTTTTCTCAGATCAATTTAATTAATTAAGAAGTTTATAGACATTTAAAACTTGTCGTATATTCATTCAGACTCAACGGCCACGTCCAAAACCAATACCCACGAAAACATCAACAACAGCAGCATCTTTACCTCCAGATTCTCGACCTGAATGTCCAGGATCATGTATCATGTCTTACCTATCTTTTACATGTTTCAGTAAGTATTAGGTAATACAACAATAATGGTGAACCCTACATAGGCCACCCTATGAGGGAAAAGCCGGCAAAAATAGTTTATTATTTTTTAACTAAATAACAATAGACCCAAATGGCTCCTAAAAAAACAAGTGAATTCTTTAAACTCTTTAAAAAATTTTAACTTTTTAATTTTTTATAATCGAAAAAAAATATTGAATACAAAATTTAATAAAAGATGTGGCAACGTCGCATCTTAGAAACCATTGCTGCTTTTCCCTGATAGTATGACCTATGTCGTTAGAGCTCACTATGTGACCTACCAAGGGTTAAGCTAATATTGAACTAATTATGTCTTTTACAAAAATGTTAGGAAATGCTGAATTAACCACTATTTTTAAATGTAAAAAATTTGGTCATCAATGTTGCGCTCCAAAATCAATTATTCGTGAATACACCAATGGAAATGCCAGCCAAGATCATATTTTGACCAATCGAAATGATACATTTCCATCAGTTACAAGGCCGTATACTTCTACATTTGTTCCTACTATACCATGTAAGCTTTATTAATATAACATGGCAGTATAATTCATGAAGAATTGGATTGTTTTATTGAACATTTTTATTTGAATACAGATGATACACCGTTATTGCCTATCTCAACAACAGTACCATCTCCCACGACATCGAAAGCTCCAATTTACAGTAAATATGTATGTGGAGTTAAAGGCACATCTCGAGGTCCTGTGCAGGCTCGCAGTTTTTCAAGAGATGGTCGAGTAGTCGGTGGAGAAGATGCTGATGCTAATGAATGGTGTTGGCAAGTTGCTTTAATAAATTCACTCAATCAATATCTTTGTGGAGGTGCTTTAATTGGAACCCAATGGGTTTTAACAGCAGCTCATTGTGTTACCAAGTAAGTAAATAATCATCAAATCACAAAGTAAATGATTATTTTTAAATAAGTCCATATGATTGACATACAAATGATTTATGGTTTTTAAAAATAGTATTGTCAGGTCGGGAGATGCAATTTATGTACGTGTTGGTGATCATGATTTGACAAGAAAATATGGTAGTCCTGGTGCACAAACTCTTAGAGTTGCTACTACTTATATTCATCATAATCACAATAGCCAGACATTGGATAATGATATAGCTCTGTTAAAATTACATGGACAGACTGAACTCAAGGATGGGGTGTGTTTAGTTTGTTTGCCAGCCAGAGGAGTCAGTCATACTGCTGGAATGAGGTGTACTGTTACAGGATATGGATACATGGGTGAAGGTGAGTTTTATTTTAATAATTTTCAACGAAACGAGTTTACTTTAATTTTATTAAGAAGTATAAGTACACATATACATTTAATATGATGTGTGATTAAACACTTCAATAAAGTGTGAGATGATTCTCATAGACGGATTAAAAAAAAAAAACTTAAGAAATCTCATTAAGACATTAACGTCATGTAATTCTTATGATAGAATAAATATAATATCCAAAACAATATTCAACTTAATCACATCGAAAATAATTAACTTAAGAAAGGAAATGTAAAGAGTTTTGTAGAGTGTTTCATTACTTTTGTGCCAATCCAATAGATTTTGTCCTGATCAGGTCACTGCAAATCTTAAATTTAGACGTGTTTCATTTCAATGCACTTGGAAGTGTTTAAAGTGTGATTACAATGTTAATTAAAAGGGTGGTGTCATTTTAAATTACTTTATATGATACATGCCATATAAGTGTTTACTTATCATAACTGTTGAGGGTCGCTTAAATGACTGATTATAGGCCAGTGATATAAATGTAATTTGAATGAAATTATAACCAAAAAACTATCAGGAGCTCTTCTCACCGTGTCTCTAATCAGCCCCTTTAAGCTACATTAGCTTATTTATATTTAACAAAAAGATAAATTTATTCAAACATTAATATTACAGAGTACATTCGCTGATTGCAATCCAGGAACAAACTGTTTGTCATTATAACTTACTTCTCCTAGACTAGAGAACTCATCCCCTCCTACTTAGTCCTATTATCTTAGTCTTAATGACTTTTATTTATATTTGTATTATTGAACCTTATTCGAACATTTATTTTCAAATGTCTCTATTTTTTCAGCTGGTCCAATACCTCTGAAAGTACGGGAAGCAGAAATACCGATCGTTAGTGATGCTGAATGCATTAGAAAAGTGAATGCTGTTACAGAAAAAATCTTCATATTACCTGCTAGCAGTTTTTGTGCGGGCGGTGAACTCGGCAATGATGCATGCCAGGTAAATAAAATTTTTTAACTAATCTAAAATAAAGATACAGAGTGACAAATGAGAAGTTGTCTAAAGTAATCACTTATAATTTTGAAATGAGTCTATGGAGAAAAAAAAATAAAAATACATTCTTAAGAAAAAATTCTTTCCATGTCTCCATCTATATGTTGATTGATAAACGACTAAATTTGATTATTAATAACATTTAACTGATTTGTTTTCATTATTTCACGTCTGAGACTACAACACATCAGACATCTTTTTGGTTTCTATCATTATTTAAATCACAGAGAAATCCTTTTGATGAACTTTCACTCAAAAATAATGTGTTGATCCCACTCTCTATTATATAATTTTTCCTTCGAGATCAGTATCAAAATAAATTGATCAACTCAATTCTGACACTTAATAAATAACAAAACATTTATGACCGTTCATTACCAAGGTTGACAAGACGTAGAAAAAGACACATTATTACACGACATTGCGTGCATAGGTAATATTTTGGGCGACTTTGAAGAGTCTATCACCAAACTGCTTGTCTTACCAAATAACTTTTCTTTACCCTCCTTTAAATTCAATCTAATTAATTATACATTCATTTCATTTACCTTCTTTTTCGTTATTAATCATTAAAAAATTTGTTAATCAATAGATGATCATTGAAAAATGTTTATTTTAATGATTCTAGGGTGATGGAGGTGGTCCTTTAGTGTGTCTAGATGATGGATTCTATGAACTAGCAGGTCTTGTATCATGGGGGTTTGGTTGCGGAAGAGTTGATGTTCCTGGTGTTTATGTTAAAGTATCAGCATTTATCGGTTGGATAAATCAAATTATATCTGTTAACAATCTTTAGTAAAATCTATTTACTTAATTGATTGACATACATTAATTTATTTATTAGATAAATTAATTGAATATTGCTGCACCTTGACAATTTCTGAGTTTAATACATATTAGTTAATTTAACTGTTTTTAAAGTGATTGTAAGTCAAAGTTACTACACTATCCTTAATAATCACAAGATGTTTGAAAATCATATGAGGAGTTTACTTTTGGATGACAACTTTCAATGATTTGAGAGAATGTAGGACTCGGAATTAATTTAATTATTTGAAAAAAAAAAACCTGCAATTATTTTTTTTTTTTGAAAAAATAATAATATTTTAAGAATTCTAATTACACTGCTATGTTTAAATAATTTTGGGGCACCTCCAGTAGAAAAAAATGAATAGATAAAAGTATATGGATCATTGCACACTAGTTTTAGGCGAATTAATAGATAAAATAAGGAAATATCCATATATATTATCTTGTATACAAGAAAAGATTCACACAACATCGATCTACGGGATGAAACAAGATGAGGAAGATTGATGGAAGGATAAAAAAAATATCCAAGATTAAAAATTTTAAGTGGATTGACAGATTTTAGTCAACAATATGTAAAACGAGTGAGAGAGTAAGAAACATCAAAACCAATCTTTTGAATCGTACTAAGGTCCATATATTTTTATCAGTCTATGGTTTTTTCGAGGTGCTTTCAGTACTCGAGAAAAATTTTCCATTTATGATCATGAATGACACATGTATGTTTCATATAAAACATGTGGCAAATTTTCTATTTACGATCATATACGAAAGTTTTTTTTTGAGTAGTAACTTTTACGAAATACTTTATCGTGCACTGTTAATATTTTAAATCGAAAAATGTAAACTTACGCATGATTTTACAATTCATTCAACAATAATTGGTCAAATTGGAGTCATAGATAATATTATTAACTATGTCATTAAGATATGTAAGGCTTTATAATATAATCATCAAGATCATCATAATCATCTTCATCATCATCATCATTTCCCTCATTTTACAAGTAAGACACTTACATGAAATTCTAGTGAGTTATAAAACAAATTTCATCTATAAGAAAATATTGTTCCTAGTACTTAAAAAATTTGAAATATTTGCACTTTCAATTTCATGCATTTAAATATAGGATTAATGAAAATAAATGGTCACAAATCTGGAAAAATTGTTAAGATGCAACAACGTTTATTATATTTGATTTGTTCGATCTTATAGATCCCATATTTTCCATTCTACATGTGTCGCTTTGTATATTAACGCTATATTTAATAAACAAGTTTCATTCTAAGCTATTGAATATTTTTTAAGGGTCAATACCTCAATTGACAGTCAATTGAAAGTTCTCTGGTTATTTAAGCTTAAATAAAAAAAATCCTAAAAGTACATACGTATTCTTACTAATTGCACACCCGGCAGAACAGGGATTTTTCGAAATTGTGATTAGCACACGATTTATCCTAAATTCGGCTCAACTTCCGGTTGAATTCAGGTTTTAAGGATAATTGACGCTTTTTGATGTCTAATTGAAGTTATTGTTTCGACGCGTCTTAACTTTTAGTTCAAATTCCCAAACTCAAATTTCGATAAAAATTTCTGTTTCTAGCGAAAAAAAAAATCATATGTTATGTGTAAATCATAAAACTCATAATACCATCGGATACATTGCAATAAGACGATGTCAAAACACTAGCTGTTGACCCTGGTACTCCACTAGATCATAAGATATTCAGAAACAACTGAAAAACATAAAATCATGATTTTCTTCGAAACATATTTTTTTATGGAGTTGACCAAGGGCTCATACGAAAGATCAGGACCGGAGAGAGAAATTTGGTACCCCCCTATTGTTACACCCCCGTCAAAAATGCCGTATCACGCATAGTTTTCGAGTTATGAGCGTTTAAAGGTTTTTTTATGATTCGCTGCAGCATAACTTGGTTTTCAGCTAATAACTCGAAATCTATGAGGTGCGTATGCGAACCAAGCATATCAATGGACTCGTGAAAGCAAGCGCTGTCCAAATCACTCCTCAAAATCGTGATTAGCACACGATTTATGCTAAATTCGGCTCAACTTCCGGTTTCATAAATTTTTTAAAGTGAAATAACTATTGTTCTGACGGTCGGATATACAAAACAAGCATATCGATGGATTCGTAAGAGCAAGCGCTTTCCAAATCACTCCTCAAAATCGTGATTAGCACACGATTTATGCTAAATTCGGCTCAACTTCCGGTTTCATAAATTTTTTAAAGTGAAATAACTATTGTTCTGACGGTCGGATATACAAAACAAGCATATCGATGGATTCGTAAGAGCAAGCGCTTTCCAAATCACTCCTCAAAATCGTGATTAGCACACGATTTATGCTAAATTCGGCTCAACTTCCGGTTTGATAAATTTTTTAAAGTGAAATAACTATTGTTCTGACGATCGGATGTACAAAACAAGCATATCGATGGATTCGTGAGAGCAAGCGCTTTCCAAATCACTCCTCAAAATCGTGATTAGCACACGATTTATGCTAAATTCGGCTCAACTTCCGGTTGAATTCAGGTTTCAAGGATAATTGACGCTTTTTGATGTCTAATTAAAGTTATTGTTTCGACGCGTCTTAACTTTTACTTCAAATTCCCAAATTCAAATTTCGATAAAAATTTCTGTTTCTAGCGAAAAAAAAAAATCATATGTTATGTGTAAATCATAAAACTCATAATACCATCGGATACATTGCGATGAGACGATTTTAAAACACTAGCTGTTGACCCTGGTACTCCACTAGATCATAAGATATTCAGAAAAAACTGAAAAACATAAAATCATGATTTTCTTCGAAACATATTTTTTTATGGAGTTGACCAAGGGCTCATACGAAAGATCAGGACCGGAGAGAGAAATTTGGTACCCCCCTATTGTTACACCCCCGTCAAAAATGCCGTATCTCGCATAGTTTTCGAGTTATGAGCGTTTAAAGGTTTTTTTATGATTCGCTGCAGCATAACTTGGTTTTCAGCTAATAACTCGAAATCTATGAGGTGCGCATGCGAACCAAGCATATCAATGGATTCGTGAGAGCAAGCGCTTTCCAAATCACTCCTCAAAATCGTGATTAGCACACGATTTATGCTAAATTCGGCTCAACTTCCGGTTTGATAAATTTTTTAAAGTGAAATAACTATTGTTCTGACGATCGGATGTACAAAACAAGCATATCGATGGATTCGTGAGAGCAAGCGCTTTCCAAATCACTCCTCAAAATCGTGATTAGCACACGATTTATGCTAAATTCGGCTCAACTTCCGGTTGAATTCAGGTTTCAAGGATAATTGACGCTTTTTGATGTCTAATTAAAGTTATTGTTTCGACGCGTCTTAACTTTTACTTCAAATTCCCAAATTCAAATTTCGATAAAAATTTCTGTTTCTAGCGAAAAAAAAAAATCATATGTTATGTGTAAATCATAAAACTCATAATACCATCGGATACATTGCGATGAGACGATTTTAAAACACTAGCTGTTGACCCTGGTACTCCACTAGATCATAAGATATTCAGAAAAAACTAAAAAACATAAAATCATGATTTTCTTCGAAACATATTTTTTTATGGAGTTGACCAAGGGCTCATACGAAAGATCAGGACCAGAGAGAGAAATTTGGTACCCCCCTATTGTTACACCCCCGTCAAAAATGCCGTATCTCGCATAGTTTTCGAGTTATGAGCGTTTAAAGGTTTTTTTATGATTCGCTGCAGCATAACTTGGTTTTCAGCTAATAACTCGAAATCTATAAGGTGCGCATGCGAACCAAGCATATCGATGGATTCGTGAGAGCAAGCGCTTTCCAAATCACTCCTCAAAATCGTGATTAGCACACGATTTATGCTAAATTCGGCTCAACTTCCGGTTTGATAAATTTTTTAAAGTGAAATAACTATTGTTCTGACGATCGGATGTACAAAACAAGCATATCGATGGATTCGTGAGAGCAAGCGCTTTCCAAATCACTCCTCAAAATCGTGATTAGCACACGATTTATGCTAAATTCGGCTCAACTTCCGGTTGAATTCAGGTTTCAAGGATAATTGACGCTTTTTGATGTCTAATTAAAGTTATTGTTTCGACGCGTCTTAACTTTTACTTCAAATTCCCAAATTCAAATTTCGATAAAAATTTCTGTTTCTAGCGAAAAAAAAAAATCATATGTTATGTGTAAATCATAAAACTCATAATACCATCGGATACATTGCGATGAGACGATTTTAAAACACTAGCTGTTGACCCTGGTACTCCACTAGATCATAAGATATTCAGAAAAAACTAAAAAACATAAAATCATGATTTTCTTCGAAACATATTTTTTTATGGAGTTGACCAAGGGCTCATACGAAAGATCAGGACCAGAGAGAGAAATTTGGTACCCCCCTATTGTTACACCCCCGTCAAAAATGCCGTATCTCGCATAGTTTTCGAGTTATGAGCGTTTAAAGGTTTTTTTATGATTCGCTGCAGCATAACTTGGTTTTCAGCTAATAACTCGAAATCTATAAGGTGCGCATGCGAACCAAGCATATCGATGGATTCGTGAGAGCAAGCGCTTTCCAAATCACTCCTCAAAATCGTGATTAGCACACGATTTATGCTAAATTCGGCTCAACTTCCGGTTTCATAAATTTTTTAAAGTGAAATAACTATTGTTCTGACGGTCGGATATACAAAACAAGCATATCGATGGATTCGTGAGAGCAAGCGCTTTCCAAATCACTCCTCAAAATCGTGATTAGCACACGATTTATGCTAAATTCGGCTCAACTTCCGGTTTCATAAATTTTTTAAAGTGAAATAACTATTGTTCTGACGGTCGGATATACAAAACAAGCATATCGATGGATTCGTAAGAGCAAGCGCTTTCCAAATCACTCCTCAAAATCGTGATTAGCACACGATTTATGCTAAATTCGGCTCAACTTCCGGTTTCATAAATTTTTTAAAGTGAAATAACTATTGTTCTGACGGTCGGATATACAAAACAAGCATATCAATGGATTCGTGAGAGCAAGCGCTTTCCAAATCACTCCTCAAAATCGTGATTAGCACACGATTTATGCTAAATTCGGCTCAACTTCCGGTTTCATAAATTTTTTAAAGTGAAATAACTATTGTTCTGACGGTCGGATATACAAAACAAGCATATCGATGGATTCGTAAGAGCAAGCGCTTTCCAAATCACTCCTCAAAATCGTGATTATCACACGATTTATGCTAAATTCGGCTCAACTTCCGGTTGAATTCAGGTTTCAAGGATAATTGACGCTTTTTGATGTCTAATTAAAGTTATTGTTTCGACGCGTCTTAACTTTTAGTTCAAATTCCCAAACTCAAATTTCGATAAAAATTTCTGTTTCTAGCGAAAAAAAAAAATCATATGTTATGTGTAAATCATAAAACTCATAATACCATCGGATACATTGCGATGAGACGATTTTAAAACACTAGCTGTTGACCCTGGTACTCCACTAGATCATAAGATATTCAGAAAAAACTGAAAAACATAAAATCATGATTTTCTTCGAAACATATTTTTTTATGGAGTTGACCAAGGGCTCATACGAAAGATCAGGACCGGAGAGAGAAATTTGGTACCCCCCTATTGTTACACCCCCGTCAAAAATGCCGTATCTCGCATAGTTTTCGAGTTATGAGCGTTTAAAGGTTTTTTTATGATTCACTGCAGCATAACTTGGTTTTCAGCTAATAACTCGAAATCTATGAGGTGCGCATGCGAACCAAGCATATCAATGGATTCGTGAGAGCGAGCGCTTTCCAAATCACTCCTCAAAATCGTGATTAGCACACGATTTATGCTAAATTCGGCTCAACTTCCGGTTTCATAAATTTTTTAAAGTGAAATAACTATTGTTCTGACGATCGGATATACAAAACAAGCATATCAATGGATTCGTGAGAGCAAGCGCTTTCCAAATCACTCCTCAAAATCGTGATTAGCACACGATTTATGCTAAATTCGGCTCAACTTCCGGTTTCATAAATTTTTTAAAGTGAAATAACTATTGTTCTGACGATCGGATATACAAAACAAGCATATCAATGGATTCGTGAGAGCAAGCGCTTTCCAAATCACTCCTCAAAATCGTGATTAGCACACGATTTATGCTAAATTCGGCTCAACTTCCGGTTTCATAAATTTTTTAAAGTGAAATAACTATTGTTCTGACGGTCGGATATACAAAACAAGCATATCGATGGATTCGTGAGAGCAAGCGCTTTCCAAATCACTCCTCAAAATCGTGATTAGCACACGATTTATGCTAAATTCGGCTCAACTTCCGGTTTCATAAATTTTTTAAAGCGAAATAAATATTGTTCTGACGGTCGAATATACAAAACAAGCATATCAATGGATTCGTGAGAGCAAGCGCTTTCCAAATCACTCCTCAAAATCGTGATTAGCACACGATTTATGCTAAATTCGGCTCAACTTCGTAAATTTTTTAAACGAAAAAATATTGTTCTGACTGTATACAAAACAAGCATATCATGGATTCGTGAGAGCAAGCGCTTTCAAATCACTCCTCAAAATCGTGATTACACACGATTTATGCTAAATTCGCTCAACTTCGTCATAAATTTTTTAAAGTGAAATAACTATGTTTGACGTGGATATCAAAACAAGCATATCAATGGATTCGTGAGAGCAAGCGCTTTCCAAATCACTCCTCAAAATCGTGATTAGCATACGATTTATGCTAAATTCGGCTCAACTTCCGGTTTCATAAATTTTTTAAAGTGAAATAACTATTGTTCTGACGGTCGGATATACAAATCAAGCATATCGATGGATTCGTGAGAGCAAGCGCTTTCCAAATCACTCCTCAAAATCGTGATTAGCACACGATTTATGCTGAATTCGGCTCTACTTCCGGTTTCATAAATTTTTTAAAGCGAAATAAATATTGTTCTGACGGTCGGATATACAAAACAAGCATATCAATGGATTCGTGAGAGCAAGCGCTTTCCAAATCACTCCTCAAAATCGTGATTAGCACACGATTTATGCTAAATTCGGCTCAACTTCCGGTTTCATAAATTTTTTAAAGCGAAATAAATATTGTTCTGACGGTCGGATATACAAAACAAGCATATCGATGGATTCGTGAGAGCAAGCGCTTTCCAAATCACTCCTCAAAATCGTGATTAGCACACGATTTATGCTAAATTCGGCTCAACTTCCGGTTTCATAAATTTTTTAAAGTGAAATAACTATTGTTCTGACGGTCGGATATACAAAACAAGCATATCAATGGATTCGTGAGAGCAAGCGCTTTCCAAATCACTCCTCAAAATCGTGATTAGCACACGATTTATGCTGAATTCGGCTCTACTTCCGGTTTCATAAATTTTTTAAAGCGAAATAAATATTGTTCTGACGGTCGGATATACAATACAAGCATATCAATGGATTCGTGAGAGCAAGCGCTTTCCAAATCACTCCTCAAAATCGTGATTAGCACACGATTTATGCTAAATTCGGCTCAACTTCCGGTTTCATAAATTTTTTAAAGTGAAATAACTATTGTTCTGACGATCGGATATACAAAACAAGCATATCGATGGATTCGTGAGAGCAAGCGCTTTCCAAATCACTCCTCAAAATCGTGATTATCACACGATTTATGCTAAATTCGGCTCAACTTCCGGTTGAATTCAGGTTTCAAGGATAATTGACGCTTTTTGATGTCTAATTAAAGTTATTGTTTCGACGCGTCTTAACTTTTAGTTCAAATTCCCAAACTCAAATTTCGATAAAAATTTCTGTTTCTAGCGAAAAAAAAAAATCATATGTTATGTGTAAATCATAAAACTCATAATACCATCGGATACATTGCGATGAGACGATTTCAAAACACTAGCTGTTGACCCTGGTACTCCACTAGATCATAAGATATTCAGAAAAAACTGAAAAACATAAAATCATGATTTTCTTCGAAACATATTTTTTTATGGAGTTGACCAAGGGCTCATACGAAAGATCAGGACCGGAGAGAGAAATTTGGTACCCCCCTATTGTTACACCCCCGTCAAAAATGCCGTATCTCGCATAGTTTTCGAGTTATGAGCGTTTAAAGGTTTTTTTATGATTCGCTGCAGCATAACTTGGTTTTCAGCTAATAACTCGAAATCTATGAGGTGCGCATGTGAACCGAGCATATCAATGGATTCGTGAGAGCAAGCGCTTTCCAAATCACTCCTCAAAATCGTGATTAGCACACGATTTATGCTGAATTCGGCTCTACTTCCGGTTTCATAAATTTTTTAAAGTGAAATAACTATTGTTCTGACGGTCGGATATACAAAACAAGCATATCGATGGATTCGTGAGAGCAAGCGCTTTCCAAATCACTCCTCAAAATCGTGATTAGCACACGATTTATGCTAAATTCGGCTCAACTTCCGGTTTCATAAATTTTTTAAAGTGAAATAACTATTGTTCTGACGATCGGATATACAAAACAAGCATATCGATGGATTCGTGAGAGCAAGCGCTTTCCAAATCACTCCTCAAAATCGTGATTAGCATACGATTTATGCTAAATTCGGCTCAACTTCCGGTTTCATAAATTTTCAAAGTGAAATAAATATTGTTCTGACGGTCGGATATACAAAACAAGCGTATCGATGGATTCGTGAGAGCAAGCGCTTTCCAAATCACTCCTCAAAATCGTGATTAGCACACGATTTATGCTAAATTCGGCTCAACTTCCGGTTTCATAAATTTTTTAAAGCGAAATAAATATTGTTCTGACGGTCGGATATACAAAACAAGCATATCAATGGATTCGTGAGAGCAAGCGCTTTCCAAATCACTCCTCAAAATCGTGATTAGCACACGATTTATGCTGTATTCGGCTCTACTTCCGGTTTCATAAATTTTTTAAAGCGAAATAAATATTGTTCTGACGGTCGGATATACAAAACAAGCATATCAATGGATTCGTGAGAGCAAGCGCTTTCCAAATCACTCCTCAAAATCGTGATTAGCACACGATTTATGCTAAATTCGGCTCAACTTCCGTTTTTTTCGCATGTTTCGAATTTAAGACATATACATGTATAAATGTCTTTTGTGTAGTATTTTTTTTCCGCATATAATCAATTATCGTTAACATTTCGATGCGTTGGGCATGTAGGTATAGAAGATATTCATTGTTAAACTTCGGCAGCCCGGACTGTTTAGTGCGTTTATCTACTTTTTTTCCTCTATTATTCATTTCTCGTTGATAGCAACTGAATTGATATGTTAGGCACATCTTAATCCATCCATTAAACTATGAAAATTAGTGACGACTTCGTACTCATGTTATTGTTTCTACGCTGATTAAAAATTGTTTGCATTTTTTTCAAATGGTTTTGATGGTTAGTGATTATTTGTTAGACGATAGAGAGAACTGTTCCGAGAACCAAACCAGAGATATATGAGAGAAATGCGATGGTAAAAAATATTATATGGATACATTATCAATACTTTACTACCATATAGGCTTTTGAAATGATATCAGCATTTTTATATGTACATAGATCACTTTATTATATATACAAGCATTAGAGAATACATCATCTAGAGATTTTATTCTTTAATTAATTGTTAATTATCATCTATGGCTATTATTCATGGACTTTTCATTTCAAAGTTATAATCACATAAATTAATTGATATTATTAAAACCCAATGGTTTTCTTTCTCAATTATTTGGAATGCATAAAGGAACCATAGCTTGGTGTATAATAATAGAATTATGAAGAAAAAAAATTATAAACTATTTATCATCTTTGAATAGATAAGCAATGAATATTTGTCATATTTCTATATTTTTTATATATTTTTAATTTATCATACACTTTAGTTTACACACTATAATTTATAACAAATATTTTCAACTTTATCCATCAATTTATACATCGAATTCACGTCATCAAAAAGTAGAAGCAATTTATTACCATATAACAATGAGAGTGAGACGTTTCTTTTTTTTTTCATATAAAAGTTTCATAAGATTTCTTAACTTCTTGTGGATTATGCCAATTAGTTAGTGTTTTATTAATAAAAGTATTTCACGGAGTAATATTGTGATATGCAAGTAAAAAAATTCGACTCTTACTTGAATTGTATTCAAGAATTACTATTAAATTTAATCAAGAATTATTGAGGAATTTTTTCATGTAGTTTTCAATGCGTATTATAGCAAATAATATCACTTATTTATTTTCTATGGAAATTAAATAACACAAGTATCAATAAGACGTCATGTAATGAGTTGAAATGTTGGTGACTAATGAGAATTTTGTTATTTAGGAATATTAAGCATAGTCGAGAGTTTTACTTTACAATAGAAAAAAAAAATAATACAATTCGGACGGCTTATTTAGCTAAAAAATTGCTAAAAATGTGTTAAGATATATCACAATATTAATTTGGAATTTTTATTCAATTGAGCTAAAACACGACGGTGACCAGATATCAAGATAATGAAAGGAAAAATTCCATTGTAACTGTTGAAAGATCAAATGATGCCCACTGAACAAATATAAAGACACCTTAAATTTAAGAATCTTCTTTTCGTCATTCATTTCCTTAAATAAAAAGGTAAGAAATATTTGGTGGTGTTTAATATATTATTTTGTTATCATCCCCTCCCCCTCTCCTAAATTTAGAATTTCATTCCGGTTTTAAAGTCCAAGAGCAACCAATCTCTTCCCCAGCAAAAGTCAAAAAAATCATCGGGAGGCAGAATTAGTACATTGTTAATCAAGGGAGAAAAGTATGATATTCTGACCTGGATATAAAATTACATCCTGAGCCGAAAACGAGTGGCAAACACCCAGGTAAGGATATCTTACTTTGTTCCCGAGACCAACATACTAATTTTCGTCCAAAATTAAAGTTTGTTGTCTTTTTTGAGGTTGGAAAAGTGACGTTTTCTCTCGCAGGAAAAGACAGCACCCGTTTCAGCATGCACAGAGACGATTTTCTGTCTTTTTATGCGGGATAGCAAATTATAACGTTGGGCAAGAGCATGAGAAAAAGTCACTTTTCTAACTTCAAAACTGGAAGAAGAAATTTTAACTTTTCACACGAGGTATGATGTAGCTCAGTTTCGTCCTGTGGTGTGTAATATCCCTAGTAGCCAAATCAACGTAATACTGACGCCAGACTTACTAATGTTTCTACTGTTTTTTCGAAGAAGACAGACCTAAGATTTTTGTCAGAATTGAATGCATTTGACATGACAATCTGATTCAAAAAAGAAGCAGATGAACGTAAGTCTGACAAA
Source organism: Chelonus formosanus (assembly GCA_028641665.1). NCBI lineage: Eukaryota > Metazoa > Arthropoda > Insecta > Hymenoptera > Braconidae > Chelonus > Chelonus formosanus. The sequence goes on from CM054000.1 coordinate 5,066,273, forward strand.
AATTCTGGTGTCTTATTATATCTTTACGTATAACAATAAAAATACTGTACCGAAAAGAATGTAATTATTCTGACATAAAAATTGAAAGTAAATTTTATCATTTCATGATTATATCACCAAATAATTTGTAAGTCTGTTTATATACTATTATTTAAGTATCAAAAATATAGAGAGATGTTTTTGATTGTTTCATTTATTTAATTACTTATTTCACTAACTTTACCAAGCTAAAATATTTGAACTTATTATTAGTTTAATAAATTAGGATATTTCATATCTTAATAACTTCATTTGAATAAAATACTGATGAAAATGCACATAATTTTAAATATAATTTTTAAAAAATAGAGAAAAAAAGATATGTAGAGTTACTTTAATCATGCATGGAGAAGAATGAAGGAGTACTTTTTACTTCTCGAAGGAAGTAAAATTTTTCTAGTACTTCGTACCGTAACGTTTTTAGTAAGATTTACTACTTGAAAAGTAAATCTTACTTCACATATTAGTAAACGATACTCCTAAATTCTAGTAACTCATTTATAGTATTTTTTACTTCGAATTTCGTAGATTTTATTTCCTCGAGTAGTATCATTTACTCCTACCAGAAGTAATTTGGGGATTATTTGACGATTCCTTTTCTTTTGTCAAACATTCTACTTCTTTAACGAGTAAAATATACTCCTTGAGTCAAGTAGATCATAGAGATGATAATTTTTACTTCTTGATGAAGTAATTTTTACTCCATCTTCTGGTAATTTCTACTCGACCGCCTGGTCGTCTGACTTCGTTATTCTTATATACTCACAAATTTAATTTGTATTCTATTGTTTCGGATAGCCGAGCGGGCTAAAGCGTTAGTTTAGTTGCATGCATTAAGCGGTCATAGGTTCGAGTCTCCCGAATAAAATATTTCTTTATTTAGTTCTAAATTAGCGCTTCCTGCAAATCTTGAACCTGCGTACATGAGAAATTGGTATTTAGCATATATAATAATCTATTAAAAATAATTTTTGAGTCTTTAAAAAATTATTTTTATTAATTAGTTTTTAGTCATTACTGTTTTTTTTGTCTACCCATCGAATAACCCGCTAAACCCTATACATGTTATATATGAAGTTAATGCTTCTATATGTATATATATGTATTATAATTAAATAAAATATTTGGAGTAGATACTACTTCTTAAGTAGTAAAAATTACTCCATACTCTAGTATGATTTACCTCCGAAACTAGTATTATTTTTTCCAGGGAACAGTAGTTGCTTTTACTCCTAAGAATAGTCATCCATATATTGACCAGGTGCTGGAGTAGAAGCTACCACGCTAGAAGTAGAATTTACTCCTCATTTTTTTCCGCGTGTACTCTCTAAAAGTGAATTAGTGAAAATGACTGCTAATAGTGGATATTCACTGATTCATTTTTAGAGAGTACAATTTTAAATAGATTCGATTTGGATTAATTGTGAATAATTATTCTACCATAATATTGTTAAATCCACAAGAAGTTTTCTACAGTTGACAACATTGATTTAACTACATTCTATTAGTATGTAAAGAACCTCATTAAAATATAGTAAAAATATATTATTTATATTGTAATTTACCATCTTTAATTTATTCCTCGAATTGAGTCAAAAAGCTATAAAAATAGCTCTCGTTAAACGACGTATCCACAGCCCATCTTTTTTTTTCTTTTAAATAATACTTTAATCATTATTAATAGTCATAAAAGATTGTTCTTTTTTATTTTCAAATTATGAAGTTTTTTTTCCACTTTGGCTATTTCAAGGCAGGATCCTTTTCTTTTATTTTAGAGGAAACTATATCAAAATACACTTTTACATCTATGTTCATAGACTTATTGCACATTTCAGATATTTTACTATTATGATATTTTATACACATATTTTATTAGATAATGACGAGTTATTACCAAACTTCATTCTACTTTTAATTACTATCATATTTTTTTTTTCATCTATAGGGGCTGAAATTTCTCTTTACAATACTGATAATTATCATCTTCACTGGAAATCCAGAAAAATTCAAGTGTTTAGTGATAAATTACTTAAAGTGTTCGATAATTAAACGATCCATCAAAGAATTTATGCCATTATAAAAAAAATCATCTTTTTTTTGAATCAACAAATTCACAAAACGCATGTTTTATTGTTGCGCAATCGGCAATTTTATATGCACCAACCTAATATTTATATTATTGTTAGGTTTTTTGCGAAAAATAATAGTACTCACGACACTAATGATGATGCGCTACTCACTTATATGTATAAATGCATAAATTTGGCAAGAAAATGGTATTAAATCTTATTATTTTACGCTCATTGTTACGTCTTGACAACCAATACTATTCTTCCTCACATTAATGCAACATAGTTGAATAAAATAATCATGAACACAGTAAGATCCAATTAAACCTAAATATCATTCATATTGTAATGATTGATGAATTTTTGTGATATACATATTTATTCATATGTAAACCAGTGTATTGAGTGGATCGTTGTTTTTATCAACGAGTAAGATTTGAATCATTTTTCATAGATTCACTACTTTTCTTACAATTAAATGATCGTAAGACCTGATTCGAACTCCTTTTTTTCTCTTAGAATATACCGATGGAATTAGACTTGATTGAGAAAATTTAAACTTAGTTTGGACGTACTCTGATAGAGAAAATTTATGCTACAAAAGCTACTGAGTCGAAAACAGATGCTAATTCTTAATTTAAATACAAGACCTGCTTAAGACCTACCCTAGTAACCAGTGCTTATGTACGTTATTAACATCAGTTTTACGTACGTCTGTCATGTTTCTTAGGAGCAGTCGTACGTAAGAATGTCGTTGGAATTTGATGTAAGCATATAGGCATCAGACCACTAAGTAGATCACTAATATAATTGTCGAAGAATTAAACATTTAAAACATTCCACATTTATTTGGATAAATGAAATAATAGTGAAACTTCTAATGATTAATCATAAATAAAATAAAGAAAAATACTACAGTTTGATGACCCAATAAATTACGTACAACTGCTCTTAAGAAACATAGCAGATGTACGTAAAACTGACGAATGATTCCGAACGTATTCTTCCGTTAGTCTTTTAAAAGTCTGACAATTGTTATGTGAGTTGTTCAGATAGCTACGATGGTGAACGCACCTCTTTTCAAATTTAACGATCACAAGTTCAAACCCAACCAAAGAAAAAAGAAAAATTCAGTTCTAATACTACTTTTCTTAGGACTATTAGTCAATTGAAGGTTCTTCTAAAAATTATAGATCTGATTTGAACTTGAAAAATAAGACTTCATTATGGATATTAATTATTGACTCAAGACGCTGCAGGTTTAAAGAATCTCAAAACGATATTTTTAATCGTGGTTTTAAAACGTTTTTACAACAAAATAGAAAAAAATAAGAACGTCAAAACATGACTTTGACGTAGAAAATATTTTTACATTTTCATTGCTAAACATTGTCTCGCCATTATCCTTAATATTTTGTTTACACTCACATATGCAAGTTCTTTGGTAATAAAATATTTGTGATCGAAAATATAAATGATTGAGTAACTATGAGCCATTACTTTTTGGTTATTTCATGATAGAAAACTGTATCTCTAGGTTTACCAGAAAAACGACTAACTTCAAATGTACCTATGATATTGTTGTTGATCCCAATTGATATTTCATTATTCATTCAGTGTCATTAATGATAATTGAATACTTAAGGGAACTGCTTAAATAAAACAATTGCACATTCCTCATTTACCCCGACTTTCTATATTAGATGTATTTCTTTGTGAGTAAATAGAACCTTGTGCAAGTCCTCGAATAGGTCCTTTCCGTAATTCAGGATTCGGGCCTTTCGCCAAAGTTTGATATCCCGTTACCAATGAGGAATTGTTACCAATCGCACGTGATTTTACTGACAACAGACTGGAATCAGGTCCAACCCATGGTGCATAATCAGGTCTGAAAAAGGAAATTTTTGAATTTTTAGATATATTGAAAGGGAAGTGCTGAAATATGAAATGATATTTTTATCATGAATTATTTTTTAAATCATCCCTGATAATAGAAAAAAACCTTGACATATCAACTTTCATTTATTTTCAAATATGAAAGTAAGCTTTCAGATATTTCAAAATTCAAAGAAATGTCAAAATTACGAATTTTAGAAAATCGGCCCCATTAGAATAATTTTATGATAGGAAATAAATAAACAGTGATTATTGAACGTTAAAACTTACAGTAATAAGTCATTATTGGGACCTTTCGTCAATTCAGAATTGGCTCCTGTAGGTTGCGTGCAATGTGGAGATTTGTATTCCCGATCTTCTGACGTACTCGTACCTTTCGATACCCTATAAAAGAAACGATTATTAATTAACGATTTACTTAAAAAAGAAAGCAAATTACTTACTTTGGTGTTTCAATTTTATTTTTTGATCGTTTGGCCTTCTCAGTTTCACTATTTTCAGTAATTTTCTTAATTGGCGATGCTGTTAACTTAATAGGTTCTGTAACTGGTGGACTATCTTTACGTTCATCACTTTTATTGCTGAAAAAAATTTATGACATTCATAACAAATGATAAATATTTATTAAAGAAAATCTGTAGAAAAATTCATCTTTTGACTCAGATAATAATTTTCTGCATAATTTAAAGTATTTTCATTAAGAGTAACTTTTTCTTAGAACTTTTTAAGAAATATTTATAGGATAGGATTATGGTCCGGTCTTTAATATGGCCCATTCGTTTATTTTGTGATTGATAATTTAACAGATTATACCGGGTAAATAAATATCTTAGCCCTCCTAGTTACGCGTTAGGATGGTCTACCAGTTAAGCTATCCCACACTTGTGTCTTATTTCTTACTATTCGTGTCTGCACTCATCGTGGCTTTCCACGGTCCACCGTCCCTCTTACGACCTACATTAAAGTATTTAAGACAATACAGTCAGACTCCTGTAATTTCTGCGGCTTGGTGGACATGATTCTCAGAAACAGAAATTAGGAGTTCTCCCCTCCACCATTAGTTACGAGGTGACTATAAGTAGTGGGAATAGAGTTGAGGCTCCGCCTTGCAGAAATTACAGGAGTCTGACTGTATATGTCGTTCTCCGTTAAACTGAGAGTGTAAGGGTTTTTTCGTACAATTACCGCACAGTGTAATTGAGTTAAAACAAAAAGTAACCCTCTTAAAACAGTGGGATCATGGATCACTTTTTATTTTTACTTAATTACATTATACTCTGTTAAATTATCATTCGCATAATAAACAAATGGACCATATTAAAAACTGGACCATAATCCTACCTTCTTCTCTATTAAAATAACCAAACTGCGATAATTTTATATACATAAAAATTTTAATTATTTCAAAAGTACTTGGCCAAATACTTTTGAGCGGTAGTGTATGTTGATGAAAATTATCTTACCTATGGCTACTAGATGTACGAAGAGGCTGAATAGCTTCTTCAGCAATCATAATATCTAATATATGGACAGCACGTTCTTCATCATAATCTACACTATCCATAGCTAATGCTATGATTCTTTCTGGAACGGATTCGTATTTCTCAATCAACTTAATTTTAACTGTAACATAAACAATAACTTGAGTTAGACGAAAGATATAAATTTCATGCATATAATTAATACAATATATATTACGTTTATTTTTTTCCTCTTCGCTTTTCTTACGAGGAGGTGATGGAGTAACTGACTGAGCATTTTTGATCTGTACATCTTCCTTAGAACGAATAATTGATTTACTTGGTCCGGTAGGATTTCGTTTTTCATATCCTTGTTCGATTAATTTTTCCGTTGCTTTTTGAACATTGTTATCACTTTGTTCCAAAATGTCAAGCAATAAAGTTTCATCCACTTTGGGAAAAATATTTTTCAGGTACCTAAATTTACATAAAATAATTTGAATAAATATCGAAAATAACATGCAATAATGTATGTGCATCTACATAATTTTTAAAAATAACGATACAGTATTTAAATATTTTTATATACTACAGGCCATATAAGTATTTACTTATCATAACTGTTGAGGGTCGCTTAAATGACTGATTATAGGCCAGTGATATAAATGTAATTTGAATAAAATTATAACCAAAAAACTATCAGGAGCTCTTCCCACCGTGTCTCTAATCAGTCCCTTCAAGCTACCCTCGACAGCCATAATAATTGAGCCCTTATATTTACTCTGTAACATATAAAAAATCGTATACACATAGAAGCTTAAGTGAGGTATTATTGTCTCGGACCTATAACGTTAGTCAAGGCGTGCGGCACATGCGCACGAGCCGAAGGCGAGTTCGCACGACACGTCTTGTACTGACGTTATCGGTCCGAGACAATAATAGGGCACTTAAGTACTCAGGTGCATAACATACTATTATTAATCAAGTCTATCACAACTACATATAATGAATTAATATTTTTAGTTACTTCATTACATAATTAATAATCGCTGCAAATGCATAAATACGCGCTATTAATTAGATTTACTAATACTATTTAATTTAATAAATTAATTAAAATATAATGTGCTTCCATTATAAGTCATTCTTCATGCACTTTTTCATGCCCATACGATTTTTCTAAATGAAAATAAAAAAGGAACTGACCTATTTGATGAATAACTTAATAATTCGAATAAAACCCTTGAGAAAAACTTAGGAAACTGAAAATAAAATTAAAATTAAATAATTACTGATTAAATAACTCATTAAATTAGAGCAGCGATTAATAATTAAATCTGATATATACAATAGTTGTATAGGTGTTAGAATTACGATGATGAATTAAAGAATAGTTTCTCTAGGAATCCCGAGTCAAAATATAACACCTAAATTAATTCTTTTCGTACTATTCCTATCCTTTCTATCCTAGATTCAACCTTTTTATCCTAATATTATTCTGTTTCATTTTTTAAGCAGATCAAAATTAGGATGATAAAGACTCATTTTAACTCTCTAATCCTAATACTATTTTTATCCTTCTGAAGTTGGTAAAAATTAGGATATAGACAGAATAGCCTGATTTCAATCTCATCAATTGATTTGTTTATATCTAGTAGTACTTATGGAAATAGTTGGAATAACTCCCATTACATTTATACTTTTTTAATAATACATATGATTTTAATGCTGATAGTCAGCCCAATTAGAATTAAAATAAAATTAATAATTATACAAAAGTATATTTTTGTTAAAATAAAATAACTTGAATCAGAAATAAAATTAGATTGAAACCAGAAAAAGTATAAAATAAAAGTAGGATGAACCTAAGGTAAAAGAAAAATAAAATTAGGATGAAGATAGGATGAAATTAGTATGAGTTTAGGATAAAATTGAAAAATTTTCAGCCTACGGAAACACTGATTTGTTGCGTATTCCAACTTTAATTAGGATTTGTTCATCTTAAGTTAAACCTAAAGAAAGGATAGTCTTCGGATAAAAATAGGACGAAAATACGTTATACATTTTGACTCGGGTAAAAAAAAAATTTGTTAAAAATTTCGCCTAAAATTGTTCTTTTTTTATAAACCTGTTTCAAAAATGATTTAATTTCTACCTATCATGAATTATCTGAGAAAGTAATTACTGAATTTACTACCATTAACATTTGACATAATGAGTAAAAAAGAATAAAAATGGGGATAAAATACAAATTTCATTATAATTCATGCGTCTTCTACAGAACACTGGAACAATATCTGCATAGCATAACTGAGATACTAGTAAAATATCTAAATGATAAATATAAGATCATGAAACATCTAGCATCCAGGTTTGTAGATAAAACTGAAATGATAAATAATGAACCTAAGTTTCATTTTTGGGGAGTTCGGGGCTGGCCTGACCCCCCGAGGTGGATTCAATGTGATAGCAGCATGAATAGCATGAGCTGGTAGACGCCATCGTGAAAAAGCATAGTTAGAATGCACTCCAACAGGCGTACATGGACCAGGTGCGCAAAGTGGATTCTTCTCAATTTGAAGCGCACTCACGACCAGTGCTGGTCTGTTATGATATCTGAAATACCGCTTAAAACCTTAGCACTACGACGTATACCATTCCCCACTAAGATTGAGTTAATTTATTATTTTTATTAGTAATTTATTTGTTAGAATTATTTATCGAATAATAAAGTCATTTTTTGTATTATTCCCAATAGGATAATTTAAAAAAAAAAAAGATTTAGTATTCAATGCAGTTAAAAAAGTTATTGAAATTTTAATTAATTACTTTGATAAATTTTTGATAGCTTACTTTTTGAGTAAAAGTCGAATATGAGTGTCAGACACAGTTGGAAAAATTGCATTTATCTTCGCGACTTGTAATTCTATATCTCCATCTTGCGTCAAACTAGTCTCCATATGTTTTATTGGTGTCGGTGATCCGATTGTTACATCGCCGAATTTGTTGGTTGCCGCACTTAGTGATCGTGACATTGATGTTTTTAAATCCTAATGAAAAGAAAAAATAATTGTTGAATTGTGAGTATTATAATAAAATCGTAGAAGTTTGAAATTTATTAAAGCACAGTGCAGTGGAAAGTAAAGGCAATCATCAAATTGTCAAGTAAATTTTTCGAATTGTCATTGTTTTGTACTGAAAAGCGATTCAAAAAAACACTTGCTTTGAGGTAGTGAAATAAGTCAATTTTCCTCCTAATTCGGGTTCTGGTAAAGTCGATACACAAAATGTGTTTTCTTTTTCATGTTATAAAATTAATTTTCACATACAAAATGTAAGCTAATAATAAGATGAATTCATGTACTAATAATCGAAAATAATTATAAGAATTGAATAAACAAGATTTAATCAAATTTACTAAAATCAATCTTAATTTTCGTTGTCTAAAATCAGGTCGAGATACCATACCTGTGAACTTGAAGGTAAAAATGCAAGCTGTGGATTATTGTAAAGACATGGACTCGGATAAACTTGTGGTGCTCGATGAGTTGCAGCATAAACTAAATTTCCGCCTCCAAAACTTCCTCCAGTCTTTATTTTTTCCACATTGCAGCATGAATTATTAATTTTTTTTTAGTATCTTTATTGCGTAAAAAAATACGGATTTTTATGTTTCTCGGAGAAATTGTTACAACTAATGAATTCCTAGGAATAAATTTTCTTATATGATCGTATTTGGAAAATTAGCCGTACATGGTTCATATACAAAACGTATATAATCTTATAGGTTCATATACGTTTCATCCATGCACTTTATGAGGCCAACATTCCATATACGATCATATAAGAAAATTTTTTCCCGGGACGTTTCTTCGAAAACTTTTGTAGACAATTTTGAATAAATTATTGATTCCCAGAACTGTTGTAAAGTATTTATTTAATATCTAAATTATTTAAATAAATCATAAAAGATTTCATACTTAGCAGAGATTCTTACATTTCTAAAAATAATAAAATTAGAGTACAAAATCTTTGGATAGAGTCCCGATTAGGGGGTACCTCCACTTTTACCAATATTTGAACATGTATAGATGACTCCACAACTAGTACAGGACGATTCTTAGCAATAAGTATATTCTGTCGAATCCGGATCTTCTGGTTACACGTTAGTTGCTCTACCAGCTAAGCTATCTCATCAATCAATATAATTCGCTTCAAATCGTGCCTGTATTCGTTGAACGTGCCCCCCCCCCCCCCACTTCATTTGCACCGTTCCCCATGTAGCCTAAATAAATTTATTCACTGCACATATCATTTATTTTTGGAGGTATCTCCCAATCGGAACTATATTTATGGTCACATCTGATCAGATCTGAAGTTGTTTTTCATGAGTATTCATTAACTCCCAAAAAAAAGTTTGATTTCAATCACTTCAAGAAATATAGCCATTCTCATTTAGAGATCTAATGATATATTCAAATGTTTTTCACATGCAAGTCACAGAACGTACAAAAATCTATCATTACAAGTTTAGTGACTAGAAAAACACTTCAATTACAATCACAAATTAGTTATAGGAAATTCTGTACAAAAATTACTACAGAATATTTTATATAGTTCTTATGCTGATTTCTATTCTAACCTGTAAAGGAATAACTTCTTGAGAGGTTCTTGATGATGATGTACTTGTTATTAAATTGGGAGCTTGTCCATATGGAGTAAAGTGCCAATATTTCACTCTCGGGTCCTCCCATGTTGTCGTTCGATTAATGTGATTAATGAAATACCTAGAAATTGTAAAAGATAATTAGAAAAAGATTGTTATCTAATTGATAGAATAGTATTTGTAACACATATACCTTCATGTTATATACATTCTCATAAATACAATCATTAGAATAATAGTTTAACATTTCATAAATAATCTAGTTACTTCATTAGTATATACCCCTCGAAATACTTTAATAGTAGTGTATTGAATATTTATTGAATAAATAATAAACAATAATTTAATCTATGGAAAAAGTTGTGTATAGCTCTGAAAGATGTTCCTGACATGTAATCCAGACCAGAAAAGCAATAAAATTTATTTTGGAATTTCCACTCTGAAATTTTCCTCTTACAATACAATTCGTTTTACTTTTTCAATAAAAATAAGTAAAGATAAATTTTTTGATTTGTTTTAAATAAATACATTATACCTCATTACCCTTCCAACATAGTATGGAAGACTTTCAGATCTAACAAAAACTAACCTTTAATGATAGCATGAATTCAAATTAATGATATGAAGATGAAAAAATAATATATCATAGTGAGTTATGTTGGAGAATTGATAAAAAAATACTATTAGCTACTATGTTTAATTTTTTGAATGAAATAGAAGAAATTTATGAAATGTTTAAGTAAAAAGTCATATGTAGATAAGCATGAAAGTCGGCTTTAGTTTATGATAGATAAATTTGTAGTCTAAACGAAATAAACGTAATATAATAGCACTAAGTTTAATCAGTATTATATGATTAAATGCATTGTACATACGAACGACCAATTCTGACGTCGTATCGACATTCCCAGCCAGGTGGCAATTGATTTTTCTCACTATGATCCGCCATTTTGAGTTTTTGATGATTGTATCGGTTGTCGTTGAACAAAATAAATCAAATTTTCATTGATATAGCTGAACATTTGAATGAATGTTTTAATATGTACTAGACATCTTCAGTATTTATTAATCCATTAAATAGTACTCCTAATTCATATTTAATGTCAAATATGAGTAGGGTAATGTTCTTCTAGAATATTAACGATACGGACGTATATTTTGATTGGAATAAAATGTAGAAAAAATATGAAATCCTTTGATTTATTTTATTATACTGGGTTCACTATTTTACAAGGGGCACTATACAAACAAATTTATTATACATGGCTGCACAATACTATACAAGAAATACTGAAAGAATAAATATCGCGATGGAAAAAAAATGTCGTTACATCGTTATTTTATTGAAGATATTGTCGTCGTACCGTATTATTAAGAACTAAAGCGGTATTACAGAAAGATACAAAGAATATTCAGTTACAGAGAACTTCACAAGAGCCACATTCTGATTATCAAAACCCTTAGTACATTCAAAGGTAACATAATGTCGCTAGTAGTTTACTCCTATTACGTCGATACAGAGAGAAGACTAAGAGTGTAGCAATGACCTTCACCCGATTAGTCAACATAAATTCCAAAAAATTAAATTTTTAACTTTTTCTAACTTTGTGTAGCAATGCTGTTTAAAAAAAAAAATTTCATTGAATGTCGCCTCCGTCACCAATTTCTCGTTTTCAGCGAACTAATAAACCGGCGAGCGTGGGGTATGATAGTCAAGTTTCCACAATCCGTTTTACCACACAGTATTCCACTATCTGTTTTATCTCAATGTCAAAGATAATTTGAATAGTCTAAATTTTTTTTAACTTCCCATAAGAAAGTTATTGTAATTAGGTCGATTGGCGAAATTTGATTTTTCATCATATCTCCACGTTTCAAGATATTTGCAAGCATACTGACCAATTTTTAGAATGATGTGTGTGTGTACGTACGTATGTATGTACGTACGGATGTCAGCATTTTTTTCGTCTTCGATATCTCAAGAACGGATCGAGATATTGACTTCAACCGAAATTTATTCGAAAGATATTATTATAAAAAAGATCTGAATAAAATTAAAACAAATTCGGTTGAGCCGTTTTGTATAATAACAAAAAAATTAACAAGTAACAATTTGGGCGTTAGTTAGAAAACATATCTACTACAAATTCCAAAGTTACTTGACATTCGAAAATAAAATTATACTTACAAGGTGTCAATTATTTATAAAAATATCATTTATTCAAGCTCATTACAATCTGTCTATAATATCTTTCTTTACATTCTATGTGTGTGACATTCATTGAGCATACTCTAGTACACTAACTGAGGTAGTTCCAACTAGGAAAATTTTGCATTAATATCACTCTGAATTGCAACAAATAAATTAATTGTACCAAGTAGTATCTAGCTTATTATATAAATAATAAATTGATCTAATTACAGAGCAAGTTCTTTCAAAATTCCATTTAATATCAATATGTTATTTATTAATGTTTAACTTCAGGCTTCTTCTTTGGATTTAATACAAAATGATCTATCATGCGCCATGTTGCTCCTAACGTGATAGTTCCAATGGCGACAGTTTGAGCAATAACTCGAAGTTGAATAAAATAAAGTGATGGTTTAATCTTATCTTTGCGATTCTTGAAATTATAAATACCATATGCAGCTACTGCTAAGCATCCTCCATATCCTATAAATAGTGGTAAAATTATTATTAATTTTATATTTTTAGATTTACACTCATTATGCTTATTTGCAAGAGTCTTCATCACTGTATGCAGTAAAGAAAAATTTTTTCATGTTCTGATAAATGCGTAGTTGAGTTATTTTCTTCGCTATAAATATTTAAGGGTAAATTCAGGATACTTGCTATACCGGGATACTCGCCTAATTGTTTAGATATAATAAATAATTATTTTTTTTTGTCATGGCGGATGAAATTTTCATGAGTCCTCCACTGAAAAATGATTTATTCTACGATTATTATTTGCACTTGTACTACTAATCTTTGTTTTCCGACGTGTATATCACTTTTCTACAAATTCTTCAATATTTTTCACGTGAAAACAACAAATAAAAAATGCACAGTTTGACGAGAAAAATTTAAAGTGATTTGAGGTTAGTAAAGCCCAGCCTCAATAGTTTTTTTATTTTTGAGGCAAAAACAAAATGATAGCACAGATTCGGTTACTTTCCTCTCATAATGGTTTTTATTTATTGAATTATCATTACTGTGATTACATTTGATAAACATCAATAACATATTGCTATGAATAACTTGATGTGATTAAACAATTGTATTGTGTTTATAACAATACCAATTTTTTATAAACAATAAAAACTGTTTTGTTGTAATCAAAACCGATAAAAACCGATACCTGATAAAAAATCATAAAGAATAATAGAAATTTCTATTATTTCATGGTTAAACATGGCACAATACATTATAGTTGAAGTAAAATGACAATATATAATGTTACTTTCCTCCCACATAATATGTTGTAATGTGATGAAATCTACAATTCGTAACTCATAATAAAAACTGTCCAAATTACGGCTAAAAACAACTTTCCTTAAAATTTTAAGAGAATTTCTCTTAAAAAAATAATCAATTGGTAATTCATTTGCAATCAATAATATATTATTTATAATAAAAAAAAATTTATTTGTATTAGAAAATATTAATCATCTGTTTAATAGTTATGTTTTATTTTATACATACCCAAGGCAACAGTAGGATTTTTCTTTACTCCCATCAGAATTCGCTCAATTCGACTAGGTTCGTCAGGATTATCAAATAATGATTCGTCGCTAGCCATTTGTAACACCTTACGATAACAAAATTATATCTTAAATAAGTTTCTTTCTTGGATGCTCACCTAAAATGGAAAATAAAGAGAGTTGAAAATCTTACGTCATTTTTTATTTCCGTCAAAATGCATGCAAAATAATCGTGAACGAGTGAAATGGTAATAAGCTTAATTGTTAGGACTTATAATAATTGACAACGTTAATTATTAAATCAATTAAATCATTAATCTTAAAATATTACATCATCCTCGAATAGTCATTTCCAATATACATGTCATATCTTACTTCAAATTATGATTTATTGCGGAATTAAAGAACACAAAAAAAACTGTAGTAAATATTATTAAATAATGAATTAAATTGTAGGTGAATAAAGATTACTCAAGGTGTAGAACTTACCAAAATATTTCGAGCACTAATTAATTCAATTGTTTTAAAAAATGAAACTTCTCAAGTTACTACTAAAACAGATGAAGAGGCCCAGTAAGGTTAAACACGAAAAAATACAGTTGCCCTACAGACAATCCGATGAAAGAACATGCATACTCGGATCCGTGAATTCGTAGTTCATGTCTTAAATCTGATTTATATCCTCTGAGTAATTACCGATGGGAGAGAAATTTTTTTCTTTCTATAAGAAAGAGTTCTAAAGAGTTTATCATCTACAATCTTTCAAGTCTATGCTGCAGCAAAGAATACTGTCTTACCTAAAAACCCAGAAGTGGCTTTTTCGTGTCGCCAGAATTTTTTAGTTTGCACTCAAACACACAGATGTCTCTAGTATAAATAAAAGTGTGGCAGCATTGCCGCAGCAGCAGCGCCTTTGTGGACGAACACCAGCACCTGTGGGCAAGCAGGACTTACCGACAGTAGATTTCCAGCCTTCTTGTGTAACTCTACAGCTGTAGCTTAATTTACATTGTTTATAATAAATAAAGCTTATTTAACAGATATTGCTATTTAAATAAATAAAGCATTATATTCTTTACTTAACAAATAAATAACTATTGTAGTAGTTGCCCTCCTTAAACTTATACCGCTACAAAAGGCAGCAGTCGTCGACCAGGGTGATAGTGGCAGCATGGGGACGACAGCATCCTGAGCCATCACAAAGTAAAATAATAATAACAGTCGTCGACCAACCATTAACTAAAGTACTTAGAGTAAAGGTGTATGCGACCGATTTCCAGAATTATCTTAGAATTATGTGTTATAATCAATAAAGATAAATATCCTACTATGTGCAGTATTAATATTTATTATCTTATAACTATTCAATAAGACTTTATTCACTAAAAATATAAGACAGTCATAAACATAAGCCTGGATACTTCCACTTCACTCGTCGGCCAAAACACGTCTGACCCCTACGAGTCATCTACCCCGCACCTGCGTCGCAAACCAGATTATTGCGCCATCTAAGCTTGGGAATTCTATGAGTAGGTTATCGACTACATATGCATAAATGTCTTAGCTTTGTAGGTAGGGTTCAAACGCAGCCAGAGATATTGGTTTTTTTATAAATTGCATACAAATGCGATTTGAACGTGCGAAAATTAGTTTCATATTCTATTTAAAATGTTTCGGAAATTATTCTAATTGATAACAGGAGATTAAATGACGACGTCGAGAAGATTTTTTTTATACAGCTACGCAAATAGCAACATTCTTATAGAAATTAAAAAATAATAACAATTAATTCAAAAAATTGACAGTAAGTTCTAGCGACTCGCAGGCAAGCCGAATCTTCAAGTCTGCGTACTCAAGCGCGTAGCTTATAAATTATAAATATAAAAATTGAGACTATACAGTGTGAATTTGAACTTGTTCCCTAACCGATTATCGAAGATGTAAAATTCAATTTTAAGTGTTTTGAATATAAGAACATAGATAAATGAAATTTGTGATTAATTAGAAATTGCAAACAAAAATTTATAGAAATGGATCGATATTCAATTATTATCTGAGCGATAGATGCGGCCATATTGCTCAATTCGAGATAACTGTCTATTTGCAGAAAATTGTTTAAATTAAGTCTAAACTGTCCT
Source organism: Chelonus formosanus (assembly GCA_028641665.1). Taxonomy (NCBI): domain Eukaryota; kingdom Metazoa; phylum Arthropoda; class Insecta; order Hymenoptera; family Braconidae; genus Chelonus; species Chelonus formosanus. The sequence goes on from CM054000.1 coordinate 5,082,246, forward strand.
AAGTTGAAATGATCTCAAATTTTCCTCATCAACTTATGTTTTTTTCATGTGAAATAGTATATTTCACACCTAGGGAGGAAAAGTACACTAGTTCAAATCACGTGTAAAATTACAACCCGAGCCGAAGGCTCGAGGGGGCAAACACGTGGTTTAAGCTTGCCCAATTGTCTTCCTTAGGGCTAAATATAATTTTTCATCATACCTGAGTGGACAGTTCAACCCCTCTCCAATGGAAAAGTGAACTTTCTATACATGAAAGTGTAAGAAAAAAATATTTCTATGAGTAATTATAGAACATTACGGAGATCAATGAAAATTGTATTAACAAATACATTTTTTTTTTGCTAAATATATCAATTTTATTTCGTAGATACATTTCAAAAGAACAGATTTTTAAGTTATATATTTTTATCGTATTTAATTATTATTTACATGCAAAAATATATACATATACCCTGATGCAATTAGAACTACTATACGCGGTCGGTGAGATCAATTCCTGACTATCAGAATTCCGGAAATTCATTTAAGCTTCGATATTTGAAGTACAAAAATCATTTAGAAAGATAAGTAAAAAATATTTCATTTACTTTCTCTTACATTAAATAAATTATATGATTAATAAAAACGATTGTAAGTTTCATTGCAGGTAAAAATAATCTCAGGAAGTATGATTGATGTTTGAGCTGAGAATCTTTTATATTCAATTTATGATGTATTTAAAACTTTGAGTTTCATCATAAGAAATATTTATTGGCCCTAAAAAGGGCCGTTTGGGTTTTAACTTTTTAAGCACTGCTTTTTTCAGTCTTCTTAGGAAGAAGAACAGCTTGGATATTAGGAAGAACTCCACCTTGAGCAATAGTAACTCCAGAAAGAAGTTTGTTCAACTCTTCGTCATTACGAATGGCTAACTGGAGATGACGTGGAATAATTCTGGTCTTCTTGTTATCACGAGCAGCATTACCTGCCAACTCAAGAACTTCAGCAGCCAAGTATTCCATAACTGCAGCTAAGTAAACTGGAGCTCCTGCACCAACTCGCTCAGCGTAGTTTCCTTTACGTAACATCCGGTGGATACGTCCGACTGGGAATTGTAATCCAGCTCGAGTTGAACGAGTTTTAGACTTTCCCTTGACTTTACCTCCTTTACCACGACCAGACATGACTTATGTTTAACACGGTTCTTACTTACAACGAAAATAAGACAGTAGATATCAGGTCGATTTATGCGCTACAGAGTTATGGATTCCGTAGTATATCTCCGAACCAATAAAATGAGAGATCCTTGTTCCCACTACAGCTAAGTAGCAACAGCTGGATATTTTAATGTCGTGTACCCCCGAACCAATCCCGTGCGTTTATGCTCCGTTAACTGTTCAGAGTCAGTGGCGTAGTAGTTCTATTCCATACAAGTATTGATAAAAAAAAACTTCCTTTTTTTCTAAATTTCCAATCTTAATTCAACTGTAGAATTTATATGTTCAAAAGAAATGCTCTTTTTTATATAAAATAATTGATAAGTCATTAATTAGTATATTTTTTTTAACTCATCTACAATTAGTTTGCTATGCTTCTCACTCTTTGTAAAATAATTTGAGCCGATATAGAAAAGAGAATTTCTTCATTTTCCACGTAATTTTATAAATTAATAGGGATTGGCTTATTTTCTGTGAAGAAATAATAATGTATAAATGAAAATAGTAGATCGATAGATCTATAAAAAGATATAAGATATAAGATTCCAATAAAAATGTCATGTGAAAGATTTGAAAGAAGTTTGAATGAATTTAAATATTGTTTTTCTTTTAATTATTAACTGCGAAACTATACAATAGAGTGGATTTGAAAAATTTTGGAGCATCGTCTTTCTAATAAATTATTAATGTCATTAAATAATTGAGTTGAAATATTATTTCAAATAACGGTATAACAGGAATTTTTAAGAATACTTACGACATGAAAACTGAATTACAGAAATACAGAATGTACTACTTCAATTGTTTAGTCTTAACAAAAACTCTTTCACTGCTATATCATTTACTTGCTTTTCATAACGTATTGATGATAAATTAGATTCAACTCAACGACAGTTTTAAACGTTGAATATGATTATTTTTATTTCAGTTAATATTATTCCAGCGAACAATACGAATATAAAATACTCTTCAATATGATTAAATTTCGATTGAATTATCAAAACTACTATATAGTAGAACGAAATTTTTTAAATATAAAAGTTATCTAAGCAACATAAAATATATATTTAATTAAGCATCATTTTCTTCCGAAAATTTATTAATAGAAATAACAATAACGAAACATTGTTAATGAAAAAAGATTTTTATTTAGAAAATATGTTATATCAAAATTATTGTGTGTTCGTCATGACAAAAATGTCATTGTACAGCCTTCATTTTTTATAGCATTAGGATGATATTTATTGATGATAATAATATAACTTCTTTATATATTTCTGTTACATTTTGTGCACAAATTTTGTCATAAAATAATTAGCAATAACAGTTCAATGTTTTTAAATGTCAATCAGCCGTCAACTTTGGTTATGATTTACTTGAAAAAAATTGATTACAAAGTGGGCATTTGGTGAGATAGGTATGTTTTTGTAATTAGTAAACATTCATTTATTGATTTTTATTAGTGCTCATGAATATAAGTCAATAGTCTAATAATAATTATTGAAAAATTAAATAAAATCCAATACTAAAAGTTGGAAAGTGTTGGAGCGCTAGCATCGAAAACCAACACGGTGACTCTTCATGGTCCGCGCTTAATTATGTGTACGGTACTGTTTGTTGCCTTATCAATTTTTATACGAAAGTGAAAACCAGTTTATACAGTACTCAGTTCGCCAAAACTTCATAAAGATGACTGAAAAAACTACAACTGTTGTTGCGACCCCAGCAATTGAAGAAAAGTCGGTCACTAAAGCAACTCCGCCGAAGAAAGCCGAAGCATCGAAGGCAAAAAATTCTAACACTAAAGCAAAGTCTCATCCTAGTACTGCTGCTATGGTTAAAGCAGCTATTAAAACTTTGGCTGAACGCAATGGATCATCCCTACAGGCTATTAAGAAATATATCGCCTCTACATATAAATTAGATGCTGAGAAACACGCTCCATTCATCAAGAAGTTCTTAAAATCTGCTGTGACTGACGGTACTTTAGTTCAAGTAAAAGGTAAAGGTGCTAACGGATCATTTAAGCTTCCTGTGGTAAAAGCAACCACTGCTAAACCTAAGCCGAAACCTACGACTGCTAAAAAAGCTCCAGTCAATAAGAAAACTACCACTACTACTAAAAAACCTGCAACGAAAAAAACTACAGATGAAAAAACAGCTCCGAAAAAAGCAGCTCCTAAAAAGGAAACCAAGACAGTAGCTGAGAAAAAAGGAGTAAAAGCTGTTACGAAGGAAACTAAAGTCAAAACAACAGCTCCTAAGGCTAAAAAAGCAACTAAAGCACCAACTGCTAAACCAAAAGCACCTAAACCTAAGAAGGTATCTACTCCGAAAGCGGCTAAATCAAATAAAAAAACAACTGCTAAGAAGTAAATTAATACTAATGGAATTTTTTCTTTAAAAAGACAACGGCCCTTTTTAGGGCCAAACAAATTATTCTCAACCTTGAAAATTTCTCTGCTAATGCAAATTATACGATTTAGAAATTGATAGACATCCTTGATAATCACTAATATAATCTTACTTATAACATTTAGAAAATGTTTTTTTAAAGCGAATGTTATTCAACGAATCAAAACCTACAGGTAATAAGAAAACTATAGCATGAGAATGATCGGGGCAGCCCTATACGTTCTAATAAGAACGAATGAGAAATAATATTTTTTAATTTATCATCCTTTTCAATAAGGATCATTGAGTAACACCGTATAGGTCAATATACATTTTTTCCTACCTACAGAATCACACTGCATTCCGATAGAAAACGATACAAAACATGCCTGTAGGTTCTTATACAAAGCGACGAACATACTCTTTATTATTTCTTATTGTAGTATGGGATAAAAGTGAATGGTGGGTTTTATTAATATACGTAAGATACAAATGCAATTGACAACTTAAAACGTACTAGTCACGAGTCCTTCGACTTAAGACTGGTTTTCATCTCTTCCGAGAGGGCGAGACTTGACCTTCCGCTTCTTAGGTAGCGTCAATACCAAGTCTGGAGACCACGGGTCCGGAGTTTTCTTTTTTTTTTATTAGGGGAAAGTCCCTGGGCTCAGTAGTGAGATTTTATCAGAAGACATCTACAGAAAAGATTAAATTTTAGTTAATGAAACTAACGACGAGTTTTTCCTTGATACTACATTGTGAATTCCGATAGAAAACGATACAAATATTCAACTAGTTAGATTTACGCTTAGATTTATTGGAGTTTGAAGTTTTGAAGAATTGAGATTATAAAGATTTTATTTAACTATTATTTGAAATTGATCACTTAGTACTAAATTCAAGGTTCTATTACCAATGATTTAGTGATCAGTATATAAAATGAAATAAGAATTGAGTAGTCCTTGTATGATAATTTGTGGGCCCTGAAAAGGGCCGTTGATGGATAAAGCAATTTATGCTCTCTCTCCTCGAATTCGACGAGCAAGTTGGATGTCTTTAGGCATAATAGTTACTCGTTTGGCGTGAATGGCACACAAGTTAGTATCTTCGAAAAGGCCAACTAAATATGCTTCACTGGCTTCCTGGAGTGCCATGACAGCTGAACTCTGGAATCTCAAGTCAGTCTTGAAATCCTGAGCAATCTCACGTACCAACCGTTGGAAAGGTAGTTTACGGATGAGAAGTTCAGTGCTCTTCTGATAGCGACGGATTTCACGAAGAGCGACAGTTCCAGGCCTGTAACGATGAGGTTTCTTGACTCCACCAGTGGCAGGGGCACTTTTACGTGCAGCCTTGGTGGCGAGTTGTTTACGTGGAGCTTTACCTCCAGTAGATTTGCGAGCAGTTTGCTTGGTACGAGCCATAACGTAATAGATTGGTTCAAGTTTCTTCGTGTATAGCGATTTCAACAAGAATGATACTCCCTCCAGCGAAATCTGCTCTTTTATTTTCCCTCCGCTGTAACAGCTGTTACATGATTGGTTGACAGAACCTTTAGGGGAAAATAAATTCTTATAGACGACTATTGGTGGAAAAAATATGGTGGGGATGACTAAAAAAGTATATAATCTAGCTCAATGCCAAATCCAGTCATTCATTTCCTTGCAAGTACTACTCTTGATAATTTCTATCTAGTCTTAATCATGACTGGTCGTGGAAAGGGAGGAAAAGGGTTGGGAAAAGGAGGAGCTAAACGGCATCGTAAAGTTCTACGTGATAATATCCAAGGTATTACCAAGCCCGCAATCCGTCGTCTGGCTCGTCGTGGTGGAGTCAAACGCATCTCAGGATTAATCTATGAAGAAACTCGTGGAGTATTAAAAGTATTCCTTGAGAACGTTATTCGTGACGCTGTTACATACACTGAACATGCTAAGCGAAAGACAGTTACTGCTATGGATGTCGTCTACGCATTGAAACGCCAAGGACGTACCCTTTACGGATTTGGAGGTTAAACTACATCTCAATTCATCAATAATCGGCCCTTTTCAGGGCCAATAAATCTTCTTACGTCGAATATATCGAGTTCTAAGCCATTTATTTTATAATTAATTCATCGTAATATCAACTGTAATAGATTACACAATCTTAGCAATGTTGCGGCATTAGGGTCTATTAAATGATAACTATTTATATTTCTTACCTTGCTCTTTTATATAATAATTCGGTTTATTTGCGAAACAGCCGATGCAATTACATAAACTAAGTATTAGATTATGTTATTCACATTTATTTACAATAAATTTGTTACTATGATTTGTGTATTGTTTATTTACTCCATTGATCTATTTGTTGGATTTATTTTTTATTGTACACATTTACTTATGTACATTATTTAATTTATAACAGTACAGTATTTAATTAATAATATATGAATAATGGTAACAATATTCGATTAATTCATCGATTCGCAACGCAATAAATATTAATTAAATAAAAATTCATTTGTTTTCTCAATTGTATAGCTAAGCTGAACATATTGTAAACCACACACAGAGAATATTTTTCTTTAGATTTTACTGAGCGGCTCAGTAAATTGGAACACTCCAGTAGCGTAAGCCCATATGCACGGTAAAATTTACTGAGCAACGCAGTAAAAATTCTTAGGTAAAAACAATATCTGTAGGAATTTTATTAAGTTTTCGGATGAATTTGTACTGCAACTCTCAGCAAATTTTACCAAGCTTTTAAGTAAAAATTCAGTGAGTCTCTTAACAGAATTTACTGTATTTGACCGTAAATTTTACTGTATTCTCAGTGAGTTTATTACGTTTCAAAAAATTTATCAATCAATGAAAACAAAGAAATATTATGTCATTAAATCCAACTGTTTATTACTTATTTTTATTTTTTGTTTATTACATATCTTCTAAAATAAATAGTTTAGAACCTACATGTATATATCTATATTTTAAGTTTGTCAATTTGTGATCAGGTAATAGTAGTAAATTTGGAATCATTTTAGAGTTAACGATTGATTGTAAGTTACATGTTATAAGTCGTGTTTTTATCATCAATAAATGTTCTAGATAATGAAATGATACTATGTATATTTACAACTTGTGTGTTATACGTTTTGAGGTATTTGGTGGTCCTGAAAAGGACCGTTTTAGAGTATCTGAAGATGACGCTTTACTTAGAGCTGGTGTATTTGGTGACTGCTTTAGTACCTTCACTGACTGCGTGTTTAGCCAACTCTCCAGGAAGCAACAATCGAACAGCAGTCTGGATCTCCCGAGAAGTGATGGTCGATCTCTTGTTGTAATGAGCTAAGCGAGATGATTCAGCAGCAATTCGTTCAAAGATGTCATTGACGAAACTATTCATGATGCTCATGGCTTTACTGGAAATACCAGTGTCAGGATGTACCTGCTTGAGCACCTTGTAGATGTAGATAGCATAACTTTCCTTCCTTTTACGCTTCTTCTTGGTCTTATCACTCTTCGAGATATTTTTCTGGGCTTTGCCAGATTTTTTAACAGCTTTACCACTTACTTTAGGAGGCATTGTGAGCTAATGATAGTTCAACAATCAAGACTCGATGCTGGAACATGATTCGACTCTTCAATTATGCTGATTGTAAATGTATTACCGATCCAATCACAACTGAGTATTCGAAGAGAACGTTGCTGATTGGCTCGGAGGTAGCGGTTAGTAGAAAAAGACAACACTAGTGGAAAGAGCGAGTCGGGGAGCGAAGCAACGTGATTGGTTCGGAGGTACATCATGTTGGAGCTCGCCAGCTGTTGCTCCGGAATGCATCAAAATAGGAAGTATGTGGAAAACTCGAAACATGAAAATTCATGATATCAATTATTAGGTTGGAATGCCACATTTTGTCTATAAGTTATGTTCCTTTTTTTTTTAGTTTTCGATGGATAGTAAATAAGTACTGGATGGATAGTACTAATTCGAAGAAGTAGTTAGTTGAGAAAAAATTTGAAAAGACTTGGCTCAATTTTTTTCAAATCTCGTCAAGAAATTTTCTATTAATAAAGAACATTACGAACACTGGAGAGTTTGGAACATCACATGACATGGTCATGAATATCAAAAGTATTTTGACTGAGCCTATTGATGTATTTTACCTTGAGAGAAATAAATATTGTTGATAATAAAGCTGAAGAATAATAAAAAAAACTATATTTTCATTTGAGATTTTTAATGCACTGTTACATTATGGTACTGTTTAATTAATAATAAGATTAATCAGAGATAGAAGCAGTAAGTTTGTCTACAAAAGAATTTTAATTATAATTAAATTGACAAAGTTTTAACGTCAAACAATTATTAGCGTAATATATTAGTAAATTTGATATTTTTGTTACAATTTGTCATATAATTCAGAATTTAAATTCTGTTTACTCCATTTCTATATACTTTTTTTGTTAAGCACGAAATATTGATACTATTTTTAAATAAAACATATTTTATTAATAATATGAAGGTCAACTTACTGAATTATTTCATAAACTTTTATTTTAGAGAGGAATATTAATTTTATAAAACCATTCTTATACTTTGAATACCCTAATTAATGTTATTCTAAAATTTTTCTCTCTTTGTACTGTTGTTATATTTATGAATTTTAAAATCCTAGATAATGTGTTAACTACACTCTAAAGAATAATAATTGAGTCCCATAGTTAGATTTAAAATTCTTTGTTAATTTCTCATTTGAGACAAAATATTTGAGTCCTTTTTGAACTATTAATAGTAAATCCAAATATTTATTCCTCTCAGGGTATATTTCTTAATGTTATGTCAAAAAAATATTTTACTGCAATTTTACAAATATTTTTATTACATATCTATTGATTATTTATTTTAATTGTATACCTAGTTTCAGCCAGGTGTTTTATAGTATTTCTTCCTTATCCTTACGGTCGGGATCTTACCCGTACTACCTCTAAAGGAGGGAAAATAAGGAATAAATCACTCATTTTTTCGGTCTATGTACTTCGATTATTAGCTAACTTCATATGTCTATAGTCGAACCAAGAAAAGAGTAGTCACGATTTGGTGTCTAATGTCACGTTCCCATAATATTTTATTAGCAGGCGTGAGATTAGACACAAAATCGAGACTACTCTTTTCTTGGTTCGACTATATGTAAATAAGATTAGATCACTTTACTAACCTATCCCTACCCTTTCTAGGTTATGGTGGAGGCACGTGGCTCTTACGAGAAAGTACGCTAGAATTTCATTCCTTTGTCAGCTGATCAATATAATCCTGACTTTAAGTACGTCGTTTATTCGTTTTATTCATTGTTTCAGTAAGTAAAGGATTATTTTGTTGTTTTTTCATTTTGTTCAACATCCGTAGAAATGATGCAATCATGATTATAATTATACAGTTAAAAATTAAGTGAACAAGTGTCTCTTTGGTTAGTTTGGCAGTAGTTTTGATGAAGTGTTATTATTTTATAACCCTACTTTATATTGAATCACCTTTTTTTTACAATAAAAATTACCGTGTAATTGTTTGTCATAATGCAGTGTGAATTACATTTCAATCTTCAACAAAAAGCAGCATTAGTTGGTGCAATATCATGTTGGAGAAAACAGGAAAATAGGATAAAAGAGTTTTTTATTTCTTGTGAAATAATTGAGAGTGATGAAGCTAAAGATAAATGGACAAGGTTAACTCAGCAAGTGGTAGAAGAATCAAATCAAAAGATATTGCCTTTAAAATTAAAAGGTGAATTTATTTATATTGTAGTGGAAATAGGAAGAAAGATATTTAACTGGTTTAAGTATATTTTATACGAAAATAATTTAAAGCACGAAGAAACATTAAATTATATTGATAAAATACATTGGACACCTTATGGTACTGTAGATGAAGTTGAAACATTTAGGTTATCTTGGTTAGAAAATTCCAATCTCAGTATCACTAAAGTGTACAATAATGCCTGCAAATATGCATTAAAAAAAGAGATTGATCATTTGTGGCAAAACATATCAAAGCTTAGAGAAATTAATTTCAACAATGACAATGAAGGTTATGATCAACAGTCTCCCGAACTAAGCAACAAGTTATCAGCATATTGGAAATATACTAGAGACGGTGATATATCTCTCTTTAAACAATGTTTCAATAAATCTCCACACTATTTAATATCTGATAATTTTTATGATATTTCATATTATGATGACAATTGTTCTCCAGAAGAAAACATGTTGAGGTTATTAGTCGAGCAAGGTAACAGAATTGCAACAAAATATTTCTGGGAAAAGTTAACAGAAGATGAAAGAAATAGAAGCGTGATAAATTATGCACGTATAGCTGTGATATACTATATTCATAGTGAACATGAAAAAGATGTATTTAATTATAAAAATGAAAATTATGTTGAGATATGTATATTTTTAATCAACCAAATGACTAAAGATCAAAAGAAGTTATTTTTAAATGGAGCATCAGGATCATTAATATTGGATAAGTTAGTCTATAAACAAACAGCTGTAAAAAGTATAGTCTTAAGGATGTTATTATTTGTATGGCCTTGGCAAGAACTATTTACATCAATATTAAATGAAATGTTTAAGAACCTAGAGCTTGATAGTGAAATAGTCCAAATGTGTTTGGATGTAATAATAAATAAGATGGTTGAACATCACATGCTAGGTCATTCTGTACAAAATAGCAGATATCAGAGAATACTCCATGAAGTCTGGTTAATTATTCCAGGGTCTATGAAGCAAAAAATAATTCAAGATAATCCAAAGTGTGGTTTTATTTGCAGATTGATAGACATATGGGACCTAAGTAGCATCAAATTGATAATAAATGATCCAGAAATTGCATCAGTCAGAGATAAATACCTAGAGTCTGGACACAAAAGGTACAGATGGTTGATCATAAATGATCAATATGAACGACTAGACCAGTTCATTGAGGAAGTATTTAGATCTGAAAAAGAGAAGAAATATTTCAAACAGAAAATCAACACCTGGGACTATCAGATATTAGATGATCGCTTCCACTTGGTTGATACAGTCTTGCATTGGCAATGGAATAAACCTGAGAATATGCATTATTTTAAGAGTGTTATTGATCATATTAACTTGTGTGAATTATTTATAAAAACGCATCGATATGATTTAGCTGATAAGTTTTTAAATTGGACATGTGAGACAGAAGAGGAAAAGAGAAAGTACAAGGATCATCTTAGGAATAACATGTTTTTAACAAGTAGATTGATGAAATATTAAAAAACAGCAAAACAAATGTTGATGGAATTATATCTTTTAGGTTTTTTAACTGACTGTTGAAGTTGTAGGATTGAAAAAAAGAAAGTTAATCAACTTTAAATGTTGTTTATGAAATAGTAAACTTTTTATTAAAGTGTTTGTTTTTAGAAACGAAAGATCTGTGAATAAGATAGTGTATGTATCAATCAGGTCATCTGCAGGATTAAGAGTGTGTTTTAGATTATAAACTTCTTGGTTAAATAGCACTGTTTAAATGTACTATTCAGTTGACATTTAAGGAGACAAGAAATGGGCAAAAAAAAAGAATTATTATGTATCAAAAATTGATGTACAACAAAAGAGGTTAGGAAGGTTTTTTTTTTAATTAATCAAGTTTTAACTGAATTCAAAAATAGTGTAATATGTTTTTATTAAATCGTTATGTTTCAATTATTTAAACAATTTGTTCATCTATGAGTCAGTAAACTGTATTTATTTTTATAATAATTTTCATATTTTTCTAAATTGTGATTCCTTGATGATTGCTTTCAATACCATCAGACAATCAAACTGGTGTGGATTCTGTTTCATCTGTTCATCGAAACATTGAAGTTAGCATGAAAAATATTATTTGTATACGAACTTAATTATTGTTGAATATATGTAATTACATAGTCAATATTATTTATATTAAAAGTATTTAAAATACATTTGAATATATTGTTTATTTATTTATTGAATTTTATATATCAAAATTTGACAACGTAAGAAATAAATTTTCATTTAAAATCACATTTAACTTTCTTTTTTTTTTAAAAACAATTAAATATAATTATGAATATCCAAACTAAAAAGTGATTTTCCCATCGCAATGATTTCTTATAATAATCAATGTCTCTCACCACTGACAAAAAAAAATACTTTTTAGTTAGAAATACAATGGATTAATAAATATTCATTTTAATAATAAAAGAAAAATTTTTTTTTTAATTTTCTGGCTAATTATAAATAAAACATTCTATATTTACATTAAATAATAATAATAATCATCTTTATTGGCATCGAAACTAATTATTTATAGTTATGCTGGCTACCTTAATAGTCTACAAGTGATGTTACACCTTCAACAGTTGTTTTTTGAATGCCTTGTCATTCAATATCTCCATAACAACCTAAAACATTAAGATGTTAGTCATACAAACAATGTAATTCAATTAATCTTGCTACTTTAAAAATGTGACTAGATATTTTATTAATGATATAATAATTTTTAAAAGTCAAATATGTCTGAAACTAACCATAAAAATAGTGATATTGTTTATAACAAAGATGATTACGTTTCTAAACCTTGGAAGGTTAAAGATGGAACTGTTCCTATAAATATTTTAAAGTTTAAGTATCCTTTAAAATTAAATAAAAATGTCCATTCAACAGCTTAACTCATTAATTATTTAATTATAAATTAGTTAGACAAAAATTGGTTAGAATACCTTAACTAACCTTAATGAAAATTAGTTATTCATATGGATATGATTGCCGAAAATATTTCAATTTATGTGTAGCAGATCCTGAAACAGTAGTTTTTTCCTCTGGAAATTTAATTCATTTCTTCAATGTCAAGACTAAAAAACTGTCATTCAGAAGAGGATCTGGAGAAGGAATTGGTTACATTGCTGTGAATATTTCAATGTAACCTCTTTATTTATATTTAAAGTAATAAATAAATAAATTAATTATTTTTTTCTTGATAGAAAAATCCAAAACTTGCTCATATAGCTGTAGGAGAACGTGGTTGCAATCCTCCAATCATAATTTACGAATGGCTAACTTTAAAAATCATAACAATTTTGAAATCTGGTGCTGTCAATGCATTTTCTTACTTAACCTACAGTCCAAATGGCGAACTACTTATCTCTCAAAGTGGAAAACCTGATTTTCTACTCACTATTTGGGAATGGAAAAAAGAAATTATTTTACTTCAAACCCAATCCTATATCCAAGATGTTTTTAATGTAAGATTTTCTGAATATTTTATCAACCATTTTGTCACTTGCGGTGTCAAACATGTTAAGTTTTGGAGTATGGAGCACACTTTTACTGGATTGAAGTTGGAAGAAAAATTGGGACAGTTCGGAAATGTTCCATTTTCAGATATCATTGGCATTTATTCAATGCCTGATGGAACAATTCTTTCTGGAAGTGATTGGGGTAACATATTGGTATGGAATGAAGGTTATATCGAGATTGAAGTGAGAAGAAAAAGTAAAAAATCCTGTCATCGGGGAATGATAACTCAGTTTAAATACTTGAATGGAGAACTGATGTCGGTTGGTAAGACAAACAAATGTGTATTTCAACTTCTAGAATATTCAATCGTTTCGACTTTGGTAAATATTAGAAATCAAAATTAATTTATTCAAGCAAAAAGAATAATGAAATAATAATTACTTCTTTGAAAAGAAATATTTTGAAACGATCCAAGACTTAATCGAAAGCTAGGATGTTTTTCTAGGATTTCAAACGTTTTTGTTTTTTTTTTTTTTAAAATCAGTTTGTGATGATCAGACCTATACCAATACAGTTTTAACATTCATATCTTCTAAAAAATTAATAACTTGTTGACTTAATTGATTTAATTGCCATCTAGGAGTTGATGGATGGATTAGAGTGTGGTATTATGATACTATTGACCAGGCAAACCCTTCACCAGATGATAGGTATCTTGAAATGGAGCCAATTTACGAGTTTAGAATAGGAGCAGAGTCAGATGAAGATGATCAAAATCAAACAAAGTATCCCATGTTAATGGCGATTGAAAAAAAGGATCCTGATGATCTTGAAGAGACTTTTTGGTATGCTCAGGTATGTAGAAATTATTTAACTTGGATAAATAAATCAGAATACATTTTAAAACTTCAGTAAATATTTTTCTTTATCTTAGGATGGAAACGGTGGATTATGGTTGATTGATTTATCAACAAACCAGCTGCAAAAGCCTTCAGAAAAAATTTTTACTTGCCATGCAGGAGCAATAACTGATATTTCTGTTTGTCCATGGGGAAATTATATTGTCTCTTGTGGAGAAGGAGGTCATATGAATATTTATAATTATTCATCAAAGAATTTAATTGTTTCTCATTATTTTAAAGAAATTTGTTGTCAAGTCATCTGGCTTCCTTGTTCAGTAAGTTGACGGTTATTTTTTAGGTTAAATGTTTAAATAGATCCAACAAGTGGTTAAAAATATTTTCAATTAAAGATGGAATCAACTGGATCAACATTCATTTGTGGATTCCAAAGTGGAATAGTCCGAGTATTAGTGATTGATATCAACCAAGCTGAAATCTTTAATAACAAAAAAAATAACGAAGTTGAGTTTGATGAAGAAAGTTTACAAAGTACACATCATTTTGTCAGATTAATTTCAGCAGTAAAACCACACAAAAAAGCTATTACAGTGATGATTTTCAATAAAGTCAGCAAATTATTAGTCACTGGTAGTGAAGATACAACAGTGTTCTGCTTTTCTGTTGATTCTAGTGCTACCTATCCTACGTTAACTCCTATTGGGTTCATAAGTCTTCCTGCAAGTATTTCTTGCATTACTTGGAATCCTAGAAATGTATTTATTCCTATAATTACATCATACAATGTCAGTAAATAACAGTTATTTATTTACTATCTTGTTTATTTGTGAAGGATGAGGAAATATTAATTGGTTGCTCTAAAGGATATTTTGCCACAACAAAACTTCCAGATAAGCCTCAAGCTTATACAACTATCAGTTATGAATTGTCTCAATGTTGTTTGAACATATTCCAATGTAATTTATCAGAAGAAGTAGAGAAAAAGGAAAGAAAGTCTTATGGTAAAGATGATTTAAAACCGTTAGAATATTTAGGAGATTATTTTTATTCTTTTACTCATCAAAGGAAGCTGATAATCAACATTGATTCTTTGAACAAATGATAATACCTGGGAAAATAAATTCCATATCTGATCAGATCAAGTGTTAGAAATGTATCCAGTCTGATCAAACCTAATTAGATCTGATCATATTTGACAACAATAAATATTAATAGTGTATTTCAGAAGTATACACAGAAAAATAATATCTTAGTTTAAGAAAAATTTTGTTGATTCAAGATAATCGGTTTTGTATGTAATGAAAATCATATTATGTTGGCTCAAGATAATTTTTTTTCTTTTGATTTTATGTCAAATATTATCTTTGTTAAAAACTTACAGTCTTAAACGGAAATTAAATGATCACAACTGTAGTAACGGATCATCTTGATCGAAAATACGGACACTATGACATTAGATTTTCTTAAATGAAACAAGACATACTCTTGTTTGAAAAACAAATTCCCTTGACTCAAGAGCCATTATTTTAAAGTTAGCATGTAGTCCAAAAATTTTGTTTATTTTCATTCAACTATCCTGAATATACAGTTCCGAGATAATTTTTTTAAGTCAAGATATTATAGTTTTACTTTAAATACATACTGATCATATCTAACTGACTGATAATTAAATAAATACATTTATTTTATTATTATAACGTTGATTATCAATGCTAACAATAACTTTAGATGCAATTAATGAAATTGATGTATCCATTTGTATCATCATTTTTGACTAGGTATTTAATAATCTCTTTTTCAGATCAAACTAATAACGTTTTAACAATAAATTACTTCACTGAGAATAAAGTTTGGTTAACAATGAGCGATAATCAAGATTCTATTTATGAATACTCATTAAAGAATTATTGTAATGATGAAAAAGAAGCTATTTTAAGATTAAATCCTAACAAAGTTAACGTTATTGGAACAAAGGATGAAGAAATAACAAGTTGTTTATTTTATGATATAAAAAATAATGATGAAAACATGAAGTATTTGATAATGGGAACAGAAAAAGGTAAAATCCAAGTATGTAAAATAAAAGATAAGGATTCTAGTGATTTATCTGACTACTGGATTCTTCAAATGCATGATAACTTAAATGGAAGGATTACAAAAATATGTTTAAGTTATGATAAACAATTTTTATTTACTTCTGGGAATGATAGTAATATTTTTTCGTATTTAATAAATGAAGGAAATTTTATTAAAGTAATTAAGAATGAAAATCCTACGATGTTGACTGTATTAGTAAGTACTTTTTACAATGAAAAACCGTAGGAATAGAAAGTCATAAAAAATAGTAATGAAATTGTATTTATTTATTTTATTAAAGCCTGATAATGTTGAAGACATTGAAGATGATGATCATCCAAGTTTAGAAGAAGTGATAAGAAAAGTGGAACAAGATAGAATCGAAGCAGAAATGAAAAGAAAGAAAGAAAAAACTTTAGCTATGCTTCGTAATTTAAATGAAGAATATCGTGAAATTATGAATCGTAATCGAAAATTACCTAAATCTCAGCAAATACCTTTAGAAGAGTTTGAACTAGATCCTAGAATTACTGAGAATTCAAACAAGCAGTTGAAGGAAGAAATTGATTTAGTTCACAAACAAATGGCATTTCAAGTGGAAAAAAGTACATTGACTCTTAAGAAACTTGTTGATTATTTCATCAAGCCTATCACTTGTGTACCATTTGCAGTTTGTAAAATACTGTAAGTTATGTCATTCAATTATTATTTTCATTTTTATTCTCATCCTGCTAGGAAGTTGACTACGTTAACATTTAAAGTGATACCAATGCTGCTATTTATTCCTTACGTATCAATAAATTGTTTAGAAGACATTTTTTTCTGTTAAATTAGTTATGAAATCACTGTTCTAATTCTTGTTCATGAACCTATAGTTTCACTAGATAAACTCTAAAATAATTTGTTTCTTTTATATAAAACATACATCATTGTATTTCTTAATTAACCAAAAAATTGTGTGATTATGAAGAAGACATTATTTATTATAAATATTAGAACTCCCCTCTTTTAATAGGAACAACTATCTTTTTTGTTAAAGAAAACCGAATTCAATGGTCCATTCTATCAAGGTAAAGGCTTTAGATGATGAATTTTATGCTGTCTATAACCAAGTTCACAAACAAATTGAAGAAATGAAATTAACTTCACTGTAATTATTATTTTTAAAAATGATTTCTTTTATTATTTATCAAAATTCTTCGTCTTAAATGATGAACCAATGATTTTTTCGTAGTGATACTAGTATGAAGTTAAAAAAAGATAAAGCAAAAATGGCTGATAAAGAAGAAGAAACAGAAGACGAAGACAAGGAAGACTATAAAATCCAGGAAGTAGAAAGCTTTTTGCGAGGTTTAAATTCTGATACAATAAAACATAAATTAGGAGTTCAAATTTACCAAATCTTGAGAAAATATCGTGAAAGGAAAGCTCAAATGGAACAAAAAGCTAGAGAATGGAAAGTAATGTACGCTAGTAAACCTGATCTCAAAGTTGATCATGAGGAGGACATTGAAGCTATTGAAGAAGCTAAAAGGACTATTGGAGATTATAAATTGAAAATTGGTAATAATTTTAATGGAGATATAAAAGCTGAACAAACCACTTTATTAAAACATCGACAGCTTCTAGAGTGCAAGAAAGAAGTAAGCATTCTCTTCATTTGAATTATAACAAAAATTAAGAAAAGGTTGATTTTCTTCACGTTGTCAATGATCAGATCTGATCTAACCTTACTAAATATGCTAAATAGATTTATCATGACTTGATAAAATTTGATTCATTTTCTGATCTGAATAAATAGACTTAGATTCAATTAGATCTAATAGAATACATTAAAATCAAAATGATATAAATTAAAATTTGAGACCTCACAATTTTGTTGTTTAAAATTCAAACATATGTTGTAAATCTTTCGATATAGAAAAAAAATGATACCAATTACTTGAGAATCGCCTGAACTTTAATTTGAAAACAATTCCAATATAACCAACAGTTTATAATAATTAGGAACAAAGTTACCCTAGTAACCAAATGTGCGTCAGACTTTCGAAAGACTAACGAAAGAATATATTTGAAATCATTCGTCCAAGCTGGATCTAATCAGATTTCATTGGATCTGATCTTGGCTGATCAAAGTTGTGTTAATTTAGATCTAATTGAATTTTATTAGATCTGATCATTTTTTCCCAGGAATTGATAGAATATTAATCACAAATAAAATTCAATTGAGAAAAGTATTTCTTCTTTTCAGAATTACTTGTTAAAAGAACGTTTCAATGAAAAACTTAAGCAATTAAGAGATAATAAATTAAAACTACAAAAGGAAGTGATTGATTTATTGGAAGAATTAAACTCCATTCATACAGAAATTCCAGATAAATATCAAAAACCTCTTCCCAAGACTTTTGATATCAACTGGGATATTGAATTCCCTGAAAAGAATTTAGAGGTTATTTACTTCTTGAAACTCTCATTCTTCCTTTTTTTATTAACAAATTTGTATTGAATCAATTCAAAGTGATAATTTTGCTTTTTAGTTGGAGAAATACATTCCAATGTCAGAAAAAATCAAAGAAGCACGCCAACAAAAGAAATTATTAACCCTAGAAGAGCCTTTGCTACAAAACTTGGCTTCAATTGATGAAGAGTATGAAGTTTTGCTATCAGACGAGACTGCTATTGATCTTCATTGCAAGTTGCCTGGATTTTTATCCAATTATCCAATTCATCAGACCATTATTGATGTTCCTCAGAATTTAATTGATTCCCTAAATGCTAGTGATAGGGTCCAAACTTCCTGGGAAGTTGAAATGAAACTCGCTAGGATGATTAAGAAGATTTATCGGCAGGAATGTATTTTAAATTATATTACTGATAATTATAAATCTATTGATGAACAGCTTGATGAATTAGAAGAAGAAAGACTACAAATTCAGGCAGAAGGAATTTATTCAGACCTGTTCCAGTGTACATTGCAGCAGGAGTTGATAATTTTACGTAATTTTGAGATGAAAGAAAATATATTGGCTTTAAAAGTTAAAGAAGATTTGGAGAATCGCTCTGAAATACAACAAAGGGTAAAAACAAATTTTTTATGTTTAATTATTTAACTTTTCATGTTTTTAATATCAATAAACTATTTAGATCAACGAACTAGCAGTAAACCTGGAGCACAAAGTAAAGGAAATAACACGAATAAATGACAGAATAAAGGATCTAACAGCACAGTTCAATAATATGGTGAATGATAATAAATTCACCGAATATCTGAAGAGAGTTTATAAAAAGAAATATCGAGAAATAAGAATAAGTGATGAGTTGAGTGATTCATCATCAACAGAGTCAATTAATGACAAAGATGACGATGAAGATGATGAGGACGACTTGGAAGATAATTTCAGTGATGAAGATCAGAATACTAAATTAGCATACCTGGATGACAACTATTGTCCAGCTGGTTGTGATGAAGAATTATTTAGAGCCACAATTTCTATGCGAAAGAAACGTCATGATTACGAAGCTAAAGTGAGAGAAGATCAGAAAATTGTTGAAGTTTTGAAAAAAGATATTGAGAAAGAGCACAAGAGATTGAAGATGGTTGAAAGTACTTTGAATGTCAGTCAAAGAGAATTACAAGACTACATGGTAAATTGATTATCCTAGGAATACTTATTTATTTTAATTCAATGATTACTTAATTATTTCATTTTTTTTTTTTCATTTAATTCAGCGTGAAAAGCAAAAACAATTAAATGATATCAATGTGACTGTGGTATTAAAGCTACATCAGTTACAACATTTTATCAATGAAGAAACTCTGGCTAAAATACAAGACTGTGTGGTATTTGATCAAAACCAATTGTCTAAACTGTATACCAGAGTTGGAGAACTTCAACAGGAGACTCTAGATCAGAAGACAAAGCATGAAAAGAATAAAAATCATCTTCACAGGCTAGAGTTGGACTGTAGATACATGGAAAGTGAAATAAAAAAGCTGAAAGCTGAAATTAAAGATGAAATGTTAAGGAAGTTTGGAAGAGAAATTTCTTTGATTAAATTATACGAAGCTGTTTTAAGAAGGATGATTTTTGATATCAGAGCTGATATTACTGATGAAACGAAAGTTTATGATAAAAAAATTAATGGTAAAGATCTTTTATCTTATTTCTAAGGAAAATATATTTTTTTATTTAAGACTCATCTAACATCTTCAATTCGGAGTAGCTTTGTTAGTTAATTTTCAGCAAGAATAATAGTTAATAGAAGTTTACAAGAAATTGTTTATCGAAAAGGGATTAGGGAACTTATTCTTTGCTATCTAAAAATAATTTCTTTCCATTTATTTTTTATTCTAGTTCTACTTAAGTGCCAACAATATATCTATACATTTATAAATAGTAACTAAAAATATAATTTGTGTTTAAATTGGAGATAGGGGAACTATAATAGAGGCAAACTAGTTAAATTTAGAGTAATATTGTTTTCCTTCAGGTTTTAGTGTAGATTTTTTATATAAAGGATCTTAAAGTTCCAGGCTAGGATCCGAATAGGTGGATGATGGAAAGAGTTTTTTAATTCTTTGATTGAGGGAAACTCCTTTACATTCTAAAGAATACAATAAAATATGTATGATAATCTTAAAATCCACTTAAGTGTGCTGTAATGACTAGACTTTTAGGTCTTGTTTCTTATCTTACACAACTATAGAGTCTCATTTCTGATAAAGCATGATCTCGATACATTAGACTAGAGGTGGGCAAAGTCTTTTATACCTTCCTCACTTTTACTCAAGGGAGCAATGGCTCTGAAAATTATACCTGAGAAGCCACTTTGATTTTGAATAGATACTCTTGTTCACATTTGCATTAAATGTACTCACATGCAGCTTAAGCTATATGCCTTGGTACAGGGCATCATTAAAACCATCTTGTCTGGTGGATTAAAGTTTGATGAGGTCATGTTTGAATCAAAACGTTGGGAGAATAGGATAGAAATAGTTAAGCTACATCCTAAGTCCCGGGCTGGATAAGCTTTGACTCGTTCAGAGTAACAACAAAGGTCCGGTAAAAATCTTATTTATTTTTCCATTGTAAAAAACCTACTTAGGGAGTAACGAGAGTAAACGCTGTCTTAAGTGACTTGACGAAGAAAAGCTTTAGTCGGTATTTCCCTCATATAATGACCAATTTTTCCTCTCTTTGTTCCGAAGAAATAGAAATTTGCTCAACTTTGATCTAACAATAATAAGCTGTTCAAGTTTCTTTTTTTACTTACTAGGATCCTTATATCGATATGAGACAGTGTTGGACAATGCTTACTCTCATTATATTATTTCAGTTACTTACTCTTCAGGTAGCTAGAATTATCCACAGAGTGAGTGAGAACGCAATTAAGCCATAAAGCAGAGAAGAGGGACTGGTATAGAAGTTCAATCCTGGGTTAAAAATTCGGACAAAGTCTGAGTCAACAGGTGTACGTTTGCCCATGTGAAATTTCGGCCAATACGTGTGAAAGGTCTAGCTGTAAGCGTCCATTGATCTCTTTATATTGATCTCTATCTTTGTCTATTCTCTCCGCCATAAATCTTCCTTTCTTTACTCTGAAAAAGTCAAAACTTGTCCAGCTTTGATCTAGAAAGCCCTATTTTGTATGAAATTATTCAAGCATTTTAATAATCCCTTTTCTATGAAAGATTCTTTAGCACGAAAAAATCGTACAATATCTTATTTCATTTCTTCCCCATTTTCTTCTTCTTTTCAGAAGTGAAAGCTAAATATCATCAGCAAGTTCTAGTCCTTGAGAGTCTAATTAAAGAAAATACTGAAAAGTTGAATATCCTAACGACACTAGAAGAAGAACAACACAAACTTCGTAAAATTCTTCAAAGAACACCAGAGTCAATTGATAATATTATGAGGATTAAAAATGACTATGAAGAAGATTTAAGAAAACTTGAAGAAATACTCCAGCATCAGAAGAACCAGAAGGAATTATTCAAATATGAAATAAGAAATTTGAGATTAAAAACACGTCCATTACCACCAATTTATCCTCAAGGTAAAGTCTTTGACTTGCATGACGACAAAATGGCACATTTTGGTGAATTACATGAAAGAGATTTCTATGCATCTCCAGAGAATGACGAAGAAGCAGGGAAAAAAGATGATTTATTACTGAAAATTATTAATAAAACTAATGACCAAAATATTGTGAATTATAAAATGGATTTTGGAAGGTCAAAAGATGAAGCTGAAGAAATAAATTGGAATATTGAATTAAAAGTAGAAGAGTTATTGGATTTATTAGG
Organism: Chelonus formosanus; assembly: GCA_028641665.1. Lineage (NCBI taxonomy): Eukaryota > Metazoa > Arthropoda > Insecta > Hymenoptera > Braconidae > Chelonus > Chelonus formosanus. The sequence goes on from CM054000.1 coordinate 5,104,348, forward strand.
AATCAAAGCTGATCCAAGTCTGAAAATAAATATTGTTAAATATCTAAAGCATGAAAATGGAGTAAGAATGGCTATTGATTCTATTTTTACAAAATTATCAAGTTCTAATATTGAAATCACGACAGCATTAAAAGATTATGCGGTTCAGGTGTTGAGAGAATTAAAAAATAGTACATTCCACACCTAGGGAGGTAAAGTAGACTAGCTCAAACCACGTGCAAAATTACAACACGTTGGTAAACACGTTCCTTCACTGGTGTATTCACCCTATTCCATTTCAATTGATATTTTTTTTATAACTTTAGTAATTTATCCATCTGGGTGGTGTTGGTGGTGTTCATCTAACATTAGACTATGTTAAAATTACTTTAAAATGATTCTCTCCTAGCAAGATGGTAAGATTGGTCATTGTTAGTATAACATAAAGCTAGTCTTAATATAAATTCAACTATTAGTTTGAATGAATTGTTATATTAATTAATAAATAATTATAATCATTTTAAATAAGTCTTAAATATTGTCAAATTACTTTTATTAAAAGTAGTTGCTACTCATTTGTATATTTAATATAATTAATAATATAACAACAAGCTTATAAGATAAATTATAAATAATAAAGTCTCACTAACATAGCATCGTAGTTATTCAATAATTAAATCATAGTTAAACATTAAGTTTTATGCAAAAATTGCCTTGACTGATAAAATTTAATTAATTTTTATACTATTTTTGTACATTTTGTTAAATAACCCAGTTACTAAGTAAACGTTAAAGAAATCCCGACAGTTATCTAAGTATATATTTATATTTTTGTACAAGATAATGTTATTTATTTAAATTTTTGTTTTAAATTGAACTTTATCGTAACACCAGACTAAGTGTGTCTGTAAATAATTATTGAGATTTTAATTTATACTTTAAAGGGAAGGCGTAGATGAAAAAATGTCATTAAAGGCACATCCAATGACTTTTCTTTGTGATTAATAGAAATTTTTGGATATAAATTTCTACGTAAATTATTGTAAAATAATGGAATTAATTAAAATATTCTATGTGACTTAATAAGGTATGATAAAGTCGTATTTCAAGCAATTAATCTTGCCGATGAAATTAAAGTAGATTTGATAGACGAGAGTAATATTTTTTTCAGTTTTAAATAATTCACAATACTATATAACTTGTGTAATAGGTAAAGATACATTTGATAAGAGTAAAATAGATGTAGAAAATTTTATAAGAAACTTGTACCAGATGGGAATAAGAAAACTCTTGAAATTTTTCATAGAGAAAATCTGTCAAAGAATTTCCTGAGCTTAGATGGTTCTATACCTTTTACGCATGTTATGTAGTGTTGTAAATTAATTAATTGTTATTATAAATCCGATAAACTCTCTTCTAGTTAATCTAATGATTAATATTAGATATCACGTAAAAAATACCAATGAATATGAAATGTCATTGTTTTTTAAAACTTTTCAATATTGGATAAATGTTATCAAATGCTTCATAAATCTCTTGACGTACCTTTGCACCTGAAAAAGAAAAATATTTTATCAATATTTTTACTTTGAAATTCATCAAAAATAATTCATTTTTCATAATAAATGAAGGTGGGATTTAGACTAAAGAAAAAGATCTCTTAATACTTTAGGAAATGTTAATAAAGGTGGAAAAATATTTTCAATTAGTAAAGACGAATTGTCTGAACGTCTTATTGCCTAGATTAAGACTATTGAATTGTATTTTAAATTGAGATTATCTAAAATATAGAATAATAGAATTTTACTTCAATTTTCGTTATTAAAATTTTGTACTTATTAGAATAAGTTTTATTACATACGAAATGTAGCTTTCAAGTGAAATACAAAAGGTATCTCATAAATAATGTCGGAGTCCCACTTTCAGTATCTTACAAAACTCTAGTAGTTAAAATACATTATTATTATAGTTTTAGAATATTTACCTGTTAAAACCACCTTTCCAGACACGAAGATAAGTAAAACAATTCTTGGTTTAACCATTCGATAAATTAAACCAGGAAATAATTCAGGTTCATACGATGAGAACTGACCATGCGTTAAAACTAAACCTTCCAGCCTTATAGGAAACTTTACATCACAACTTCCGACCATGTTCTGTATCTTAAAGTCTAAAAACTTTGCCTAAAAAATAAATTAAAAGAAATCAATATAATAGTAAGTATAAAATACTTCTCATTGATTATTATCTAGTCACCATAGTCACTGAAACTAAATTTTTTGCAAATATCTCGTAAGTTATAGCAAATAACTTATAGCAATACTAACAAAAGTTTCAAGTAATAATTGGAGCTCTTTTTATTTCATATAAAAAAGTCTTCAAACTTTATTCTCCGTCACTTGTTATTTACAAGATAATTCAGATGAACTAAGTTGAAGAAAAATCCCGATTTTATTACTATGGTAACTAAACTAAAAAAAAAAAAAAAAATTAAGCATCTTCATCTTACAGGGAATCCTAGTTTTTGAATAATCCTAGCATACTTTCTAGCAGCTAAACGTGAATCCTCTTCACTTTTAGCTCCAGTACACACCATTTTCCCACTGCTAAATATCAAAGCAGTTGTTCGAGGTTCACGAATTCGCATAATCACAGCAGCAAATCGTTTAGGATTATATTCAGCATTTCTCGCATGCAATGCTATTTTCTTCAAGTCTAATTTACAATTTAAATTAACTGTGGATACAATATTTCTGCAAAAAAAAAAAAAAACCATACAATTATTTTTAAAAATAGTCGTAGACGTAGAATATATTGTTATTGTTAACAATTCAACAAAAAACGTACTGTAATTGAGGTAAAATACCAGGGTCTGCTGATGCAGGAGTCATTGGAGTCATTGGACCAGGTGTTGAAGGTCCTATAGACGCTGGAGCGATGTTGCTTGATGGTTGGATAGCGGGTGACATCATATTTTGCTAAAAATAATCAAGAAATGAATTATCTCTGGTTATTGATTTACTAATTGTGATGCTTAGTATGAAATTTTTTTACAAAAATAACTGAGTCAAGTTTTGTTATCAATAGTAGTTGATTATTTCAATAAAAAAGCATGAATTGTAACTTTTTAATCAATCTAGAAGCAATGATGTTTCAATTGAATGAATAATAATCATCCTTATTTATCAAAATGTTTTAAAGTTTAAAGATAGCATAAAATTAAATCATGAATTGTATAAATGTAAATATAATATTATCCTTAAAGCCTGAAGATGGTAAAAATATCACTGAAATACTTCACAAATAAAATTAATTCATTTATATAAAATACTTGTATTAAAAAATGATAATAGTAGACATTAATTAAATAAATATACTAACCGGCGTCTGGGGTTGCATGAGACTTTGAGGAGTAGCAAAAGCAGGTGTAGGAGCATAGGTATGCATTGTTTTCTGAGGAGTAAGCATCAACATTCCACTTTGTAAACCAGGACTCATTGTGTGCATTTGCTGTAATTGATATTGTTGGGATTGTTGTTGTTGTTGCTGTTGCTGCTGTTGGAGAGCATTTGGAAGAATTTGTTGATCTTCTTCAGGTTGATGGAGTGGGGTTCCAATACTGGGTATGGAGAACCCAGGACTTGGTAACATTTGATCCATTTTTTGGTTTTAGAAAGTTAGGTTATAAAGTTGAAAATGATGTTTATTACTGTATTTCATAGTAAAAATCATTACATTGGATGTAAATAAAGTATTTTTATTGCACCATTAATTTGAATTATTATTTTTATAACTTTTAGATCAATTTAATCTCATAAACTACAGAGATCACTCAAAAACAAATATATGATTGATGATAGAACCGCTAAAAACTTTGAGTTGAGCAAAGAATACCAAGAGAATTCCCAAGGAGCCGGATTTCCAAGCCCGTAGTACGTCTCCTGACATCGTGATGTCGCTAGTAGTCTATTTATAATGCGTCGATAATAGTAGATCAGCAGTCGTCGGTAGACCGCTGATGGATATGGATTGATGTAAATTTCGAAAGTAAAAATAAATATGCATTATATTACACTTAAATGATGATATATATTTTAAATTATTATTCGGGTTGTTATATTATTAATAAATTGACATGAAGTTTGAACAACAATTGGTTTGCTAGACCTGGACCAAGCCTGACCCACCAGGCTTGGCCCCAGGACATCACTCTAAACCTAATTCAAGCTTGGGCCATTAGTGAATTTATTGTTGCTGTTGAGCTTCAAATTCTCTCTCAGTCTTGAAGAAGCATTTGCCAAAATCTGCAATTTTTTCATCATCATTTTCAGCTCCTTCAACTATAAAATAAAAATTTGAATTAGTTTAGGAATTTTTTTAATACGGATTTAGGAAAATATCGAACTGGAGTTTATCTTTAAGAATGAATCTTGGTAAATATTTTTATAAATATTAGAATCAAGAATATGTTATTTGGATTTTTTTTACCTGATTTAGCACATTTTTTAGCGATTGGCTTGGCAGATTGAGCCTTTTCAGGATCACTATAATTTTCGTCAATTTTTGCTTTTGTTGCTAGCACATCAAACTTTCCATCTTTGAACTGTAAAAACACAAAAAAATTAAGTAATGGAGATTCTTGAATTGTGAATAGAATATTTAATATGTTTGTAGTTTCTTACGATTCCTGCATGTCTAACAATACACGAGTGGAAGTCATCAATTTGTTCATTTCTTTCATCTTCATTTGCTTTTAATTTTTCTTAATTTTCTGAAAACATACATTTTACGTAAAGAATGTGATTACCCGGATAGAAATAATTTTCTGAAAAAGTATCCAATATTCAGAAGCTTTCAGATTTTTTCAGGGTTATGCAGAATTTTTCTGAGACTTTTCAGAGTTATTCACGGAATTTTCAGAGCTCTTCAGAGTTTTATCAGGAAATTATTTCCATACGAGTAGAATGAAATCAATGACAATGATATGAGTAATAATGGTTTTTCTATATTTACCGTCAGATATTTTGTCTCTGCATGCATCAATACTCGGTTTTAACATTTTTTTGAAGGGATGATCTGTCTCTATTTCTTCTGCTGATACCTGATTTAAAATTTTAATAAATTACTATGATAAGAATAATATTAATTTTCATAAAATTGTTAATTTAAATTGAATTATTGGAATAAATTCTAGATTTGTCAATGTATTCCAATACAAAGGAATTTTCATTCAATAAAGCAAAATTTATAAAAATTCTTTTATTATTTGTAAAAGAAACTGTAAATTTACAATTGTGATTTTGTTACTACAAAAAACATGGATATAATTGTAAAAAAGTGGCAATAAAAATTCATGTATAGCTGAATGCTTTTGCGATCATAAGAAAAGAATAAAAAATACAAATAAATTAACTGTTACAATCATTATAAAAGAAAAGAACAGTATAAAGATAAATCTTAAGATACAAAAGGAATTTACGAGTTAATTTCTTAAAGATTTTTGCACTTTATTATGCATTGAACTTGACACAGCTGTGTCGAGTTCAACGACCGATCGTTATCCCAAAACAGGTAAAGATAGACCCTAATGGAGATTAGAAAAAGTCTGATATTGCATTATTGTTAAGCATCATACATTATAAATATTTCCTTTATTTATATGTCCAAAAATAAGCTGTTAATCTTATTTTAGGTTTTTCCATAATAAATGTATTTGTTTCTTTTATATAATATATGACTCAAAATTCCCTGTTTTTCATCGAGTAAAATTCCTGAATTAGTAATTCAATATTAAAATCACCTATAATGGAAGTATTGATACAAAAATCTATATATCATCATAAACTTTGGTGAGTTTAATTATTTGTAAATGACCGAAACAAGAAACTGTTCTTGAATACTCAATCAATTATTTAAATTATTATTTGATTAAAATCAAATACTATTATCAATAATCATTAGAAATTATCAGTAACAAAATAAAAAAAAATTAATTAAAATTAAAAATTAATTTTTTAATTTTAATTAACTAAGTAGAAATGACTTAATTCGAGAAAAAAATTATCAATTTTAAAAGTATTTAATACACGGAAAGAAAGGATTTGTAAATATTACTCCAATAAATAGTAGTCTGTCGCTTCGGGGATAAAAATGTTAAGAAGCAATTGTTTAATTAGTATACATTACAATTTTTTTGTGTAAAAATTTTATTACGAATCAAAATAGTGAACTATACAAAAATAAATATAAAATATTACAATTGGAGTGTGTAATAAAATTTTTACACAAAAAAATTGTAATGTATACTAATTAAACAATTGCTTCTTACCATTTTTGTCCCTGAAACGACAGATTACTATTTATTGGAGTAATATTTACAAATCCTTTCTCTCCGTGTACTTTTTGGGGTTGACTTCTAAAAATAAAAGATAGATAATATTCTTTTCTTGATTTAGTTAATATTCTCAATAATTCTTATGTAAATAAAGTTAATAAGCAGTTTTATTAACCATTGAAAAGTTTACGTGATCTATAATTATAAGTATTAATATAAATATTAGTGATAAATTACATTTAAATTCATCTGTTTTCACCCAAAATTTTAATTTGCTTGAATTCAATATTTTTTCATGATATAAAATTCAAGAAACGTTAATTTCTCTCTACGTTGTATGATAATTATAACATAAAATTTTTTTTTCTACTTTAATGTTTATTGAATGGAATTGTCAATAGTAAATTAATTATGATATATCATTTTACAAAAGAATAAAATAATAAAATTACCTTTCTTTTAAGTCAATGGACAAAATAATGAACAATCATGTCCATTTTTAAGGTAAATTGAGGGCGTGGATACTTTCTGAAGCATTCTATGCCCGACCAATAGAGTTCATGCTTCTTCTACTCTCTGAACATTTACGGAGTGTTCGCCCAGAAGAGGGGCTTTAGGAGGAAGAGCAGAATACGCGTGGAAGGAGGGGATGTTCAAACGGGAGAAACTTTGCAGCCGATTAATTCTCAAAACATTGTAAAACTATGTCGATCAGTAGGTTTGTATCTATTCTTACTTTGAAAAAATGATTTTTATTAATTATTTTATTTGTTTAATTTTATTACTTAACTATTTTTTTTTTGTTTCAGCGCCTTACTTGCAGCCATCCAAGAAATGTGTGATCGAGAAGGAGTTCTGGAACAAGACCTGCAGCAGCAACAGTTTGGACCAGGCTCTGTTGGAGCTGAAGTTACGGTACTTTATGATGAAGCAGAAAGATGGATGTCACAAGACCCTAAAGTAAGTGTTTTCTTCCATTTTATTATCTTTAAAACATTGGGCACGTAATGTACTGGAGAAATAATTTGGGCTCGAATTGGGCCTTATAATAAATGATTTTTAAAACTAATTTTTTAATTTTTTTTCTTTTGTTTTTAGGATTCCAATGATAAAAAGATATCACCAGAGATGCTTGTTGCCGAATATCTTCTCCAACTGGCGTGGAAAAAAGAAGAACATTCAGAGGCGTTAAATAGATCCGTTTCTGACGAAGAGTCTCATAATACCAATAGCTCTTCTGAAGAATCTAGTCTGGACTCGTGTCAATGGATAGAAGACGAACCACTAAGATTAGTTGAGTTCTTCAAAAATGCATCAGCTACATCTACTCCAAAGCAGGAAGATGATGGGAAAGAACATTGCCCTATTATAAAACGCAGGAGACTGTTTTAAACGATAACTGTTATTCGTATAAAAAAAATGTATATAGTCTGTTAAAATGTAAAAACGTTGAAGAATGTAGTTAATTTATTCGTATTTATTCATTGTAAAATATGAGATAATAATATGTACAATTGTTATTCAATAGAAAAAATGCTTTTTTATTCTTATTTATAAGTTTTCCTGTTTAATTATCGAGAAATTCGCTTCTATTTCTATGCGGAAAAATTTTTATAAGAATTTTTACTAGTCAATTTCGAATAAAATTGACTTGTTAAAAGAATTAAAAATTGCTTGTTTTTTTTATGTCTAAGTAGCTAGAAAACTTAGAAAATAGTACTTGTCAGACAATCCAAAAAAATCCTATGTTGGTTAGTGAAAATTTTTAGAATCAAATTTATAAATTCAGATATAAACTTTTTTTCGATTTTCTGGTAATTTTTATCAACCAGTACAGTACTTTTTCCCCAGTTTTCTAGCTACTTTGACTAGAAAAAAACCAACAATTTTTAATTTTTTTAGCTCATCAATTTTACTCTAAATTGACTAGTAAAAATTATTTCATATATTTTTCTTATTTTATCGATACCAGAATTTGTAACTGAAACGTACATTTCTAAGCTATTGGGTTATCCTTCTTTAAACAAAAAAAAATAACAATTTAGATAAATAATAATTTTAGATCGATTTAAAATTATCATTGGTTAATTGATCAATTACCCTTGTAGCCATTAGGAAACAGACTGTCGTCAGACTTAGATATGTTGCTGTCTTATAGTTTTCTAATGTAAGATCAACGTCAAACGTCTGATGCTGTCGCAGAAAGGAAGCAGACGTACTTAAGTCTGACGTTAGATCCTGGCAACTAGGATAACTATCATTAACTATTGCTTAAATGCAAAACAATATTACTTTGAGAATTGAAATTATAAAAATCATAAAACTTACTTTTCTGAGCATATTTTATGTTGTCTTTTCACATAATAGTAATTTACTATTAACAATTTTCAACCTCTTGAAAACTCGCAAAAATTTTCCCAGTCAATGATCTTCTGTCTAGACGTAATAAACTGAAGCAAAAATTATCTTCAGCCATTTTTCTTCTCTATTAAGTAGTCATATTTCTGCCCTTCATCGTTGAACCAAAAATGCATCATGATTTCGATAAATATATTTAATTAATTTGTTCATAAAAAAATAAACTAATTTATTCATCAGCTGTTTTCAAAGGGTTGACTAATTATAAAATGTACAGATTTGAATAAATATTCTCACCTTATTTTTCCAGTAGAATCAGATTCACAAAAGATCATATAAAAACACAATATTATTTACAAAATTACATTAACTAATTAATATTTACCTGGAGTAAGTTTTAAAATGATCAATGAACAACCTTCAATGCACTATCTCTGATTTCTAGGTTTACCAACGGTGGTAATAAACGGCAGACAATAAGCTTCCTAACTCAATTGATAGATGGCTTCTAGAACTGTTAAGTAGCGACACCATATTACCATTAGATAAATTTTCGTCATTAAAATTATGCGACATCTAGACAAATTAATGTGTACACAGTTGTGGAGATAAGCTGCGAAATGTTTCGAAGAGAATTTGTGTCGATCTTCTTTTGATTAACAAAAAATGGATTCAGGGCCAATACATAAATCTAATTTAATAATTAAAATATCGATTTTTTTTATTACTGAGTAATAAAAAATATTGATGGCAATGCATAATAATGTATGCGATTTAAAATTAAGGCAATTTATTTGCCCGTCAGTATTTTACGTAAGAGATTTTTATTCAACATTCACAACAAATAAAACAATTACGCTTTTCCGTTCTGAAAGTCAATAGTGAACTTGCTAGTGTGACAAAAGAATCACAAATGCTAACACATGTAATCTTTATTTACACTGGATATACCTTTATGACGACTTGGCTTAACAGCCAGTACAAGTGTACCAGAGATCGAGAATGTTACTCTTTGACTTCATGTCTGTAATAAAAACGTCACAATGAGTTAAATGTTTAAATCAACTCAACAATAATCAGATACATAATTATAGTGATGATGATGAAGGTTAATCGAAAGTCTAGAAATCATCTTCAAATTTATTTATCAATTATTGGACTTCTTTACGTGACAATACCAAAGGTTGTTTCCAAAAGTGTGTCAGATCATCTTATCAATGATTTCGATATGACTGATAAACATTTTAGAAATAAAAGAGATATTTGGGGAACTTTGTGTTTTAGACATGCAATAAAACATGATGCTGAACATGAACCAAAATTTGTGTTGTTTACTCGACCAGATGTCAACAAAACTCAAGATTTATTTGATGAGGATACAGAGCTCAATGCAAACTTTACTTTAAATTCACCAACAAAGATTATTGTTCATGGATGGAAGTCAGACATAAGATTGATACCATTGGTTGACATGAAGGACGAATACCTGTTGAGAGAACAATGTAATGTGGTTTTTGTTGACTGGGAAAAGTTAGCTGCTGAAGAATGTTATTTACATGCTATCTGGCACACTAGGTATGTTGGCCAAAGGGTAGCAGAGGTGATCAGGAAACTAAGAGACATTGGAGCTGAAGATATTCATGTGATTGGCTTTAGCTTGGGCGCCCATGTAGCAGGGATTGCTGGCTTTTTATTACGTCCTTATAAAATCCCACGAATCACTGGATTAGATCCAGCCATGCCTGGGTTTATATTTGCATCTGATAGTGAGAAATTAGATTTAACAGATGCTGAGTTCGTTGATGTTTATCATACAAATGTTCTTATGCAAGGTAAAATGGAAAGATCCGGTCATGTTGACTTTTATATGAATGGTGGTGTCACTCAACCTGGATGTCATGAACGCAGTAATTGTGATCATACTAGGTCAACAGTATACTTTGCTGAATCTATTAACACTGAAGTTGGATTCTGGGGATGGCCTTGTCCTAGTCTTTGGGAATTTACAATACATGAGTGCCCTCCAACCACGCATTTGAGGATTTTAGCTGGAGATAAAGTTGATAAAAATGCTCGAAATTATTATATTGTTAAAACTAATGCTGAAAGTCCCTTTGCTACAAGAGATTTATAATTTATTTTCGCATTGATTTTGTACAAAATAAATTTAAAGAAAGGTATTAAAAATAAATTACTTACTGTAGTTGTTAATACCTAAGATAAATGCACCACATTCTAGGGCTTTAATTAATTTTTAAGTAATTATTATTTATTAAATAAATTTAATAACCAGTAATAGAATAAAAATTTCAATTGAAAAGTACATTCATTGAATATAATTATTTAATATATGTTAAATAGCACTGTTTAATAAAATATTTTAGTAAGTGTTGGAAATGTTTCCTTACTTTCAATTCCAAGATGATGAAATAAGTTTTGCTTATCTTCGAATAAAGTACACTTATTCAATGTGGTTGCTGTTAATTGATAGAAAGTAAAATAAATACATAGACTTAATTTTTAAATCAATCATTCCTGTTTTAACAAAGAATTTATTTTTAAAAAATAATGTTTTCTGTAAATGCTTAGGAATATTTTAGCTTTGTGGTTATCTATTTATTTTTTAAATGAAATTTGATATTCAATAAAACAATGTTTCTTGAAATATTTTAATAATTACTTCATTAATAAATAAATTTCATTCAAACAATAATTCATTCAATGAATCATACGCTTATAAACAATAAAATAAATAATTGTAAACAAATTCATTGTAAATTCGATCTTTTTTTGTCATTACTTGTTATAAACTCAATATTTAAATTGATGCTTTAAAAAAAACAATGGATTTATATACAACTAATACATGTTACTTAATATACATCATTTTATATTTTATAATTAACTCCATAATTTATTTTTAAAAAAAATATCAGATTAAATTTGAATTGAATTAATAAAAGCAATTATGCATCAAATAATTAAAATTAGCGCCATAATGTGATTGGTACTCTAGCGTCATCTGTGAGCCATTTTTCTTTCCCTAACCTCAATTTTGTAATAATAATACTGCGCACATTACCGGCTTTATTTGTTTTATCTTCAATTAAACAATTTTACGTCGTGTCATTGTCATTGTCAATTGATTTTCGGAGTTATTATTGATGAGATTAATAATTGCCAAAAATTTGATACCCATTAGTTTACCTTAGATTCAAGATAAAAACGAATATGTCAATGTCATTTGGAGAAGTAGTGTATCCAAGTTCACGAGCATTTTGGACTGAAGAGGATGACGAGAATGATAATCAAAATACTGAAAATTTAACCAAATTATTTACTGTTGAATGGTCTGAAGATATTCCACAACAAATAAATACTTTGATTATCATAGAAACATCGTTAATTGTTGGTAAATAAACTTTGATCTTTATCATAAAAATAATAATCATAATAAAAATAAAACATTGAATTATTTATATTTATACAGATTTTATGAAAGATTATGTGTCAAAAAATGCTAAAGAAGTCTGCCAAATAAAATTATCATTATCATCATCAAAACATCCTTCGAAGTTATACAAAGCTTCAAATAATTCATTCATTTGTTTAGTCAGTCCTGATGTTGAATTGGCTCAAGCTGGAGATTTTGTTGATACAGTAAGTATTGATAATTTAATAACACTTTAATATTTGAAAGCCAATTATTTTAATAACGATTGAAATTATTATCAGGTATCAGAGATACTGAAAAAGGCGAAAAACATCATAGCAATCACCAGCAGTCACATAACTCAATTAAAAAATATTGAAAACCGAAACATTTCAACATATTTAATTTCATTGTATACTAGAAAAGCTACTAATGATGTAAAAAATTCCATATCTATGCCCAAACAAGCCAGCATTGTCCCCGGAGTTGGTGCTGGAGGTTAGTATCAAGCAGCTATGACACAGCAAAATAATTATGCTAATAAGTAAATGCTTTTAGTTGTTGCTTATGCTGAAGTAATGGATCAATCAGCGTCATTGAATATTTTATACCTGGATGGCTATGAATTAGATTCAAACAGTGCATCACCTTTAATAAAATTATTTGCTGAGGTAACTAAGCATGAATTACCAGAATTAAAATGTGGGAAACCCTTTATTTTCAATAAAGGAAACTTGTATATGTATTCCAATATTTTTTATTATCAACATCGTCATATAAACATGGCAACTTAATTCGATAAATTCATTTTCACAGCTATTGTTACACTGGCAGTTATATAAGTAGTATAAATTACATGCTAAATTACAGTCTGAAACAGATACCTTCGACGATAGCTTTTTTACCAACTTCGCAAGGTTCTAAAGATGATACACAGCTTTTAGCATTGCTGTCATGTGAACTCATATGTCCAAGAATCATGGAATTTGTTGAATGAGTCCAAAGCAAGTCTCCTATTGAATCGTCTAAGGAATATCTGATAGCTATTGCGCCACCTAGCTTCTGATCTAGACCATGAAGGAATTCTGAGTCTATAAATTTATCCTTCATGGTCTGGTGAAGGGTCGTGACGTGATTTGGTGTCGCAGTAGCAATAGCTTCAGCGATAGTCCGTGCTAATGTTGTTCTGATTAAATGTTCACCACATCCTGAAGTACTAGCGCCAACAGAACAACGACCATTATGCGCCCAAACTCCACATCCCCATACTCCTGCCTGTCCAACACGTCCAGGATACTTGAGAATGATACCTCCGCTCGAACAAGCTGATGCTATGTTACCAAAAGCATCCACAGCTACAGCACCAACAGTGTCCATGCGTCTTTTAGGGATTTGAATGACTTCCTTGCCCTCTAGTTTTCTTTTGTAGTGATGGTATATTTTGCGGGCTTTGTTGGAGATTAATTCTTCCGCTGGAAGAGTAGCAACTCCCATTTCGTTGGCCCACACTTGAGCTCCGGAACCAACGAGGATACTTGGTGGTACTCTTCCATAGCTAATTCTGTTTGATTGATGCTCACACAGACGCTTAGCCAATGTCACTGGGTTTTTGATACCACTTACAGCTCCAACTGCGCCGAATAATAATTTTGATCCATCCATAACACTTGCATCACACTCCACATCTCCATCTAAAGTTAGATTGGAGCCAAATCCAGCATTAGTCAGAGCTGAATCTTCTAGAACTACAGTAGCTTCGACCACAGCATCTAAGGAACTTCCTCCATTTTTTAATCTTTCTATTCCACTTTTACATGCTTCACGACATAATTTTTGATATTTCTTTTTTAATGAATCTGAATGTTGTCCAGCTCCAACGTGTACGGCAATGAATCCATTGTTGTTTGTCATTGATTGTTTTTGTTTATGTTTTGAGATGATGATCAAGACTACACTAACCAGTTTTCATTAATGTCACATGTTGGAATTGAATATACTAACAATCGTAAAAACATTATCGTTTAATTCTGATTTGTTTTTATTATTTTTAATTGATATTTAATTATTCTTCAATTTTTCACTGAAGATTTTGAAAATTCTTATTCAGGATACAGTAGCCCACATAAGAAACAATTAATTTCTTTTCTCTTTCAAATTTTTTTGTATTTTTTGGTCGTTTTCGTAGATATGTGTATTTGTTTTAAGACTGGGCTTAAAATTTTCAACAACAGATGTCATTAGATGTCACTTTTTTAATCTAACTGAATGATTGAATTATATTTTTTATTCTCTTATAATAAAATACGTAAATAAATTTAGTAAATAATAAAATTTATGCCATTTTTTTTGAAAGAATTAAAAGTTTTTGAATTATTTTTACAGTTTAAAAAAGCGCGCTGAAAAAATCAATTCAAACTCCACCACTTGAAGCGCTAGTGTCGCACCACCAGTTGACGATAAACAATATGGCGGATACATTTTTCTACGCGGGGTAATGTCGTGCGTTTTGCGTGTGAAAAGTGTTTTTTATGTGAATAAAAGGATTATTAAATCATTTATTTTGTGGTAAGTAATAAAAATATATTATTTATTATTAAAATAATATATTATATTGCATAACTTATGAGAATTCATCGAAAATCGATAGATCGCGTATGATTTATTTAGATCCGTGATCTAAACTTTTAGATCATGCTCATTTCAACATAGCAAAAAGAAAAATATTTATAATAACGATTATTCGTCTCTATTACAATTATTGTTTTTTTTTGTCGGTTTACTTTATCTTGCATAGAGATAAAGATAACAAAACGTCTAATGTAACAGAATATATGTGAAAATATTCTGATATTTTTGTAATCTTTTCTTATGAATTTGTTATCAAAGTATATTATACTGATATGAATCAAATTTCTGGTTTTTTTTCCTTTTACATTTCAGCATCCGGTAATGGAATAAAACTTGAATATTAAAGTTAATATGATTTTAACCTCAGATTTCAGTTAATTAGTTTTAATAGGTTTGTGGTGATATTTTGTTTAGTTGTATTGGTTAAGCAACAGGTTTTTCGTGTTATGTAAAGAAAAGAAAGGTATATGGTTATTGAATAGTCTAGTAAATCAATAATCTTTCATGATAATTATAATAAATTATCAAATATTTTTATTTTATTCCTTTTTTTAATCTACGTTTTCATAAGACGCTGTATAACACTAGACAAAATGCGATCGGTTTCTTCTTGTTGAATCAATCTATTTTTACATTTTATGTCCATTATTTATTTTATGAATAGTCGTGACGGTTTGAATTATTATTCACGACAAATAGAGAAATGTGAATTGAATGTTATTGTGTCGGATTAGAGTTATAATAACGAGTTAAAGTTTTTTCTTGCTCAGGTGAAAGGTCATATTAACCTTTCTATGATATTTGAAATCTGTATCTCTTATTATTCTGATCAAACAACAAATCAATACTTTTCGCTATAAACTTTTGAACATTTTACTAAAAATATCAATCCAATTTGTTTTGCTGTAATTTATGTCTATTTCGTAATTAAATTTTGTGTAATGCTTCCTTGAAGACTAGCATTGATGAATGGAAACTTAAACTTGAAATAGGTCTTGAAGAAGCAAAAACATCTTATTAGATTGATCAGTTTAATAAGATATTTTTGGTGGATTTTTCTAAAGAAAAAAATGTTTTTATTACATTACCATGAAATCAAAGTTTTTGAATACATGATATACAGATTGTCTTTTGTTTAGGATATGATAAGGATGTAGTTTGAGTTCAAACATTTTGATGAGTATGGAAATAACTTTTAATAAGTCCAAGTCAAAATATAAAACCTATTTTTGTTCTAAGACTATCCTTTTTTTAGGTTTAACTTAAGATGAACAAATCCTAATTAAAGTTGGAATAAGCAACAAATCAGTGTTTCCATAGGCTGAAAATGTTTCAATTTTATCCTAAACTCATACTAATTTTATTTTTCTTTTACCTTAGGTTCATCCTACTTTTATTTTATACTTTTCCTGGTTTCAATCTAATTTTATTTGAGATTCAAGTAACTTTATTTTAACAATAACATACTTTTCTATAATTATTAATTTTATTTTAATTCTAATTAATATTTTTCTTTTGATACAAACTCTCCTCACCGTTGTTGATAACTTTTATTGGTTTAAAATATTTTAAAAATTATTTTAAAGTCAGTTCCTCTCAACACTTGACAATGAGCCCATTACCACCCACAAAAAAAACCAATTTTTTTTTCAGTACATTAAGTATTAATTGATTATTTATGAAATTATCGCATTATTTTTTAAACATTTATTTTAAGAATTTTGACAATTGAATCTTTAAAAACTGGTCTTTGACAACTTTAATTTTTATTCTTAAATATAAAAAAAATAATTATTAGGTTTTTCTCATTAGGAAATAATAATAATATTTTTTTTTTGTTTAATTTTTTTCTAAAAAAAAATCGAGTAAATGTATTATTTATTACATCAATGAACTCTTTGTAAATTATTATTCTTGCATATTCTTCTAATGAAGTCAAATAAAATTCAAATGAATAGAATATTTTTTGATAACTATCTATTTTACTAAAACTCTTAATCGTTCAATATTATCACATTATTAAATAATGATATTTAAAAGTTCACTAAAGAAAAAATACAATGAATAAAAACTATGTCATGAATAAACAATAATAAATATATTAAAAAATTCAAAATACAATATCTAATGGTATGGAATTTATTAAAAAATTAATGAAAGAAAGAAAGAAAGGAGGGGGAGAGGGAAATATCAATAATTGAATTATTAATTTAAAACCATTGGTTTTTTCAGTCACTAATGAATTTGATGTAGGGATCGGTTTTAATATCCAACTAATTGTATATTTTTCTATTATTCAAACCCTTTTCGTTCGATCGACCTCTACACTATATAAATTTATATGATAAGTCTATGACTCAGTATAACACTTGAATTATTTCTACAACTAGTTGAATAAGTTAGCTACTATACAATCTACTGTTTATAATAGTAACTATTAAAACTAGTATCACTATTTGATTATAAATATTTCATTTAATTGATTACAAAATTTGTTAATAGAAATTATATTTTAAATAATTGATTTATTTTAAAAAAAAATAAATAATGTGGATTGTTATTGTTATAGTATTGATAATAATTGTTATGAAACACGTTAGTTATTATGTATTGTACACATATAGTCTAACTATAATGAATTAATACTGTTGCGCATGCGGTGACATAGGTCATAGGAAAAAAAAAAAAATCGTTTACATAATAATGAAATACCGACACTCAATTATTTATTGAAATACCAGGTGATCTAAAGGACATGATTATAGAAATTATTCCTTTTGAGATTGATAGAGGGAAATAATTTGTTGGTGAAGAGAAAATACATGTTTTTGTTGTTATGTATGTTCAAAAAATACATTAGATAGTCGCGTTTTGTTATTTTAATGATTTTTTTCCTTTTTTATTTAACATTTTATTGTTGTGAAGTTGAATTTAATTGTTGAAGGGAGAATTTTAATTTTATTTTACTTTTAATAATAATTGAAATTATTTGATGTAATTACAGAAATAAGTGAGTTTTAATGAGCTACAAAAAGAGATCATTTATTTGATGAATATTAGGGTAACATTTTGAATAAATAACTTCGATTTAAAGTATTTAATAGTAATAATTAATAAGTTGGGAAAGTTCATAATGATTTTAAAGTTTATTGTGATAAATATTTTATGTGATGATCATTCATTAGGTGTTGGTGGTTTATACACTGATACAGTGCTGGATATAAATACTGTGCGATGTTCTATAGGAGGGTATAAGGAAATCGCATGTATAACCTTCAAAAAATTAAACAGCATTTATGTCCGGTACTGTAGAAGAATTTATTTGGCAGGAATAATTTAATACAATTTTCCAGTATTTATTTGATACAGATAAATATTATTTATAATTAAATTAACATTTCGTAATGATTAATGTTATTTTAAATATAATGTATATTTTGTAGGCTTAGAAAAAGATTTATTAGTAGTTGATAAATACTGTTCGCTAATAAAAAATAATAAATAAATAAATATTGTTCGCAAGACTCTCTACTCTCTTAAAAATAATTAGTTAATATTGACTGAACATCAGTAACTATTTACTGAAGGCATCAGTCCCAATTGGGCCACTGATATTCAGTTAAGTTTAACTGAAAAATTCAGTAGAAATTTAACTGATTCTATCAGTAAACTCAACTAATTTAATTGATTAAATGAAACTAATAAATTACAATAAATAGAAGCAAATCTTTCTAGATGAATAAAAATATGTATTTTATTTTGAATATATAATGAATTATATTTTATACATCAAATGAATCATTAGTTATCAATTCTACAATATAATTCATGTTGCAGATTATTTCATCATAGATAATTAGCTTTATTTTTTGGATTAAGTCATCAACTGACATATTTTGGTACTCTTCAGCCATGTATATTTGCAATATTGTTAAATCATATTTAGGATTTTTTTTTTTAATGATTATTGAATATTTAATTAATTAAATTTATCGACTTTTACTATTGATCACAGGTAAATAATTGAAAGTTTATTTGAATAAACATTATTAAGTGAATTTATGAGGATTTTATTGACAATGACCTTGACAGTCGTGAACATAGCATGAGACGAATTAACAACTAAGGTAAAAGTGAACAATAACAAAGGTTAAGCTTGTCGAGGTCATTATGTAGAAACTAACCCAATGCCTTGAAACATTAACGGTTCTCAGGTGAAACTTTGCAGGTGTGACACACGTACACATCAAAAGTAAGTGGACTAAACTCAACTGTAAGGACAAGACAAGCTTTTATTGACAAGGACACTATCATAATTGTCTACTTTTCTTTTCATTAATGGCTTTTACTAGCTTTAGCTAATATTTATTTTTTTATTTTCTGTTACTTTTACTATTTTTTGATAGTTTCCGGTGTACTGACAAGTGTAAACAGTCACGCCTTTCCGTTAGATACCATTAGCAGAATCCATTCTTAGATTACTCTAGACTAGGTGAGTCCGAAAGTAGGTGATTTGTTCAATAGTGTGCGAAAAATATTATTCTATAGTTGTTGATTGTTGGAGATAGCTTGTAATTTATGGCATAAGTGGAATATTTTGGTACATTGGTATAAAAATTTCCTTGTATATTCTTTTTTTACTCGAGTCAAAATATAAAACCTATTTTTATCCTGAGACTATCCTTTCTTTAGGTTTAACTTAAGATGAACAAATCCTAATTAAAGTTGGAATAAGCAACAAATCAGTGTTTCCATAGGCTGAAAATGTTTCAATTTTATCCTAAACTCATACTAGTTTTATTTTTGTTTTACCTTAGGTTCATTCTACTTTTATTTTATACTTTTCCTGGTTTCCATCTAATTTTATTTGAGATTCAAGTTATTTTATTTGAACAAAAACATACTTTTCTATAATTATTAATTTTATTTTAATTCTAATTGGGCTGACTATCAGCATTAAAATCATATGTATTATTAAAAAAGTATGAATGTAATGGGAGTTATTTCAACTATTTCCATAAGTACTACTAGATATAAACAAATCAATTGATGAGATTGAAATCAGGCTATTCTGTCTATATCCTAATTTTTACCAACTTCAGAAGGATAAAAATAGTATTAGGATTAGAGAGTTAAAATGAGTCTTTATCATCCTAATTTTGATCTGCTTAAAAAATGAAACAGAATAATATTAGGATAAAAAGGTTGAATCTAGGATAGAAAGGATGGGAATAGTATGAAAAAAATCAATTTAGGTGTTATATTTTGACTCGGGCATTTGATTAATATCTTGCTCTAAATTGCCCTGTAAATATTTTAAGATTGCAATCAATGTATTGGATAGATTTGGTGGTTGAGAGTATGCTATTTTAAAGGTTACATTAGGAAGTTGGTGTATTGAAGTTGATTTTTAAAATTCAACCTCTAGTATTTCAAATTTTTTCATTGACATAAATAATCATGAATAATCTACTTTGATCTTTTATTTATTGCAGTTCAATAATTTTGCATCATAACCCTTTAATCTGACAATGAATAATCATCTTCTTAATGCTTGTAAGTGTCTTGTATTACTCACCACATTAATCTAAGCCACATTATAACCCATTTATTTTTGGAATATTTAAATGACTAATTATCCAAACGACACAAATGTGTATACCCTTGAAGGTTATTTTAGTTACATTACTAGACGTGTAAATTTACCTAAAAGAAAGATAAAAATTTTCAAAAGTTTGGAAGTAATGTTTGTGAAAAATAGTTCAACTTATCAGCAAACATATCGTTAAATTAATCCAAGAAAGCACGCAATTATTCTTACCTTTTGAGTGACATTCAGACGCTGATTCCGATTAGATTTCGTTATCATCATGATATGATAAATGACTTGGTATAGATCGAATAAAGCTCTAGAAGCTTAATGGAATGATAGAAATGGTTACGCCACACCCATACCTTAACGCCCTACCTTCTTTTTCAAATACCAGCATCTGATGGGAATTAACGACCTTTTCATCTACATAATATTTTTTTTTTTTGTTTTTCTCTTATCATTGATTATCTGAAAATAAAAGGACATGTTTTCATGTCAATGAGATTAGCTCTCGTTAATAAGATTAATTTTCTTCAACCACCTGCAGTGAGTATAAATTAAAAATTAAACGCACTAGTGAATAAAAGTGAAGATAAAAGCTCTTTAATTTTTTTTTTTTTTTTCATAAGTTGCAAGTGAATTAAGGCTATCGCTTATGTTTAAATGAAAAAAAAAAAAAACAAATTATTTATTGTTTATTAATGAAAAAACAATTTTATTATCATATACATTAAGAGTATTAATTAAGAGTAAAACTGTAGATAACCTAAATTATATCAATGTATGTGTGAAGTAAAAATTCTAAGACTTCTTTCTTGATGTGACAATAGGTGATGTCTCTTTTTTTCTCTTTATTATCATCATCACATTTAAAGCATGTTCTTTCACAAGGCCGCGATTTATATGCCAAGTGTCTAGAAGAGATGAGAGAAATATATAGCCTCTATCGTGCATTCATACAATAGATACGTATCTAGGTCTTGCACGGGTTTTATTAACCGTTTAATGGCGCTAGATCTTATCCTGTCAACGTTAACGTAAACACCAGTGTAGTTTTACATGATACGCGTTGTGATGCTTTTATCGTTGAGTTCAATAATCGATAATTACTTATCTAATTCTATCGGTTTCCAATGGAATTCGTTCATTGTATTACACTTTTTTTTGCTGTTATTTTGATGTTGAGGTTGTTATTGAGAATAAACGTTAATAGAAATTTCATTTGAACAATAAAGAATTCTTGAAAGTATACGGAGTAAAATTTGATTAAAAGAAACAATTATTTACTTGAGAGTGATTTAAAGATGATTAAATTTAATTTGGATTTAAAAATCATTTTTACCTTAAGTTGAGATATTTTTACCCTGGTTCATATAGCCGTTAGCGTAAATACAATATTAAGAAGATTAAGTGAGTTCCTTGGGTAAAATTTTACCCCAGGGTAATAAGGGTATGTTATAATGCATATGAGAAGAATAAGTAGAATTTTTTACAGTAAAAATTACTCGAATGTTGGTAAATTGTGCATTTATACGATTATTTGGGTTTTTTTACATTACATTACATTTAAAAAATATTTGCTTAGAAATTAAGATGTCGTAAAAATCTAGAACTCAATAAGAGTAAAAACAATTTCTTTTGTTCGAAGTAAGTTTTACGTTTAAGGTGAAGTGTGTTTTATTGAAACTTATTTTTTGATTCATTCAATCAGGAAATTAATTGCTATAATGTAAAATTAATATTGTCGCGGGGTAAAATTTTTTTACACAGGATTATCGCGAGATTTGATGAAAAAAGAGTTTTTTTTTTTAATCAATTGCTTATAATCTCTTGAAATGTAACTCAGTGAATTTTCGTCTTTTTTACAATTTAGGGGTAAAAATTATAGCACAGGTTTCATGTGATTCTTTTGAGTAAATACTTATAAGTGTGTGCTGTGTCTAAATTTCCTACCTTATAGAATTATTTTAACCCTTATCATGAAGTAAAAACTATTTTCTCCTCCAATCCAGGGTAAATTTGAATTTTTCCCCCTTTTTTTTTTTTTTTTTTTGAAATTCTTTTTCAAAGTATACATTCCGAAAACATTATAATTTTAAAATAAATATAGTAAAGCACTAAGGTAAACAGGAGTAGTTGTATTTAGCCTCTGTCGTGTATAAAATTGGCCAATGAAAGGTTTCATTATTCAGTAAATATTCATTACGAATTTATGAGCCGACTTTTGGTAATTTTACGATATCTTTATTAGGAAAATTTTTTAAATATTTTTTTATTTTCTCTTGAATTCTTCAATTTCAAGTACGTGAAACATAACAACTTTTTTTCTTTTATTTTTATTTAAAAATAGGAAATTTTTATTAATAACAATTTTTAACCACACTATAACATGATAATGTTAAAATATTGATTAATAAAAAAAGAAATTTTTTTCTATGCTCTATCCACACTTCCTCTTGTAAAAGAACTAAAGAAATGATTAGTTTGTGGTTATTTGATAACTTCCAACGCTTATCACTTACAAATCAGCACATGTAAATGTAAAATTCCCTCACACGGTAGAAATGAAAAAAAAAAAAAAGAAATAACGACTACCTTTTATAATAAATTTATTTATAATTTTCATTGAAACTTCAAATGAACATTTAATTATTTGCCGTGTCGTTTATTTATTTGATCATTTTGATATTATCTTATCTATTAACCTACTAATTTACTTGGACCTTTTTTTTGTCGACTTGCTGAGTCATTTGTAGATTTGATATATTCATTTAACAAAAGGAAAAAAAGAAATAAAGACAAATGTATTTATTTTTATAATAAAAATAATTAGTAATTATTAAATGAAATATCGTTTTCTTTCATGATGAATAATAAATAGGGTTGGTAGTAGTAGAGAAGGACGTTAGTGGTGGTGAGGACTAGTGAGTGGCCAACGGCCGCGTGTGACAGGAACTTACCACTGTCAAAGTAGAAACAGCCGTTTACGTTCAGTAGAAATAGTAAGTGGTCGTCAGTCGAACACGGCACGAGCTTATGATCAGACCCGACACATACTGTATTAACCTGCTAGTGATTACTGCCTTGAATCGTGACATTTGTTTCCGATAATCAGCGTTGAAAATGGCTCATATTTATTTAATCGATTGATTTACATTCTTTTTTTATTACATTAAATGGTTAAATGTTCTTTTAAATTAATATTAACAATCATTTATTAATTATTTATTGTTTAAATAAAATTTAGAAAAAAAAAAAAAAAAAAATGGGTTAATCAGTATATAATATTTTGTGGCATTTAATTATTAAAGACAATTATTGAATTTTTTTTTTTTTTTTCTCACATGTAATAATAATGAAAGTTTATTTAGATATTTTTATTTGTTTAGAGTGTTAAGGATTTAAGTGTTACTGTGATGTGAGTGATATAACACCAATGAATGTTGCGTGATGAAGCGTGTTGCAAATGATTAAGAGAACTGAGAAGAACGGACTTACACATGTATAAATTAAATAAAATGTGTAGATATTCAATATATGTATGACGCATCTTCAACGACGTTTTTAATGCTTTTAAACAAGTCTAGAAGAAAAGTGAAAACGTTTTAGTATTCTAGATTTAATAATACCTACGTGATTGGATTTTTTTTTTTTTTTCCTTTTTTCAAAAGAAAATTATTATTTGGATTATTAATTTTTATACTTGATTAAAAAATAATTGATAAATGATTTTGATGAAATATTAAAATTTTTTAAAATGTCCCTAAATTGGATTTAGTGATTTTATTGAATTTTAAAATGATGGTTTTGTGGAGTTAAGTATGAGTAGATATGGGAATTTAAAATATCAAAGGTAAGATTTATTTTTGAATTATTAAAAATTTTAATCTTCTAGGGTTTTTTTTTTTTTTTAAATTAACGTAATTTAATACAAATAGGATAATGGAAAAAGATCAACTAATATTAATAATAACAAAATACATGTATATTTATAGAAAGGATAATTTTATTATAGAGGAAAGTCACAAAATATGGAATAGTATCCTTAATATGGAATACCTTCATTTCTCAATTTGTGATTTTGTTTTTTTTTTGTTAGATTTTAATTTGATAACTAATATATTTGATTAAAGGCTCTTAATTACTACATATAAATGTATAACTGATTAGTAAAAACATTAAATTGATTTAATTAATATGAAGTTCTTTTTTATATATAAAAAAAAAAAAAAAATGGTATTCGATATTTGGTGACTTTCCTCAATCTTTCTATACACAAATTTTTAAACATTTTACTTCCAAGTATCTAAAAAATGACTACAATATTAATTGAATAAGTGACATCATTTTAAAACACATTAAATGTTTTAAATTAAAACACTTCCAAATTTGTGATTTGCAGTGTTGGTCTTATCTAAACAAAACAATATTTTGATGTCATCTGGTAATTCTCGTTAACACTATAAAGTGTTTAATAAAATACCTACACGAATAAAGTCTCCACATAAGTATGGAATAAAAATATTAAGTTTATTTCTATATAAATAAAATATAAATTAATTTATTTTGTGTATATATTCCAACAGTAACGAATTTTTTTCATGATTTGTTTTCTAAAGAAATTCGTTTTTTTATCTAGGAATTTATTTATTTTCTTTTTAGGTAATGTAGATAAATTATCTTAAGTGTCCTAGGATAAATTTTATCAGTTTTGAGAAATAATATAGTAGAGCATTCTAAAATTACAAGTGATAAGAAATAGAAAGGGGTAAAATTGGATATGATTTTTCACTTAATATATACAAAAGTAATTTTTGATTATTATTTAAAAAGTTTTGCTACAGATGGTAAAAACAAAATAATCTTTACTGTATTATAAGAAGTGCTGTTAAGCTCTGATTTTGATAATGGTATCTCTTTCTAATATACTGCACTGCCGATAGTATTATAATTGTATTATATTCACTGATGTGCAGTGTATTTCATTATTTTCACTGTTTCATTTTTAGAGAGTCGGGTAAATTAGGGTACCCCAAAAAGTCAAGTAAACTTTGAAAGATAATTTTTTAATACCCATATATTACCCTAGTCTTCAATATATTAAGTATTTGAAATAATTCTTTTTCTCACTACATAAATTTTCAATTACAATTAGTGATTTTTACTATAGAAAAAAAAATTAATTTTTTGTCATCAGTTTTATTATAGTAATATTCATACATAATCGCTCAACGATTCTAATTTACCAAAACTTCTCTAAATGTTGAACATAGTTAATAATATTAACGATAAATCAAATCTTGAACGTGTATTTATAAAATATAACACGAGTTAAAAATTTCATGTGTTGAGTTTTTGCGAGAAAAGAAAAGAATGAGAGTTATGTTAAAGAATATAACATTGAGTACTAGGAACAAATGAAAACATTCATTGTTTTTTTTTTTCTTCATTTTTTATGGAGCATAGAGAAATACTCAGAAAAAAGTACTGCTTTTGAAAAGAGTGTAGCGAATATTACAATTGTAGGTGAATAAGAAAAAATTACTTTAAGGAGTTGTATTGTATACTGTCTTAAATTTCTATTGAAGTTGCAGTTTTTTAACTCATTATGCATGAAGAAATGAAGAAAAAAAAAATAAATCATAGATATGAAATAATAGTAATAATAATTGAAAAAAAAAAAAAATCATTAATTGAGTACATTACTATTTTTTATCTTACACTGATTTTTTACTGTAATTTTTCATACTTTATACTTCTAATTAGGAACACTGATACAAGAGATTTATTACTGTTAATAAACGATTTTTTAATTATTAGAATCAATGTTTTGTTAACTGTTTCAATAAATATTTTATAATAATAAAAAGCCTTAGTTATGAACACACTAGTGGTTTAATAATGAATAAATATCATTTTATTGTAAAGAAATATTTTTTAACAATTACTAAGCTAGCGATTGCAACGCTACCTAGCCTTGTATCAACCAAAACTGTCATATTTATCAATTCACCTTTCATAATCTTACATTTTACCTTATGCATATCTTTTATTTATAGAAAAATATGCATGAAATACAACCAAATTCCTAACCTCATACAAATTTTGTGTCATTTTATATTAAACAAACCATATAATTCACAATAAAATCTGAGTTGTATTGGTTACATAATATTCTTTAATAGTTAAAAAGATTTGTTAGCTGTTAAAAAATATTTTTTGTACTGTAGCAAAGCTATGTTTAATAGTTAAGATATCATTTTATAATTATTATTGTTTATTCTACACTTGGCTTCATTTAAAACTTTATTCTAAAAAGATTGACTATCATACTAATTTTCTCATCTTTACCTATTATATAACATTTTTACTCATTTAATCATCATTTGTGTTGATTATTAAAAAAGCTAACTATAATAAATATACTTCAGTATACTTGCTCTTTTTTTTTTTTTTTTTACTATTCTACTACAGCTACTAACACGTGATTGATCAACTTCAGATACTTATATCTCAGAAAGTATTTATCAAATCTAATTTTTTCAATGGAATTTTTTTTTTTTCATTCTCTTTATTATTTTTACAAATCTCTTCTATTAGTGAAGTTATTGTAATGGGATAAATTCATAAAATTCGAAAGTTTGTTCATAATTGACTATATATACATATATCTTTCAGCCATTGCATGTTGTTTTTTAAAATGACAATTTATTATGAATAATTAAAAATATTGTTTATCATTTAACCACAATAATCAGTTATTCTAAAAACGTTGATGAAAACCTCCTAACAGGAAATATGGTGTGTGAGTTTTCAAATTGTGCTCAAAACTATTTTTTATAATTATTATCATGTTGATAATTTTTTAATCATTAAAATTAATTCCCCGAAGAGGAAATGTAATAGAATTATATCATTTGTTTCTGTCATAAGTATTCAATAGTAGGGAAAAAATGTGATATAAATTTAAAAAATGAAAATTTATTGATTGCACATATGGTTAATATGTAGATAAGGTAACCACTAGTGTTTAGGGATAGAGTGGGATCGAGGGAATCACTCGGATTACTCATTTCTGATTGTTGGTAAATAATAGGGTATTTTTACTCGTTAAAAAGTAAAAATAGGAATGAATTTAGAAAATTTAGTTAGATTTACTTTTATTTTAATTCCATTCGTTAAAATGTAGTTTTAGTTGAGTTCTACATAACCAAAAGTTTTTCATAGGATTGACTTAAATAAAAAGCCTCGGGTAACATGAAAAATGAGAAATAAAACACTGCAAATCCAAGTATTTAACAACTAAACATTTAAAGTGTTTACAATGTTACGTATCATAAACAAACTATAGCTATTTTGTAAACGACTTTGAACGCTTCTTGTCGTTTACCAAAATGCTATAGTTTATTTATGGTGCACTGTAAATCCCAGTTTTCCGAAATGTATTATATTAAAGCAAATACAGATTTACAGTGTGTTCAACATTTTAAACACTTATATATTTTATTATTAACCACTTCAAGTAATTTATCACTTAACACTTTTATTTGTCTAGATTTAAAGTGATAAGAAAAATTAGACACTCAATTCGTTATATTCTGATTAGTGACTAACGTATTTACTACAAATCAAACAATAAACATACATGTGTTTAATGCTTAATCTTACAAAGGGTGTTTTCCATTTAGAAAACACAAAACACTTGGTCGCATTGTGTCGACTAATTTTTATAAATGGAACACTTACTTTCATTGAGTTTCGATAGAGGGCAGTTTATAAAAGTTATTATGTAACACATTTATAGTGTATTATTTTAAAAAATTTACAATGAATTATAAATAATTTGAAAATAAATTAATTACATTTGATTAAGAATTATATTTTTTTTTTACATGAAATCAGTATTAAATATTTATCTTCTTTTCTTGAAGCCTAATGCATCAATTATAATTCTAGAAATAAGTGAAACTATTAATCGACTAGATTACTATAATTAATTCATTAATTAGTCTACGTATTAATGAAAATCCCATCGATAAATCGTTTTTATCTTTCTGAGTATCATAGAATAAACGTAATTTTTACAATGTAAAAAAAAAAAAAAATTGAATTGATTAGAAGAAAAAATTTTTCAACTAGATATTTTCAATTAAAGACATAAATAGCATGAAATATGAACACACGCACATGCGTCATTGCAATGTAAACTCTCGCTCAAGACCATGGGATTATGATTGGCTATGAATACATACTTTTCTCAATGATTTTCAAGTTAAATAGTAAGTTAACCGCCAACTATTCTGAGGTTGATCGTCGATATTGCATAATCATTTGAACTAAAAGCCTTCGAGAATGAGATGTAAATCAGCGTAAAAAATCAATGTAGAATAAAAACCTGAAAAGAATGAAAAATAAACGTACAGGAAGTAAATATAAAAAATAATGGAATTTATTATATTTTATAATTATATTGTTACTCAATGTATTTAAAAATAAACTATTAGAATAATAAAATCTTATGATAAATGTTAAATAATAATTTTATTGTTCACTTAATATGTGTTCATTTCTTGAAATAGTTCACTTGTGAATTTATAAACAAGTATTATATTGATATCAAAATTAATTCTTCAATTTACTCTTAAAATTTCACTGTGTTTATTTACAAAATATGCACGGTTTATATATAGAATAATGTATGTATAAAAATGCAGATATAAATTGTGATCAAAAAAATGAAGTTTCTTTTTTCAGTAGATTTTGAGGTCATACGAAATTAACAAGTGACAGATAAACAGTTATTTCATCGTCTTTTACCATTTTTCTTTTCTACATAATAGTGTCTAGTCGAGTACACTTGCACTCAACTAGTGGATTATTGTGAAATCTATCGAGAGTTAAAAAAAAACAATATTGCTCAGCAGATAATCATGTAATAAAGTATATGAACGTTGGCTATTTAGTTATTACATGGTTATTAACTTTTTAGCATTTATTTTTTATTTATGAAATCAAGGAAAAATCAGTTGTCGATAATTCCAATCATCTTCTGATAAATCAAAGTAATTAAAATCATTAGTTTTTTGTTCCTTAAGATGTCGTTGTGTTGACGAAAAAATTAATTACACTTTTTATGTGTTTAAATTAAATTATCCTGTAATTAATTATTTATTATAGATTTTTTTAGTGATTAGTTAATTATGGCCTGTTTGGTGTGATGAGAAAATTTTGTTGATGTTGGATCAATTAAGGGCCTTTAATTAATTGCGCTTTAATGGAGCGAACAGTCGACTTTCAATTCAATAAAACGCCTCGATTAGCGTTAAACTATTTTGATAATAGAGATTACACCACAAGTGGGTCAGTTTGGTTGGTAGTGATTATGTCAATTAATTAGTTAATTTTTTTCATAAAAAAAACATAAAATACTTGCTTTAGGAATTTTTTAAATTTATACTTTTTATTTAATTTGAAATTTTATTAATTATTATCTCTATTGGTACTGCAAATTTAAATGTTTAATGAATGTTTAGAAACAAACCATTCGAAGCATTTTTTACAGTTGACTTTTAAAATTTTATAGTTTGTATAAAACGTTATGTATACTTTCTTAAAAATAATCAGTTAATATTGACAATATCAGTAACTATTCCCTGATGGCATTAGTCTTGAGTGATCCACTAACATTCAGTTAAGTTTAACTGAAGCAACTGAGGAACTCTTTTACTATTTATTTTTTAAGAAATTATTTAACTTTTAACTGCTATACAAAATATTTGAATTTATTTATGCCATCAGGTTTAAGATTTAACCTCACTTTAAACTAAATCCTATCCACTTATTACGATTCAACTAAATAATAAAACCCATTTAAAAAACAAATTTGATGTTTTTTTAGTCACTATCTTTTATCTAAAAATTAATAAGCAAAAATTTGATTGTATTGAGGTATATTTAAATATTCAACTTGCTATTTATCAAAATTATAACTTCTTGTTTTTAGTTTCTATTTTGTTCATTGAATTTATATATTATTTTCCACTGAACCTTGATTATCATCATGAACAATCGATAATCATATTCAATACTAAACACTATTTCAATATCTGAATTCGAATTCCAATCAAGCATTTGAAAAAAAAAAACAACAACAACAATAAGAATTATCCCACTAGATAATTAAAACTTTTTGTAATTTATTATTAAAAAATAAATGTTTAAAATTATAAGCTTATCACAAAAAGAAAATTTCTTGTTCAATTAAAGCTTGGAAACTTTCCTATTCAGTTATTTTGATGATGAATTTTACACAAGAATCTGAAAATTTAATTAACATTCTATTCACGAAAGTCAATAATAAATCAATTATGTTAGTTATAAATATTTATTAAATGAATATGTACAGTTAATCTGAGCGAAAGTTAACTCGTGAAAAAAATATATAACTTCTCAAGGACATATGTCAAAATAGACAGTTAAAAGTTTTGAAACTAAACAGTGTGGAGTTTAAATTTATAAAAAGGTGTTTTGGATCGACCACGAGTGTTTATGCGATTCGTCAATTGTACTTTGTTGAGGGTTAAACTATAGACCCTGTCCTTGATATTTTTTATCAACCCTCAATGCGTATGAATGTCAACATTTATCATTTATTTCATTATGCTGAACTTTATTGGCATTAAAGTGATCTACTTGTGTTAAAACTCAAAGGACATATTACCATTTAAGAATAATTGGTCTCTGAAAGACAATTTTATTCGAATTTCAAGCATTTTTTCTTTCTCTGATATTGACAGTAATCGCATGAACATATCTATGTCTAGTTGATTAATTAAATACGTTTCTATTTGACGAAAAAATTTATAATATATTTAAAGAAAAAAAATAATAATGATTCGGCACAAAACAATTTTTACCCTCTTTTTAGATCTTGATTTTACTCATTTCGTCCTTCATTGTAACATCCAAGACATAAATATTTTTCTAAATACACTATAGTCTCATTATTGTAAAATTTACCCCAGACGATCATAGAAGTAAAAAAAATAGGAACAAAATTTTTATTTAGAATTTTTTTTACTCAGTAAAAATTGATATAGAGGTCGTGAAAAAACTGTAGGTATCACTATTTTTACTTCTTTAAAACTTATGGTTGTAAAAATAGAGGGCGTTTAATCCTGTTGCCTCAATTATAGGTGCAAGTGAGTTAAGACGGACTTTTCGATTTTCGGTAACTTAGTGAGGCAAAACGGATCCTCCGAAACTGTTAATTCGGAAGTTAACATTGATTTGAAAATAAATATCGTTTAAATTATATTATTACGTGTATTAGTCATTTTAAAATTCAAAAGTCCGTCTTATCTCACTCTCTCCCAATTATTTCAAACGGATAATTACACTAAATATTTTTATCGCCAATTAGTTATGGCATTTAGTTAGCATACAAACAGAATCCTTATGAAAAAGACGATATTTATGATAATTAGCAGAAAATTTTCACAATTTTATCTTGTTACCCAAAAATGTTTGATCATGTATACAAATGAAATCTAACAGCAAAGATAACATTGTGAAATTCTTCTTTTCCAGGTTCCAAAAGCAGATAACTTCATTACTTTCATCATCATCAGCGGCTAATTGGTCAAGGTGTGGAGATTATAATCATTGGATCTTAATTGGAAATCGGCCGTGGCGTCGATCAGGAGTGAGACGAGGACGTCGGTGACCAGTGACCACATGGACGCTGTACCGAACGCGTTCTCATTATTTTCCTATCCTGATGTTCTCACGTTATCAGACAGTATCAAAACATCCCACCTGACCTCATTTCCTTTACATCCAATTGACTTTTTTAAATTAAACC
This sequence comes from Chelonus formosanus, assembly GCA_028641665.1. NCBI lineage: Eukaryota > Metazoa > Arthropoda > Insecta > Hymenoptera > Braconidae > Chelonus > Chelonus formosanus. The sequence goes on from CM054000.1 coordinate 5,136,536, forward strand.
CCCTAAGCCTGCTGGAATCATTGACAGCAGCATCACCAACGTGCCTAAATATTTTCTATAAACGACCAAAATTACCCGAGGACACCGCTGGCGGTGTTGGGCTCGGTAATATTGATGAATTATTCAGAGACTGGGCTGAATACTTTATTCATCTGCAGACAATCTTACAAGATAACTGGCTATCTTTATTATTATATACTCATTCATATCCGTCCAATTGCATTAAAACACATCAAGAAGAAGAAAAAGCTTGAAACATGTCACGAAACGCAGCCACAAGTCCCGTACAAGGTAAGTTTTTTTTAATTCCCTTTTATATATAAATACCTTTTTTATTCTTTGTACTCGATAATTTTTTTCTAAACTTTTATTATTTTTAAAAATCTTAAAGTTTTTCTATTTTAACATTTAATACAAAAAAAAAAACTTTCTTCAAACAATTTTTAATGGTACTTTTTCAAAATCACTAAATGAATATTCTCTAATTTTAAGAGAATTTATGTATATTCAAAATTCTGATCGTTTAACTTGGCGTGACACGCGCCATTTTGACCATAAAAGTTACCCGCGTAATGAGAGATTCTCTCACACATATAAAAGAAATATTATTTAGGCTTATTTTTAATGTAGAGAAATATTTTTTGGTTAAATAATAATTAATCAATAATAAATGTTACATAATGAATAATATATAAATAATATATAATCTATGAGGACAGCTTCGATAGCTCTACGACATTAATCGACATTAGTCGGAAACTTCCGAAGATGAATTTTTATGTAACGGCCTTACGCGCGTAGTGAGAAAAAACATTTATTTTTTAATCTTAAAATCGTCAAAAAAAATTTTTTCGGAATCAATCATGAAGAGAATTGTATATTATAAGGGGAGAAAAAATTTCAAATAGCTATGCTAGTGCATGGATTTGGACTCGAAAGAGCTCAAAAAATAGAGATATGTTTTTTATCTTAAAAAGTAATGACAATAAGTCAATGTCAAGTTAGTTTCTGTATTTGGCATGAATGTAGCTTCCGATAAAAAAAAAAAAAACTTCAAAAAGTTTATTTGTTGATAAGATACGATCAATTGTTTATAAAACAGTGGTACTTTTGACATAAACAATTAAATATCTCGAAAACTATTCGTCGTAGAAAGTTGAGACTGGTCTTATTGTTTTTCTTGTGAAAAGCTCTAAAAATAATACACATCATGTCTCGATCTTTGATGCGTTGTTTCCAAGATATTTAACAACAAAAAAGCTATTTTTTTATAAACAAAAAAGCACAAATTCATAGTGATGTCTGCCGTCACTAAAAACAACCTAATTAACACAATTGATTAATGTTTAATAGACTTTTAAATGAGGCTATTTTTTGAAGCATATTGACTGAACTAGTAAGGCAAAAAAATCTAACATCGATAAAAATGAAGTAATTTGACCATCACGTTGAGTTGGTAATCCACGGTTTTTTTTTAATTTTATTAAAAGTAACGATATTTACTGATTTATTTTTAAAGAGTATTAATACTCTCTAAAAATGAATCAGTAAATATTCACTATTTGCAGTGATAATAATAGCACTAATTCAAACAGTGATGATTTTATAATTAAAAAATATTTAATATTGACTGTTCAGCAGTGATTTTCACTAATTCATTTTTAGAGAGTAATTAGTATCATTCGTACTAATAATAATACGAAGAATCAATAATTGATTGATTTAATCAATAAAAATATTATTATTTATTATTTGATTAAAATTAAATTCGCTACGAATTCGCAATAAAAAATTTCAAAACTTCCCTCCACATATAATCGACAGAGGCGCTGTGCAGCGTTGAACTTATCAACTGTACAAGGGGTGTTTGAGACGGCGTCGTGACGCCTTGTAAGCTTTTTTACTCATTTTTTGTCCTTCTCTTTCTCAATCAGAAATTGTCTCGGATGCAAACAGATGTGTAACAACGCGAGACGTTGTAATGTCATAAAAGTAAATTAATCGTTAAAATCTGGCAAGTCTGGTGTATTTCAATCAGTGTATCTAAAAATTCAACAATAAAAACATTATAAATAAGCAAGTTGAAAAAAAAAAAAGCATTAAGTGTGAATTAAATGTTGATTGTGTGCCGGTAATTGGGTTGAACGTGATACAATGAATCAATTTAAATGTCAAAATTGATTTGTAAATTGATGTGAAATGTCATTGATCATTTGGTGAAATATAAGTTGGAATAATAAAATAGAAACATTGTAGAAAATGTTTGCAATGCGACACTAGATGGGATGTGGAGAAATTTCGAGTCTTTTTCTTCAACATTGGAACTCTAGTGTGCGTGCGATCGTTACGCCCTTCTGAGTGTGTGCACAACGAGGTCGCGATAGAAAAGTTGTCGTCGACGAGAGACACTAGAGTTGATTAAATTTCACTGATATTTCTTTTTCAAGAATTAAAAAAGAAGTGTCATTTCTTTTTCTTTACAGTTTTTTTTTTTTTTTTCTCTTATAAACCTAGTGAAGTCTATGAATGCCTTCTAGGTCATTTGAATCATATTATCTATCGTCTTTAGATTAGATAATAAAAGGTAATTGTCACTTAAAAATCGCAAAATATTCATTACTTGAAACAATATCATACCAACTAAGTCGACGACATTGATAACACACTTATATTTCAAGAATATATGAAGATATGAATTATTATTATTATTATTTTTTTTTTTTTTAATTTAAGAAAAAAAACGTGAGGTTAAAATCATCTTGAAAATATCCAACTGAATTAAATGAAAAAGACGTAATTGAATTGAAAGAGACAAGGCTTGTTTTTTTCTTATAAGTATTAAACACTCACATCTTGTTTTTTTTTTTTTTTCAATTTTATTTTTAATTTTTAAAATTTCTGTTTTAAATCAAAAATTGGTTTTCCAATTACTAAAGAAATGGTCTAGTTCTAAAGAAACATACAAAAAGGATTAATTATGGGGAAAAAATAACGAAAAAAAAAATTTTTTTATTGGAAAATAATTATAAAAAAAAAAGCAAATACTGAAACAAAAATATTAATTATTCATTTTTAAAGTAAAATTATTTCTATTTTTTTTTTTTTTTTTTTTTTTTGTTATCAGTATAAAAAAACATTGTGATATATCAATTATTTCTAGTTCCAATAATCAAGGAAAGTTGTTAAAAAAAGAAAAGAAAAATCACCCAATTATTATTGAAAAAAATAGCAAAAAAGTATCAATATCTTCAAATAAACTAGTTTCTCTTGATCACAATGTTTATTCACACCAGCCGTGAAATTTGATTAAACCGTATACGCATACTTGACCCGGTTATCGATCTTGAATGAATTCCACAGAAGCATTGAAGAGCTCGCAGTATACTTGGATATATACACAACAGTCTGGACAACAACGACGTTGAAAGTTGATAAAGCGGTTTTTACTAGAAAGGGAAAGTATCCAGAGAGTCACTTCTATATGTCTAGCACGCAATCATATACTACAGAATTTCTTTCACTCTTCAATCACATGTTGGATTAATAATAAAGCAAGAAAAATACCAGTTTGCATCAACAACAACAACAACAGCAACAATAACCGTAATAAAAATAAAAAAATACTGATTATCATGTTGATAATGATGAAAATAAAATATTTATCTTAATTGGCTTGGTAAACATCTCTTGGTATACTGTTGATACCACGTGGATTAAATGTCTATATTTTAATCCACCTTACTAATAAGAATCTCAGGTTAAAATAATCTCAAACATCAAGATTGCTTTAAGACGATTTTGATAAGTTGAGTACCACTGCAAATTTTACGTAACAATTTACAGTCTTGTAAAATAGTTGATTATTGTGTTATAATTGTCATTGTTTTCACTGATGGATTACATTCAGGATGAGTTTAAATTAAGAATTATTATTAAAATACGTAAAAATAAATGATTAACAACTATTTATTGTGATCACAATTCATTTATTACCATCAATTGAATTCTATTAGTCAACAGTATATGAGCTAAATATAAAAAATAATTTTAAATCAGAATCAATTACAGTATGCTTTATAAAATTGGGATGTCAATTGGTGGTTAAGGAGTGTAAATTAACATAAATAATTATAAAAATGCCTCGGAGAAGATTAATTATTACCACATGCAGTAATAGAGAAATTAAAAAAAACCAAGAAGAAGACTGATGTCATGGAGATCAAGATATGTTTTACGTGACGTAGGAGGACAGAAATATGTAACAGACGATGAAAAAGCCGTCTCGTCGGCACGAAATCAGTGCCACGAGGTTGAGGTTGGAGCTTTTGAGCGAATGATTGTTAAGTAGGATAGAGATGAGTATCGAGACAGACACTCTGGAGCTTGAAGTCTTCGAGGTATGTTTTGTTTTTTGTTTAAATCAAATCTTTATATGAGATTTTCATTTCAATTCAATACACTTTTGGATATCCCATTGTTTTTATTTGCTTATCTGTTTTGAGTATGTTAACATTCTCTTTTATGTGATGTGACAAAAGACATCTAGACTTTCCTTTTTGTTTTTTGGGTTTCAGCTTGTTTGTGTAGTCGTGTAGGTGTTCTAAATGATTAACAGAGTCAAGATGGCCTAAAATATAAATAAGAGTCTTATGGAGAAATTGATGTGTAAATGTACTAGCTTTTATCAATGGAGGAAAGTCATGTTGTGATAATAAGAGACTTTTTTTTAAATTGATTAAAAATTGTCTGTTATTTATCTGGTTTTCGTATATGAAGTAAATGGCTAGGACTGTGATAAGTGAAATAGGAAAACATATGTAACTGAGATTGTAGTTTACTATGAAGATAAAACATTGATGATACGTTGAGATGATTGAATTGGGAACTTTTTTATCTCATCAAGGAAATTGAAAAAATATGATCAATATTTTATTGAAAATACAAAATGAAAATTTATTTAGAAATTAACGTTGATGCAGTCACTTGATGAGTTTATACTTGCACATGGTAAAAGCATCAATATTCAGCAGTGCATCAATTGTCATATTAGTCCAGTCAATATGCTTTTCGAAATGAAAGTCCGTTGGATATTAACCGATTTTGTTAATTAGATTGTTTTTAGTGACAGCAGACATCAGTATGAATTTGTGACCACATGGAAAAATGTTCTTTTTTGTTTATAAAAAAAAATAGCTTTTTTGTTGTTAAATATCTTGGAAACAACGCATCAGAGATCGAGACATGATGCGTATTATTTTGAGAGATTTTTACGAGAAAAACAATGAGACCAGTTTCAACTCTCTACAACTAATAGTTTTCGAGATATTTAATTGTTTATGTCGAAAGTACCACTGTTTTATAAACAATTGATCATAGCTCATCAACAAATAAACTTTTTGAAGTTTTTTTTTTTATCGAAAGCTATATTTATACCAAATATGCAAACCAACTTGGCATTCATTAATTGTCATTACTTTTTTAGATAAAAAAATAAATATGCATTATAGCAAACTCTATCAAATTTGCAACTAAATATAATCTAATGAACAAAATTGGTTAATCTTCAACGAACTTTCAAATTAGGTTTTTTTTTTGAAGCATATTGACTGGACTATATGCCCACTGACTGAACGATATTTTATTTAAACTATTCATTTATTAACAAGTTAGTGAGTGAGTAATTCTAAGTGGTGAAAATTAAAGAAAAAGTCTCTTTTTGAAAGGATTGACCAAAAGATCTAGAAGAGGGATTGAAGCCTAGCTCGTTGGGGTAGCTGTTTTTATTTAAGAAAAAGTTTAAGAAATCTGAAGGAGTGTAAAGTTCAAATCATTAGAAATCAGAGTTGATACAAAAAAAGGTTTCTGTCAAAGACTTGCAATGCACATAAAAAGAGAGTTTTTCTTGTAGATAAGCCTTAGCCTTTTAAAACTTTAAAACTAATATGTCTTTAAATATATCTATACAAGTAAATAGGTTAAGTATGTCATACAATGCTTAATATCAGAATATAAAAATTTTTTTATTGTTGGGATAGGTTACTTAATATAAATCGAGTAAGGCTCTCATTTCAAAGTAATAAAAATTTCATTTAATTAAAACGAATTCATAGAAGGTAGACACAATCGTATTTCAAAGAAAATCTAGAAGAGACTAACTCAAAATTATTTACAAGAACTTATCTTAACTAACTATATTTGTGAGATTATTAAGATTTGCTTGGGGATGTTGTAAAAAATTTTAAATGAATCTTTTGTTCTTGAAAAATACATTTTCTATTCATCTTCTAATTAAGATTGAATGAAACTTATTTAAATATCTCACAATTACATATAATATCTTGAATATAAATAGATTTATCTTTGTTTATTAAATTTAAATAAATATACCAATATTTATTTAATATTTAATATTATTGATAATGGGTCAACGAAGTTGGAAAGAATACTGATGATCATTTGGACATTAGCTTTTTTCTTTTGTTGTTGTCTCACTGAGAAAAAATATAATAAAAATCAAAGTTATTAATTAATCGTCAAATAAAAGCTACTAATTAAGGTTTATAGTTTTGGCCTAGTGTTTGATAATCAAATATTATTGATTATTGAAGTTAAATATTATTTAATTTATTTAACAATCTAGAAATTTGATAACTAATGACAAATTTATTCTCAACTAAAGGTCGATAGCGCGCTTCCCGCACCTTAGTAAACATGTTTCACTATTTTTTTCATCTAACCCACATAACAAAATATATTAATATTACTATAAATAGTAACATAAATAATATAAATATAATACAATCTGATTGGAAAATAAAAATAATATATTACAATGAACATTCTTTTCTAATTAACCAAATAATCAAATTCAAATAAAAGATATTTACCGCCAATCAATTCAACAACCAATCACAACACAAATAAAATCTTACTCGACTTTCGTGACAACCGATTGTTTGGAAGATGAGATTTATCAAAATAATTCTTTATTTAAAAATAGGAACTCTATTAAATTTAGTCCAATTTTGATTCAATTTTTCAAGTTCTTTATTTATTTAATTCTTGAAGATGCTTTGTTAAAATAAACAATAGTCATGTTGTAATGAAATAAAAACTCGGACACAGAGGTTAAAGTTGATTAGTGTTATGTCATTTTGAGCTACAATTTAGTTCTCCTTGGTTACAAAATGTTACTTATAACGTAAACTTATTTTTAAGGGTAGAAGGGGTATCTGGTGAGGTAAGGTGAAGGTAAATAGATAAGGGTTTGATTTCATCAATTTCGGAAGATAGGTGGGTTTGATTAGGAACTTTATTTATGATGAGTAAGAGTAGAAAAGGATGTTAGTTAGTAAATAATAATATTTCCTTTTGAAAAATGCACGGTGTTAACTTAGGCTAAGTTTTATAAATATATATCAGTTAATGTTTATAATATTCCGAGGTTACCACAATGTTTATTCGATTCTATAACAGTAGAAGTGTTATTTATCATCCACAGCATAATTGTTAAGTATATTTCTAAGCAAATAGAACACTTCAAATTCATGTAGATTAATAGAATTCACATTAAGTATATTCAATGTTAAAATTCTGTATACAAACCATTGCATTTTGTGGTCATTATTGACATACTTGAAAAGGTATTTAATTCTAGAATTTATTTCAACACACTGAAGATCTTGGATTTGCAATAACCTTTGACTCAAAAATGAAGTGAGCATGATTAGAAATGGGTATAAAAGTTGTACCTTCACATAACAGATATTTTATCCATATTTTTCGATAAAATTTCCAGCAAAGTCTAGAGTATATGACACTAAGTAGCTTTTGACTTTCGCAAATCCAAGACAACTAACTTCAAGATCTCCAAATAGATCCAAGGTTTCGCCAACACAAATATTTAATACACTCAGATAAAAAGAGCAAAGGTACTTTTGATATTTAGCAAGTTATGTTCATGATAATACTGATGGGCTAAAGCTTATTGGTTTAATGTTTCACATTCAATTGCCTCAACATAAAGATCAAAAATACTTATACATCAATTTTTGAAGCTCATTACAAATATGTGGCCATCTTATTAATTTGTTCTGATAATTAAAAAATAATAGAATGTATGACAAACTTACTTTGAAATAATTGCAAAAGGTACGAGACGACGAAGGCACTGCCGAAGAGTCCTCGAGAGTAGCTGGTAAATCAACAAAAGATGTTGATCCAGTGGTAACAAATGTTACTGGAAGAAGTTGGAGAAAGAAACGAAAACGTCGGAAATTGAAAAAACAACGTTCATCATCAACTCATGTGGTTGTTAATTTTCCATCATCATCATCGAATGACGTTGAACAAGCTGGAGAATGCTCCAAGCGAGATTCTTCAAGTAGTTTGGGTGGTCCAAGTAATCGTCATACTTTACGAGAATCTTTGCTCACTGTTCTCGGAAAATTAGTCGTCTGGAAAGGTACACGATATCGACCCACTCCAACGACTTCATCCTCAGCACCTCCTAATTCACCACCAGCTACTGAATGTATAGGACGTAGTTCTGTATTCTTTTCCAGTGGTGAGTTTTCATCACAAGACATTCTTTTATCAAAATACATTTATTTTGTTTTTGATAAAAATAACTGTCATTTTTTAAATTTCTCGATACAAATATCAAGGAATTTTTCATTTCCTTCCTGGAAATTTCTGATATTTATTTTATCCTTGTACCATTTATCAGCTATTATTTGAAAAATTTTTAGAAAAAAATTATCGAGTGTATTTATTTAAAAAGATAACCATTTATTTTTGAGTAATTGATATTAATTATGATGTTATTTATTTTACAGAAACGGAAAGGAGAATTCGTGCAAATAATCGAGAGTACAACTCACAATTTAAATACGCTGTAAGAATATTTAAATTCAAATCTAAGATTTTTTTTTTTTTTTAATTTAAAATAAGGTTATAGTGTTTTTGACATGGAAAACATTCCATGAGGCAGAAAAACCGAATATTAATTAATGTAACGGGAATTTAAATTTTCCTGATTACATTTATAGCGTATATTCTGTTTTTGACTCGAACCTGCCCAGGGCAGACCTAAAAACACCCGAGCATTGATGAACTACTCCGATTATATGTTGATATTATTTTATGAAAAAAGACGAGGTTAATTTGTTAGTGTTAGCATGAAAAGTTTCCCTTTTTCTCTATCGATGAGTTTACTGAAGTTTAGTGATTAGAAATGGATATAAGAATCGTTTTAGACTTTTTAATGTCAGTAATCTAATGACGATCGTCATGAATCGATCGATGATGAATTTTTTTCCGAAAATATACGAGTTGAGATGTCTTGAATGATTGAAAATGCATGAATTCTATTGTATCTATACATTGGCCATGTCATTCACTCATTATTCGCTACCTTTGCCTTCGGTTTAGGATGCAATTTTACATCCAAGTCAGAATATCATATTTTTCTCCCTGGTTAAACAATGTACTATTTTACTCCCTTCACTGTAAATCTAAAGTGTTTTACAGTAAACATACCTATATATATATTCAATGTTAAACTCCATAAACAATCTATAGATTTTTACACGCTTTGAAGTGTATTAGAAATGACTACAAAGTTCTATAATTTGTGTATAGCAATTGAACATTGAACATGCATAAGGTGTGTTATTTGAACACATCTTCGATTTACAGTGTTGGTGCATTCGATTATTTCCGTAAATATTCGTCAAATTTTCGGTGTCAAAAACAAGACTTTTCCTTAAGGAAAAATAAAGAGATTTTTTTTTTTTTTTAAATGGTAAAACATAACCTACAAAAATTGTATAATTACGTTAAAATAATATTTTTCAGAACAATTACATTAAAACGTCCAAATATTCTGTTCTGACGTTCCTGCCATTGAACTTATTTGAGCAATTTCAACGGCTCGCCAATTTTTACTTCCTATGTCTACTGGTTCTTCAAATGATCCCCGCCATATCTTCACTCACCCCAATTACTACAGCGATACCTCTCATTGGGGTACTCACACTCACTGCCGTCAAAGATGCCTACGACGACTTTGTAAGTTAATTCAATTAATGATTATTTTTTCATTATCATTAATTACATATCTTGAATAAAAAAAAAACGAATCCTTGATGGAACATAGAAGTAGGTTATTTCCTAGCTAATGGGAATGAATAAAAGAAAAAAACTGAATCGAATTTTTTTTCTTATTTTCTGACGTAATAAATATCTCTAAAAGCAGGTAACTTACTACTAATAATTTTTACACTCAAGATTCTTTTTAAAATTTAAACAAATTCATTTTCTAGAATAATTTATTTTTAACTTTTTAATAATCTAAAAAAAAAAAAAAAAGAATTATAAAAAATAATCCATTAAAAATTCTAACTTATTTAAAATCGTTCTAAAATGTATGAAAATTCTTTAAAATAACTTATTTGTTATAACTAAAAATGTTGATGATTTAGAGATAAATTACTTTTTTAAATTTTACAGCAACGACATAGCAGCGATTCACAAGTGAACAATAGAAAGTCACAAACACTTCGAGGAACAAGCCTTAAAGTGGAGAAATGGTCGCAAGTCCAAGTAGGAGATGTGATAAGAATGGAAAATGATCAATTCGTTGCAGCTGATGTTCTTTTATTATCCACTAGTGAACCAAATGGCCTCTGTTATATTGAGACTGCAGAATTAGATGGGTAAATTTATATCATACTATCTTTCATTCATCTTTTTATTTTCGTTCTTATGTTTGATCGATATTTTAAAAATAGTTGTACTGATTTTATTTTATCAAATTTTAGATTAAACTTGGAACATTCAACAAAATTTAATTATTATCAGTTTAAATATTTATCTAATTCAGTCTCTCGCATAAAGTAAACCAATTAATGTATTTTTATTCAAGCTAAAATGGTCAATTTCGTTACTAATTGACAAGGTCTAATCATTATGTAATGAATCCTTGTTCATTGATGCATGCTATTCATTGTCATGGTTGAGGTTAAATTTTTAGTATTCAATAGTTTTTATACTTACAAATCATCATAATGTGAAAAAGATTAAAATTCTTTTGTTTGAATAAAATAAAATTGTTTTGAAATGAAGTGCTTTATTAAAAAGAAAGATGATTTAATAATTTTATTTAATGTGAAATACAATTATTTTAACTTATGTTCAATCATTTTGCTGTAGAGTTGTCCTTTTTTTTTTTTATTACGATGTTGAAGATGTTACCCAGTAGTATCATTGGCAAATTATCAAGTTTCTTTCGCTCTGAGATGATCACTTTTATCGTTGAAAATAATTTTATAACAATAATAGTAAGTTTTTGTTGAGGTAATTTTTTTTTTTTTTTTTATTATCGTGATATAAATTGCAGCAACGAATGGATACCACTTTACAATAAAATGTTTTTTATTTTTTTAGAAAAATTATTTTGTTGTTTACTTTTAAACATCGGTTTAGTAATTGTTAAAAAATATTATTAAACTGTTATAAAATATTCCTTTACGATGAAATGAGATTTATTTATTATAAAACCACTAGTGTGTTCATAATTAAGGCTTTTTTAATGTTATAAAATATTTATTTATTTATTTATTTATTTATTTATTAACAGTTAACAAAACATTGATTTTAATAATTAAAAAATCATTTTTTTAACAGTAATAAATCTCTTCTATCAGTGTACAATAATTTTGCTTCATTTATAGCCACTTAAATCTACTTAGCATTTAGCACTTAACAAAACTTTCAAGATAAAGAATTGTAATGATCACAATGATGTCTAGCTTTTTCTTTAAAATTCTTTTCTAACGACTAATAATTTCTCGTAACTCTTCTCAGGAAAGAAGAAATGCTGGGTTAAGGGGTTTTTATCGTGACTTAGAACAAACGTTTGCGTAACGTATCTTTACTTAACGAGAGACATGCAATTCGTAGACTGATAATTTACAAGCAATCCTTTTTAAACCTTCTTACTGTCTCCTGAATGCATATCTATTGTTCTTTAGTTATAATTTAATTTTTCTGATAGAATAAATGTATTTTTAGTGATTCATTAATATTTTTTTTTTTTTAGATTGTTAAAAATATTTTCAATTCATTAAAACTATATTTTTAAAAGTAATCATTTTAGAGTCAATTTCAAAAAAGATGTTAACAAATAAATAAAAAATTCGTAAAGAAAGGCTGTAGTATGATAACTATGACAGATTAATCACTCAATTATTCTGACCACATGTATTGTTTCTGTCCATTAGGGAGACGAATTTGAAATGCCGTCAATGTTTAGCGGAGACAGCAGCAATGATGGATAATCATGAGTTGATAGGAGAATTTGATGGCGAAATAATATGTGAGACTCCAAACAATTTGTTGAATAAATTTGACGGAATATTAAATTGGAAAGGACAAAAGTATGCATTGGATAATGACAAGATAATATTACGGGGTTGTGTACTGCGAAATACACAGTGGTGCTATGGTGTGGTGATCTTTGCTGGCAAGGACACCAAACTGATGCAAAACTCAGGAAAAACAAAATTCAAAAGGACCTCAATAGATAGACTCCTAAATCTTCTGATTATTGGAATCGTATTTTTTCTCCTGTCCCTGTGTTTATTCTGCATGGTTGGTTGTGGCATATGGGAGAGTTTAGTAGGCCGATATTTTCAAATATATTTACCATGGGACTCATTAGTGCCTACTGATCCAATTGGTGGTGCAACTGTGACAGCTCTACTTGTATTTTTTTCATACTCAATTGTGTTAAATACTGTCGTGCCAATAAGTTTATACGTGAGTGTTGAAGTTATAAGATTCGTTCAATCATTCCTTATTAATTGGGACGAGGAGATGTATTATGCACCAACAAATACACATGCAAGAGCTAGAACTACAACACTCAATGAAGAATTAGGCCAAATTGAGTATATTTTCTCCGACAAAACGGGTACTCTTACACAGAACATCATGACGTTCAACAAATGCTCGGTTGCCGGCAAAAGCTACGGTGATGTCATTGATCAAGTCACCGGTGAAATTATTGATCTCAGTGAGGTGAGCTGCATTCACTTGTCTACGTGATTTATTGCACTTTGTTATGATACACCAAGTTTCGTAGGTTTATTCATTGATTGAAACCTTCAGTTTAGGGCTCTCTATGTCAGCTTGATAAAAGGATTTATTTGGAAAATAAATACAATGATTTATTTTTAATGAATAAATATTCTAGACTAACCCAATAGGTTATTTATTGATGATAAACAATTGTTTGGTTTTTAATGTCTACTAGAAAATCCAGTGGTATTTTTTTTTTTTTCAATAGATCTACTGTTTATCTTGACAGTAGTATTGTTTACACTACCACAGTATCAATCAATAGTAATTATACATGATATTTATTTAGTCGTGTTCAGGAGTAGTGTGTTATCAATTTAAAAAAAAGTATTATTATGAGAGGAATTCTGTACCTCTATATTTTACCTTTAATAATTTATCGTATTGTGATGTATTTGCATTTATTGCTACTATAGTAATACTTCACTTTCTTATACGATTAAGATAGTTGTGGCAGCTGTCTAGATAGTTTTAATAGCAATTCGAGTAATTAAAGTAGGCATAAAGATTGCTGTGACAGCAAACTACTTCAACTATATTTTGAATTGTATTTGAATTGAATTTGAATTGCTGTACACTGAAAAAAATAATTTTTCAGTGTACAGCAAATTACGGAGAAGAATTAATAGAAAATGTAAATAATAAAGTTGAATAAAGAGAAGTGGGATAAAGTTGGATATTAGGTTGTATTAAAGTTATATTTACTTATAAGAAACCTCTAAAAAACTTAATTTCAGTATTTTTAATCTTTATTCAACGATAAATCAATAGTTTGTAAATTGTCAAGCTTATATTTACTATACAATCTTCAAAAAAAAAAAAAAAATCACTAAACCTAAATTATTATTTAATCTTAAAATAAATTAGATTTGATTCACGAGGAAAATTGAGTTCAAAAAATTACAATCCAATAAATCTAATATAAAACAATAAAATCCAAAGACTTTTGAAATTGGAGTAAACACTCCATTAAATAGACAATTACGTCCAGAAGATGAATACAATATAAAAAATTGTTACAAGGGTGTCTTATAAATAATGTCAGTTTCTAATGTTCACTTTGTTTATTAAATAATGATACAAAAAGAAAGCCTTAATTTTCGAAGTACAGTCCATCGTATTCTATGCTCTCTTAAAAATAATCAAGTAATATTGACTGAACATCAGTAACTATTTACTGAAGGCATCAGTCCCAATTGGGCCACTGATATTCAGTTAAGTTTAACTAAAAAATTCAGTAGAAATTTAACTGATTCTATCAGTAAACTCAACTAATTTAATTGATTAAATAAAACTAATAAATTACAATAAATAGAAGCAAATCTTTCTAGATGAATAAAAATATGTATTTTATTTTGAATATATAATGAATTATATTTTATACATCAAATGAATCATTAGTTATCAATTCTACAATATAATTCATATTGCGGATTATTTCATCATAGATAATTAGCTTTATTTTTTGGATTAAGTCATCAACTGACATATTTTGGTACTCTTCAGCCATGGATATTTGCAATATAGTTTCTGAAATTTAAGCACAATTGAATAAATATTTTTTTTATTGATCTTTCAAGGAATATTATTGTAATTTACTTACGTTAATTTTCTAAACCCTCCTCGATGAAAACATCAATACATTATATGAAAATGTATGGCACAAATGATCTCAATCTTGGCGGTGAAGTAATAAAACGTTTAAAGTGTTTAATAATTAAACACCTCAGTGTTTACAATGTTGACCGTCATAAACAAATTATAGCATTTTGGTAAACAGCAAAAAGCGTTTAAAAGTCGTCTACAAAATTACCATAGTTCATTTATGATGTTTAACTTTATAAACACTTTAAGTGTTCAGTTGCTAAACACTTGGATTTGTAGTGTTAGTTAATTAGTCAAATGCTGTCTCACAAATGGGCTATGATACTAGAGTATTTTCCAAGTTCCACTTTAATTATTCTAAATTTGACACTGAAATTGTTTATATATTCTGTGAGGCAAATTCATCAGCATCACTATCACAATACAGTATTTTTTACAAAGAAAAAATTTGTTTAATATCCAAATAAATCCTTTTTATCAACGTATATATTTACCCAGAAAACATTCATATCATAAAAGTCGATTTTCATTCTACAAACCGTTGGAAAACAATTAATATTATCCTGCAAAGCTTTTTTTATAAATGAGAATCAAATTGTAAAGCTTGTTGTTGAATTATATTATCCCCACTGCTTGTTCATATAAAGTTTTAAATTAAAAAGAAAGAAAAAAAGATTATTTAAAATCGTCATCTGAATGAAAATAAGTAATGGAGTTGCTATAGCTCTCCTTTTTGCGTAAAAGTGTGTATTATTCAGCATGTGTATGCTGCATGTAGACGGACAGATCATCAAAGGTATCAGCAATGAAATGGAACAATGGCCAGGATTTTGTACGTCCGGTTTACACGCCAATTACCAGTGCCAATGCTCGACTTTTAGAGCAAGGAGACTTGATATCCACCACAACACCAGAACCAAGTATCAACGGAGGCACTAAAGACTCATTTGAATATGCAGTACGCATGCTTATGTTTTAGTTGTTTTTACTTCTTTTTTTTTTTTCACTCATCTCTCATACAACTAGCACATTTTTTTATTTATTATCACTTGCTGAGTAGACTAACTTAACTTAATGCTAATTCTTTTCAGGAATGACATAAAAATTAATTCAATAATTAATTCAAATGCTTTACTAATTGATTGAATAATTATTTTTAGACTTTTTGGGAGTTAAAAGTGGACAAATTTTTAGCTTAAGAAAAACAATTTTATGCTAATTGAATGGATTAAATTGGTGTCATTTGTTAATCAAATACTTTAAGTGATTTTGAATAGCTTTTAGGAAAGTTTCTATGATAATTGGATAATAAAGTTTTAGCACGTTTATGTTTATTATGATCTACTATGTTATAGATCAGTTTGAACTTTGGTGATAAATGAACTAAATAATCTAATTGTTTGAAGAAAGTTTCGTGAAATGATTTTAAAATATCTTTTACACTATTAGTTTATTAATTATGTCAATTAGACTAAACTTTTTTGTTTATACTTTAGTTCTTAAGGTAAATGTCTAGATAAAGGAATTGATTCCCAGAATTAAGTAATTCTTAGTTGTGAATTAATTAAAGCCTCAGTAATTAATACTAGTACAGTAGGTAGGAAAATTGGCACAAGTATAAGATAGTTCAAGTATTAAAACATCCTAGTTTGATTATCTGACCAATAATTAATTGTAACAATTTATACTGATAGTTTGAGATAGA
Source organism: Chelonus formosanus (assembly GCA_028641665.1). Classification (NCBI taxonomy): domain Eukaryota; kingdom Metazoa; phylum Arthropoda; class Insecta; order Hymenoptera; family Braconidae; genus Chelonus; species Chelonus formosanus. Next base: position 5,152,989 of record CM054000.1, read on the forward strand.
GTCATTTTTAGTGATACAATATACAATTTAGACTCACCTAGTAGTAACATAAGCTAAATGTAAATATGTCACTTATAAACATGCTTACAGTCTTATGGCAAACATGGTACAATAAATGATGATTTTTTGCTCTTCCAAGTCTAATGGTCAGATAAATAACGAACATTGTTTATCAAGTTATGAATACTTTTTATTAACTTTCCATTAGGAAATTAATGTAATGTAGTCTATGTTTGATATTCATAGTTTTATCATATTTTTACATTTTGAGACATTTAAGGTAGTTCTTTCACATAGGAGCAGATTTTATGGGTGTTTTGAGGGAGGGGGGGGGGGGGGGTATTGAATTTCTATAAAACAAACGATAATTTATTGAATTATTGATTAAAGTATTTACTGGATAAATTAAAAAATTTTTTGTTAATTATCATTATAAATTTGATAATTAATTTTAAAATAAAATTTTTACATCCAATGAAACAGTAATTTAAAAATGTATTTAGTTATTTCATTTTTTATATGCTTTCTATTGTTGCTAGTGGGAAAAAAATTTTAAGATCAATCCAGTATTAGAATTAGAAAAAATATTTTTGTGCTCCTTTTGTATTTGAACAAACGTATTTTTGTAATAAAAAAAAAAAAAAATACTAGATCACCCTAGTGTAAGCGTAGAAAGATCTGGGTTCAATTCCTGATCATATCAAGTAGCTTTTTTTTTAAAAAAATGTACTTTTAGTTGGACTTTACGGGAAGAACGCCTGATAATCTAGACAATTACCATCTTTCGTTTTAGATTATTCTGAATGAAGAAACTAAAAAAATTAATTCCATTGTTTGTAAAGTAAAGTAAAAATATTTCATTTTTCAGGGGGAAATTGTTAACATTGCTAGTAGTTAATTAATCTTCTAATTCAACTAACCGAAATAATAAACACCTTTTATAACAAAATAACATGTCTAATATATTTTATAATTTTTTTACAGACTGCTCCCCCTATAGATTTTTCATTTAATAAAGACTACGAGCCGGAATTCAAATTCTATGATCCATCGTTATTAGAAGCAGTGAAGAAAGATGATGAAAATGTCCACATGTTTTTCCGTCTTTTGGCTCTCTGTCATACGGTGATGCCTGATGAGAAGAATGGAAGAATTGAATATCAAGCACAATCACCAGATGAAGCAGCACTTGTTTCAGCTGCAAGAAATTTCGGCTTTGTGTTTCGAGAACGTTCACCAAATAGTATAACAATAGAAGTGATGGGTAAACGTGAAATTTATGAATTATTATGTATTTTGGACTTTAATAATGTGAGAAAACGAATGTCTGTGATTTTAAGACGTAATGGACATCTCCGATTGTATTGTAAAGGAGCTGATAATGTAATTTATGAAAGGTTAAAGCCAGGAAATGAAGAGACTAAGCAAAAAACTCAGGAACATTTAAGTAAATTTGCTGGTGAAGGATTAAGGACTTTGTGTTTGTCAGTGAAAGATTTAGAAGAGAGTTTTTTTAATGACTGGAAACAACGTCATATGGAAGCTGTGTTGAGTGGTGAGGATAAGGATGACAAACTTGATGCTATTTATGAGGAAATTGAAAAAGATATGACATTATTAGGAACCACTGCCATTGAAGATAAACTACAAGATGGTGTGCCACAAACAATCGCGAATTTAAGTCTTGCTGGAATCAAATTATGGGTTCTTACAGGAGATAAACAAGGTAAATTGAATCATAATCTACTTTATTTATTCTTGGTTAAGGCTTCTATGTAAAAATTTATTGAAACAGATATGATTTAACCCTTTCGTTAGTACAATGGAGCTCCAATAATTTCGAGTCTATAATTTTGTCTCTTCAAGGAAGTCGAAATTAACGTGCTCAAAATTATTGGAGTTTCACTGTATTGGCAAAATATTTACCAACACGATTTTTCCAAGTTTCTCCAAAAATTATTTATGGATTGGCACAATGATATTTAATATAGCTAGCACTGTTTTTTACGTAAATTTAAACAACAGTCGGGGCTAAAATTGATCGCTAATATTTTTAAAATAATTTGTAGAAATGTTTAAATCATTAAAATTAAAATTAACTATAAAATGAGTATTGCCCGAGAAAGGGTTAACCCAAGATGGGAATAGCTCTCTAAAAACACGGTTTTATTATTGTAAAATATAGCTAAATTGGAAATTAAATAATTAATCAAATCTATTAAAATTTCATTGAAGGAGAATAACTTATGACTGGTGAATCTGTCATGGTATTTCAAAATTCTATGAATTGAGATTTCTTTTCTCATTGTTAACGACTATCAACTAATTACATTAACAATATTTATATTTTTTTACTCTAAGATAAAAATTTAGCTTTTAATTAAAACTTAAATTAAGGAAAAATATTTATTATTTGGAATCTGGATATGATCCAGTCTTATCATAGAATTAATACGTTGCTTGTTGGATACCAAAGACTTCAAGTGAACTTTATCTTTATTTAGTAATTTAAGTACATTAAGGTTTAGAGATAAGATGGTTCTTGTACAATGATTTTGACAAAACTAATTGCTTAATCCTGGGGAACATTCTTATTTAAAGGGTTTAAATGTCAAGGGAAAGGGTAAGAGTCCTGTGACCTGATTAGAGTTAAAAATAGAGATGAACTAGTAGATAGGAAGCGATTTTATTTAGGTGAAATCGTAATGAATTGAGAATTTGAAAATTGAAAATTTGAAAAAAAGGGTTAGGACGATTTTTCTTCGAAAGTTTTTGAAGGGCTGTTTTATGATATGATGTATAAAAAGAGCGACAAATATTAGGAAATCTCGTAAAATCAAGTTCTTACTTATATTTTTATAAAATTTATGATAAGAAAGAGGTCTCTAACAAGATCAAAAGTCATTTGTATTTTTCAACAAATTGAATCATTCAGTTTAGCAGTAAACAATGTATGAAAGTCAGCTAGAAGTGAGATTAAAGTTGAACTTAATTCAAATTTTAACTAAAAGAAAGTTTAAGTGAAAAATTAAGCATTAGAATTCTTAAAAGTCACCTTTGAAAATAAGATAATTTTATACATTAGTTTAATGGACTAGATGTAATGATAATTTTTTTGAAATCGTGAGTCCTTTGACCTATATCCTACCTAAACTAGGTCAATCCAGATCTGAGCCAGACCTCAATCCTAACAAATTTCTGCTGGAGATACTAACGCTCACGGCTGTAATACAGACAGTAAAAAATTTAAACTTACCTTGATGGATTTATTTTCCAGTAAATTAAAGGTAACTGTCTAAATAACCAGTTAATTTCTTTCAAAGCAATGTTTTCAAATACATTTTATCAATGCTCGGACTATTTTTGAGTTTAAAAAATAATCACTAATAATAATTATAGAAAATAAAAAATTTTTTATAAAGTGATATTTCGATTGTTTATTAATATTTATCAATAATTTACACTTTCAAGCTTTCTGGTTATTTCATTATTAGTTTTATTACAAAAAAAAATGATCTTATGAAAAATTCATTACCTAATTAGGTTAACCGTACTGCAGTGTCGTGATTTTGACCATTTGGTTTGATAATATTGTGATGAGTAAAATACTTACACTTCAGAAAAAAATATTATAAAAAGAGTACTTTACATTTACTTTGCATAGTATCATTTTTTTTTTTTAATTATTTTAATATTACTGATAATAGTAATGGCAATTGTGTATTGAAAAATTAATTATTTATAAATAATAACTTGAATAAAATTTTAATAAGTAATATAAACCAAATATAATACATAGCTATCTGAATTCCTCCAAAGTTTTTTGAAACTTAGCTGGACATAGAAGTTTCTAAATTGATTTTCAATTTTTTACAAGTACATAAAGTGCTATTAACTCCAATATTATCCTACAAAACTCCTGGTTAATATTGACAATTTGTTGTGCCTTTATACACGGTTTGGGGGTGTGCTACTAATTCCAAGATTATCCAACAAAACTTCTAACAAACAAATCATGTTTTTTTATGCTTTCCACGTCCCTAGTCTAGACTTTCAAGAATAATTGTCATAAAAAAAGACCCTTAGAAAGTAAGACTTTCCCATCGTCTATCTAATACACAAGAGTATTGATAGGTTAATAATAATAACTCATCTAATATCTTTTTATTAAATGTTTCCAGAAACTGCTATCAACATAGGATATTCATGTCAACTATTAACAGACGAACTCACGGATGTCTTCATTGTTGATGCTACGACGTACGATGGTGTTGAAACACAATTAAATCGTTATTTAGAGACCATAAAGACTGCTTCGAGCCAACAAAAAAGGCCGGCTCTGTCGATCGTCACATTCAGGTGGGACAAGGAAAGGTCAGGCAAATGAAAGAGATGGAGTACAGTACACTTACAGTACATTTTGTTCTTTGCATTTCTAAGTTATTAATTTCTGATTGACTTTAGTGTTTTTAGAGACATTGTTGACACCCCCTCCCCTCATGTGGCACCGCGTATCCCTCTTTTTACTGATAGATATATTTATATCTTTTTTATTATCTCTTGTCGTTAAAACAAATCAATTCGATCTCTTGCGAATCTTATTTTACGGCTTTGTTTGAGTGGATTAATCATTAAGGAGATAAATCTTAAATTTTATGAGCTAAGATTTATGATCATTCAAGTAAAAGTAGTATTTTATTTATCTAGGGAGAAAAATAGGATATTTCTATACGCAATGAAAGTTTTTGTTTCGGTTGGAAACAACTGTGTATTTGATGAATAGAAAAGGAAAGTAGTTTAACTTTGATGACCAAAATTTTCAATCGTACATATTTGATCATAGGTAAGGTAAGTCCGGGATAGATGACCATAAGGGAGAGATGACCAATTGAAATAATTTATAGAATTCTTGACTAAATATCGCTAATAACTGTTTAACTTGCTTCGTATCGTACGTGTTATTAAAGCTACAACCATCTGTTCTCATATGGCCATCCATCCCAGACTTACCCTAAAATAGCTATACAAAATACTTATTCTCTCCAGCAAAATTGTAATTTTCCTCTTCTGATTACCATATGAGCTCAAAAAACGACAGGTCAAATATCACACTTGTAAAATAGTATATTACACACCATGGAGCGAAACTGCGCTGTATCATACCACATGTTTGCCATTCTCGTCTTCGGCTCGGGTTGCAATTTTACACGTGGTATAATATAGCTCACTCTATTCCTGAGGTGAGTATACTTTTTTTTTGTCAGAATGTCCCCAAAATTTCAAGTTTCTTTCCAGTTTTGAGATTAGAAAGGTTTAGAAAGAAAAATCTCTCTCCCACAGAGAAAGACAGCTCGCATCTGCGCAGATGATTTTTTTGACTTTCACTAGGGAGGAAATTGGTTTCTTTCGGACCTCAGAACCGGGACGAAACTTTAAGTTTCGAGGGGGTTATGACAACAACACTATATTTCTTCCCTAGTTGTATATTACATCATTTCCATAATGTTTTTTCATTGCGTGCCGAAATATTATACTTTTCTCTCTCGGTAAATAATAAATTACCTTATTTCATTAAAAACTATTTTTAATCTCCTTGATGATTATAATCAATTGTCACTATAACTTTAAGAATTTTTTAAAATAATATTCTATTGATTAATCAATCATCATTTAAAAAAAGTACAGAAACTTTTTTGATAATTGTATCTTTAATATTTAGAATATTTTATTATTATGCACTTGTTACTTGTTACATTATAATAGTTCGTTTTTTTTTTACTAAAAAATATTTCCGTAAACATTTTTATTATCATTATTAACTAACTACTGTCAAATATCTAAGAGGTAAGCTTGCCGTGTGCTACATAACTAAAAAATCTTTTTAGCGTAATCATTTCCTTTAAAAAAAAAAAAAAAACCAAAAAAAATGAATACCTTTTATACATGTGGAATTATAAAGAAATAAGAGAGAAAAAAAAACAATTATGATGCTTCTTGATACTCACTCCTTCTCTTTCTGACTGCTTTGAAATTAATCTCGAATGAAATTTGTTAAGAAATTAGTAAAGCTTATCACATTTCTTACGATTTAGTACTTAAGCATTTAAGGAAATCATAAAAATGTGCACTTTCTGTATTATTCATAGTTCAGACCTTTTTTAAAAAGTTCTTGTTCAAGTAGTTGATTAGTAGTCTGTTAATGAATTTTTTATTCAACTCTAAAAATTAATTAATAATTTAACAATAAAATAATTCATTATTACATACAACTAAATAAACAAATAAATAAATAATTATTGGTAATTAAAAAAAAAAAAAACATATTTTAATAATAATGTGAAAGTAATAAATTTTTATTCATAAAATTTTATTTGTTTCAATAAATACAGTGATACAGAATACAATCGAGATGAACCTGATGATCACGAGCTCGAAATTTCTTCAGGATTTGCTTTGGTGATTAATGGCCATTCTTTGGTTCATGCACTTCATCCAAAAATGGAAAGCCTTTTTCTAGAAGTCTCCAGTTCATGTAAGTCATGACTTTAAATTATTAGGTGTGCAAGTAGAAAGTTGGTTTTTTTTTGTTAAATTCAACTTTATTAAAAAAAATACTCCTTACATGGTTTATTAATTGAAATATTCACCTTTATTATTTATAGTCTTTTGCCATTTATCTGGTAGAAGATAAATGCCTTTACGATAGAAACGTTCAAGTATTTTGTTTCATGCATCCAATTTAAAGCTGTGTTTCTACTTGCACATCTAATATTATAAAAAATTTAAATATATTATAAAATATACCCAAGTAGAATATGACTTTTATATTTATTTATATGACAACGATTCACAGTTGACTGTATGATTGTTAAAAATAGTGATCGAAGAAATGACTATTTTTCGATGCTGTTAGTCAATGTCTAAAAGATGTCTGAGTCAGACAGGACTAAAGTCCTTTAGGTTCTTATGGGATTTTAGGCCGGAATTGAGCAATATGGCGTCATCTTGCCGGACTCTGTCTTGAAGGACTATAATCTTTTAGACTTCTTACAGACATCTACAAGACATCATGTAGATTAGTCTAAAAGACAAAATTAAGTGAGATATAGGAGTTGATATGGAGACTCCAAAGTAACCGTTCAGACATTTTGCGTAAAAAGAGATCATTTAGATAACTATTTTCTACTTGGGTAACGAAATAAAGACTTAAAAATATTTAAAAGTAATTTTAAAGTTTATTAAAAGAAAAAGATAAATTAGAACAGATGTCTGGTTTGCTCTAGTCTTAGTCATAAACTAAATATAAACAAATCAGTTGAGCATTGCTCAAGTTACCATCAAGGTACATTTTTTTGTAAATTATTTATTTAATAAATATAAGGAAAAAGCGTATATAAATCAATAAAATAATAAATATTAATAATTTAATGATTTTTTAGGTAAATCTGTGATCTGTTGTCGAGTAACACCACTCCAAAAAGCCATGGTGGTAGAACTAATAAAGAAGAACAAAAATGCTGTTACACTGGCAATTGGTGATGGTGCTAATGATGTATCAATGATAAAAACAGCTCACATAGGTGTTGGAATTAGTGGTCAAGAAGGTTTACAAGCTGTCTTAGCATCAGATTACTCAATAGGACAGTTTAGGTTTCTTGAAAGGTTACTGTTTGTCCATGGGAGATGGTCTTACTACAGAATGTCTAAATTTCTTCGTTATTTTTTCTACAAAAATTTTGCTTTCACGTTATGTCACATCTGGTTTGCATTCTTTTGTGGATTCAGCGCACAGGTAAAACCCAGCAAAAGATATTTCAGATCTGATCAGGCACAAATTATGAAATTCATTCAATCTGATTTAATGTAAACAAAGCTTCTCAGATTTAATCCAGTGAAAAAGTAAAGCTAATTAGAGTTATTTATTTATTTTAAAAAAATATTAGACTTCAACAATATTAATATTTACAGTAAGATTAAGTTTTGTTGAATTTATCATGGAGGATTAGTATGCAAAGATTCAGAAGAAATAAAGAATAAGTGCATAACAGAAACAAGTGGAATATATTGAAGAAGAAATGATTAGTTGATTATTCCAAATATAGAAATATTCGTTCTCTGTTATGTTTCGTGTTTACAGACAGTCTGATTACAGACTAATAATAATAATAACCTTTAAACCTGAAAGAGCCGGGTGTCTGCAGGATAATTCCGTCTGGTCAGGTCTCAGGTGTGTCGGAGCCCTGGGACCCTTAGCCAGACATTTTTTGACGACCCGAAAGGAGTAATAGTAATAATATAATTATTACAGTAAAGTTCTGTTAAAAGCGCCGTTTAGGGTTAAATTATTTCATTGTAAATTTCCTCACATTTTAATGTTGTTATATAAAACCTTTATTCACTTATGTCTTGAATTACTATGAATAAAATATTTATCGAATTTAACTTTGCAAATGAATCAATTAATTGTGCACAATCAGATCTGAAGAATTTTGTTCCAAAAACTTAAATAATTTTTGTTATTAAAATAAATGTAAATTATTGAACGTTTATTATTAATTTTTAAATAGAATTGATATCTATGATGAGTCTAAGGCGAATACGATTTTGAAACTCCTCTGTTGAGCTTGCTCCGGAGTTGAGATTTAAAATTTGAGTTTAAAGCATTATCTGATTATTAATTTATATATAAACGCTATTCATTCTTTTCTGGCTTAAACTTTTTATTATTATAATTAAAATCTTTGAACTAAAAATAATATTAATTGCTTTATTTCAGACTGTATTCGATCCAATGTACATCTCAGTCTACAACTTATTCTATACTTCATTGCCTGTTCTGGCTGTTGGTGTGTTTGATCAGGACGTAAACGATAAGAATAGCTTGTTGTATCCAAAATTATATACTCCAGGATTACAGAATTTACTTTTTAATAAAAAAGAATTTTGTTGGAGTGCTCTTCATGGATTCTGGGCCAGTTGTATTTTATTTCTTGTACCATACGGTAAGAATTTTTAAAACTCTCTTATTAATTGATAATCATTTGTATATCCAATTGTCTAGTTATATTATATTTTTATTTTAATTTATTTATAAATAATTATAAAATTACAGGAACTTATAAAGATGGAGTTTCGCCAAAGGGCTACGTACTTTCAGATCATATGCTGCTGGGCAGTGTAGTAGCAACAATTTTAGTTATCGTCGTTACAGTTCAAATAGCCTTAGACACGTCTTATTGGACGATTGTCAATCACTTTATGGTATGGGGTTCGGTCATTTGGTATTTTATTTTAGATTATTTTTATAATTTCATCATTGGAGGAAGCTACGTTGGAAGCTTGACTATGGTAATTATTCTTCATTAATTACTAATTGCTAAGAATTCTCTTATGGGGATTATGTTATTTTTTTTTACACAAAATGTGATATTAATCACATCATAATATAATTTTTTAAAAATCACGTGGTCGCCATGAGAATTATTTTTTAATTATATTACGTTGTCTAAATATAAATCCACCATTTTGAATGAATATTTTTCCTTTACTTCAATTCAAAATGGATAATTATATCTTACTAATATATTCGCTACTATTATCCACAATTTACTGTCAATATTTGCACACTTGCTGTTCCTATATAATCGTAGTGTAGATGTTTTGAAAACATTTTTATAATTTCATGGAAGTTCGATTGAGATGGCGGATTTATATTTGAATAACGTAATATAAAAATTGTGTGTTATTTTACATTTTTATGGTAATCTTGTTTTTTAATCATACAGAATTAAATAATTAACTTTTTTACTATTTTTTCTAAATAGTTTATCTTCACGGTAAATTTATGATATTAACTGAATGAGTAGACAAAATAGTATATTTCATATGAATGGAGTAATAGAACATTAAATGTAAAACTTTAAAAATAAAGAATTAACTTTAATTCTGTCTTATGGAAAGCCGTGTTGCTGTCCACAATAGAGGAATAAAACATTACCATAAACACCCATGTTATTTGGAGATTTTATGTGTTATGTCAATTCCTAATTCCTACGTTTAATGTTTAGTGTGCTTATTATAGTTGCACTTTTATTTCTATTCCAATCTTTCACCCTATGGGAGATAGGTTATTTATAATATAAAAAAAAAAAACAAATGACTGTAAAAATGTACAATTATTAAATTTAATTCTTGATATTTATTCAAATAATAAATGATTATTTTCAATGATCTAGGCCATGTCAGAAGCAACATTCTGGTTTACCACAGTATTGTCATGTATTATTCTGGTGATCCCAGTACTCTCTTGGAGGTTCTTCTTCATTGACGTAAGGCCAACATTATCAGAACGAGTCCGATTGAAGCAAAGATTAGCCCAAATGCGATCTCGACAAAGTCAAGATATACTACGTACACCATCGACACGAAGAACACGACGATCATTAAGATCTGGATATGCTTTTGCTCATCAAGAAGGCTTTGGAAGACTTATAACTTCTGGAAAAATAATGAGAAAGTTACCAAATGGTTCAGATTTTAAATTTGCTATGCCATTCTCGAATAATGTTAGCAAACAAGTGAGTGCTAATCAACAACATGCATCGACATCTCCAAATGATGGAATGTCACACAGAAATTCACACAGTCTTGACACTATCAATCTGTGAGTTTTTCCGTTTATTCCTCTTAAAACAGAAGCTTTAAATTAGATTATTTATCGAATAAAATAATTTAAACTAAACAATAAATTATTCAAAATATTCAAATTCATTATTTGAATGCGAAAAATTACAATTCAAAATTCATTTGTATTAAGAAAAAAATTTAACGGAAAGAGTATTAAAATAAATCCGAAAGCTCCTGCGTGATATTCTATTTACGTGATATAATTCATTAGGAGGCCGTGTTAAAATCACGAGTATTTAATTAATTAGTTTATCAGTCAAAGTTATTATCAGTGATAGATTATTATTAATAATCAATACATTTATTAATAGATAATTTGTTGATTAATTCATTAGTTAATTCATTTTATCTGTTACTAATTTAAAAGCTCATTGCACAAGATTATTTTATTTAATACTTTATTTATTTTAAATAAGCCTCCGTGTCTTGTTTGAGCTTTTCATTTCTACATTAGCAATAAAAAAAAATTTCAAAAAAACATCTGACGGAATTGCTGGCTTATAAATTGTTTAAGACTAATAATAGGACAACAAATATGTAATTTAGCTTTTTTACTTAATAATGAAATTTTTTTTTTTCATATTGTTCAATAATAAGTATGGTTATAATTTATTTCATTATCATGTTTCAAATCTCAAGGCATTTGACGAATTCATTTGTGATTTATTGGAAAGAATAAAAAATTAAGATTAGATTATGAAATTTTTAGATATGGCGAGATCTAGATAGATTGAAAAGTTGATTTTCATTTGATTGGGTCAAGTTTGATTAGGTCTTAAAAGTTCTAGAGCAATAAAACTCTAGATCTGATCAGATCTATAGAGATCTAGTGTTTGATATCACTAGATCTGCTTAAAATTCATCAAATAGAACATAAACTAATAGAGCTTTTACACATTTGGATAGAATAAGAACAAAGGTAAGGCTAAAAATTACGGTTACGCATGCGCGTAGGTACAGCAATGAAAAAATTGATTTGTACGCATGCGCAGCCGTAAATTTAAGCCCTACTTATAGTTTCCATCTTCTTCCATACAGTATAAAGATATCTAGTATTATTTTTTTCAAATCTTATGAGATCTCGTCATGTTAAAAATTTCTGAAATCTTTATCTGAGCAACCCTTCAGGAGATTTAAAAATACTTTCTCAAGTTCTAAATATTTGCGATAAAACTTTTGATTAATAACAAAAGGTAAACAAAAAAAGATAATCTTTGAATCAATCTATCAATTGATTTAATGAAACAAAAAAAAAAAAAAGGAAAAACGAGACAAAAAAATGAACAAAAATATTTGTTAATAAATAAAATATATTTAACTATAGAAAAATTGACAACTCGATTTACCGATTAATCGATAATTGCCTTTATACAAAAATAATAATAACTTGATAAAACAAATGAATGAATAATTTAAAAAAAAAAATAAAACTCATAAATAACTAACAGTAATGAAACAATTGCTGATCGACGTCACGATGTATTATAGTATTGACTGTAAATATTAAAGAATATAATTGATTATTATAAACAATAATTATTATTCATTATTTTTAATTAATTATAATAATTATTGTATTATTGTGTAATTACGTTTAGAAGTTAAGAGGACATTTTTTAAAAGAAAGTAATATATAGATAGAACGAAATTATACAACAAAAATAACAAACTATTATTATTATTATTATCATTATAATGATTACTATTATTATTGATATTATTTCAAATAATAGTAGACACATTGTATTAATGCGAATGTTTGCCTTGGACTGATTATTAAATATAAAACATATATATACATAAAAATATATATATGATACGATTTATTGCGGTAAATGGGGAGTAAATGATAAAATAAAATTCGTAAGAGTTGTAGTGAACAATAAAATATGTATTTCTACTTTTAATATTATCAACAAAATGATTATTAATATAAATAAGAGATTTAATAATCCTAAGGAAGAGTGTTTCACAATCAAACAATTACTATTATTTTTATTATTAATATATATTGATTAATTAACATCATTATTATTTATATTATTGTTTAGATCAAATTAAAAGAAAAAGTTATGATTAAACGAAATATGGGACTAATAAATAATATAAAGTTAAACTCTATTATTTTTCAAATGTGCCTGACAAATTTTAGCTTTTATTCATTATTCTATTGTTATTATAAACAATTTATTCAATGAATAATAATTAATACGTGTTTATTTTACATTATTTTTCTGTTTTACGAATGATCCTAGAAAAAAATGATCAAATCTTCTGCGATTAAAATTAATATAATTCTAATTGTAATATACTTTCCGGGAAAAAATAAAATAGATCTACTAAGATTGATTATTTTGCACAATTAGATCTTCTTTGTCCTGTGTACATCTGTTTTGATTACTTTAGATCTTCTGTGATCTCTGTAAATGGATTGAATTTGTTTTATCATCGAGGTCAATGGAGATCTCCATAGACATACAGTGATATGTGTAGATATACAGTGGTCTCACTAGATATACATAGATTTACTTAGATCAAATTTTCTTGAGTTTTTTTTAGATATGAATAGATCAAATTAGATTTAAAAAATGGCGAAAATGTAGATCTGTGTAGATCTATTTTATTTTTCTCCGGGTAGATTTTTTTCATTTTTCCCGGGTTTACTGGATTCAATAGGGTCTTAATTCCTGTGAAAGAATACAACAGATCTGTTCAGATGTATTTTTTAGCACAATTGGATCTGCTTTATTCTGAGTACATCTGTTTCGGTTTCCGCAAATCTTATGTGATTTTCAGAGATGCATTTAATTAATTTTTACCATCGAAATTAACACAAATCTCTGTAGATTTATCATTATTTGTGTATCTATACACTGATCTCCCCAGATGTACATAGATTCACGCAAATCGAATTTTCTAGATTCAAGTAGATTTAAAAAATGGAAATCTATTTTATTTTTTCCCGAAGATTTCCATCCAATTAAATCTATTTCAGTTCAATTAGGTCTATTCAGATTCGATTCAATTGATAAAACTAATTCCATCCGATCTGGCCATTTTTTTCTAGGAATTCATTTCACAATTATTTTTTATAAATAGTTAAATATAGTGATTAATTAATTTCTATTTTCGTTACAAAATAAAATAAAAAGAAAATAGAAGATGCCGAAATTGTTTTGTAAATTAATCATTACTTATTATCATTCACTAGAATAATTGCTTCTTTTTAGAATTCAGAAATAGATTTTATTATTATCATTAATATTATTACTGTAATGATATGATGATTTTTTTTGTAAATTTTTCTACTGGATTACGAAGTATTGAGAAGAATTCTCCATAAATGAATTTAATTAAATAACAAAAAAAAAATTGTTATTAATGAACATAAATTCGTGCAACGATTAATAAATTAAAAGAATTGAAAAAAAAAAGAAATAATATAAACAATGACAAATAGTTTGATCATTTATAAATTAATTATTATCACTTATTAAACAATTTTTTAAAAAATCAATGAATCATTAAATGAGACTGCACACAATTTTAATTCACATTTATATAAGCACTTTATATTGTTATATTGTTAAACAGAAAATGATTATATTTATAAAAAAATATTTTTTTCTTTTTTTCTTTATTATTAACTCTCACTTATAGAAGATAGTAATAAATAATTTGGAACCAATTTTTTTTTTCTTTCGTTTAAATCATTTTTATTTATGTAGTAAATAATATAACTTTTATTTTATTAACAAAATAAATAAATGAAAAATAAGGGTCTGACACTTGCATAAAATGTATGAAAAAAAAAGACCGTAAAACGTAAAAGAAACGTTAATGTAAACAAAAATTGGAATAAATAAAAATTGTATACATTAGCGAGAAAGTTTATACATAAAATAAATAGAGACGATAATTTTAAAGAATAAAAAAAAAAATATACAAAAATACAATGCACAGGTAATATTTTTAATGCTTAAAAATAAGTCTCTATTAATTAATTTATTAGTTGTAATTAAAACAAACAAAAATACATATATATATATATGTATATATATATATATCTATATACATTAATTTTTTCTTGCTTAGTTTTCATTATTGTTATAACATAAGTATTTCAGAAAATGTGATTTAAAATTGAATAACGATTTTTTCATAACAAACATTGTTGTTTTATTAACCTCAGTTTATTGCAAGCAATGCCATTAATTAAATATTCAAACAAATGAAATAATTTAATTTATAAAATTATAAAATCAAATAAAAAAATATATTAAAAATAAATATTTTATGTATTGGCAGTAATTTATATTTCAGTATGATTATAAATCATTTCATTTATTATTTATTTATCTGCTAAGCCGTAGAAATAATGCATGTCTTGATTCCCGTACACCACAAGCCATGTATTTATCATAGAAATCTTGAACAAATTCTTCTATTTTAAAACCAAACTTTTGATATAAAATTAATGCAGGATTTGTCACTGATACGTGAAGTGTTACATCTTTTCCCATACATGTTTGGATTAAGTGATATAACATGAATGTTCCTATTCCAGATTTTCTCCATTCAGGTCGTGTGACTAAAAATGAGATGTAGGCTTCATTGTAATTCACATCAGGTACTAAAACTGCGAATCCAATGACGAGTTTTTTGTACAAAACAACACAAGTGAAGTCCGGATACTGAAGACAGTCGGTTACTGATAAATTTAAAAAAAAAAAGGAAATAATTATTTTGAATTAATATTCAGATTATTGTAGAAAAACCAGATTAAGTAAGATTTGAAAAGACCGGTATAGTATTTTTTTTAATGATTATCTTATAAACAATAAGAGAAACAAGAAAAAGTTGTAAACAAAAATTGAAGCTTTTATTTTTTTATACTCTACTTTTGTTGCAAAATGACAATAAAGATTAAAGGATATCAAAAATTCAATTAAAATTCATTTTTCTAAGCTTTATCATCATTTTCTAGGTACGTTATAAAAGCTAGAGAATAAAGTGTAAGGACTTTTTTATGTGAAATCAAATGACCTTTAATTTTTATCTAAAACTTTTTTCTCTATCTCTGATAACTTACAAGATATTTGCGAAAAACTGAATTTCTGGGGCATTTTTCCAGTAATTTTCTACCTGTCGTTTTTACTCAATCACATTTAATTTATAAATAATACTTACGGTCAATACCAGGCCAAAAATATTGACTGCAAAGATTATTAACTGCAGGAATATGCTGTGGTCTGACATAACAATAATCAATACTCGTTGGATCTTCTGGTTTCCAATCAGGATTATTTTTGTTGACTTTAGCAGTGAGTTCTTGCATTAATTTCAGCCAAAGTGGCCGACAAGAGTAATCTCTTCTGATAAAGGGCTTGAGAATTCTATTGGTGTATGGACTATGAACAGCAGTGGGTTCCACAGTTCCTGAAAGCCTTTGTTCAAATATAGCACTGAAGTTGATGTTACAAAATCTATCAATAACACGATGACTTTTATCATTGAAGTCCATCCTTGATTCTGGTTTCATTCCGAAACTATCAATATCGAATAAAGGTAAATTATTACTTCGTTTCAGCTTTCTTACAACTAATTTTCTGTACAATCTTCTCAAGGACGGAGTCATTGAATCAATATGAGCTTTGTTGATGCTCTGAATGATGTAGTCTTCTTCATTCCTGCTCATTTTTGGCTTTTTTTGTTCTAAAAAAGAAGACACAAATAATAAGAAATGATTACCAGCAAATATGTTATTTTCATATTTTACTATCCAAGCAATAATCTTACCTGATGTTTTTTCTAACTTCATCCATGGCCAATCTCTTTTATTTCTTATTCGAAACAGTGAGATCATTGGCTCTTGAACACAACTATCATTACTTGTTTCTTCCTCATACTGCTCTTCAGTATCTCCAAATTTATCCTTTTCACCTCCAGACTCATCAAAATTTTCCTGACTCAGAATATTATTCATCCATTCAGGATTAAAGGTATTGAGCAGTTGAGAAATTTGAGGATTATCTTTTGAAAAGGAGTTAAACTTATCCAAATCCTTGACCAAATCAACAGGTGATATGGAATCAGGTTGTTCATTAAAGTCTAACCCATCATCAATGTCCAGAAGATCAATGTCAGGGACATCGTCATCAGCAAGAAGGAAATCTGAAAGGATTTCTGTAGGTTGAACATACTCACGGCTAAACATTGAAGGAGTTATATTAGCTGTTATTGGATCTACACTAGGATAATTGTCTTCACCAAAAGACATGCTGGATTCAGATCTAGAAGGACTATTGGCCGCCTTCACAGGATTAAGAATAACTTTATTCTGCCCAAGACTTTGCTTCTTACGTTCCATGATGATTTTGTTATTTTTATTCATCAATATTTCAGGTGGATCATTGTCGACGAGCCTCCACCAGCCAGACTCACCCAATTCAGTAGTTCCAGACTTAAAAAAAGTTGTGCTGTAATGAGAAAGAGTGCCAGATATTGTTCCAATCCAATTTTTTTTCCTCTTCACAGTCTTTTGGAATAAGTAATCCCAATTTTTGTCAACAAATAGACTGATGTCTGATTTCCAATGAAAATATCCTCGTTTGCTTATTCCACTTGACTTTTCTTTCAAGTTGTAGAGAGTCAAAACGATGATATTTAGCCATGATAGTTTACTTCGATTAATAATTTCAGTTTTTAAAGGACTACATTCAGTACAATACAGCTCAAAAAAAACATCTCCTACAAGAGCTCCAGGTACTCCACCACGTTTTAAACAACGCACGTGGATTTTTTGTGTACATTCACCGGAACACTGGAGTGCTGGTCTTTCATATGGATCACATGGGTTTCCGCAATATTTACACAAATCATTTTCGTCTTTTTCCTCTTCTTCATTGTCAATCTCTTCATTCTCTGATTTCACTTCAGTTTTTACATTAATTTCAGACATTTTTTATTTTATTCATCGAAATAGTCCACTTTTATAACCAAAGTAACTTTACAAACATTTGTCCGTTGAAAAGGTTATAAATAATTACCATCGATGGTAACGAATCGACAAAAGTTTTTGTTATTATTATTATTATTTAGTAGCTTTCAACTTTATGACGAGAGCTGGTGCGATGGGTACTAAAGTGCACCATGATGGCCATTGGTTGTGTTGCTTTTGTAAGCGTTGTATATATATATATTAGCTTTTGTAAGCGTGTATGTAAATATAACCACTCTTAATCGAATATATGTATGTGTATAATACTACCCTTCCCTGAGACAGAGACCGGAAAAAAGTTGGCGCGGAACGAAATTAAAAAGTAATTTTTTTTTTCGTACAAAGGCAAAAAGATTGCTTCCGAAATCTCTTCCAGGTATACCTTAGTATTCTTTGATTCACCTCCAATCTGGCATGAAACCGACCGATGGTAATGGTTATCATCAAGAGTCTTTTTCCACGGTCGGTAACAGACTACTGTGCGACATCTTACGGTTAAAGGAATAAAATTCCAAGCCTTTTCCCCCTCTTCTGATTTTACTGAAGAGTCAAGATGGCTGCCATATACGGTTGCCGTAAAACGAACAAACTCAGTCAGTTTGTGATTATTTATCCATCATTTTTTTTGTTCTAGTCGGTATTATTGATTTGTTTCAAAAATATGTTTATGTTTCTCGATTTATTCAACAAAATCTGCAATAATGCTTCAACTATGATGCCAATTTTAATCATAATAAAATTAAAATTCATTTGTATTGAATAATAACAAATGTGATATTTAATTAAAAATTTCAAATGTGCAGTTAATTATTGAAATTTGCATTCTAAGTGACAATGATTACTTTATTCTGATAATTAATATTATTATTTTAAAAATTCATCTATTTGTTTAATATTTTGAGTCGAATTTATTTAATTATTACAAGATGACTGACGATTCGAGTGTTCGGGTGGCAGTTAGGTAAGTAAATTCTTGAAACAATTAAAATACTTGAGTAAACAAAAAAGAAAATAGTAACGATAAAAAAAGATGAGTTTTTTAACCTCTTAAAAATATTTAAATGGGTTTGTTTTAGTTTTTTTTTTTTTTTTTTAATTCCTAGAAGATAAATAAATGACATTGTATTTAAATAATTTTATTTATTAAATATTTAACTCCAAAAATGCATCATTGAAAAAGAATCTTGTGTTTAATTAAACCAATTAAAATGCTTACAAACTGTATTGGTGCGTATGAAAACAGTTTCCTTTAACGTGGGTGGGTAAATTAGCCTTGTAGGTGTCGACAAGGTCATGAATCTATGACAAGTTTTTCCAAAGATTAAAAATAACTTATTTTTATCTGTTTATCCAACTAAGAAACATCATTAAATAATTTTTTATCTTAATTAATCTTAACTCAACATCTTCAAAACTCAAAGAAGCATCATTTACTTTTCATTAATCGATTTAATTAGATAAAAAGAAAAAAAAATGATGAAATAAAGCATAAAATTCAACAAAATTAACATCAGAACAACTTTCACTATACCATTAGTAGGTTTTAAATATATTCTCTGTTTCATAATTAATAGATTTTCTTATTTAAAATTCGATGCTTCCTCTTTGAATAAGGAGCTACAGCTAAAATAATGATGACCATGATGAATAAATGAATAAAATTAGTACTTGAATGGTTTTGTTATCAATTAATATTCATTGTCTTTCGCAGGATTCGTCCTCAGGTAGCTCGTGAGGTGATAGACATGTGCAGAATTTGTACTCAAGTACCACCAGGTGAACCTCAAGTATTTCTTGGTCCGGATAAGGCTTTTACTTATGACTATGTATTTGACACGGATGCTCAGCAACATGCAATTTACGAGACTTGTGTTTCTAAGCTTATTGAAGGTGCTCTTGATGGTTATAATGCTACTGTTTTGGCCTATGGACAAACTGGCTCCGGTAAAACTTATACAATGGGTACTGGATTTGATGTCGAAGTTGATGACCATGTTATTGGTATCATCCCTAGAGCTATACGGCATTTGTTTAATGGCATTGCTGAAAAGCAAAGGAAGGCTAGGGAAAGGGCTCATATGCCACCTGAATTTAAGGTATTATTTATTTTATGAATTTTTTTTCGTTTTCTTGAAGCTAAGTATTTAAAAATACTTTTTAAAAATGAATGAAAGTAATAGTATTAGTGGTGGGTGTTTTAACGTAGAATGTAGATGGGACCTAATCTCAGTTTATTAACACTATTAAATATAATGTATTAGTTTTTTTAATTAAGTAATTAGATTCTTTGTAATGAACATTTCTTTCTCAACTACTCTATCTATTTACTTTTGACACAGTAGTGTATCTAGCCTAAGTCATAAACAAATCGGTCAAGCGTAGTTATAAACAAATACTGTTGGTGGTTGAGCATACAGATTCAAATATTTCATAAATATTAATTAATGAAAAAGATATTTATTGATTCATGATTATGTTTGTCATCAATACACATTTATTAACTCTCTAAGAATGGATTAGTCCTGAAAAATATTAAATTATTTTGATTTTTGTTACATATAAAATTGAAGTTTTTATAGAGGCTGTACAGAACTCTGATGTCAATCAGTTTGTAGACTATTTTCTAGTTTTGTTTTAAACATCAAAGCCCGATACATGTGTTATTTCAAAATTTCGAGCATTAGTGCCTCTATCTTAATCGAATGCACTCACTCTTAATAATTCATCAATACTTGATATTTGTGAAATAAAAATTCGTATTGTACGGAAAAATTTGTTGTAATTAATCTATTTAAGTTAGACTTTAGTCTTAATTAACTTTAAAAATGTTTCTATTTATCTAGAACTATTTTTTAGTGTTAAAATAATTAATTTCAGATGAAACATGATATTTTTTTTAAATTATATTTATTGATAAAAGAAAAAAAAAGTAAGTGAAAATTTTTTTTGGAGTCAATTGGAATTAAAGTCCCACTTTTAAAATACTTTTGTTCTTGAAAAGTTCATAAATAAATGCAAAGAAAAATTATTTTTAAAATTTAATAAAGGGTTTCATTTAAAGAAACATATGCCTGTAAATTATTGTATTGTTTAAAAAAAATTCAATTATGATAAATATGAAGTAGACTTTTTGAAATTAATTTAAATATAAGATAAAATAATTAGTGAACAAGCTAAACCTTTAATTGAATTCATTTGAAGATAATTACAATTGTAGTCACACAAAAAAAGAAACTACAATTTTATATTTTCGAACAATATTTTTTATTAATGTCATTAATTAAAGCAATATTTGTATTTAAATACTTTTTAAAAAGCCATTTTTTTTAATGAGACCAGTAATTATAAACTTGGGTCCCATAATAATTGAGTTGAAAAGTTTTTCTATCAATTAGACTAGAACCTAGAACAGCTGTGAATTGTTAATTTATGTTGGGGGAGACAGCTTTTAGCAGTAATAAATCATTAAGAGTTGATGGTCTAGTGGACAGAATGTTTAGGTTCCGTTACTAAGCACTCTTTCACGCTTAGGTTTAAAGCCTGGGGGAATAATTTATGCCTAATCAGCTGTTAAAGATGAAGAAGGGGTAGATTACTTCAAAAGTACTTTGAAAAAAGAAAGAAGTAGATAAGGAATATTAATTCAATGTAAAAAAATATTGCTGATATAATTATGAATAAGATCTTCGATATTAAAATATCGAATGACAAAAACATTCTAGTTGGAAAAATATATTAACTATAAAATGAATTAAAATCAATATGATGAAAGAGTCTTTTAGAAAGTACTTCTTTTGTAAATAAAAATATGTTAATGAAAGAAAGAATAACAATTGATTAAAATTAAATTATTTTGTGGAATGAGAAAAGTTGATTTATTTTATCTGTTTAATATTTATTTATTCTTTCATTTAATCATTTGTTTATTTATTTATTCATTTATTTGGATATCATACAAGGTCTAATAACATAATTATTACAAATTTTGTTGTAAGAAGAGGAGGATGGATGATAAATACAATAGAAATTATAATGAAAAATAATCAAATGCAATGTCAATAGAGTTACGATATAGTTAAAGACAGCAATGATTATACAGGTATAAAAGAATGTATGCAAACAAAGCTGATGGATGCGATTGATTTTTTAATGTACTTTAAAATCTTTTTATTACTTTCAACTATAGAAAATTGTATATTATATTTTTTATTAATTCTATAAATTAAATTTTATCAGAGGTTTTATTGATATTACATTGTAATGTGCTATGAATATTTTACTGGCAAAAAATTGAGAAGATAATGAAAAAAAAAAAATTATTATTCTTTGCATAGAAATGAATACAAGAATTTTTATTTTTAATTAAAGCTGCAATTTTAAATTTCGATCGTAAGACATTGCAAGAAAGCTTTTCATAAAATATTAAAACAATTATGCTTTAAGGAAACGTGTTATATTTCTGAAGTATTTTTCCTGAAAGAAAAATCAATTGTTATTAATAAATCAGGATTCAAACAGGAGTATAAAATCAATATTAAGTTCTATCTACTTCAAACAATATTGACCAATTGTCAAGTACTTCAACTAGCACTTGAACTACTGAAAATAGGATCAGGAAATAATTTTATTATTAATCTCAATCGTTTTTTTTTATAGCTCTTTTGGTTTAAAATAATTTTTATTTTCTATGAATATCTTCAAACTATACATTTCATATTTAATTAATTTTTAGCAAACAAATATAAAATTAAATAAATATTTTATTAAAAAATAATTTAATTAATACAATTTTATTTGTATTCCAGGTGACAGCACAATTTCTCGAGCTCTATAATGAAGATTTAAAAGACCTTTTAGAGCCTGGTGGACCTCGGGGAGGTGCTAGAATTCACGAAGACACATCAGGGAATATACATTTAGCTGGTGTTGAACCAAGAGTCGTAACAAGTCCAGAGCAAGCACTAGAATACCTTCGATTAGGTGCACTTTCACGTACAACAGGATCAACACAAATGAATACACAATCATCAAGGTCTCACGCGATATTTACTTTATACATAAAACAGCAGAGATGCATTAAAGTTGAAGATCCAGATGCTGATGTTGATACAAGTAGTACAGAACCGATGAATGAATTTGAAACTTTAACAGCAAAATTCCATTTTGTTGATTTAGCAGGTTCTGAAAGATTAAAACGTACTGGTGCAACTGGAGATCGTGCTAAGGAAGGTATTTCAATAAATTGTGGGCTTTTAGCATTAGGAAATGTCATTTCAGCTCTTGGTGATAAATCAAAGAAAGCTCTTCATGTGCCTTATCGAGATTCCAAACTAACTAGACTCCTCCAAGATTCTTTAGGTGGAAACAGTCAAACGTGTATGATTGCTTGTGTTTCTCCAAGCGATAGAGATTTTATGGAGACCTTGAGTACTTTGAAATATGCTAATCGTGCTCGTAATATTAAGAACAAGGTGATGATCAATCAAGACAAGAGTTCTAGGACTATTGCATCACTAAGGAGAGAAATTCAGCAGCTTCAGTTGGAGTTATTAGAGTATAGACAGGGTAAAAGAGTTGTTGGTGATGGTGTTAATGATGCTTGGCATGAAAATCAGATGTTAAATAGTGAAATGCAAAGTTTGAGAACTAGAGTTAAAGCACTTTCTGAAACTGTTGAAGCATTAACAGCTAAAAATGCATTACTTATTGCTGAAAAAGCTGCAGGAAAATGGGTTTCATCTGGTGGTGAAGATGTTTCGAGTCTTGTGCTTGGTTATGTTCAAGAGATTGAAGAATTAGGTGCTAGATTGCTTGAAGCTGAAGCTATGTATCAGCAATTAAAGAAACGACAAATGCATATTCAAGCTGCTAATCCATATGCTGAGTCTTATCCGGTTAATGATTCATCATCATTGATTGCTGAAGCTAAGAAAGAATTGAAGAAAGAAATTGATACTTTGGCAGCTTTAAAAGAACAACAAGGATCAACGAAGGAATTTGATGAAGAGGAAGATCAGGAAAATGGTCAAGAATCATTGAGTGAAGATGATTCTGATGATGAAGATCGTAAAGAAGAAGATGAAGAAGAGGAAGCTATTGGTAGAGAATTAGAAGCTTTAACTTCAGATATTGATGTTAAACAAAGGCTTATTCAAGAGTTGGAATTATCACAAAGGCGATTGCAGACTATGAAACAACATTATGAAGATAAATTAGCACAACTTCAAGCTAGAATTCGTGATACTCAGGAAGAAAGGGATAAAGTATTGTCGTCGCTTCAGCAACAGACTTCACCGCCTACAGAGAAAGTAAAAAAATTGAAAGACGAGTATGAAAAGAGACTTTCAGCGATGCAGAAGGAAGTTAAGTTACTTCAATCTGCTAAGAAAGAGCATGCCAAATTGTTGAAAAGTCAAACGGAGAATGAGAATAGGTTGAGGGGTTTAAAGAATGAATTGGCAGAGATGAAGAGAGCGAAAGTAAAGCTTTTGAATAAAATGAGAGAAGAAGCACAGAGGCATAAAGAGAATGAACTTAAGAGGAATAGAGAAATAGCACAGTTGAGAAAAGAAAGCCGTAAGAATGCTAATATGATTAGAACTCTAGAAGCTGATAGGCGGATGAAGGAGGTTGTGTTAAGACGAAAACAAGAAGAGGTCACGGCTTTGAGAAAAAGAGATAGAGGATTGAGTGAAAAAGCTGCTGGACGTGTCTCTAATAAACCTCTTAATCTTAAAGCTTTGAAACAACGTTGGCAAACTTTTGAAAGAACTATTACTAAACAAGCTTTAGCGAAGCAAGCTATTGCTGAAACTGAAAGAGAAATGGAGAGACTTTTGGCTGAGAGGGAGGAACTTGGTAGAGATCTAGAGCGACTTCAGAAATATAGAAATAGTTTAGCAAGCCGTGGAGATGATCGTAATGCTGCTGATATTGATGAAGACATTGATAATATTAAAAGTAAAATTGCCTATGTTCAAGATAGTATTGCTGAGTGCCAAAGGGATATGGTGGAAATGGGTGATGCTGATGATGGTGAACCGGGTGTTGAAGCTTTAGTGTCGTCTGTTAAAAGTGTTGATGAAGCTCAATATCTTATTCAAAGAATGCTAACGTTTACGGTTGATCAGAGTTTTGCTACTGCCCAGAAACAACTTGAGGTACGGGATATGGAGTCAAGGCTGAATCAAGTTGCACAGGAAAATGATGTTCAACATCAATTACTTGAACATGTGTTAAGAGATCGTGATCTTTTGTCACTATCACATCATCATCAGGGATATAGTCCGCAAAGTTCGAGGTCTTCATCACCAGATAAGTAAGTAGTAAAGTATTATGTATCTAAGGAGAAAAGTAGGATATTTCAATACTTGATGAATGTCCTGAATAGTCTTTAAGCAGTGTTATGGTTTTTTAAATTTGAAGCTGGCAACCCTAGATTATAGGAATACTTTAACTAAACTATTCTAAGCTTACTAATAATTTAATAATTTTCAGCAGCGAAACTTACAGTCAAGTGTCAATAGCTGAAGGTAAAAAGACCAACAAAGTTCGTCGACGAACAACCCAACCACAGGAACTTTTATATGGTGTTGACACATCAAATGATAACTCGAAAGTTGATCAACAGAATCAAAACCATAACCATCCATTAACCCGAGTACCAAGTGCTCCTGGAAGTCTTAAGTAAGTTCTAAATTAACACTTAATCCCTATGTGCAAGTGTTTTAAATGAAATATTGTTGCGGATGTTGTTGTGTATACTGAATCTAACTAGCACTTTGGGCTTAATCAGGGGTTTGGTATTGACTAGAAGTCAGCATGGAAACACTGGCGGTGGATCACCGACATTAAGTCGGCGTGATAGTACATCACCAAGACCACTGCGTCGACCTCACCCTGGAGGTGGTTCCATGTGAGTGATCCTTCGCTTTGGTTATACTTTTTTTTTATCATTCAATATGATAAATTATTTATTTTATTATTATTATCATTTATTTATGTTATTATTGAATTTTCTTTATCAACTATCATGCACTCTTCATCATTTATAGCACCTCCAAGCACTAGAAGCATGAGAACATGTACACACCCTGTTAAATTATCTACGCACAAGGTTTTATCGACCATAATCAACTTCTTCATGATTAAGAATTCCAATCAATATCTTTTTTGTTTATTTTATTTTTTGTTTTTTTATCTCTATTGGTATTTAATATATATTTTTTTGTTATTATTAATTACGTAATTGTCAATATTTAAGCACGTACGTACTTTTAGGGATTAAAATTTATTAAGAAAACAAATTAATTACTTACCAAGAGTATAATCTAACAAATTTAATAATTTATTTACTTCATAATATTATTATGATATTAACTTTCCATTAGGAAGTTATTATAATTGGATTGAATGGTGAAATGTGAATTTTCATCATATCTCGACGTTTCAAGATATTTGTCAGCATACTGACTACTTTTAAGAATGATGTGTACGTGTATGTACGTATGACAGCATTTTTTCTGGTTTTCAATATTTTAAGAACGAATTGAGATATCGACTTTAATTAAAATTATTCGAAAGAAATTATTATAAAGAACTAGCAGATTCCTGCGACTTCGTTCGCGTAATGTACATTTTTACTTTACACAATAATAAATTGAGCTAATCTTGAACACCTATTGGGGTGTGATAGTATAAGAAGAAAAGTAATATATTCGCGAGTATTGAAAGTAAAAAAAAAAAGATTCGAATTTTATCGTGAAACGTCCCATTCCGTTCACATAGTTTCGTATTAGCACGATTTTGTTGGAAAAAAGGTATTTTATTCAGTGACCAAGATTCGAACCTGGATCCTTAAGGCTTGCGCATTATATGCTTTGCCACTTAAGCTATCGCAATACCTTTAACTTCTATGTTCCAAAACGTACCCATACTCATCGTGGTACGACGAGAACTCCGCCGTCCCTCTTACAGCCTTAATTTTAAATAAATTTAATAAATCGCTAAATTAGCAAATGAGACTGGAGGATATATTTTAGATATTTACATCAACAAACAGGAGCCTATGACCTTCTTCACAACTCCCTCTACATGTCTGCAATGTTCGATTGCAATCGGATGAGCCGTTTTGGATATTAGCACGGACAGACAGACACTAGAATTTCATGTATTCTTGTACGCTTGCGCAGTCGCTAAAAACGTGGTAGAAGGGGTAAGAAATAAGTGGTGGCGACTCCCAAAGCATTGAAGCAACTGAGGAACTTTTTTCTCAGTTCAACTGTATTGTGTTTTGAATAAATAAATTGACTTTGCAATCACATGAAAACACAATATATCTCACTAGTAGTATATATTATATTAAATTAGATTGCTTAGTGCACACATAAGTACATACACACACAGAGACGTCCACTGGAAAACTGTAATATTCGACTATGGGTACCTTAAAACGTAGAGATATGTCAAAATTTGGGATTCACCAAATCGGACCCATTACCATAAATTTCCCCTGGAAAGTTAAAAATAATATATGGCTCGTTTTATATTTATATTTATGTATATTTTTTTAACCAATTTATTTTATTCAGTGTTTTTTTTTCTTTTGTTGTAAATTAATTAATAAAATTTTTTTTTATTATATTAATGTTAATTAATTGTCAAGTATTAAATTATCAATTATTTTTCAATGAACTCCTTGAAAAAGTATTTTTTTGTTTACTGAATATTTTAATTGATTAACAATAATAAACTAACATTAATATTAATCAATTTTTATGTTTATTTTTTTTATTAAAAAAAAAATAGGTGCTTTTTTCAAAAATTTATTATTTTTTTTACAACATTCTTTATTAATCCAAACTAACACTTTAACAATAACGCATAAAAACAATTAGGGAACAAGTATCACAATTGGACGTTTCATCTCCACCTGGTTCACCAACGATTTATCGTCGATTCAATAGTCGAGAGGAAAATGTTTTTTCACGACTTACAGCAACACGTCAATCGCTTCCACATGATCCTCAACCTACCAAAGGTATTATTTCGTCTTATCCAGGAAAGGTGAGTATTTTGATCAATTAATAAATTAACTAACTTATTTTAAATAATTATCATTTATTTATCTATTTATTTTTTATTGTAATAGGTACAACCAAGAGCTACTTTGCAATGTACTCATGTAGCTGAAGGTCATAGTAAGGCTGTTTTGGCAATTGATGCGACACCTGATTTACTATTCAGTGGATCCAAAGGTAAGAGTTGGCATCGCTTTTGGATTTATTTCATCTAGGTTGGATATATTGCTCTAAAGTTGCCATAAATTATTTGTTTTTAACTTTTGAATAAATCGTATATATTAAATAGTACATTTCACACCTAGGGAGGAAAAGTAGACTAGCTTAAACCACGTGTAAAATTACAATTCGAACTAAAGGTGAGGGGGGTAAATATGTAGTTTAAGCTTAGCTAAAGTACAGTACAAATTTTTCCAAATTTTTTTAAATATTATTAATAATTTATTTTTAATTGTGAAATATGGACCTTCAATCAAATTCAAAAATTAACGTGTTGTACTATAAAGATTATTAGCTAAACTAGAAAGTTTCTTAGTGAAACTTACAATTTTTCATTTAAATCTCTATAAAAATCACCTTACTGACAAAATGCGTCCAGTTTATAGTGTTAGATTATAATTTTTATTTTGCATTTTTCTCCATGTATAAATCGGCTAGTTAGATAATAAAAATATTAAGGTAGGCCTTATTTGGGTCATCTACCCTAATAATTTTATTTTTAAAGATCTAATAAAAAAAAAAATCAATTTCAAGGGCTGCGAGAAGACCAATAATTCTAACTATATTCTATAAAAAAAAATCTATCAAATAAGATTATAATAAATCACTTGGAGTAAGTATTATTGCCAACTAATATAGAAAATATCTTGAAACTGTTATCAAAATCTTTTTAATTTTATTATCTTTAAATGATAATTGTTATTTAATTTTACTATCTAATTAAAATCTAATTTAATTATTTAAAAATAATTACAGATCGCTCCGTAAAAGTATGGGACTTGGGATCAGGCCTAGAGAATATGACATTAAGTGGACACCCCAATAATGTAGTAGCAGTCAAATATTCTCGTCTCCACAATCTTCTATTCAGTGTTTCAGCGGCCTATGTTAAAGTTTGGGATTTAAGACTTGGAAATTCATGCATTAAAACACTCTTTTCTTCTGGACAAACTCAAAGTGGGCCTATATCACTATCAACACCTTCTAGAACACTTCAATTACCAGTTGGAGAAACGACAATAAATGACATTGCTTTGAGTTTGAATGAACAAGAGATTTATACTGCATCGAGTGATAAAGTACGGATATGGGATTTGAGAAAATTGACATATTCAGGAAGACTCACTA
The DNA here is from genome assembly GCA_028641665.1 of Chelonus formosanus. Taxonomy (NCBI): domain Eukaryota; kingdom Metazoa; phylum Arthropoda; class Insecta; order Hymenoptera; family Braconidae; genus Chelonus; species Chelonus formosanus. Next base: position 5,182,101 of record CM054000.1, read on the forward strand.
CACCACATACTGCTGCTGTTATGTGTCTGACTGTTGCCCAGGATGGTAGAGTTATTACTGGAAGTAAAGACCATTTAATTTCCTTGCTTGACACAAATGTTTCTGGACAATCTGTTAGTTTAGCACCACCACATTATGATGGTGTACAATGTCTAGCTCCAAGTGGCAATATTTTATTCTCTGGTAAGTTGAAAGTTGATCATTAAAGTAGTATGATAAAAAGTAATATTACGTTAAATATTTATCCTTTAATTTATCAATTAGAATTTATAATTAAACATTGACTTTGTGTCAACTAGTTTCTCAGTTAGCTAATCTCACAATAATTAATTGGTTATTATTTAGAATTGGGGCTTCATACAAAAATCGCTCTAAAAAATTTTTGATGCATTTGAGATTATTTTTGAAAGTACAAATAGTAAATTTAAGACGGGGGAGATATATTATTTCCATTATTTTAGACATTACATAGTATATGATAAATCAATAAATTTCTCGAAGATCGTTGATTATTAATAGCATGACGAAGAGGATGGAAGGTGCAGGGAGAGGGGGGGGGTTAAAAGGACATGAATATTTTTAATGATTACAATGAGATCAATAAGAATCACTAGAATCAACTTATTGTAATATCAGTTGATTGAAATTAATTGTCAGCCTATCCCTTAATCTTGCTTATTATAACTAAATTTAATAATATTAATTAATAGTTGATATCAAATATAAATAATCGAAAAATTATATACAGAATGTAACTTGTTGAATTTATTTTAGGTTCTAGAGATATGTGTATAAAACGATGGGATTTAAGTAAAATGGAGTTAATCCAATCGTTGAACAATGCTCATAAAGATTGGATTTTAGGATTGTGTACAATAAACAGTGGATCAGTGCTCATTTCAGGTTGTAGAGCAGGAATTCTTCGAGCTTGGTCAGTTCCTAGAGATCAAGCTGGTGAATGTACACAAATGGGAGAAATTAGAGCACATGGATCAGCTATTAATGCTGTTGTGACGAATCAACAACACATCTTTACTGCTAGCAAGTAAGTGACTTTGATATATTTGTTTTCACTGAAGAAAATATTCTTTTTCTAGTGGAGTAAGTTGTTATACAATTATTAAATTATTAATTATAATTAAATATCAGTAATATTTAAGAAAGATTCTAATGGATAAATATCTAATTAATGTTTAGAATAGAACAGATCTGCAAATTTGATTATTTTTGTTCGAATTATCTAATATTAGTCATCATATTTCTGAACTCTGGAATTTTCATTATGGCTAAAATTTTTAATAAATATTTTAAGGATTGGTAAATTATTTTTCTCTACTTTAAAAGAATTTTTATAGAGCATCAACTATGCTGAAAAATCTCGATTTCAGGATTATCTTGACTATAAAGACAGATAAATTTATATTGGGTTGGCAAGAAAATAGTGAAACATTTTTTTAGTTAGAATATTCTAGAATACATAGTATTATGATGTTATCACTATGTTTCTACTCTCCAGGCAGATGCAACTCATTGATGGCCATGGTCATTGCATTGAAGATTGAAGTTTAAAAACTATTAAATAAATAATCAAATCAAAAGTTGTTCAAAGTGCTTCACTATTTCCTTGCCAACCCAATATTTGAATTATTTCTGTATAATCGATTATCTAAGAGTACAGCTTTGAAAAGAATATTTTTTCTTCAGTGTTTATTTTCAGGATTTATTACTTCCACCTTGTGTAATTGACTTCTGTGTTACTAACTTTGTTTTCCAATGGATTTATTAACAGTTGAGTTTATTCCTTTATTACAGCTCGGGTGAAGTTAAACTCTGGCGTGTTTTTGATCCTTCCCTAGCAATGTCTGTTTCCACTATGTCGATCTAACTCACTTTGATCATATGCTTAATTATTTACTTTATTTATCTTTATTCTGTGTATTTATTTTAAAACAAAATCTTCATTTATTCATAATTGAACAAAATATCTCCATTTATTTATCTTGTTTCATTTGTTACATAATTTTTTTCAGCAATTATGTTGATTGTTAGTTTATTTTTTAATTAAGTAATTTACTATTTAAATATTTATTTGCTATCATTGTGTTATTGGTATGTTCATACATCACATTTTTCTCCTTTTCCATGGATTTTCTACCACTTCAGCGATGGAACTATTCGACTTTGGAGTTTCAACATGAGAGATCCACGTAATTTTCAACGCAGCAATTCTCTAAAGTGCTAGTATTCGTCTCAAGATGATGATTAGTCCTTGAATTACAGAAAAGAGTATTTTATTTAAACTCTTTTTCTTTTTTATACCTGTATAATTAATAAGTATTGATATTTTTTATTGGATTAGTAATAATAATACTTGATCGACATATTTTTAATTAAAAAGAACAGTTTTTATTGTTTTTTTTTTTTCTTTTAAAATAGTAATTACAATTTTTAAGGCATTGTTTTTTTTAATTTCATTCATTCTCTTCGAAATGAAAAAATTGTTTCGATATTTTTCTAAATAAAGAGTGTGTATAAGTCATAGTTTTTAACCAAATAAAATAAAATTAATGCCTAATAGATAAACAAATAATGAATTAATGCTAATAATTGCTGATTGAAAATGATGAATACAAATATTTTGATGATAATTTTAGGATAAATCATGAATTATTGTAGAAATATACAAATTTAGAGAAATAAAATTCATTTTAATGATTATATAATGATGGTAATAATAAGAATTTAGGGTAGGTTGGCATTATCTAGCATTCATTTTATTACGGACAGGAAGATGTTTGTAGTTACTATAATATTTATTTTCAGTACAAACAATATTTCTTTAATACTGTACAGTCGAACCATTTCCTTGGCCTTCAGTACTTGGCATTGTCAGGGTTGCTGGTTATTGAGTTTTCTTCTGTAAATAAGAATAACATTTTTTAACATTAAATTCTAAATATGATAATAATGAATTTTAAATCTTAAATAAACAATATTTTTTTTGTTCAGAAATTCTATAAGCAATTAACTTGAAAGACAAAACTCTAATATCTTTCTACATAAAGAGCTATTTTCAATCGAATTTTTTGTGATCAACTATACAAGATGCTAAAAAAGTGTCAAATAAAAATTAAAACATTTTTAATCTTAAACAAAAAAATTTCTTATACTTTAGCCTATATCTTTTGGTAGTTTAGCTATAAAATGATGTTAAAGATTGGAAAATAAATTTTTAACTTCTCCATTAAGTTATTATAATTATCTGATTTTGCGATTCCGGGATTTCAACATGTGGAGGGTTTATGTAGATGGTTTCAAAAAGATCTAGGTAATTGTGCATTGATGAGGCTCCATCCCAATCTTAATGCAAAATAATTTTTAATGCCTGATTTGGTTTTAAGTTTATACAAATAGACTATTCATGTCGGGGGAAGTCATTTTTAATGATTATTTATAATAAAAAAATAATAATAATATGGTGAGAGCTTTTTTCATATTTATCCCTAAAAAAATTGGTTTCTTATATTTACTTGTGCCGATTATACTTTATGTTAATATTAATAAATAATTAAGAAGGTTAGAGGAATGTAGATGGGCGGAAGAGGCTGTATGAAACAACTTTTGAAAAGTCATTTTTCAATTATTATAATTGATTATACTTTACATGATAAAAATTGCAACGTGGTAAAAATCGGTTAGAAATGGTTATTTTTATGACCGAATTAACAAATTTATATTGTCGTTAATATGCATTATTATATGGTGTATATAAATTTCAGTAAAACGTCTAATAATTGGAATCGACTAATGAAAAATTCCTCATGTGAGCACCTCGAACAGCCTCACCAATTTTTTATACGGTATTAATCTTCATAGCTATTTTACAGGTAAACTATAGGAGATAGAGATTAAATTCTAATGACCTTTTTTATGTAGAATGAACAGATTTTTAATTTTTGTTTGAAACTTTTTTTTTGTATCTCTCATAATTTAGCTGCAAAATGACATCAAAGATAGAGGAATGCCCAAAATCTATTTTCCAGTGATATGTTCAAATGTAAATGAAAATTGTGATTCTTTTTTTAAATAATATGTTATTTTTTATCCTTAACTACTGACTTATGCTGATAAAATATTAGAAATAATTGTTAAATAATTATTTGGCATAAAAAAATCTTTGAAAATTAACCTAGAAAGCGTCCAATTGAAATGGAATACATTAAATGCTAGGATGGATTTAAAATGTATTTTTTATGAAATTTTTTCAGGTATTTAACATCAATATAGTGAATAAAACCATGTGATTTTAATTGTATTTATTGAAAGAAAATGTATTGAACGCTATTTTTAATAATAAGATAATACTTATGAGAGCATACCTTTTTTTCTTTTTGTGTGCTGATAAAGATTCTTGTCCACTGTCTTCTTCCTCACTGTCTTCAGACTGACTGGACGAACTACTTGATGAACTACTAGATGATCCACTAGATGAATCACTAGCTACTCCTGTATCTTCTTTCACATCTATTTTTTCTGCTAATGATGCCAGTTCTGGTTCTTTATCTCTTAATACTTTTAGCCATTTACGTGATAATTTCGGTCGTCCTCTGACCTAAAAAATATTCCATTTATTAATACTATAATCTTAACTATTTTTTGAATGATTTATTTTAATTAATTTTACTTACGGTTTTGTGCCAAACAACTGGAAAATTAGTTCTCGAACAAAAATTCTGCGTTACAGCAATCGTCTCATCAAGATTTAAGACAACATGCCACCATCCACCAGGTACAAAAACAGTTTCTCCAGGATTTTGTAAGACTTCGATTGGTAGACAATCTTGTGGCCATGATGGCAACTTGGTACGTGGATAAATAATTGAGAACCACGTTATTGCTTCATCTCTTTGTTTACCTCCTTCTGCTCCAGTAACTTTTAATAATTCTCTTGGAGTGTGAGTGGGGAACAAACACCATCGCTTATGGCCGGAGATTAATGCGTTCCAGGCACTTGTTCCGAGTGGGTCTATATGGATACCAGTTCCTGTTGATCAAAATAATTATCTTCATCATTTCTTCTGACTTATTAATCTGCTGAAAAATTCTGATTTCATAACTCTAGTGACTTAATTATAATCTTCACTTTGTTTTTACGATATCCAACTTGTTGCATGCACAATTCAAAAAAAGATACTTCATTACACTTTGGACTTTTGAAGTATTTAAATTCAATGTAAAAAATACATCGTCATGCTTGACACAGAAATACTTGACAATGTAATCATGTAGACTACCCATTTGGAGCGTAAGTTTCTACTAAATAAAACTAAAAAACTTGATTATGCTTTTAAACCTATCACTTTACAAATAAATAATTCCTCACTGGGCCAATTTCTTGTGTTTCATGTGCTTTATAACAGAGAAAAATAATTATAAAATGAATTTCATCTACAATTCCAAGTTATATGGTTACAACCAGATTTAGAGCTCTGGAATATTGCTAAATATTTTTCCAAAATGTCTCCCTTGATAGTACGACAGTATTTTGACTTTTAAAATTAGTCTAGAACAGATCAAAACTATCCACTCCATGATAAATTAAATGTAAGTAGATAGAAAAATAGTTACCAGATCTTGCAGGTCCCATGACAAACCAACGATAAGGTGGTCTTCTGTGTTCTCCAGCATGCTGGAATAAGTCATCCCTGAAGTACTTTGGGATCATATAATCTTCTAATAATTTTTTTCTACGTGGATGTTCACCAAAAGAACTATCAAAAATGTATAAAGGCGAATCATCTTCATTATTTTGCATATACTGCACATAGTATTTCATTTTCATCTTTACACTATAACCTTCATTATCTTCACCACATTTAAATTTTTGGTTACGATATTTTTTGGCTAGTCTCTGGTAAATAACATTCAATAATTATAACATTTTATTGACATTATTAATTCACTTTACCTGTTGCACTGAGGAAATTTTTTTTCTTTCAATTAAATAGAGAAGGAATTAGTTTTTAACTTAATTATAAGATTAAATTTCTGGTAAATTCAATGATCATTAAAAAAATTATGCTATGATAGTGCAATTGAGGGATTATTTATTATTGACTATTAATGTTATATCAATAATGAAAATTTCAATCTACTGCTTTTCATTAATAGCGAAACTTCCCCAATATGCTTGCCTTATTGATAAACTACATTTTACGTACAATAAATACAAAAAAATACTTTTATTTATGTATAGTAGAATGATAGTTAATCACTTCTTATATTTAGGTGCAATAAAAAAAATTCTCTCAGTGTATTTATGCGATAGTTACCTCTATTGTCCATTTATATTGGGCTTTCCAACCAGTTTGAACACCTTGTATTATCACAGGTTTGTAAGGTTTCTCATACAATTTAATAAATTCATTTTCGCTCATTTTATTAGCATCTATTCTATCAATGTTGTCCTTAAAATTCCAAAACTCATTGAATTTTTTTACATACTCGTGTTGTGTCCACGCTGCCTTGTCAGCAAGTTCTTGACAATAAAATTTATTGATTAATTTATTATTGTAAACAACAATCATTTATCCATTTTATTTAATAAAATATTGATCAATAAAATTATGTTTAATGTTTTTAATATTTTTTTGAATTAATTTTGGAGTTCAAAACGTTTTTCTATTTAGGTTATGATTGTGATAGCATTTATTTACCTGGTCGAGCTTTTTTCTTTACTTCTCTTATTCGTTTTCTTGCACGATGATCAAGTTTCTGTTCCTCCGACATTATTCACTTTTATTATATAATTAAATTTTAACTACTAATAAAATATTTATACCAACGTATTTACAATAACTATTCGAGAATTAAAAAAATACGTTGCAAAGTAATGTGTGCTATAATTTATGCTGAATATTGTGTCTATAGTTTTTCCATAAACTGCTAAAAGTAATTTCATTGAAAGTAAATTTGATATGATACAAAAAAAAATTTATAAATTTTTTAAATTCTTTTGGAAGATTGAATGAAAAATAATTTTTATTAAACAATTCATTTGTGAACATGAAAGAAATCTGTCAAGTGCATTTCATAATTTCAATTAGAATAATTGTGCTTTATCGACGATCAGTAACAGAGAATACTGCCATGTGAGTATATGTAGGGGGCGTTGGTTATTCATTTTTTGGAACATTTCTGAATTCAAAAGTTTCAGTTTACTGTTCTCAGAACAAGAACAGACGTAAGTATGTAAGAAAAGTGATGGTAAAAAAGGTCTACACGGACCGAAGATAAAAATTACAATTAACCAACAAAAGATGGCACTACAGGTAAACACAATTACCGAGAAAGTCAAATAAATCTTTTGATTGTAATGAGCAGAAGAAAACAGCGGATAAACAGATACAGGAGAAGACCAGCATAGAAACTCCTATTATAATACAGTACTAAATCGCTTAAGTCTCCATACAATCATACTCAAATAATGATTTTGAGAAGTGCATAAAAGAGCTCTCGCTTTTAAGGATCCATTGATATGCTACGATCCGATGTTGTGTGGTAAGTGCGAATCCTTTATGATGTATTTCTGATTGCGTAGAATATCTAAACTCCTACTACTTTTAGTGCGCATATAAAATTATGCATTCCTTCGAAACATATTTTTTTATAGAGTTGATCAAGAACTCAGACGAAAGGTAGAGACAAAAGAAAGGAATTAAGTTATCGTTTCCGGGCGTCCCAACTGTTAGTGTAGATTCGTAAACTAAAATTTTGAAAAAATTTTTTTTTTTTACGAAAAAAAGAAAAAAAAATCATATTTTATGTGTAAATCATAAAACTTATGACACGATTAGATACATCGTGACAAGACGATTCCAAAATACTAGCTTTTGTCGCTGGAGGTCCCATAGATCGCAAGATATACGAAAAAAACTAAAAAACATAAAACTATGCTTTTCTCCGAAACATATTTTTTTATGGAGTTGATCGAGGGCTCATATGAAAGATTGGGACCAAAGGGAGCAATTTGGTACCCCCCTATTGGTACACCCCCGTCAAAAATACCGTATCTCGCATAGTTTTCGAGTTATGAGCGTTTAAAGCTTTTTTTATGATTCGCTAAAGCATAATTTTGTTTTTCACTGATAACTCGATTTCTACCGAGCGCACATGAAAAACAAGCATATCATTGCATTCCTGGGAGCAAGAGCTTTCTATTTCACTCCTCAAAATTATGATTAGCACACGATTTATGCTGAATTTGGCCCAACTTCCGGTTTCACCAAATTTTCAAAGTAAAATAACTATCTCTCTGTTAGCCGTACATGGAAAACAAGCATATCAATGGATTCCTGAGAGCAAGAGCTTTCTATTTCACTCCTCAAAATTATGATTAGCACACGATTTATGCTGAATTTGGCCCAACTTCCGTTTTCACCAAATTTTCAAAGTAAAATAACTATCTCTCTGTTAGCCGTACATGGAAAACAAGCATATCAATGGATTCCTGGGAGCAAGAGCTTTCTATTTCACTCCTCAAAATTATGATTAGCACACGATTTATGCTGAATTTAGCCCAACTTCCGGTTTCACCAAACTTTCAAAGTAAAATAACTATCTCTCTGTTAGCCGTACATGGAAAACAAGCATATCAATGGATTCCTGAGAGCAAGAGCTTTCTATTTCACTCCTCAAAATTATGATTAGCACACGATTTATGCTGAATTTGGCCCAACTTCCGGTTTCACCAAACTTTCAAAGTAAAATAACTATCTCTCTGTTAGCCGTACATGGAAAACAAGCATATCAATGGATTCCTGAGAGCAAGAGCTTTCTATTTCACTCCTCAAAATTATGATTAGCACACGATTTATGCTGAATTTGGCCCAACTTCCGGTTTCACCAAACTTTCAAAGTAAAATAACTATCTCTCCGTTAGCCGTACATGGAAAACAAGCATATCAATGGATTCCTGGGAGCAAGAGCTTTCTATTTCACTCCTCAAAATTATGATTAGCACACGATTTATGCTGAATTTGTCCCAACTTCCGGTTTCACCAAATTTTTAAAGTAAAATAACTATCTCTCTGTTAGCCGTACATGGAAAACAAACATATCAATGGATTCCTGAGAGCAAGAGCTTTCTATTTCACTCCGCAAAATTATGATTAGCACACGATTTATGCTGAATTTGGCCCAACATCCAGTTGGATCAACTTCTCGAGCAAATTAAATGATTTTTACAATGTTTGATCGAAGTTGTCGTTTCCAGGCGTCCCAACTGTTAGTGTAGATTCGTAAACTAAAATTTTGAGAAAATTTCCTGTTTTACGAAAAAAAAAAAAAAAAATCATATTTTATGTGTAAATCATAAAACTTATGACACGATTAGATACATCGTGACAAGACGATTCCAAAATACTAGCTTTTGTCGCTGGAGGTCCCATAGATCGCAAGATATACGAAAAAAACTAAAAAACATAAAACTATGCTTTTCTCCGAAACATATTTTTTTATGGAGTTGATCGAGGGCTCATATGAAAGATTGGGACCAAAGGGAGCAATTTGGTACCCCCCTATTGGTACACCCCCGTCAAAAATACCGTATCTCGCATAGTTTTCGAGTTATGAGCGTTTAAAGCTTTTTTTATGATTCGCTAAAGCATAATTTTGTTTTTCACTGATAACTCGATTTCTACCGAGCGCACATGAAAAACAAGCATATCATTGGATTCCTGGGAGCAAGAGCTTTCTATTTCACTCCTCAAAATTATGATTAGCACACGATTTATGCTGAATTTGGCCCAACTTCCGGTTTCACCAAACTTTCAAAGTGAGATAACTATCTCTCTGTTAGCCGTACATGGAAAACAAGCATATCAATGGATTCCTGGGAGCAAGAGCTTTCTATTTCACTCCTCAAAATTATGATTAGCACACGATTTATGCTGAATTTGTCCCAACTTCCGGTTCCACCAAATTTTCAAAGTAAAATAACTATCTCTCTGTTAGCCGTACATGGAAAACAAGCATATCAATGGATTCCTGGGAGCAAGAGCTTTCTATTTCACTCCTCAAAATTATGATTAGCACACGATTTATGCTGAATTTGTCCCAACTTCCGGTTCCACCAAATTTTCAAAGTAAAATAACTATCTCTCTGTTAGCCGTACATGGAAAACAAGCATATCAATGGATTCCTGAGAGCAAGAGCTTTCTATTTCACTCCTCAAAATTATGATTAGCACACGATTTATGCTGAATTTGGCCCAACTTCCGGTTTCACTAAATTTTCAAAGTAAAATAACTATCTCTCTGTTAGCCGTACATGGAAAACAAGCATATCAATGGATTCCTGAGAGCAAGAGCTTTCTATTTCACTCCTCAAAATTATGATTAGCACACGATTTATGCTGAATTTGGCCCAACTTCCGTTTTCACCAAATTTTCAAAGTAAAATAACTATCTCTCTGTTAGCCGTACATGGAAAACAAGCATATCAATGGATTCCTGTGAGCAAGAGCTTTCTATTTCACTCCTCAAAATTATGATTAGCACACAATTTATGCTGAATTTGGCCCAACTTCCGGTTTCACCAAACTTTCAAAGTAAAATAACTATCTCTCTGTTAGCCGTACATGGAAAACAAGCATATCAATGGATTCCTGAGAGCAAGAGCTTTCTATTTCACTCCTCAAAATTATGATTAGCACACGATTTATGCTGAATTTCGCCCAACTTCCGGTTTCACCAAACTTTCAAAGTAAAATAACTATCTCTCTGTTAGCCGTACATGGAAAACAAGCATATCAATGGATTCCTGAGAGCAAGAGCTTTCTATTTCACTCCTCAAAATTATGATTAGCACACGATTTATGCTGAATTTGGCCCAACTTCCGGTTTCACTAAATTTTCAAAGTAAAATAACTATCTCTCTGTTAGCCGTACATGGAAAACAAGCATATCAATGGATTCCTGAGAGCAAGAGCTTTCTATTTCACTCCTCAAAATTATGATTAGCACACGATTTATGCTGAATTTGGCCCAACTTCCGTTTTCACCAAATTTTCAAAGTAAAATAACTATCTCTCTGTTAGCCGTACATGGAAAACAAGCATATCAATGGATTCCTGTGAGCAAGAGCTTTCTATTTCACTCCTCAAAATTATGATTAGCACACAATTTATGCTGAATTTGGCCCAACTTCCGGTTTCACCAAACTTTCAAAGTAAAATAACTATCTCTCTGTTAGCCGTACATGGAAAACAAGCATATCAATGGATTCCTGAGAGCAAGAGCTTTCTATTTCACTCCTCAAAATTATGATTAGCACACGATTTATGCTGAATTTCGCCCAACTTCCGGTTTCACCAAACTTTCAAAGTAAAATAACTATCTCTCTGTTAGCCGTACATGGAAAACAAGCATATCAATGGATTCCTGAGAGCAAGAGCTTTCTATTTCACTCCTCAAAATTATGATTAGCACACGATTTATGCTGAATTTGGCCCAACTTCCGGTTTCACTAAATTTTCAAAGTAAAATAACTATCTCTCTGTTAGCCGTACATGGAAAACAAGCATATCAATGGATTCCTGAGAGCAAGAGCTTTCTATTTCACTCCTCAAAATTATGATTAGCACACGATTTATGCTGAATTTGGCCCAACTTCCGTTTTCACCAAATTTTCAAAGTAAAATAACTATCTCTCTGTTAGCCGTACATGGAAAACAAGCATATCAATGGATTCCTGTGAGCAAGAGCTTTCTATTTCACTCCTCAAAATTATGATTAGCACACAATTTATGCTGAATTTGGCCCAACTTCCGGTTTCACCAAACTTTCAAAGTAAAATAACTATCTCTCTGTTAGCCGTACATGGAAAACAAGCATATCAATGGATTCCTGAGAGCAAGAGCTTTCTATTTCACTCCTCAAAATTATGATTAGCACACAATTTATGCTGAATTTGGCCCAACTTCCGGTTTCACCAAACTTTCAAAGTAAAATAACTATCTCTCTGTTAGCCGTACATGGAAAACAAGCATATCAATGGATTCCTGTGAGCAAGAGCTTTCTATTTCACTCCTCAAAATTATGATTAGCACACAATTTATGCTGAATTTGGCCCAACTTCCGGTTTCACCAAACTTTCAAAGTAAAATAACTATCTCTCTGTTAGCCGTACATGGAAAACAAGCATATCAATGGATTCCTGAGAGCAAGAGCTTTCTATTTCACTCCTCAAAATTATGATTAGCACACGATTTATGCTGAATTTGTCCCAACTTCCGGTTTCACCAAATTTTTAAAGTAAAATAACTATCTCTCTGTTAGCCGTACATGGAAAACAAACATATCAATGGATTCCTGAGAGCAAGAGCTTTCTATTTCACTCCGCAAAATTATGATTAGCACACGATTTATGCTGAATTTGGCCCAACATCCAGTTGGATCAACTTCTCGAGCAAATTAAATGATTTTTACAATGTTTGATCGAAGTTGTCGTTTCCAGGCGTCCCAACTGTTAGTGTAGATTCGTAAACTAAAATTTTGAGAAAATTTCCTGTTTTACGAAAAAAAAAAAAAAAAATCATATTTTATGTGTAAATCATAAAACTTATGACACGATTAGATACATCGTGACAAGACGATTCCAAAATACTAGCTTTTGTCGCTGGAGGTCCCATAGATCGCAAGATATACGAAAAAAACTAAAAAACATAAAACTATGCTTTTCTCCGAAACATATTTTTTTATGGAGTTGATCGAGGGCTCATATGAAAGATTGGGACCAAAGGGAGCAATTTGGTACCCCCCTATTGGTACACCCCCGTCAAAAATACCGTATCTCGCATAGTTTTCGAGTTATGAGCGTTTAAAGCTTTTTTTATGATTCGCTAAAGCATAATTTTGTTTTTCACTGATAACTCGATTTCTACCGAGCGCACATGAAAAACAAGCATATCATTGCATTCCTTGGAGCAAGAGCTTTCTATTCCACTCCTCAAAATTATAATTAGCACACGATTTATGCTGAATTTGGCCCAACTTCCGGTTTCACTAAATTTTCAAAGTAAAATAACTATCTCTCTGTTAGCCGTACATGGAAAACAAGCATATCAATGGATTCCTGTGAGCAAGAGCTTTCTATTTCACTCCTCAAAATTATGATTAGCACACAATTTATGCTGAATTTGGCCCAACTTCCGGTTTCACCAAACTTTCAAAGTAAAATAACTATCTCTCTGTTAGCCGTACATGGAAAACAAGCATATCAATGGATTCCTGAGAGCAAGAGCTTTCTATTTCACTCCTCAAAATTATGATTAGCACACGATTTATGCTGAATTTGGCCCAACTTCCGGTTTCACTAAATTTTCAAAGTAAAATAACTATCTCTCTGTTAGCCGTACATGGAAAACAAGCATATCAATGGATTCCTGAGAGCAAGAGCTTTCTATTTCACTCCTCAAAATTATGATTAGCACACGATTTATGCTGAATTTGGCCCAACTTCCGGTTTCACTAAATTTTCAAAGTAAAATAACTATCTCTCTGTTAGCCGTACATGGAAAACAAGCATATCAATGGATTCCTGAGAGCAAGAGCTTTCTATTTCACTCCTCAAAATTATGATTAGCACACGATTTATGCTGAATTTGGCCCAACTTCCGTTTTCACCAAATTTTCAAAGTAAAATAACTATCTCTCTGTTAGCCGTACATGGAAAACAAGCATATCAATGGATTCCTGTGAGCAAGAGCTTTCTATTTCACTCCTCAAAATTATGATTAGCACACAATTTATGCTGAATTTGGCCCAACTTCCGGTTTCACCAAACTTTCAAAGTAAAATAACTATCTCTCTGTTAGCCGTACATGGAAAACAAGCATATCAATGGATTCCTGAGAGCAAGAGCTTTCTATTTCACTCCTCAAAATTATGATTAGCACACGATTTATGCTGAATTTCGCCCAACTTCCGGTTTCACCAAACTTTCAAAGTAAAATAACTATCTCTCTGTTAGCCGTACATGGAAAACAAGCATATCAATGGATTCCTGAGAGCAAGAGCTTTCTATTTCACTCCTCAAAATTATGATTAGCACACGATTTATGCTGAATTTGGCCCAACTTCCGGTTTCACTAAATTTTCAAAGTAAAATAACTATCTCTCTGTTAGCCGTACATGGAAAACAAGCATATCAATGGATTCCTGAGAGCAAGAGCTTTCTATTTCACTCCTCAAAATTATGATTAGCACACGATTTATGCTGAATTTGGCCCAACTTCCGTTTTCACCAAATTTTCAAAGTAAAATAACTATCTCTCTGTTAGCCGTACATGGAAAACAAGCATATCAATGGATTCCTGTGAGCAAGAGCTTTCTATTTCACTCCTCAAAATTATGATTAGCACACAATTTATGCTGAATTTGGCCCAACTTCCGGTTTCACCAAACTTTCAAAGTAAAATAACTATCTCTCTGTTAGCCGTACATGGAAAACAAGCATATCAATGGATTCCTGAGAGCAAGAGCTTTCTATTTCACTCCTCAAAATTATGATTAGCACACAATTTATGCTGAATTTGGCCCAACTTCCGGTTTCACCAAACTTTCAAAGTAAAATAACTATCTCTCTGTTAGCCGTACATGGAAAACAAGCATATCAATGGATTCCTGTGAGCAAGAGCTTTCTATTTCACTCCTCAAAATTATGATTAGCACACAATTTATGCTGAATTTGGCCCAACTTCCGGTTTCACCAAACTTTCAAAGTAAAATAACTATCTCTCTGTTAGCCGTACATGGAAAACAAGCATATCAATGGATTCCTGAGAGCAAGAGCTTTCTATTTCACTCCTCAAAATTATGATTAGCACACGATTTATGCTGAATTTGTCCCAACTTCCGGTTTCACCAAATTTTTAAAGTAAAATAACTATCTCTCTGTTAGCCGTACATGGAAAACAAACATATCAATGGATTCCTGAGAGCAAGAGCTTTCTATTTCACTCCGCAAAATTATGATTAGCACACGATTTATGCTGAATTTGGCCCAACATCCAGTTGGATCAACTTCTCGAGCAAATTAAATGATTTTTACAATGTTTGATCGAAGTTGTCGTTTCCAGGCGTCCCAACTGTTAGTGTAGATTCGTAAACTAAAATTTTGAGAAAATTTCCTGTTTTACGAAAAAAAAAAAAAAAAATCATATTTTATGTGTAAATCATAAAACTTATGACACGATTAGATACATCGTGACAAGACGATTCCAAAATACTAGCTTTTGTCGCTGGAGGTCCCATAGATCGCAAGATATACGAAAAAAACTAAAAAACATAAAACTATGCTTTTCTCCGAAACATATTTTTTTATGGAGTTGATCGAGGGCTCATATGAAAGATTGGGACCAAAGGGAGCAATTTGGTACCCCCCTATTGGTACACCCCCGTCAAAAATACCGTATCTCGCATAGTTTTCGAGTTATGAGCGTTTAAAGCTTTTTTTATGATTCGCTAAAGCATAATTTTGTTTTTCACTGATAACTCGATTTCTACCGAGCGCACATGAAAAACAAGCATATCATTGCATTCCTTGGAGCAAGAGCTTTCTATTCCACTCCTCAAAATTATAATTAGCACACGATTTATGCTGAATTTGGCCCAACTTCCGGTTTCACTAAATTTTCAAAGTAAAATAACTATCTCTCTGTTAGCCGTACATGGAAAACAAGCATATCAATGGATTCCTGAGAGCAAGAGCTTTCTATTTCACTCCTCAAAATTATGATTAGCACACGATTTATGCTGAATTTGGCCCAACTTCCGTTTTCACCAAATTTTCAAAGTAAAATAACTATCTCTCTGTTAGCCGTACATGGAAAACAAGCATATCAATGGATTCCTGTGAGCAAGAGCTTTCTATTTCACTCCTCAAAATTATGATTAGCACACAATTTATGCTGAATTTGGCCCAACTTCCGGTTTCACCAAACTTTCAAAGTAAAATAACTATCTCTCTGTTAGCCGTACATGGAAAACAAGCATATCAATGGATTCCTGAGAGCAAGAGCTTTCTATTTCACTCCTCAAAATTATGATTAGCACACGATTTATGCTGAATTTGGCCCAACTTCCGGTTTCACTAAATTTTCAAAGTAAAATAACTATCTCTCTGTTAGCCGTACATGGAAAACAAGCATATCAATGGATTCCTGAGAGCAAGAGCTTTCTATTTCACTCCTCAAAATTATGATTAGCACACGATTTATGCTGAATTTGGCCCAACTTCCGGTTTCACTAAATTTTCAAAGTAAAATAACTATCTCTCTGTTAGCCGTACATGGAAAACAAGCATATCAATGGATTCCTGAGAGCAAGAGCTTTCTATTTCACTCCTCAAAATTATGATTAGCACACGATTTATGCTGAATTTGGCCCAACTTCCGTTTTCACCAAATTTTCAAAGTAAAATAACTATCTCTCTGTTAGCCGTACATGGAAAACAAGCATATCAATGGATTCCTGTGAGCAAGAGCTTTCTATTTCACTCCTCAAAATTATGATTAGCACACAATTTATGCTGAATTTGGCCCAACTTCCGGTTTCACCAAATTTTTAAAGTAAAATAACTATCTCTCTGTTAGCCGTACATGGAAAACAAACATATCAATGGATTCCTGAGAGCAAGAGCTTTCTATTTCACTCCTCAAAATTATGATTAGCACACGATTTATGCTGAATTTCGCCCAACTTCCGGTTTCACCAAACTTTCAAAGTAAAATAACTATCTCTCTGTTAGCCGTACATGGAAAACAAGCATATCAATGGATTCCTGAGAGCAAGAGCTTTCTATTTCACTCCTCAAAATTATGATTAGCACACGATTTATGCTGAATTTGGCCCAACTTCCGGTTTCACTAAATTTTCAAAGTAAAATAACTATCTCTCTGTTAGCCGTACATGGAAAACAAGCATATCAATGGATTCCTGAGAGCAAGAGCTTTCTATTTCACTCCTCAAAATTATGATTAGCACACGATTTATGCTGAATTTGGCCCAACTTCCGTTTTCACCAAATTTTCAAAGTAAAATAACTATCTCTCTGTTAGCCGTACATGGAAAACAAGCATATCAATGGATTCCTGTGAGCAAGAGCTTTCTATTTCACTCCTCAAAATTATGATTAGCACACAATTTATGCTGAATTTGGCCCAACTTCCGGTTTCACCAAACTTTCAAAGTAAAATAACTATCTCTCTGTTAGCCGTACATGGAAAACAAGCATATCAATGGATTCCTGAGAGCAAGAGCTTTCTATTTCACTCCTCAAAATTATGATTAGCACACGATTTATGCTGAATTTGGCCCAACTTCCGGTTTCACCAAACTTTCAAAGTAAAATAACTATCTCTCTGTTAGCCGTACATGGAAAACAAGCATATCAATGGATTCCTGAGAGCAAGAGCTTTCTATTTCACTCCTCAAAATTATGATTAGCACACGATTTATGCTGAATTTGGCCCAACTTCCGGTTTCACCAAACTTTCAAAGTAAAATAACTATCTCTCCGTTAGCCGTACATGGAAAACAAGCATATCAATGGATTCCTGGGAGCAAGAGCTTTCTATTTCACTCCTCAAAATTATGATTAGCACACGATTTATGCTGAATTTGTCCCAACTTCCGGTTTCACCAAATTTTTAAAGTAAAATAACTATCTCTCTGTTAGCCGTACATGGAAAACAAACATATCAATGGATTCCTGAGAGCAAGAGCTTTCTATTTCACTCCGCAAAATTATGATTAGCACACGATTTATGCTGAATTTGGCCCAACATCCAGTTGGATCAACTTCTCGAGCAAATTAAATGATTTTTACAATGTTTGATCGAAGTTGTCGTTTCCAGGCGTCCCAACTGTTAGTGTAGATTCGTAAACTAAAATTTTGAGAAAATTTCCTGTTTTACGAAAAAAAAAAAAAAAAATCATATTTTATGTGTAAATCATAAAACTTATGACACGATTAGATACATCGTGACAAGACGATTCCAAAATACTAGCTTTTGTCGCTGGAGGTCCCATAGATCGCAAGATATACGAAAAAAACTAAAAAACATAAAACTATGCTTTTCTCCGAAACATATTTTTTTATGGAGTTGATCGAGGGCTCATATGAAAGATTGGGACCAAAGGGAGCAATTTGGTACCCCCCTATTGGTACACCCCCGTCAAAAATACCGTATCTCGCATAGTTTTCGAGTTATGAGCGTTTAAAGCTTTTTTTATGATTCGCTAAAGCATAATTTTGTTTTTCACTGATAACTCGATTTCTACCGAGCGCACATGAAAAACAAGCATATCATTGCATTCCTTGGAGCAAGAGCTTTCTATTCCACTCCTCAAAATTATAATTAGCACACGATTTATGCTGAATTTGGCCCAACTTCCGGTTTCACCAAACTTTCAAAGTAAAATAACTATCTCTCTGTTAGCCGTACATAGAAAACAAGCATATCAATGGATTCCTGGGAGCAAGAGCTTTCTATTTCACTCCTCAAAATTATGATTAGCACACGATTTATGCTGAATTTGGCCCAACTTCCGGTTTCACCAAACTTTCAAAGTAAAGTAACTATCTCTCTGTTAGCCGTACATGGAAAACAAGCATATCAATGGATTCCTGAGAGCAAGAGCTTTCTATTTCACTCCTCAAAATTATGATTAGCACACGATTTATGCTGAATTTGGCCCAACTTCCGGTTTCACTAAATTTTCAAAGTAAAATAACTATCTCTCTGTTAGCCGTACATGGAAAACAAGCATATCAATGGATTCCTGTGAGCAAGAGCTTTCTATTTCACTCCTCAAAATTATGATTAGCACACAATTTATGCTGAATTTGGCCCAACTTCCGGTTTCACCAAATTTTTAAAGTAAAATAACTATCTCTCTGTTAGCCGTACATGGAAAACAAACATATCAATGGATTCCTGAGAGCAAGAGCTTTCTATTTCACTCCGCAAAATTATGATTAGCACACGATTTATGCTGAATTTGGCCCAACATCCAGTTGGATCAACTTCTCGAGCAAATTAAATGATTTTTACAATGTTTGATCGAAGTTGTCGTTTCCAGGCGTCCCAACTGTTAGTGTAGATTCGTAAACTAAAATTTTGAGAAAATTTCCTGTTTTACGAAAAAAAAAAAAAAAAATCATATTTTATGTGTAAATCATAAAACTTATGACACGATTAGATACATCGTGACAAGACGATTCCAAAATACTAGCTTTTGTCGCTGGAGGTCCCATAGATCGCAAGATATACGAAAAAAACTAAAAAACATAAAACTATGCTTTTCTCCGAAACATATTTTTTTATGGAGTTGATCGAGGGCTCATATGAAAGATTGGGACCAAAGGGAGCAATTTGGTACCCCCCTATTGGTACACCCCCGTCAAAAATACCGTATCTCGCATAGTTTTCGAGTTATGAGCGTTTAAAGCTTTTTTTATGATTCGCTAAAGCATAATTTTGTTTTTCACTGATAACTCGATTTCTACCGAGCGCACATGAAAAACAAGCATATCATTGCATTCCTTGGAGCAAGAGCTTTCTATTCCACTCCTCAAAATTATAATTAGCACACGATTTATGCTGAATTTGGCCCAACTTCCGGTTTCACCAAACTTTCAAAGTAAAATAACTATCTCTCTGTTAGCCGTACATAGAAAACAAGCATATCAATGGATTCCTGGGAGCAAGAGCTTTCTATTTCACTCCTCAAAATTATGATTAGCACACGATTTATGCTGAATTTGGCCCAACTTCCGGTTTCACCAAACTTTCAAAGTAAAGTAACTATCTCTCTGTTAGCCGTACATGGAAAACAAGCATATCAATGGATTCCTGAGAGCAAGAGCTTTCTATTTCACTCCTCAAAATTATGATTAGCACACGATTTATGCTGAATTTCGCCCAACTTCCGGTTTCACCAAACTTTCAAAGTAAAATAACTATCTCTCTGTTAGCCGTACATGGAAAACAAGCATATCAATGGATTCCTGAGAGCAAGAGCTTTCTATTTCACTCCTCAAAATTATGATTAGCACACGATTTATGCTGAATTTGGCCCAACTTCCGGTTTCACTAAATTTTCAAAGTAAAATAACTATCTCTCTGTTAGCCGTACATGGAAAACAAGCATATCAATGGATTCCTGTGAGCAAGAGCTTTCTATTTCACTCCTCAAAATTATGATTAGCACACAATTTATGCTGAATTTGGCCCAACTTCCGGTTTCACCAAACTTTCAAAGTAAAATAACTATCTCTCTGTTAGCCGTACATGGAAAACAAGCATATCAATGGATTCCTGAGAGCAAGAGCTTTCTATTTCACTCCTCAAAATTATGATTAGCACACGATTTATGCTGAATTTGGCCCAACTTCCGGTTTTACTAAATTTTCAAAGTAAAATAACTATCTCTCTGTTAGCCGTACATGGAAAACAAGCATATCAATGGATTCCTGTGAGCAAGAGCTTTCTATTTCACTCCTCAAAATTATGATTAGCACACAATTTATGCTGAATTTGGCCCAACTTCCGGTTGGATCAACTTCTCGAGCAAATTAAATGATTTTTACAATGTTTGATCGAAGTTATCGTTTCCAGGCGTCCCAACTGTTAGTGTAGATTCGTAAACTAAAATTTTCTGTTTTACGAAAAAAAAAAAAAAAAATCATATTTTATGTGTAAATCATAAAATTCATGACACGATTAGATACATCGTGACAAGACGATTCCAAAATACTAGCTTTTGTCGCTGGAGGTCCCATAGATCGCAAGATATACGAAAAAAACTGAAAAACATAAAACTATGCTTTTCTCCGAAACATATTTTTTTATGGAGTTGATCGAGGGCTCATATGAAAGATCGGGACCAAAGAGAGCAATTTGGTACCCCCCTATTGGTACACCCCCGTCAAAAATACCGTATCTCGCATAGTTTTCGAGTTATGAGCGTTTAAAGCTTTTTTTATGATTCGCTAAAGCATAATTTTGTTTTTCACTGATAACTCGATTTCTACCGAGCGCACATGAAAAACAAGCATATCATTGGATTCCTGGGAGCAAGAGCTTTCTATTTCACTCCTCAAAATTATGATTAGCACACGATTTATGCTGAATTTGGCCCAACTTCCGGTTTCACTAAATTTTCAAAGTAAAATAACTATCTCTCTGTTAGCCGTACATGGAAAACAAGCATATCAATGGATTCCTGAGAGCAAGAGCTTTCTATTTCACTCCTCAAAATTATGATTAGCACACGATTTATGCTGAATTTGGCCCAACTTCCGGTTTCACCAAACTTTCAAAGTAAAATAACTATCTCTCTGTTAGCCGTACATGGAAAACAAGCATATCAATGGATTCCTGGGAGCAAGAGCTTTCTATTTCACTCCTCAAAATTATGATTAGCACACGATTTATGCTGAATTTGGCCCAACTTCCGGTTTCACCAAACTTTCAAAGTAAAATAACTGTCTCTCTGTAAGCCGTACATAGAAAACAAGTATATCAATGGATTCCTGGGAGCAAGAGCTTCCTATTTCACTCCTCAAAATCATGATTAGCACACGATTTATGCTGAATTTGGCCCAACTTCCGGTTTCACCAAACTTTCAAAGTAAAATAACTATCTCTCTGTTAGCCGTACATGGAAAACAAGCATATCAATGGATTCCTGTGAGCAAGAGCTTTCTATTTCACTCCTCAAAATTATGATTAGCACACAATTTATGCTGAATTTGGCCCAACTTCCGGTTGGATCAACTTCTCGAGCAAATTAAATGATTTTTACAATGTTTGATCGAAGTTATCGTTTCCAGGCGTCCCAACTGTTAGTGTAGATTCGTAAACTAAAATTTTGAGAAAATTTTCTGTTTTACGAAAAAAAAAAAAAAAATCATATTTTATGTGTAAATCATAAAACTCATGACACGATTAGATACATCGTGACAAGACGATTCCAAAATACTAGCTTTTGTCGCTGGAGGTCCCATAGATCGCAAGATATACGAAAAAAACTAAAAAACATAAAACTATGCTTTTCTCCGAAACATATTTTTTTATGGAGTTGATCGAGGGCTCATATGAAAGATTGGGACCAAAGGGAGCAATTTGGTACCCCCCTATTGGTACACCCCCGTCAAAAATACCGTATCTCGCATAGTTTTCGAGTTATGAGCGTTTAAAGCTTTTTTTATGATTCGCTAAAGCATAATTTTGTTTTTCACTGATAACTCGATTTCTACCGAGCGCACATGAAAAACAAGCATATCATTGGATTCCTGGGAGCAAGAGCTTTCTATTTCACTCCTCAAAATTATGATTAGCACACGATTTATGCTGAATTTGGCCCAACTTCCGGTTTCACCAAACTTTCAAAGTGAGATAACTATCTCTCTGTTAGCCGTACATGGAAAACAAGCATATCAATGGATTCCTGGGAGCAAGAGCTTTCTATTTCACTCCTCAAAATTATGATTAGCACACGATTTATGCTGAATTTGTCCCAACTTCCGGTTCCACCAAATTTTCAAAGTAAAATAACTATCTCTCTGTTAGCCGTACATGGAAAACAAGCATATCAATGGATTCCTGGGAGCAAGAGCTTTCTATTTCACTCCTCAAAATTATGATTAGCACACGATTTATGCTGAATTTGTCCCAACTTCCGGTTCCACCAAATTTTCAAAGTAAAATAACTATCTCTCTGTTAGCCGTACATGGAAAACAAGCATATCAATGGATTCCTGAGAGCAAGAGCTTTCTATTTTACTCCTCAAAATTATGATTAGCACACAATTTATGCTGAATTTGGCCCAACTTCCGGTTTCACCAAATTTTCAAAGTAAAATAACTATCTCTCTGTTAGCCGTACATGGAAAACAAGCATATCAATGGATTCCTGAGAGCAAGAGCTTTCTATTTCACTCCTCTAAATTATGATTAGCACACGATTTATGCTGGATTTGGCCCAACTTCCGGTTTCACCAAATTTTCAAAGTAAAATAACTATCTCTCTGTCCGCCGTACATGAAAAACAAGCATATCAATGGATTACTGAGAGCAAGAGCTTTCTAATTCACGCCTTGACATTATGATTAGCTTACGATCCATGCTGTGATTAGGGTGACCTTATGTTCAATCTTATTTTTTAAAGTATAATTAATGCCTTTCGAGATGTTTGATTTGATTTATCACTCTTGGGAGTCGAACCTATTTTTTATTAGCCTGGAGACAATAAACTGCGTATAGACTAGTATGCGTTTCAGTACTGTATTATAAGCGGATTTCTGGTGCTGCTTTTTTTTTGTTTCTCCGGTGTCTTTTCATGCTTATCACAATCAAAACATTCATCCGACTTGCTCGGCAATTTTTCTACCTGTGGCGCTATCTTTTATCCGTTAATTATAATTGTTTTCTTTGGTTCATGTGGGATTTTTTTACCATCACTTTTTCTACTTATGTATGTTCTGATTCTCAAAACAGTAAACCGAAAACGACTACAATTTTGTTTAGAATATTTGTGCTTTATTGACGATTGGTAACAGAGAATGCTGTTATATGAGCGTGTGTAGTGGGTGTTGGTTGTTAATTTTTTGGAACATTTCTGAATTCAGAAGTTTTAATTCAAATACATGAAAAATTAAATTGAAACGTTGTATTCTTTTTTGTCCAAAATAAAATGTTAGTTCATTGCTGACTGCGATGATTATTCTCTTAATACTAAATTTTTACACATTTCAGATTAAATTACGCCATTTTTGATGTAACGGTTAAATAACAGTACAAGATTATAAAAAATAACAGATTTTGATTAAAAATAAAAATCTTGAAGACAAAAAATAAATATTGACTGATTTTTTTTTTTTTACTTTTATTCGTGTATTTGTTTAAAAGGTCAAAGCGCCTTTAATACTTTCACATTAACTTTACTCGTAGTTCAGTCGATAGGACATCGATCTAAATATACCGAAAGTCGTACAAGTTATTACTCATTGAAAACTACATCGTATCAAGCTGCCACAAGAGAAACAAGCGAATTAGCAAGGATATCGAGAAGATTAAAATAAAAATTGTAAGGATAGAAGAAAGATATAAATGGAAACAGAGCGAGAATTTATTCATGTTGATTGCAAGTAAGTTATTTAAAAATAAAATATCATCCATGCACGACAGAAAGTGTTAAGATTAGGCTTTACTTAAAATTTTTGTCCTATTTGCGATGTCGAAAAAAACTCCTGACAAATTCACAGTGTTTTTACGTATAAAATCATAAGATAATTTATCAAATATAATTATTTATTTACATACATACAGTTACATACAAATATAATACAAAAATAATATTAATTGATTTTAATTAATAGATTTCTCTATAACATTACCATTTTAATTTATAATAATAAATTGATCAGTCGAATAACCGTTGACACTTTTTTCATTTGTTTTATATTCAATAAAAAAAATTTAATTTTTCATGTGGTTAAGTAAATTAAATTGCATTTGAAACGAAGATATAATCAATATACATTGGATCAACAATTGACTGAATGAAATATCACATCCCACTTTGCTCTTTCATATCAATACCAACTAATACTTTGCTTGATCATAAAATAGCACACCAGGACTTTGTTTATTATTTATACGTATTTTTATAGCATTTCTATTTATTCTTCTTCATTACTTTACTTTATTTCACTTTTCGCCATGTCTTTAGTTTATATTTATCTTCTTAATAAAGCAAATTATATTGCTATTTTTGTGTTAAATAGAATTAATTAAATAATTTGATATATTTATCCAAAAAAATATAATTATTATTGTTATCTGTACGATTGAATCATTTTCAATCAATAAAGTGAATAATAAAAATGGTTAAAATAATTTATCGGTATCATAAATTTGTGACGTGACATTTCATAATCGCAGCACGTGTAAGTTCATTGTGGCATTAACCTTAAGTTGAACATCAATTTCTTTAAGTAATATCAACCTGATGTCGTAGTTTAATAAATTTATTCCAATAATAATACTTTATTCTGATTGTTATCGTTAATGTGATTAATTTCAATTAATTTTTAATATAATTGCTTGGAATAATTATCATTAAATATTGATTGATTTTCAATAAACTTTTGTGACTGAAAGCTTTGCTAAAAGTACTAATGTAAATTATCAGTGCTAAATTTATCACTAATTAAGTCAGTGAATAGTCATTAATTTATAGTTGGTTTCACTGGTTCTACAGTACTCCAAGATTTGTACAGGTCTATTTTTCGGAAAAAAAAAAAATTGATGGGATCGAGACTCGAACTCAGATTCTTCTAGTTATGCACGTATACGTATTCACTTTCGGCTCGTGCGCATGCGCTACGTAACTCGAATGACGTCATCTACGCGGGGCAATAATAGCCCACTTAGGTCCCTTGATAAATAACCTACTACTAATATCAAGTAAATATGTAATTATTGTTAGATCAAGTGAATAATCACTTATGCTAAGTAAATAATGAATTGAAAAAAATATTTATTAATCTATTTAATGAATTACTCATTTAGTACTAGATTTGCACTAGCAACTATTTACTTGATACTACAATTTATTTTTTCAGTATATATTGGGCAATTAACGTCTGATCATGATTACTTTTAATAAGAGTTCAATCGATTATAAATACATCGTTTTTATTCATTGTGTAGACTATTGAGCCTTTTGAGAAAGTTAAAGACGTGCGACGCCTAGCGTCAGTCGAAGCAACTAATCACGAGTCACTCTCTTATTACTGTAACTGGAAATCGATCGAGATAAATCTATGAGAGAATATTCCTCTCATAGGTAGATATTTTTGATATTTGATACTACATTTATGGAGATTGATGGACTCTTATAATAGCAAAAAGACTAATACACCTGACATGTTCGAAATAATATATATGAAACTAGAGAAATAAATGAGATCATAAAGTATCAATAATGTCATAGTAATATCCATGATATAGTTGACATTTCATCGCTTTCAAGTCGTTTTTTATATTCCAGACAATTCTTTTCACAATTGTCATGTAGTTTTGCATTATAATAAGGCATATAAATCGTTCCAGTTTTTTTTTGTCATTTGTTAGGGAAGTATAAGTGGAGCAGGGAATAAATATTAAAATTAGAAAACATCATTTATTGTCATAATGAAAAAATATTGATGTTATTTTAGGTAAAGGTAGGTTAAATTTAGTTGATTTTATTTCATCAGTTGATGTAATAATTCAATAAAAGAGTTGTGGGTTGATCTCATTCAGCCTGTGAACAACCTAGTATAGAGTCTAAATCAATTGATGGATATCCTCAGACATGAATAGATAGTCCTGGGTGATACGTAACTGAAGTATATAACATGACGTCACTGATGTCGATAGGAATGACAATCTGGACTCAAATAGTCTTGTCACTTGCGATTGTTTGATCATACGTTATTTTATACCAAGTCAACAAAATCATCATATGCCAAACAGACGTTAATTTATTATTATTGATTTCTCATTTTATGATGTTGATCAATGTCCTTGGTTTCTGAAAGCCAGCAAAATATCAGGTACTAATAAAAAATAGTTTGTCGACTCTCTTAAATTATATCAGTAGAAAATTGAACTGAATTTTTCAGTAAACTAAAATTTTCATGAAAAATCAGTTATTTTATATTTGTTTACTGATTTATCAGTTGAATGGTGAGTTCTCATTGTCACGATCAAGATTGAGGTTGTTTGTGCCATACATTTTCATATAATGTATTGATGTTTTCATCGAGCAGGGTTTAGAAAATTAACGTAACTTAATTAACGTAACGTGACTTAATCCAAAAAATAAAGCTAATTATCTATGATGAAATAATCTGCAATATGAATTATATTGTAGAATTGATAACTAATGATTCATTTGATGTATAAAATATAATTCATTATATATTCAAAATAAAATACATATTTTTGTTCATCTAGAAAGATTTGCTTCTATTTATTGTAATTTATTAGTTTCATTTAATCAGTTGAATTTCTACTGAATATCAGTGGCCCGATTGGAACTGATGCCTTCAGTAAATTAATAATTAAAAAATAAAGTTACTGATGTTCAGACAATATTACCTGATTATTTTTAAGAGAGTAGGCAAACAGATAGTTTTATCAAACAAAAAGACATTTTTATGCTTGATAAATTCGTTGGGGCAAATTTTAAAAAACTAAATGCTAAGTAATCGTACTGAAAAAAACTCTATGGGCTGAATAAAGCTGTGAATTCAGTATGAATGACGGGGACAATAATCTTTGTGTATAAAATGCTATTTTCATCAAAATTTATTATTTAAAAAATTACAAAATACTTTGAAATGATTCAAAGTCAAGTATTTTATTTTGAAAATCAATTATTTTTTTTTATCATTATTTAGTGGTAGTGAATGGAGGTATGCAGCTGTATGCTGCAGCTGGCTATCACCCGAAGGTCTTTAGCTAAGTAAATTACAAATATCTTTGATAAAAGCAATAGATATGATAGTAACGATAATTAATTATATTGGTAGACAATTGTTAAATTGTTTCTCTTTTTATAAAATTATTTTTTATTGTTTAAAACATATCAAACATCATAATTGTATATTTAGATTGATGTGGAAAAGCAATGTAATTGTAATAAATATGCATATAGGAAATTAAATTTTTAAAAAATAGTTAACTGGTTAACAATTAAATTAATTAAATGGTTAACAATTGTTTTACACAGAAATTAATTTACTCAATTTTTAATTATATTTTTAAAATGATGTTTCATACTTAAAAAAATTCAGCCATTTTGAATTAAATTTTTTGTTTAATTCTTGTAAATGTTAGGATAACTTTTGACAGTTAGAAAAGAATAATTATTTTCTGAAAAATTTCATAATCCTCTGATATAAAAAATTTTCAAGCTGCAAAGAAAGGAAAAAAATTCTAGACTTTAAATGAGAATAATTTATGCTAAAATGTTAATTTTTGATTCTATTACATTTCAAACAATGTAACTCGTTTGTTAATGAAATATTCATAAGGTTGTATTGATTACATACACGAAAAAAAAAGAGTTTATTTTTGGAAAATATTACTTAAAAATAGTTTTATCGATTTTTTTGTAACAAATATAATATTCAGTTAACATGACTGAAATATCGAATAATCGAATCAAAAAATAGAATTAAATAACTAAATTTAATTTTATTTGACATTAAAAAATTGAATCTTAATAATAACAATAATTTTTCAATAATAAATAAATACTCTCTAAAAATAAATCAGTGAATATTAATTATTTGCAGTGATAATAATAGCACTAATTCATATAGTGATGGTTTTATAACTGAATATTAGTGAATATTGACCATTTTGCAGTGATTTTCACTAATTCATTTTTAAAGAGTAAATTGCAAAGAATTTTTATGAGTATTCAAATGAATTATTTATTAACTTCCCATAAGGAAGTTATTTTAATTGGGTCGACTGGTGAAATGTGAATTTTCATCATATCTCCACATTTCAAGATATTTGCAAGCATACTGACCAATTTTTAGCATGATGTGTGTGTGTACGTACGTACGTATGTACGTACGGATGTCAACATTTTTTTCGTTTTCGATATCTCAAGAATAGATTGAGATATCAACTTCGACCATAATTTATTCGAAAGATATTATTATAAAGAAGATCTGAAAGAAGTTTGAACGAATTCGGTCGAGCTGTTTTCTTTTTATAATGAAAAAATTAATAAATAAATGACAAGATTAACTATTTAAAATACTTTTAAGCAAAAGATTAACAATTTCATTTGAAAATTAACTCAGTATTGACTAAACATTATTGTTTACAACTAAATATGACTTTCAACAATTACGCATTGTTTATAACAATGTGAATTTGTTATAAACAATTTAAAATTGTATTTATCGATTAACTAATGCATTGTCTATCACATGGACTAGGATATTTTTGACAAAATAATATTATTGATAATGATAAATAACTTTTAACAATCACTTATTATTTATAACAATATGAATTTGTTATACATAATTAATAATAGGAAGTTCATCATGTAGGAACAAAGTGTGCTCAGACCTATTTTTAAAAATTTAATTTTATTTTAAATTTTATTTTTCATATATTTAAAATTAAAATTTATGCTTCAATAATTGTATTATACAACAAATTGTCGATAAAAAAATATCATACAATGAAGTAATATTAAAGAGACTATTTTTTTTTTTAAATAATATTTATCAATAAATAATTGAAAAGTATTAAAATAATTTATCGATTGAAACAAGAAATTGTAAATTAATCAGAAACAATTTTATTGATGTTATTGAAGAGAGAAAAAAAAATCGACAAATACTGTAAAAATAGTGATAAAATTTTAATTCAGTGATGATTACAAAAAATTGCAGTCATAAAAAGCTTTTTCCTGACTTCATTTGACGTCGTTCTACGTCACAAGCATTGTGAGGGTTGAAAAAGAAGTAACAGACGTGAGGGGATTGTATAGTCAGCCGTGTGATGGGTTACGGAAATGCGTCGGCGTATGAAGCTTGCACATAACCTGCGCAAGCGTTAGTGACATTACGTAGCAAGATGGCGACATGTGAAAGGCGTCCCTGCTTAACTAGTGCTCAAGAAGGAGCTGGACGTGTAAGTTGTAAATTGTTAGGATTGTCGATTTTCATTCAATGCTTTTTCGAGTGTCAAATAATCTGTTGAAAATGCTTATAAAGTGTATATTAATTAAAAAACTGGATAAACAGATAGTGAAGTGAAGTGAATTGTATGTATAACATTGAAGAATGGCCAAGAAGTGTGACTTTAAATCATTTTCAAGAGTTTAATCGACGAATTAGTTTCATTTGAATTGGATATCATTGAAGAGAAAAACTTTTTAATTTCATACTACCACATTTCGAGTCAATTTTTTTGTTATTTTTGACATTTATAATAAAAAAAAAACTAACCTCCCAAAAAAAAAGTTTGGTTAGGAAAAAAAAAATGACAAATCAAGAAAAATAAGTATGTCTTTTTAATGCATTCCAAGATGTCTTTATTAAACCTAAAACGTGTTCGAAAGGTTTATATGAAAAACCTTTGACTGTCATCTTGACCGGTCTTTCGATATGTTAATAAGGACAAAGATTCGGTTTGGAGTTAATGATGTCATTGGAGTTGATAATTCAATCAGAAAAAAAGGCAAAATGTTGGCCAGTCAAGAATCAAGGAGTTGGATAATAATAATTAATAATATTTTTAATGACTTTAACAATAGTTTATTGCGTGTAGTTGAGCTGTTGGATTGCCGAAGAGACGTCGGTGCAACGGCGCTGTCTTACGTATTACAGGACACGCGAGGATGGGCTTGGAAGCGCGCGAGCCAAATGTTCTACTGCTGCGCGTGACTAAAAGCCTCCAAGTCGATGCAACCACCCCAAGTGTGTGGGCGCAATTGTTCCACGTTTTTTTTTCATCACTATCACGATAAATTTATCCAAACTACTGACATAAAGTAATCATAATAATATCAAGAACTTTAAATAATTATAAATAAACAATTATTTATTTATTTTTTTTCTTTTTTAGGGAACTATTGAGGTATTGATTATTTTAATTATTCTTTTTTAACCACTCAACAATAAGAGAGGTTTAACTATTATTAAAGAAGAAAAAAAAAACAAAAAAAAAAAAGGTTAATATCAACCTGTGAGCGTCAAATTGTACGCCGGTTGGATTATTTTCATCAGAAACTCGACAGAGAAAGGCCGTATTGAAAGGAAACAAAGAAATATTACAGAGAAAAAAAGAGATACATAGCTGGGGTAGAAGTGAGTGCGTGTAAGGTTAAGTTACTATCTCTACCCTTATCTCTATCTCTTTCTATTATCAGTCTGTCTCAGTCTTTCTTGCTCTATGAGTCCTACCTTAAACTGAAATCGATTTACGGGTATACGACTGCCGGAAATCATTGTGGAAATCAAGTGGAGGATACAAGTGAACGCTCTCTCGTTGTATTTATTATCATTTTTAATATTTGTTTTAAATTATTATGAATGTGTAATGATAATGATTATTAATTTAGTATTGTGGTAATTAATTAATCAAAACAACTGTTGGTTATCAACTAATTATTGTAACTATGATGATAAATAGTGATGTTGAACTATTTATATTTGTATAAACATTGAATTCAAGAGGATTCAGAGATAACTCTAGGTGTTTAATCATGTCTCTGCTTAACGTTAGAGGTAATTATTATATTTTTTAACTATTTAAAATCAGATTTTTTTTTATTAAAGTGTCTTATAAATAATATCAATAAGACAATAAAAATATTACATAAAAATTGAATTGAAAAAAAGTATTTTTATATTTAAAGCATATAATTTTTGATACTGTGTATCATGGATAGTTTTTAATGCAATAAGAAAAGAGTTTGGTTCTATTAACTTCATGTATTTAATTAAAAATTTTCTTACAATATTCATTAATTATTAACACATTTGACTAAATATTATTTAATTATTTGATTAATACAAGAAATCAATAAATAATTCATTTTAGTTAAAAGAGTAGGTTTGGTTTATTTAAATTGTATGTATGTTAAATTGAAGCAAACATTTTTTTGGAGAAATTTTCTAAGCGAATATTAATTTTTATAATATTAATATAATATTATATTAATGTAAGAATATTGTATTAATATATTAATACAATATATATTGTTACATATAATAAAAATTATATTAAATAATATTAATTAATATTATATTATTTATAGTGTATTATTTGTAATAATATTACATTAATGTAATATTTATTTATATCAATTAATATAAGGTGTTATTGCTTGGACATATTGGTACAATTTTTTTATTGCAATTCGTGAAAATTACTTACAACTGTTCATATTCACTGGCATGTAGTTATAAAATTATTTCTATTTAAATTTATTAATACCACTAACTAGTGTTATCAATATTACTCTAAACAGTGAACATTTACTGATTTATTTTTAAAAAGTCAAAGTTAATAAATGTTAATATTGCTGAAGTCATCGGATATTTTAATAATCAAAGATTAATTCATTGAATCAGTGACTATTTATTGATTAAATTAACACTGATTATCAGTGAATTATCACTGATTCATCAAAAAGAATCAAATGCTTAAATATATGATTTATTTTTAGTAAATGAATTTATCGATTATTATTAATTTTTGGTTCATAAAAAGCAATTCTTTTCTCAGTACATGTATGTAAAAAATTCAATCACTGTCATTTATTCACCAATATTATTTATAAGACACATTAATAATTTAGTTTATTCGAATTATGAATTAATGATAAGTTAATCAATAAGATTTTTTAAATAAAATTCAGCATACTATTCAGTATTCAGTAGATTATTTTAAATATAATTATTTTATTATATAATAAATATGATTGATCAACATTCTGGAGTGAACAAAAAATAAGATTCATGAAGCATAAAATTGTGTACAGCATGCAAGAAAATTCTATATATAAACAGCAGTAAAAAAAAAAATCGTATCATTTATAATAAAAGTAGTTGTTGAAAGTAAGTAATAAGATAAAGTTTGCAAAATAAAAAAAATAATGCATAAATCAGTAGTAAAGTCTGAATAACAGATCTGGGTGTGACTCAGTCTGCCCACACTACCAACTTTTTATTTGAGATCTCTTAAGATTTTTAGTGAATGTAATTTTTTTTCAACTATGAAATCAAATTGAACAAAAACTTAATTAATTTATTGTTTATTATGCAATTACGGTTTAAATGAAATTGATTTGAAGTAAATATCCTTCTTTGTTTTTGAAGTGTATAAAAAACAATTTACTAATATTTTGCGGACTTGATTTTATAATTAAAAAATTTTTAATTACATATTTTTAATAGCTCTAAGGGTTTTTGGCCCTTAAAATGATGATTTTATCAATTTTTTAAGTAAAGGAATGAGTTTTAATTAGATATTAAAATTTCTGATAGTTGATACAACCTTTTTTAGATTCTACAGATTCGATTTCATAATAAAAAAAATTAAATATACAATTTTTATAATGGTTATGATGTCTGCTGTATCTCCAATTTCAAGTGTTCTTTCGTTTTCGAGTTAAAGGGATGTTTTAGGGGTTTTTCGACACTCCGAGGCGGTTAAATTGACTTTGTTTTTATCCTGACAAGCATATTGGAACGAACTTTTCTACTCTCTTAAAAATAATCAGTTAATATTGACTGAACATCAGTTATTATTCACTGAATGCATCAGTCCCAATCGAGCCATCGATATTCAGTTAAGTTTAACTGAAAAATTCAGTAGAATAAGTAATTTCCAGTAAGCCTATAAAAACTAATAAAATATGCGAATTATTCCTTTGAATTGTTCACTGCAAATCGCAAATTCAGAAGTGTTTCATTTCAATGCACTTAAAGTGTTTTGAAATGACGTCATTGATTTAATTGACATTGTAGTCATTTTTTAAACACTCCAAAGTGCATTAAAAAAGAGTACAGTGTTAATCAAATGAGTGACGTCATTTTAAAACGCTTTAAAGTAGTATGTATGGGCCGTCAACAGATCATCTATTTTTTTTTAAATTTTAAATAGCGTACAAAAGATTATTTAAATAATACTGTAATTCATTACAATAATTAAATAAATTATCCAATATCATCAATAAAATAACATAGAATTGCACTGCAAATTTGCAAAAATTCAATTATTTAATAATAAAACACTTCAAGTGTTTAGGTTTTAAACCCTTGAATTCGCAGTGTATTGATTCTTCAATAATTCCGTCGTTTATTAGAAATCATCAGGAAATATTAATTAAATATATCTGATAAGTATTCGCAATTTTTCATTGGCTACCCTTATTCTTCACTTTCGTTCCCCTTCTATTATTTCCTGGTATTGTGTAATATTGTAGCCCTTAATTCCGAATTCTTAGAATCCTGTTTTCCGAACTGCAGAAATCAGAGAAATCTGACTGTCTGTATATGTGTGTGTGCGTGTGTGTGTATTAGTATCTTTTCATTCATCACGCGAGTAAATAAAACTAGTGAGCTCACAAAAGTGTCATTTGAAAGATAATACGATTAAGAAGATTTAAAAGACGTTTGAAAGAATGTAATCCAACTGTTATTATTATATAGTAAAAAATATAAAGTAAAAAATTTTCTAGGGGTAAGTTTTTTGTGTAGACATCTTAAATTAAGTCTAGACTGCTTTTTTAAGTCGTTTCGATTTCACGTCGTTCGAAAGATTCATTATTTGATGATGATTCATTAGAGTAGAAGGAAAGTGAGTCAAAATGGATTGAAATTAAAAAAAAAAAAAAGAAAATTATAAGGTATAGAAAATTGCTGTATGGTACACTGAAGTCAATTTCTTATTTAAATAATTATCACCATCATACTATAATGATGTCTATCTGATAATTCGTTTCACAAAACATAATCGAGTCACGATATTCCAGTAGTATGATTTCCATATAAAATCAACAGTTGGAACCGGACCGCGTAATGCTATCTCGAACTAGGAGATACTAGAAAAGGAGGAATAAGTATGCTAATTAGAAAATGAGTCAACATTTATTATAAAATCATAAAAAACAATTTATTTCTTAGACACTAAGGATATTTTTGTGAAATAGAAAAATTTATTGTCGTTCAAAACTTAATTTTCAATTATAAAAAACAATTTATATTAAAAAAAAAATTAATGCTTCTTCAGCTGATTCTTCAGATCATGCTTTTATCAATATACAATTGAGTAGAAATTAGTAAATTTACTCAATGCCATAAAAAATGTATTTATTTATGTACCAAATATTTAATCACGCGATAAAAAAAGCTTTTAATAATATTTATTATACTGATAATCAATTTCTCATTAAGAGTTTTGTATATTTTAATGTAATAAATATAAGTAATGGGCAGGGAGAAAAAAATGTGCTTAAGAAAATAATTATTTTCATTGGATTTGAATACACTAAATTTTTTTTTATTTTATATTGAATGATCAGGTTTTGGGCGCACCTAAAGGAAGCCTAATAATTTTTCAGGCCCATAATGCGCCTAATTTAAGCCCAAATATATTTTTAAAATTTACAAAAAAAAAAATTGTTATAAAAATTGATTAAATTAATTGTTGTGTTACAAATTTACATTTGTAATAATTTATTGTCATCATTGTTAAATATGATCTTAGAAAATGGGCCTAAATTGGGGGCGTTTTGGGCCTAGAAAATAATTTTGGGTTTAGATATGTATGCCTTCTAAATTTAGGCGTATGTTGGTCTTGTTTTGGGCACTTAAAATATTTCCAAATTAAAATAAAGCCTTAATCGGGTCTGTATTGGGCATTTTTTTTTTCATTTTAGGCGTGTTTCAGGCCCCTTATTTGGGCCCATTTTATTTAACTCGAGAATGAAACAAATTTTTAGTTTCTGCGAATAAAATGGGATATTTCGTAAAAACCTCAGATTTATATAAACAAATTACTAACTTTTTATTGCTGTATTTAATCACGTTTATTAAATAGAATAATTCGATTGATTGAAGTAATTTTTTTCTTAACAATATAACAGAAATTGGTTAACCTAGAATATCAAAAAAGCTGAAATTCAATTAAACGAGCTCAAAGACTAACCAAAGGGAAAGCATTTAATGAAATAACACGTTCATTATTGGATATTAATTACAATCATGGTTGAAAATATGTTGAGTGAAGCTTACAAAGTGGTTGCTGTAATCGGAATACTAACTTAAAGGCAAATTGAATATTTAAAAGGTTATAAAGTGTACAAAAAAAAAAGAAAATATATCTGGAGAAATATGTGCGTTCATAGGAAAGTTGATAAAATGGAGGGAGGTTTTAGCTATCAGGTTGTAGTAGTAGTAAAAGGTTTGACCTCCTCCGGGGTCATTTCCTCCCCTGCAGATACTATATTTTCGCTCTATCCTCTCTTACTAATACACTTAATCCTACACTAAATCTCGATTTCTTCCTTCTCACTAGTCTTTCATGGTGATGATTAATTCTATCTTGATGATTAACTACTTTTATGTTTCTCAAGCTCATTTTATTGTTAAAGTGATTTATCATTTTTTTTTTCTTTCATTGTAAGTGAGAGTTCTTTTGTTTTTTTTTTTTTTTTTTTTTGAAGAAAGGAGATTTTTGTGATGAAAGAATAAAATACTTTTAGTTGGTGTTTTGATGAAAATGTGAGATAAATGATCCATTTTACATGATTTGATTTGAGTGCAATTATGACTAGATTTTTTTCTCTGTAAAAAAACTGCATGACAAGGTGTTTTTTTTTTTTTAATTAATTAAGTTATTATTATGCATAACATTTTGATATTTATTTACTAATATTTTATATGGGAAAATTATAAAAATTATTAACTTCGTATAATTTTTCCAACTGCGTACTTTTTATTGAATGTATTAAAATGAATAAAAATAAAATTAGACATTTAGATGAATAATCGAGATAGGGATACGGATAAATAAAAAAAAGATTTTTATCTGTATTGAATGAAATTTATTATTACGACGGCATGTGATGGTTTTAATTAAACTAATTTGTTGTTATTAATCAACTTTTTTGAAAAGAGCTTTTTATATTATTAAAAAAGCTTTTGTTATTAAATTATAATTCAACTTGGAATATACGTAACTTTTAGTTCATAATAATTATAGAGAATAATAGTAGGTAAAATGTTACCTAAATTAAATTCCTTTTTAAAACAGGTTACAACATCATAAAGTTTCTTTAAAATTTTTCTATTAGATTATTAAAATTTTTGTTTCTATCTCGAGTGGAAATGATCAATTTTTTATTACTCTCAAAAAAAAAAAAAAAAAAATTCGATTCAAACTGAAAAATATAGTTTGGCCTCAAAGAAGACCTGATTGAAACTCAAGAATATTATTTAGGCCTAAAGGAAGCCTCATTAATCATAGATAGGTCACCCTATGAGGGAAAAGCCGGCAAGAATAGTTTTTTATTTTTTAACTAAATAACAATACACCCGAATGGCTCCCAAAAAATTAAGTGTATTCTTTAAAATTTTTTAACGCTTTTAGAAAGTATCAATAGATCATGGAGATTCAAATAAATGAATAATTGTAAGTTAAGAAAATCCGTTTACGGCGTTTCTCTCATTAGCTGATCTAAAGCCTTAGTAGATATTATGGTCCAATGTTGCCGAAAAATATTAAATAGAAAATTAGAAAATTATAATAAAAATTATATGAACTAAGTGTTGATGAATGTAATTTTGTTTTTTAATTTTTATAAAAAAAAAAGTTAATTTTATAATTATTATTGTCATAATCGAGAACAAATATTGAATACAAAATTTAATAAGAGTGACCTATGTTGTTAGAGCTCACTATGTGACCTATCTAGGGTTAAAGCTTAAAAATATCATTTAGGCCTGATTAAAGCCCATTAATATTTTTAGGCCTAAAACACACTTTATTAGTAGGCCCTAATGTTTTCTTGACTTACTTCGACGCATATTAGACTTGTTTTGCATAGAGAAAATATTCTTGACTTAATGCTGGGCCTTATTTACTGGGCCGAATTCTATTTTTACGTCATTAAGGCCTCTTTTAGGCCTACTCATTGTAACTTAAGACTGAAAAATAGAAAGTGTTAAAAAAAAATGTTTAAATTCTAACAAATTTTATCAATTTGTGTCAATCGATGATTAGTGTCATCGAACCATGTATAAAAGAAGTGAAGCGAGTAAAATTTAGGTTATAAATGGATGGAATGTATCGCCAATCGACCTTATAAAATTTCAATAACGAAACTGGTGAGTGATATGGGTATAAAACCATCTCGCAAAATATTGTTTTACAAATATTGAGTCAATATTTTTATCAAACAATAAATATAAACAAATTTTACGCTAAAAAATATAATAATTCTTTCTCGATAAAATACATTTTTTTGTTTACTTATTAAGAAAACAGAAGAATGCAAACAAAGAGTTTAGCTGATGTTTAACTACCGTAGTATTTTAGTATGTTTTTTAAAATATTATTTTTCAGGACAACTAAATGCTAAATAGAAGCTATTGAATAAACATTTATTTAAATTTATTGATAAATAAAAGTAAAATAAAAATCTTGGAAAATAAATTAACACTTTAGTTATACATATTGAGGTTAAAAAAAATTTTTAAATTGTTTATTGATAAAAATTAAAAATAAAAATGTTTAATTTTTTTAATGATAATTATTTATAAAAGATAGTATGTCAATAAAGTATCGGTAAATTTTTATATTGTGAATCGAAGATGTGTTAAAAAAACACATCTTGAGAGTGTCCAATATTAAATTGTTATACACAAACTATAGAAATTATGTTTATTACAAGGTTTTTAGTATTGATTCTTCATAATTTTGACCTTTGATAAATACTTGAAAAAATATATTTATATATTGTATATATTTTTATTACGAGTAATAGATATTTTGCACTGATAGAAGGATTTATTTGGTGGGACTAAATGAATTCATTAGAATTATCTTTCGATATTTGTTTGATACAAATAAATCTTTATTTGTAGCTAATAAATATTTTTTGCAAATCTGTCTGATGTCATTATATTTATAAAACCATTAAAAATTCACACGACTTTAAATAGTTACAATGTAATTGCTCACCGAGCTATTGTTTAAAAAAATTCAGATAAGAAAAAAATATTTTCTAGCAGCTAAGAAATCATTTATTTGAGCTAAATAAAACTGCTCTAATAAATAATTTTTTAACTGTTAACAAATGTTTATTTGAATTCGTGTAAAATTACAACCCGAAATGAAGGTGAGGGTCGTAAACACTTGGTTTATGCTAGTCTAATTGTCTTCCTTAGGAGTGAATATGATTTTTTGTCATACCTGAGTGGTAAGTTTAATCCTTCTCCGATGGAAAAGTCAACTTTCCGTGCAGGTATGACGAAAAAGTGATTTTTTTGAAAATAAATTTTAGCTTTGTAAAAGTTAATTAATTAATAACAAGTAAAATACTGTTATATAGAATAATTAATGGAAATTTCAATGAATCTATTTTTCAAGAGTACTTGTAGATATCTTTAATAATTGGATGTTTGGCAATGACGTGGTAATATTGAAAAAAAAATAATAAATTTCCGCAATTTGAAGGAATTTTACCACTCAGGGTAGGATTATTTAGAGATAATGGTCTCTCTAACTTGGCAATTCCGATCAACAGATTGCGGAGGAACGTGACTGGACCTAAAATGTTCACTCTCATGTGTGTATATGTGTTGTCATGCATCTACAAAATTCCTAAAGTGCAATAATCCATAAATTCAAAATTTTCCAGTTGTCGAACGTGACTCAACTACATATCTCTCATAGCCCATATACACATTTTTATTCCTATAAATTATTAATAGTAGTTTAAAAGGTAAATCAACGACAAAAATTTGAAACAAATATTTAACTTTATAAATTTAAAATTTATGTACATAAAAATAGCTTTCAGTTTTATTGCTATTTTTCTTTATTTTTCTTATCCACCACACAAGCTTTGTGTTTATAAAGACGACATAAAAATCGTCCAAGAGACAACTTTTATGTGGATATAAAATTACAGTAAAATCTTGAATTCTTTTAGGGTGGCGTGTGAAAGAAAGGAACCTGTTGAAGAGTCTCTTCTCTTTCAGGTGATAAAATCACCAAATAGTTCTTTGAAAATTTCGAGTACTTTTTTAAAATTAAAATGGAATAAAAAAAAAATAGGAAATAATGATAAAGTTTTACTATTATTAGTTTTTTCCTACTTTTTTTAGTGTTGGTGGGGAGATACTTTTTGAAAAGTGAAATAAAAAGAATAAAAAGCAATGGAATGAGTTACTAAAAGCATCAGCAACTCGTTTTCTACTTGAATGTCGTCATTGCTTGGAGAATATATCCTATCCTTTTCAATTGCACCACCACCACCTTTTCTCTTCATATGCCTCTGACGTTGCATGTACGAACACGATACCTCCTTTTCAATGACACAGACATGACATACGCTGTCCTCATTATTTTCCGCCTTTCTTATTTTTCTTCAAATTATTATTTAGCTACTTTTTCACTTTTATTTACCTCTAAATATTTTTGTAATCTTAAAGAAAGTGAAATAGATCTCAGATAAAAATGATTATGTATAAGAAATATATTATTATGTTGTAAAAGTGTAGATCACCAAAAAAACTATTTTCAATTACACATTACTCAATTACTTGGAAATTGTCAATCAAACAAAAAGAAATTATCAATTACAGTGTTGTACTGCAAAATTTAAAAAAAAAATTCAAGTGTTTAATAATAAAATACATAAAGTGTTTAACAATTAAACATTTGAATGTTTACGATATTAAACGCCGTGGATAATCATTGAAGATACTTGGAAGTAACTAAATATTTTTTCTGTGCAATCATTTCTACTCAAGATATATTTGCTTTATGGGTTTAACATTAGGTTTGTCGTTATTTCTGCAAAATAATGGAAGTTCTGTAGAAGTTTCCACTCAAGTGATCTTACCTCAATGATAACAAGTGTGAAAAAAAGAAGAAACCGCTTCCGAGACATACGACCCTTATCGTGACTACTCGAGTCTTACACACGTTTTTCTAGGTTATGAGAAAATCTTATTTCTTTCTTTTCTCTTCGATTTTTTTCGTCTTCCATTGAGAAAAAAAAAACATCGTCTAGAAATTGATGTCTAATTTTTTTCTCTCTAATTGTAAGAAAAAAGAATTTTCTAGTTTTATCCCATTTTAAAGTTAATTGTAATTATCATTAGTGTTATTATTAATTAAAGTTTCTTCATCATAGTTATCTCATTTGGGTCAGACAAAATGAAACCATCCCTTCAGAATTGAAGTTACATATGCTGTAGGGTAGTTAAATACATTTAGTTGCTCATCTTGTTCCCAAAATTGGTTAATAGTCGAGGTAATTCAAGCTGTAGGTACCCATAATATGAAGATGGATATTATCAAGCTGACTTGATTATTTTTACATTTACTAATATTTTTGTGAATAAATAAAATCTATTAACATATAATATATAAATATATAATAAAACAATGGATTTAATTTTTTTTATTTACTCACAATACCTTTAAGTTTTAAAAACATTTGTGTCTTGTGAAGTAAGTAAAATATAATTAGGAATACAGTAAAATTTAATGGAAAATTTAGAGAGGAAAAGTATCTCAAACCACGTGTAAAATTACAACCTGAGCTGAAAGCGAGGGTGATAAACACGTGGTTCAGGATAGTCTAATTGTCCTCCTTAGGGCTGAATATGATTATTCGTTATACCTGAGTGGAAAGTTCAACCCCATTCTAATGGAAAAGTGAATTTTCCGCACGGATATGACGAAAAATTAAAAGTTTCCGTAGTAAAACTTCGGATTTCTTTCTACGTGTAGAAATTAGTACATTGTTAACCAAGGGAGCAAAGTATGATATTCTGACCTAGGTGTAAAATTAAAGACGAGGTTCATTTTTTATCATACCATTATTCAGAATTAAAGATCAAGCAAACTTTAACTTTGGGCGGGGGTATAAGAAAAGAATATTTTTAGTGTAAATGCTCGCTCACAAAAATGCTAATCCAATTCATAAATACCAAGAAAAGCTACCTGTACTAGGTAAAATAAAATTGTTTTAAAAATAATAGGGCAAAAAAATTCAGTTATTTATTGTTGTTATTATTAAATGTTATGAATAATGTAACTAATGTTATTTTGTCTGTTTGTTACAGTTAAGAAAGCGAGATTTGTCGGGGTCCAAGGTAAATATTAACACTATATAAATTTGTTTTATATCCGACTAAGATTATCAATACGGATACTAATGTGTATTTTATGCTTCTAGCACAACAGTTCAACACTTACGTGACACTTAAATTACAAAATGTCAAATCCACCACGGTTACCGTAAAAGGGGCCAATCCATGCTGGGAGCAAGATTTTGTTTTGTAAGTATATATAATAAATCAATAACTTATTAATATTTGATGGAAAGTTTATATCACACGATAAAAACGAAAGCATGAAAAATAATAGATAGAGAGATATTTATTTTATAGGAAAAGCAAAATTTACCCTAAGCTCATTTAATGCGCTTCAAATAGTTCAAAGATTTAAAGAATTTAAAGAATCGATTTTACTTCAAAGATTATTTTTTGTCAAAAAATCTATTCGATTTGTTATATTGAAGTTGCACTGTATATCTTTTGGGGTAAATTTCATTTATTCCGTGCAGTATACAACAAGGTAATTTCACTGGATCCTTGTCTCTGTGTACTAGAGGATATGTTCAAAAGAGAGTCTTCAAAAGAGAGTGTTTTTTAACTATTGTTAAGTATTCAACATATTGACTCTACTTTATTATTATTTTTTATGTATTCATACAAATTTTTGAAAAAGTTATATCTTTTCTCTCTCTCCTCAGATCATTATTTTAGACCTAAATTGACCGGATTTACTATAATTTATTTGCTATTGTGGGTAAAATTTATCTATGCAATGAATATTTTATTAATCAGAATAATTTTTAGTTGAAAATAGATTTTATTAATTGAGTAAAAATTATTTTTAGAATAAAACTTTTTTTATAATTAAACGAATATTTAGTTGACATATCTTGCAAAAGAGTAATAAAATAATGTAAAGCATATTGTTTGTTTTAAAATTTAAATAAACCATCAATTAAAAATTAGTAGCATTTTTCATGGCAACATTATATAACCTAAATTATCAAATTAAACTGAAAACTGTGGCCAAAGTGGACGTTTATTGATTGCAGTAACTTTACCCACAATTATTCAAAATCAACTCCTTGTCAATGTTTTTCATTTCCATTTCTAGCAATAAAGTTTAACGATTAAATAATTGTGGTAATTTGAAAAACAACAAAAAGATGTATAATTTTATGGTGATTGAGTGAGAGCCTAACGAAAGGCATGGTCGGACGACGCCCTTTCAGCTTGTAGAATAACCTCAAATGACCTTTAACCTAGTTTTCATTCACCTCGCGCACGCTTTATAGTGTGCCGCAATAGCCCTAGATTCTCTATCCAACTGGTTGAAAGTTCAACATATGATCACCTCATTTCCTATACCAACAACGTTTTTTTGTTTCTTGCTTTTTGCCTGGTTGGCTTTTTTATGTCCATTTTTGTGTGTCGTAAATATTATTTATTAAAGCTATTAACAGCAAACAGCTTTCAGTAATATGTTATTTTATAGCTGAAAATGCACATGCGCATTACTTAATGTGATTTCCCTAAATTAGGGATGATTTCGTGCGTAGATGATTCATCTTAGATGGTATTATTTCGAAGGGACTGTAATCGACTGAATATCTAAATACTTTTTAGACATTTTTTTACTACAGCTTGGGGCAAACAGCTTTTATTTAAATAAGTAGATGGGCTTAGATGTTCCAAAGACATTTAGATCACTAATGAAGATTAAATAAGGTCATAGATGAAATCATTTGAGAGTTATTCATTAAAGAGTTTTTACTTCAAGTTCTATTTTAAGTTTCCCACAGTTAAATACCATTTTTTATGGATAATCAGGGAATATGTCATTTTCCAAGTCTATCTTCAGGCCCACGACACCACATGATGCCATGGAAAATTCTTGCCAAGGCAAGTCATAAGACT
Organism: Chelonus formosanus; assembly: GCA_028641665.1. Classification (NCBI taxonomy): domain Eukaryota; kingdom Metazoa; phylum Arthropoda; class Insecta; order Hymenoptera; family Braconidae; genus Chelonus; species Chelonus formosanus. The sequence goes on from CM054000.1 coordinate 5,225,980, forward strand.
AATATGATAGGTCTGCTTCATTATTAGCTATTGAAGAGTGATGTTAACAATCATTCCATCCAAATCCTACACCAGATCAGCTTGATGGTACAATAATATTGTATCGTTACTAAGTTTGCATATACGTGTGAAATGTCAAGTCAATCAGACGAGCTCAAATGATCTTGAAATCGTTAGACTAATTTCCATCAAACATCATGAGTCAAAATGTGAAACCTATTTTTATCCTAAGACTACCCTTTCTTTAGGTTTAACTTAAGAAGAACAAATCTTTGAGATTCATGTTAATTTATTTTAATAAAAACATACTTTTGTATAATTATTAATTTTATTTTAATTCTAATTGGGCTGACTATCATCATTAAAATCATATGTATTATTCAAAAAGTATGAATGTAATGGGAGTTATTCCAACTATTTCCATAAGTACTACTAGATATAAACAAATCAATTGATGAGATTGAAATCAGGCTATTCTGTCTATATCCTAATTTTTACCAACTTCAGAAGGATAAAAATAGTATTAGGATTAGAGAGTTAAAATGAGTCTTTATCATCCTAATTTTGATCTGGTTAAAAAAATGAAACAGAATAATATTAGGATGAAAAGGATGAATCTAGGATAGAAAGGATGGAAACAGTATAAAAAGAATCAATTTAGGTATTATATTTTGACTCGGGTATATAGCTAAGAACCATCCCGATTGAACCTGTTTTCAATTACAACAACCTGCATTAGAATAGGTCCATCTTACTAGAAACTATGATGATGCAAATAGATCTAGAAGTAGACTTCAAACTCATGACACTACTCTTCTTTGAACAAACAGTTGATTCTGAAGTAAGGGGGTTTTGCCTAATTTAATTAAAAATAATTGAAACCACTTTTCACATCAACTTTTTATTATTAAAAATGGCGACAATTAATTGGTGATATCTAAAAAATGCTGTCATCATCAAAACAAAACCGTATTTTTAATCCATTTGATTGCCTGTGGTTTCAGTGAAACGAACGACATCAACACTGGTCTGTTAGTTGAGGTTTGGAGCAAAGGTATGGTGTGGGATCGAGCACTTGGCTATCACTACATTCCACTGCCTGGAGTTTCGTATGCAAATGAGGTGAGTAATTATTGGATCTACTTTAAATGCTGTTCTTTTGAAAATATATAAAAAAGGAAAATAGTCTGAAAGATAATTGAAAAAAATAGAGATGGAAGAAAAGATGCAGTGAAAGGTAGAATTAACCTTCAATCCTCTTGTATGGATCATTGGCTATTTGTCTTTTCATTTCAGCTGCAAACTCTTTTGTAAAGTCTATTTCCTCAAGACTATTAAAGTTCTTATATAGAGTTAGTAGTTAAGAAGACTATTGGAAAAGTAGTTGAATTTTTTACTCAAGTAATTGAACAGCTTAATTAGCATTAGACTCAAATAATTCATGTATGGATTATTCGAACTGGATATTTAATGATAGAAGTTAGGAATCAAGGTCTTCTTGATGGTTAAATGTATTGAATCAAATCAGAGACTCTGATAGTTTATCCTGATTAGACTAGGGTTAAATATGTGTATGGCCCTTGTATGTGAAACATTCGATTGATTGGATTATTTATTGCTAGTGTTAATCGAAGCCAGTTTGAAAATAAAAAAAAAGAAATAAATGCTTATACAATAAAGATGATTATTTATTTTATGATCATTGTTTTTGGATTAACTATCATTAACAACTATTGACAACTGACTTAAACAGACCAGAAATTAATGATGGAAATATTATAAATATTACCCATAAATCAATACTAGTATACCAAAAGTTCAAGGCTATTAGAAGTGGGTTCAGTGACATCATCATTAACATAAAAAATTAATTGATGTCTGTCTGAACGTTTAATAGTCTAGTAGCCAAGATTTTAAGCCCTATTTTATTACATATTCATTTATTGGGTTGGTACAAAAGTTTCTTGACACACTCTATAAAACTTTATACATTTCCTTTCTTAAGTTAATTATTTTTGATCATATTCTAGTCTGTTCTAGAACATTAGATAAGTACTTTTGATGTAATGATGATTACATCATTGACTAAGCTTTTTGTATTGTAATAATAATAAAAAATAAAAGACGTTAATCAAGCATCTCATTACTTTTGTGCCAACCCAAATCAATTGGAAATGATTTTAACCAACTGTTAAAAGATTGTATAATACATAATAATTAATACACAATAATTTTTTACGGCCAAGACTTGAATTTGAATCATCAAAGTACTTGAACACTTAAACTATAGCAATATTCGTATTCATTTTATCCTAATTTTATATTGTCTAACAATTTTAATATATTAAAAGTATTTTTATTTTATTTTTTTGAACTAACATATTTTTTTTTTATATTCTTAGCAACTAATTGGTACTCGAATAAAATGATGATAGATATAATGACCTTTATGTTATTAATTTTATAGAGAAGGATATCTCAAGTAAATATTATGGCAGTAAATTCGCAATTCAACCATTTTTTTAGATAACTAGAAGTCGATAGTGTGCTCCGCGCACTTTAATTTGAAATTATAAATGATAATATAAAATATAAGTCCGAGCACACTTTGTCTGTGCTTACGTGATGAACTTCTCATTCTTAATTGTTTATAACAAATTTACATTGTTATATACAATACGTAATTGTTAAAAGTTATATCTCGTTAACAATTGTTAATTGTTAAGAGTCATAGTTCATCATTAATAATATTATTTAATGATAAGCATCCAAATCCATGTGATGTAAGCATTAGTTATTCGATAAACACGATTCTTAATGTTCCTAACAAATTCATATTATTATAAACAATGTGTAATTGGTGAGAGTCATATTTAGTTGTGAACTATAATGTCTAGTCAACATCGACTCAATTTTCGAATGAAATTGTCATTCTTTTGTTTAAAAGTATTTTAAATTTAAATGATAATGAAAAAAATGCTGATCTCCGTACGTACACATCATCTTAAAAATTGGTCAGTATGCTTGTAAATATCTTGAAACTGATAGATATGATGAAAATTTAAATTTTATCAATCGACCCAATTTCAATAACTTCCAAATGGAAAGTTAGAAAAACAACAAAAATATTTTTCTATATTGTTTCATGTGGAATTTAATAAGTGTAGTATTTGTTGAAGGTATTACAAAAAAATATGTAAGACAGTCGATTGAAATTTTTCGAGGCTTTATTTTATTTGATACAAAACGTGAGCATTAGAGTAATATAGGGTTGTTCAAGTTATACAGAAAAAAAGTTGTGTTTACACGTTGGGAATGCGATAAGGGAATAAGTTATGAGTTAGTATGTGTATGAGTATAATAGTGAGTGGGTTTATTCTATTGTATCTCTAACAATATCTTTCTGACCACGGTACGGCGTCTCACTCCACTTTCCTCAACTATATAACATGGAAATTACTACAATTTTTATTCAACTATATTTCCATTTAATTAACTCTATTAGACTTACCTCATCTTTTTAATTGTTTTTTTGTTTGTCAAACGATTCAAATTTCAGGCATATAAATATCATTCAAAGTCTTCAAATTATTTTATCAGTTAAAATATTTACTGCACTAATATTGTCGAAAAATATTTGCAAATCTTCGTTGAGCAATCGGAATTTTTTTATGGTCGGTTATTTATTAGTTACAATGTTCACGGATTATTGCATTTAACGCGCGATGTCCGTCAATTTGGTCGATTAGACGTAATCATTGCTTTTTCCTTCGAAAACAATATGGCTAAAATCCGCGAGAAAATTCGATATTGCAATCGGCCTCTCCAATCATTCATATTGCAATATTACGAAAGTAATGCATTTATAGGTATCTATGAATGTAGTAACATTTCCAAAGATTTGTATATAATAGAAATCAGCAAAGTATCAAAAAAATATTATCGGATGCCTGCATGTCGGAGAGATGCAACTGATGACAATCATTTTCAACAATTTATTTTTTACAAAAATATTTTTAATGTACTTTTTAAATTTACTTGAGAAAATTAATTACTTCATTTAGTTCACAAACTTTCAATTTTCACCAAACAATTACATAATTCAATTAAATAAAATTCAAAAAAGCGTATTGAATTTTTTTTTTTCGCTTAAATTATACTTTTCAAGTAAAGTATACATTTTAATTTTTTTTTTTTATTTCTAGTCGACACGCGAACTCATGAAGTATTTACGTAAACACTAGGTTTTTCCCAATTATTACGAGTATAATCTGGGTTGCAAGAGAGGTAAAAAAACCGAAACAACAAATATAGGAAAATGAGTGAGGGAAAAATATAAAAAGAAAATACGATAGTGGTCATTAGGTTGAAGGTTAAATGTATAAGGTATTTCAAGGTTCAGATATTAGCTTGTTGAATGAACAGTGAAGCATTATGGAGATATATAGATAGGGATAGAGGACCTTTTGAACACGTGCAGAAACTTGATCGATCTTCATACTATCATTTTGATAGATGAATTGTTTTTAGTTAGCATATTTTTATGACCCACTATTAGAAAATCGAATGTTTGTTTAAGTTTCAAACATTTTAAACTATCAGTATAATTATATGCATAAATGTGGTATAGACTATTGAGATATAGAACTTAAACTTTTACGATAATTCTTTTAAGTTGTTTGTTGACTTATTGAATTATGTTACCTAGGCCATGGATTTACTTCAACTTTCACGTGACTCTTTTTTATAAGAGAGGAAGAATTCTTAGCTAACCTATTGCTGTATTCACAATAGCATTTTGCTGCCAGAACAAACCTGCATATCATCAACAAGACTTAACGATATTTTGTAGAATAACGAGATTACTTAACCCAACGTTTCGATAACTTGACGATCTGTTCAGCTCTAAGAGACATCTTGTATACCCAACAACTAGACAATATTTATTTTAACCGTACATTTATTAGCGAGTAAAAGTAAGTACAAAATTATTTATACAAAAATATTTGTTGTCGAGCATTTAGGAGTTATTTCATTAACCAGAAGGTCCAAAAGAGGCGTTAAAATCTAGCTTATGGGGTTATAGGAGGTGTTTTTATGTAAGGGATAATTCAGGAAATCGAGATGAGTCCAAGGTTTATATTTTAGAAATCAGGAATGATATAAAATAGTACATTGTTAACCAAGCGAGTAAAGACGACGGGTGACAATCACCCAGGTAACAATATCTTACTTTCCTCCCTTGGTAAGAAATGTGCTGTTTTATTATCGTCCAAAATTAAAGTTTGTTATCTGTTTTGAAGTTGAAAAAGTGACGTTTTCTCTCTTACAAAGACGCCACCCGTCTGCGCATGCGCACATACGATTTTTTGTCAATCACGCGGGATAGAATACTCTGCTTTGGGACTTGAAAACAGGGTTTTCTGTGAAGGACGTGGAATGCACCTAAAAATGGGGTTTTTCCTGTAGAGAAATCTTAACTTTGTAAAACTATAAAACTAATACTTCTTTAAAAATATACAGATATTCAAGTAGATAGGTAAGGTATACAACAGACAAATAGTTTAGTTGGTTTAGCTAGCTCTGACAACCATACAAGTAGATTGAAATAAACTTCTATTCACGTCTCTTTTCTCTGGTTATTATGTATCTTAACTATGCTAAATCATTCTTAAGTCATAGATGGTGCGATTTTATGGGTCACCTAGACAGTGCCTTTGTAGAATCCAGGGGGAATTGAGTGAATTTCTATTAAGGATCTGATGGAGCGTGATTCCATTGGATCCGAAGTGTCTTTTCACACTAAAATTGATAAATAAATCATACTAGACATGGTCTTCTGGGACTGAACTACTTACAGGTAGTTTATTTAACCATGTTACCAGAATGCTCTGGAGTGAAATCAATTATTCTATGTCATTAATTGCTTCAGTAGTGGCCCAGTGATCCATAAAATACGCGGTCGTATAGGTTACAGGTTCAATTGGAAAGAAGGAAATCCAAGTAACCAATAAAGAAGTAAGCTATTTTAGATAAGAATCAATTATAAATACCAAATTGTATTCTTCTCTGTGTCTTTAGTAATCAGGTTTCTTACTTGGTGATAAGCTTACTTGAATCTGCTTTACATTCAGACTTATTTTATACCTGGAATAAAACTTTATTTAAATTTTTCTCGGTGACTCTATGAAAATTAGAAGTCGTTGAGTTTCACTATAAACATCAGACATCTTTAGATAAAATTGAGGATAACTTTATCCAAAATATACTTTACCTCAGGCATGTGCAAAGTTGGTTACTCAAATGACTAGGGTATGTGAAAACTATGCTAGAAAAGTTTTAAACCTATTACACCTACGCTTGCTTCACCTAGACCTTCGAGTAATTTCGTGTCTTTCAGTTTGAGATGTTTTGATAAAAATATCTGATTACAAAAGGACCAGCTCTTGTTCAGGCATGTGAATAGACTTGATCAAAAGGAAGAAAGGGATATATTTTGATAGAATATCTAATAACTACACGTGAAAGTCTTCTCAGTTAAATCGTAAGAAGCTGTAAAGTTCTCCAAGTTTGTTTCATTGAAGTAAGCAAAAACTGTGAAAGAGACCTAAATTGGGAAGAAATGAGTTTGAAGTAGTTGAGGGTTGTATAACAGAAAATCTTCAAAGGACGAAAACTTAGGGAAAGTGTTTAAGTTTGTCATTATAGATGTGAATGAATCAATTTGTCCCTAAAATGTTCATTTAACAATACCAATTCAGCTCTCTTCATTCAATTTTAAGCTTTAAATTGGTACGTAATTCATCTCAATTGATTTCCAAAAAATTCATCTATTTTTGTATGTTTAATAATAATAATACTAACAATAACTAGTTCACTGAGGAAGTTTTTTAATGTGATATGATTTTAAAAAATGGGTCTAAGCTTATTTTGTGCCCCGACGACAAACTTCCCATTAATTGAAATCCCTAACTTTTTCATCTTTTAGTTCTTTTGTTTATAACAAATTACTATTGTTATAAACAGTATACAGTTGTTTCATCATATTAAGTGATTTATAACAATATTTATCGAAAATAATCATAGTCATAATAATTCAATAAATTCACACTATTTTTAATTGTTTATAATAAATTAAAATTTTTATAAACAATAAATAATTGTTTAAAGTCATATGAAGTTATTAAAAACCATATTATATTGAGCTTAGTTATCAATAATGTTAATCATCTAATAAGTAGAATCTATTTCAAATGTCTTCTTTACTCAACTTATTTTACACTCTTTTTGTTATAAAAAAAAAATGGCTGGACCGAATTTATTTAAACTTCTTTCAGATCTTTTCCATTGTATTATCTTTAAGATAAAATTCGTCTGGAGTCGATATCTTCAGTTGTTCTCGAGATATCGAAAACGAAAAAAAAACTTTCAAATGTCCTAAAACGTAAAGATATGATAAAATTACGAATTTCAGAAATCGAGTCCATTACAATAATTTCCTAATGGAAAGTTAATAAGGGTATAGTCTTTTAGAAGAGTGAAGGGTTATTTTATGCTAGAATTGGAACATATATTTGCTAACATTTAACATCTATGTAAATCAAGCTACAGAGTTCATAGGCTTTTCACTTTAAACTTTTTTTTATCTATAACAAGCTCAGACTCTCATTGAACTCCAGTAAAAATGCTCCATCTTTCATTAACACTATTCAATATTATCCTTAATTCTACACAACTTTGTTGAGTGGAAATGGATGTGTGTTCAAGACAGGTGTAGAATTAGGTAAGAAATATTTGAGATGGAGTATTCTGACTGGATATATTGCGATAGGGGGATCAAGTCTCTAAGATATTTCGTTACCAATCCAAGTATTCAATAAAATATAAAAATACCATTTCAAAAAGCTTATCACTTAACTTATTTTATAGTTTTTTTTTTTACAAAAAGAAAAGATTCGACTGAATTCTTTCTCACTTCTGTCTGATCTTTTTTATAGCATCATCTTCCGACTGGCAGTTGTATAAAGTCGATATCTTTATCCACACTCGAGATATCGTGAACGAAAAAATCCTTACATGCACACATGTATAAATCTTCTTAAAAACTAGTTAGTACGTTCTTATATACATCAAAGCATGGAGATATCATAAAATGATAGATTTTGGAAATCAGTTTTATTACAATAATTTCTTAATACTCTAGCACAGGGGTGGGCAAAATTTGACTTTTGCAGAGCACTAATAAAAAGGTCTAGGTAAATATGCAATTGAAGGCTCTCACTTTCAATTTCATTGGCATTGATATATATTGTCTAAAATACTTTAATTTAGGCCGTAAGAGGGAAGGCAGACCGCGGAAAGCCACACTGAGTGCAGGCACGAATAGTAAGAAAAAAGAAACAAGTGTGGGATAGCTTAAGTTGTAGAGCATCCTATGCTTGCATGAAATGAAATGCATAATTACCAAGGTCTACTTAGTAAAATCTTATACCTCTCTTAATCGCATGAGTAATAGATCTGAAAATTATACCTGAAGAGCCCTACTCTGGCTTTGAAGAGCTACGTTTACCCACCTCTGTTCTAGCAGGAAAGCACAATGGACCCAGTCTTGACCCAACATCGTACCAGTCTCATCCAACTATAGTCCAATGTAAAGCCAGCGAATACAGACGCTTAGTGAAGCTATAAATGAGACAGTCTTGCTTCCTGTTGGGGTTGCATGTTATAATACTTTTTTGAGAGAAATCAATAGTGTAATAGTTATTTACGGCTAGAAGCAAATGGGGTGGATTACATTTCTATGGTTAGTTATAGGTTCGAAATCAAAGTGTGCTTCAAAAGGCATAAATTTATTGAACTATTCATCATAGGTTATTCCAGGTTATCTTGCCTGTAGCTCTACTAAAAATTGATCCTAGTCTGGCTAAATAAAGCTGGTTCATGCTCTAATCAATATGTCATGAAAATTAAGTAAAAAAATTTTCTGAATTTTAGATTTTAACATTTAAACTTCTTATAGTTGAAATTATAGTTATTTTTATTAAAATTTGATGCTGATTTTAGCAGACAAAAATTCGTTTATTTTTGTCACATGTATGACGTCTGTTTTTATCTTATGGACAGCCATATTTTATGTATTTCATTGAAGTTGGCGCCGTGCCAGATAATGTTTCTTTCTGTCAGTAAAAATCGATGAGGTGAGGAAAAAAATATCAAGTGAAAAAGGCAGGTGGTTTCGAGTTAACTTAAATTTAGTAAAAAAAAAAAAAAAATTGAAAAACCCTTAACCAAGTCATGTTCTTCCTTAAAAAATGTAATTTAACTGATCTCTTACAAGCTTTTCCAGTTAAGCTGGAATTTTTTTTTTTATCATTTCAGTTAAATCTGTTTCATATCAAGTAGAAAATTTGAATCATAAAATCATTTTCATGGTAAGTTTGAAGTGAGTGTGAATTAAAAAGCTCATAGCAGAAACTTTTTAATGAATTCTTCATGAAAGATAATATTTTTTACAGAAAAGTGATTTTAAAATAATTGTGAATACATTTATACTTTGGATCAATTTTCCTAGTGTCTTGACTTTTATCCTGGGTTGTATTAATCCTGAAGAAATGTTAAGATTTTTGTCACAATCAAAGAAGGATCATAAGTTTGGATCATGCTTCAAAATTCATATCAATCTATGATCAATCTTAACTATCATGGGAAAACATAATTGATCAGACATGAATAATAAATATTAGCTAAAGCATGTAGGTTTTCCGGTAGTCTTATGTAGATCTAGCAGAAAAGTACGACTGACTACTTCTAAGCTAAAACTAGACCATGGTGGATTAAGACTATTCCAATGTGAAGGTGAAGAAGGCTAGCCATGCCCTCCTGTTAGGGAAGCATAGTTACTAGAGTTGTTTGACTTGAACTGGTACAGCATTACTCCATTATATTGCTACTTCACTAGCTGCATACATCTCTTTTCGTGGTTCAGTATTTGCAGTGCTTATCAGGAAAATAGCATGAAATATACAGTGTATATTCAACAACACACTATTGGTTATACAGAGTTTCCAAAATTATTTTCATAAGCTCCAAGATTTAATGCACTACACCCACTGAATTTCATGAGAAATTGATGTAATAATAGTTCAGATAGTGTTTCAAGTCTATAACTCCAAGAGACACAGTAGAGGCAAACAAGTAAATTTCTATTATCGATTTTTGAACTAATTATAATATAATTTTTCTGCACATAATTAGATATACTGATAGAAAAGATTTGTAATAATAAAAGAGACTTCTTAAATGTTGAAAAATATTTCGTAACAGTTATAAAATAATATCTTAACTATTGAACATAGCTTTATTACAGTATAAAAAATATCTTTTAACAGTTAATAAATCTTTTTAACTATTAAGAAATGTAACAAAACCAATACAACTTATATTTTATTGTGGATTATATGGTTATTTTAATATACAGAGGGTGTCTCATAAATAATGTCGGTTTCCAATGTTCACTTTGTTTATTAAATAATCATACAAAAAGAAAGCCCTCATTTTCGAAGTATATCCCATCGTATTCTATAGAGACTAGTCTTAATAAATTACGACATTTTTAAATTGAGACATAGGAATTTTCACATATGAAAACCGACATTACTTATGAGACACCCTCTGTAAAATGACATAACATTGGAATGAAGTTAGGATTTAGTTTTATTCCATGCGTATTTCTATTAATAAAAGATATGCACAAGGCAAAAAGTGAGGTTATAAAGGGTAAATTGATAAATATGACAGTTTTGATTGATACAAGGTTAAGTGGCGCTGCTAATACCGGTTTAGTAGAGTCAGACAGGATTAAAATCCTTTAAGTTCTTATGGGACTTTAGGCAGAAATCAAGCAATATGGCGTCGTCTTGCCAGACACTGTTTTGAGGAATTCAACTGCTTAGTAATTGTTAAAATATATTCCTTTACGATGAAATGAGACTTATTCATTATAAAACCACTAGTGTGTTCATACCTAAGGCTTTTTTATTGTTATAAAATATTTATTAATAATTAACAAAACATTAATTTCAATAATTAAAAAATCCTTTTTTTTACAGTAATAAATCTCTTGTATCAGTGTACTTATCTTCTAAAAGAAAATAATTTTAAGAATAATTAACAATTGCGAATGTTTAACAAGGTAATCCATTTTTCGTTAAAGTGATTTATTGGTCTTAGATAATAAATTTGAAAATCGTTTTAGAAATATTAAAAAAAATGAATTTTGCTTAAATTTCATAAAAAAATAAAAATGATTTCTAATTAAACAAAAATATTTTTTTTGCCTTTTACAATAATTTGATTGTCGGTATTTTATTTTATACCATTTATTAAAATCCTAAAAACTACTTGTAAGAATAAATCCATATTTAACTTAACGGAATCATTGATCTCGTTCTTTTCTTTCTATTTCAATTCACATTTATCCCCTCTTGTGACCTGAGTTATTTCTATTTCAGTGAGATTGACCTCAGCAAAACTGTGAAAAACAATTTTGCCAAACAAAGAAACTAAAAGAATAAAAAAAAAAAAAATTGTAAGTAAATGGAAATAAAAGAAACAAAAATGGTAAATATAATAACATGAAATTACTTACACAATTAATTCATGAATATATATATATATATATATATATATATATATATATATATATATATATATATATATTTTAGTTCTTGGTATTTCTATCATGTTTTTAATGATCACGTTAGATTCTAATAAGAATTGAATACAAGGTATGCAGATCTCGCGTGTGGTTTTATGAATATTTTAAGAGAAGCTTGACCCAGATTATCCCTTGAATATTATAGAAAAAATGTCCTTAAACTTCTCCCTTCCTCATCATGTTTATTTACTCATTCATCTTTAGCTAACTTTTAATCATTTTTATTAAAAAAGAACCCCACTTAACTAATTTACTTATTATCAATTAATTCACGATACATTTAACTTCAAATACAATTTTTATTTTTTTTTTTGCTTACACTGTTTTAAATAATATAATTCTGAATTGTATTCACCTATTTTACACTTTCTATCGTAAATCATAATAATGTTCTTAAAGCCTGATACTTTCTGTAATATTTTTTCCAAGTATCGGCTTACAAATGGATTGTAAATAGCCATTTCAAATGTGAAAATGAAATATATATTACACTTTATGTGCATTTTTCTTAGATAATTATGTATACTTGCGTGCTAAAGTAGCTTAGAAACAGATGTAACTGATGGAGATTAAATGTGATATATTTTTCTTCACTTACTTAAAATTCATCTACAAGTATTCTTTTAAACTGAATTAATAAAAATTACTGTGAATTAATAATTATTCACTGATTTTCAGTGTCAATCCAATCACTGGGTAAATCAGTAATTGAATTGATACTGACAATCAGTGAATACTCTATGATTCATTTAAGGTAGTATGGCTCGTCAACAGATCATCTATTTTTTTTTAAATTTTAAATAGCGTACAAAAGATTATTTAAATAATACTGTAATTCATTACAATAATTAAATAAATTTTATAATAGTTAATAATATAAAAAATTTCATTACAAACAGAAATAATTTTTTGTTTAAAACTGATATGACTTGTTACTGTAACTTTAATTGCTATCTTATCGGCATATTATACATTGAAAAACTATGAATATCATAATGAATCATTAATATCTTTTAATAATCGTCGATGACATGCATTTTTTTTTAAATTAATAAATTCTTCAAACTTTAAGCTTTTTTTTTTGATGCATTATTATGTATACCAAAGTTTTCTGGAAATATGAAAATTTTTTTCTCATCGTAAGAATAACGAACAGTTTTCTATTGTGTCAATGTAAAAACTACGATATTTTATCATTGATTTCTGATTATAAAAGTCGTTAAAGGATTCTTAAACTTGCAAAATAATTCATTTTGATACTTATCTTTAATATAATAATGTACTTACTGTTCTCAGTTTATTTTTATATTTTATCCATACTACCTTAAGAGAGTAACTAACATCATGTGCTGATAATTTCAAGGTTCTTACACTTTTGTTTCAAGACTTAGAACTCCTACATTATTTATATGTTTCAAGCGTCGTAATATTTTCCTGGAAAATCTTTTTGATATTTCGATAGATTTTAGTTAGTTGACGAAAAGCCTTCACAAAAATAGGATCAGAAATTTGAAAAGTTTTCTCGATCTATTGTGAAAGATAAGAATAAAAATATTGTCAATAAGTGATGAATATCTAATCACAAAAATAAGTGATAAAGATTCCGCAACCTCAAAAATGTTTTGGTAGAAATTTTGTAGAGATATACCAAGAAGACTTTCCAGAGTTCAAAATTTTGCAGGAATCATTAAAATGTCTATGTTGTCAATTGAATGAATGATATCGTATGCATGTGTACTAGTGTGTTGAAATTACATACTAAGGTTAACAATGCATTCATTAATTAACAGATTAATTGCAATCCAACGATGAAATTAACGTTTGCAACCGGACAACGTCCTAGAACTGCTGTTGCACTAGTATCTAGAGGAAACCGGGCAGATATGAGATTCCTCTCTGAGCTGACTGGGTTACTGGATAGGAGTTAGCAAATGTTAATTAAATCAATGGTTTAAATTCATCTTGGCTTTATTAAACAATTCCTGGCTAAGTGAATCTGTAACAATAGATTCTCTAGAAGAGACTCTTTTTACAATTTTAATTTGTTTCTTTTAACCAACTGAGTGTCTTAAGATTGTCGAATTCTATGAGATCTCAGTGTGGCTGAACACTCCACTCTCATACTGAGACGCTGATAGTAACGGTCTTACGCAATTCATAAGTTCACAAATAGATTTATGAACAACTAATAAATTCAATAGGTTTCAATAATTCACCTTACTAAGAAACCAATGGATATTTTTAAAAATTTTTTTCCGAGAACATTTAATCTATAAAATTTATAATAACTACACTAAGAAAAAATTTTTTTTAAATTTTACTAGGCAGCCCAGTGAATTTTACTGAGACATTCCAGTAGTGCGGGACCATATGCGCACGCGTAATAAAATTTACTGGTCAACCCAGTAAAATTTCTTAGGTAAAAAAAATTTCCCCATCTGTAGTTCTTTAATAAAAATTCCGTGAGTTTTTCAACGAAGTTTACTATGTTTGTCAGTAGATTTTACTCAATTTTTAAAAATTTATAAATAAATAACCACTAAAAAATATTATAATATTTAATTTATAAATGAACAATCAATATAAATAATCAATAATTAACAAATAATCAATGGTATTGACAATTTCAAAAATATATACCCAGTTATTGTTTATATCTTGTAAAAAATTTGAAGAAAATTTTTCTCAGTGTACCTAAACATAAGTAAAATAAGAAAAACTCAAAGGTTAAGTACTAGACATAAGTACGGGAACGTGAAAAGACTAATCTAATAATAAGATAATTGTAAGAACATTATATATCTACAAAAATTTTTTGTTTTTTAGTAGGGTTGTAAAAAAAAATTGAACAAATAACATGATTAAGAAACTGAATAATGATTAGAAAATGATAATAATTTTCTTATCAATACTCACTTTTTTTAAAATCTGTTCTCTGATTCAGGAAAATACAAGACGAAATGGATTTCTTGATTTTAAAATTTCTTATTCACATAAAAATGTTATCAAAAGTGAGAATTATTTTTATACGAACGTGAACTTTTTTTACGACAGCTTTACAGAATCCTTTCTGCTCCACAAAGTTACTAAAATTCAAAAAGGTCCGTATTACCCCGCTTGTCCCTATCTTTTCATTGATTCTTTCATCTTCTTTCTTACCTATTCCCGTATTGATTCTTGCACTTTTGGTCTTGTTCATTTTCTTGCTTTTTTCTTTTTACCAATTTTTCTATCTGCTTTATCAACAGATCATACAAATTACTTAACATTCAAGTAATTTCGATCGAGGCTCTTGATTTGCCTCCAGTTTATTCAAACTTCTATAATACTTTCCACCGAAAATTTTTCCAACGATATTTTTTGTTTTCTGTTCAAATGTTCTTTGTATCTAATACTATCTGACATGAAAATTTTTTATTAAAAACGTTTTTAATAAAAAAAATTTTGAATCTTCATTTTTTTAAAGAATTCTATAACTTTTATTATCATATAAATATAACCACTAATAAATTGTGTCTAAAAATTATCAGTCATTAAACTTACACTAAAAGAAAACTAATAACTTGAAGCATTTAAAATAGTTCTTAATGTGTAGGAGTAATTAAATCATTAAATACCTTTTATAATATTAAGACTTTAAAATAAAGACTCAACGTATATAATTTAAATTTACATTTAGTTAAAAATTTCCTTAAACTTATTTATAACTCATTTGTTTTGTTAGATATTGATTAATTTATCTTGTTATTGCTGGCATTGTGTATCTATTTAATGCGATTATTTGGTTGAAAGAGAAAACGGTAGTGTTGAAAACAAAGAAGAATGGAAAAGAGTTTCAAAATCAACCATGCAAACAACACAACTTATATAGTAGTGGTATCATCATTGCTTGCGTCAGACTATATTATTTTCTTTCATTGTTCGTCTAGTCATGTTTGATAAATGCATAAATGTACCTTATTGTCTGTTTCAAGAGCTTCTAACTCACATACTCATTTACGTTAACATTGAATTATTTTTTATCAAGGTTGAATTTTATTTATAATCAATAAATATTACTGGTGAAAAATTATTAAAATATATGATAAATAGATGGAGAAAGTTTTATCGTAAAATTAAATGTTAGCACGCAGTTATTGATTGTAAAACTGGTAAACAATTTTCAGATTCTTATCAATCTCTTGTTGATTTATTTAAATTTTTTTCATAGAAATATTATGTTGTGCATTGATTTCTATCAAACAAGAAGGTTTATTTTTGTAAAATGTTACACATAATTGAATGTTTGAGGAGAGTCTATTATGTATTAATTAAAAACAGAAAAACATGGCGTTTGATAATGAGGTAGATAAATAACTAGACTTTAAGCGACTCTCTCTCTCTCTTATTCACTGACAACTACGTTCTACTATGTTACGACTGTTACAACATATTTTTTATCTAGTATGAAGGCAAATCCTTCATGCTTTATTATAACAGCGTAGTAATTTTTGTATTGTTTATTAATATGAGTTAATAAGTGAGTGGTATATTTTGTTTTTTTACAATATTTATCAAATAATAAATAATAATTTACTCAGCAAAAAAGTTTAAATATAACTAAGTTATTGTAGTGGTTAGTAACAGGATGAACAGATTTGTTGATTATCGATGGTGACACTTGTTCCTCTCTTTCGTTTCGTCTCCTAAGAATATATTGTAGGCCGAGATAGAAAGACGTAGCTCGGCTATTTAGCTCTCAATCAATGTCTTAAACACTTTTTAGCGCTAGTTAAAATCATTTCTGTAAAATTAGCTATTTTATCGTTGTATACAAGAATTTTTATTTATTAACAACAGTTAAAAAGTTTATGAATAAAATTATATTGCAATGGAAAATTGATTATATACACCGAAAGTCGTTCTCATTAGAGTCTCTTGAGGATGTATGGCACTTTTATAAATTTCACTTTTGAAACTTGAATTTAAAATATATTATAAAGTAAATAATATTTTATTGATTTTCATCAAAAAAATATATCGTTTCCACTATATTTTATGAAATAATTGAACTTAATGGTTCCATTTAACTACGTGTTATTTGTACCGGTAGTATCTGAAATTCAAAGCAAATTACGAAATTTGCTATGTTCCATCCATTTTTATGGAAAAAAAAGGATACTTTCATAAACTTTGAACTTTTGACTATTTATTTATACAAAAAAATGAGGTGTTATTGGATTTATTTTTGTAAAATTAGATAAAAACTTTGGCAAAATGGAATGATGGGTGATCTGCCATGTTGAATGCGATGCTGACAGTGGTCATATGGAAACTTTTATTTATAATAAATAATTATAAATAAATACAATTTAAATTATTACTAATTAATTATTCGTTAAAAATAGGAAAAATAATTTAGGTACGCATAATTTTAAAAAAAAAAACTTATTTAAAAATTTGTTAAATGCACTGCGGGATTTGACTAGACATACATCCTTAAGATAGAGTCTGGCAGGACTAAAATCCCTTAAGTTCTTATGAGACTTTAGGCAGGAATCGAGCAATATGTCGTCATCTTACCAGACTCTATTTTAAAGGACTCTAGTTTTCATACCACACCTTATTTATAATATATTTTGAAAAATCAATATTTATGATAATTAGCTAACAAGAAAAAAATGTTCCCAACCAAGCAAGACAACAATCTAATAATGTTTTATTCATAATTAAAAAAGTAATATTCCATTTTTCCTTTTATAATTACTCGGTGTTTTAATGAAATTTTAATTCTATTTTAGGACGGTTGCGGACAATGGGTAAGTCTGGATTCCGAATTGGAAATGAGAGGTGGCGAGGTAGTAGGCACGAAATCACCAACTGGTCATTCACTTCTTATCGCCTGTCGCTTCGAGCAGCCCTTTGGTAAGTTGAATATATTTTTCACACCATACATATATGATTTGTGTATTTGCTATTTACCATTCCACTACATAAATATGTATATCCACATAATACAATCGTTGTACTCTGGGTTATCAATTGGCATTATATTGGACTGCATTCCAATTTGAATACTCCTTTGGAATGTGTTCCAGCATACACAACAGGTGTGCCAGAATAAGAGATAATAAGATATTTTTAAAATTGGCTTTATTATTATGATTGTAATAAAAAAAGATGAATTATTTTTATACGGAATCATAATGGCTTCTTTTTTAAATTATTATTTTATTTTTACTGGGGTATGTTGAATAATATTCATTTCTATTTTTATATGAACTTAAATAATAATTATTATTATTTCGAAATTAAGAAAATTTTTCATTGAAGTTGATACAGACTTTTGATTCGTAAAACCCAAAAAAAAAAAAAAACATCTGCTGACTCATTGAAAATGATGTGTAAACATGTGAGCTCTTATCAATTCAGGAAGTTGAGGTCACGCTATAATAAGAGATACTTTTTTTTTTTTAGAAATCAATTATAAATTTATTGCTTCCTATCTTTATTTAGATATGGAAAAATTAGTTGAGGTGCAATTTTGTCTATGTTATTATAAACTGGCTCTTATGACAAACCTAAATAAATAAATTACAATTTCATAAATATAAACACATCCACATGAATAAGACATATTCATAAATACAATACTTAGAATTGTTTTATTTAATAAAATATACAAGTATACTCAAAGAAATTGTTAGTCACCCTAACTAAAAATGACAATTATTCTAGAACAGCTGAGGTATTTTAATAGGGCAATAACACATGATAGTAAATACAACTATATCGATTCTTCTTAGTATAGACCATAAATGAATTTCATTTACCAACATTCTACCAAAGATAGAATCTGGATTCAGCAGTTACGTGCTAGATGCTTCACCCTCTAAGCTATCCTAGTAAAAAGCAAGATTGGCATATTCTTGGTTCAATACTAGCCTGAGGTTGGTTAGATTATCTTAGTATTGAGCCAGAAATGAACTAGTCTTACTTTCTGGTAGAATTTTTCATATTAGATAATCTTTCCTAACAAGAAGCAGAATGGGATCATTCTTGGCCCACTAGGCCATAGTTGGCTTACATTAGCACGGTCTAAGGCTAGGATTGGGTTGGTCATGCTTCCTGCTAGTGTTTTCCTACTTTTTGTACTTGCATTCATCGTACAATGATTCGAAATACGCAACGAATCAGCGTTTCCATAGGCTGAAAATTTTTCAATTTTATCTAGGATAGAAAGGATAGGAATAGTAAGAAAAGAGTCAATTTAGGTGTTATATTTTGACTCGAGAAGCCAAGTTAGATCCTTTGTGATTTCCTGATAGGTTTGAAATATAATAATTAATGATTAAATGACATTTTCCTAGACAAATTAGTTAGAGTTCCACAAATGCACAATTATCTAAAATTTGTTTTAATTTAAAAACCTATTCAGTTAGACAGCTAATGACATAGAACACTAATTGTATGAGTATGCATCAACAAACTCAGCAGATTGAATCAAAACCATATCAGTGATAGTAGGTGACCTTTGACTTCTAGCAGAAAGAGACAACCACATATAGGATATAAAACGTGGGCTGATCATTTCACTCACTTGTTTTTATGGGGAGTATTTGAAACACTCAGAGTAGAGCAAATTTATTTCACCCTTGATATTTGGCACGCGGTAATGCTTTACACACACATTTACGTAAATACACCAACAAGATTGCCGCCCACGGGTTAATGTTAAATTTTGCCTATACCTCGAGCCAAGATGTTTACACATCAAACAATTATTTTCAAAGAAACAAATTAATTAGTATTACACAAATTGTCTTAATGCTACAAGGAATGGTATTTTGATAGAATTTGACTATTAATGAATTAGGAGGATGGCGTTATGTACGAGCTGGATGGAAAGCTTTGATAACAAGTGAAACAGCCATCAAGTTACGAGCAGCTCGGCCTATGTGTGGCTCAGGTACCCTCAGCATCATCATCGTGAGATCTGAATCTTGAAAAATAATTAAGTTCGTGGATGTGTAACATAATTATTATTTAATGTGCTTTTCATTATGACACTCAGTTGGCCTAATTATGAGCAAAAATAATTCGAAAGTAATTATAAAAAGAATATAAATGAAGAGTCATTTATAAGTTATAAATTAATAAATAAATTTATAAAAGTAACTTTTTTTTATGCATCCAACGGACAAAATGGAAACTTTTCTTGTTTTTTTATAGAAGTGATAAACCCTTTAGCTTACCCATCACTGCACTATATCTTTCAGTGTTGTGTATTCAATTCGATTGACTGAATAATTAAGTAATTAATTGGTGGTCCTATGATTATTTATAAGTAAAGTTTATCTCTAATTTTAGTGCTAAGTATTTTTTAATCGTCACATCTAAGAGGTGGCACAGAAAAACAATTGGGACTGGGAAAAGCCCAGAAATTTTATTATAAATATTTCTATCATTAATTTCAATAAATGTTTTATTTTTAGTGTATTCATCACTTGTCACTTGAAATAATTCTATCCAATCCTTGCTTTGGAACTCTAAGTGTTCACTAAGTGCTCAATAACTGATATCTGTGCTATAAACGTTTCATTTTTGCACGGTGTGCGGTAATATTGTTATAATTAGTGCTATAAAGTAATGTTTATTGCACTAGTGTTACAATATAGCTGTCATTTACTTTTAAAAACTGATCTAAATGTTAAATAATGTTTCGCACTGAAATAAAGGTAAAGCTTTACTTATGAATAACTATTGATTGTATTTATGTGAAGTCTTTAATTCTATGCCAATCAATTGATTGATTAATCAGTTTACACGAATTTTTATTTACGTGTTTTCCATTGGTAAAACGATTTTAGAGGGTACCTGTGGATGCACGAAACTCTGGCTGCATCACTGTAAATACCAAATGTCTGACTAAATCCTTTGTCTTCTACTCGTGTATAAAAAGTAAATCATAAATTCACTTTTTATACTTTTTAATTTTGTTTTTGTGTTTTTTTTTTTTTTATTTATTTAAAGTAGTGTGTCAAATAAATGAAATTATTTTTAAAATAAAATTCTTTCAATAAATATAATTGACAAGGAAAAAAAAAAAATTATTTTTCTGTAAAAATTGCTCTTTTATTTCAACATTTCTATTAGTATTCAAAAAATATCTGAAGTAGAATGAGGTTCATTATAATGAACTTGAAATAAAAGACTCCCTTCAGATAAAATCCTACCATAGAATAGCTTAATCCTTTTCATTAGTATGATAGCAGTTGAAAAGTGTAAAATATCACATGTTTGATAATTAGTATTAGAATTCAAATGACTTTCTAGGGATTTAAACTGCTTACAAATTCCATCTAACATTCACAAGAATTATATAATTTTTTTTACATTAAAAATTATATTTCTTTATTCTTTTTATCGTCATTTTCATTATTATTATGACAGTATTATCATTATTATTATTTTCTTTATTAACTTTGTGTCATTCTTTTTACGCTATTCATCATTCAAGAAAGTGGTTTCTTGCTTTAGACCATTTTTATTCACCTCAGTCATTAGCTTTGAAATAAATACTCTTAATATGAATAATTATTATTTCAATATAAATATTGAATAAACTTTCAGTGATTCTTCTTATCAGCTACGTTACTTCTGATGACCTTGAAACTAAAACATATTGTTTCCTTGATTTTATAACGATAAAAGAATTATTTATTAATTTAACAAATTATCTATTTGCAATGGATATATTTCTGATACAATTTAAAAAAAAAAAGCTTTGATTATTTATACATAAGAAAATCAATGTTCAAAACACTAGTCTAAATTATTATAGATCGGAAATTCCGAACGTTCTCAGAACGAAGACTTTCAAAATCATTGGACCATAAGGGAGTTGGTTTTATTATAATTATCGGCACTGATAGAAGTAGAAAAAACTAAAATAAATATCACCGGGATGTCGGAAAACCCCTAAAAACTCGAATAAACCCCCAAATCTCAATGAACCTTAAAGTAATGCATAGAAGCCGCTGAAAGATGTCTTTTACCATAATGAAAAACTAATTTTCAATTTTTTCCACAAAGATTAGAGTGTAACGAATACACTAAGTGCCCAATCACTTATCGGAAATAAATTTTTCATTACGGTTAAAGACATTTTTTAGCGGCTTATAGCTGGTTTTTGTAAGTTTTGCTATTTTTCACATTTTTTTACATATACATATGAGGGTGGTAATGAAGTGGGAAGGGGAATGAGAGAGTGTTGATGTATGTATGACAAATCATTTCTGACACCAAATGTAAAATATTAGATCAAGACAACAAATATTAAAAAGGAAAGTTTATTGAAAATGACAGATTCAAAATACAGAATTTAAAATGACATCTAATCTGTACTAGTCTCAGTCACAAACTGGAGATAAACAAACTCTCCCTTCGTTGTTATAAACAATCTAATCGTCAAGTAAATTTTGTTAACTAACAAACTGTCGTTTGTTAATACATCTACAGATAGACACACACGTATATTTTACAATACTGTTGAAAACTGAGCTTAATATTAATATGATATTGTTGTAAATGACAACAAATAAGTTATGTTAATGACAGATGTTTCATTGTTTTTTTTTTTTAACTTAACCTAGAGATCCGAATGAATTTAAGAGGGCTGCTTTTACTTGTTTAAAAATGAAGTAGTTACGTAAGTGGGGAGAGTTAAAATTGACACCTAACAAATTTTAGAAGCGCGAAAATTAGTAAAAATCTACCGTACTTTGTCACGTGCCAGGTAATGATACCCGACAGGATTTTTGGTGACTTGAGTCATCAAAATTGTCAACCCTTAGGCAGAAACCCTAGGGGTATCTAGCCCTTCTTCGAGGGAGCAAATTTCGATTTTCCGGGGGAGTGAAATGGATATGTTTATGTAGGGTTCGAGGTAATATGAAAGGGGAAAGGGGACTTGAGACCGATGTGTATACCTCTCCTGCTATCCTCCATCATCATTTTCCCACACACATGAAAGCATCATAATACACAAAATTATTTTCAATCACCCCCTTTTCATTCTAATCACCAAAAATTTGTTCAGATATTCTTTTAGGCTTATTTTAATATTTCTGCAATTTTGTAAGTACAGTCGACTCTTGTTATTAGTTCGCACTCTATAAATTTATTTTAAATGCAAAAAATGATATTTTAAATTTGTAATCTACTCTATTATTTTATACTTCATCTCAGATGAAGATCGAAAAATTAAAATTCTCATAAATAGACACTTTGTTTGAATAAATAAATAAGGAAAATAATCCCTTTTTTTTTTAATAATTTTTTATCTACAATAATTGAATTGAAAGAGACATTTTGTGATATGAATAAAACATGTCAATCTTCTGTCAATTTTGTTCAGAGAATTTTATTAAAAATTTTGCCATTTTTGTTGTCTTTGTCTACTTCAACTTTCATTCAACTTTATCAATATCTTTGCAGCTGTTACCAATTTTTTTTGTTTTTTTTTTCAACATTATTGTTATTGTACTTTACTGTTTTTTCTTGTTTAAACGTGAAAGTATAGCAGAAAGTTGGACAATAAATATAAAGAATCATTGTAAAGGAAAAGAATGTTTTTCTTTTTTGTAATCAATTGAAATAAAAATAATAAATGATATTGAAAATAAATTTAGTTGTAAAAAAAAGCTCATCTTGTATTTTGTAACAGTCTCGTTGTTATAAATATTTATAAAATAATAATTTAATTAAATAGAATTTGGTAATTAATTTCATGAAAAAAGTTTCAGGACTATCAGAAAATATCTATTCTCTTAAACTGAATCAGTGAAAACTACTGCAAATCAGTGAATATTCACTGATTCGCATTATTTGTCATTGATTCAGTTTAAGTAAGTAAATTATAGTCAATTGCTTAAATACACACTAATAGAAGAGATTTATTACTGTAAAAAAACGATATTTAAATTATTGAAATTAATGTTTTGTTAACTGTTTCAATAAATATTTTATAACCAAATCTTAACCTCACTATACGGATAAAAAGATTTATTTCATTCGAATGTAATTTTTTTTAATTTATTAATGATTCATTTTTTCACTAAAGAAAAACAATAAGATGAAATCAATAATTATCAACAATAAATACTTATTTATTAGTTAGAAAATATTTTTAAAACTGTTATTTTATAATGAAAACAATATTGACTAATCTCTAAAATTATTACTTATCGATAGTTGAAAAAAGTCGATATTACCTCACCAGGTTAAAAAGGTACTTATTTCTGCACCATAAGTATACCAAGAAGATAGGGCTTATCAATATCTTGAAAAGTTTCTTTTTCAACTCATGGTTTAAAATGGTCTAATTTTTTTACGAGTGATAAAATATTATTTTTCGCCTCCTAACCTTATATCAACCAGAACTGTCATATTTATCAATTCATCTTTTATAACCTTACTTTTTGCTTTGTGCATATCTTTTATTAATAGAAATATGCATGAAATACAACCAAATCCTAACCTCATTCGAATGTTATGTCATTTTATATTAAAAAAACCATATAATTCACCATAAAATATGATTTGTATTGGTTACGTTATATTCCTTGATAGTTAAAAAGATTTATTAATTGTTAAAAAATATTTTTTATACTGTAATAAAGTTATGTTTAATAGTTAAGATATCATTTTATAATTATTAAAAAATATTTTTAAATAATTATGAAGCCTCCCTTATTATTACAAATCTTTTTTATCAGTGCAGTGGTACCTTTTTTCATAAAAAAGTAAACATCTCGAATAATATTGATCGCAGAGAGCTGAAACTGGTCTCATTTTATTCTTCATAAACATCTTTAAAAATTTTATGTTCAATATTTGGATCTCCAATTCGTTACTTCTGAGATATTTCTTTAAAAAGATATAAATAAAATTTTTTACTAATCAAAAAGCCAAGTGATTACAAATATACTTTACTCTCTTTCGTTATTACTGAAAACAAGCTGTGAAGAAGCAGTAATGAATATTTTAAAAAATTTTAATTTTTATATTTTCAAAGCATGTTGACTAAACTACCAGATTAAAAAATTTTTTTTTTTCAATAAAAGTAAAAACCTTTTTTTCCAATCTATTGTTCAGGATTCTGTGTTCAAATAAGAAACTAAATATAATTAATTTAATTGTTAATTAAATCGATAGTTGTTTTTTTAATTGTCTTTATCAGAATAATTATTTTTACTTTTCATCTTCAAGTATTGGATGAGTTAAAAGTAGTCTTTGTAATGGTCACAAAACTCTCGACATTGCAAAGACAACTTCTAGAAACTCATATCCTACGTGTTCGAGAGTGCACACGTTCAGTTTAGTTATTTTTAAGTGTAAGCCTTGTCAAGAAATAGAAAAAAAAAATTTTGATGAAAAAAAAAAAAAATGTCAACAATAGTGTTACATAAAATTCAATATTTCATTTATGTTTTGTTGTTTAGTCAAAATCTTTTGAATTTTAATACTTTTGTTTTTACAAGAAAATTTTTTGAGATTTTTGATTTATTAAAAATATTTTTCGTCTAGTTTGTTTGTCAGTTTTTGTTGTATAATTCAATGTATATTTCATTATTATTTTTTTTTTTTTTTTCTCCCATTTAATGATGTAGTTTAGTTTCGTGGTAACATTCCAACATTTTTATTTTTATTATTATAAAAATATATTTTCAGATTGCATTTCTTCATCGTTTCTCTATTATTCCAACGAGTGCAATTATTTTTTTTTTTTTTTTGCCTTCCAGGCCACAGCTTTAAACCTTAATGCAGTCGAACCCCCGAGGGAATATTTTACTCTAAGGCGTTATCGATGTTCTATCGCTTTTTATCCTCACCTTCTATGGAATATTTTCAACTTTAAACATTTTCTAAGAGTTTTAATAACGTCAAATGCATTTATCACATTAATGCAATCCTTCAAGTTTTAATGGGGTTTTTTTTTTTTTTATTTTTTGAGATTTTTTGCAAAAAAAAGTACAAGAAAAGTAGATAAAACACGAGTAATGTGGAAACTACGAGATGAACGAAATTTTTATTGAGATCGAATTTAAAATTTATGAGAATTTAATTGAGAACAGGATTTCTTATAAGAAATACTGATCAAAGTGGTGTCGATATCATCATTTGGATCAGTTAAAATCAAAGAAATATTTTTTTTAATACAAACTCAACTTTGATCATTAGATTATTGTGCACTGATAGAAAGATTTATTTAAATCGAACGAAATTTTTTAGATTTATTTATTTATTATTTTTTATTTATTAATGATTTATTTTCTCACTAAAAAAAAAAAAAAAAATAAGATGAAATCAATAATTATCAACAATAAATACTTATTTATTAGTTAGGAAATATTTTTAAGACTTTTATTTTATAATGAAAACAATATTGACTGATCTCTAAAATTATTACTTATCGATAGTTGAAAAAAGTCTATATTACCTCACCAGGTTAAAAAGGTACTTATTTCTGCACCATAAGTATACCAAGAAGATAGGGCTTTTCAATATCTTGAAAAGTTTTCTTTTCAACTCATGGTTTAAAATCGTCTAATTTTTTTACGAGTGATTAAATATTATTTTTCACTTCATCCGTGAGAAAAGTTCTACGGATTCCAGACAGAAAAGTTAACTTTATGTGGAGCATAAATGAAAACATTTATTCTGCATCACCTGCATGAGAAGTTTAATTCTGAACACTCAAAATTGTAGCAGAAATGTTTATTTTTTTTTCAGTCTGTTTTACATTACTACACTCTTCCGAAAAGTACTCATAATTTCACGACTGTATTCAATTCTTGGTAATAAAATCCACTCAATCATTCATAAATTTTTAAGAAGTCTACTTAGTCTAAAAATACTTTATTTTATTGCAATATAAAATTTTTCTTCGAAAGTTGTCGGGATACTTGTTTCCAAATATCCTTTCTTTGCCAAAATTTCGGCCGTTAGTCGGCCACCAGAGACCCATAAACATATTGGTGATTTTTTTTTATGATTTATGAGTCATATATTATCGATTTCGAAAGCAATAAATTCTAATCGTGCTTCAAAAATTTGAACGATATTCACTAATGTCATTAATTACTGCACTAGTGATAAAAAATTACATAGGTAACCATCTACTTACCATCCTAGTTAAAAATGACATTAAATTTCATTACATATTACGAATTAATGTCAAATAACATTTATTAACTGACGCAAAAAGTTACTTTAAAAAAAAATAAATCGAATCAATACTTCTATCAGTGTATAATAAAAATATAAATTAGATATCTAGAAGTAATATGTGCACATTAATGCACGTTAATTAGAACTTTCCACTCAAATATATGAAATCATTTATAAAACTAAAAAGTCATTATCAAAAAACATCTTTTATCTTTTAGAATTTTATGTTTTCATACAAAAAAATGAATAAAAGTATTCATCTCAATCTTAAGTAATGTAACTTTCACAAATGAATAACTTTGAATTTTTTTTTATTGAAGATCCAGAGAATACAGCAGCAGCAGATTTGCAAAGGAAACTCGAGATGTTGAACAGTACAATGGACCAAGAGACACGAGCAGAACAAGCAAGGAGACAAACACTCTACAATATAGGCCACTGTGAGTATGCTTGATTGTTCAAAATTTCTCTCTTCCTCTTATCTATTTTACATTTTATATCTCTTTCTCTATTACTACAATAGTTAAGTTACGTTCATTTACGAAAATTCTCATTGCAGCGGGTTATTCGGAAGATTCAGACTACACTTCAGACTTGAATTATCCCGTGGGAGGACAAGGTGCCAACAGCTCAGCTTCACAGTTCAGAACAGCTGCTAATCAACTGGCAACCCCCCAACGGTCATTAGAGACCTCAAGAGAAAATAGTTATGAGAGAGATGATCAAGTAATTATTGATATTTTCCATTGTTATAAACCGCAAATACTTGTTCTGGTTTCAAGTCACTAAGAATTTTTAATTATTGAAATAATTATTATTAAGCAATGCTTTTCTTTACTGTCCAAATCATTTTGAGATGACTGTCTTGGTCTACACGGAGAAAATATTTTCTGCAATAATGCTGGACTATTTGTACGAATCCAAAGAAATTGATTGTGTTTAAAGATAGTAGGCAGCAGAGAACACATAAGTAACTTTAGAATTCACATTATTGTTTTATCAATCATCACTCATCTCTGATGCTAAAACTCCTTTTAATTCTTTGATTTGTGTCCCATCTTGTGTCCCAAATTTGTGTCAATATCTTTATTTTTGTTTACGTAGAGAGTAAATGTTAAGGTGACCCCGACCATAAACAAATTTTCTAATCGCGTTTAGCACGAGTTTCAACATGTCTCATCGAAACCAAAAGCTGGTCAACTTTCTCAGCTTCCATCTGGACATAACAAAAGATTTGTCATCTCTTGATCAGAGAATCAGCACTACTCAGCTATCTCTAATAAAAAAAACAAGATAAAACAATGGGAAATCAAGATCATAACGTATTTAAAACCCAACAAGAGCAATCTCTACTTGCTAACCAGTTCTTCCAAACAGCTAAACAGCAAAATTATTATTAATTAACAATTGTTAATTAGAATTAAACTACATTTTAGCCCAATTTCCTTTCCTTGAGTCGGGGTCACAGAACTGTGACACAAAAACTTGATGTAGAATTTTTGTTAACCCAAAATTTTTCTTTGTGTACATCCAACGAAGGTAGATGATTAAAGGTGACATAGAACAGGAGTGGTTAATGATGAAAATCACAGATCCTTAATGGCTCAATAAAGTGAATACATACTCTTACTTTTAGAGTATTCATTTTTTTTAAAGAAAACATGACTCACCACTGTGCTACACAATAACTTTTTAATTTAGGAATTATTTTTATAAAAATAAATCTAAACATGAGTAATTTTTGTGAACATAACACTAATTACTGTACAGATTTTTTACAGTTAATGTTTTAAATAGTAATCAGCACTGTGATCACTATAATCATTCATGTTTAAATTCTTTTCAATGAAAATAAACTTTAAATAACAAAATTATTGTGGAGCATAGTTTTCAGTCATGTTTTCAAAGATAAAGCGTATACCTGAATAGCACATTTGGTCTAGTACTGTAAAAGAAGTGTTAAAAATATGCTTAAATAGTCCTGAATATACAATGTTTTTTGAAGATCAAGGAAGGCTTTCTGAGTAACACAGTATATTTTTAAATATCAGCAGCATTTTTTCATCTGAATTAACTTCACTAGAGAACGCAGTAAAAATTATTACAGAAAAGTCTAATTTGCATGGAGTTCTTTCACCGTGCAGTAAAAAGCACAATTTGATCATTCCTGATCCAATATTGGTTAATTAAGGTTGATTAGAGTACCCTAATATTGATTTAGAGATAGGTTAGTTTTGTTTCTCATTAGGGTGGTAAGAAACAAGAATTGATTTCCTTCAAAGGTTTAATAAAAGAGTCTATAGATTTTAATACCAAACACTCTTCCCTAGAATAAATTCATCTTCTAGACTGATTATTTCTAATTTCTCAAAAAATCCTACCTCTGTTCATATATAGTATTATTAATTCATTGTTATTGTCTGGTCTTATCCCATGACTAAACCAGAATTAGTCTCCACATTGATGATAGTCTAAGTTTTGGAACATGACTGGATGTTAACACTGAGCCAAGGCCACCCTAGATGGGTGATGATGGAAAGATCCCTTCAGATTACTAAAAGAAGGGTTGAGTGTATCATCATAGATACAAGAAAAAGTATCACATGCTACACTTACAGTTTAAAATCATAATGAGTACCATGAAAAGTTGTACAGACATTTCATAGAGGTCATTTCTAGTTCAAGCTTTAAATATCAGTCCAATTTTAAGCTAATAATGTGCCATTCTTGTTTCCTACCAGAGTCTTATTTATTTTTGTTCGTTTATTTATCGACCAACAGCAGCTCAGCTTGGTCTTATTTAGAATTTGTAGTTCAATTTGTGTAGAAACAGTTACTGTAGTTGATGTAGAAGAGTTAGATGTATCCTATCTCAAGCTTTCTCATAAACTTTTCTACAATCTATTATTTGCCAATACATTATTTTAGTGTACATTGAATAGATTTTCTTCTCTCTAGAATAATTGAGTCAGAACTAAATGACTCCTTAGCTACCATTTTCCTCACAGAATCGAAATATCTTTTTCAATTGTTGAATAGCATTTTGAAATACAGAAATAGATTACTAGTATTTCAATATTATTGAATTTGTAAGTTTAAATGGATCCTTGTTATCAGACTTTGTACCTTGTTGTAGATAATAAATAAAATAATGACTGTAGTGTTTTGAGACGACTTAGTGGTATGAGCAGGATGAATAAGAGTTAGCACAGGGTTATCCAAAAGAACATTGAAACTTTTATGTATCTTTAAGTAAAACATAGCAATGATGATGTGACTTATTATTTTATCATGAAGATTTATTAGTTTGGAGTGAAAATTTATTGTTTAAAGTTAGAAGTATTTCTCAGTTATGAAATTTAGAAAATAAAATTTAAAACTGGTCATAAGACAAACGAGTAAAAATAGGGACGGTCGGTCTGTGCAGTAAAATTTACTTTACTTTTCCAATCAAAATATTTATGCAGTTCGACTTTACTGTAAAGGACACATTCCTTCACTCGTCAAGTCTATTTTAATTTATGTCAATAGAAAGTTATACATTAATATATTCCTCAATTTTTTTATTGTTACATTCATTAGCGTGAATGTAATAATGACACTATAATAGGGTTGCATTTTTTTGAATAATAAAACTAATTAGTTTTAATTTCTTAAAACTAAATACGAGACAAAAGAAATTCCTTTACAGTAAAGTTTCATTTAAATCCACTAAAATGATAAACTCCAGAATTTTTTTCTGTTATTTGTAAAGGCTTTATAACTTTATCATAATATCAATAATCTTTTAAAGACAATTATAATTCATAATATTTGAAGTAAAATCAACGTTATCATTTTTACTTGCTAAGGAAAGCGTTAGAAAGTTAATGTCAGAATCAAATATAAATTGTGTTCAAGTATTCTCAATCACCGGAATTGTTTCTTCAAAAAAACCATGAGAGTTCTATTTTGAAGTATCTATTGGAAAACTATTAAATTTAACGTTCACCATAGGTGTCTACAGTTAAATCGTAAAAGTTTAATTGCAAACATTTCCATTTCTAAATGTCAGATCTTTTTTTCTCATTTCAAAGAAAAAAAAAAATCTAATTCCTTCCACTTTTTTTTTTTTGCTTCATAAAAATAATGTGGTTAAAAAAAAATTACACGAAAAGTGCTAGAGCAGAATAACTATCTTCTATAAAATCTAAACTTGATGGTAATTGTTCATTTATCTCATTTTGATTTTGACCTTTAACTTTTAACAATTCATTGTCGCATTCAAGTCTCTACGACGTGTAGAATAATAAATGATTCTCACAGTCCAATTATTTTTCATCAAAAAGAAAAAATGAAGTAGTTAAACAATTCCAAATATTTCCTTATTTAATTTTTCTTTAATTCAACTTTCTATTGTATTTTATAATTAAAAATCTCAAAGTAAAAATACGCGAAAACATTTAAATAAAACTTAATTGAATCCATTAGTATGCGTACACTGGCAGCAGGAATATTAAATTTCTTAGTAGTTATTTTTTAATGAAAATACAGCGCAAAAGAGTGACTGTACAAAAGAGAGCTTCCAAGTCCAAAAGCTGATGTACCTTACAGCTATAAGTTTTTGCTAAAGTTTATTTTAACATTAATGAAATCAATTTAAAATAAGTATATAATTAAAATGATTTATTTGTTGCAGCAAATTTCTGGTGGTGGAAGATTGACGGCGGGTAGTTATGCAAATTATGGAAGCAGAGGACATAGTCCTCGTTATGATGAACCATATCCTGGTGAAAGTGTACCTCAAAGGTACAGTCAGCAGAATGCTGAATCTTCTGAACCACTTTCTTATAACAGTCGTCCCCGAGGTTACAAGGAATATAGGTATGATGATCTAGATATTTATTAGAAATTAAAGAAAGCACTGATACTGAGGTGATGTTGAGCTATTATTAATGAATACAGTAGAAATGAAAGAACATGGAAAAGGTGACAAGAATATGAAAACACTATTTCATAGACAGTATACTATTTTATAGTAATTCTGGTCAGACAGTAAAATTGCTGTATTACTATGTTCTCCTCTCATACCCTAGCAGGACAGCCTGAGTCAAAATATAATACCTAAATTGATTCTTTTCATACTACTCCCATCCTTTCTATCCTAGACTCAACCTTTTTATCCAAATATTATTCTGTTTCATTTTTTTAACCAGATCAAAATTAGGATGATAAAGACTCATTTTAACTCTCTAATCCTAATACTATTTTTATCCTTCTGAAGTTGGTAAAAATTAGGATATAGACAGAATAGTCTGATTTCAATCTCATCAATTGATTTGCTTATATCTAGTAGTACTTATGGAAATAGTTGGAATAACTCCCATTACATTCATACTTTTTTAATAATACATATGATTTTAATGCTGATAGTCAGCCCAATTAGAATTAAAATAAAATAAATAATTATACAAAAGTATGTTTTTGTTAAAATAAAGTAACTTGAATCTCAAATAAAATTATATTGAAACCAGGAAAAGTATAAAATAAAATTAGGATGAAGATAGGATGAAATTAGTATGAGTTTAGGATAAAATTGAAAAATTTTCAGCCTACGTAAACACTGATTTGTTGCGTATTCCAACTTTAATCAGGATTTGTTCATCTTAAGTTAAACCTAAAGAAAGGATAGTCTTAGAATAACAATAGGTTTTATATTTTGACTCGAGGTTTCTTAGCCAACATTGGGTCATGGATGACTAAAACTGGTTTAATGTTAAGCCAAAAATGACCAGTCGTAAGAGAGGAAAATTAGTTTCCTTGCTATTCAAGAGCTCTTTAATAAAATCAAAGATACTCTTTTACAATCTATTTTCAGAATAAACAAATATTTTTAAATAAAATTTGTAACACAACATACATTCGGATATTAAACAAACAAATAAAACATTAAAATAAAATAAACTAATTTCAAATTTTCTTTATTAATTATTTATTCGTATTATTTCTGTATTTTCTTTTTTTCTAATGTTAAACAGACGACGGAAACACACATGGGATTATGAGGACAGGTACGAATGAGTGGTCAATTCAAAGAAACATTTATTCATTTCACTTCAATTGAAAGCTTTCATTTTATTATTATTACTTTCAAATTCATTCTCACTCTTAATAAGAATTCTTAATTAACACAGAATTGATCACTAAATAGGCTGAATCAGGCATTTTTAATAAAATATAATTTTCTAACTTACCATCATGTGCTTTTTATTATACTTCATAAATTAATTACGCGTCAGTTGTTCTAAAATAGCACACAATCTTCTCGCTACACCCAAAATTTATGCTCTCAATGTATACATACATGCAATAAATCAATCACTAATTATAATATCATGTGAAGGATGTATATACATAAAATAATATATACCCTATCAATTGTTAGCATCATTCATTCATTTAATTATTAGTGCTAATGTTTGTTAGACCAAAACATATCATGTTAATCATAAATTATTTGTAAATCAATTAGCATTCATAAATTGAACAATTTTTCACAAAATAACTTATCATTTAAACTAATATTATATCTATAATATTCATTAAATGTAGATATCATCATTATTAATTCAATATATTTTTTTTCTCTTTTTTTTTTATTCAATTATATAATCTCACGCTATTTAATTAAAACATTTGTATGT
The DNA here is from genome assembly GCA_028641665.1 of Chelonus formosanus. Taxonomy (NCBI): domain Eukaryota; kingdom Metazoa; phylum Arthropoda; class Insecta; order Hymenoptera; family Braconidae; genus Chelonus; species Chelonus formosanus. Next base: position 5,259,592 of record CM054000.1, read on the forward strand.
GTTAATTAATCGACTATTGTCTCATTGCAGTCAAGATGGATGGTACAGTGAGGGGTACGATTATCCTAGTAGTAGAATTGATGACACAAGAATATACAGTGATACGGAGTATTATCCAAGCACAACTGGCTTGAAACGAAGAGGTAAAACTACTTTTTGATTACAATAAATAATAATTAAAGAAAACAGTTACTCTCTAAATACGAATTAGTGATTATTTAGTCATTTTCAGCGATTTTTTGTTTACTGACACCAATAATTGATTGAATGAATGCTTCAATGATTGATGCCATTTATTAAATGTATTCTATTTTTTTCAGACTTGGGGCCACATAGAAAACCTTCATTAGAGAGGCAAACAACTCTGTATGATGAGCATCATTATAATTCTGATTATAATAACGATCTACGGATAAAGAAAATGAATGCGGTTTATCCGGAGTGTCAAACAGATATTATTCATAATGATTATTACAATACAGGATATATGTATCACGATGAAAGGTAATTATTATTTAAATTCTGACGGTTATTTATCTTCAATCATATCTTTATTGACCATTCATATATATTAAATTCATAAAAAAAAAACAGACAAGTCTTTATTAGCTCATAAAAGAATGTTTGATGATGATTGGTGCATTACGAAGATAAAAGCCCAACAGATATTGAAATTTTAGGAAATCAATAAAAAATTTCCAATAAATGAAGTTTTATTTAAGATGAAAGAATAGGAAATAACAGAAAAATTCATTTCAGGTATGGACAAGATGATGAAGATCGTCAGTGGGACAGTGGAGGAAAATGGTACTTAGGATCAAGTACATATTATGAGAATAAGAGAAATCGTAAGACTTTACCCCAAAGACCTGCATCAAGTATCGGTATTCATCGACCTAATTACCGGCCAACTGTTACTAGGCAACGTAGTTATGAATCTGAAGAGCTTGATTACAGGTAGACAGTAATACATATTTTTATTTATTGATTAAGTCTATTTTAAAACACTTTTAAGATGACATTACCAAAAAGCAAAAAATTTCTTTGAATACTCATATTGGACACCAATTTTATATGAATAGAATAAGACTTTGTCAATATTTACAGATTCTGTAATTCAAAATCTTATAATTCGATTAATATGTAGTTATAAATACTGAAAAACATGTACAATTTTTCAAAAAAAGAAAATTAAGTTATTTGAAAAATAAAAATTGGGCGCGTTGAGGTATCAGCGACATCTTATGACGCTAACAACGATCCTAGCGGTGGTGTCATCAATTACATTAAAAATAATAATAAAAATGTAAGAAATTTGAAAAAGTTATAACACACATAGCTTTATCTATAATTGAGCTCAAACATTTATTTAAACTGTTGAAATATTTTACAATAATAGAATAATAAATTTTCAGTAATACAACGGTCATTAAGATCAAGACAATGTAGAATAGAGACAAGCTAAATGTTTAGAATAAATGTGTCAATTCTGTTCAGTCAGTGCGTTTAAAGATAATAACATAATAGTTTAAAATAAATACTCCCTCTGTATTATCTTTTCGTTAATAAATTCTCATCTTGTTTTGTTTACTTTAGTGGAACTAATTGACTGTAAAAACGGATAATTGACGTTGAATTTTTTGACATTTATCCTGCAATATGACACTTAATAGACTTTGGTATCACAATTATTTCACAATCGATTGTAATATCAACGTCCATTAAATGTTATATTACCGCATAAATTATTAAAAATTTGTTGTCAATTTAATTTGTTAGGATATAATCACTGATAATTTATTTTTAACACAAATCCATAATTGGTAATGTCTAACTCAAAAATGTTTTAAATCATTGTTCTATGAATAATTTTCCAGAACTTATTATCATAAATTCAATCAGACATTCAAAATTATTAATATAAAATAACTATTTACAGTGGTACATCGCGAAGACGGAAGAATCAACGACTGTCTCGTCAAGAAGGAACAGGAAAGAAATTACCACCGACCCCAACAAAGCCAAGTAACGTAATCCTAAGTCGCAAACCAGTATCTCTTCCAGCAACGCCAGGACGTCAACTGCCACGCACACAAACTCCAACAGAGGAGAGTTATTACAAGCAGGATTACAATGAAGACTATAATTACGCATACCGTAGTAGTCAGGATAATTTACCACACGATAGTTATCTTGACGAAAATGTATACGGAAGTCAAGAGGAATCAGCTGAACCTTATAACAATTATTACAAAAATCAAAAAGAGACAACAGACTCTTATAGCAATTATTACAATGGTAGCAGTCAAGATAATCAATATGTATCAAATTATGCGACTCAGGATCAATATTCAACTAATTATACATCAAAAACAGTGGATTATTATACCAATGAAAGTTATCAAGATACTTATCCAGCAGTAAGTCAATCAGTATACCAAGAAAATACGTATTCTTATCAAGAAAATACATATCCAGAAGTGAGTAAAGGAGTAGAGTATGAAGGGTCAAAAATAATCGAAGATAATTATCAGTCCTATGATGACCAATCATATAAGGACGACAGCTATCATCAAGAATCTTACAAGGAAGACAATAATACCACAGTCCATTATGATAGCACAGTCCAGTATAATAACACCGTTCAGTATGATGATTCAGTTCAGTATGATGATTCAGTTCAGTATGATAATTCAGTTCAGTATGATAATTCAGTTCAGTATGATAATTCAGTTCAGTACGATAATTCAGCACAGTATGATGATACAGTTCAATATGATAACACAGTACAGTATAATAATACAGTTCAATATGATAACTATGATTACACAGCAGTTTCTAAAGCTTTAGACAATAATTACGGTTCTAATTACCAGGAACCTTATGTTAATTCTGTTCAGGAGGTTCCAGAATTGACTGTAAGTACTCCAAAGGGTAAAACTACCACTAATGGATACCAATCTGAGTCTGAATATTATTATCCAAGTGCAGAAGAAGATTTAATAGCACCATCTGCACGTAAAAAAGCTGATAAAAGAGATGTAAGTCCTCTTCTTCAGCAACATACTGATTCTCTTGAGTCTAAAGATGATGAACTCAAGGACTCATTTGATACTGCCGTCAGCTCAATTGCTAGTAATCAGGTTTCCAAGGCCTTTGATCAGTATTCTGTTGAAGAACCTAGCCCTATCACTGCTACTAGTGTTGACTCTACTACTGATGATGTTATCCAGGGATCTAGTATTACCACTACTGCTGTTGTTCATTCTACCACTGTTGTTAATGGTAAAAGACCTCTCGCCAGGTCTGAATCTTATGTCGAAGAGGTTGTTGATGATGAAGAATATCCTGAAATTTTGCCTCAAGAAGTTCTGAGAAAGGATTCTCAGCTCTCGCATCAAAGCCAAGCTAGTCAAAGATCTAATCAAAAACCTAAACTTAGCAGAGGTGATTCCTATGTTTCGGATCACTTCGATGATCAAGTGCCCGGTAGAAGAGAATCCTTTGTCCAAAGACAGGACTCTTATGGGTCAGAAACTCAAGATAGCTTTAAACCTTCATTGAGTAGAGCTGATTCTTATCAACAGAGAGAATTCTCACGTTCTTCTGGTGGATATGGGCAGAATTTTACTGCTCCTCAACCAATCTCCAGGGCAGAGAGCTACCAAAGAGGATATTTTAAGGATCAAGAATCAATTGATGAGACTGAAATCGTGCTCAGTAATGCTATCAATGGAGAATATAAAATGAGCGATGAAACTCTTGAAAGGTATTTATATTATTTTTTTAGAAAAGTAATTTTTTTCTCGACTGTATGATATTTTTAGTTTAAAATTTAACATGAAAGAGTTACAATAAAAGTCTCTAGAAACTTTTGTAAAAGTTTTCAGGTCATTTTTATTAAGTAGTTAGTGATAAAATGTTACGATGAAAGCTTGAAATCCATTAAAAAGTTTCTAGATTATTATAATTTAATATTTAGTATTTAAAATGTTATTGTTAATGTTCAGAAATTTATAGAAAAGTTGTTAATTATTAAATTACTTGATGTTTTAATTAAAACTCAAAGTAAAAAAAATGTTGAATTTTTAAAAATAATGTTTAATAATTAACCAATTAATTTTATTTGAAATTTTTTTGTAGGTATGAGAGAGGTGAGGAAGCTTTGACTCGAGCTTCAAGAGAAAATTCTCTTGTAGAGCCTTATAAAACATCACCTCCACTATCCAGATCTGCTAGTCCTCGAGGTACATTTTATTTTATTTCCCAACTAAAAGAAAGATAAAAAATTGAAATATTTCTAGGAATTATAGATTCTATATATGATTAAAAATACCTTCTGAACTAAATATTAATAAAAAAAAGCCTACAGTGATGGATAAGACAACTAGTACAGATTTTTTTGTAGTGGATATTAAAAATAGGATATTTAGAATGATAAATTAGATTAAATTGATGAACGTATGGAGTTTGATCAAATCAATTAATAATAAGCATAATTAATAATTAATGAAGTACTTATTCATATGATTAAATATTAGCTCTAAAGTTTAGGCATTTCATTTCAAGTTGAAAATTAAATGATTATTAAATGGAATTGGTTAGGCAATAAATGAATAGAAATAAATGGAACATAGTTTATAAATATTAAATGGTTTATCCAATTATTATAAAAATCAGTAGGCTTCCATTCAGATAATTGATGACTTGGTAGAAACAAGATGCATTAATGTCGGTCAAGAATAGTGACCTGTAGCATACTACTGGAAAGATATTTGATTTTTCAAGAACAAATTCTAAATGTCATTTGATAAATTAAGATTAAGGTATTTCGATCGAGATTTATTATTCTCCTAAGACTTTTTTTTATTAAATTAAAATTAAAGATTATTAGAAAATACAACGTTTGTTTTAATATACAAAATCGATTGATCGTTTAGAACTAGAATTATTTGAAATCAAAGTTGATTCTTTTCTCCATTTAAACCAATGACCAAAAAAGTGTCAGATAATAATTCGAATCTTGATGTTGATAGGAAGCATCACCAAGCAAACATCGTTGGATGAAAGTGTGCAGATGGACACACCACCAAGAAGTCCTCCAGAACCACCACCAGATGAGGAATTGTTGGAGATGGTTGGTGTCCAACCGGTACCAACTCAACTCAAGGAACGACCTGAGATGACGGCGAAACAACGGTGGCATTGGGCCTATAATAAAATCATCATGCAGCTAAATGTGAGTATAATTAATTTATTTAGTACCCATGTTTCAAGAGCAGTTTAATAGCTTTCAGGTAATATCACTTGAAAGCTATTATCTCTGTATATGTTCATTAATAAAAATAGGTAATAATGCGATGACAATGATTAATGATGATGTATTACTAAAACTGGACCAACTAAAGTTATTCTAATGGTGAAGAATGCATGATTTATCCACCATTGGTGATTGATCAGAAGAATAATACTTTTTTGAACTGAATGCAGATTTTTGCTCGAAACTTACTATCGTATATCAAATGATGATTTACAGATCAGTGAAAAAATATTAAGAGAGCTATTCAATCACAGATTTTTATTTATAGAGTGATGTAGTATTTTCCTTGGGAGTATAATATTTACATTTGAACTAACATAATGGTTAATAAAATATATAACTATCCTATAATTTCTGGTGAATAATTGTAAGTTTTGGAAATCGTTAATAGTGCTATACTGTTCTACATTAGTCGAGTAATGTCCCAACATAAATTTTATTACTCAAAATAAAACGGTATTTAAAGAAATATATTAGTCCAAGTTCTAAACACTTAATTTAATAATTTATGATATCCATTCATTATTTGATATTTTAAACTTTTACTAACAAAGTTGGTACGAGGGTTTTATTCAATTAAAACTATTAAACTGAAGCTTCAACTAACTGGAAATGATCTTCATACATTGATAAAAGGATTTAGTTGAATTAAACTAGTTGAATTCATTTGAAATAAATAGATCACATACTCAAACATCTTGTTAAGAAGTAAAATGCTTATTACTTCATTGTTGATGAATTTTTTTTGAGAAACAAAAGTGACTGTTTTATAAGTAAATGTACATAATTCGAATTATTTTTTAATTGATACTATTTTGACTTTGTTTTTTTAAAAATAAAATACAAAGTTGTTTTTAAACTGAAAAACATGCTAAGAATAAAAGGTTTTTTGGCAGAATTGATTATTTTACTTTTCTACAAAAAGTCCTTTGTTCAATGAAGTAAAAAAAATGCCAAATTTGGCAGACTCACTAAAGACTAAAACTGCCTTGTATCGATTATTTAAAACATAATATATTAATTCAGGCAAAACACTGGAAACGTTTAAGAGAGGAGAAATAAAATTGGTGTCGATAAAGGTGGATGATTAAAGATGATATAGCAAGAAAATAGTTGATAGTAGAAATGACAAATAATTAATGGCTTCTCCTCATAAAGTGGACACGTACACTTATTTTACAATGATTATTTTTCATATTATTAAAACAAGAATCTACACAGCAAAAAGTTTCTTATATTGTAATTTCAATTTGATTTGAAATGTAAATAAATTTGTTAGACATAACAGAAATATGCATTATGGTACACTCTATTGAATTTGCGTTTTTTTTTATTCTCAAAAAGTAATGACAATTAATCAATGTCAAGTTGGTTTATATATTTGACATAAATGTAGCTTCCAATTAAAAAAAAAATAAACTTCAAAAAGTTCATTTGTTGATGAGCTACGATTAATTGTTTAAAAAACAGTGGTACTGTTGACATAAACAATTAAATATCTCAAGAACTATTAGTCGTAATAACGATCTATCAGAGAACTGATTCTTTAAATTTAAAAATAGAAATTGAAGCAAGTGTTTCAAAGTAAATGAAACAAAATGAAAACTTATTATGACAAAGAGAATAAAAAAAAAAAAAAATGAAAGTGTAAGGTAGCAATGACTTACAACGACCTTCCCAAATGGCATTGACAAACATGACCCGCATTTCTCGTCGTCAAATCCTCGTAAATAATGCGATTGGCATGACTGCCTTGGTGTCATTTAAAGGCTGAAATCGATCAAAGCCATTACCTTCAATAATAATACTATTGATTTACATGAAAATTTTAGATTCTATTTATTGGCAGCTGTTTTATAATGACAGCAATAATGATTATTCTAATAAGAATAAGTAATAATGATAACAAGGGTAACATCGTATGGATTAGGTAGGTAGTTACATCATAAATAACTATTTGTATGATAGTATAACGTATGTATGTCTGATCGATATTAGCTTCGTTTTATTATTTGCTCGAGTTATTTTTGCTTCGACTTTACTCAGGGTTATCAGGTCATAAGCTGGGCATTGACCTGTTCTATTGAGACGATATTTCACAGACTTTTTTTGCTACCTTAATTAATTATTTTTAATTACTTTTAATTTGATTTTTAAATAATTTAATCATTAATTAGTTGAAAGAAAATTGGAGATATCTCGAGCTAATCTTAACTTCAAAGAATTTGTGATCTTCTTAAACAAATTAGGCAATGAAGTGTGCATTATCTGCATACATGAAATTTAGTTTATTGTGAGTGTAAAATTTCCATTAGCTGCCGCACGGTGGCGTTGTATTCTCGCAAGTGCGGAGTAAAGAAATTAAAATAAATTTACCGCCTAGCTCTTACTTATTAGACTTCATTATGTTACCAATATGCTGATATATTGCGTACATATTGAAGATGATCTAGAGCCAAACTGATTAATGAAGTAATTTCTTCACTCAATTCAAAGTGTCGTGGGGACATATAGTCCAAATGATACTTGTTAAGAGTGGATACAGTACGTCTCTGACCAATCTTGTTGACGAAGTATTGCAATCTAGTAAGCACCAAAGCTATCAATGATACTACAGTTCAACAGGATAACTTGTGATATGACTTTTACAACTCTAAGCAAGCGATCTGGTTCGAAATCTTAAGGATTTTAGATCAGAAGGCTAGTTTTGTTTCCTACTAGGGAACATTTGTATCTTCCTAGGTTAATAAAATTCTTAAAGATATTACCTTGTTTCCTCCTACACTAATGTACTTAGAATATTCTCCTGCATGGTATTATTTACCTATAGTGTCCACTTTTATTATTGAAAAGAGCATATGGAATATTGGTATTGATCACAATTGGTCAGATCATCAGAAAAGATAAAATTATGTCAATAATTGAATTAGTGTTCTCCACGTAATGCAGTAAAAATAGTAATAAAACTTTTCCTGTAGCATACTGAACTTTTTACATCCAAGCAAAAATTTGAAATTACCTACAAAAAACGAAGAAATGTAATTTGATAAAACATTAGTACTTGTCTTAGATCCAAAGAAATCGATGATTTTATTTGTCGAATACTATGAAATTTTTGTCAGATCACGTGTCTTTAAAACGTGATGTCGTTTTTCTGCTCTAATATTCAGCCTGTGATACGACTACTGCTAGAGTCAGGTGTCGGAAGAAGAGTTAGACGAAGAGTCGAGAATGTATCGCATATATATACGATCGAACGATATCCACTTGGTTGACAAGCTCCTGTTAATGGAACTTTCGTGTAAGCTATCTTCACTTTAACTCTACTTTTTCTTTTATTTTATAATCGTAAGCTTTAAAAGTTAACTTTGAAAATTCAAGGTACAGCATATATTGAATTCTAACTTATAATTGACTATGCTTTACAAATTTATTTTAATGTATTTCTGATGCATAGTTATTAGAGATGTTATCATCGATATACAATTTTTGATTCATTTTAATTAATCGTTCGGTATAATAATTAGAAGAAATATCTGTAGTATAATTTTTTGTAACCTCACCTGTATCCAGATATAGCTAGATTCCCGAGTCAAAATATAAAACCTATTTTCATCCTAATTTTATTTTTCTTTCACCTTAGGTTAATCCTACTTTTATTTTATACTTTTCCTGGTTTCAATCTAATTTTATTTGAGATTCAAGTTATTTTATTTTAACAAAAACATACTTTTGTATAATTATTTATTTTATTTTAATTCTAATTGGGCTGACTATCATCATTAAAATCATATGGATTATTAAAAAAGTATGAATGTAATGGGAATTATTCCAACTATTTCCATAAGTACTACTAGATATAAACAAATCAATTGATGAGATTGAAATCAGGCTATTCTGTCTATATCCTAATTTTTACCAACTTCAGAAGGATAAAAATAGTATTAGGATTAGAAAGTTAAAATGAGTCTTTATCATCGTAATTTTGATCTACTTAAAAAATGAAACAGAATAATATTAGGATAAAAAGGTTGAGTCTAAGATAGAAAGTATGGGAGTAGTATGAAAAGAATAAATTTAGGTGTTATATTTTGACTCGGGTTTAAAAGGATTTTAAATTAGCTAATCACATCGCATGGTATATCCCTAGTAGGAAGCAAGACTGGTCCATTTTTGATCCAACATTATGCCAATTTATGTCTTTATAAGATTTAGTCACTAATTTGGACTACCTAAATATAATCTAGATATATTTAAATAAATTTCATTTCATCCAAGCATAAATAAATAGATGTAATTATATCTAAAAGTCTTATAATCGAGATAAATTTTGATCTTACTTGGTCTCATAAGATCTCAAAATTTTGTCCTGGAGTTATCTCTAAAATTTTGCACCAGAAATACATATGCATATTAAGACCCATTAAGACTGTTTAAATAATTGTTAGTTAGTTCGAGTCCAGATCGTAAAAAAAAATTCTTTTTTTCCGAAAAAAAACGTTCCTTTTCGAGACTGTGTAGACGGAGTGGGGGGAATTTTAAACATTTATTAAAAATTCAAGCTAATAATGATAATAATAAATTTTTTATTTTAAACCTTTACAAATATTTTAGTATATTATATTTTAAAGACAATTAAATACATTTTGAGGTATAAAAAGTCATTCATTATTATTTCTACAAATTTTTTTTTATGATAGTCCTTCTTCTGTTTCGGTATTCTTTGGGTAACGTAATAAATGAAACATGGTAGCAATTATTACATTTGATTAATTGCCATGTTATTAATCTAACAACAGTAATATCCTGCTGTAATCAATGTAGGCCAGAGCATTGAAAAAACCCGTATGCTTTGTACTTTATCACCTTCTTCTCAAGGCTTTCTTTCCCGCACTTTGTCTGCTACTTATCAACGATAGTGAATTCACTTCAGTACTTGAATTCTTTCAAATCTGTCAGTAAACTTACGATTTTAATCGCTAATACATTTGAGTGTTGTCTGAAAAAAAATAAATATATTTTAATTAAAAATTTAACAACTTTTAATAAAAATTTATAAATAATTTAATAACAGATAAAAATCAATTGATTAGAAATAAAAGAAAGGATAAATAAAAAATTCAACTAAAATTATTTACAAAAAAGTTCCTTTTTGTAATAATAAATAATAAATAATAAAAAAATGTTTATCTTGATTACTTTAAGTATTAAAGAACATTAACATTAGTGTGTTTCACACGAGAAAGGAATAAAACAGCAGGGGATGGTCATTAGTTTTAAGTGAAAAAAACAGCAAGTGGTCTGTCTCTAAATGTTCTCCAGTCTCTTTCGTCAGTTAAGTAGTCGCTCAGTTATAACCTTGTCGAGTTAGACTGAAAGATAAGCGACGAGGAACGTAACAGTGACCGGATGTTGGTCTATCGGTTTGATAAAAGCAGTGTAAAATTGCTATTCGTTCAGTGCTTATTGTTTATTGGACACAGTTGTAGACAAGTTATTTCTCTTTTGTGTGACAGTTTTGTGATTAAACATTCATTTTTTTTTTTTTTTACTCTACACAAAAAATTCATCAAACTTCGTGTTGTGATAACTAGAATTGTTTAGATTTTAATTTGAAACAATGAAAAATATGACAGCAAAAAATTGTTTACGAAAAGAATACATTAAAGAAGGAAGTTTGGAATAAAAGTTAAGCAAAAGTTTATTTGTTCTGAAGTTAAATAAAGATTTTTTCAAAGTTTTTTCATATAAAAGAACAGTGATTTATTATAGTTTTAAATCATTTAGTATTCATTAAAAATATTTGTTGATAAGTAGTCTGATGTAGAATGGCTGTGAAAAAAAGTGGTTAAATAATAATCAGATTAAAATTTTCCATTTGATAAAAAACAAAAGAATAAAAATATTTTATTCTCAGAGAAGTTTTAAAAATGAGTTGAGTGAAAAAATAAATTATAAAAATAAAAAAGGAATTTAATTTAAAGAAAAAAAAAAAAAAAGAAGACTTGTTCAAAGTTTTTTGTACTAAAGAACTTGAAATAATGAAGGAAAACAAAAGCTCTTCATAATGAAGTTAACTAAGGTTCATCACGACCAATTCATAATATTTATGGCAATTTAATTGATAAAGAAAAGAAGAAAAAAATAGTTTAAAAAAAAGGATTTACTAGAACTGAAACAAAAAAAAACTATAAAAATGCATTGTAGAGAGAAATCTACTGAGTGGGCACTCTTGTTTCCACTGAAAGCTGGTTTATTTGCTGTAAAATCGTCGATATCATCTAGGAGTTTAAGCCGAGACAAGGCTGATAAACCAAAGGAACGAGTGATTTATAAAAATACTAAAATACGTAGAGGATCATCACTGTCTGATTTAGATAAACTTCAGACTAAAATATTATTGCCCAATATTATTGGATCGACGGAAAAATGTTCTGAATCATTGCCCCAATCACCAGCTTTATCTAGGACTAATTTACAACTGTCAAGTAGTCAAGTTCGTGGGAGCATTGGTGATTTAATGAATTTAAAAAAATATGGAAGCTCTACCTGGAGTGTTCGTAGTGAAACATTGATAACTAAATTCGTTCCATTGAGTACAGTGACACCTAGACATAGTCCACCAATGGATAAAAATGGTGTTGTTGAGCATGATGATGGTGATGGTAGTGGAGATGATGATGATGGTGATGATGAACCTGTGGAAAGCAGAGAAGCTCTTACCTGTGCACAGAGGACCCAAAGACTTAGTAAACTCATCAAAAAGCAACAACAAATATCAGTTTTCAGTCCATCGACATTGAAAAAATTGGCTGTAAGTTTTTGTTAATATGAAAAATAAATATTATAAATGTAGACATGGTGTTTAATTTGTTAGATACTATGTAGTCTCTTGTCTAGGGTGTGTTAGGATGGTGTTTTAATTTATCAAGGCTGAATAAGTTCCGTTATGGGGACACCTCCAAAAATAAATTATTTGTGCTGGGATACTTTCAATTTATGAATAAATTTATTTAAGTCGTATGAGGGACGGCGCAGATCAAAGGGGGAGCCACGCTAGATAAATACAAGCCCGATTTGAAGCGAATTATATCCTCTCTTAAAAATAATCAGTTAATATTGACTGAACATCAGTAACTATTTCCTGAAGGCATCAGTCCCAATTGGGCCACTGATATTCAGTTAAGTTTAACTGAAAAATTCAGTAGAAATTTAACTGATTCTATCAGTAAACTCAACTAATTGAATTGATTAAATGAAACTAATAAATTACAATAAATAGAAGAAAATCTTTCTAGATGAATAAAAATATGTATTTTATTTTGAATATATAATGAATTATATTTTATACATCAAATGAATCATTAGTTATCAATTTTACGATATAATTTATATTATATTTATATATATATATATTTAAGATTGTAAACACTTTAAGTGTTTAGTTGTTATTAGAAATTCTCGTAGCAGGAATTAGTTTAATAATTAATTGAACAATTTCAATAATCATAATATATCTTTTTATTATTATTGAGATTTAAAAGTATGCCCCTATAATTCGAAAGTTTCTGGTAAACTGAGATCAGTAATGCTTAAATTACACAATAATCATCAAGTTCAGATCAATCCTAAATGTTATTATATATACAATATACTTATTCTAGGAAGAGTAATAAAACTTAGCCTAAGACGTATATTTATTTTTAGCATAAACATGTGCTATGTCATTCACACATTAAGAAAAAAAAATGTCACTTAATCATTATATCGAGTAAAGTAATGAAAAATTTTGTTCATACTCCAATAGTTATTAAACACTTGGATTTGTAGTTTACATACTTTAAAAATGAATGACATTTTATTTTCAAAAAAAGTCTTCAAAATTTTAATTCGTAATAATTTATTGCTCTCTTATTTTCTTAACCCCAGATTTTAATAATTAAAACAAAAAAAAAGTTTCAACTGGCTCAAGATTACAACTACAGTATACAGAAAAAACAGTTTGCGCCGGACTGCAGTTTTCTATTTTCAATCAGTCTGTATCCTTAAGAGAAGCATGAGGTATGTGTATAGTGAGCGAATATTAGAAGACTTTATGAGTCAGGGAAGGAAAAATCGTCTCTAATAATACTTTAATAAATCCAAGAGATTACTTACATATTATATAGATCATCAAAAAAGTCAAAGTTAAAATGAAACTTTGCTGAAGCTTGTTAGAGTTTTAAAATATTTTTCTCCTTTTTTATTCAATTTCTTCACTTCATTTTGTAGGTTTAGTCTTTCCAATTTTTATTGTATTTTATGCAGTATTTTTTTTCAAACTCTTTTTTTTATAAGCATAATTATCTGTGCTTGAGTGGTTCAATAAGTATGAGGATTGATTACTGACGATCTGTCAATGAATTCTAATTCTCGTATCGATCTCTGCCTATCTTCCAGACTGATTAATTATGGAACGTGGTATTAGCAGGTCGTGTACTGTCGTGGGATACTTACTACTGGTTAAATATTCATAAGTGCATTGTTAAGTTGTTCTTATTAGAAGAGTGTAAATTGTTGTGTCTGTTAACATAAAAAGAATTCTTGTCTTATTTGAATGAATATTTGAATGATTATTTGTCAAACAATAGAATCGTTTGATACTCACAAAAAAATTTAATTGTTTTAATTCTAATTTCCCTGAAGATATTAATTTTTGCTTGAATTTTTTTTGTTTAAACTTCATCATAATTCTTGAAATCTTCTTCAAAGTTTTCTGATCAATTTGGAAATAATGAAAAGGTGTAAAGCTTCATCTAATCTGCTGATCCTTTACTAAATAAAGTTTCTTTACCTAACTTAATTTTATTCTTCAATAATTTCATTACCAAAATGGATAAATATAAAAAAGAAATCTTTTAAAATTAAACTTATTACTCATCACCAATTATTTCAATATTATCTATCAAGTATATAAACTTGTAATATTTTAATTATCTATTCTTTCTTTTTTGTATCTGAAATGACCCAAATGAAAGTAATTTCTTGCAACGCATTCTTTTCTATCACAAAGCCAAAACGTGTCGGAATTTTTTCATTTTTTGCGTTTTTTTTCCCCCTCGATTTCTCTTCATTTCAAATTAAAAAATGCCTGCAGCCATTTGTCGGATTGTGATATCACTATCAGAGTCCACGTAACAGGATATGCCGTTGGCAAACATTAAACATTGACGAAGAAAGACCGACATAACATTGAAAAACTGAGGAACAGAATGTGAAATGGAAAATTTTTAGAGAATTTTTAATGAAGCCCATACTTATAATATAAACGTGTTGTAGAGTTACTAGGCATGCCAAATTCTCTTCAAGTTGTGTTGAAACCAACTAGCTGTGATAATTATTCACAATTAACGATGTTCAATTATCTCACAACGTTTTAATTGAATTCATTAATCGCTTGTCATTCGAATATTTTCAGAACATAAATTCAATAATATTTTTTGGAAAATTTTTGATATTAACTTATCGCTGGTAGACATTTTATTTCAAAAATTCATATTGAACCATGTGACCCTCACATACAAAGTAGTTGTGTTTATTCATTCAACACCGTTAATTCATTTTTTTCATACACTGCAAATCCCGAATAATTTAGATATTTAGTAATAAAACGTTTAAAGTGTTTAATAATTAAACACCTAAGTATTTACAATGTTGAACACCATAAACGAATTATAGTATTTTGGTAAACGGCGTTTAGAAGTCGTCTACAAAATTACCATAGTTTGTTTATGATGTTTTAACACTGTAAACACTTGAAGTGTTTAGCTGCTAAACACTTGGATTTGCAGTGTAGACGTTATCATGATGTGCTGTATGTAAGTACAATATGTCTTCGGTAAGTTCTAAGGTCTTTTTGATCAATAAATAAAATAAGGATACTATATCTAATGATGACTCTGGTTAAAAATTGATTAATCAACATCTGCCTCCATAGGCGAAGAAATCACTCTTTAAGTAGGAATATCATACAATGTTCTGATTCAGCACTGACTGAGAAACTCTTGGAAGTACTGCTGAAATGTCTGACTAGAAACTAGTTCAGATATTCCGAAAAAGAAAACATTTAATAAAATTCATAAAAATATTTTAATCAATTAAATGATTTATTACTGAGTAATTGTTACGATAAATTTTAAGAAGTATTTCTCTTACTATTTTTTCACTGAATAAAATATTAATAATAAATCAATTTATATTATAATCATCTATGTATATTTCAATTACTAATTTTCAAATGTTTTTTTATGTTTCAGGTGAGTACTACATTTTCTTTTTCATCCCTCATTAATAATTCAATCAGCATTTTCAATATTTCTCATTGAATACTCGGTAAGTAATTTTAAGTACTTCAATGTTTTGCTTCTAATAGAAAATGAAATATAATAAATGTGAGTAAAGTTGATAATAACTTGAAATCATATAACTCACTTGTAGATATGAATTATTTATCATCATAATTAGCTTAAGCCTTTTTACTATAATTAAGATAAAATACAATACAAGTCATAAAATTTTTCATTATTAAATTATTATTATTATTAATAAATTATTCATTTTAATAAAAACTTAACTAATTAGAGTTAAGTTTCCTGTAAAATGAAAATTTTATAATTATTGTACAACGAAATGAGTGTTATTAATAATTAATTGGATATTATTAAAAAAATTAAATTAATCTGTAAAAGATATTTTAATTCAAGTACAGTACAAAATAATCCAATCAACATTAATACTGATTAAATTCATTACTAATGACTATGAATGAATTTTAATTCTCTTTTTAAAGCACGAAAGTTACTGGATTGAAGGTAATTTTTAGTTACTCGCGTTAAATTACGTTTCTCTCTCTTTCTTTCATAACCTGTGTAAGACGCTATTACAATGGAACTCTTGTTTCGATTTTAAAAAAACAACACATGACGTATAAAGCAAACAAGAATAATATAATGTAGTGGAATTATTCCATAAAATAAAGAAAAGTTCAGATTTGCGATTCAGAATTCGAGAAATCCTATTGTTATTTTTGGGGCATCGCCTTCAGGATTAGTAAATCTGAACCAATTGAAGAATCAAAGTTATATAAATTCCAAATGCAAACCTAATTTCTTTTTATTCTGAAATCAAATTTTCTCGAATAGAAAAATCTAAATTGTATCAAAATTAAGACAAGAAAGTAGAAAAGATACAAATTGACAGTAATGACACCTCGTCTAATTTATTTTAGGAATGAAAATAAATGGCCAAAGGTCACAAAGCGTCTTTTATATTTAAAATCATAAGCTCATTGAGCCCATGTAATTTAGCTAGTAGTCACGTTTATCATTTTCGCACTTTTACTATAAAGTTATGTGAACAAACTTTTTTGGAAATATGAGAATTTTAGTCTTGTTTAAAGAATAATGCACGGGTTCCCATTTGAGTCAATGTAAAAATAACGATTTTTAATTTTTAATATTTCATTAAAAAAATCGATAAGGCATCCTCAAACTTGAGTAAAATATTATTTAAATGCTTATGTTTAATATAATAATAGGCTAACTGTTCTAAGTTTATTTTTGTATTTCACCCATACTACCTTAAGATGATTAAATTAAATGATTCATTTACTTAGCAGTAATAATAATGTTTTGTGCTAAAAAAAAAAAAAATAATAAAATATTGATAAACAATTTATCGATATCATATTGGTACAAATGACCACAGACAGTAGGTTATTCCCATTATATTCACAAACAATACAAATAGAGTATTTGTTTAGTGACGTTTATATCTCTTGTCATTTTATACGGTCTACAATACGTTGTTCTTTTGTAACCGGATGATTTAAATATTCATAAGAGCTACATTGGGTGTTGCAATATGTATGTGTTTTATGCGTTGTATTTTTTTCTCTCCGTCTCTCACTACTTCCGGATAAAGTTTCCACAAATTTGGGACGATTTTAGTACTGGTAAAAGAAAAAGTTGTATATGAGATAGATAGTTGTGATAATAGCAATGATACAAAAAACTTTTTGGTTTAAAAGAGTAATAAAAAATTTTTTAACCCAAAGTTTTTTTCAGCATAATGAAAATAGATAATTATTCAAAATATTCGTTCTGTGATATTCTGAGTAGCAGAAGAAACATTTTCATAATCGTTAATAAAATATAACTAAGGGCTCACTGCAAATTTCTAATTTGGAAGTGTTTCAATTTAAAACATTTAAAGTGTTTAAAAATGACGTTACCCATTTGATTTTAATTGTAGTAACTTTTTAGATGGTTAAAAGTGTTTGAAAAGTGACTACAATGTTAATTAAATGGGTGACGTCATTTTAAAACACTTTTAATGTTTTAAATTAAAACACTAAAATTTATAATTTACACATGTACATACACAAATCATTCTTAAAAATGGTCAGTATGCTTGCAAATATCTTGAAACGTGAAGATATGACAAAAAATGAATTTAAATTTTATCAATCGACCCAATTACAATAATTTCCTCATAGGAAGTTGAACATTCCTATTTTGGTAATTTTTACCAACCTGAACAGCACTTTTAGCTATGTAATTAAGCTATTTTTACTCCCCCCCCCCCTCTCAGTAATTTAATTTTGTTTGCTAGTAAATTTTACTGCAAATTGATTAGTAAAACTTACTAGAAAAGTTTATCCATGTAGTAGTTTTTTTTTTTTTTTAATTCATGAATAAAATTTTGCAAATGTTATTCTTAAGTCTTTTAAACCAAATATATATAAGTGTTAGACTACTACTATTACTTATATGTGTGGTGAAGTGACAATAGCAGGTTAGTGCACTTGAGTAATGGCCCGGAAGGTTGGAGACCCTTGGGTCTACATGATCACGCTTTCTGGGAATAAGTATCATAATAAAACTTGTCTGGGTTCATATTTGAATTGGAAGATTGGGAATTGTTTTTATAAAAATAGTTTAGAAAGATAATCAATCTTTAAAAATATTCAGTAAAATTATAATTCTGTTGTTTTGAAAATCATTAAATACTTAACATTCCATGCACGTAGAATTTTTTTTAGATTTTTAACACAATATGAGCAATCTGATAAAACATAAATTGTTGAAAATATCGAGCAAAATAGGAATGTATTCATTGAATATATCTCTCGTTGATCCTATTGTTGGATTTACGAGATAGAATAAAGTATTTCCTTCCTTTGAATGCATTTTTATCGTGATATCAATATACGATATTTTTTTGTTTTATTATTACTCTTCAATTTTTCAATCCGGAAAATGGAATATTTTTCGATCAGAATTTTCTTTTACTTCATTACATATGTACGTACAGATTGTTGTTTACGATCTAGTTTGTTCAAATGTCTAGATTATCCCCAAGGCGTTAAACTATTTAGTTTACGTTGACGAGAGTATTTTTGAATGTCGATGGATATATAGATTAAAATGAATACGAAGATATGAGTAAATTAAAAATATTTTTTTTCATTCAGAATTTCATATTAAAAAGACAAAATGGAAAAAAAAACTATTGTTTATCTAAAAAAAAAATATATTTTTATCAGAAAAAATAAGAAGATTTGACTGGTGAAAGAGTGTAAAACTATTGGAGAGTTAAACAGTAACTCCATTAGAATAGATAGAATGGGCAGTAAAATTAAATAGGTCTGAATTAGACCTGCAAAAAGGGCTAGATAAATGTGAACATGATTCGTATTTGTCTAACCGGAAGTGCCGAAACACTCCTCAAGTCGAAATAGCACGACAATTATCATCCCTTTCAACTATACTGGCTAGCGTATTCACCACTAATCACCTTGACAAACGATTCTCTACTATGTCACGAAGCATACGAACATTTTCCGGCAATTCGTATCACGTAATGACGCTAGCTTAAAGCTTTCAACGTTATCTTTCTCTACTTGAACATTAATCAATATCAAGCTGCCTAATAATTGAGTTAATACAATTGGTTACTATGCAATGTCGAATAAAGTTTGAGATAAACTTATCAACATACTTAGTAATCTGACATAATTTTATTTTTTAATTACGATTGAATACTTTTAGTCCAGTCAATATGCTTCAAAAAACCAGCCTAATTTGAAAGTCCGTTGAACATTAACCGATTTTGTTTATTAGGTTGTTTTTAGTGATGGCAGACATTAGTATGAGTTAATGACCACATGGCAAAATGTGCCTTTTTATTTATTAAATATTTTGAAAACAACGCATCGGAGATCGAGACATGATGCATATAATTTTTAGAGATTTTTACGAGTAAAACAATGAGACCAGTCTCAACTCTCCATGACGAATAGTTCTCGAGATATTTAATTGTTTATAAAAAAAATACCACTGTTTGTTAAATCCATAATATAAACTAACATTTGATTATGCATTACCGCCATTCTACTTTATCATCAAGTTAAATCATATATGATTTAAATGAACAAATACTATAGTATTTAGATGAGATATAAATATTTGTTAGCAGCTAAGAAGTAATTTATTTAAGCTAAATGAATCTACTCTAATAAATAATTTCTCAACTGTTAATAAATGTACATTTGATTTCTTTTTCAAATAACATATTTATTTCCTGCTAATAAACTATGTTAGGTTCAAAGAAATCCTTCTATCAGTGTACTACAGATGCTTAAGTGTACAACGTTTATGCATTCAGCATCATAAAAAAATCATTGATAATAGATAAAGGGTTTCACAATGACGAGTCTATGTGGGCAGTTGTCACAAAGTTCATTTCTATTTCAACATTAGACCAAGGTTAAATATTTTAGTTCAATATTGAACTAGGAATGGGCGAATCTTTATTCCTACTAAGGTAGGTTTTAAGATAGTTTAACTAATCCTATGTAAAGTCTGATGATTCAGAACTTTTAAACTACGTGTCAGGATCAATTTCAGAATTGATTTTCAAAAAATAAACTCGAAATTTAAGAAAAAATGGTGGAATGCATCCATTCTAACATATAAGTCTACGAATATTTATTTCAAATTTTTTTTTAAGCTAATTGTACGAGGATATTAATAAAAGAACAATTTTTACTTTTTTTTATTCTCGAATTGTTTTTTACTTGATGTATATATTATATGAAAGAATCTAGGTAATAATAACAGGAGTGATCATATTACACAACGCTACATAATATGTCCTTTTGAGTTTTTCTACAGAAATAATAAGATTTAATTAAGAATATTTTTTTCATGATGAAGTTAATATTGTATTTCTGTCTAGATTTTATATGATGGTTTAATTAGTTAAAATACTGGAAAAAACCACTTCATTTTTTGTTTATTACAGATACTAAGATTGAAATATGAATATTTTCAATCTATCGAATTTAAAATAAAAAGAATCGTTTAAAGTAAAAAGCAACACTAGCATTGTAATATCTATTTGACGAATTTATTCATCTGTATACTGATAAAAGAGAATTGTAACAGTTACAAAGATTTAGTAGCTATTACAAAATATATGGTAATGGTTACAAAATCATGGCAATCATAGCACTGTCTTGTCTTTATACAAGTTATAATTTTTAAAATTAAAATATTGTCTTTATTATAATATAAAGATGGCCTGAAATTAAGAATTTGCACTTTTTGCTCCTATGTAAAAGGAACAAGTTTTTGGTTGTTATGTTTATTGCTATAAAAAAAATCACAAAAAGATAATTACCTCAAATTCATCGATACATCTGAACTTATAATAATTATCATTGAGAAGTATTATAGTAACTTTCTCATAGTAACTTTTCATTAATCGGTAATGCTAATGTGTTTATTAATAACTTCCACAATAACTAAAATATCATTACCGTCATATTTTACTTTCAGATAAGTAATCCTCTACAATCACCGAATCCATATCAACAGTTATTCTTTAACCGTCAATGTTAAAAAAAAAGTGAGGGTTTAATTCTCTAGGCAATTTCCTTATTATCGACAAAAAGAAACCGATAAAAAAATTTCCAGCTAAATGAACGTTGATTGGATATAAAGCAAGAGAGGTATTTCTCCTGTCAGCTAAATTCCCACGAAATACGGATTGACCGAGAGTTTGTGCTTTTATCACATACGAAGTTAGAAATGTTTGGAATTTTGAAATCTCGATGTCGGTTGGTTATCCTAGTAGGAAAAGAAAATGAAATAGTTGGATAAAGAATTTTGATGAAAAACAAAAAGGTTTCAATAATAATATTGAATGATATAATTAGTGTAGATGAAGCAGGATATTTAGGTGAGATAAGATGATATACTTATTGTTGAGCTGAGATGAAGATCTTCAACGTAAAAGGAGGTCAAGTGTTTTGCAATATCATCTTTCTGCCACGTTTTACTTCTTTATCGCATTTAATCGCTATTATTTGGGCAAACTGCAAAATATCCCTGTGGATATGAGAAAGATCTTAGAATGTCATAATGTGTAACCACACAATAAAAAATATTTATTTAATAGCTTTCAGTATGAACTGACAATATTTTATCATCATAATAATATTTTATCATGTAACCAAGTGTTGATAGTTAGATCTTGATCGTAAAATGTTTATTTCACGAAATGAAAAGCTTAATATAATGTTTACGGATGGTTGCATGATCGTTAAATTCTCACACTTTTTCGTCAAATAACCGTCATTTAGCTGTAATATTAACTCACCTTTTTTTTTTTTTATCTCCGTGTTGTAAAAAACTTTTTCTCTTTTTTTTTTACAACCATTTTCATTGAATTTATCTCACATTCATGCTCAGTCACTTTAGGATTCTAAGTGGATTGAAGTTTAAGAAATACCACACTGACAAGAATTTTAATATTCATTCTTTTTCGTGATTTTGAAGTTTTTGAAATAATTTGACACACTTCACTCGAATTTTATTCATTTTGCATTACTTGAAAAGATTATTACGAGTGATAAATTTTAATATAGATATTTTTTAAATCATCATCATAAACATATTATTCGGTATTATTGTGGGAAATGATACTGCCTCAATATTGGGCCAGTTGATTAAATTGGCTAGGCTGACTCAAAATTAGACCAAACTCACTTTAAAGATGTTTCTTACTAACTATCTCCCCTTTCCCTCACTACTCTAGTCGAAACTTAAACAGGATCATTTTCGGCTCATAACTGGGCCAGTTGGGACATGTCTGGCCCAAAATTCGGGTCCATTATAAGACCCAGAAAGACTAGTCTCGCTTCTGATGACAATGTCAGTCTAAAAATACTCTTTACCTAGTAAGCAAAATTAACAGGCCCAATATTGAGTCAACTATATTTAATACTGGCCCAAAAATGGGCCAATTATTCTTTCTATTAGCAATTTTGACTGAGGTCTTTCTAGGAGAAGATACTGGCCCAATGTTGGGGTCTAATATTGGGCCAGTTTAATCAGTTATGGCTAACTGATAGGCCAGTTTTACTTCTTACGGAAATTATTTAATTATTAAATGTTGCTATCTACTTATTCAATACAAAAATAGGCAAAAATACACCTGTCAATGATTGTCACTTGTTCTTTTAATTATAAAAACAAGTCGTCTGACTATTTAATGTTCTTACTACTTGGCTGTATGTTTATTCAACCCGGTGTGGCTTATATAAAGTCCAAGTGAAGGATAACGAGTTCATGTGTACTTAAAACATAAAATATTTACGAGCATGCGAAGTGTATTTGACCAGACCAGGGTTTCTATGAAAATCAATATAGATGGTGTAGCAATGCTATGCGTTATGTTCAAGTGTAATAGTTGAGTAATGCGTATGTTATTTTTTTAAAGATTGAAATATTCGCTTTAAGGTTAACAAAGGCGGGACAGACAAGAACTGAATTCAAGTGGCATGAATACGCATGTAAACTTGAGAAAATAGGAAAACAGAAGAAATCAGAGAATGATAGAGAAAATGGTAGAGGTTTGGATAAGTAGTGAGGAGGGGAGGATGGGGGGAGGGGAAGATACAAGTCTCGAGTATAGAAAAAAAAAAATGAGAAAATGGAAAAATAAAATTCAAGAATAGTAAAGTAACATAAGGTAGAGAGGACAAAATGCTGGAAACTCCAGAAAATCAATATGGCGGTTGTGGCGTGGATGTGTGGCTCAACACCTTTCACCGCTTCTCTTATATGAAGCTTTTTTCTTTGCTTCTTTTTTTTTTTTTTTTTCAAAAGCTTTGAGCTACTTTTCTTGTGCATTATTATTTTACTTGACAATTATTTGAGCTTAGAAATAAAATTCTGTAAATGATAAATTTTTAAAAAGAAACTTTTCACTATTTCTAACCTCACTTTTTATCATTTGCCAGTTATAAGATTTTATTACTAATTGATTATCGATTTATTGGTTCACCATTCAGTCTTGTGGTATACATTTCCAAGATGGATTTTTAGGTTTTTTTTTTTTACTTATTGAAAAGCTGAGCCAACCTTAAATTACATTTTTACCGCCCTCTTCTTGTTCTTTTGGTTGAAAAAAAAATTTTAAAAGGCTTTCAAAAAGCTTCCCACCTTTTTTAATCTTTATTATCCACAATCATATCCACATATATCTATACCATATATTAAAATATAAATTCACTCTAAACATTGAATAAGTCATATTTTGATTGGGTTATTTTCAAGTAAGGGTGAATGACCGTTTTATAATTTCACTTAGAAAATTAATATCCGATAGTCGGTATCTTATTGATTGATCACTGATCAACTGAGCTTTCTTGAGAGCTTAAAAAATTAAGCTCATCTCAGACATGTCATTATATTTACTCTACTAAAATATAATGAATTAAAATTTATCAACAATTAACTCTTAACCATTTTATAACAATTTTAATGACATCACTAAGTATTTTTTAGAAGTCATACTTCAATTGGACTCATGAGTCCCAATAAAATTCATCAAATGTGCCTTTTATAAGTGGTACCAAATAGATCCAATTGAATAATGAAAGTAGTATTCATTGATAATTCTCAAGTTTTTCCTGTTGATTTGTCTGTCTGGGAGGGTGTGTTATTGCACCTATTGGAGTTACGTACCTGGCAATAATGGCGCATGCGCACCAAGGACAAACAAAGTGGGAGAAGAATGGGAGGTCAAACGCACCGAAGGGGTAGTAGAGACTTGAATAGGAGGGAGGGACGCATTCAGTAGCGAGGCTACACGTTGTGGTAGCCGGCAGTAGTGAGAGCCGTGTGGCCTCTACGGCCTTGTTTTTCTCGGTTTCAAAACTGTTTAATCTCATTCGCTTCAAATTCATAACTTGAACTTTTTTTTTTTCATCGTTATATCAAAATTACTAGTTTTATTGGTGACTTAAATAGTAGTGATTAATATTTATAATTATTATAAATTAATTATTGTGATTAATTATTTATTGTTTTAATAACAAATTCATTGAATACATAGAATGATAAATTTTGTTTAAAAGTAAATAGTTTGTTTTTTATGTTGGTATTATTTGAAATAAAGAAATTGGAGATGCTTCAATATCGAAGATTGTATGATGGATACAAAAATACGGATTACTTAGTGATTAATTTGTGGTGTATATGGAAAAATAGAGAAACGTATAAATCTAAAGGATAATAATTAACTTTTTTTAAATGAAAATTGACAGTGATTGAATTTCATTTTTTTTTTTCTCTCTTTTCCTTTTTTATTTCAATTCAAAACAAAGTTGATTGTGTAAGCGACTTATTATTTTGGCTTTTTATCTCATTTTTATCCAATAAAAAGTTTAATCATCTAGAATACTTAGAAAAAAATGTTGATGAAATCATAAAAAATTGTTTAACGTTTGATAATTTCAGTGTATTTCATTGAAAAAAAAAAGCCGGAAAATTTATTTAACTTATTTTCAAATGGTTGGCGAAAATAAATTTCAAGAAAATCGATAAATAAAATAAATGAATAAAATAGAGAGTTAAATGATCAAGTATAGGCAA
This sequence comes from Chelonus formosanus, assembly GCA_028641665.1. Taxonomy (NCBI): domain Eukaryota; kingdom Metazoa; phylum Arthropoda; class Insecta; order Hymenoptera; family Braconidae; genus Chelonus; species Chelonus formosanus. Next base: position 5,284,897 of record CM054000.1, read on the forward strand.
GGGTATAAGAAATAATCGTATAAGTTTAGGGTGTTGTTATTTTCCACTTTATGGTCAACGGATTCTCTTCAGAAGATGTTTTGCAATAAGTGATGCTTGCCCAGCTATAAGTATATTGAAGGAAGAGAAGAGGAATTGGATAAGTGAGAAAATGTCCAAAGGTTCGATAACTTACACTTCCGATAATACAAAGTATATTTAAGGAATCCTGAAGTAATGTAGGGGAAAGGAAATATTTAAAGAAAATAGGAAAGAATTTGTTTTTCAAGTGTGGCAACATTTAGATGGCGATTCGTCAAGTAGAATTACTTCTAGTACATCAGTTTAATCGATTTCCCTCTAGAGATTCGAGTAAAATACTATCGAAAAGGGTCTACAAGAGGTTGACTAGCTAGAATGACAGAGAAGACTTGGTATATTAGAGGAACGGATGTCGAAAGTATACAAGAATAGAATTCAGACCTAGAGAAATATTTTAGCGAGTTTGATTTTTTCGAAGGTTGCCTGGGCAACCGTGATGACTTTAAAGGTGATCTCTTTGTAGCTTTTTACCTGTTTGCTCGTCGTCTTATCTTTATGTTGAATTTAAAGAAAAAAAAATTTCGTTGCTGGATAAACACTGATTAAGTGATAAAGGATCTCTGACAAGAAGCACAAACAACTTCATTTCTGGTCCAACATTAGGACATGATTGGCTATGACCTACAGTGTTGGGTCAAGAATGGGCCATCCTTGTTTTCTACTGAGAATAAGAATTAAAAGAGTTTTACTTTTGTTTGATTCTCAAATCCTTGGTAGGAATCAAGACTGGTCCATTCCTGGTCCAATATTAGACCATGGTTAGCTTATATTGGCACAATGTTAAATCGGAAATAGGTTCATTGTGCTTTTTTGCTAGAATAGTAGACAACAGGACTAACCTTGCTTCCTGTGTGAAGTGGTGAGCCTTTGGCATTTAGGAATTGCTAGATAGAGAGAAGGATTGAAGAAAAAAATCCCTGTTGTGCATGGTAATCACAGTACACTACATAGAAAAAGGAAAAATTCAATCTGCTACATCATAGAAATCTTTATCTTACAGAATATGTTTTACTGTGATCAATAAATTCATGAATAGGTGAAATAAATATTTGTTATTAACAAAGTTATTCTTGTTTGAAGTAAATTAAACACTAGTTACTGTTACAATTCTCGTTCATCAATGTATTCTCACTCAGTAATTTTTCAATAGTTTTTCTTTCATTTAAAGAATACATAATTATTTATATCATTAATTACAAAACATTTAACGTAGAATTTTTAATATAAATATTTACATGAAATCAAAATGCCATTTACCAAAATGATATAGTTTGTTTATGGTGTTCAACATTGTAAACACTTAGGTGTTTGATTATTAAACATTTTAAGTGATTCATCACTAAATACTTAAGTTTTTCGGGATTTGCAGTGAACTAACAACTAAATATGTTGATTTATATAAACCGGTTCTGTATGTTACATCTTTAACATAAAAAATATGAAAAGTATTAATACTAATCGAGAATCGGTGTACTGAACCAACTACTCACACCGAGCTGTGGTTTTCTATCTTCATCCAATTTGTATTATTAAAAGACGCGTGAGTATCCTCAGCAGTAAAAAACAAAGTTGTATAGTACTAGACTCAAAAATTATTCAGACGCATATTTTATAAGTAAAAATATTCAAATAAACTTAAGAGAAATATTTTTCGAGAATAATTTTGAGATATGTTATATTGCTCAATGATATAAATATTATATCGAGAACAGACTTCGTACTAACAATTTGTCCAATGTATTATTTGACACGCCTCTTTTATATCTAATGTATTATTGAAGGACATGTTCGTCGTAGAGAAGATATAATTAACATTTGATTAATTATCACTGAGAATTGACTGACTGTAGATTCAGGGAACTGGTATATTGTACTTGTAGGGTTATTTTTCTTTTCTGAGGATCGACATCCATTAATTTTAGGGAAACTCCAACCCCTTGTCCTTAACATATACAATGGGCCTATTTATATACATTTAGATATCGACTATAATTTAGTTATTTATTTTAGTTGAGACGAGGAGAATTCAATATTGAAATAACTTTTATTGACGAAAGGCAGGTTATTACAAGTGTTTTTTGATGATTGAGTTATCTAAGATTCAACTTATTGATAATGATTTTTTGATATATAATTAGTCTTCGAATAAATTTGCTTTATTAAATGACTAAAAATTATTAGTTAGTAAATTAAAATTCTTTTTCAATGCATTTTATAATGTCATTAACATCCAATATTCTAGAAATTACTCAGAATAGTTTTTATTTGAATTTCTTACATACTTTAGAATTAAATTTCCAATAAAAAAATTACAATATCTTCTAAGAGGCCGAAATTGCAGAATTGTAACTCAGGATCTGTTTACTTCAGATCCAATATTAATACACAATGATTATTTATACTGTATGCTGATAGATTTATCATCCAGATGATTCTTAATAGCTTTCAAAAATTTTCGCTCTTTCATAATAGCATAATAGTTTCGCTTTTACTCAAAGTGAACGAGAAAAAAAAATTCACGTGCAATGTAACAATTAGATTCTTGTAAAAAAGAAGTATTTGAGTTCAATAAATTCAGCACAATGGAATTTCGGTGAAATGGATGGTGAATAGTAATAGAGAAGGCAAAAAGATGATGAGAAGTCCCGATTAAACTGATAATAAAAGAAATAAAGGAAAAATTCTTATCTGCTTTAAAAGTTTCCTATCTAAATCTTGAAATTATCCTGGTCTATCTTGAAATTCATTGATAGCGTCAATTACCCATGAGGATTGACTCCCTATAGACTTAGATATACCACAGTGCTCTGGCTAAATTGAGATAGAACTTTTGCAACAGTGGAATCGTCTAGTTCGATATAAATTCACGATGGGGGTTATGACGCAGACAGAGCTCATGTTCACGCTTCCATTGACAATTGATAGCATTTTGTGCGGTTTTCGCTTGACCACTGTTTAGTAACTGACATGAATTTTCATCATTCAAAGTTTATTATCAAATTGTGAATATTTGCAAAGCTCATTTGCATTGAAAAAAAATTTTTATATCCTTTCAATAAAAACTCAGTTTGTAAAATTGTCGATAAAGAAGGATTTTTTTTTTGATATGTTTTTTATGATGAATGCTCTTTTGATTGTAGTATTTGAAATCAGAAATTTCTATCTCTATCAAATGAAAATACTTTTTCATTTTTATTATGATGAATTTTGTCACCAAAGTGTAGTAAACATGTGTTGTTAAAAGGAATATAAATTTATCAAATAGTTCAAATAAAATTTTTTTTAAAATATTCTTTTAAACTCGTTACGAATAAGTTGTTTAATCAATGAAATATAAGCTACATCAAAAGAATCATTTATTCACATAGCACTAGATAAATTATGCTTTTTGAAATATCAAAATTACCTGTATCAAATATTAACTTTAGGAAATTAAAGATTGAATGCAATTATGATTTTAAATAATTCAATAAAATATTTATACTTAATAATTTATTGTTTATTTCAAAATTTAATGTAAAGAACAGCTAAATAGTTTTTACATTTATCCAATTAGATTTTATACTAATTTAATATCGACAAAAATATCATGTCTTCTACCATTGTGAATGAACTTCACTAGCCATTAATTTGATAAAAGTAAAATTTTATTCATCATTGTATTGAATTGAACTCATTAATATGTCGTGTAAAGAAAAATTTGAATCAATACTTAGAGGAGAAGGTGAGATCATGGTTGACTTTTTGTTTTTTTTTTCGATTATATTTTCTCTTATTTGTGTAAAAATTGCTATCAATTAATTCATCATGTAAACAATGTACAAATAAATATATTAAAAACCCTTATATTATAAATAGAGGAGACGGTAGGATTATGGACCAGTCTTTAATATGGCCCATGTGTTTATTGTGTGAGCACGGCGTGTCTTCCATCAACAAACTTACAAATATATTAAAAAAACAACTTTTTGACTGTAAGAGAAACTTTTTAATCATTAAAAAAAATGGTGATACCGCTCGTAATCTCCTCTGAGGCTGTCACTCTTTTTATCAGTCTCACTATTCAAACATTCATTCCTTCTATTCGCAGTCACTCCTACTTCAATATAATCATCATTTGGATCATTTAGGAAAAAGCTATCCATCTTATTTGAAATTCTCAGACAAGAATATGAGGGAAAAATTCAAGCCCAAGTATGGGATCTTTATCAAAAAAGTATAACAGAATTATTTCTGGCTCAACATTGTGTCAGTCTGGGTCATCTAGGGTCTAGTGTTAGTCTCGTACACTAAAAAAAATCGAAATAGTTGGATTTACTACGTAATGTTAATTTTCTATTTGAGAGATCATAGTAAAGTCATTTTCTTACTATAAAAGGACTCAACTATAAAATGGTCAATGGAAAATTAGTATTACATAGTAAATCCAACTATTTCATTTCTCTCAGTGTAATAAGTTAATTTTACTTCCTAGTAGGGATAACTCAAGTAATAAAACACATTGGAGTTTAAATTCTATTCACATTAGTTGTCTCTTTTCGATAAGTTAGATTCCACAAATTATAAAAAAAGAAAGAAAATATTAAACCTCAGATGTATTTTAATCCCAATTTTTTTCCTCTGCTGTAGGGTAAATTTTATTTTGATTTTCTGGGAGCTAAAAAAAAAATAATAAATCGATACAGACTTTGAATAAAAATTCAGAGCTTCTTTTATTTACTTTTATTGAAACCATAAAATCTGCACTGATTCCCAAGAATTAGGTTTTTACCACCTTTCTTTTATGGGATAAAAATTAACCTTCAAATGCCAATCAATATTCTCACATCTTCGAGTAAATTCTAATCTTTGATACCTAACTATATTCAAGTCATTACCGGGTAAAGTTTTACCTCTTTCATAAATTTGAGTTTAATTTATTTTTTTCATAAAAAATTGTTTCATCAAGTAATTTTTATGGTTTAATTTTTTTTGTATGGAAGGAATAGTCATGAAAATCGTACGAGAAATTGCATCATTAAAGCGGTATCTATATAACATTCTTATCAACGATTTTGAAATATTTTATTCTATTACAGAATTCTATTACCTTCAACATCGTTCTTCTTTTACTTCTTATTTCCTGAATTAATAAAATTATTCAAGACATGATCATTAAAGCTTTCCAAGTATAATTTTTAACCTTCTTTTTCTCAACTCATTTCGTGTTTATTCACTAACACATTTATTTATCAATTTCTACGACAATAAATCTTCATGCTATTGTTGCTTGGTTAACTTCTGATAGCCAACTTTTGATTTTTGATTTACAAAAAAAAAATCCCTAAACATTCCATAGGGTAATAATAATTTATTGTATAGGGAAAAAATACTTCAAGATTTTTTTCCGAATGTAAATAATATACCGACGTCATTAAAAAATCAGAACACTAAAAAAAAAAAAAAGAGAAATATTTTCAAGCAACATGTTTTTGATGACTGGAGGAGATTAAAATAATTGCATTGCCTTGAGGCGTCATATCAAATGAATTACACTGAATGCAAAGTCGACCTTTTTTTTTTTTATATCTTTTGAGAAATTTTTATCAAAGAGTATTAATTACTATTATTACATTAACATCTATAACGTTAATAACAAATTTAAATTTGATTGAAATATTTATGCACTAAATAAAATAAATGCCAAATTAATCTTTAAAGCAATAAAAAATAAAAAAAAAATTATTTAATAAATGATTTCATCACTTTTTAAGAGTATTTAATTCATTTGTTAATTAAGAGATATTTTTTTTTAATAATAAACTTCTTTTTTAGCCAATCAACTTGTGGAAAATAAGTAGATAGAATAAACAATAAAAAAATTACCGTGAAGGTATTGTAAAAAAAAAAAACGAATCCATATTTGACTTAAATAATAATAAAAAAAAAAACAGATATCAATACTAATTGAATTTACTAAAAAATTACATATTTCATAACAATTATTATTACTGCATTATAAAACAAGCTATTGTGTATAATCATTGTTGAATGTTAAAATACACAAGGTATTGATGATATGACATTTTTTCGTGTGGAAAATAATTAAAAAATTTTGAGCAAATGTAAAAATAGTCGGACGTTGTAAGAAAGAGAGAGAGACTTTTAACGACCAATCGATTTATTGTCAATTATTAGAGAAATGATGAGACGAGAGAATAAAAATACAAAGCTATAATAGGTGTTTTTCTGTGATTAAAAATATAAATAAAATATAAATAATTAATTTTATTGGGTAAATAAATAATGATCTCATTGTTACTAAATGTAAACAACGAAGTGATAAAAGTCAGTGGAAGTGGCCTAGAAAAATCCATTTCTTCAAGTGAAATTCCAGTAATGAAATAAATAATTCATTTATTCATTAATTAATTACAGTGATGATGTTGATTAATGTGGTTAATGTTAATATGTGTGGTTGTACCTGATTATTCTGTTTTTTATTTCTCTCTCGAGCTCAATGAAAAAGATTAAGTGTCGATCGCGTGACTAATAAGTGGTTTTCAAGTGTGTCCAAGTGACTAAGTGATTTAATATTATATTGCTTACGGACATACTATTGTGGTGATGGTGCATAAATTCAAAGGTAAGATCAATCAGATTTCAATTAGTTTTTATCCTCTTTTTTCTTTCAATACATTTAATTTAAGTGATGATAAATCGAAATAATTTTCATGCGACGTTTATGTTAAATAATATGCTCCCCAAATCGATCATTATAATTTCGATTTAGTTCGGCTAAAGTTTGATAAAATGATTATTTCCTCTGTAACGACATCTAGGATTGTAATAAGTCAACTAACTATTTTCATTCTCAAGAGAAGATTTTATTGGACATGACCTATAGTAATCTGATTCGGGCAATTTCCTACAAGTTGGAGTCCATCCGAATTTCAAATTCAAGCGAATTGTTAGCATTTTATTGTTTGTTTTCAAGCGAGTCATATTGTTCTCTTTTTTTCCTTAAATTTTCTGGTAGTTAACCAGGTGTTTAGTTAGAATTGAACAAGACCATCATTGAAGCAACAATTTTGCCACTAGAAGCACTTCTGATCCAAATTAGGTACGAATAGCTGATGCTTTAAATACAGCGATTGAGTTGCCTCCATTAGTTAATGAGTTCTATTGTCCATCCCTAAAACGTTTCTACACATTTCAACTGAAGTCATGTAATAGGTATGAGTAAAAGAGCCATGAACTGATTTTATATCCATGGTTCTACCATACTATTGATGGCTCTTTGAAGGCACTTGGTTCCAAGCTTGTTATATGACAAGGGGACGAACTTGAACTTTTATGATGCAGAGATGAAAATGGTCTCATGTAAAACCACTCTCACTTGGTTTCACAAGACCATTTGGATGAAGACTGTTGGAACACCTAAGATTAGACTGATTAAAGTTATATCATTTCAGGGAAAATTGTATACGGTTTAGATAAATAATGTTAGATTCTAAACTTGAGTTTGAACTAGAAGTTCAAAAACTGATAGCGATTGCATTTGAGATAACTCATCATTACTTAACAGAAAAGGTTCAATTGGTTTCAACATTGATAAACTTAGTTATAGTATTTCTCTCTAGATTTGTTTACTTAACTTTGCCAATCATATGTTGAATATTAAGTTGGTTTGAATGCTCACAATGTAATGAGTTACTGCTTAGCTGAATTTAATAGAAAATCAGGCAATAGGTTGAGTAAAGACTGCACATTTAGGATTTATTGAAATTAACTTCAATGATGGTGGAGATCTGGGAGTAATATACTTAAAAAAAAACTTGTCTTAAAACTAGAAATTTTGTGTTCTTTTTTTCAAAAATCAGTTAAAGTAAGTAAAAAAATCAGTAAGAAGCTCTGTGATCAAAATTCTACAAAGCACTCGTAGTTTTTCAAAGTGAATGGATTCTAAATTATAGCAGAAAAATGACTAAATTGGTTTTTAATGGACAATAATGTTAATACTTACACTCTTCAACAAGTGCTTTTTGGCACTAAACTTACCAGTTTTTTTTCTAGGAAATATAACATATGTTCTTATCAGATGAATAAAAAATCTATAATCAGCCAACAATTGGCTTCATCCAGTGCCAATTTTTTTTGGCACCGGTTAACTTTTTTGTCTCACTTAAATTTCAGATGGGAAAGTTTATCATTCATCATTTACTCTCATTCACTTTAAACATAAAAAAAAAAAAATAACTTTACGTAACATTCCTATCAGTAAAAGCAATATCTGAATATTTTTAATCAGTGAACTCGAAATTTATGTCTCGAATGAAATTGCTGTTGAAGCGAATTTGAATTCATTAGTTGAGATCTCAAATGTCAAGTCATATATAAGGTAGACACGTTGAGAAAATTGAACGAGTTTGAGGAGGTAGCAGATGATGTTTATGGCTTGAAGACTAAGTTGAATAGAGTTGTATAAAGGGTACAAATGTCTTCATTGTTGTCTTTTATGTGTATAGATATATATTCTTCAGATGTATATATATATATACATAGATTTATACATAACTGTGTTGCATAGGTAGAGTTATCACGACTTCATCATACTCTCTAAACTTATGAATCTTCTGTATTTCTCTCACTATATCCTTCTGTTTTTCTGATTCAGCAATATTTTAACTCGTGTCAGTCAATTGATTGTCAGCTTTCAAATTTTGCATTATTTATTGACTAAGAATTTTTTTTCTTTCAATATTTTGTTGATTATCAGGATATAACAAAAATTTAACCGCGGAACCAAAATGGGTCATTGAATAAAAATTTAAATATTGATTCTTTTTTTTTTTTTGGTAAGGACCTCTTTTAAAGTTATCCACTGATCTCTATCCTAGCTGATGGTTTGTCAGGTAGGATAGATAGTACAGGGTGACAAATCACTGCAAATCCAATTGTTTAGAAACTAAATATTTAAAGTGTTTACAATGTTTAACATCACAAATGAACTATGGCAATTTTATAGACGAATTTTAAATGTTTCTTGCTGTTTATTAAAATGCTGTAGTTTGTTTATGGTGTTTGACATTATAAACGCTTTGGTGTTTCATTGTTAAACACTTGAATTTTGCAGTGATTTTTAAATATTCCTAGGCATGCTAATTTTAATCTTCTACAACTTTTGTCTAAAACATTTATCTATGTCTATAATAGTTTATGCGAAAAATGTGAAAAAACAATTTTTGGAGCAATCTTACCCCTTTTTCACCCTGACGCTGGGTTCACAACCCCCTTAAAACTATCCCTAGTCAAAATTAGCATGCCTAGGAATATTTCAGTCAAGTTTGACTGAGGTTGAAAAATTGCCATTTCAAGTCTTACTTGATTGGACTATTAATTTTATTCACTGAATAAAGAATCTATCTCTACTTATAGAGAGTTGTCTTAAGATAAGAATAACTAGAGAGGTTTTTTTAAAACTATTTACTTACCATATTTTGATTCATCAGATCTTTCTCAACATTATTCTTCCTCTTGGTCTTGGGCAATGCTTTTCTAGACTTATCCAGCTATGAAGACAATTTTATCAGCCCACTGTTTTTTCAGTCAACTTTTCCCTACTAGATCTAGAAATGTGTCATCACGTTGAATAAATTATCAAAGAGTCATGATCATTGAAAAATCCCATGTGATTATTGTAAAAATATAATAAGCTGTTTAAAAGATGACCTCATAAAATTCAATGATGTACTTTGGTGACTTTAAATATTAATATTAATGGAATTACGTCCGCTCGAAAAAGATGGTACATTTACTTTGATGATATATATATATATATATAAATGAAGAAAAAAACATTTTACAGCTTTTAAAGATGAAAATAAAATTTACTTTTTTTATTCCCGTTACTTGCTTTAGTATATAAATAATATGAATAATTTAAATAAGAATTATTCTGTACTGTCGATTTTCTTTTGCAATTCTCAGCATATTGAAATTTTTAACTACTCAACTTTACCAAACCATCTACCTTGCAAATTTAAGCATAGTAAAAATTCATTTGAATACTCAGAACATTGAAAATTTATTAATCTACTTCCTTTTTAGATACTGTGGAGATTTTTTCGCTTATCTCTTTACCTTTTTTTCATTACCTTATTCACTTCATCTTCTTCACAAACTATACTCTACTCCATTTTCTCACTATCTGGATCTCTACTCCATAGTTTATTTCTCTATGATTATACAAAAATCTGATAATATGAATCATTTTAAAGCTGCAGCAATTGTGAACCATACAAACCATTGAATGAAAATGTAGATGATGGTCATAATTGGTTAATGTCTGGTTTATCATTGATCATATCAGACAATGGTGGTCCAGTTGTGTGAAATGACTAGATGCTAACACCAATCCAGCAATTCCTCTACATGGGAAAAATTATCGGCAAGGGATGAGTTGGAATGGTGACCTGAATATGTTCAGCTGATTCAAGATGAATTATTAAATATCTATTTAATACTATAAAAGGGAAAGTAGTATCTAAAAAGCTCTGATGAATGCAGGTGTGGAAAGTAATACAAGTCTGGGATAGCTCAAATGGTAAAACATCCTAGCACCTAACTCGAAAGATCTGGGTTTGACTCTTGATCTCACCAAGGTGCCTTCTTCAAAGGTCATAAGCAAGTTGACTGGAACTGTTTAGGAAGCTTCACAATCTATGAAGGCTTTAAATGGAAACTATCTAAATAAGATCATACCTAATAAAGTATACTTCGTTCGGGAAGATATCGAATCCAATCCAAAGGTTAGTTTGCACTTGATCTTGTTCTGAGGAATATACCTAGGGTCACCTACATCCCATCAGAAGCCCAACACCAATTGGGTCAACTACTCACCAAAATAAGAATGAACTGTTATTCAAACCTTTTCCACTCTATGTTCGACTATTTATTTGCACTTTACCAGCACTATCAACCGTAGGTAATTTCTGCTATAAAATTGACTTCATGTGCGTTAAAAAAGGTGAAATTTTATTTCATCAAAAAATATCTCAACTAATAAAATTAAAAGCGAATATATTGTCAAAGTTTATTGTAAAAAATAAAAAAGGATATTTTTCTAAATAACCTTGAGTAATTTAGCAATCTAAGTGTTTCCAAGGGTAAAATAACATATAAAAAACTGTAATAACCTTCTTCTATCATTGTAGAAAATGACATTCTTTTCAAAATAACTTTTATGACTCACTAGTATATTCAAGACAGTTTCTAAAGAGATACGTAACGTATCTCGTATACTGAATTTATTTATTTAAAAAAGAAATTAATGATAGAATGCTTTGTTACAGAATTTTAAAAATTTATTCAAAAATATCCATCATCAGTAAAACATGAACATAAAAGTCTTCAATGAATTTTCTTCTCATAAATGAATCAATCTGATTATTTAAAATCATGTCTGCATTTTTATTAAAAAATATGTATCGTATATCAAAACGTGTAATATCTTATTGATAGAGATTTGATTGATGAATAAAATGAATATACAATCAGCTTTGTACACTTCATTGTTTACGAGATATTCACTTTTAAAGTCTACTTTAATTTAATCCATTCAATCACATTAGTTACAAAGTGAGGAAAGAGAATATTTTATTAAAAAGAAATATCAAATATTTATTTAATTATTTTGAAATAGATTACAATAATCGAAATTATTCAATAATATTCAGTGATTTGATTGTGAATATTTATTAATAAAAAAAAATCAAAAAATGAATAATTGAAAGCTTACCTTCTGCAAAATTGATTTTAATGGTGCACATTTAACTGGTATTAATTCGAATTCAGATACATGTTTCCATTTTATATATTTCCATTACTCCGAGAGATTCATCTTGAGCATGACCCGAGGTCTCGAATATTCACGATCGATATGTAGAAGGTCTAAGAGTCATTGACTTTTGTCATCTTTTAGCGTCATCCGAGTTTTACCTCTTGAATCCACTTCCAACCCTTGATATCATCTCTTTACTTTCATCCCTAAACTTTTACAAAGCTCAGAAGCTTTATTGTCATTTTTTTTTCTTTTTTACTATTCAATACTTTTCTTTTGCTTCATGAATTTTATTTCATTTTTAACTAATTATCGGTCTTAAAGTGGTTGTTTTCCTCCCCTTTCCATGTTGAGATAAAAATTGATCGCATTCTAGATGAAGGAAATGAATATTATGCAGGTAAAAAATCTTTTGAATAATGAAAATAATTTACTGTACAATTCTATTCTTTAGGAATATTTTAGTCTAACAGTTTAACACAGTGCATACCTATTAGTGGTAATAGTTCCCCTCCACTCAAAGCATTCTTTGATCCAAGTTGCGGTTTTCTATTTCGGACTAAATTCTATACATGGAAGAGGAGTAAGTATCTCCATCGGTAGAAAGCACACTGGTATACAATTGTGAAATATTTGATTATATACTAGATGATTCACATGGATTTGTTATTGCCAACATCTAAATGTTTTATTTATGATCAGGTTGTGACTAACACTTGTTTTAATCAGGCATCATTTTATTCTATCTAATTTTTCTAGATTTAATAGATTTGAATTCAAAGTAGTTTTCTATAAATTTCTGTGTTACCATTATATTTTTGTATACAGTTATTTTTCTACATTGTATTTTTTTGTTTTGTAATGTAAGGCATTGACATAGACAAGTTTTCCTTATAAATATCTCTATTCTCGCATTGAAACTCAAAGATCCCACAGAGTCTAGATTTCACCATTCAGAAACTCGATTAAGCGGTCATCCACCCAAGTGCTAACCAAACTTATCGGCCCTTGACTTGGATGAACTGCTAAAGCTATATCCTACCCTCAAAACCTCACTATCGATTCATATTATTTCATTAAAAAATATTATTGAAATCTTATTCAAAATTACTTTGTATGTATTTTTTTTTTTTTTACACAACATACAGACTTGAATATATTTACTATAAGTCCATTAAATCCCTTCTATTGTGCAACATAAATATTTCATTTTCCCTAATGATTTCATATAAAATTTATTCGAATTCATATAATTCAATTACGGATTTCCGTTCAGCGATTCACTCTGTCTATAAAAGCGTAAATCTTTCCGAATAAATTCACATAACTATCTTGAAATATTTTCCAACCAAATTTGTAATTAAATTAATAATTGGAAACAAAGCTCCATAAAATCCAATAGATATTTAAAAAATATTTATTTATAAATATTGATTGAAAAATATAAATACAGATCCGAGATAAAAATAATCACTGTTGATGAATTATTCATTAATGTATTTAATGGATTGTTTGAATTGTATTTGAGGTGAAATTTTGTTTTGTTCACTAAGTGTGAATAAATAAAATTAATTTAAATATTTAGTCTCTTTCATTATCAATTATGATAATATTTAGTTATGTTTTCTAAGCTTTACAATATTTAACTTGTAATTTTGTAATTAATAAATCACATTTTTATTTAGCTGGTTTTTTTAAAGTTGTGAATTTCCCTGAAACAAAAAAAAAAGAATTGTCACTGGGCCTTGGTGAGGACTAGTCTAATTTCTACTGCAAAAATAATGACTCCTCACTACGAACCACTCAACCCTACTATTTCATTATAAGAAAAAAGGGACAAACAATTTTAACGACTGAATCTGACAGGTAGACTGGTATTAAAGCTTCAAAATGCTTTCACATTTTTTATCTCATTATTTTGGCAAAGATACATTGCTTCTAAAATCTTCAAAACACTAGTCATTTTGTTCATTGAATCTTTTAACTGTGATATATTTTTATCATTACGTCGCCAACAGCATTATTTTTCGTTTGTTCCACGTTCTTAAATAAGCAACATGACAGGTAGAGATTGTTAGAAATCTACTGCCAGCTGTGGATGCTGTCTCAAATGGGTACACATACATGACAGTCTAGCACTTTGTCATAATTGGAGTACAGCTGAATGCTCTAGAGCTTGCTGGACCGTGTGTCGAATTATTCCATAATGTATGTGTACCTTATTTGGCTTGAAAACACGTATGGTTGACTGGATTCCACAATTTTGGTTATTTGATTTATTATTCTATATAATTCATATTAAATTTGAGTCATTACTATTGTTACTATCACTAGAAACATTAATATTATTACCGTTTACAATGATTATTAAATGCGCTTAATTAACATGAATCATCTTTCCATTCGGTGAACAGATAATAATTATTTAAAAATTTTATTGAGAGAAAGATAGAATCGGTTAAATCACATCCATTACGTTCAATCTGGAAACGTAACATCTGTGCTTCTCTTAAAGGAGGGATTGTCTAGTAGTCGACAGTCTGCGTGATGTCTGACTAGTTAGAGCTAAAACTACTAGAGAACTACTTTTTTACAAATATCTTGGAATCAATCAAAGTTATGAAAAAAAAATTCAAACAAAAGTTGTTGGAAATATTATTTTCCATCAAAAAGATTCTATGAAATTTTTTTGTATCTTCAATAATTTATGTGTTAGAAGCGTTCGAAAAGAACTAAACTTAGTAAATATTAATATTTACTAATAATAATTTATTAATTTATTAATAATTATTAAAAATAGATATTCTTCTCTAAAACTAGGGTGAAATTTTGTTTTTTAAATCTCAGTAATGTAATTTCAATAAATCAAAGTTTTGAAATCTACCAAGATTTATCCCCATCAATTTTACGATTTAGAAATGAATAAAATAGAAATTAGAGATCTTAATGAATTTCCCCAAGGTATTTTCTTGCGTACGTTTAAAGTTTCTATAACTCGATTTCAAAGTTTCTCCAGATAACAATCTACGTATGAATGTGAATTGAATATAATAATTTCAAGCTTTGTTGTAAAACTAACAATAGTAACATAATTATTACTACAATAACAATAATTATAATGATAATAAATAGACATATTAGAAACGATATATGAATAAAGTTGTGAATAATAAGGAATGCAATTGTGTACCTCAAGCGAATATAGTTATTCTGTATCTCTGAGTAATCTTCTAAAGGGCTTTTCACAATCTCATTAAAAACCAAGAGAATACTGAGGCATTACGAGTAATGTTGAGTTTGTCGACATCCAGAATCGCCATTGGACTCTTGCATGCAGGCCCCTCTCTCTATTATCTAATCTCTGCATCAACATTACACTGGTATTAAAAATAAAAGACTATCCATGTATGAATAATCAATGAGCAGAAAAAAAATGACGGTAAAAAAATGAGTGCGTCGCTATACGAATCGATAAGAAAGATATTTCGGTCAAACAAACTTCATTGTTTATACATTATTTAGTACTAAAAATAATTGAAAGATACTTACATTTTAGTGGTTCGTTTTTATTCAATTCTAGTCGATAGACGGCACTGTCACTGCAGTTTCCAAGTTTCTATTATCATTATTCTTTTTTTTTTTTCTCGAAAGGCTGTTTATCACTTTTTAATCATATTAGATGTCAACATTAATGGAATTGTTTTGAATAAAAACATTGTCTTGTAGTTATAAATATTACTGACTTTAGAGCTTTTTCTCTAATCACGGTGCAATGTGGTATCTATGTTGGTCTAGTTACAGAAAATGGTCAGATAATAATACTAATTGAGTATGGGTAACAGTCAATAGAGGGGCTATGCACGCCATCTATGTCCATTGCATGCACAACAATAATTATGACCCTAGGGAATGAGGACACTTTATAATTTTGGATTGCACATTTGCAATGCACACCATTTGTCAATATTGACGGTGATGCAATTGGGTTTATAGAAATAGGGTTAATAATTAGGAATACGC
Organism: Chelonus formosanus; assembly: GCA_028641665.1. NCBI lineage: Eukaryota > Metazoa > Arthropoda > Insecta > Hymenoptera > Braconidae > Chelonus > Chelonus formosanus. Next base: position 5,300,819 of record CM054000.1, read on the forward strand.
ATGTGCACAAGTCAATAGTTATATATCACAATGGTTATGCGCATGCGTACCCGTAATTCTTAGGCCATGCTTCTTTTTTTCTTTCATTTTTATTCTACCCGATTTTAAAGTGATTTTCAAAGTTTTATATCTTGAAAAAAGGAGAAATCTTTATAGAATTACTTCACTGTATGTCAGTCGAGAATATCATTGATTTATAGTACTCTAAAAGTACTTTTGAAACCTAAAACTTTAAACGTCGGTTAAAACAAGGTCTTAGATTACTAATAGGGGAAAATAATCACGAGTATCAAATTTTAAATACATTTTTTCTTTTCATAAAATAATTTTTATTAAAACCTAATAGAGTTGAACTAAAAAATCAATTTCATCATGTATAAAGTGTCAAATTCGTTAACAAAGTTATCTCCAATTAAATGTAAAAAACATTTTTTTTAACAGTAGACTCTGATAACTACTCCAATAACCATTGCACTGATGTAAAAACTTGCAAGTTTTCTCTTCAAAATATCACTATTCAATTTTGACAAAAAATTTATCTTCAATTAAATTCTATCCGAAATCAGGAAGTTTTTTTTCACTCTACTCTACTTTTATCTAGCCCCTCAAGCTGTAGAAAATGATAAAAGAATTCACTTAAAAATGATGTCTTGAATTAGATGTAATGAGCTTTAAAATGACTTTGGGTTCATTAAAGTTCAATAACTCTTTAAAAAATCTTCCATTACAAAAATCATTCAAACGGTGGTTTATCCAGATGACAAATTGAGTTCTAGAGACCATAAAATTCTACTGATCTTATTTAAATAGAATTTTATTACTAAGAAATATTCACGAATAATCGATTAAATTAATCAAATTAACTCAAAGTGATATAAAAATTTTCTTAGTGTACTCTTCGAAATTTCCTTTAATCATCTTTAATGATGTTTATAACAAGTTTGATAATGCTTTTTATTTGATTAGTTGTCTAACACGCAAGTATTATAGTCCATTATCTTCACCATAATAAATTGAAGTTACGATTTTCTCCAAGGCGAGGTTTAACTACTACTACGTTTGACAAGTAAACTTTAATAACCAAACTTTTACTCTTTGTAACTTGACTTATATTCAAGCTCAATTTATCACATCAATTTTTTTTATTTCCAACAATTTTACTTACTTTTTTGTCAACGCTTTTTATTTACCATTAAAATTTGAAATGTTTTGTAATGAATTTCATTTTGTTTAAGAACTTTTATCAATTTGAGTAACTGAAATTCAATTTATTAAAAAAAAAAATGAAATTTTTTATTTTACTAATACGAAATCGTAGTACAGAAGATCACATTTTGATTGGAAATGATTCATCTGCTTTTAATATCTAAAGTTTCTTATTTAAAACGAGTTATTCATTTAAAATAATTAAATTTTTTTATTGTTGTTAAAATTTGTTGCATAGTTTTAAAATCTAAGCATACATAGGGACAGACAAACAGCAGGAAGCGACTTTGTTTTATAATATGTAGTGATGATCTAGACATCAACCAATCATGCCTACATTTTATAAACCTTTAGGAATAGTCTCTATTCCTCGTCCATTTAGTCTCTTCATGCAGACTATATCCTTGAATTGAAGACCCAAGTCTTATTTCAACATAAAGATTTAAAGTGTCAAAAAGAAAGTTAATAAACTTGAGAGAAAATTAGGGACTGAATTATATGAAGATAATGAAAATGTTCATTACATCCGGTTTACAAATATAATAGAAGAATTCAATAAAGGATAAACTAGATTTTTCGAACAAGACTAAGAGAAGTACTTTTTGAGCAATGAAACGTAAGGCCAATTACAAACGATCAATTGTTTGCAATTGTTATCGACGATAAAAGAATACTCGAACTGAATGCGAGGTAAACTGACGTTTCTAACATTTCTTTAATGTCTCCAATGATAAAATCTAACAGCTTCCTTCAAGCCATAACAGCTTTTCAATATCAGATAAATAAGTAAATGTCAAGAAAATGTTAAGGGCAGAATATGATATGAAATCAAAAGGAAAAAAGTTGAAAATTTTGAAGAGAATAAAATAACTTTAATAAAAATGGATAATACTTGGAAAAATTCATGTTGGTTTATCTGAAAAATATGAACAATTGTTAACTGAAGCCGATCTTTATATACTTGATTCAAAAAAGAAATAGTTAAAACCAATTGATGCTACCAATATACAGTTGTCTGTTCAGAATGAACATAGAACTTGGGCACGGCTGGTTAAACAATCGTTCTTATTATCGAAAGAGTAGGTAAATATAAGCAAGTGACGTTTTCTTAAGAGTTTAAGTCAATCGTAACTTGATAAATTTCATTTACAAAGAATAAAATAGTCTGTCGAGTGTCGGTTTTATTTGTTGACCTTTCAAACTTCTTCGATACCTTCTAGTTTGTTAGAATTTTATGGATGTTCGATTGTTGGAGATAAAAAGTAAAGACAATTATTTTTAAATAGTTAGTGAATCTTTTAAACCCTAGATCTATGATTGTAACTATAACTGGTAATTACCACCGTATCATGGACACGATTTATTAGTTTACTTTTCATTGATTTATTTATTCTGTTTTACTACACTTAATTCCTAGTATTAGTCTGACAATAAAAATACAGTTCAAATAATAATAAATCAATTACGAAAATAGTTTAAGAAAATTCATTAAACAATGAATAATTATCGACCATGATTAAAGAGATAATTAACAAAATTGTATTAAATATTACAAAAACAATTTATTGTACTTTTATTTGCAAAGACTTGGATGAAAAATACAATAACATATAGTACATGAGGAACATGGGCCATTGTAGTAAAACGTACTATAGTGTGGTGTAGTTTCTATTGTTGCTTCATTGCCGAACAAGTGGTAGACCTCAATTAGTGATGAATTTTCGGCGCAAATGCACCATAAACTTTTTATGGGAGTTTAAAGATTTTACCATATGTAGCCATTTATTTATGGGGATCGTTTCCGAAAAGAGTAAAATTTTTGAGATATGTTGACCTTGGTAACATGAAAATGATCCTTTACGGAAACTTTGTAATGAACTACCGTACGGTCTAACATAGTAGCTTTTTTTTTCATTTTTACCGTCCAAAGATGAAAAGAAGATTTATTATTCACATCAAGTTTACACAATTCTCCAATCTTTGAATCTTGTTAACCAAATGTTTTATTTAACGAAGAATACTATAAAATTCAGGCTCTTATGTACCACCAAAAAAGTCTACTTTCCTATTATAATAAAATGTTTCTTCTTGTTGATACTCTGAATATTTTGCCGAGTTTCTAGACCGCAGTATTCGAACCACAGTCTAGACTGGTGCACACTGGTGTCTGGAATCCTGAAAAAAATTCCTATTGCTGTTGCTTGATCCCTACAAAGCTCGATTTTACTCCTAGGTTTTACTTTATTTCTCTTTTTTTCGTACTGTCTTTACTTTCAGATGAAAAAGGAAAAAAAAAGTCCTAAGTCTACCTGAGAGCCTTGAAAATTCGAGATTTATCGTGACATATCACCTCCCTGCCATTTTAATGCCTTTCGGATCTATCTTTACTTTTTCTTTTTATACGAAAACGAGAAAAAAAAGAATTGGCTCAAGGGATTTCGAAGATTTGCTTAAGAATCTTGTTTGGCACTGTCTCTTAAACTCTAGCCACGTATACTGAATCTCTAAATATGCATTTTTGTCAATAAGTTCTTCAAAGAAATACTGAAATAAAATTCTTTTCACTCTGATATTTCTTTTTAATAATCCTGTAAAATATATAACTATTCTTCCAATACTCCGAGGCTTTGATCTTTTTCATATAAAAGAAAAAATTAAGTAATTGAGTAAAAAAGAGAAAAAAAATTTTATTATAAATTTTCATTCATTCACTGTCAGATGATTTGTTTTTTTTTTTTTTACATTTTAATCTTAACACTTTTACATTTTATTGTAATCTAGAGGTACACTGCACACTTCAGCATTGATTTATATTAAAATTGAAATTCAAATCCAATTTTTTACTGCCAATGAGTTGATCAACCTATATGAATCTTTTTAAAGAAATAAAATTGTACTCTCTAGGTTTACGATAGATTATCTTTGCCGTTAATAGCCGTCATAAACGCCTGCATGATTTTTAAAATTTATCCTATCTTCGCGGTTTTTTTTTCTCGTATTTTATTTTTCGCGATTCATTATATCTAATTTTTTTCATTTTACAAATTCAGTAATGTTAACTACACTTTCTCCTTTTTCATGCGTAACATTAGGACAGTCCCAATTCACCATGACTCAATGTTGATTTAAAAAAGACCAGTAATACTTTCTTTCTAAAAAATAAACCTCATATGATGCTTTCAAAGTAGATAAGATTTCATGTTTCAATAAAATAAACATAATAACATTTTAATTTTAATCCTAACTATCAAACCAACTGCATTAATTTCCCTAAATTCTAAAAACTTGCGTAAAAAAATCTACACACTTCCATCTCTTGGTAATAAAAATAAAAATAAAAACCTGTAAAATTAAAAAGTATTTTATACTCAGCAAACAAACTCCACTTTTTTATATCTTTACTTGCATTTTAAGTATCCCCAAAGCTACTACTAAAGCACCATTTGTTTTTATCTCCAGCAATTCTTTATTACGTTCATTAAGCACTCGGCAAAAAAATAAGGAAATGTATTCCTTTATTTAATGTGTTCTCTAACTCAAGGTGAGTCATAAAATCAAATTTGGTCATTGAATTATCCCTAGTGAGATAGCACATAGTCAAGGACAGAGAGAGAGAGAGAAGATAAAATAAAAGGTCACGTGAGTTTTTAAATTACAAGAAAATACCTTTTACCCTGACTCTATCTGATCTAGGTAGTAATAAATATCAGTTTTAACTCATTGTAGTCTAAAAGCCCATCAAAACTTGACAAAACCACAGCTAGAGTAATAGTTTTCATCTAATGCACCAAGTAGTTTAAAATCTATCCAAACTATCTAGAGGCAATATCTTATAGCTAAAATCAAACTAAGATACCTTCACTCGTTCAAAATACTAGAAGCAGGGGAGAAAAAAAAAGAATAGAAAACTAAGAAGTTTGTTAGAGAATAAAGAAAGAAATTTGAGCAATCGATAAGCGATAAAAAAAAAAGTAGGTCGAAAGTCGATCTTTTTTATGTTAGGGTAGAGAAAGCTTTCGGTTTTAGACGCCTCTCGACTTTCATCTCCAACAAAAACAAGCCAGGGTGAAAAATGAAGGGATGCGAGTTGTGAAGAGTAGACAGGAGATTGTGAAAACCAAGTCTCTGACAAACTCATTAAACGTGTTCCCTCCAACCTCATAATAGTCACTGAAGTTATTGAGTCATAATTGTCATCTGAAAAGAGGGTTAAACATGTACAGATTATCTTTTATTTTATATTTTTTTCATCCAAGTAATTATAGAGATTAAAAGGAACATTGATAGGTGATGTTTGTTTTTATGTCATGAGTTTCAATTATGTTTATTGCTTTAGTAAATGATTATTTCAAAATCATACAATTTATTGTAATGACTAATTAACTTTATTCAACTTTTTCTTGGGGTAATATTCTATATCCCTAGCAAAACATACGCTGATAGAAGAGATTTATTGATGTTGAAAAAAGATTTTTTAATTATTAAAATAAATGTTTTGTTAACTGTTTCAATAAATATTTTATGGAAATAAAAAAATCTTAATTATGAACACACTAGTGGTTTTATAATGAATAAATATCATTTTATTGTAAAGAAATATTTTTTAACAATTAAGAATTCTTCTTTATTATTACAAATCTCTTCTATCAGTGTATAACTGGTGATGTCTGAACCAACATTGGATTATAGTTGATGGAGACTGCTCTCTTCTATTAGGAATAAGAGAAAGTTACAGTCCTAGAAATAGCAACTAGATTGTCAACATTGGTACAGTAATAGTCATTATGAATAGTGCATTACAGAAGAATTGATGAATGCTAAGTTGATTTCACCAATGATCTTATCGTGGTAGAAAGCAAAGCTTGCCTATTTCTGGGCCAACATTAACTAGAAGACCCTAGTGTTGAAGCAGAAATAGACCAGTCTTGCTTCCTATCAGGGAAATTAAAAAAAAGTTTATGTCCAGACTGACTTAACTGACTAATTGCTGCTTATCAAAGTACCAATCATAAACGAACAATTGATGAATTCTATCATCAGTGATTTGTTAAAAATTTCCAATCACATCTCTTTTAAAATAAACAATTTTTCGTTCTCTCAATTTCATTTATCATTCTAATTACTTTGTTTATTGGTTTTATTTTAAACAGATATACATTTGTTTCTTTATTTGATTGACCAGTTAATCAACGTTCTTTTACTTGAAAAAAAAAAAAGAAAATCAACCGAAAAATTAGTCAACAAATTGATGCAAATCACCTGATGGGACATTTTCCACTAGAATAGTACTTGATAGAGAGTATATCCAATCTTTTATTTTTTATTCAAATGAACAAATAAAAGGAACTAAAGTAGGCCAACTGTCAACGGAAACAGTAACTATTTTTAAATAAAACTAAAACTACAAAGGGGATAAAAATTCAAGATTAAAAGTAAATTTTATTGATTTTTGGCTACGTTTTATGATATATATTTATAGATTAACATGAGGAAGACATAAATTATGATAATGGTGAGATTAACAACGTTCTTTTGGTGATGTTGAATTTTTGTATAATTATAATTAATGATAGTAAGATCATTTTTATAACTTAAAAGCTTTTTTGCTAATAAATTATGATTAAAAAAATCCACCCTAATTTAATAAATGACAATTTATTTATTTTTTATCATATATTTTGGCCTTATGATTGTCCAATCTTTTTCCCGTTTCTATAGTTTCTTTTTAAAAACATTGAAAAATATTTCTTTCATTCCTCCTATTTTTTATTTTTATCAAACAGGGGTAACTTCCCATATAGGAAGAAAACTTTTCCATTTCTTTTAATAAATTGTTTAGATAACTTTAAATAAATCTAAAAGTCCATTTTGATGTGAAGGTTTTAGTTATTAATAAAAGAAGAGAAGAAATAAACATTTATTTTAATTGTATAGAAAGGTCGTTTGCTAAATGAAAAAAGATGTTTGACAGTTTTGTTTTTTTAAATTATTGGAATTACAAATTATCAACCCTGTCACATATTTTTATTTTTAAATCTATCAAGAACATGAGAGAATAAATACCTGGTATTCAAATTCTTATACCTTTAAAACTCACGTAGTTGTTTTTTTTTTTTTAATTCATCATGTTTATAGTTGGGAAAACTTACCTTATAGTAGAATTACTCTTAGCTTGAAATAAGAACCAGCTGGTACGCTGCTGTTGGAATGAAGTTGACTCTTTTTTATAAAGTAGTTTTAACGTTTTAATCCACTCCATTTATTGGTGCTATTGAATTTATGGTGACTTTATTACACTAGTACTTCAATTGAGTATTTGTTGATAATATTTTGATGAAACTAGCAAGTTGATGGTGTAGAATAGTTAGATTATGCCTATATTATAGCTGTATTAATTTTAATTGTTAATTTAATATCAATTTCCTATTTTTGACTGAACAACAATCATAAACTGATGTGCAAGATCATAATGTATCTCGAGTCAAATTATAACACCTAAATTGATTCTTTTCATACTACTCCCATCCTTTCTATCTTAGATTCAACCTTTTTATCCTAATATTATTCTGTTTCATTTTTTAAGCAGATCAAAATTAGGATGATAAAGCCTCATTTTAACTTTCTAATCCTAATACTATTTTTATCCTTCTGAAGTTGGTAAAAATTAGGATATAGACAGAATAGTCTGATTTCAATCTCATCAATTGATTTGCTTATATCTAGTAGTACTTATGGAAATAGTTGAAATAACTCCCATTACATTCATACTTTTTTAATAATACAAATGGTTTTAATGCTGATAGTCAGCCCAATTAGAATTAAAATAAAATTAATAATTATACAAAAGTATGTTTTTGTTAAAATAAAATAACTTGAATCTCAAATAAAATTAGATTGAAACCAGGAAAAGTATAAAATAAAAGTAGAATGAACCTAAGGTAAAAGAAAAATAAAATTAAGATTTGTTCATTTTAAGTTAAACCTAAAGAAAAAATAGTCTTAGAATAAAAATAGGATGAAAATATGTTTTATATTTTGACTCGGGTTGCAAGAAATGTGTTAGAAATTCGAGCAAAAAGCAAAATGGGTCCATTTGTGGTCCAACAGTATATCATGGTTGACTTTGATTAGTAATATTGGGCCAGGATATCAAAAAAGCAGTCCATTTTTTGTATCTTCATTGATTATAATGTAGAAACCCTAGCAAGAAAGCTCAACAGGCTCAACCTCGATCCATCACTGTCCCAGTCGAAGCTAATTATGGCCCAATGTTTTATACTGAACTGCTGTTTGTTGAAATATTACGAAGAATTTCTTGCTGAGATAAAAAAAGGCTGCCACCGACAAGTCTTACTTTTCGCTAAAGTAGTTGAAGAAAATTTGCTACAATAAATTATCATTATCCTACAATTAACTATATCTTGTTTGACTGACCATTCCTAAGTCAACATTGGTTGACCAGTCTGATTAATTCAGACTGGTCCAACGTTACATCAAAAATGGTCAGTGATATTTTTGCTTGGCAACTAGGTATAGAGATCTGTATCAGACCAATTCTTGATAGAGTCATAAGCAATTAACAACCACTGAATGATGAATATTTTTTTTGTAACAATTATTTTTCATTTTTAAAAATAAATTCTTTGATCTTTTTTCTAAACCAATCCATCGACGTTGTGTGTTTTTGAAGCCTTTATTACTACCTTCGTTTTATGATTGATTTAAATTCATATAAAATAATGGAGGCATATTTTTGAAAAAACAAATATTGAATGTAATATCACAATTATGTCAAAAAGTCTGGAGCTTTTAAAACTCATCTAGATTTCCAATACTGGCAGTAGTAATACTGGACTGATTTCAATATCATGATTAGATAGTAAGCGAGATTCAGCTAATGACGAAAAAATAGAAGCATTAATCCCAGCATTTTCCAATATAAATAAAATGGTCAATATCCTAGCAGTGTAGATTTTGAGTTCACTCGTAGCAATATAACCTAGTGGGACACACCAGCAGCCATAAATCAATGAATAACTAGCGGAACTGAGCAACCAGTTCACCCCTTGACATGCATAATTAGATACACGTTAGCCTAGATGCTCTGAGACTTGATTGAGATCATACACGCACTATTTCGTGATCATTCCAATGCTCTGTTCTTGTTTGTAATCAGTTTTCCTCAGAATATATAAAATATCGCTTTTTTACATTTATTCATGTTTCCTGCTTTTTAGATTATGCATGATATTTTTTTTTATTTATTATATTTTTAAGAGTTTGTAGATAAAAGGTCACTAAGGGGATTGGACAACAGAAATAATGTCTGTCAAATATCATACATTTTTTTTTTTTAGACAAAAGAATTTGTTTTATTGATCGTAAAGAGAAAAAGGTAGCTAAAGTTTCGGATGTTTTACTGAACAGGAGTATGGATAAGAATTAAAACATTACTTGTTTTTTATGACAAGATTTAACTTTTATAAGAGGTGCTAGATTAGTGTCGTGATTCAGTTATGCATCATGATTAAATTAATATTAGTTACCATGTTCTATGATAATTTAATCATCAATCAGTGCTCATCTATTTTGTTCATTGAAATTTATATTTAAATATTCATTTAAAAAAACAAAATAACAAATTATATTACCACTAGTCACCAAGAAAAAAATCTTTAGTTTTGGCGGTGACAATGAAAACTCACTATTCAACTGATAAATCAGTAAACAAATATAAAATGACTGATTTTTCAGTAAAATTTGGGTTTACTGAAAAATTCAATTAAATTTTTACTGATATAATTTAAGAGAGTAAGCTGTGTAGCAGTAAATTATTCCTATTGTCAGTGTCATCAATTGTGTATAAAAAGATTTTCAGAAGCTTTTTTATTTTTGAATATTTATATTCCTAACCGATATTATTTATCGGACAACATAGTAAATAATTAAAAATAAATTATTCTACGGAAATTCAATTGATTGAACTAGTGACAGTCTATTAACCGCCCGGAAACATTTCATTCCTGAATCCCTAGCCTTCCACTCGTGTTCATTAAGACGCGGACATTGAGATTAATTCGTAACACGTGCCGGTATGTTCGTATTTTGCTTATCAGTTAGTATTTACGTTTCCTTCTGTACTTACTACTACTAACTTGTATTGACTCACGTACAAACATGTAGGTTAGTTATCACAGCTGTTTAATCGATATAAAACTATTAACTTAGAGTAATATTTTTATTCCATTATGGTCAAAATTTGTATCAAGTAAGAAAATCAAGTCATGCTTTTAATTTGGATAATATTGACTTTATCAATCATAAAAGTTAATTATGAAATAACTTGAAAAAAAGTTGATGAAAGTGATAATATTTAATTGAAAAACATTAAATATCCGTACACTTTCATTAGAAAATTTAACTCGTTAAAAAACTATTTGCATAAATGGGTGTATTGCGTTCAATCCATTTGGTAGATGTTATTTAATTACGTTTTCATTTCAATTCAATAATTAAAGGAAACTATTGGAATAATTAAATTTTATAACTTTGATACTTTGCTTTGAACCTCGTGCAACTTTCAACACCCGTACACTGTGAATTCAAATATAATGTACGTTGAGATTCAAACATACATTGAAAAAAAAAAAAAAAAAAAACATGACTGAATACTGTGCTATACAATGATCTTTCAATTTAAAAGTTATTTTCATAAAAATAGATCCAAACATGAATGATAGGATGAGGCAACATACACTAGAGTGTCAGTGTCAGGTAGTATATTGAATCAAGATCTTGGTGATCCATGCAAAATGAGAAACTGAGCAATGTCACTAGAAGTGAGAAAGCTGATGAGAAAATAAGTCAAAGAGTAAATGACTAAATGGTATACAAGACTGACCTATTTTCTGATCCAACAATAGGGTAATCTGGTCAATCTTGATTCAATGCTGGACCAGTTTTGCTTTCTACTCCAAGGAGAGTTTATGAAGAAGTTCTAACCTCCTTTTTTCCCAGATAAACATTTAATGTGTTCATACGCAACTTGTTTATAACATGTAATTGGTTTACTTTAAATGCTTATATCTCTAGAAATACTTACCATACACAATTTACACAGAAAAACTTTCATTCCAATTTTCAGCTTACCCTAGCAGGAAAGTAAGACTGATCATTTTTAAGCAAACATTGGACGATAGTTGACCAAAATTAATCGAATTTTAAACTAAAAGTAACCACACTAATAGAAGAGATTGGTAATAATAAAAAAGGCTTCTTAATTATTAGAAAATGTTTTGTGACAATCATAAAATAATATCTTAACTATTAAATATAGCTTTGTTACAGTACAAAAAATATTTTTTAACAATTAATAAATCTTCTTAACTATTAAGAAATATAATTTAATCAATACAACTCATTTTTTATTGTTGATTATATGGTTTTTTTTCATATAAAATGACAGAACATTCGAATCAGGTTAGGATTTGATTTTATTTCATGCATATTTCTATTAATAATAGATACCCTAGTAACCAGTACTTACGTACGTTATTAACATCGTTGGAATTTAACATAAACATGCAGACATCAGACTAACTTTAGTCTACTGTAAGATGCAGATAAGAATACAGAATCTCATCTGCATCTTACTAGCCAAAAATGAAACAGTAAAAATAATAAAATACACTGAAAAATATTACGTCAGATTACTTTAAAATGATATTTATTCATGATAAAACCACTAGTGTGTTCATAACAGTGCAGTAATGATTACTACTTCATCACTGAAATAATTATCAAAGCAAAACATCATCTAGATTAATAATCAAAGATTCTCCATAGTTAGCTGACTTAAAACTGGATCAGAGATCTAAAAGATTATTCCTAAGTCTTCCATTTCTCTTTTATTGACTTCTTGAATCCATTTGCAACATAATTTGATTGATTTCAATAAAAATGCTGATAAAAAAAGGTTTCCATGATAATTTTATGCTTGTTTTGATAGCTATCAACTTGCTCTTTTTCACATTATTCCACTGTATCTATTTTATTATCAACTTAAATCGTTGAAATCTTCAAGTCTTACTTGATCAGAATGAAAGAAGACGGATCAAGAAACAAAAGGAAAAAGCTTGTCAGATGTAGAGAATCCAGTTGATTATCACTCGAGTCCCTTTTCTACTTGAGTGATCCCACTTTTTCTTCATCATTCCCAATCTCGAGTGTCGATCCATCGTCATCTGATTTTTTTTTCTCATCTTCTCTTGTTTTATCTGAAAATAAAGGAAAAAAATTTATAAATGTCTTTGAGCATTGAAGAAAAAAAAAAAAGTAAACAGCTTTCTTTTTATATATGAATATTTTTACTAGATAAAAAAGATAAAATTTCATATTCTTATTCAGAAGAAAATAAATGAAAAGATTTAAATTACTTTGAGAAATAGAAATATCTTTTAGAAAAGCTAGTGAATGGTTTTGAAAAATATAATACTTTTGATATTTGGATGCAATATTATAATTAAATTTCATCGTTTGATCGTGAATAGAATAAAAAAAAAAAACTATTGAAATGTTTTTTTTATTTTATAGAATGAGTTTTTTTTTCTCATAATTTTTAACCATTTTTTTTTATTGTTTTGTGTTAAATAGTGTAGCTCAATGGTCAATATAAAATTTTATTTCACGCTCAGTGGACGCTTGATTGGATAAAAGCAAAACGTGACTAGAATTTCCAAGTCAAACGCGACGGGTAAATTGGTAATCTGACATTTGGCGATTAAAAAATTTTCCCCTGTTTGTCACTATTTTAGACATTTACTGTAATAGCTTGAGTTTATTATATATCTTGATGGTCAATATACAACCAAGATATGAAATTGAAGATTGTTAACAATGAAATTTAATTAAGATTTTAAATAGAATTCTGAATTAGATTTCTTCAACATTTAGGAAATTTAGAAATGATTTCTCATCAAAATCACAACTCTTGGATTTGCTTTTCATAAACATTGAATAAAAATATATAAAGAGGATATTCCTAGCTATGAAATGGTCCTTCAGCGATTGTTATATGATCGCTTTTTTGGAAGCTATAAAAGCTCAAAGTCAAAAAATGAGCTTCTTCTTTTGATAGTCCATGGTGAAAAATGATTGTAAAAGAATTTTTGAAAAATAGACATTGAAACAAACTAGCTTTTAAAAGCAATGTCTAGATGTTCTTTGGAAATTTCACTAAAATGTTCAAAATTTTGCATAAAATAAAGACTATATTCCAATGAATATTTTTCAAAGCAGAGTAGATGAAGCTTATTTTCATTAGAAGAAAAATTCAAAGCTCAAGTTGGATCAGGTGTGCTCGATTTACGTGTTAATGCTTAGTAGAATTAAAGATTCCCTTGACAGCTTTTTATTTGAGTGTCTTGGGAAAAAGGCTTTTATTTATATAGAAGAGGTTGGAAATAAGATACATACTCTTTCTTAGATCTAATTGATTCTACTGATAAAAAAGTCGACTGAAATAAATGGATTGCCTGTAAAACATCAATGATCATATACTAGCCAGAAGAAGATAATACAATAAAACCAGAATTAGTTAAATTATTTTAATTCTGCTTTGAAGCAATATTGTACCAGTCTACGTTAATCATGGTCCAATGTTGGACCAGAAATGAATCTTGCTTCTTGCTAAGGTTGACACTTCTTGATTTCAACATGAGATATTTTTCAGTCTATCATTTATTCTATGAAGAGATTTATTTCTTCCTTAGGAAACACTTTTTACCTATGCAGATAGCAGGACTGGTCCATTGCTGATCTAACACTGAACCAATCCAGCTAACTACAGTTTATTGTTGAACTTGAAACGGACCAATCTTGTTCTCTTATAAAGTTTTAACATAGAAGGTTGAATTGATAAGATCAATATCATTGAAACTTCTTTCCTATAAGACGTTACAAGCAAATAATTTCTTTTACACCAACTAATAGATATTCTCTGGATGTATTCACTCTTGATAATGAAGTGTCAAGCCAAATAACATCACCAGGTATATCAGAATGACCAAGAATACTTGGGGAAAATAGCAAATGCTATTGGTTTACTGATCAGGAAACTGTCAAAGGTAATCCAAAACAACATCAATATTCAGCACTTGGTAAACATGACAAAACTACCCTATGTAAGAGTTAAATTAGATTCGATCAAGAAGTTAATTCATGTTGAAAGAATACACGTCTTACCATGTAATCCAGATAGTCTCAAGACTACACAGCAGTATTGAGTTCATGACTTATGTAATCTTCATCGCTCTATTTCTCCGAAATAAGTAATTGTATTTCTCAATGTTGAATCACAGAGAAAAATCCTTTACATCTTTCACAAAGTTCTAAGATGCATGTCTTCCTTACGTTCTGATTAATTATCATAATACCCTTTTCTCACTGTATTCTAACACAGTCCAAAATCTACAAATCATCTTAGCTGTTTGACTTAGAAGGGAACAAAAATTTCTAGTTCGTTAACCAACTACGTATAAATTCCAAAAGTCATCTTGGGAATTTTCACTTTCATTTCTCACCATCACCATTAATTTGCTCTCAAAATGACAATTCTAGTTCTACTTCTTCCATAGAAGCCCACATCTTTTTTATTCTAGTCACGTTAACAGGTTAGGGAATGTATATAGAAGTGAATGTTCCCTTTAATTTCTACGAATAGGAAAAAAAAAAGCCAAGGGGTGGAATTGTGGACGGGTCGTTGCAGTGGGTTCGACGAGGCTTCACTTTACGCTACGATTCCCTTCGCATTGCTCGTTACTCTCTCCCTAGTATCGATCACACTCACGAACGTCCCCAGGAAATTACGCGCCGGCAAATTGGACATTGATTCCTTCAGCACTCTTCCATCTTTTTCTACCATTTTCTGATCCCTCCTTCCTGTACACTTGCTCTTCAACGCTGTTCTATTTGTTGTGGTAACACAAATAATACTCATCATCAACCCACGACTACTACTATCATCATCAATCATTGCTATCTACTTCATTCATTTTCAAATTAAATTACTCGATTAGGGGTCTAGGGGTTTTTTTTTCTACTTCCAATACTTTCTGGTGATAAATTGCACTTTCGACATTTTTTTCTCGTCTTTGAATATTCTATCAAGAACCTAATGAACTGCGGTATTTCTCCAGAGTTACGTTATTTATTTTTTGATGAATTGATTGGAGATGGTGCGATTGAAAAATGAAGCTGTAATTGTCATTGATACTGGTAGAAAAAACTCTAGAGTTTTAGGTTGAAATTCAGATGAAAATTAACATGTGAATTGGTTATCAGCACATGATTGCCAATTTTAAAGAGAATTATTTATAAATATATTTAAAAATTGCTAAAAAAATTATGAACAAATTGTAATTCAACTGTATAGTAAAATTAGATATTTATACATTATCAGTAGATTTCATTTCTCTATTTTATTTTCAAAACAATTTTTTTTTAGCCTTCAACTTTATTAAATTTCGATCATTACATTCACTTTATTTATTTAATAATTTTTCGAATAAAAGAAGTTGACATCAACGGTGAATAGTGAGAAATGATTTTTCTATTTTTTTTTTCTCCATAGTGTATGTATTTTTTTCCGGTAATGATTTTTTGGTATGTAATTGAATTATATAGATACGATTTCCCCCTCCCGTGTCTCCGATCCCGCAATCAAAGTCCTTGATTCTTTTCCCACAGGGGGATTCCGTGACACTCAATGACCTCTTGAGCCCTCAAAGTATCACCTATCGATCCCCTCACCATCAAAGCCTATTTTCATTTACATCACAATTTTTCTCTTTACAATTAATTATCATACATATTACATTACACCTTCAACGTTTACGCATGCATTTTTTCATCTTTTGACAATCTATTAGAGAAAACTTTCTCCACTACCGTCACAAATGTTATTTAAGGTTGTTAGTACTTTAATTGCAAACGGAAAAGGAACTATTCATGAGAGAAATATATGCTTAACACGTTACTGTTGTTTATCAAGTTGAAATATAGTTACTATAATTATCTTTGTAATAACATTGTTCTTAAAAAAAGAAAGAACAATTATTTTTGTCATCTGTATATCAAATATAAAACTATTCTTTAAAGGAATTATCCCACAATTTATATTAAATACTCAACAATTTCGTGGAAATGAAAATTGAAAATCAATTGTTGAATAATAATTAAAATTAGAGTAAATAATGTAACTTAAGATTTCACTTTACCCATTAATTAGGAAACAGTTTGTCATAAAGAAAATGAGGATAAAATTGTAGAAATTAAACATATTTTATAGTATGGATAAAATTTTACCCCATGGTAGCAAATAAAAATTTAATATGAGATACTACAGAAATGAGTTTTACAGTAAACAAAATTACCCATAGTCTAGTCTTTAATTAAAAAATAGGAAACCAACCATCAGATACATCGGAGAGAATTTTTACTTATTATTTTACCCCAGGAAAAATAACCCTACTCCAAAATGATAATTTGTTTAAGAAACAAAATTAACTTTAATTGTTTTAATAAAAAAATTGGTGGACATGAAATAATCTTTATTATAGCTTTAACTCATCTTCAGTTGAATCTCAATCTGTCCAATTTTTACCCGTGTAAAATGTTTGTTGGTGAAAAAAAATTTGTTTCTCAAAGACAAATATATACTTGTCCCATAATTTGATAAAAAAATTTCTCAAACTTAGGTTTTATCAAACTTGAAAAGAATATTATTTTTTACAACTGTTTAAAATTTAAACAAAAATACAACAATTTTTACCCCAATAACATGTTCAAGTGTTTCTTCAGAAAAGTAGACTTCACAAAAATAGTAATATTTACCCAAATGTAATATCATTTTTACCCTTCTACTAACATAAGTAAAAATTATTTGTTCACCGCATTGTTTGTTCTTAATTACTCTTACAGTTCTGAGTTAACCAAAATAAGGGATAATTTCATTAAAAATTTAGAAAAATAAATTTCTACCCTTTACTTGTTCAACAACATCTACTAAAAATTTAAAAGCCAAACAGTCTGGCTGAACAGCTGAGTAAACTTACCTCTACATTCTGAATAATTATCGGCTATAACTCATAATCATGACCTTACAATGCATTGTAACATAAAATTTAATTTAAAATTATAAAAAACATTTTCTAACACTTACACCACTTCCTAGATAATAAATTAAAGTCTACCTCTAGTGTACTCACCTAATAAGGACCTGAAAAGAAGTAATTTATAGGATTACAGCGGCCTGTAGTAGTGTGCATTCATTTCTATCTGAGGTAGAGAAAATCATTAGAATTTTTTTTCGAATACTTGAATCCAGAATTCCCCAAGTTTGCGGAAGTGAAATAAAAGAGAAAAACGTATATAAAGACATTATAAAGAAGAACAAAATGAATGAAAGGGAAAATTTTTTCTCGAGCGTATGCAGAACACGAAGATGATGATAGGAGAGGGAGACTATCCGAGTTTCGGAGATGCTCTGAGAGAATATTGATCTTCCGCGTGCTCAGGACTGGCACACGAATTCCTTTTGCCCGCGAAATTAAATGATTAAAAAAGTGTTGATGTTATTTAATAATTCTAATTTATTTTTGATCAATTTCTTGTTCCAGAGCTACATTATTTACCCATACCCAAGTCGAAATATAACACATAAATTGATTCTTTTCATACTATTTCCATCCTTTCTATCCTAGATTCAACCTTTTTATCCTAATATTATTCTGTTTCATTTTTTAAGTAGATCAAAATTAGGATGATAAAGACTCATTTTAACTTTCTAATCCTAATACTATTTTTATCCTTCTGAAGTTGGTAAAAATTAGGATATAGACAGAATAGCCTGATTTCAATCTCATCAATTGATTTGTTTATATCTAGTAGTACTTATGGAAATAGTTGGAATAATTCCCATTACATTCATACTTTTTTAATAATACATATGGTTTTAATGCTGATAGTCAGCCCAATTAGAATTAAAATAAAATTAATAATTATACAAAAGTATATTTTTATTAAAATAAAATAACTTGAATCTCAAATAAAATTATATTGAAACCAGGAAAAGTATAAAATAAAAGTAGGATGAACCTAAGGTAAAAGAAAAATAAAATTAGGATGAAGATAGGATAAAATTGAAACATTTTCCGCCTATGGAAACACTGATTTGTTGCGTATTCCAACTTTAATTAGGATTTGTTTATCTTAAGTTAAACCTAAAGAAAGGATAGTTTTAGGATAAAAATAGGTTTTATATTTTGACTCAGGTTAGATAAGGAAAAATTGTTTTAAGAACAATGGGGAATAAAAATTAAAACCGCCCATGTTTAAAAAGGGTCAGGAGAATTATTTATGAGTTATTATCTCTCATGTATTTCAGAGGCATAAAATATATTATGAAACATATGAAAATTCATTGTAGTAATAAATTTAACTTCAAGCTTTTGTTGTGATAAGACTTAGGAAATATATTCAATTTTACATTTCGGGATTTCTCTTACTAGACAGACGAATCTCATTTATAAAGCTACATTGCAGCAATGAGAATTACATATTTACAATGTATACTAGACAAGGAAAATGCGTGGTCTAGTGAAGTCTAGTTCTTTTTTTTTTTATTCGAAATTATTTATTATTTATTGCACTTTTTTTTGCTTATGTTTTTTATCATTTATTATTTCCATACTTTGTATTTACAAGTCATAAAACGTGAGTGTATGACGTTATGGAAATTATAGCTTCAACTTTAAGCAAGGAAAGTATATTTTATAAAACACACGTGCTTATTTGACGCAAATTACATGAGTAAAAGTGAAAATTATTTTCATACAAATACATTCAACTTTTCTGACTTCAATTGTAAATTCATATTCATGATAATAATGATGGTCTGGTAATAGCAACTGCATATTTGTGTCAATCGAAATTTAGGTCAGTCATGGAATGATTGACATCATCCATTTAGGTACTTATGTACTTACATTACTGAATATAGGATTTGAGAAAACAAAACAAAGTGAATGCTAGGATTCATGGGAATTAATGTGAAAGTGTATGAGTTTTAAAGAGTTTCTTTTAGGTCAGGAGTTGCTGAAATTTGTACTTCAAATTTTATTTCAAGTTTTCTGCAGTTAAGAATAACTTTTCATTAATATTAATAGAGTAAATCAATTTCCAACTCCATCTTCAAACCCTCGACACCACGTGATGCCATGAAACATTCTTGTCAAGGCAAGTCATGAAACTAATATGATAGGTCTGCTTCATTATTAGCTATTGAAGAGTGATATTAACAACCATTCGATCCAAACCCTAGACCAGATCAGTTTGATGGTACAACAATATTGTATCGTTACTAGGTTTGCATATATGTTTGAAATGTCAAATCAATCAGACGAGCAGAATTGATATAAATATCAATTGTACAGCTGAGATACCTACACTTCCTGTGATACCAGTTGGTGATCTTGAAATTACTAGACTAATTTCCATCAAATACACCTAAAAACTATCTCAATTGAACCAGCTTTTATCCAAAACAAACTGCTTTAGAATAGAATCATCTTGTTGGGAGCTTCCAATGCTGCTAATAGACCCAGAAATCAACTTTAAACTCATAGCAATACTCTTTCTTGAGCAGAAAGTTGATTCTGAAATATAGTTACATGCTTTACCAAGCTTAGCAGATCTGATCAGAGTTCATGGTAGTGATGAAGAGCTTTTGACCTCTAGAGATCTGAAGGGATTAAAGTATTGCTAATTATGATCTAATAATTTTCCACGACTGGGCCAATATTGATTGCCATGCAATCATTAACCAATTATGGACCTATCATAGAAATGGAGAGACAATAAGATTCTGATGTAAGTGAGCATACAAGTGTTCAGTGTTGAAAATCATGTGCTGATCCCAGACATAGAATGAGTACCGCAGGTAGATTTAGTAACAGTACACATTTATCCCAATGACTGGTAAATCCAATTGGTATTGGACTAACTAGTCGTTGGATTCCAAGTGACTGAAAAAGTACACCTATCTTGAAACAGGTGTTTTACATTCTAAGAAACACTCTCAATATCTTGATCATAGATGTAATGTTTAGAGTGTAACTTAATAGGTGAAGAGTTCAAATTCTCTTCAAGTCGCATTGACTTCCAACGTATGTTTAAAGTCTCACTGATTCTCATGAAGGTATTTGAAGCATTTCAAATAAAAAGATCCAAGGCACCCATTCCCTGGTATTTGGCAAGAGGCATTTACGTTAATACTTCATCTAAACATATTCATGCAAGTATATCAGCATGACTTACGTCTAGACAACTTGATGCTCCATGCTAAATTTCATCCATACCAAGAGCAAAGATGTTTACACATCAAAATCTGGCCCAATTCCTTGGAATGAATTCTCTTAGGAATCTTATATATTCTTACAATCTGTTGTTTTATAAAATTCAGAGCATGGTAAGCTAAATAAGCACAATTTATTTCATATGTTCTCTTTTCTACTATAACATTTCTTTTTATCTTTTCCTTTGTGTATGTATATCGCTCTTGGTTACTGTCACTTCCGAATAAATGAGAGTACCTGTAAAAACTGAATGGCGCGTGTTCTGGTTAGCAACGAGAGCTTGCATACAATTTACTTACAATGTACTCAAGGGTGCGAGAAAAAGAAAAGCACAAGTTTATATGCTTTCTTTACCAACGAACTGAAACCTATTCTATTTTATATTCATCTCTTATTCTTTTATTATATTATGTTTTACGTCTACACCCATCTCATTGTGATGCTTGAGAATCCAAACAAATAGATGATTGTCTGGCTGTATGATGAGCTAAATTGGTCATAGTTCTGATCATAGAGAATCGAATTTTTTCTCCAACCATGATGAAAAATTCAAGAGTATTTCAGGAACATATTCGTTGTAATTATATCGATTGTCTACGTGTATAGTTGTTATAATTTTTCTGAAGCATACTCATGCCTTGGAATAAATATAATCTTGCCAATTAGGCTATAATTAAATTGGCAATTGAAAGAAAATACTATAGGAAGGAAAGAGAATGTAATTTTTTCCCAATGGAGTTATCTATTATTAAAAGAAGTACTGTTTTATCAATATTTTTCTTTCTTATTAGCTAATTAATGTGCTCAAGAAAGTCTTCTTTGTACAACGTAACAAATCAATACATCTCACTTTTAGCTTTAATCCAATGACAACACATAAGCTGTTAACAGCTGTACATGATTATCATTATACTACTTATTCTATTAAGATAAATAGAATCAATTTAAACATGTTAAACTACTTTGATAACAATTGCAAGTCATAAAAGTGTTATTAGATTTTATCAAAAGCTCTTATTGATCTTAGATGTCTGGTGTATATGGCTGGGCTTCGTTTATACATTGGGCAACATGAAGTATATGGTTTATGTGCTTTTTTATTTACTATGATGTAAGAAAAGCCGTGGTAAAAAAGAATAGCAGCACGTTAAGTAAGTGAAGCAGAGGAAAAATAATATAAAAATGATAATGTTAAGTTGGATAATTAGAGGAAAGTTAAATCAGCCTTAGAAAAAAGTTTTCCTATGGCTTTGAACCTTAGTACACTTGGTGGTATAAGAAACTTAGTTTAATCATAAATTTTAATTTTCAATTTTACAATATAAAATGGAAAGTTGGATAGATGCCAAGTTACTCTCTTGTTCTCACCTCATTCATAGCTCGATCATGAAAGATACTTTGGGAATGACAGAAATGTACTCACTTTGAATAACTCTTAATAATTCTTGACTCTTGCTTGTTAAAGGGTAACAATGACTCCGAAACTTATGAATTCCAATGACCTAAATAATTATTAATTCAGACAATTAATTATTCAGGCTGAACAGTAGGTTTAGAGTTGACTTGTGTTAATTAGACTGATGTTTTCATTGAACTCCCGAGTCAAAATATAAAACCTATTTTTATCTTAAAACTATCCTTTCTTTAGGTTTAACTTAAGATGAACAAATCCTAATTAAAGTTGGAATAAGCAACAAATCAGTGTTTCCATAGGCTGAAAATGTTTCAATTTTATCCTAAACTCATACTAGTTTTATTTTTGTTTTACCTTAGGTTCATTCTACTTTTATTTTATACTTTTCCTGGTTTCAATATAATTTTATTTGAGATTCAAGTTATTTTATTTGAACAAAAACATACTTTTCTATAATTATTAATTTTATTTTAATTCTAATTGGGCTGACTATCAGCATTAAAACCATATGTATTATTAAAAAAGTATGAATGTAATGGGAATTATTCCAACTATTTCCATAAGTATTACTAGATATAAACAAATCAATTGATGAGATTGAAATCAGGCTATTCTGTCTATATCCTAATTTTTACCAACTTCAGAAGGATAAAAATAGTATTAGGATTAGAAAGTTAAAATAAGGCTTTATCATTCTAATTTTGATCTGCTTAAAAAATACAACCGAATAATATTAGGATAAAAAGGTTGAATCTAGGATAGAAAGGATGGGAATAGTATGAAAAGAATCAATTTATGTGCTATATTTTGACTCAGGCAAATTCCAAATGGATGGTGAATTTTTTATCTCACAAAATATTGCTTAATTTGAAAACAAAAGATTAATCCTAATATCTTATGTTATCCTTTTTTAATAAAGACTATATTCTGGAATACTATGCATCCCATAACTTTCAATCATCTTGAGATAGTTGAAGGTCTTTTTATCAAATAGGTAAAAAAATTTTATAAATAGGGTTTGGAGGCACTTTGTACTCACAAGACGAACTTCATCAATGTCTTTTAATTTCTTAATTAGAATGTATTTTAAATTTCTTCTTACTCAATATATTTGATGGTTTTTTTTTGTTATTAAAAAAGTGACGTGATCAAATTAGTTTAAACTTCTTCCAGATTTTCTTTATTGCATTATCTTTCAAATACCATTTATACGAAGTCGATAACTTCATCCATTCTCAAGATTTCGTGAACAAAAAAACTGTTTTCATACAGTCATACATCTATATATCTCTTCTTGAAAACTAGTCAGTATCCTTCTTTATACTTCAAAAGTTGGAGATGTCATAAAATTTTAAGGTTTAGAAATCGAACCAATGCAATAGTTTTCTCGTGGGGGATAAATAAAATAGTATTGCTGTTTTTTATCTAGAATTCTTTCGAAGAGCGATTACTTAGAATTTTTTTTAAACCGCATTATTTTTTATAGAATAACAAAAGATGAACATTTTTTTCCTCTGAACAAAAAAAATCTGATATCTAGAAATGAAGATATTTGGAATGAAAGATTGCAATTTTACCATGAAGTCTAATGGTAGAAGGTAACCTGTGATAGTTTTTCAATAAATATTACAAAATGGAATTTACGATTTCGTTTAAAAAAAATCCGAAAATCAATGAATATGTAATGAATGCTTCAGTGAAATTTCATACAATTTTGACGTTCAGTTATTGAACAGAAAATTATTAAAATGAATTATTCGACAACAAATGTTAGAATAGTAATATGGTGATACATACATATAAGTAATGTCGATATATTGGTACAGATCTGTACAAAGAATTGTTTCAAATGGTAGAAAAATAATTATTAATAATACTTTATAGATATTATTGAATATTACTTATATCGTATTATAAATCATTTCTGAATATAATTTCGCGAAAGTTGGGATATTTTTTTTCATATATTATTAATTCTATTTGGCTAAGGCACAATGAATTTTGATACAAGCTCTCAAAGGATAACTACCTTAACCAATTTCTAATGTGTAAGGCTAAAAATTGCCTGAACTTCATGGAAATCAAATTTTCCCAAAGCTCACAATTTTAAAATGATTTAAAAAGGTTTCTGAGTGATTAATCTTTTAAATATCTGTATCACTTCGAACGGCATCTACACGAAGTTCGCTTATCTGAAGGAGCCACTTTAAAAGTGGCAAAGCTCTTTACCTGGGGTGTGATACTTTATGATAGGTGGTCATAGGGTTAAACAAGATGTTTTTTTTTTTAATTGTTTAGTAATTCTCAAACATATTAAAATAAATTGGAAACTTTTGAAAATTCCAAAAGCATTCCTGAACAAGAATTTATTTTAAGTTGAAAGAGACATTCATTTTTGGCAGCTAATATCTTGTTTAAAAATGATCACAAAAGCCTTTGAGAAGAAAAATATTAAATCGTTTGGAAGAAGATGGAATTTTATGGTTTTCATCACCATTTGTTAGAAGACATTCACTTGGTTCTATAGACTACTAAAAAGCTTGGAGATCTTTTTTTTTTGCTTTAAAGAGAAAATTATAAGCTTCGATTTACCATCTAGCACTTCTTTCTATGATGATTTTTCATTGAAATTCAGCATTACAAACAAAGAATAAAACCTTAAATGTTATTACGATCTTTAAATTATTTTTAAAGGTGTGGTTTTTATCTCTTTTTGGATTTGATGATCATAAAATTGAATCAATAAATACCACATGTAATTAAGTTTTATCTGTTTTTCGTGGTAAATAAAAAAAGTATACATGGAGTTTATAAAATGTTTAAATGAATGCTTAACCATTCAGAAATAAGGATTGTAATCAAGTAGTCACGTAGTTACTTTACCAACGACAGTTGCGATCGTTATTTACTTGGGTTCTCTCATTTTGCAGACTCAAGCCTCTAGGTCGTCTTACGTTTCTCCTAAACCCTCATTTATTTTCTTCTGTGATAAAAAAAATAACAACTTGTATTACAGGAAAGTATTGCGTTTAAGAAAGTACAGTAACTCTGGTAGAAATTTTTACGATTATTCATTTTACTCACGTCATTCAATTCAAAAGTTCACAAATTTCTCGATGATTTATTGCTTATTGAAAACGTTGGAAGATAAATTGTAAAAAAAAACCACAAATCTATTGAAACCATTAATATAAAATTATTTTAATACATTTGTCACCATCATCTTGTCATTTTGTAATTCAGAAACTCAACATTTTATTCCTCTTCATGTACTTTTATATCTTAATTGGTAAAAACACAAAAGGTATTTAATTATTTACTACAAAAAACATGAAATAGTATTTAATATTTTACCTATAGAAAATATAGAATGACATAGAATTTATGTTCATTAATTACATCCTTGCGCTCTATGAATGAAAACAAGACATAAGTATTTTTTCGTCATACCTGCGCGGAAAGTTCACTTTTTCATTGGCGAGGGGTTGAACTTTCCACTCAGGTATGACGAAAAATCATATTCAGCCCTAAAGAAGACAATTAAACTATCCTAAACCACGTGTTTATCCTAAATAAATTTTATAACAGTTGATAATATAAAAAATTTCATCACAAACAGTTTACATTAATAAATTCTTCAAACTTTAAGCTTATTTTTTTGATGCATTATTATGTATACCAAAGTTTTCTGGAAATATGAAAATTTTTTTCTCATCGTAAGAATAACGAACAGTTTTCTATTGTGTCAATATAAAAACTACGATATTTAATCATTGATTTCTGATTATAAAAGTCGTTAAAGCATTTTTAAACTTGCAAAATAATTCATTTAGATACTTATCTTTAATATAATAGTGAACTTACTGTTCTCAGTTTATTTTTATATTTTGACCATACTACTTTAAAGTAATAGGATAATTTTTAGGTAAAAATTTACTCCATATGATAATTATAGTAACTATGCATCAACTTTGTGTCATACTAATTACATTCAAAAGAGCCCCTTAAATATTATATTATTGAATTATTTGAACAGATTCCCAAATTTTTTTAAAACATAACATAAATCAATACTCTTACTTTTCTCTTTCTCTCTCTCTCTCTCTTTCTCTTTTACCAGAAGCACAAAAGCCTTTTGTGTTCAACAATTATATTCAATTGCCCTCAGGCGTTCTTGAATTTTTGACGTTTCTTGGTACTTTTTAATAAATCATGCTTATCACCCGGTTTTAATATAAACCATTTTATTTATTTGTACACATTGCTGAAGAAGCAAGAATTTCTAGAGCTTCTATAACTATGCAAGCGAAAAACCGATCTCATCTAGTTGATAAAATATTACAGAGGAAGCAATCACGGGTTTCCACTTTGCCAAATTCTCAATAATATTTAAATAAAAAAGTTGAATTTGTAATAGAATTGCTTCGTGTTTCACGTCATCTCCACTGTAATTTCAGTGGTTATGTCGTGAAGATTAACATGGAAATTATTTCGAGATGTTTGAATTCTAATAAAATTCCTTCAATATCATAAAATGTTGATAAAAATATTTTTTTGCAGATCCTATGGTGAAAGTGTTTCCAGAGCTTGCTGATTGATGGATAATTTAAAAGTGTAAAGTTTAAAAATGAGTGATTAACCTAGTTAACAGACAGAACTAATAGATCAGAATGAAAGTATTAAGACTTATATTGAAATTACGTGAAATGGTGATGGTGCGGAAGCTAAGGTATGGAAGAATCCAATCTCAAGATCCAATTTGATCTGAAACTGAAGGAAGAATGCGTTGTCTGAACGAGTATTTAACAACAGACAACATCACAATTCAATGAATCAATAAGTAAGCGAGTGAGGCGAGATACAACAAGAGAATGGAATCAAGATTAAGTGGACCAGGGAGCTCAGCGGAGGCAGGGCGTTCAACCATGCCCAGTTACACGACTGGATTGACTGGCGATAACAATGTAGATTTTATTATTAGTGACTATATGGAAAGACTAGCAGAACGTTTAAATATTCTTGAGACGGAATTGAAATATGCATGGAGAGCTCTGGATCTCTTGAGTCAAGAGTACATCAAGATGTGGGAGCGATTAGAAAAATTAGAAGGATTACTTTATGAACAACAGAATGTAATTAGTCAATTAGTTGAATTTTATGCTGGAGGTGGACATGAAGGTGGAAATACTATGGGACATCCAACGTTGATGATGACACAAAGAAGTTCTGTTGGAGAGTTAGATGCTATTGCTAAGAGCTTAGGACCTTCTATGGGCATTGAAGAAACTAGTGTACTAAGAGAGAAATTAGCTCAACAAGAACTAGTTCGGATGCATGGACTTCCACATGACAGTGGCCCTGCGGTTATTCCTGACATTCATCGAAGCGTGAGAAACTTAGAGGCTTTAGAAACTCTAGAGGAAGAGGAAAATATGCCTGATGAAGCATTTTACAGAAGTTTAAATAATGCATACCGCGAAGATTTAATTTGTGGTGAAACATCTCGACCTGCATCACAGTTAGGAATGATTTGGGAGGAAGCAGAAGATGTTGACGATTCGAATGGCAAAAAAGATGATATATTGAATGCGGAAAAAAATAAAGAAAAAAGAGAAGATGAAAAGAAAGAAGAGAAAAAAAAAGAAGATTTAGAAGCAAAACCTGAAGATGATGAAGATGTGGATGATGGTGAAATTTTTAGTGCAGCAGATTATAAAAGCTATCGTGGAAATACACCATGTGTAAGTGAACAAGACTTGGCTGAACTTTCGAAGCTCAGTTCAATTGATCAAGTCGCATTAGAGAAACTTCATGAATTAGACAAGCTGACGAGTAAATTGCAAAAAGATTCACAGGATCTTATTGAGTTGAATACACGACTTATGGAATCGCCAAAGAGACAGTTTAGTTCAGAAGCGGAAGCAAAATTGGCTGAGGAAGCAAGCAGTATAGATGAACAATTAAGAAAAATTTATGCTGAGACTGATGTTGATAATTGGACATATTCCAAGAGTCCTGGTTCTACTGGACGTTCTATTTCTAGAGTCAGTACTGATTCAGGTTTAGCAACAGATGGTGACTTTACTGCTAGATCTTTATCTCCAAGACTGAGTTCCACTCCCAAGAGTCATTTAGACTCTATGACAACAACGTATACTCCACCAAGATTAGGATATACTACATCTTTATTAGAAAAAAGCCCAGAGCCTGTTATTCCACTTCCAATAGACCCAGGAGTTTTTGCTAAAGGTTATGCAGAAAATAAAGAATTAACTGATCTTATGGCTGAAAGTTTTGTCGCTGTTACTTGTGCGTCTCCGACTATTTTCAGTAATACAACAGACAAATTGCCATCACCGACTTTATCAGCGGGAAGTGTACATAGTATTCACAGTGCTCAGAGCATACGAACTCGTCGAGATGGCTATTTCGGGAGTGCAGCAAAATTAAACTTTGAATTTCCAGAGAGTAGAACTCCACCGAGTCCCTCACCAAGCTCACCACCTCCTCCAGCACCTCGAGATTCGAATGATACCTTCCTCATGCTGAGTGAATCTCAGCGTGACAGTGAAGTAAACCAACACATACAAAGCCCACAGAACTTCTTAAAAAGTACTGAAAAATTGGCGTTAGAACAAGAAAGGCTGAGTCCTCATACCCCACACTCGCCAAAATCACCACGAGTTTCACCCAAACATACAGCTAAGCCTTCCAACATTATCATACCAGCCAAGTCTGATTCAGGTTTAT
Organism: Chelonus formosanus; assembly: GCA_028641665.1. Lineage (NCBI taxonomy): Eukaryota > Metazoa > Arthropoda > Insecta > Hymenoptera > Braconidae > Chelonus > Chelonus formosanus. Next base: position 5,329,601 of record CM054000.1, read on the forward strand.
CATCTATGAGTGGTTGGAGCAGTTTAGATAAATCACCAAATTCGCCTAAAAGTTCGCTAGCTAAAATGCTTAATTCCTATTCTTTAGATCAGTCTCGGAATTTAATCACCAGTAGCCAATCTCTAAGAACTACCAGTCCAATTCCACCGCTTCCACAAGCTTCAACTACAACGACTACCATTACCACCACTACAGTTTCATCCATTCAAGAACCTCTTTATGATACTCCTGAAGGCAGAGATGTTTTTGGTAATATTACAACTTCTACTGCCACACACTATTCGACTCTAGCGAATCATGTATCATCGTATCCAATGAAATCTCCTGTAAGTAAAGAAAACTACAATTTCTCTCCAGCAAGTTCTGGACCAAGTCAAAGTCCAAAAAAACGTGCCCGTGCTCAAAGTCTTCAACATACTTATGACACGGTTCCTTCGGGAACTCTTGATCTGATATATCGTCCAGACCAACCAGCAATATATTCAGTAGCTGGTGGTAATCGTCAGAATTTAATCACTGGAGTTTATACTTCAAGTCCTAGTTCCAGTGGTCGATCTTACGTTCCTAGAACAACGAGTGCTGATCAATTTTACCGAGACAATATGGATCATTTTACCAATTACCAAGAAACTTACAGTACAATGCAATATCAAGATCCGTCAATGCAAGGTTACGGACACTCGAGAAAGCCCACAAGAGCAATGTCATATGGTGATAGAGTAGCTACTCAAGAGGCTTACAAAATGTCCATGTACAGAAATATGTTTCCTACGGGAAATATTACAGATGCGTTATCATATTATCCTACTTCTGCAAATCTTCCAAGAACTGAAGGTAATGATAATTGGTCGAATGTCATGGAGTCACAAATTCCACATGACTCAACTTCTTCCAGTATTCGATCGTTAACTTCTGAAGGTAGCTACGCTCCAAGTCCATATGCAGATCGAAGACATCCTCAACCTCCTCAACCGCCAAGTTATCAAAGTCATCAAAGTCAATATCATGTACTTACTACTCAAAGCTATCCACAACCTTATCAACAACAATACCAAGCTTATACGCAACGAAGTGGACCTCCACAAATGCCTGAAAATTATCAAAGACAACGACAAAGAGATCATCAATATATGCAAGAACAAGAACGACCTCAGCCTCAAGGTCAAAGTAATTACTACGACCCATCTACTGTGATTGTATCACAATCTGGCTATATAAGTATAGCGTCAGATTTAAAAGATCATGAAGAAGTTAAGATTCAAAAGAAGATGAGAAGAGGTGCTTCATTGAAAAATGCAATGAGTTCAATGAGTCATTGGCTTCCAGATCTTCATTTGACAAAAAGACACAGAAGTCAATCACTACCAGGGGGAGTAAGAAGAGAAGACCTTGATGGTGTTCAACCACCACCTCAACAAGAGTCTGTTCCTGATGTAAAATCTCGAGGAAGACCTCAAACAACAAGAAAGAAGAAAAAACATACTCTAGTATCTACCGTATCTGGCATTTTACAAAAAGCCAAGAGAAGAAGTCATCATTCTCAATCTTTGTCTGATCCAGAACAATCTGAAACCGAGTGGAGTAGTGGAAGGCAGAGTGGTTTGTCTGAAGACGAAGATAGTGTGATGTCAGACGTAAGTCAAGAGCCTCCATTTTTTGCTAAAGTACGAACGAGTCAGAAGAGAAAAACTCAAGGTCAACAATCACCACAATCTCAAGCTCCTAATTTTCAGCAGCAAAAAGATTACATCCAACAGCAGCAAGTTCTTCAACAACAAATACAACAACATCAAGAACAACTTCAACAACAAGCAGCTGAATGGTCAAAAGAAACAAAAGAACGTGAACCGGTGAAGCATGAAAGTGAACATGAACTTTCAGATTTAGCTGGACCAGATGATGCTCATGATGGGTCTGGAAAAAGTACTGGTTCTGGTTCTGGTGGGTCTACGACAATATTTCCGACAGTTGGAGATATCAAACGCTCTACGGGTAGTTCTGATGAAGCACCAAATGAAAAAACACCTAAATTACCTATTCAACTAATGGGTGGTGGTGCAAGTATGGAATTTGCTGTATCACGAGCACTAGGTAAATATAGACAACGTCAGTCTTCCACAGTCTCAGATGATGCTCCAACCACTGAAGAAGATAAAAAATCAGAAGATGGACAGCTACAAGAAATGAAAGATGATACTGAAGGAGAAAAATCAGTATCAGAAAAGCTTGAAAAAAGTACAAAACCACCTGAATTGGTAGCAAGTTTATCTGAAGAAGCTCCAGTTTCTGAAGGAAGTCCATCAGCATCAAGTGGTCGAGGTTTTGCATGGAGTAATCGGTTCCTACCAAAACATCAGCAGAGTTTAGAAATCCCTTGGGCTGGATCACGAAGTGGTGAAGGTGATGAAGACAACCGAAGTACTCACTCATACAGAAGTACATCACGAGTATCATCAAGAAGACAAAGTACCGAAGATTCGATTGATTCTGAAGATGAGTGGTACTGTTATGAGTTGCGAAAGCTGGAAGAATTAGAGAGACAATCACAAATGGAAATTGAAATGAGTCAAGTGTTGGTAGAAGAACCAGAAGAATCAGACATGTATTGCCCTGATGAACATGTTAAACAGAGGATGTCAATTGTACTGAAAGAACTAAAGTTAAAAGCAATTCCCAAAGCTGATGAGAAAGATATTAGGAAAGAAGAGAAAGGCCCTAAAATAAACGGAAGCATTCCAATGTTAGAAAGACGAATTGAAGATGATGGTAAGCCAATTCCTAAAAAGAAGACAGCTGAGAGTGTGGAATCTGTATTTGCCAGAGTAACTGACTACCACACGTGGGCTCATGAGGAAGAAGCAAGACGAGAAGAGAGAACAGCACTCTTACCAATGGACGAAGGATCTTCAGGTGAAACTTCTGGTCCTGATAGTCCAGTTCATTCGACAGATGAACTCGATGAAGAACTAGATCTTCGTAAAGATCTTGAAGAACAATCAAGAAGAAGCTCAAGCTCAACGATGCGTCGGGAAGGTGAAAAATTACTCCAAGGTTCAGATTCTCTTTCTCGAGAAGGTAGTGTCAGTGTTCCACCAAGTGAAATATCTGTAAGCATTCCTGGAGCATGGGATTCTGAAAGCACCGTTGTTGAAGGTGAAAGAGATGGTGCTGGAAGTGCTGAAACAGCAACACTAAGTTTACCAAAAATAAAAATTGACTCCTCATCATGTGGGTCTTCAGATACAACATTGAAAGATGGCCAGATAAGTCCAGGTCCACCTGGATCTAAATGGAAACTCTTGAAAGCCTTGAAGGAACGCAAAGCTGAAGAAAAACTCAAGGAAGTTGAAGAAGCAACTGCTAAAGAAAACGCCATTCCAACAACTCCAGCAGCTGTAAGTATTATGATTAAGTGAGGGCACGAAAATTTCAACAAAATGTGCTCGAGTTTCAGCCTTTGGTCTTGGAACTAATTTTCCTCGTGCGCATAAGCGTTGTAATTTCATTAATAATCATTCATAATATGATAAAAGTCAATATGCGAGAAATTCTAGTCAATTGAATCTGATTAACAACTTATCTAAATGGACGAAATAACTAGATAATAAGAAATATATTGTCTTAATAGACTAAACATTTTCAAAGCTAATTATGATGATAAATTAAACATAACACTTATACTTCAATGATATTCTAAGACTTACTAGTAGTCTATAAGCTTCAGGTATTATTTGATAAAGCTTTCAATTCATTCAAATACCTAAAAACTCTATCTCATAATATTCATTTACGCAAAAAAAAAAAATTATTTGATATGTTTATTGCGTAATTTTTCTACAGAATATTTACAATTTTTCAAAATAAAAATAAAGAAACAAGGTAATACTAATGATGGTCTATATTAATGGTAAACAAAATGATTGAAGTAATAATTAAAGGAAAATATTACTTAGGGATGATTTACAGAATAAACAATATTGCAATTGATAATAATAATTCCCGTATAATTTTATACGGATCATCCTACAGAGATTTGACGTAGAAATTATTGGATAGTTTAGAATTAACAGCAGTTAATTCACTTGATTATCTCACGAATAATGAGCGTGGTAATCAATAAAATACATTCTCACTCTTACCATACAAATCTACCGGTTGGACTTGGATACTAATTGACCATTAACTAACAAATAATAATGATAATAAAAAAAAGAACAAAGTAATTGTGGAAACAGGGAGAGAATATAAGACCAAGTTTCTCATTTTTATATTAAATAAATAAAAAAAAAAAGAATAAAAAAGCTCTCAATTATTTAGTGATAAATAATTGGTTGATTAATGAGAGTTAAAATGGCAGTAAATTATATAAGACTTAATTAAAAAAAATAATTTTTGAATTTTTTTCTTTTATAGGAATAAATACTATAAATTTGAGTATTAATTATTAATTGATAATAAAATATTAGAGTGATGTAAGGTTAGTTAATTAAAAAGCATGTCACTATTTTGAACGAGCTTGGCTCAATTAAACTTTATTGCTAAACAACTGCACGATATTATAAATAAATAAACGCATCGTAGATTCATATTCTCGCGGGTTGTTCTGTGTCAATTAATAATTAAACAAATCTAGTTCTAGTTTGAGATATGTTTACATTGAAGTCTCGATTAATACTTGTTAGTATTTTATTTCTATTTGTGTTTCAATATGCCGATGGATATATTTAATATTTCAATATTATTTCCGTTTTTAGATAATAAATATATATATATTTCAATCTTGCGTGACTTGAACTCTATTGCTATTGATTCTTCATGGAAACTGAGCTTGGAAATCACATCACTTTCATTAGTTCGCCTCATTTTTTTTTTCTTTGTTTCTAGTTTCCAGTAAATGTAGAAGGCATTGTTATGAATCTAAAAATCAGGACTTTTTATAGGTTTTTATTTCTACAGATCGTTAGAATGTGGAGTTTTTTTAAAAATAAATCAGTGAAATGTTTATTGATTTTTCAAGTTAATTTCATTGTTATTAATAGAATAATAGATTTGAATATTTTTATATGAATTTATTGATAATTTAGAGCTTTAGAATTGATTTTAAAAATTTTTTTTACATTTCAAAATCGTTAGAAAAATCAGTCATTCCATACTTTAGTATAATAATGATTTCGTGTTATATTATATAGAGTGATCGAAAATTATTTTTACAACGGTAATATGTAAAAATTAGAGAGAATTTGGAACAGATTTGTTTTTGCGAATTTTTCGCAAAAATAGAGGAATTATTGAATTATATAAACTACCAATCGGAAAACAGAGATAATAAGTAAGAGTTAGTCAGAGAGGGGAGACTTCATCGATAAAAAATAAATTACCGTATATAAAATTGCAAAATGACTAATATCACATAGCAACAATTTCAGTTGATTTCTTAACCAAAAAAAAATAGGTAAACATTAATTAATGACAAAACGAACTAAACAGTTACTAGTAATATTTAGTCAATGGCTCTATAAATTATTTCAATTGGCCATCTATCCCCTAAGGCCATCTACCCCGGATTTACCCCATCTATAAAATTCAATTTCATGAAATTTTACTTAAACTATAATCTATCGACTATGAAATAAGAAACCTTCCTTATTAATTCAATAATATTTTTAATATTCACTTCATTGTTTTCTTTCCTTAAAAGAATTTCGTTCTAAAGAAAATGACATAACAACATGGATCGAGCCTTCATGAAAACTTATCTCCAAACACATCGATTGTTCTGGCGATAATTAATTCTTAGAACACCATGATTCATAATAAATTCAATAAGTAAATAAAATAACAATAAAACATAGATTACAAAAAGCCGCTTTAATATCATCTTCAACAAAGCATAGTTAAATTTCCTTTGAAAGCTGGGAAATAAGTTCCTTCATAAAATTTAAGGTTCTAAAACGTTTGCAAGTTCATAAAGGTTGAAGCTAAAAAATAAAAGACTTTTATATTAAATCAAAAGAAGAAAAAAAAAAAAAAAAAAGCTTTCGAAAAAAAAGTGTGCAAAATAAAAGTGTTTAATTAACAAGTTAAGGCATACAGATTAAAAAGTTTCCAACGTAAATTATCTATTCAAGTATAATTAAAATGTTAAAGTTGCTAATTCACTTTTACAATAATTTATAAAATTTGTTTTTTTAAATATTAATAATTACAATCTTTCGATGTTTTGTTCTAAAAACATATGGAATTAAAATAAATAAAACACGATGTAAATAATAGAAAAGAGAGCTTGGTTGAAGATGAATAAAACCACAGGAATATAAATCAAGACTGCGGTTGTAAATTAATTATTAAAACTATAACAAATGATAATGCATAATAGTCTATAGCCAGAATAATTAAATAAATATCTCTCGGTTGTGTCATATGTGTTGAAACACATCGCACATTCATATTAGACAATTACCATTATTGCATCGTCATTTACATTAGGAACAGAAAAGAAAAAACACGTTTATCTGATTATGTGTTGGGTAAAGTATATTAAGGAAATTAAACAAGGAATTAATTAAGGTTGATTACATTATAACACCATTTGATGAATCGAATAAAAAAATATTCATATGCATTTAATAAAGGTCTATTCAGTGATAATGTTAAATAAATATTCATTAAGTAATTGTTTTTTAATAAATTTATCGGCTAGTGAGTTTGATGAAGTTTTCAAATATGGATCTTACTTACCAAATTTGGAAGAAAGTGATGGTGGGGATCAATCAAAATGACTTTGACTATGTTTATCACTACGCTAACCTAAAAAACTTAAGATATTATTTTCAAATCATTTATTTGTGCAACTACTGCAAATCGTAGTGTTTCATTTTAATGCACTTGAAGTGTTTTAAAATGACGTCACACATTTGATTAACATTGTAGTCATTGTAGCGTTCAAAAAATTATTGTCAAACTACTCCTTACTTTATTTAAAAAATTTTTAGATGCAATTTTATTTCAAACAAAATAATAACAAACTTTATATTGTCGAAATATTTTTGAGCGCTACTGTAGGTTTTTTTTTTTCAAAGTTTTCGATCCCAAATTTTTAAAACTTGAGTTTGAAGTGGCCCATCTAAATGATGAAATTACTAAATTTAATTTAATTATTCTTTATTATTACATTAAATTATGATATTTAAATTAAATTCAGTAATTTTATTTATTAGGTGGACTACTCCATACCCAGTCCAGGTTTAGAAAATTTTTGATTGGAAACTTGATTACAAAAATACTTTTCTGGATTAGTAATTTCTTAGATGACATGTAAGTGTTGACAACCCTCATTCAATAATGATACTTCACTTGTAATTATTTTGATAAATGAAAATAAGATCCATATTGTAGACTTTTATCCTACGCTTATTTAGAGAAAAAGGCTCAAAATATTAAACCCTTGACAGGTGTCCAGAATGCATGATAGTTCAATCGAATTCGGAACAATGGTAGTTGATGAAATTTAATATGATGATAGAGTTGGAGATCAGATAACACTCAATCGAACTGATTACGTCAATTACAACATTGAATATTCAAAGAAAACGAATTTATGAGCCTTCTGCGTTCTGTACTTTGCACATAGAGGGTGTCCAATGGGTGCCTCTCAAGGGTGGATAGTAATAGAATCTATCTAGATAAAGGTTAGCACACAGATGATGTTGGAACTTAGCTTTGATAAACTAAACTTTCTCTTGAGTGATTCTAGATAATAATAACAACTATTTCTTCTTAAATAACTAATGTGATTTAAATTTAGGTATGATAAAAAAGTCAATACCAAAAGTCTAGTAGCAATAATTTCTATTTATTAAAAAAAATTATAGTTTATGAGCTAATAAATTTAGTAGATATAATGAAGAAAATGTAATAAGACGAATGCAAGCGGAACTATTTAATGATCAGATGAACGTGTCGGTTAAAATATCTGAAGAATGTGATGTCAAGGTTTAAGGGAATGCTTTAATTACAGAAATAATTGCGTCATGCTTTCACAAAATGGAAGCAGAAGATACTAAATGTAGCTTTTGAGCTAAGTCCAAAGCGTATACTAGCATCAATCTGACATGATCATCGTAATATGGGGTCATAATGTATTACGGCGCTTTAATGTGACCGAAGGCGACGTGCCATGCTTGTAACTATATATCCCAAGCAGTATCCTACAATCGATTTTAATATCCCTTCTTCAAATCAATGTTGCTACATGATCAAATACATTTCCGACATTGAGCTTTGAAATAATTCAAAATGTTTTGGAAGGCCTCAATTAGACTTTTGATTTGAATTGAATTAGAATGCCTTTTACCGCTAAACTATCAGAGCTACGAGAAAATATTATGAAACATTTTTGATAGACAATAAAATTTCCTACAACTTTTGTTTGAAAATTTTTTCCATATTCTTTACCATTTTGGAGATATGCGCAAAAAAGGATTGACCCAAAGTGGAAATTTTAGACTCTTTCCGGATAAGAGAATAACACGAATCTAAAACTGTGTTCACTCATTCTTGTGAGATTATTTGAAACGAAAATAGCAAAAATCCTTTATCCCTAGTATTTAGTAAGTAGGATTCACGTTCATGCTTCACACATATCATATGCAAACACATCAACGCAACTGATATCCGACTACTTGATGCTTAATTCTAAATTTCATTTATACCTTGGTTCTTGAACAATGATGTTCATCTATATAATTATTAATTTAATTAATGATCCAAGACGATGCCTGAATATTGTTTTAGGAATATAATTAATTCAATGAATTACAACATAGTTCACAAGCTAAGTCTGAATGGAACCCTTTTATCCATTAAGCTATCTAATAGCAACAATGGATATTGATTGCATTATTTTCACTTCTTATATCTAATAATATTATCACATGAACTTTTCATGATAGAAAAAAAGGTTTTCAATTATAGTGCATTACTCTTAATTGTAATATTATTAAACAAAATGGAATTTTTATCACATAGCAACACTATCCTAGACTCTAGATACCATGTAATTTTTTCATAAAATTGCTTCATTTATCCCTATAAAGTCTGTCATTTACCATAATCCCAATTACAGTGTAGCTAAAAATGATGAAATTAATACATATATATATGCATTCTCTATATACCTTGACGTATATAATCGTTAAATGTCTCCATAAATATCACTATCATTCTTCCATATCGTAATTTTTCATATCATCGCATCCAGTATCATATCATTAATAAAAAAAAGTGCACAAAACGAGTTTTGCGCGTAGATTAAATACAAAGATATACAGCTAGTTCATTGACTAATGATGCTTTTAACGTAGTACATGCATTTTAAATGCATTATCATAATAAGCATGCTCATTTATCGCCAGGCATCAATGCTCTAGGCCTAATTATACCTTTGAATCATTAGAAATCGTATCATTCGTATCTAAAAAAAAAAAAGAAATAATTATTTATATTCAATATGTCGAAATTCTCTAAAATGTTGTCAAATATATGTTACTTTGTTACGTCCTGGAGAATTTTGATCAATGATTGAAGAAAAGTTTAGTAAACATAATTAAAGTTGATTCTAGTTGTAATTCAGATGATTTTGTCATGTTTTGTATTGGATATTATCGTAGATATTTTCATACGCAGTCAAAGTTCTTTGTGATCAGTTTCTCAACAAAGTCACTTTCCTAATAGTTTGGAGTTCATCCTAGATATAGACATGCTCAAATTTGCTTTTCATGACACGTCGAGAGATAAGCCTTCACGAAACAAAATTGTTACTTAGACTTCATTGTTATCAACAAAACACTATCTTTGGTGATGACTTCCATATTCTTTCTGTCTGAAGGTAATACTGGTCGATTATAATTCGTTGGAAAAAACGAAAGAAAGAAAATTGGAAAGATATATTGAATATAGAATAGGGTGATAAAAAGACAGGAAAAAAGAAGTATCAAGCTGGAATATAATTCCATGAATAGATTGTATATGATCGGGAGTGATTAATTAGCAGGCATGAAGTAGATCAGATGAAGAAGATAACAAGAGTCTAAAAGATATAATATTATATGATGATATTCTATTTATTTGAAAGAATAATGATTTTGATAAATGCAGCTGAATTGAGCAGCAAAGCAGTAGGTTATCAATATATGTGAGCATAAAATCACATTGTGTTTGTAAAGTTTGAGAATATGGTGATCTTGTCCATAATTGGAACTTTATTATGCCAAGTTGTCTTTTAGTTTGAATAACAGTGCAAAGCAAATTTGAACTCCTAGCTTTAGAACACTAGATATTTGTGAACATGGATTCACAGCTTTAGAACTATTCGAAAAAATGAAGTAAGCACAATTGTGCAGCTGCAGCAAAGATAATCTAGTCCGAAAAGATAGATGATATCCTTGATTCTTTGTTGGGATAAATAAATAATTTCGTCGCAAAATAATGAAGTAAACATAATTTGTACATTAAGAATGTTGTCACTTTACTATTGTTTGCCAGGTTTTGAATTTGGGATCGATTTCTGATTGCATCACTGGGAATATGTATCCACCCTTTCTAACATAGCCAAACTTGGATATTCGCGATTACCCAGCGTCTCTGTTTACCTCACTCTCCCCTAGACGTTGAATTTTTGGAAAATTAGAGTATTTTCGATACTCTTATATTTAAATGTATGAAGATACTTGGAATAATGTCTACTCTAGGATATTTTAAAATGATCTGTATTACATTTAGTATCATCTTTAAAAAATTTTATAAATGTAAAGTCGAAGCTGATTCAAGGGAATGAGAACGATAGAATATTAAAGAGAAGATAAAATTTATACTTATACTCTGGGACGTAACAATTTGTTAATTTAATTAACTTTTGCCAACATTTTACAACTTTCATACCAATGTAAACAAATAAAATATTATTTGGCTATGAAACAACGAACTTATGTTCTAAAAGCGACTGTTAGTTCTCTTGAGGCTAAAAATCAGTTAATGAAATTTCACTAAATATTTTTTATTTGATTAATTTTTTTTTTTCTCATATCGTCGAGCTAAAATACCCTAGGGTATGTTGTTTTTCACTAGGCAGTTTCTTTCTCGTTTTTCGATTGTCTCTAGGGCACAGATAAACTAAAATATTTTTTTTTATTACTTGTCCATTGTTTTTGATATTATTTTTCTTTTATTTTTTGAAAGAGATAAACATATATAAAAGCTACACATGAAAAGAAAAAAAAGAAAAATAAATAAAGATGTAACATTTTCACGTGATAAATTATATTATATTATATACAATAAATATATAGTTTAAAGAATGTTCTTTGACACGCGGCTATCTTTATATTTAAATATTTATTTACACTTGTTATACGCTGTCCATAAGTTTAATATCATAACTCTAACGAAGTAAATACGAAGTAACGAAAGGTGTACGTGATGATAATAATAAATAACTAATTTATTAATATTACATTTATAAATAAAATAAAAAATAAAATGGTAAAATTGTTATTAAAATTTTTTATCAAAAATTTCTGATCGCTCTTGAAGTGAGTTTATGAAGCCAGACAGTATTGTGTGAGAGAGATATTGATTATTTATTAAGCTTTTTTTTTTTAACACCCATTTTTAATACCATTTTATACCCAATTTAGATAATTTAATTATTAACAAAGTTAACAGACTAATGGAATCGATACTAATCACCATAAAAATATTATTTTTGTTATATTATAAAGCCCGATAACACAAATGCGATTTTTACATAAAAATTACCCAATTATTCGGAAAAAAAAATGTTTATGTTGCTACAATATCATAAAAAATTAATTAATAATGCTTTCCGATTTAAAATGACTTTTTATAATTATTCAATTGAAAGCAATGTAATAAAATGATATCGTATACTCTCCTCAATTGGATTAATAAATACAGTAGGGTTCCAACAATTTCCAATTCATAAGTCGATTTCTTTTGAGAAATCAATTTTTTTTTACCTTCTTCTATAAAACATTGGAATACACAACAAAGTATGGGGATTTAGGAAGAAAATAGGGTAGAATTTCACTGATGTCCGGTGCTATAAGACTAATTTTTCATGAAAGAGAAATTAAGCAGCCCCCCGCCCCCCTTTATTATCATCAGACTACCTATCATTCATTTGGTAATGAAAAAGTTGCGTTAAGGGAAAAAATTTTCAAAGAGGAGGTGTGCTTTGTTTCTATTATGTATAAGAAGCCAAAATTACTGAAACTCCACTGTAAAGGCCGCCGACCAAAGCAGATAAAACTGGTAGTACGGGAGACCGAAATCTAAGTTGATACCTGGGGTTATAAAGTTGAAAGACAACATGTAGAACCAAGTGCTTTCGGTCAATTGATGTAGGACTCGTACTGGTATGTTCAGGCCTTGGGCTAGATGCTTGTATCCTCGTGTCTTTCCATGGTGCGGGAATATTACGTCCCAAGTAAAGCCATCACTAGAAAGTAGAGTCACTATATAATATTCCCAGAATTATACCTGATAGGGCGAGAAACTCGAACAAAACGCCTTTTTCAGGTCGAGGAAATAAGGAACACCACTGCAATCACAAATTTCAAAACAATGAAGAGGGGTTAAATGTAAAATTCCTTATTTTGTCATAGAAAATCTTTATGATGAGGGAAAAAATTGTTTCGACGGTTCAACTATTTCACCTTTTCCGTACAATCATTTTAGAAATTTTTTTACTGTACATAACATAGCATGAATTGGGTAATTTTTAAATGTAAAATTGCCTTCGATAAAAATCTAAAAAAGCTGTATAATTAAATTTTCAATGCTTAGAAGCGCAATTTATTCAATAGAGCTTTTTGACCAACAGATGGCGTCCAGTTCTCATAACCGTAGACTTACAAAAGGGATCATAAATACTCCATAGCTATGATAATACAATACAAACATAATCTAACGTAAAACCCTTCCATTGAATAATGTCATTTTCCAGTAATGCCAATAAATAACCTAAGTTTTCCATTAAAACAAATGGGTATGAAGCTATTTTCTAGATCATTTTGATGACATAACTGTCGCAATAATATTTAAGTTAAGTAATTTTTGGAAGCGTAGTTTATAAATTTTGAATATCAATAAAAAAAATTTCTTTATAAATTAAAAGCAAATGTCTTTTTGTCATGTTGTTGATGCAAAAAAAAATTAATAAAATAGATCAGTTAATATTTTCAAGCTTGATATTGAGGTGAATAATATACGTGAGAAAAGACCAGGATTTGTTGAAAATAAGTGAAAGGAGGTTGGTAAAAATTCTATATACAAAAAGTGATATAAAATGAATAGAAAAAAGCCACCAGAAAAGGGGTTAGATTGAGTTGGTGAAAATGGTATTGCAATAAAAGAGTAAAAGAGGTTAAAAAAGAAGGAAAAATGTTCAGAAAAGAGAATAAGTGAGCTACAATATGAAAAAAAAAAAAAGATGATCTAAATCACGAAGAGTTGCTCATAACCTCAAAATGCATCATTTCGTTCATCTCACTTTTTTGTAGGTACAAAGTAAAAAAAATACAAAAGAATTTCTCGCAATGTAATCATTAGAGTAAATAGCAAAAGATTTGTATTGTTAAGAAGCAAAACATTGATAAACGTCCACTAAGTGATTTATTGAGTAATCTTATAAAAATCATATAAACGATTACTGCAATCTAAAGGCTTAATAAATTATTTTGCAACCAAGTATTAAAATGATTTCCAATGTTAACTTCCTTAAACAAACTGTTGCAGGTGTTTATCTAGATGCTACTGTTTGTTTGTACCGACATCAATTGAAAATTCTTAAAGTATTTTACTTTAAAATACTTGATTCATTAATTGATTAAACTTACTTGGATTTGCAATAAACTATATGAATAATCATTTAAATATTAGAACATAAAATTAAAATTTATTCTGAAAATAAATTTCTTGAACTCTGAAGAGAAATGACTTAGTGGATAACTTACCGACTATACTAACCTGTAACTACTAAATATTGTGTACATTATAAGCAACAATTGTTTTTAAATTGAAGCGTACATTTTTCGTTTTATTTCGAATTGTTACTTAGTTATTTTCTAATAAATTGTTTTTTATTTGTTAGAATGGAAGTGGACCAGGTGGCGAGTCTGGAGGGCGAGCTAATGGGTAAGTTAAATTGGCAATTTTTCTTTTTTTACTTAACTCTATATTGTTTCAACTCAGTCAAGTTTAAACTTGACATAACTTTAAATGATATATTTAATATCGTAGATTCTAAAATAATAGCTTATTATTATTACTATGTGTAACTTCGAAACTTTAGCCGTGTATACAAAACGTTTGAATACATCTTGATGAGGATGCGAAGAAAATGACTTTAGCAACTGATAATTTACATAAAGAAATTTACAAGAATATTTCCAATATGTTTCCAACAAGTTTTAATGAGGAACTAAAGGTTTGCTTTTTATTTGAATAATATTTCAATTTAACAACGATAAAATTTGTTCAAACTTTAGTTTGATGCATTGCCATGAAAATTAATCGATTTACATTACAATTGAAATAGTTTTAAGCTTCGAATGAAACATAAACTTGCAAAGGAATTAATCTTCGTTCCAAAAAAGGATTTAATTCTACAAACAATTCTGAGTTTAAGATAATATATCTCATTATGATCTCATGTACTTTAAGATCTCAGAGAAAAGTAGGATAGTGAAAATACATTTATTTTTGACTCCAAATGTATCTTCACAAAAACGTTTAACTGCAGTTCAAGATTATTAAAAAATATACTTTCAATCATTATCAATCAATTATGAAGTTTTATTATGTTAGCAATTCAATCAATATATTGAGGTTATATCCGTGCACATTGATCCTTCAATTGATTTTGTGTTCTGCGCATGTTAATGCGCATAGGAGAATGATAAGTCATGAAAAACGGAGATAAAGGGAAATGTCAACATTAGTGAATGATCCTGGCCCGATTTGTCATCATTACAGAGATTCTACTGTATAATCGCAATTTTGTAGATTATAAATCTAATTATATTTAGCAAAGCTATAAGCAATTATACATTAAATAACTAGAGGTCTGATATGAGATTTTTATAATCTCATGCATATGTTAAAAATTTCTTAGAATCTTTGTATATTCTTAAGTGCAAGAAAAGTTATCAATGCTTGTTCTTTTTTTGCATTTTTTACCTGATCAAAATTTATTTATTCTCTCTCTTCGAAACATATTCAGACTCGATTATAAAAATTTAAAAAACACGCAAATTTCTGGCTCACAGCGTTAAAGAGTAAATCGAAAAAAAAGTATTAAATGAAAACGAAAAAATTCAAAGTACAAATTTATTTCGCAAAGATTGATGGAAAAACAAATGAACACTGTTTTACGCCAGCTGATCTTTCACTGAACAAGTTTTCAATTCAGCTTGGAAGTTGAATTAATCTCCCATTTATTCTTTTTTTTCCTTTTGTCTATTCATCGCGTAACCTAGATTCAGATGTGGCTCATGAGCAAAAGACCTACAGGGAAACAATTCGAAAATGATTAATTGTTAAATTCATTTGAGGTAAAAATCTGCGAATAAATAATTGTCGTCATGTCACAGTATCATTATCCGTTTTTGTCAGTCATTTACATTCTACCATGCAAGTGCAGTTACACGATAACTTTCTTTGCATTTAACAGAATAATTTTAATTATTTTGCATTGAAATGGTTGAAATCTTTTTACGTTAAATTATGTACTAATAAAGTAACTTTTATGAAATATTTATTCACCGCATGTTTTTTATTTGAATAGCAGAACTATATTTGGAATTTTGAATTTCAAATTTGATTAAAAATTTAAATCAGACGAATGCAACTGAAATGCTAGCAAAAATACAAAACTACAAACTTCGTAGATATTTTTGCAATAGCAAAGAGAATGATTATGACGTTTGCGATATTTAATGATAGATCCATTTTTTTTAATTCTATCAAAGCAACAAAAACAGGCCAACTGATTTTGATAAAACTTCAATGATATTATTCTGACATTGACACATGTCGATTACTGTTAAAATAAAATCGATATCTCAATTAGCACACAAGTTATCGTCAAGAAATATTTTATTTTCATCTTTACTCTACACACATGCTTCTAGTGCATCCATTTTTCTTTTGTGGTTGATATAATCTCTGTTCTATAATTCTAGATTATTAAAACCACATTATTAGAAGAGTCATATCAATATATACTAGAATCTATTATTGGTTTTGTAGTATCAGAAGTGTGTCGGATAAACTAAATAAAGAATATACAGTATCGGTCAAAATTTTTCGATCACATGTAAAATTTTGCAATACACACAAGTTTGCATTACAGTAGACTCTCAATAAGTGTACACGATTGGGACTGAAACAAAAGTAGATTTTTAGAAATGTACAACATATCGAGAACCCCCACTTTCGCGACTAAGTTTTAAGAAATTTAAAGGGACAAATACATTCTTCCAATTTATATTAGCGCAAGTATATATGGTAAACATTAAGATTAGGAAAAGTATGAGCAGCAAAGTGGGAGGTGAAATTGAATGCCAAGAGAAAGATTAAGGGAAAAATAAAACATCTATCGAGAGTCTACTGTGAACTGAAACTAACGCACTGGGTAAGTCCTTGCATACTGGGGCGGCAAATTACAAAAAAAGCGTGTTTATTAGACTACTTTGCTACTAATGCGTTCATTATTAATAAATAATACTTCATTATTACGACTTTTATTGGATTATGTACAAATTACTATTTTGAAAATGTGATCGAGAATTTTTGACCAGTACTGTAGTATATTCTAAGTTGGTATAAGGACTGACATTGCTGTCTTCAATGCAATACAAAAATTAAAGATCAAAGAAATTAAAGATTTTAGTTCCTCCAAATAGCAAATATGTTGGATCCCAATAACCGGTCTGCAACTATGCTTGTCAGATAAAGAACCTCGATGAAGCAATGTTTCTTCACCATCGTTGTTCCCAGAATTATCATGTTAAAATCTTGCAATAGAGAAATTAATTTCCTTGTTATAACGAGGTTTTTACTAAAAAGATATTATATGGTAGTTCTTTTAGTTAGGAAAATCCAGAGGGAAGAATTGAGAACTCAACACCCCGAGAAAAATGGCAAGTGTTGAACATCCAGATGGAAGATTTAGTTCTGAAAAACCTTCGCACTCATGTTCATTGCTTTTAGTATTTTCACAAATAACTTCTAATAAATATCTGATACTCAAAACATAATTCTTTACGTTATGTTATGTCCATCTTATAATTTCTTTCAGAATTCCCAATTAGGTGAATTTATTCTTACTCGGTAATATAATCTATGCCTGAAAACTAAATTTTAAAAATAACTGAGTCTGAAACATATTATTTTAAATAACATTGATTAATTATTTTTAACTACGCTATTAGAATACTGCTTATTCAAACTGTTCAAATTCTTTGATTACAGACATCCAGGTGACAATCCATTTTATAGCAACATCGACAGCATGCCGGACATTCGACCACGTCGGAAATCGATACCATTGGTCTCGGAGTTGGTATGTAGTTGATTATCCATTATTGTCTTTATTCATTCCATTTTCTGTACTGTATGTATGCAGTATATATTGATCAGATTGATTAACTTCTCTAAAGACAAACATTATCTCTGGTCGTTGGAGCATCATCATCGTTAGGCTATTGTTGCAGTCCACTAAAATAATTATATTCAAAAATTAATTCACTATTATTAACAATAATTTAAGCACTGTATTTTCTTTCAAAGCTTCACATGTAATGAATGGCTTCTTTACATTCATAATTAACCCATATTACAAGAAATATTTTGGTTGATGATTGTTAAACAGCTTTAACTACCTTTTTCAAATTAGTAAAGCAGTATTCTTGGCATTATAATAACATCAATAAGAGGTATAGAAAATCATCTACCTAAAGGAAAATTTAATTAGCTCATAATAAACATTAATTGGACAAACATAGAAGACGGACGCTTATTTTGGACCTAAATGATGCGGGTGTTACGGAATTGTTGACGAAATGCAATAAAACTCTGTAATTACGAATAGAGTTTCCCGCTGGTAAATACTTGGGTTTGACTATAATCATATCTGTTAGTTAATGAATACTTTCCTTGGTAATTTGGAGTTACAAATGCCATGCCATAAAATGTTGAAGTTTTAGTCTGGGTCAGGTCAGGTAAAAAAACCCTATTTATTCAGGTATCAATACTCATTGTTCCATTAAAATTGCAGATGTTATTCGGAAAATAGTTGAATAATTATTTGAAGGGAGCACAGCCTCTATTAGATTACCAATCCTAAATACAAATAGTTATTACTTCTTAATTAGGCAGCTAATTTGTCATTAGCATTTTATTGCTCTTCAAACTTACCTACCGAAAATTTTATATCTTTCAATATTTATGATTGTTCCTCACTAATTGGCGCATTGAGGGTAAAATTTTTTATGTAACGGAAGTTGCACACGCACATGCAACGAAAAAGTGACACCATGAAGTTAGTTGTTAAAGTAAATAGGCTAACTTCAAGATATCATTTAAAAATTTTTAAAAATAATACAACTGAAGCTTATATTAAAAATAAATGAAAGAAGTAATAATAGTAATGTTGGCAATAATAATTAGCATCAATTATTTTCAACCCTATTTAAAAATATATAGGGTTTGTCGGGTCCATAGACTTCACTGGATATTAGTCCGTAGATGGAGAGGGGATAGAGAACCAAGTCCACTATTAACATATAATTATTGTTTATTTTTCTTTAATTAACAGTGTTTTGGAATATTTAAACAAATTTTTAGTATATACCAATTTTTACGATTACGCCAAAGAAGTAGGGTAAAGAGAGGTTATTTGAAGATACAAGCAATCTGGTGATAGACTCTTAAAAGTGTTTCAAAACATTACCTATGCACGTAGTAATGCAAAATGGCGGAATCGGTTCACTACAAAGGTGGACAAGACACATTATTGTGACACGCTTTTTGTAATTGAACGAAAATATAATAAACTTTGCTAAGATATAGTATAATAAAGAATAAATTCGTGACAACCATTTGGATAATTTGTGTCAACTATTTTTGACGTTATTAAAGTGGTTTTTCGTCATACCTGCGCGGAAAGTTCACTTTTTCTCCCTAGGTGTGAAATATACTATTTTCCTCGTGGTATTATCTATTGAGCAACTTGGTATTTATTTGATGAATTCAACTTAATTCCGACTAAATTCAGTCTCTATTCCGAATTTCGCCATCATCAATTGAAAGCCTGGGTTTTAGCAAAAATTAATGTGATATTTAGTTAAAAGCAAATACACTCAAGAAAGAAGCTTTTTATTCGGAAGATTGAAAAATTTTACTTTACGTACCCATCTCAAGATGAATATGAATAAAATTATACAGTGCTTAAATTATTAAATGAAACTCTAGACACAGATGAGAATTAAATTCCGTTGAATATAAAACTAGCAAAAATATAATTCTATGATAAAAATAAAATGGTTGCATAAAATTTTTAGTTAATTAAGTAAACCAGGAATGATAAAAGTCTTTGTGTTGGTAGAAAGGAAGCAACCTCAAAAAGCAATGTGGACAATGTACTCAACATAAATAATTATTTTTGCTCGTTTTTTCTTTCTTTTTCTCTGTTTTCAGGATTTTTCCTGACCCAGTCTCACCTCCTTTACCGTAACTTTACCTTTTGTCTTTCTAACTTCTCATTTTTCGTAGTGTAAGACAAGAGATATTTCGGACATAAATTGCGAAGTAAAAAAGGCAAAAATGATAGTAAAATATGACGAGAAAAACACTAGAAAAGACAATGGTAGAAGGAACCATTTTATTTTACCTATTCGACTGCAACAATGCCTATACGTTCTTTTATCATTTGCTAAGCTCGAGTGCTTTTGCATTCAATTTTTTACGCTGAACTTACTTTTTACCTCGACTATTTTTGAGATATAGTTTAATATGAATTTTTAAAATTTTCTCCATCATTTAACCAATTGGATCATCAATGAATTCTTTTATTAAAGTTATTCGATAAAAAATAAATGTAAATTATGCACTCGAGCTAAAAACAATAGACGTAATTGTATGCGCTAATTAAACTATGGTTCTTAAATAAATGTTCTGCGTTTCAGTGTTCCAAATTCACGCGGGAATAATCGATAACAATATCGTAATATCAAAATCAAAATTTTCTTAAATATGATAAATTCTTTTTTTTAAATTATATCAAAAATTAAAAGAAAAAAAAAATAGCTCTCTATGAATCTTTTTAATTTCACATCGTACTTATGTGTCCCCCTTGTATGTTAAATGTCAAAAATTTAATCTTATTGTTGTGTTTCATATATCCTACCCTTTTTAAAGTTCGATAAAAAAAATTTTATGATCAAATAAAGTATCTATAATTTTCAGAAAATTACCGGAATAAAAAATGATTGTTATCACAAATATTGATCTTCTGCTTGATCTCTATTTACTCCAAAAATTATCATAAATTTCGCTTTATTTGTTGCTTTGGCTTTTATATCAGTCATGTTAAATGAACGTTAATTTTCACTGTAACCTTAACTATTTTATTCATAGTCTTTAAAAGCATACTTTTTTTAATTCAGTAAATGTCGACAAACTTTGCTAGGATTATCTGGTCATAAGCATGGACTTTTGACTCCTATTATGAATAGTGATTGATTCTGATCGGATTAGAAGAGATCTCAATTTATTAGATTTGATTAGATTTTAAAATTTGTCTTGTTAAATTCAATTAAATCAAATCTGACAAAAGAATTGTCCAGGTTCAATCGAGTCAAGAGAAAAAATATTAGATTTGCTCAGATGCAATTGTATTTGATCGAATATTAGGAAGTAAAATATTCAAATCCAATAGAATTGAATAGAAAAAAAATTCAAATAAAATTATACAATGAGCCATCATTCGTTGCTATAAATACACTGAAAATCCAAGTGTGTTATTCTCATAGATACTTTTTACACACTAAGCCTCTTTAATCACGGCAAATCATAGTGTTTTATTTTAATTTTCTGATTAATATTGTAGTAACTTTTAATTCACTTTAAAGTGTTTAAAAAGTGACTACAATGTTAATCAAATGAGTGATGTCATTTTAAAACACGTTAAGTGCATTAAAATGAAACACAACAATCTGCAGTGATGTTAAATATCGTGAACATACTATAGATTTTTCACACACTATGAAACGTGTAAAAAGTGTCTAAAAATCATGAATAGTTTGTTAATAGACATTTTAAATTGAATATACTTTATACGTGTTATTTTCACACGTTTGTGAAATCTAGTGATTTGCAGTATAGTATTGGTTCAGTGATGGAAAATGACCGGGCCATAACTGGATGATGACACCAATTTAGCAGACCCTGTTTGGGACTGCTTAAGTTTATATTGAAAATCAATTTTACCCCACTACTAATTAATTTTTTAATCATTAAATAAATATACCATTAAATTCATGAATTGTACTAGCAATTCGTGAAAATTAAAATATTTCGTGATAAAAAATGTAAAGTGTTTAATAATTAAACACCTAAGTATTTAAAATATTGAAAACCATAAACAAACTATAGCATTTTGGTAAACGGCAAAAAGCGTTTAAAATTCATCTTCTTATTCTTCCGTTATTAGTCTTTCGAAAATCAGACGCACATTCGGTTACTAGGGGTGTTAAATATTGTAAACACTTTAAACGTTTTATTACTATACTATACTATACAATTGAATCACATGGATGATTGATGGTTCAGGTTCGGCTTTTTGAGTCCGAAAAATGTATTTTTATTTTCTATAATCGTCTTGTACAAATCGTCGAATCATCTATTTAATTGTTAAATTTAAAATCTTATTAACTTACCATAATATTATCTATTTTAAAAAATGAACTCAGACATCTGTCTTTTTAATTAACAATCTCATTCAATTCAAAGTAAGAAAAAAAAGTTCATAAATAGTTTTAAAAATAGAATCTTACAAAATGAAATAAGCCAGGTAGAGTGCGCTGTAAGCACTCATTCAAAACTAGCCTATTTATTAAGAAGCAAGTGAAAAAAAAAAGAAGATGAAACTTGAACTTCATTTAACTATGACTGAATAAAAATAATCAAGCTTATTTTTCCGGTACTTTTCTATACTTTCTCAACAAATAAATATAATTTTATTCAATGTCATTTGGAAAAAAAAAAAAAAAATTAATGCAAGCGAAACAAATGAATACAACTAACCAGCATATAATGCTATTCTTTGTTTGTTCTCTGTGGCGCCCATTGTTGTATCTACCTGAACACCTGACAAAAAAAAACCACTTACTGAACCTCTCAAAAAAAAAATCTCCACCTCCAGGTCTTGAAGGTACTAAAAATGGCTCTCCTTAGTTAATTATTGAAAATTGCTTGCTCGAACGTTGCATGTTATTTATTACTCGTTTTTCTCTATCTCTATCATCTTTTTTAATGTATTCTTATAATCCTAATTGTTATCTCTTTATTATAAATATTACCATTGTTATAATTATCAATACTAATATTATATTTTAATCATTCTATTTAAATATATCTATTATTATTCATAATTATAATAATCAATTTTTTTTTTCTAAATAATTGCCATTTTTTAGATCAATTAATATTTTTAACTAATTACCAGTTGAATAGTTTATATTAATTATTTATTCAATATGTGATATATTTTTTTTTTTTTCAATTGTGATTTATTATCTAGTTAAATACCAGTAATTATCCCGGTAAAACAAAACAAATTATCAATAATTTTTTACTTAGTCTCTTCAACCTAATTTGAGTTTTCTTGTTCTACGCACAAGCACGCTTTCGCGCGAATCCTCGAGATCGAAAAAGAAAAGCAAACAGGAGATTGTGTGGTAATTATGTAATAAGGATTACTTCGACCGCTTGCTAGAGCTTTTGCTTATTTTTTTTATACCAAAAAAAAAAAAAAAAAAAAAAACAATTTTATTAAACAGATAATTTTATAATGGAAAGTAATATTTTTTTTTTGATTCTTTTAGAAGAAAAAAAAAGAAATTGAAATTAAAATTCAAGATAAGATTAAAAAAAATTTCAATAAGTACAGAATAATACGAGAATATAATCTTCAGGCTTTTCTTCGAATTTGCACGTTTTTAATCATTTTATAATACTCTGAAAAGAAAACGAGTCATATTTATATTTTGTTTTTTCAATTATATTTTAATGAATAATAATTTATAAATCATTAGTTTCAATTTTCTGTATTTTTTTTTTTTTTTTCATTGACTCGATTTCTGTTTGAATTAATTAACAAACATTGGTTGCTATTTATTCATTCTGTGTTTTGTTGAAAAATGAAAAAATCCTTTAAATCGCACGCAGTTTGCATCCAGCGTGATATTTCATTTATTAATTCTAAGATAGAAGTAGTCCTGTAGTATGTAGTGAAAAGAATGTTTTTTTAAAGATGAAAAATAAAAATTAATTAGTTTATACAATGATTCAAAATTAGAGAAGAAAATAATAATCTACATCTTGAATTATCAAGGGAATTAGACATACTCGGTCTAATAATGCTTTTCACGTCACATATAGCTAGTAAAATATAATTGCTAATTCAAAATTCCATTGTCTATAGTAGGGGTAAAATTTGACCCCACGTTGTATTTCTAAGTTTCATGGAAGTATTTGAGGTAAAAGTGGGTGCAATTTTAAATGATAAAATTTTCTATTGAAATGAGAAAATTTTAATCATCCTATTTTACCTCACATTAGTTTACCCTAGAGTCTAATAAAAGTATAACAACTTACTGAGACTCCTTGTATTATTGAGGTGACAAATACATCATCTTATGAGTGAAAATCAAATAGTGTCTTTGACAGAGTAAAATAACAAACACCAGACACTCTAGGATTGCACGAGAAGTGCAAGATCTTAATTAAAATCTTCGTGGTCACAATGTCCATAGCTCAGTTGCCGTAGACTAATTATATTAAATTTTCACACATACATACATACATACATACATACATATATATATATATATATAAATTTAAACATAAGTTCTTTGTTCATATTAAATTTACTTGTTGGTAAGCATTTATCTCATTGTTTTATTTAATTTTAATTTCTATTCACTTCTTTTTTCTTTTTACCCTTCCTTCAATTAATTTTCACTTTAAATATTGATTTTAAATACATCTACTTGCCCTATTTATTAAAGGGTAAGTCTCATTAGAATTTAATTACAGCTTCATGTAAATAAAGTTTTCATTTTTTTTTTAATCTTTTAAGTTCTTTTCACTTTCCACTGTAAATATCACTGAAAGTTCTTTTTTCTTCACACGTGAAAGCTTTTTCTATTAATAAAAATGTATTTAACAATCATTAGAATTTATTTTATAATATTAATCCATTTCATAGCAACTTTTTTTAATACACTGAAAAAACAATTGACTGGGGCTGAAAAACGTTTGTGTTGTAAATAAAAAAATAAAATAATAATAATTGTTTTAACGTATTAGAGGATGTTACAATTAAAATTATGAACTTGATGAAAAAAAAGAATTATTAATATTCAAGAAATAATTTTCATTTATTCTAAAAAATTATTTCAGTCAAAGACAGCGAGAAATCTTTTTTTTTTTTTTCTATTTTCAATCATTTCTGACAAAATAATTCAATTATTCTTTTATTTACCCATACTCCTAAACTTTAACTGTGCATAACTCATTATCCATTAACGATACAAACAGGTGTAAGTAATTTTAAGTTGCTAAACCAATTCCTAACTACAATACAAATCAAAGAATACCGCAAACATCAAAATCCCATCAATCTAAATATTTCATTCTTTATCGGAATTCATGCTCACTTATGATACCATTAATTTGAAAGTAACAGACCACAGCCCGGCTCAACCAGTTTTTTCAGTGGGAATGCATAGCAAAAGAGACCTTCTGGTGAATGACATATTCTATAAACACTTCTTTTATCTTCAACAAGAATTAATTTCATTTATTAGAAACTATTTACATCACAATTAATTAATTATTTGTAAATATCACATAAATTAATTAACATCAATGTGAATATTATTTTTAATTAAAATGTCTTTATCAACACCCCCACACACACACACACACACACACTATAATTTAATAAAATCTTTCACATAACATCACCAGCTGGATAAACGTATGCACATATTCAAAAAAAAAAATGTACCATTATTTTGAATAATATCAAATGGCTCAATGATGTATCAATCAAATATTTATTTATTTATTATTTATAAGATTTTAATCATTTTTTATTTCTCTAGACTATGGCAGCAACAAAAAGGAACGCGGCAGGATTGACGTCAGCTTTACCTCGAGCAACATTAAATGACGAAGAATTGGTAAGATACTGTCTGATAATGATTATTTAATTAATTAAATATTCTTGATAATTATAATTCTAATTCAATTTTATCAATAAAAATATTAAGGAAAATCTAGAGAAAAAATCGGACTATTTTTTAATAATTATTTATTGAAGAAGATAAAATAAATTGAAAAAAAAAAACAAAGGTGTCACACATGACCAGCGTAATTAATATAATAACTTTGACAATCAATACTGTATATTTTTTTATATTTAATGTGCTGCATTTTATCCTCATTTCCACGCTATTTTCTTTCACGTAAGTGACGCTGAGTCTTAAAATTTTATTTAGTTTAACGATTTTTCTTTTTTATTTTCAATTAACCTTATTACAATCTATATATTTTTTTTTAAATCAAATTATTTTTTAATTAGTTAATTTTTTCAAAATTTATCAATAATTATTTAATAATATTTTATTAGATATAAATTTAAATAATTAAATTAAAGACAATTAAAATTTTTACGTTTATTTATTTACATTTGAAAAAATTATTTCAATTAATTAATTATTTTTCATGTTAACGGTTTTTCTGTTAATTTTTTTATTTCAAATGCGAGTAGCATTTTAGAAAATTATCAATCTAGACAAGAGTGTAGGCAAATGAATTTTCAATGAGAATGAATGTTCACTGAATAGGTACAAGATGAGCACATACTGCAAGAAGATCTCTAAGATATACATATCAATATGCCCATACATATAAACTTGCAATCTATAGTTATCAGAAAGTAGTAATCTAGGATGCGGTGGAGAAAAAATTGTCATATTATTGATTCAAACTACTAAAGTTTATTCCCTTGATGCAAATTAAATTGTAGCTTTAAAGGCAATAATTAACTAAAGTAGAAGTGATTTAAGGTTATGTAATCAAATTCGAGTTAACCCATTAAAACCGGCAAAGTATTTATGAACCTAGAATGTGTTACATTCAGAACCACCTGGTGCTATTAACAATAAACAATAAATATGGGAAACTTTTCGAAACCGCATTCTTATAATTTACCGTCAGTATTACCACTTGCTCAAAGTTCAACTTAAATCCCAAATTAATCATGAATTTTAGAATAAAATCGAGCTTTTTAGGAAAAATGAAAATTATATTTAGCCATCTACGTAGTATAACCTTTTTTCTAGTGATATTATCTTATAACTTTTTTAAAATATGCTACATCATTATGATTATGCATTGACTTGGAAGTTTACTGACCCTGTTTCAAGAAACCGTTTGCCTTCTATTATAGGAATATCGAAGTTATTCAAGTGTGGTCCTGCTAGATACTAAATGTCTTTCATCTCATATTTTCAAATTCCTCCGCTGACGATTGCCCTAGATGTAAGCAATATCACATACTTCTTGCTCTTTGAAGCGGATTCTAGAATAGGATACTTGTTTTTCCGAGCTGCAAACTTACAAAACAACTTCGAATAGTTCAGAAAAAAAATTAAACTCAAACTCAGACCCAGTACCTTTGCTCAAGCACGTAGCTGCTTTTTAATCAGTTGATTTATCAGAGCCAAGTTCTTGACTTAATTCTAGTTTATCTCTCAACTCATTAGCGTAATATCAAGTTTTGTTTATAGCCGCAGATGTCGTTATTTAACTTCATTCAGACAAATTCCTTCTTCCAGTTTTTTAAGTACTAGAGTTGTTTCTTAAAAACAGGCAGTTTTAGACAGATAGGTCCAATCTTACCTTTGATCAAATGACTTAATTTTTAGGACTCCATGGTCAAATGGTAGCTGAACCGTCATGGTTTTGTCATATCTTTCTGCCCTAGCTCATCGCACCCTCATATTTTTGGGAAAGAGCAAGAACTGTCTGTGTGAATTGAATATTATCTACAAAGGTTCATCAAACATTAAAATCATTTCGTAACCTTAGACCATTTACTTTCCATTTCTAGAATTAGGTCAACTGGACCTCACCATTATCAATTTGCATCTTCCTTATTTCATTCAGGAACTTGTATCCATATCATTCCTCACTTAATCTATATAATATTAACCTACATTTGATATTTACGTTGGTATGTTCCGTATTATAAGTAAAGGGATATTTAGATGTAAGACTGATGTTGAAGTCTGATGACAGCCTAACTCTTTTTCAGAAATAAAACAGACGTACATAAATCTGACTGAAATCATTCACGTTAAAGCTGATTACTATAGTAATTTTGTTTAGTCTTGAATTAGACTAAGTTTGACTGAACACAAATATCTTTTGAACTTTTTTGAACAGCATTTGTTCACATCTGATCATAGACACTTTGTTCTAAAGTAAAAATTTCATCTTCAACAAAAATCAACTTTAGCAACAAATGTTTCATTCATCAACTCCTCTTCAAGATAGTTGCAATCTTTCTTGGTTCTTATCATACATTGTTTTCTTTTATTGAAATAAATTTGAAGTTTTTACTTATATCCCATGATGTGAGGTATCATTGGAAGGTTATTTAATACATGGCAAGAGCTTTCATTCAAATCTTTTCCTCCCGAATATCATTCAAAAATTCTTATTACTCTTATTTCTAAATAAGACTAGAAATTGGTAAAAAAATCTTGTAGATAGATCTTTCCAAGTGGTTTTAATTCAAAGAATTCTAAATGGCTATGTTTAATTAATTTCAGAATAATTAAGCAACAACCACTAACTAAATAGAAATCACATGAATAGAAATAACTTACAAGTTACCTAAATGATGATAGACTTCTACTGTGCACTTGTTTAGCACATTTATAGTTGGTATTTTCTCAAAAAGCTCGATTTAATTGAAATGCAACACCGTTGAATAAACTGTAATGGTGGTGACACTGACTACTACTGCCAACAGAACTGTAAATATGAAGATTCCGAAGTAGGAGGCAACTTTTAGATTCATATTCAATAAGTAAGAATGAAAATCTATCCTCACATCCTATTATCCACAAAAATATTCTAGACTTAACACTCTAGAACTATCGCAGAAGACTTTTTCCTACATCAGTGTGTACATTTATATAGAGGCCATTGAAGGCGTTCCTCTGATTCTTGAGTGTATTCACTCGAATATTTTTTCGAGCAACCCGAGGGACTAGAACTAACGAAAAGTATATCCTTTAAGAGATAAGAGTGAAAAAGAGATCAGAAGAACGTTTTTATTCTCCCTCTAGAGCTTTTTAGCAAATCGATATGCTTCACTTACCACACTTACCAATCTAGGAAAACTCTTGAGTGTCGCCAAAATTATTTTAAGCTGGTGAATAATCACTTTAGAAACCGATTTGCATTTAGTTGATAAACGAAATCATTCAATTAACTCTAAAAAGAAAAAAACCTTGATAAAAGTTGAGTAAAGATTTTTGAGAAAGCATGAAAAGAAAGTTTGTGCAGACTTGTTTGAATCACCAACATCCCTGGAAATGCATTTTAGTGTTCAGGTATTGAATAACGATTGTTAAAAGTTTTTTTTTGTCCTTTTCGTATTCTATAGAAGATGCACGTGTACAAGAAAACACTCCAGGCGATGATTTATCCTATTTCCTCAACAACACCACACAATTTTGTCACCTGGACCGCAACCTCACCAACATACTGTTATGAATGCGAAGGCTTACTTTGGGGAATTGCTAGGCAAGGTGTTAGATGTATGGAATGTGGAGTCAAATGTCACGAAAAGTGTAAGGATCTTCTGAATGCAGACTGTCTTCAAAGTAAGTAAAAATAAAAATGATTTATTACTTCTAAGTTAGATAAACTTTTTATAACCTGTTATTAAGCTCACTGAAACTTCTTTATTCAAGTTTTATATAAGTTATGAGGTACATTTGCTTAAGCGTGAGCTTTTCTTGTTTGACAAATTACTTAAAAACTTTATTAAGAAATACCTCATTGAAGGTATATTGATTTGAGGAAAATTTATATTACAAACAAGCTGTGGTTTAGGTGAGACTCTATCAAAGTAAGAGGTTATTATCAGAAAGGACTCTGGAGGTCCACACTAGCTAACTATCCAATATAAAATTAATAAGAGATTATAACAGTTTTGTGATGATGAAAAATATCAATTTACTGTTAGATTAACTTTTAAGTACTGAAAAGCTGCTACAGTGTGTGTTGATACCTGGAATCAGAAACTTTACCTTTATGTTTTAAGGTTTCAAGAGTTACTTGTGATTATTTTTGAGTGATTATAGTGTTGAATAGTTGTGTATCGTCGGCGTCAATGCAAAACTTTGTATCTACACTGATAGAATAGATTTATTATTATTAAAACACGATTTTTTAATTATTAAAATCAATGTTTTGTTAACTGTTTCAATAAATATTTTATAACAATAAAAAAGCTTTAGTCATGAACACACTAGTGGCTTTATGATTAATAAATCTTATTTAATTGTAAAGAAATATTGACTTGTAAATATTAAATAATATAACTTGGTTTTTATAAGAGAAATAAAAATATCTTTTAATAATAACACAATAAATATAACACTATTATGTTTGGATGTTTTGTAAAAAAAGTAGATCCAAAGTCCTACAACAAAGTCCAAAGTAGTCCTGCATTGACGTCGATAATATGTGTATTGGACAATTAATGAAGATTTGATTGTAGCAGCGTTTGACCAACTTGTTAACATCATTTTTTACTGAAACATTTCAAAACCAGACCTTTTAGATTTCTCAAATCTCAAGTCTTTGATAAATTAATGTGTCTTTGATTTCATTATTTTATACAATATGTATGCAGTACAATTTCTCTTTACATTTCCACTTTCCACTCCTGTCCCATAGAGACAATAGTCTTTTCACAGTGACAATTTCGTTTCTCTCTTTGTCTTTTTGTTCATCACTATGACTATGCCTCTTTCTTTCTCGGTGAATACTAGTGCTTGTTGTTTTACTGCTTTTACTTTTGAACTTTTTATAGCAGTTCTCTACCACTGGACTTGTTTTATCTACAGTGTGTTGTATATTATTAAGTGATGTCTTTATTTTTGTGAATCACCTGCATTTAGAGCTGTTATTTTTATTAACATCTGAAACAGTATCTGCAAGATCGTCTTCATCTCCTGGATCTATCTCGCCTTTTCGTTTGGAGCTTATCTTGAAACATATCATAGCTAGAGTTAGTGCTGTCTATACCAACATATATTGGTATGACTGTTTCCTCAAAGTGGTATTTGATATTCTCACAGCAATTGATATCCTTAGAATTGAGGCAGCTGCTTTCAAGGCTACTATCTCTGGTTTTGAACAGGCGAATGCAGTCTTATGGAAAACAGTGACCATTCTTATTACTTAGACAAACAACTGTACTACACCTGATCTTTCAATAGATATATCTAAGAGTAAATAATTTTCACAAAGGGTTGTGGTTGCTATGAATTTGAACTATTTAATGCTAGATTTCTGGATTCTGGCACACTAACTGGTCCCTTACCTCATGTTATGATAGTTACTGATGCCAAAAATGTCCCACTTAAGAAGTTCAATGTCAACAATGCTTATTTCTTGCGAAAGTTTGGCTCCTATTCTACAAGTGAATCTTCAAACCCTATCCCTGCTTCATCTCTATCTACTACTCCTTTCGCCATGCTTCACAGTAAATTTCGCGCCTGATATCCTCATTCTCATATGTCCATTAAATTCAAGCATGGAGATGTAAGTTAACTCTGCTCTGTTATACATGCTGAAAGACTAAACGGGACTCCTAAGTTCTCTGACATTAATCACTCAATGTTGACTGATGTCTCTACATCTGAATGAAGACTACCCTGTACTGATGAATATAATGTCTCACCTGATGGTTCTTAGCTGCCTTCCATCATCTCCACTTGGATTTCAATATCCTGCTCTGATTTTCATGCTACCAAATGCATTCACAAAACTCTTGTTGTTTTCTATTTGTTTTTACTTTCTTGTTATGTACTGTTTTTCTTACTATGCTGTTATTATGTAAGATTTTATTCAATTTCCTGAATAGTAAACTGCTTTATTTATCCCTCTAACTATTTATTATGGTCAATTTGTGAGAGACCAAATTAAATATAATATTTACATGTATAAATAAATATTTTTACTAGTAATTTTACGGTAAAATGCCAGTAAAAATCTGTCAATTACCGAGCCGAATATTATTATATGGTCACAATTAAAAATGATTTCTGATTGGATAATGTGCATGTGCTGTGTGTTTAATAAAAATTTACAATTTTCAATGCCTTTTTTATAAGATAAATGTTTGAAGTTTTGTTTCTTTTATTATAAATAAATAAACTAGAGAAAGAAAGTTATCAAAGTTGAATAATACAATTGATTCTTTTAAATTTGATTAAAAACTATGTTTATATCAAATCAGTATGTGTACAATGTAAACTAAATCTTTTCATAATTTCATCGTAACAATTGAAAGCAATTTCTATTAAATTCAGAATTTTTTTCTCAACTGAATAATAATGAATTATTTTTAAGTTACCAAGCGCAGGGAGCAAGCAAAAATGGGAATATTAAGCCAATCAATGAGGCAAGCACGCATTTATCTAGGTAAATATTCGTCACATCTGTACAGCTAGATGTGAATGACCGGTAATTGACAGTAATTGCTGTGACCAACTGCTTGACGGTCATTTTTGCATCCACAATTGTTTGACGTTACAATGCGGTATTTTATCGAAATCTTTTAAGTACTAATAATTTAACATCTTTAGCTTTACCTCTATTGTGTTACCTAATTCGTAGAAACTAGAGCTCTGAATTAGGGGTATAAGAGAGGTTACATTACAAATATTTCATGAAATATAAGATGCGGGTGACACAAAATATGACCCTCTAGCATAACTAGACTTTCTTATGAGAGTCGATTGGTATATAATAAGAGATCAAATATTGTTTTTTTAGTATTATTAAAAAATTGGATTAATAAAATTAAATCATTTTTTTAACGAATATTTTTTTACAATAATGAATAGTATTTTAATCAAATGACGCTCATATTAGAATTTTATGGTCAAAGATGAAGTTATGAATGTGAGACGTCACCTAAGGGAGAATTAAAATAAAACAAAACTAGTTAAAGTTATGAATGTTATTTATTATTGAAAGTTTATTTGAATTAATAAAGCTTAAGATCTCACAGCCAATGTGGATGAATTTTCAATAGAAAATCAAATACTTATTAATAAACACAACCTTGGTGTCCGGAATTACCCGACAGCACGTGGAGTAATTACGGATGGTGTGAATTCTATCATTATTTAAATCACAGATAAATCCTTTTGATGAACTTTCACTTATCATAGAGTTTTCGTGGGTCCCATAGATTACATTTGTTACATTTTATCCAATCGTCATTGGGTGGATCTTCATGTTTTTCGTAATAATGTCAGTCACCTTATTCCATTTTCAGTCATACCTACATTATAACTTTTTTAAAGAACAATCTTGAATGATGATGATGACCTTAAAACACAAAGACATGTTGAAATTTTTGATCTCCAGGTTTATTAGAATAACTTTTCGGTATTCTACAAAGTTTATCAATTAGTCTCATTTAAATAAAATAGAAAAATGCTCTCAGACAACAAGAAAATGTTATTATTCTCTTAAGAATATCTGTATGATAATTATGTGCGCAGTATGAACTCAGTATGTCAAGAGATACAGATTATTATTAAATTTTCCAAGTAATTCGTATCCTCTCTTGAATCTTTCCAGTATTGCAAGCACATCTTTATGATTAAAGATACATTTATCATCTTAATTAACTTATTATAAAGTTTCAAGACCAACTTTGATAGAAATGTGAAATACGTATTAAGTATTTCGTTTATAAATGTCGTAAATGTACACCAAAAAACATTACAACTGAACAAATATAATCCATTTTATCTTGTTCACTACAGGAGCGGCAGAGAAAAGTTCTAAACATGGAGCTGAAGACAAAGCCAACAGCATTATAACCGCAATGAAGGAACGAATGAAGCAGAGGGAACGAGAAAAGCCAGAAATATTTGAACTCATTCGGTAAGTAATGAACTTTTATTCTTCTACAAGATCTATAATTAATTAATCTAGTTATTAAAAGATTTCTCATTCGATTGCTAATTATTTAAACAAGTGCTGTCAAATTGTAACAAACGATGATTAAATTAACGTAGTCTTTGTTTGCAATTATTAGTCAAGAGTTCAATTACAAGTGATTGACATCGATCAATTGCATGTTCTTGATTGCCTTGACAGAAATTCGATCCTGTCTCTGAAATTCATTCAAAATGGAATAGAAATTTGAGTTTAACATTAATGTAGACTAAATAGTGACGTAATACTAAAAAAAAATGCATAATTTAATTATAAAATACTAAAAATACTCAAAAAGGATCATTAATGTAACCTATATAAAGTTTT
This sequence comes from Chelonus formosanus, assembly GCA_028641665.1. NCBI lineage: Eukaryota > Metazoa > Arthropoda > Insecta > Hymenoptera > Braconidae > Chelonus > Chelonus formosanus. The sequence continues at coordinate 5,363,564 of CM054000.1, forward strand.
TTGATACATGATTTATGGAAGTTTATAATTGGATTCTAGAGTATGAAATTTAGTGAAATATTATTTTTATCTTGTGTGAAAAAATGTTTTTGCTAGTTTTCACACATGAAAAAACATGATCCAAGTCAATTAACTCTTACATGCATTTATCTGATGTTAAATTCCTGAAATAAAAAATGAGTCTGGTTGCACTTTGTGCCCACATCCCGGGTAGAAGTTTGACTCCAGTACATCATTCCAAACCTAATTCAAGCTTGGACCATTAGGAAATGCCAAACCTGGCCCAAACTCTAAGAGCTGGGACTTGGCCCAAGTTTAGTCCCTTGGTTTTTTCCTACCCGGGATTTCTATTAAGGTAGAATGAATCGTCAACAGACTATCTATTTTTTTTCTAAATTTTAAATAACGTACAAATATATAAAATCCAATTACAAATGAAAATAATTTTTTTTATCAATTTACCATTCATGGTCAAGGTAAAATTTACCTCGTAAGATAGTATAATTTATCTTTACACCTCGTAAAACTTCCTATCTTGTTGAGTAAATTTAGCTACTTTTGTATTATAATTTCACCCCACGACAAAATCATTTTTACCCCATTCTTTTCTCTGTGTTTTGCATTAATTACAAATTTTATTGGAATTAGCTGAACAGATAACTCCATGCACCAAAGAGTTCATTGAAAAAGGAACCACAAACTGTTTTCATTGCAATGATAAATTTGTGATATGAGAATAAACGATAACAAATGAAATAATAATGAGATCGTTAAAATAATTTTATCCTGATTGTAGCACTTTTGGTAAAATAATACTTATTATGCACTAACGAGCTATGGAAATCGATCATCAACAGAGCAATGATAAATGAAGTGTTTTAATTGCTGAATCAGAAGTGAATGCAATTTATGATCAAACACACTAGACTTTTATCTTTGTCTCTCTGTCATCTAGATTCGTGTGACGTACGCGCTTGAAGTAGCACAGTATGTGAAGTAATAGCAATCGAATGGGAAAAAAGACATTTTTAGATAAAGCTAATAAAATATATCCAATTTTTATTGATACTCAATGAAGATATGTGTATGAATGCTGCGTGTACTTGATAAACAATTGAACTCTCTTTTTCTCTCTTTATTATAAAAACTATGAGAAATATTTATACACTGATCAATCGATGATGATTGTAAAATTTATTATTAGCTACCTCGTGGTACCTGATTTTGTCCAGGTAATTACACCCTCCAAGCTATATAATAGCTTAATTGGGGGGATTGGAATAAAACATAGATGCTTTATTATACTAATCAATTAATTCTGTCTAAACAAATATTGCTATGACAAAATAAATTGTTTTCTCGGTAGTATAATTGCCAGTATCTCCAAAAAACTGTCGGGCATTTTAAATTTAAATAATATTAATAAAAGTAAGTAAACTTTTCCATAAAATGCTCTAAACCCTTTTTAAAAAAAATCCAAATATGAATTGATAATAATCACTAAAAATCATAAACGGTAGAGTTTTTTTCTGGGGACACCTGGGAGCGCCGGGGTCCAGGGCTGGAACCCCTGGTGGGGTCTGGGATAAAGCTCCAAGATATACTTGTACGGTTTTTGAAAATTGTTACTGATCATTATACAAATTTGGTTTTTTTTATGAAGTCGAGAGGTGGAGCTTCCAATATATTATTTATTGCTGAACATTTACATTTACTAAAGTTAATAGTAAAACAATTATTATGATCACAGTGTTTGTGCAAAAAATATTAAATTCATTTAAACTTTAGAAAAAAGAATCAAAATTAAAAATTCTTCATAGTTTGAAATGTAACCAATTTACTGTACATAGGATAATTTTAACGATTAATCTTGCTAAACTAATTCTGACAAACTAATTACGGATAATTATTAATTAATACCATGTCACGAAAATGAATATTTTAACATTAAATAAGCGTACTGCAGAATATTAGCATTAACATCAATTGAATATTTCAATAGCTTTTTTTGCTAATTAACTTAAAGCTGATTAATTGAATTCATCAAATAGCCCTGATACATATACCTATGTCCATGATTAGTAGTACCCTTATTATGATGATGGCTATTGTTTTGAGAAACCATGAAATACAAAACAGAGAGGAAGAGAGAGTAAGATATGGGTAAGAGTGTTGATGCAATAAAAAGGCTGAGTGTCTATGGAAACATATTGAGGGTTAAGTGGTTTTGTGTGTGGCACTTGATGTGAATCTCATCGGAGTTTAGGTCTGTATTCGGCGTCGATGAGACCGCTCACATCAATCACATGTCATCGGTGAAGCAATCGGTATTGGATGGGACAAGCAAGTGGTCCGCAAAAATCGCCATTACAGGTTTGTGGGTTGTCAAAAAATCCTGACCATTCATTATCTTTTTTTGTATTCAGCATTGTTTATCTCTAAGGTTAGGTTACACTGCTCCAGATAATCAAACTATCAAGAACTAGTTTTCCCAATTGGTATCAACACACCCACTCTTTAAACAACTGTACTACTGCTGCGACATGAATATGTATTATATTAACCTGTAACACAATCCAAACAATCATAGAGCTAGTTATACAGTTGTTTAAATCACAGAAAAAAGTCAAATAGTAAAATTTGTAAGAAACCTGATGAATTTTTATGGTTTTAGGTATTGTTAGGGTGTTCTAGAAGCTAACTATACATTAAGTGTACTTGTAATAATTTATTGATGAACCTAATTAGCTGGATATAATATGAATGAAGCTATTCATCGCTACTAATAACACTAGAACTGTAGGATAATTTTTACTGAGTAACAGGATTACCTAAATTTAAATGTAGTGCACTCCAGAAGTTGAAATAAACGATGATTCATTTTTAAAAAATTCAACGTTAATAATATTTTTTCATTTGACATTAATAATATTATTTTTATTCCTACTCACTGTGCTCTAAAATATTACATAAAGAGGGTACTGCAACAAATAAAATCTTGTTCAAAAGTTGATTTGTAATTTGGAACAGCTTAGGACTACCTGAACTGTCCATTGGAAAATTACTGCCCCTAATGACTAATTTATTTCAAGAATATTCTAGCAGGAAACAAAATTGGCTCACTTATGGCCTAATATTGAGCAACAGTCGACTTTGAATGGTACAATGTTGAGTCAGGAATGGGCCCATTGTGTTTTTCTGCTAGAGTATTTACTGATTGTATGAGACTGAAATAAAAGTGAACATTTAGAACGCTGGAGCTTTAAAGGAATAATTTTTAGAGTAACCACCCGGTGAATTGTCTCTTCATGTTATGAATAAATAGTCAAAATTGACTTGTTCAACTTTTGACATCCAGAAATGATCAAAGATCTTGAATAAAGCAGTCATTTTTCAACCAACTTCATCAGGTTTCCAATAGCAAATGAAGCTTTTATTGATACTTTTTCCTGTGTGGGTTTAATCCAATTGATAAAACAAGTCCTTGGAAGCTTTATGGCTAAGTAAGATGGCTGACCAGGCTCTTTGTTTTGTACCAAAGCCCATCAATGTGCTGTGTCCCGTATGTCTGCGTGTTGATGTTTTTACTTTATTTTCATATATTCGCTGGCGATTTTTCAAAAAATTAATCAGAGGCTGTAATAATCTCAAAAATGGTTTGATTTATCTTAATGTTTATCATCTCTTTGTTTTTAATTTGATGTCTCCTTGCTATGAATGTTAATTTGATGTTTTAATGTGCCCATAATTTGTCTCTAAATACGCCGGAAACTAGGGCTTCGTAAAATTGACATCACCTGATAAATCTACATTTCCTAACTTTACCAACTCCATACAACTACTGAGTATTCTAATTATTTTATTATATTTAAACAGTGACAATTTGTCGATAGTCATAATTAACATAACACGAAAGTGTTGGAAACTTAGCCAATTAAGTTTATTAAGTCATACTTGAATTAGACTGCTGACAGCTTAGTCTGTAAATTGAAATGCATACAAGATGTTTGAAGATAAAGAATAAACATCTATTTAACAGGAATATAGATCGTTATATCTTGTTATTTTAGACTCATTGTTGTTGAGATATGACAATTTATCTATTTCATTTTTGTGTGGAATAGTAGAGCTGTATAAATCGATGAAAGATGCCCCTGTTCATCAAGAATGTCATTTACGGAAGCTGAATCAAATTCAACTAACTCAAGTAATCCCTGAGAATAGATAACTTTAGTCGTTTTCACTCTATCAGAACCACAAAATTATACTTTAAGCTGTTGCAATATCAGCACTAAATTACGTTGGGAAAATTTCTTAGACAAATTATCATGGCGTATGATCAAAATTGCGGGTAGAGTTCCATTCTGGGGGTCCAGAGCTGGAACCTCTGGTGGGGTCGGGGGCAAAGATCCAGGATGTACTTGTACGGTTTTTGAAAATTGTTACTGATCATTATACAAATTTGGTTTCTTTCATAGGGTCGAGGGGCAGAGCTTCCGGTATAGGTATTAAATCGCCCTTAAAATTCGAAACTTTAAACCCTCGCAAAAAAATTTCACGGGCATTTGAGCCAAAAATTCCTTTGGGGTTTTTCATCATTCATGTTGATAAACACGCCGAAAAATTTTCCTTGTCCCAGAACGGAACTATATCTCCATTTTCAGTATTTAAAAAAAAAACCTTGGAAACAAAAGAGAACGTCTTATATCATTGATAGTCTAGTTGTTTGGGCTAAAAGCGCGTGTGATACATGATACATACATTGAGTCACAAAAGTCTTCGTACCCCTAACTGAATGAGCACTCCATCAATAAATATTCATAATATATAATTAAACATAATATGAAATGAAAGCATAGTTAACATTCACTCTAATGAATACAAAGTAAGTTGACTGCATTATTACTGATGTGCTTATCTAGTGGGATGTACGAAAACTTTTGTGAGTCACTTTATATTGCTTCTCAAATTAAAGACTAGTGGGTCTTGGTTTTTAATCTGTTGGTATGTCAATTCTAGACATACAGCTTGCTCCAGATCTGTTCAAACCTATGACTCAATGATTTATTGCCTACACTGGGTTGGATATCATTTCTAGTTTTCTTTGTATTATTCCTGAAATGGTGATTTTTGTTATTTCCAACATAGCAAGAAAATTTTATCAGCATACAATTTCATTTTCCATCAATACCCTCTTTCTATCTATGATAAAAAAAAAGTGTCGACTATTTCCATTCATTTCCAACAAATGACAAATCCTTTTTGCGTTCGGAAACAAAAGAGCAAAACATCGAGATCGAAGTCTCTAAAGAACGTGAGAATAGATAGAGTGTCAAGCGATAATTGCAAAAAGTAGTGAGAAATGTGAACTGTATATTGTACATGTCAGGAAACATGGCCCATTAGCATTAGCAATTCATTTATCTAGACCATAACTCAAGTAAGAAATTGGTAAGGTTGATTATTGGACGTGCAAGTCTTTGGAGTTGGCTCAACGCCATCGAACAAAGGAGTGAGGGAGTGAGCAACAAGTTTTCTTATTCTAGAATCTAGCCTGAGTATATCTAAGCCAGACGGTTGACCTGACTGTTGGCTTCACTCTCTTTTAGACTATGCCAGCAACTGGTAATGTTAATTCTACTATCGTTGGGTTAACAGGTGGTCTGTCACGTTTATGTAATAAAAGAATTGAATTGCAGTATCAGGTTTACTCGCAAATCTATTGTTTTATGTCTTCTTCAATGACTTCACTGTATATATCAATAACCGATACCCATTTGGTATCCAAACATTGGTCAACTTTTTTCTGATCAGATTCATATAACGTTTAGAAAGTTTATCACTTTAATTCATTTAAAAACTTTTTCATCTAACTTTCCATTCAGCTGAAGAATTTGATTTTTTTTTGTATTTAATCGAAAGATACCAACTTTAAAAAGTTTTGCACTTAGCAATTTATGAATATCTGAAATTCTTTAGGCATCAAAAATTCTTTATAGCAACTCAAACTCCATTTAAAGCTTCAAATATCTCGAAAATTGGTATAATAGAACGACTTGGGTGTTAGTCACATACTTTATGCAAAAATGAATGAAATAAAAAGTGAATTTGGGTTTCATAAAGCCCATTATTTATAAATTAAAGCTATCTAGAAGTTGTATAGTATTCATCTTCAATAGCAGAAACTATTCATTTATCCAATTTAGCATTAGTGGTATCTCTAGGGTTATAAAAAATGAGTATCATTAACGGCAATAAAACCGTCCACGCAAATATGTTGAAGAGGATAAAAAAGACGGAATAAAAGGGTTGGAAGAAAAGTTTGAATTGAGCGCGATTACGAGGTCATTGTCTTCTTTTCAGCACAACATTTTCAGTCGACCCGGATACACACATTGACAGCCTAGAACAGGCAGAGCAGATCGTCCTCGAGGGGACCAGCAAGTGGTCATGCAAGATCGCCATCACAGGTAGCCATGACACTAAATTTAAATCATTCATCCATTCAACAAATAAATCACATCATAAAATGTCTACACACATTCACGACATTCATTTGATTTTAACTAAATTTATGACACACACATTTTCACGATTACTAATCACAAAAAATAGCTATCTATAAATCAAATTAATTTTACATTTTATATGTACATAACAAAGAAAAAAAAGTGTAAATATGTTAAACAAGTAAACAAGGTAATATTTGACGTTAGTTTTCATCTGACTAGTGTTTGCGTGAGCAGGAAATCGATAGTTCAACGTACACTCAAGTGCAGCGCCATCATTGATCTAGTTGAAGAAGTTTAAAACCTCTTTCGTACTCTCTTTTTCTTTCTTTCTTCCTTTCTCAAGCCGACAAGCCCAATTTTTCACTTCTTTTATCATTTAAATTATGAAAATTTTCGCCCGAACAATACAAAAGTAATGGAACTATTATTTATTAGTTTCTCTACTCGATTCAATTACCCTAAAGGGTTTAGAGAGTTTATTTAAAGCTTTGTTAACTGTCATATAAAGCTTAAATATGAAATAGTAATGGAAATATTCTTTTAACTTTGATGTAAATTCCAAGTAATTATTGGTTGGATTATTACTTTTAAAGTAAAAGTAAATGTTTTATTAAACAAGAATAATGATTATTCATAAAGAGAGCTTTTAATTTTACCAGCTGTCATAAATTATAGCATTTGAGTGTTGAAAAAGATTTTAAAATAAATCATTCACTAACAAACGCTCGTAAATAAACTCTAACAATAAAATAACGGATGCGCCATCTAGCGATAGCGTCATTGAACGAAAAGAGAGTATTTTATTTATCTTTCAATTTTATTTATTTTTTATGGAACAAATGATCATAGAAATCTTTTAGAATGTAAATATTTTCTAAAAAACCTCAACTATTTTATGTGAATAGTAAAAGAAAAAAAAAATGCTACATTCAAAGATAAAAACGTAGGTGCTTTATAGCATCAATGCGTTCATGAGAATGCTTTAAAAAGAAACTAATGAGTAGCCATGCAAATAGTAGAAATAAAAAGGAGGTAAGATCAATAAACACGAAAGCTTGAAAGTTGGTAGTTAATGGTTGAATAAAAAAAATCTTCATTTAAATTACCTGTTAAATTAATCTAAACCGTCTCTAGCCGATTATCTTTTTATTTGATTTGTTTGAAAATGGCTTCTTCAAAGCTATTATCTGAGTGGTAACTCTCGATAACATGTTAGTGAATTGATTTATGTTGACAACTGCTTTAAAAAATACTCGTATGTACATTTAGATTTATGTTTATATATTAGATAATTTATCTTTTCACTCTGTTATGAGAAATGAAAACTGTAAAAGAAAAAATAAACAAAAATTTACCGTTTCACGGAAAAAGAGGTAACAGTTGGCGTTTATATCCGCTCCAGTAATCAAATCTTTTGATTTATTTCCGATTAAAATAAATTCGGACTTGGTGACCAGGAAATTTTTAGAGCAAAATTGCTAAACTAGTTTATCGTTACCTTGAATAAGATATATCTAGCAGGCATTTTTCCAAATTGGTGAACCATGCAAAATTTAATGTTTGAAGGTCTACATCATACAAGCACTCAACATACTTTTTAAAACTTTTTTAAACGTATAGTTTTCAATCGTAGTCAAACTTACGAAATATGCAAATTCCTAGCAGAAAGCAACCTAGAACATTTATGATCCAATATTAGGCTATGATTGACTTAGATTGGCAGAGTATTGAGTCAGAGATGAACCTGACTGGGAGTCCTAAGAATATTTGCATCAATTGTTATCATTCATTAAGAGAAGCTTTTCTAATACCTTAATAGTGCTAGATACTAGTTTATTCCTGACCTTTCACTACGCCAATTTTGTCCAATGTAGCACTGGTACATTCTAGTAGGAAGCAAAACTGACCCATCACTGGATCAACCTTGGTCCCATATTGGACCAATCTTGTTTCTTATCAGGATGGTGTGCTAATGGAGAAAAATAAGGGCTGCTCTGTGTTACTTTTTGACAGTACGAAACCATCTAGAGATAAAGATGCATTCTATGTATTAATAATCATCAAATAAAACATTGTCAAATCTAAAATGAATGTATGTCATTTGATTTGGGCAAATTAATTCTGGTTTCGAATTAAAAATGATCCATTTGATCAACTAAACCCAAACTAAAGTTACAAAGTTTAATTAGCTCTCTCGATACTCACCTTCTTTTCAACAATACAATAATCCATCTCACTAGATATTGATTGATATCAATACAGTCTAAAATAGATGATCAAAACAAGCCTGGTAGATTAAGTAGCATCAAGTTGATAATCAATATGTCTATGAAGTGCACTCCAGCAAACATTTGTCTGTAATGCACAAACACGCGTATGATTAGAGACTAACGCGATCAATGATCACGTTCAACAGTTGCGTGGCCACATTGTCACAAACAGGAGATAGTTTCTCGCGTGGTTCACATTGAAATCACAATCATATGTATACATGTAAGGTTTACATAACTATTGGAGTTGAATTCATGGATCATCGGTGACCGAGCAACAGGAGATGAGGGATTAATATGAGCTTTATGTGTCAAAGCCTAAGTTATTGAAGTGTCTGTAAAGTTGATGCTAGAAACTGGTGATACTATTGCATGTGCAACATAATATAATCCTTGAATGTAACCAGTCTCATTAGCACGCGTTGCACCATCATTTATCACACTATTTTATTCAATATTTCGTCACTCACGCGCTTCTGTGCACGCTTTATTCAACATCTCTTGTATTAAGGCAGTCTTTTTGTAAATGATACTAAGTAATCCATCATTGTAAATTGGATTAAGATAAAGATACAGATGATAAGCAAAGTTTAGGTTTTTTCTTTTTAAGAATAGTTTTGTTAACGAGTTAACATTTACAAGGGAAACAAAAATATTTTTCGTCACACCTGCGTGCAAAGTCCACTTTTCCATTGGCGAGGGGTTGAACTTTCCACTCAGGTATGATGAAAAATTATATTCAGCCCTAAGGAGGACAATTAGACAAGCTTAAACCACGTGATTACCCCCCTTGCCTTCGGCTCGGGGGGTTGTTGAAAAAATTTTTGAGAAGTCATTTTTCAATTTATTATACTTGATTATACTTTACGTGATTAAATTTTCAACGGGATGAAAATCGACTTCCCCCATCATATAGTTTCTAGTTATAGGTAGTAAAAAGCGTGACAATCGATAAAAAAATTTTTGGATTGAAATTGGGGTAGAGCCCTACTAATGCACAGTTACCATTATTTTTTCTACTTATTGATAAAATTTTTCTTTCATTATTTAACACTTTTTATCCCTATTTACAAACAAAAAAAATCCGATCTTTGCTCGTCAAAAAATTCCGTACAATTAAATTATTTCATTAAATTAAACATCGATTAAATTTTCCATCAACTGGCTTAATTACCTAGACACTCATTTCTCTATCCTTTTCCAAAGGTAAGTTTTTAATCTCTCCAAGATTATGTTTATTTTTTTATTCATCAAAGGACTGCCTTAATTATATAAATGTGTGTGTCGTACTTCTGTCGAGATGCATGTTGAAAAAAAATCTATTTGTCAACCTAACAAGAAACATTGAAATAATTTTAATGATATTAAATGATTCTTTTTTGTTTACTTTATCCATTACACATTTCTATAAACGTTTTTTTTTTTTTTTTTATTACAAAAAGACCATGTGAACCTTTGAGTTTTAACAAGTATAAAATTGGATTAAAAAGAAAATGGAAAAGTGTAATTTGTATCAGGAATATCGCAGAAGAGGTTGACAACTACACCTTACACTTTTGCAATTGCTGAGACTCGTTTAGTGTTACGAAAGTCATATTAACGAGGGACCAAGTTGAGTTGTGTCAGCTAATTCGAATGACCAAACTCGACTTTTTAAAGTAAAACTCTATACAATTTTCAAGCAAAAAAGAAAATAACTTGAAAACTTTTTGCATAATTTGTTTTTTTTTACTTTCATTCCACTTTATTCTAAAAAATAACTTTATGTAAACATCATTGGTTATTTAAAAGAAAATAATGCAATTACTTTAAGTGACAAAATTCTTCTATACTTTTTCTATATAATATACAGTGATGTTACATCACAGTTTCCAACTCACATTATTTCCAAGAGACCAAACAAGAAAAGTTGGACACTCCAATGTTATTTTCCCAACAAATTTCAATGACCAAAGTTATTCACAAAGTGTCATTTTGAATTCAAAATTAATCGGTTGACTGTTGTAACAAAGTGTAATTGACAACTTCTGCGGTATGTTGATTCGTTTTTAAGCTCGTTACAAATAAATGGTAACATTTATCTAATCGGATTATTCCAGTAAATTAATGTTTTTATGTCACGTCGACAGTAATCTGTGCACAAGGATTGATAGCAAAGGACAAAAGTGGAACCTCTGACCCTTACGTCACCGTACAAGTAGGAAAAGTGAAGAAAAGGACAAGAACAATGCCTCAAGAATTGAATCCTGTTTGGCATGAGAAATTTTACTTGTAAGTATGAATTTTAATTATTATTGAAAACTAATAAATACATGACAAGATTAATTATTTAAAATACTTTTAATTTTTGAATTATATTGATTAGAATAATTTGAGATTGTCAGTTCTGAAAAAAAGCTTAAAAAGATGAAACTATTCATTTTAGATCAAATAATTACCATTGGCTTCAGTACATTGTTGTTGTTCAGCTTAAAAGTATTTTGAACACCAATCGACCCAATTATAATAACTTCCTAATGGGTTAATAACACCTTAGATAGTAACTCAATGACCCGAATTTGAGAACTGTCCCCAAATAATACGTCCAATATATTCTCTAAATTAAAAGGTTTAACAATTTAATTTTAATAGTCAGTAAATTCTTTTTGTATTAATAATAGTTTTGTTTCAATAGTATTATTATTAAAATTAGTAAATAATTAGATTTTTCAGCATCCTTCCTTTAAGTATAAAGACGTAGTCTGAAATACTCTTGATAAAGGTAGATGATGGTAATGGTGATGATGATTAAAATATAGTTAATAATTATAACAATTACAATAATAATAACGATATTTATTTTTTTTCTTAAACTAAATGTTAGAATTTTATAAATATACTGAATCTGTTCACAAAAAATACTTTTATTAAATCTAATAAAACTATACCAGTCGACTGTTACTCACTTACCGATTCCAATCATGCTGAATTTCTTTATTCAAGAAAGATTATGATGACCATACAATTTTATAGTACCACTTTAGCTCTACTACCTAAAAATGATTCCTACTTTTATTTTATTTTTTATACTTACCAAAAATAAATTTAATGCTTTCAGTGAATGCCACAATTCATCAGATCGTATCAAAGTCCGAGTGTGGGATGAAGACAATGATCTAAAGTCTAAATTACGGCAAAAATTGACTCGTGAAAGTGACGATTTTCTTGGTCAGACCATCATCGAAGTTCGCACTCTATCAGGCGAGATGGATGTTTGGTATAATTTAGAGAAGCGAACAGATAAAAGTGCAGTTTCTGGAGCAATTCGGTTGCACATCAGTGTTGAGATAAAAGGAGAAGAAAAAGTGGCTCCTTATCATGTACAATACACCTGTCTCCACGAGAATTTATTCCACAGTTTATGTGAAGAAAATGGTGGAATGGTCAAATTGCCACAAGCTAAAGGCGATGATGCTTGGAAGGTTTACTTTGATCCACCTGGAGAGGAACTTGTGGATGAATTTGCTATGCGCTATGGAATTGAGAGTATTTACCAAGCAATGACGTTAGTATTATTGTTGATTACTTTTTTTCAAATTTAATTAACCAATTTCATTCCCAAGAAGAACAGAGAAAATTAAATAACTAGTTGAGTGTTGAATGAATTGATTCATGAAAACTGTTATTTTGGCATCATAGATAAACGTTAACAGTATGTGGGATTAATTAACTAATCAGTTCAATTAATTATAAAATAAATGTGAAATTGTGTCTGAGACACCGACTCATTGCAAACAATCAGCAGATAAATATTGGATTTCTCTTCAACAACTTGGGAATAAAATTGTGTAGATGCTTTATTTGACATGACATCAATTTAAAATGTTATTTCCTTTGTTTCTATATGGCAACTTTATAGGCATTTCCACTGTTTATCAACCAAGTACCTTTGCCCAGGAGTTCCAGCGGTAATGTCAACTTTATTGGCCAATATAAACGCATACTATGCTCATACAACAGCATCCTCTGCTGTCTCTGCTAGTGATAGATTTGCAGCAAGCAATTTTGGGGTAAGTAAAAGCACCAGTATATGTGAAGAGTCTTATTTCCGGTTTGATGAGTGACAGGCCAACAGAATGTGTGTCTAGAATGCTTTGTGAACAAAGACATGGACGTTCTAACAGAGTAAAGAGGAATAGACTAAGGTTGTTGGGGGTTTAGGAGGGTGAGAAATGCAGCAATTTCCCGGGAAACAGCTCCATCCGTTCACTCAAGGCTCGTTCGGGCTCGTTGCACAATGCACCTACTTTCCCTCCCCTATCCGCGGACGTGAGTTTCAACCCTATCAATTTTAGCCAGCAAAAAGAGATGTTATTTTGCTGAGCTATTGATATTAAACATGACTGGGTTTTTTGATTTTATCAACAGGTGGGATTATATCGAGGGGAATGTGAGGAATTTCATTTGGATTTAGTCAAATATCATATTATTATCGTATATTGATACACATTGAATTTGATTGATGTATTGTCAAAAACAAAAAGGAGATTATGATGATAAAAAACAATATCACTGAAAAAAATGAAAGTCAAATGTTCTTAAAAGGTAATCAATTATTACTTTTTCAAAAATATCTCGTAAACTATTAGGTTTAGGCGACTTTTGGTTATTATAAAATTTGTTTGAAATAAAAATCTACACAAAAAAGGATCTATACAAAATTTACGTAGGACCATTCATTTTTAAGATATAAGGCTGAGAACTTTTAGAGCAAAGTATAGATAAATACATTATGAAACTCAGATTTCTCAACGCCATATCTTAAAAACTATCTACTCTACGCAAATTTTGTATAAGATCTTTTTTGTGTAAATTTTGATAATAAACAAATTTTATTATAACTAAAATTCATCTTAAACCAATATTTAACGAGGTATTTGAGAAAATAATGATTTTCACAACCCTTGACCTTCTTACTGGTTTGATCAGTAAACAGATTTGAAATAATTAATTTCCCAACGAAATTATCCTAGATAAACTAGTAAAGTTTTGACTTCATTTTCGAAGAATAGATTATAACTAGTTAAAAAGTAAAATAATTGAAAAATCAACAAGTTTTTTACATTGTTATACAGAAGTAAATAAATTAAAACGGTAAAAAAATAATAACTAAAGTTATCTTTTCAATTTAAAATTCCTTTAAAACCTTTTCTCTTTTATAGAATCGATCAGTTAAATGTAACAGTATAGTTTGAAAGCTTGTAAATTTTTCTTCAAATTAATTTTTATTCTTACCAAGTGGAGATTTAAATTAAAGTTCAGAACTAATTTTGAATTTTAAATATTAATTATTTCGAAAAATATTGTTATAGTTTAATGACTGATAATTAGTAAGCCTAAAAATATTGTAACTACAAAGTATTTAGATTCTATTTCCTTTGAAAAATATTCTTTATGGTATAATATTCAATTTTAGATAGCTTCAAAGGTTGAAATTCACTCATTTTTTATTTACTTCACTGCCACTCTGTGAGAAATGACTAAATCGTTAAAATGTTAACGTTTTTTTTTTTTCACTTACCTGAAAGCTCTTCAAGTAGCTGTGCAGAAAGCAACGCTGGAAAATTTCACGTTTAAAAAAAAATTAAAACTTACGAGATATTTTTCTCTACTCAACAACAAAATGTTAACAATGTTATCCAAAGAGATATATTTATTCTTTTCTCAATTCAAGGTTTATTTATCTAATTTATTCTAAAATCAACATAATACATCTTCTAAAGTTCTCATTGTTTCTTTTCTCCAATTTCAGAAAGAGAAATTTGTCAAGCTGCTGGATCAACTTCACAATTCTCTAAGGCTCGATCTGTCAATGTATCGAAACAATTTTCCAGCATCAAGCCAAGAAAAGTTGATGGATTTGAAGAGTACAGTGGATCTGCTTACAAGTATCACATTCTTCCGAATGAAAGTTCAAGAGTTATCAAGTCCTCCAAGAGCCAGTACAGTAGTGAAGGACTGTGTGAAAGCTTGTCTATATTCAACCTATCAATTTCTCTTTGCAAACTGCTATGAACTTTACAATCGAGAGTTTCAAGTCGATCCAAATGAAGCTAAAAGAGACCCAGATGATCATGAACCACGTCTAGACTCTTTAGATTTCTGGCATAAGCTTATAGCACTTATAGTGTCAGTGATTGAAGAAGATCGAAACAGTTATGCACCAGTTTTGAATCAGTTCCCTCAAGAATTGAACATTGGTCAATTATCAGCATCAACAATGTGGCAATTGTTTGCTACTGACATGAAGTATGCACTTGAAGAGCATGAACAGCATCGTCTATGTAAGTCTTCGGCCTACATGAACCTTCATTTCCGGGTGAAATGGATTTATGCCAACTACGTAAAGGATGTACCTCCATACAAAGGTTCTGTACCAGAGTATCCAGCTTGGTTTGAACCATTCGTGATGCAATGGCTCAATGAGAATGACGATGTATCACTCGAGTATCTCCATGGTGCCTTCACTAGAGATAAAAAAGACGGTTTCCAAAGAAGCAGCGAACACGCTCTCTTCAGTGTATCCGTAGTCGATGTATTTACACAGTTAACGCAGTGCTTCGATGTTGTATCTAAACTCGAGTGTCCTGACCCAGAAATATGGAAGAGGTACATGAAGAGATTTGCCAAGACAATTGTTAAAGTTTTAGTCTCCTATTCAGATATTGTCAAGAAGGAATTTCCAAGTCATCTTAAGGAAGAAAGAATTGTAAGTACCTTTGTTTGTTGTTCTTTTTAACTTTAAAATACATTGGAATATTATTGAGATGGGTCTGAAAATTAGAAATTGTAACATACTTTTAGGTTTTAGAAGTCATTAGAATAATTAAAGACTATTTTTAAAGAGAGTAAATGTCTCAATTAGTAACACGCTAAGGATCATTGGAATATTTACTCTATTTTTTTCCAATGTAATAGAATGAGAAAAATTCTATAGATATGTGGAGGGTTTTACAATGATCATAATACATTAGGGGAATAAAAGCACATTATTTCGTTCGCAAGAAACTTCTCCTTTCAAGCCAAAAGCAGCATCTTTTTATTTGTTAAAAAATATTGACTTATCAGTAATCATATTTTTATAGGACACCATATATATGTATAGACACATAAATATATTTAATCACTTCAAAATAATTATAAAGAATATTCAAGATCTGAAAACATAAATTGGAACTTTTCTATTTCAATTGATATTTTAGCAGTTAATTATTGAACACCAAGTTAATAAGAATGACTTTTTCAGGCGTGTATCTTAATGAACAACATCCAACAACTTCGAGTGCAATTAGAGAAGATGTTTGAATCAATGGGTGGAGAAAAACTGGAAGAAGATGCTGCCAACATTCTAAAAGAACTTCAACAGCAATTAAATGGTGCTTTGGATGATCTAGCGATGCTATTTGCCAAGAGCTTAGAACCGAGAATAACTGTTTCCGTCCGTGAACTCGGAGATCTGCTGTTGGCCATCAAAGGTGGCGGCCAAGTGACGTTAACTCAACAAGCACAAAGAAATGCCGTTGCCGTTGAAGCTGATGATGTTTTAAGGCCACTTATGGACCTTCTTGATGGTAGTTTGTCTCTGTATGCACAGTCCTGTGAGAAAACTGTTCTTAAACGATTATTGAAAGAACTTTGGAAGATTGTGATGAGGATTCTGGAGAAAACTGTTGTTTTACCACCTATGACTGATAAGAGTGTAAGTATAGGCATTTCAACTGATATTTATTTTATTAAATCGAAATTTAGAATTTTATTTAAAATTAGCGTCGGTTCGTGCTGGGACAATTAGTAAAGTAAGGCTTTACCTAAAGCTGTAATCAGTATTTATTAACATGTATTCACTAAAAACTGATTAAAACTACTTAATATCAACAACGAATATGACCAAAATAGCTATCAATAGATTACTAATTTAAAAACAAAGCAATATGAATCAAACTGAATGCTAAATTCTTATAACTTGTGGTAACCCAAGTCAAAATATAAAACCTATTTTCATCCTACTTTTATTTTATATTTTTCCTGGTTTCAATCTAATTTTATTTGAGATTCAAGTTATTTTATTTTAACAAAAACATACTTTTGTATAATTATTAATTTTATTTTAATTCTAATTGGGCTGACTATCAGCATTAAAATCATATGTATTATTAAAAAAGTATGAATGTAATGGGAGTTATTTCAACTATTTCCATAAGTATTACTAGATATAAACAAATCAATTAATGAGATTGAAATCAGGCTATTCTGTCTATATCCTAATTTTTACCAACTTCAGAAGGATAAAAATAGTATTAGGATTAGAAAGTTAAAATGAGTCTTTATCATCCTAATTTTGATCTGCTTAAAAAATGAAACAGAATAATATTAGAATAAAAAGGATGAGTCTAGGATAGAAAGGATGGGAATAGTATGAAAAGAGTCAATTCAGGTGTTATATTTTGACACGGGCATTTTAAACCTTATGATATAATAATCATCTAGATCTACTTCCAAAATGCATAGCAAAAAAACATTCATCGAGAGATAATATCTATCTTTCATCTTCTAGACATTTAGAAAATAATTAATGTTGATGTATTTACTAAAAAATTTATTTAAATACGAATTTATTCCGAGTTAAGCTATTTATCTTAGATATGACAAACACACTTTGTCTGTTGTGTAAAACATTTGTTAAGATTAATTAATAAAATGAATAAGGGTAATTAATTAATGAATGACTGTCAAATTCTCTTATAGATGATGTTCAAAAACTTGACTGATAATGCAAAGAATCTTGCGGCTAACGCCAAGATTGAAGACATGTCAAGAATATTCAAAAACCACATGGCTGGCAAACCAGATGTCAAGAATGCACTAAGTGGAGTAATGGTAAATTTATTGAAATTATTTTAATTTTTAAACCAACTCATCTGCACAATATTTAATATTTCTTTTTTCTCCTTTAGGATATATCAAAGGAAGTTGAGAAAAATCTATCTCCAAAACAATGTGCAGTTCTAGATGTAGCTTTGGATACGATAAAACAATATTTCCACGCTGGTGGTAATGGATTGAAGAAAACATTCTTGGAAAAATCACCGGAATTGCAAAGCTTACGTTATGCTCTGAGCTTATACACCCAAACAACAGATACATTAATCAAAACATTTATTACGACTCAAGTTAACCAAGGTAATTTTTTAATTAATTTATTTATCACTGAATTGCTCATAAATAACAAACACACTGCAAGATAAAAAAAAAGACCTATGAAGTCGTAAAATAAAATTAAAACAATAAATAAATCTAATAAAATTAAAAGTTTTTCTAAGTATAATTAATGAAAAAATTTAGGATCAGTAGAAATAATTTATTAATAATAAATAAGAGGTAAAAAACTAAAGAAAAATGCGTTTTAAAAAATAAAAACATTGTCGGGTAACAGTGCCCCTGAACGACCCATCAACATTGAGACAGCGTCAACGATCGATGACCAGCGAAAGAGGCGACGAAGGTGAAGGTGTAGAAGGAATGGAAGGCTTAGAAGAGCCTCTTCGTCAAAGCAAACCCCCTCCTAGACGAGAGAGTCGACAAGGTACCAGCGGAATGGAGCTCTGAGACCGGAATTTCAATTTTTAGCTACCCATAGGGTTTAGATATCCTATTTGAGATAGTCAATAATAATCAAGATACTTTTTAAATCTCCATCAACAATTATATCAATCACTACAGTAGAGTCTCTATCATTTGGTCCTCTATAAAATGAACAGCGAAAGAAACGAAAGTTTCTTTGAATTCATAGATTGAAGCTATTCATATTATGGAGACTCAACTGTGTTGGCAAATGATTCATTTCTATACGACAACTGATGGCAAAAAGAAAACTATTCCTATCGGGCTTGTTCAATATTAATTTCGGGTAGAGTTCCGTTCTGGGGACATCTTCAAAAATTAATTATTTGTGCTGAGATACTTTATATTTATGAATAAATTTATTTCGGTCGTATGAGAGACGGCCGAGATGGGGGGGGGCACGCTAGATGAATACAAGCACAATTTGAAGCGAATTATATTGAATGAAGAGATAGTTTAATTGGTGAAGCAGCCAGCGCGTAACCAAAAGGTCCGGGTTCGATTCCCGATCTCGACAGAATGTATTTTTAATTTGGAAAAGTGGAGGTGTACCTAGAATGGGACTTTATCCTTAATTTCCTCTATCAACTAGTAATCCTAGTGGAAAAATTGTAATTAATGCCATTAGATTGCCATATGCTCTATATCTGTCATTATGTCACTGTACCATTTACCAATAATCCCTTGAAAATTATGTTTTGTTTTGGAGGTATATTAGAAAGTATCTTGATTAGTAGTAATGGATTTAAGGCTGCTGGTGAAGCTACTGCTACTGTCATTGCTATTATTGATAAAAGAAATTCATTTTCTACAATATGCTACGCCGCAAGCAATCATTTATTGATCACTTTCACTCAGCTTCCATAAATTAGTGAATATATATTTTTAAGTACACTTGAGTGAGTTTTTACACATTTGAAATCTTTTGATATTATTTTGTTTGTCCGCAAACAAAATGATAACATATTATACACCTTGTGAGAAAAATGAAATATTTCAACCCGCTTGTAATTGGTATATTTCACACCCAGGGAGGAAAAGTAGATTAAATTGAAGCACGTGAAAATGTCTTTGTGTTCAATCTTATAAGAACCGACTATTTTTTTTATAAATATATTACACGGGTTGGAATTAATTACTTTTTTGTCCAATGATATCACAATTTTTCTTCACATTTGTATTGAAACTTGAATTTTTTATCCTGCTTGAAGATTAGAAATGATTTTTTTTACTGTGAAGAGAAGTAAAAAAAACTGTCTGCATGTGTGCAAAATCACATTTCTCTACAGAGTGAAAAAAGTAATGTTTTTTTGAATTCCAAACAGGATAGAAAAGTGAACTTTGTGATATAATAATAACTTATTGATGCTGAAATAATTTTTGCTTTCGTTTGATTTTCATTGTTTGTTTAAGGAGATTTTTTTATTAATAAAATATTCAAAAACAAATTAAATTGAATTTAAATAATTTTAGAAATAGGTTTTTAGCCTTAAGAATAGAGAAAATATTGATTTTCGTTCATTTTTAAAGTGAAAGCACATTTGGTCTACCTTAATTTATTTGAATATTTATATAAAAATCTCCTTATTGTGTGGTTTTATATATTTGATGATAATACATTGTAAATTTAGTCACAGTGATAATCTAGAGGATATTAGAAGAACGAATTAATTAGGATATGATTATATTTTTTTGAAGTTTGACAGTTTTGTTTGTCCGTAGGCTATTGGAAGTGTTGAAAAATTGCCGTATGCATACTAATTAAATTGAAAATGGATTAAAAACAAATGAATTTTGATTTTCAGATACCGTAGGCATTGATGGTGGTTCTGTCGGTGAACTATGCACCCAAGTCGATCTATTCACTCATCCTGGAACTGGAGAACAGAAAGTAACAGTGAAAGGTTTGTTCTTTGTTCTTAAAATATATTTTTCGTCATACCTGCACGGAAAGTTTACTTTTCCATTGGAGAGGGGTTGAACTTTCCACTCAGGTATGAAGAAAAATCATATTCAACCTTAGGGAGGACAATTAGACAAGCTTAAACTACGTGTTCATCAATGTGTTGTAATTTTACACGTGGTTTGAGCTAGTCTACTTTACCTCCCGAGGTGTGAAATGTACTAATTACTTATTCATGTTACTGATTTTTCGTCTAACATTTAATTACAAATTTCAGTACTGGCAGCAGCTGAACTCAAGTGGAATGCAACTTCCGGAATGTTCAGACCTTTCGTGGAAGTCAATCTAATTGGTCCCCATTTGGCAGAAAGGAAACGAAAATATGCTACTAAATCGAAAAGTAACACTTTCGGGCCAAAATTCAACGAAACATTCCACTTGTATGTTAATTTGATTCTTTCATATTTTCATCAGTTGCAATGAATTCCTCACCTGTTCAGATAACTTGAGTCAAAATATCACACCTGAATTGATTCTTTTCATACTATTCCCATCCTTTCTATCCTAGACTCATCCTTTTTATCCTAATATTATTCTGTTTCATTTTTTAAGCAGATCAAAATTAGGATGATAAAGACTCATTTTAACTTTCTAATCCTAATACTATTTTTATCCTTCTGAAGTTGGTAAAAATTAGGATATAGACAGAATAGCCTGATTTCAATCTCATCAATTGATTTGTTTATATCTAGTAGTACTTATGGAAATAGTTGGAATAACTCCCATTACATTCATACTTTTTTAATAATACATATGATTTTAATGCTGATAGTCAGCCCAATTAGAATTAAAATAAAATTAATAATTATACAAAAGTATGTTTTTGTTAAAATAAAATAACTTGAATCTCAAATAAAATTAGATTGAAACCAGGAAAAGTATAAAATAAAAGTAGGATGAACCTAAGGTAAAAGAAAAATAAAATTAGGATGAAAATAGGTTTTATATTTTGACTCGGGAACATTTATCATATTGTGACTGATGAATGGCTGATTAAAAAATTATTCCAACGCAATATAAATATTAATTAAAATTTTGTTTTACAGTATTATTGGCAACGAACCCCAACAATTGGACTTTTATGAACTACATTTGTGCGTGAAAGACTACTGTTTCGCAAGAGAAGATAGATTAGTTGGTGTAGCAGTGCTTCAGCTAAAAGACATTGCAGAAGAAGGCTCGTGCCCATTCTGGTTGTCTCTTGGCAAGAGGATTCAAATGGACGAAACGGGTTGGACAATTTTACGAATTCTGTCCCAAAGAAATAATGATGATGTTGCAAAGGAATTCGTTAAGCTCAAGAGCGACATTCGTCAAGAAAATCCATTACCAAATCCAACTTGAAGCAACGGGCTGTAGAAAAAATTCAATATATTATGAAAAAAAGAAATAAAGGGAGAAGAATTGGTTGATATTAAGCTTCGAAAGAGCTTAAAAAAGAAATGCAATGGGAAATAAAAGAAGGTATACTATACAAAGTATATTAATGACATTAAGAAGAGTTTGATTATTGAAACATAGCCCTATTGAACAATGAAAGAAGATCATAATGTCAAAAAAAAAAAAAAAAAACAGTACTGAATTCATAGAATCGCACAATGATTATGACTTATGATAATATAAAAGATGGACATAAATTATTTTACATTGAATATAACTTCGAAAGACTTGACGACAATTTTAGTGACGTTGTCGATAAATAGAATTCCGGAAATAATGATAAAAAAAAAGTATAAAATACAATCCAAGAATGATATAAGTATGAATTCTCTAGAAAAAATAAAAAACAATCATTAAATAGAGAATCTCGATTGTAGATAATGGAATGTCTGAAATGATTTTTGTAATAAAGAGTATAAGAATTAGCATTGCGCACGACCAAAAAGACACGTCTTGACGTTATTCTTGATGTGTCGTTAGTTTATAATAAATCCAATGTATTGTAAAGTTTAAGAAGAAAATAAATCAAGATTGTTAAAAAATAACAAATAAATAAAATTCATCAGAATAAAAATAATTACATGGAAAACTAAAAAGAAGATAAATCAGTAATGATTTGAAATCATTATGGAGAGTTTGAAGATCTAAAAAATGAGTAATATTTTTTAAGATTATTATTTATTGTCTAAAATATTTTAAGTAATACATTAGTTTATGTAAGGCATAAAGAAATCTCATTTTTTAGATAATTAAACATTTTGCATTTGTAATTAATATTAATAAAACATAAAATACTAATCGAAGACTTTCTTCAACATTGAAATATACGATCATCTTTAAAGTTTCTACAATGTAGTTAACGTCTAGATTATGTCAAAAATTTTCGCCAATGCTTGTTTAAATGCTGAGTTAGATGATAGATGAGAATTAATATGGCGATATTGAGTGACATTTTTCACAATTAAGAGCGATGTTTCGATACGAACGCACGAGTCCATAAATCTCGCTCACTCTTTTTTAATCTGTGAAAAATATATTCAGATCTGTTTAAACCTTATTTGGGTTGTGGTATTTTTGGATCTGATCTGATAGAACTAGATCTGACTAGATTTAAATATACCCATTTAATCAAATTGTTATCACTTTTGTTTTTCTTTAAACCCTAGAAAAAGTTTTTATATATTATCATATGTGCAATTTTTTTCTCGCAAATAAACGAATTCAGTCATAAACATATTGTAAGAACGATCGATCTTAAAAGAGTCATGTTTCAGCATCATCTTCACGTCAGTGTACATGTTAAGAAACTCTACATCAGATCCCAGTCAGTTCTGTGCCATAAGACTTCACGATCCAATCAAATCTGAATATTTTTTTCCAGAATATTCTCATTTCTCAATACTGCTAATCGTAGTGTTTTAATTTAAAAATGTTTTAAAATGATGTCACCCATTTAATTAAGACACTGAAAAGAAAAATGGTTTAGTATATTTAATTAACTAAATTTTTTAGCTGAGGAAATTTAATTCATTGAACTGAAATTTAATTTATATGAAAAAAGCGAAGTAACGATAAATATTGCGGTAAGTTGACCGGAAAAATATTACTGTAATTTAACTGGTTAAAATTACCGTTAAAAATGTATTTTTGCGTATTATTATTTAACTACTTATGACTTAAGTTCATTTAATAAAGAAATTATTTATTTCAATAATATTTTCAGTTAGATTAAGTAGGAATATTACTTCACTGTATTCAGTCCCAAATTTTAGTTGATCTAACTAATATTTTTTTTAGTGCAATGTAGTCACTTTTTGGACATATAGTTAAAAAAAAAATAACTATTTTTGCCGACTTTTCTCTCATAGGGTGACCTATCTAGGATTAATCAAATGAGTGAGATCATTTAAAAACACTTTTAAATTAGAGATTTGCAGTGAACAGATTCTTAAATTTGTTCTAAAGTGGTTTATAAATAAACAAATAATTTATTACAACACTAATTAGATTATTTATTATAAATCCATAAAACATTGAATTTTTCTAAAAAAAAATGACTTATTTTCAAGCATATCTACATCACTTTAGAGCAGAATATCGTACAATCAAGTGTTACCAATCTCAATTTTTTAAATCCTTAAATACTAAAAAAATTCATGAGCGTGATTCGGACGGGCTATTTTTTTTTGTCTTCAGATCTTTGCTAAATTATTAAGTGAATTTTCTCTAAGCTTTATAAACAAAATATCTCGTATATTCTGTGATAATTAATCTTTAAAAACACATAACACGTATCACAAATGATTCCTATTGAATTAAAACTAACAGAAAAATAAAAAAATGTAAAATACGTATACATATAAATATAAATATAAATATAAATATATATATACATACATATATATATATATATATATATATACTCCCGTGCCATGAAGATGAAAAATAACTACACAAGGGAACATTAAAATTATAATAAACACTCTTCCTATGGCAACAATAGTTTTTTCTGTACTTAATTTCTTTATTATTAATAATTTAATTAATATTTATCATCATCGTCATCATTATTCAATAAGCATGAAATAATATTTTGCAAATGAAAGGAAAAAATTATGCCGACTATTGCGTTCATTTGTTGCGAGAATGACAATTGATAGGTCATTAAAAAAAAAAAAACAAATGAAAAGATTAAATTAAATAATAAAAGAATAAACAAAACAAAAATATCTACAACAGACTGCTGACCAAAAAATTTGCATACAAATTAGAAATTTTAACAAAGTGAACACAATTGTTGACAATATTATTGCTTGAATCAAGTATGACGCGTATGTAAACTTAATTTAAAATAATAATAATGAAATAAAAACAGTCAAACTTGCTTAATTACAATGAAAGCAGTCCTTTTTAAAAACCTCATAACCGATCAACTTACAGTTGGATGATGCGTAATTCAACAAATCCATAATTTCGTCTTGTGCGCATGCGGCTGCGCATCTACGTAGTAATGAGGTAATTCAAAGATTTATTAACAAGGAAAACAAATTATGATTAAACAGGTTTGACTGTAAATACAAATGTAATAATAATAATAATAATGTAATTATTAATTCATAGAATGTTTGAATTTTACGTATTAAATAAGCGAAGAAGAGCGAAAGACAGTTGATAAATAATTGATAATATTAATAACAATGATAATAAAATTATTGATAATATAAATAATAATAATATTGAAAGAATCAATTTGGTCGATTTAATTGGCATTAAAACAAAAATGGGTTGATAATAATTAATAAATAAATGAAACACGCACACATTACACAATATTATGGTTGACGCGCTTCTGCATTTCAATGAAAAATATGCGGAATTATCGAGATATCAAGGAAATGTAGAGTATTTATAAAAAGTAATAGCTTCTATTTTTATTTTTCTAGGGTTATATTATAAAATTTTTATTTTAGCTTTAGATAAATCAATTCACTGAAAAATTTAATTTTTTTATTAAGAATTTTAAGGAAATACAATATTTTATTTACTATTACTTTTAATAAATACACATTTCTATGTTACCGTTTCTAATTTTCTCTTCGATATATTATTTTAACTATAAAAAATTAGTTTTTTGTCATATCCTTCCGGAAAATTGACTTTTCTGCTTGGAGGCTTGAAAAGTGACTCTTGACTAACTTCATACAATATTACGCCTTTTCTTCATTATATTTATTTATAATGTGTATTTACACCCAGTTTTTCTTCCTTGAGGTTCACTTAAGAAAGTTATTTATAGACTTTTTCATTATACCTTTAAAAAAAGCTGACTTATGATTCAAGATGACTAGAATTTTTCACACAGGTCCTGCAAAAAAACAGTATTCGTATTCAAACAGGGACATTTAGAGAATTTCGAACAGCATGTTTACTACCAGGCTATTCAAGCTAGTCTACATTTACTCACTAGGTCTGGAATATACTATTTTCCGCCCTGTTTGCACGTCAGAAAATAACATTTCTCTTACTCCGTGCAGAAAAATGAATAAATATATTTCATATGTACACAATCTATTTTTGATTTTCTTTAATACCCTTCTCAGCCTCTGAACAGAATAGAAATTTAAATTTTCGATACAAGTGTAATAGAAAATTGTGTAACCTGTAAAAAAGGGATATCTAATCTTGCTATCTTGATGTATAATCTACCATAAATTCAATGCTATTCCTAATCGAAACTCGAAAAAGAATAAATTACAAATGAATAATGAAAAATTAAAGCAAAAAGAATATAAAATAACTAAATAAAACTATCTATAGTCTTTCACGTACTCTGGTCTGTTAAAAGAGCAGGAAATTCCGCGAGTATCGAAACATCGAACTAAATAGGGAATTGAGTGGATTTTTTGATAAATTCAATGAAAAAAATAAGATATAATAGTTTAATTAAATTATAAAAATTAAAAACTAAAATAATTTTTTAAATTACATTGAAATAATAATATAAAAATGTAATATTAATTTGAGTCTGAATGTTAATAAAATATGAATGTTATTGTTTATGTAAAAAAAAAGACAAATTTTATAATTTATAATTAGTGACAGAACAGTCGCGTATAGTAGAGTTGATAAAAAAAAAAAAAATTAATAAATAAAACAAACGTGGCGAGAGTGCGTGGAATAATTATAATAAAGGTATAAAAGAATTGAGAATAATAAACCTAAATAATTAGATAATTTAATTAATTAAGCGAATGTAAAATGATATAAAAATTAAAAGAGCAAAAAATAATTATATATAATTATCAATATCATCAAATCATCGTGCCGTGTTCCATATCATTGTAGGTTTATTATTGAAAATAATGAGAAGAGTGACCATAATAAAATAGGAGGGGATTGAATTTTTTTAAGTATTATCAAGTTTACAATTAAGATTAGATAGAATAAAAATGATTAATTATGATGAAATAATTACAAAACAAAAAAAAAAAAAATATTCCATGTATGGAAAAAAAAAATATTTGAAAAAAAGCCTGAATAATTTCTTTCTCGTAATAATGTATTCCTGATTGTCTGTTATTCTAAATAGAATTGAAATTTGTATTTATTTTTAAAATACAAATTTTAATTTTTAATCATCAATGCATAGATAAAAAAATAACAACAAAATCTTAATCTTTACATTTTAAATAAGTCATAATTATGTATTTAAAATTCAATTTATTAATAAATCTTCAAGCATTTATATGTTACATTTCCCGTATAGAAATGTGGCCATTAATAGTCAATAACTTCGATAACCTAAAATTTTCATATTCAATAAAATAGGTTTTGATTCAAATGGTATGATATAGATTAAGATTTTGTTGCAAGCGAGAAAGGTTACTCACTACTTCTATACTTAAATTGATCACAAGATTTATTTTAATTTTATGACAAGATTAACTAACATATAAAGAGATATTTCCTTTAAAAATAGACTCACGATAAACAATATGGAAAAAATAATAATAAATCATTATACAAGAAGTAAGAGAATATTAAGCTAAATATTATTATTGACAGTTTTACAATTATTTTGAATTTTTTTTATTTATTGTTTCAAGTAAATGCAAAAACTTTCGTAGCTATATAATCATTATTGGTTAATTATAAACAATTGATGCATTTTTTTCCGATGTTATTTGGAAAAACAGAAATCTATGTAATCAACTGAGTAATAATTCAGTCAATACATTAAAAAATACTCAACTAATGCAGAAATAAATTCATTCCCATACCGTGATATAATTGATCATTTTTCCCACACTCTTAATTTTTTGCTCATCATTTTAAATTTTTAATATGTATTTCGATTTAATTTCCTTAGAAAATCAATTCATTCTGTATTCGTTTGACGACTGAACGTTGAAAGAATAAATGTTCAATAAGACATTAGCTTGTTAAAGTAAATCATCATTATTATTTTCAAATATGTCTGATTAACTTCACTATGAATAATTTCTCTTCAATTAACTGATAATTTATATCAATAAATACCGTAAGTCTTATTGCATCGGTTTTATAATGAAACATTAGATACTAATAATTACAAAAATACCCAATCTTGTGATTAATTTGGTAAATATAAGTAGATAAGTATTTAAGAATGCAGTTCAATTATCATTGACGACATACTTTCATAATCATAATCAAGCAAAATGTCATCCAGCAATCGTTTCATCCAATATTATGCGATCTTGGCTTTCGGTAACACGTGCACGTGTAATATATTAAACGCATTTTAAATCACATAAAAATATTGCACATACGATTGCACATATTATACATGCTATCATTAAACGATATGCTATGGTCATCTGCCCGTTGTTGTCCACGCTCTAGTAAAAAAATACAAAATCAATTACAGTGACATTTGTAAAAAGAAAAAAAATATACTCTAAAAGTCTACTTGGAATTATTTTTTCATCTATTTCTTCCTACTAACGTTGTACTTAATCCTTTTTATCAATATTCATTAATTAGTAAATATTCATATTATAATGAATAATTTATTTATTTAAATAATTATCGTATTCATTACATAATGATAATAATGACACATATAACAATTAAATGAATATCTGAAAACGAATATTTTTAAAAAACAAAAAGTGTTAATAAAAAATACTAAAAAGCTCTTTAATATTTCTTTTATTTACTATTTCACCACAATATTTTATTATTATTTACAAATGATTGTTATACATTTTTTTTTCATTACTTGCTTCTACTCACTTAATTATAATTACAATGTTTACTTGTTCAGTTATTTACAGTTCTTCTTTCGGATAAGTATATTTTCGTTTTGGACCTTTTTCAACTAGTTCCTGAAAAAATAACAATATTATCATTGATCAATCCTTTGCAAGAACATCATAAATGAAATATTGAATTTTAAATTATTTTCTTCTATTAACGATAATAAATATTACTATTAATATTAGATTGGCAAGAAAATAATAAAACACTTTTATAATTTAAATATTATAGATGCAGAGTATCATGATGCTAGCACTATGTCTAAGCCTTCTAGACTAGGGTTGCTAACCGTCCTGTTCCCCCAGGACATATCCTATTTTTTGTAATGTCTTTGGACGTCCTATATAGTCTTTAGGCATCGTCCTGGTTTTTTAAATTTAAGGCTGGCAACCCTATTCCAGGCAGATGCAACTCATTGATGGACATGGTGACTGCATTAGAAATTGAAATTTGAAGATTATCAAATAAATAATAGAATCAAAAGATGTTCTAACTGCTTCACTATTTTCTTGCCAACCTAATACTAAATAAAAACCTTTCAATTAGAAATGCTGAAAAAGATTTTGCTACTGAAATGTTGATAAGCAATTATGAACTGATATTCTTGTTATAAAAGTGGTCCATTATTTGTTTCAAGCTGTGTATTATTTTAAAATGATAAAAAAATTTGTTATTTTTATATGAAATAATTAAATCATCTAAAGATTTGATAGAATCCATAGCAAAGTAAACGTAATGAATAATAATTGAACTCTTTTTACAATTAGCAAAATCTTATTTAGATAATTATGATATATGAAATGTTTTTAGAGTTAACCTCAATTAAAAAAAAAGCATAATTGTATCTTTTAATTTAAAATAATAATTCTTACCCTTGGTTTTTTACTAGGTCCCATCACAGGA
Organism: Chelonus formosanus; assembly: GCA_028641665.1. NCBI lineage: Eukaryota > Metazoa > Arthropoda > Insecta > Hymenoptera > Braconidae > Chelonus > Chelonus formosanus. Next base: position 5,393,113 of record CM054000.1, read on the forward strand.
TTGGGTAGAGTTATATTCCAAAATTTGTTTGGATCTTCATTATCTTTTGCATAGAAGATTAATCCAGCCCAAAAGATCACAGTAAACCGGGTCCATGCTGGTAGCATTTTTGCAGAACTCTGGCTAATAAACTAAAAAGTGTCTATTATTTATTATATCTAACAATCATTGTTACTATGAATAATGGAAATTAAATAAAATTCAAACCTCGTTTCGACAGTAAACTAAATATCAGCTGTTTATGTTCACGATGTGGGGAAAAAACAATCTCTTCGAGATATTTTGCAGCTGCTCCATAAAACTTTGTTCAGATTAATTCATCTAGATGTCTCGGTAAGCTAAACAGAGAGAAGACTGAAAGAGCCTATACCCAGAGAGAAAACTGAGAGTAGCAATGCCATTTAAAAAAAAATTTCCATTGCAAGACGCCCCCGTTTCCAATTTTTTCGTTTCCATCGAACTAACAAGCAAAACAGAGTCGGTATAACAGTCAAGTTACGTTAAGTTAAGTTTCAACGCAATGTTGGAACAGAGTCACTAACTGCTTTGAACCGCACTAAAAAGTTTTTTTAAATAAATAAAAAATTAAATTGATTATATTAAACAATGAGCATCACGTATTTTTAATAAGCGTAGAAACAAAAAACCGAGTATGGCGTATTTAACGCATGTCTCTTCATTGATTATATCGTCAATAAAAAAGCCCCTGAAAGTGTGTTCCGGCTTTTTTAGGCCCCAATCTTTTCTTTATCGTCTGCAAAATATTCTCTAAACCATTTAAATTACTAAAAAAAGATCCTATCTTTAATTACCGTGGAAACAATGAAGTAAGTATGGAGCGATAATTTTTTCTGAAGTTTAAAAAATTGAATTCCCGAGCCTTCATGGTGGTTATCTTTGTCATAAGCCCTTTATTAAACAATCATTTATCATGCAATTATTACTCTACTTTTTCTCTCAAACTTTAGCCTTCTTCCTGTATATCATTATCTTTAACATTTATATATATTTTTCACGTAAGAAAAGCATAAGTTGATGAGAAAAATTTAAGGTGATTTTAGCTTAGGAAAGCCCGGAATTAATTTCATTTATTTCCCGCGAATAAACAGGTACCTCGAATAGTGCAATATGGCCACATTTGTTGCGTAGATATCTTTACTTCTATCAGCATCGTGACAGTTGTAAGGGTCATAACAATCGTTAATGGCGAAAAATCTATTGAATATTAATCCATTTTCATACATTGTTATTTGGTATTCTCAATTAATCTCGATTTTTATTCACCTATGTTCTTATATTCCATACAGTTTAAATTAAAGTCTGGATTTTAAGTAATCGGTTGGGGAACGAGTTCAAATTCACCCGGTATCGTCTCAATTCTTATACAGTGAGTGTAAAATGTATTTGTACACCTAGGGTTGTAATGAAACAAATTCAAATTCGATGACAATTTTTTTAATTTATGTAATGTAGACGATAGTAACAAGTAGCTTAAGGTCGTTGTGATCTTTTTATGACAGAAAAAATTCTTCAAATCACAATTATAAACAGCGTAACAATTTTTTATATTCACTACACAAAAAAAAGCTATCGAAAAGTATTCGTAAAATCATCATATTTTAAGGTGAATAGGGTTTTCGTTGTTTATCCAGCATATTTTTTCGTACGCTTCGAATATTAAATTTATTCTTGAAGCGCATTATTTAGTATTATTCACACTTCTCTCAACTCTTAGGTTAGATTCTTAAACTCGAATATTGACAAAATTTTCTGTTTTTGAGAAAAAAAAAAATCATATTTTATGTGCAAATCATAAACATTATGACACGATTAAATACATCGTGACAAGACGATTACAAAAGACTAGCTGTTGACACTGGTACTCCACTAGATCATAAGATATTCAGAAAAAACTGAAAAACATAAAATCATGTTTTTCTCCGCAACATATTTTTTTATGGAGTTGATCGAGGGCTCATATGAAAGATCGGGACCGAAGCGAGAAATTTGGTACCCCCCTATAGATACACCCCCGTCAAAAATGCTGTATCTCTCATAGTTTTCGAGTTATGAGCGTTTGAAGGTTTTTTTATGATTCGCTGCAGCATAACTTCTTTTTTTGCCGATAACTCGAGATCTATAAAGCCTGCATGAAAAACAAGCATATCAATGGATTCCTGAGAGCAAGAGCTTTCTAATCCCTTCCTTAAAATTATGATTATTGCACGATTTATGCTAAATTTGGCCCAACTTCCGGTTTAACCAAATTTTTAAAGTCAAATAACTATGTTTCTGTTGGCCGTACATGAAAAACAAGCATATCAATGGATTCCTGAGAGCAAAAGCTTTTTTATTCCTTCCTCAAAATTATGATTATCGTACGATTTATGCTAAATTTGACCCAACTTCCGGTTTGACAAAATTTTTAAAGTCAAATAACTATGTTTCTGTTGGCCGTACATACAGCAAATCATGGATCCAAAGCAGAGCTTTTTTATTCAAAATTTGATCAAACGATTTATGGCCCACTTCCATTTTTGTCATAACTTGTTTCGTAGCGAGACAGCTTCATGTTCTGAGAGGGCTTTCCTCCCTCAAAATTATGATTATCAAACGATTTATGCTAAATTTGGCCCAACTTCCGGTTTAACCAAATTTTTAAAGTCAAATAACTATGTTTCTGTTAGCCGTACATGAAAAACAAGCATATCAATGGATTCCTGAGAGCAAGGGCTTTCTAATTCCTTCCTCAAAATTATGATTATCAAACGATTTATGCTGAATTTGACCCAACTTCCGGTTTAACCAAATTTTTAAAGTCAAATAACTATGTTTCTGTTAGCCGTACATGAAAAACAAGCATATCAATGGATTCCTGAGAGCAAGAGCATTTTTATTCCTTCCTCAAAATTATGATTATCAAACGATTTATGCTAAATTTGGCCCAACTTCCGGTTTAACCGAATTTTTAAAGTCAAATAACTATGTTTCTGTTGGCCGTACATGAAAAACAAGCATATCAATGGATTCCTGAGAGCAAGGGCTTTCTAATTCCTTCCTCAAAATTATGATTATCAAACGATTTATGCTGAATTTGACCCAACTTCCGGTTTAACCAAATTTTTAAAGTCAAATAACTATGTTTCTGTTAGCCGTACATGAAAAACAAGCATATCAATGAATTCCTGAGAGCAAGAGCTTTCTAATTCCTTTCTCAATATTATGATTATCGCACGGTTTATGCTAAATTTGGCCCAACTTCCGGTTGGATCAACTTTTTAAGAAAAATAAATGCTTTTTTATGTTTGATCAAAGTTATCGTTTTTGAACGTCTCAACTCTTAGGTTAAATTCTTAAACTCGAATATTGACAAAATTTTCTGGTTTTGAGAAAAACAAAAATCATATTTTATGTGCAAATCATAAAAATTATGACACGATTAAATACATCGTGACAAGACGATTACAAAAGACTGGCTGTTGTCGCTAGAGGTCCCATAGATCGCAAGATATCCGTAAAAAACTTCGGAACATAAAATCACGATTTTCTCCGAAACATATTTTTTTATGGGGTTGACCGAGGGCTCATATGAAAGATCGTGACCGAAGCGAGAAATTTGGTACCCCCCTATAGATACACCCCCGTCAAAAATGCCGTATCTCTCATAGTTTTCGAGTTATGAGCGTTTAAAGGTTTTTTTATGATTCGCTGCAGCATAACTTCTTTTTTTGCCGATAACTCGAGATCTATAAAGCCTGCATGAAAAACAAGCATACCAATGGATTCCTGAGAGCAAGAGCTTTTTTTATTCCTCCCTTAAAATTATGATTATCAAACGATTTGTGCTAAATTTGGCCCAACTTCCGGTTTAACCGAATTTTTAAAGTCAAATAACTATGTTCCTGTTTGCGGTACATGGAAAACAAGCATATTAATAGATTCCTGAGCGCAAGAGCTTTCTAATTCCTTCCTCGAAATTATGATTATTGCACGATTTATGCTAAATTTCACCCAACTTCCGGTTTAACCAAATTTTTAAAGTCAAATAACTATGTTCCTGTTTGCGGTACATGGAAAACAAGCATATCAATGGATTCCTGAGAGCAAGGGCTTTCTAATTCCTTCCTCAAAATTATGATTATCGCACGATTTATGCTAAATTTCACCCAACTTCCGGTTTGACAAAACTTTTAAAGTCAAATAACTATGTTCCTGTTTGCGGTACATGGAAAACAAGCATATCAATAGATTCCTGAGCGCAAGAGCTTTCTAATTCCTTCCTCGAAATTATGATTATTGCACGATTTATGCTAAATTTCACCCAACTTCCGGTTTAACCAAATTTTTAAAGTCAAATAACTATGTTCCTGTTTGCGGTACATGGAAAACAAGCATATCAATGGATTCCTGAGCGCAAGAGCTTTCTAATTCCTTCCTCGAAATTATGATTTTTGCACGATTTATGCTAAATTTGGCCCAACTTCCGGTTGGATCAACTTTTTAAGGAAAATAAATGCTTTTTTATGTTTGATCAAAGTTATCGTTTTTGAACGTCTCAACTCTTAGGTTAGATTCTCAAACTCGAATATTGACAAAATTTTCTGGTTTTGAGAAAAACAAAAATCATATTTTATGTGCAAATCATAAAAATTATGACACGATTAAATACATCGTGAAAAGACGATTACAAGAGACTAGCTGTTGTCGCTATAGGTCCCATAGAACGCAAGATATCCGTAAAAAACTTCGGAACATAAAATCATGATTTTCTCCAAAACATATTTTTTTATGTGGTTGACCGAGGGCTCATATGAAAGATCGGGACCGAAGCGAGAAATTTGGTACCCCCCTATAGATACACCCCCGTCAAAAATGCCGTATCTCTCATAGTTTTCGAGTTATGAGCGTTTAAAGGTTTTTTTATGATTCGCTGCAGCATAACTTCTTTTTTTGCCGATAACTTGAGATCTATAAAGCCTGCATGAAAAACAAGCATACCAATGGATTCCTGAGAGCAAGGGCTTTCTAATTCCTCCCTCAAAATTATGATCACCACACGATTTATGCTAAATTTCACCCAACTTCCGGTTTGAAAAAATTTTTAAAGTCAAATAACTATGTTTCTGTTGGCCGTACATGAAAAACAAGCATATCAATGGACTCCTGAGAGCAAGGGCTTTCTAATTCCTCCCTCAAAATTATGATCACCACACGATTTATGCTAAATTTGACCCAACTTCCGGTTTAACCAAATTTTTAAAGTCAAATAACTATGTTCCTGTTGGCCGTACATGAAAAACAAGCATATCAATGGATTCCTGAGAGCAACGGCTTTCTAATTCCTTCCTCAAAATTATGATTATTGCACGATTTATGCTAAATTTGGCCCAACTTCCGGTTTAACCAAATTTTTAAAGTCAAATAACTATGTTCCTGTTGGCCGTACATGAAAAACAAGCATATCAATGGATTCCTGAGAGCAAGAGCTTTCTAATTCCTCCCTCAAAATTATGATCACCACACGATTTATGCTAAATTTCACCCAACTTCCGGTTTGAAAAAATTTTTAAAGTCAAATAACTATGTTTCTGTTGGCCGTACATGAAAAACAAGCATATCAATGGATTCCTGAGAGCAACGGCTTTCTAATTCCTTCCTCAAAATTATGATTATTGCACGATTTATGCTGAATTTGACCCAACTTCCGGTTTAATCAAATTTTTAAAGTCAAATAACTATGTTTCTGTTGGCCGTACATGAAAAACAAGCATATCAATGGATTCCTGAGAGCAAGAGCTTTCTAATTCCTTTCTCAATATTATGATTATCGCACGGTTTATGCTCAATTTGGCCTAACTTCCGGTTGGATCAACTTTTTAGGAAAAATGAATGCTTTTTTATGTTTGATCAAAGTTATCGTTTTTGAACGTCTCAACTCTTAGGTTAGATTCTTAAACTCGAATATTGACAAAATTTACTGTTTTTGAGAAAAAAAAAAATCATATTTTATGTGCAAATCATAAAAATTATGACACGATTAAATACATCGTGAAAAGACGATTACAAGAGACTAGCTGTTGTCGCTATAGGTCCCATAGAACGCAAGATATCCGTAAAAAACTTCGGAACATAAAATCATGATTTTCTCCAAAACATATTTTTTTATGGAGTTGATCGAGGGCTCATATGAAAGATCGGGACCCAAGCGAGAAATTTGGTACCCCCCTATAGATACACCCCCGTCAAAAATGCCGTATCTCTCATAGTTTTCGAGTTATGAGCGTTTAAAGGTTTTTTTATGATTCGCTGCAGCATAACTTCTTTTTTTGCCGATAACTCGAGATCTATAAAGCCTGCATGAAAAACAAGCATACCAATGGATTCCTGAGAGCAAGGGCTTTCTAATTCCTCCCTCAAAATTATGATCACCACACGATTTATGCTAAATTTCACCCAACTTCCGGTTTAACCAAATTTTTAAAGTCAAATAACTATGTTCCTGTTGGCCGTACATGAAAAACAAGCATATCAATGGATTCCTGAGAGCAACGGCTTTCTAATTCCTTCCTCAAAATTATGATTATTGCACGATTTATGCTAAATTTGGCCCAACTTCCGGTTTAACCAAATTTTTAAAGTCAAATAACTATGTTCCTGTTGGCCGTACATGAAAAACAAGCATATCAATGGATTCCTGAGAGCAAGAGCTTTCTAATTCCTCCCTCAAAATTATGATCACCACACGATTTATGCTAAATTTCACCCAACTTCCGGTTTGAAAAAATTTTTAAAGTCAAATAACTATGTTTCTGTTGGCCGTACATGAAAAACAAGCATATCAATGGATTCCTGAGAGCAACGGCTTTCTAATTCCTTCCTCAAAATTATGATCACCACACGATTTATGCTAAATTTCACCCAACTTCCGGTTTGATAAAATTTTTAAAGTCAAATAACTATGTTTCTGTTGGCCGTACATGAAAAACAAGCATATCAATGGATTCCTGAAAGCAACGGCTTTCTAATTCCTTCCTCAAAATTATGATTATTGCACGATTTATGCTGAATTTGACCCAACTTCCGGTTTAATCAAATTTTTAAAGTCAAATAACTATGTTTCTGTTGGCCGTACATGAAAAACAAGCATATCAATGGATTCCTGAGAGCAAGAGCTTTCTAATTCCTTTCTCAATATTATGATTATCGCACGCTTTATGCTCAATTTGGCCTAACTTCCGGTTGGATCAACTTTTTAGGAAAAATGAATGCTTTTTTATGTTTGATCAAAGTTATCGTTTTTGAACGTCTCAACTCTTAGGTTAGATTCTTAAACTCGAATATTGACAAAATTTACTGTTTTTGAGAAAAAAAAAATCATATTTTATGTGCAAATCATAAAAATTATGACACGATTAAATACATCGTGAAAAGACGATTACAAGAGACTAGCTGTTGTCGCTAGAGGTCCCATAGAACGCAAGATATCCGTAAAAAACTTCGGAACATAAAATCATGATTTTCTCCAAAACATATTTTTTTATGGAGTTGATCGAGGGCTCATATGAAAGATCGGGACCCAAGCGAGAAATTTGGTACCCCCCTATAGATACACCCCCGTCAAAAATGCCGTATCTCTCATAGTTTTCGAGTTATGAGCGTTTAAAGGTTTTTTTATGATTCGCTGCAGCATAACTTCTTTTTTTGCCGATAACTCGAGATCTATAAAGCCTGCATGAAAAACAAGCATACCAATGGATTCCTGAGAGCAAGAGCTTTCTAATTCCTTTCTCAATATTATGATTATCGCACGGTTTATGCTAAATTTGGCCCAACTTCCGGTTGGATCAACTTTTAAAGTCAAATAACTATGTTCCTGTTGGCCGTACATGAAAAACAAGCATATCAATGGACTCCTGAGAGCAAGGGCTTTCTAATTCCTCCCTCAAAATTATGATCACCACACGATTTATGCCAAATTTGGCCCAACTTCCGGTTTAACCAAATTTTTAAAGTCAAATAACTATGTTTCTGTTGGCCGTACATGAAAAACAAGCATATCAATGGATTTCTGAGAGCAACGGCTTTCTAATTCCTTCCTCAAAATTATGATCACCACACGATTTATGCTAAATTTCACCCAACTTCCGGTTTGATAAAATTTTTAAAGTCAAATAACTATGTTTCTGTTGGCCGTACATGAAAAACAAGCATATCAATGGATTCCTGAGAGCAACGGCTTTCTAATTCCTTCCTCAAAATTATGATTATTGCACGATTTATGCTAAATTTCACCCAACTTCCGGTTTGATAAAATTTTTAAAGTCAAATAACTATGTTTCTGTTGGCCGTACATGAAAAACAAGCATATCAATGGATTCCTGAGAGCAAGAGCTTTCTAATTCCTCCCTCAAAATTATGATCACTACACGATTTATGCTGAATTTGACCCAACTTCCGGTTTAACCAAATTTTTAAAGTCAAATAACTATGTTCCTGTTGGCCGTACATGAAAAACAAGCATATCAATGGATTCCTGAAAGCAAGAGCTTTCTAATTCCTTTCTCAATATTATGATTATCGCACGGGTTATGCTAAATTTGGCCCAACTTCCGGTTTGACAAAACTTTTAAAGTCAAATAACTATGTTTCTGTTAGCCGTACATGAAAAACAAGCATATCAATGGATTCCTGAGAGCAAGAGCTTTCTAATCCCTTCCTTAAAATTATGATTATTGCACGATTTATGCTAAATTTGGCCCAACTTCCGGTTTAACCAAATTTTTAAAGTCAAATAACTATGTTCCTGTTGGCCGTACATGAAAAACAAGCATATCAATGGATTCCTGAGAGCAAGAGCTTTCTAATTCCTTCCTCAACATTATGATTATCGCACGATTTATGCCAAATTTGGCCCAACTTCCGGTTGAATCAACTTTTCAAGAAGAATGAATGCTTTTTTAATGTTTGATCGAAGTTATCGTTTTTGAACGTCTCAACTCTTAGGTTCGATTCTTAAACTCGAATATTGACAAAATTTTCTGGTTTTGAGAAAAAAAAAAATCATATTTTATGTGCAAATCATAAAAATTATGACACGATTAAATACATCGTGAAAAGACGATTACAAGAGACTAGCTGTTGTCGCTATAGGTCCCATAGAACGCAAGATATCCGTAAAAAACTTCGGAACATAAAATCATGATTTTCTCCGAAACATATTTTTTTATGGGGTTGACCGAGGGCTCATATGAAAGATCGGGACCGAAGCGAGAAATTTGGTACCCCCCTATAGATACACCCCCGTCAAAAATGCCGTATCTCTCATAGTTTTCGAGTTATGAGCGTTTAAAGGTTTTTTTATGATTCGCTGCAGCATAACTTCTTTGTTTGCCGATAACTCGAGATCTATAAAGCCTGCATGAAAAACAAGCATACCAATGGATTCCTGAGAGCAAGAGCTTTTTAATTCCTTCCTCAAAATTATGATTATCGTACGATTTATGCTGAATTTTGCCCAACTTCCGGTTTGACAAAATTTTTAAAGTCAAAATACTATGTTTCTGTTGGCCGTTCATGAAAAACAAGCATATCAATGGATTCCTGAGAGCAAGGGCTTTTTAATTCCTTCCTCAAAATTATGATCACCACACGATTTATGCTAAATTTGACCCAACTTCCGGTTTGAAAAAATTTTTAACGTCAAATAACTATGTTTCTGTTGGCCGTACATGAAAAACAAGCATATCAATGGATTCCTGAGAGCAAGAGCTTTTCAATTCCTTCCTTAAAATTATGATTATCGTACGATTTATGCTAAATTTGGCCCAACTTCCGGTTTAACCAAATTTTTAAAGTCAAATAACTATGTTCCTGTTGGCCGTACATGAAAAACAAGCATATCAATGGATTCCTGAGAGCAAGAGCTTTCTAATTCCTTCCTCAACATTATGATTATCGCACGGTTTATGCTAAATTTGGCCCAACTTCCGGTTGGATCAACTTTTCAAGAAGAATAAATGCTTTTTTAATGTTTGATCGAAGTTATCGTTTTTGAACGTCTCAACTCTTAGGTTAGATTCTTAAACTCGAATATTGACAAAATTTTCTGGTTTTGAGAAAAAAAAAAATCATATTTTATGTGCAAATCATAAAAATTATGACACGATTAAATACATCGTGACAAGACGATTACAAAAGACTAGCTGTTGTCGCTAGAGGTCCCATAGATCGCAAGATATCCGTAAAAAACTTCAGAACATAAAATCATGATTTTCTCCGAAACATATTTTTTTATGGGGTTGACCGAGGGCTCATATGAAAGATCGTGACCGAAGCGAGAAATTTGGTACCCCCCTATAGATACACCCCCGTCAAAAATGCCGTATCTCTCATAGTTTTCGAGTTATGAGCGTTTAAAGGTTTTTTTATGATTCGCTGCAGCATAACTTCTTTTTTTGCCGATAACTCGAGATCTATAAAGCCTGCATGAAAAACAAGCATATCAATAGATTCCTGAGAGCAAGAGCTTTCTAATCCCTTCCTTAAAATTATGATTATTGCACGATTTATGCTAAATTTGGCCCAACTTCCGGTTTAACCAAATTTTTAAAGTCAAATAACTATGTTTCTGTTGGCCGTACACGAAAAACAAGCATATCAATGGATTCCTGAGAGCAAGAGCTTTCTAATCCCTTCCTTAAAATTATGATTATCAAACGATTTATGCTGAATTTGGCCCAACTTCCGGTTTAACCAAATTTTTAAAGTCAAATAACTATGTTCCTGTTGGCCGTACATGAAAAACAAGCATATCAATGGATTCCTGAGAGCAAGAGCTTTCTAACTCCTTCCTCGAAATTATGATCACCACACGATTTATGCTAAATTGGGCCCAACTTCCGGTTGGATCAACTTTTCACGAAAAATAAATGCTTTTTTAATGTTTGATCGAAGTTATCGTTTTTGAACGTCTCAACTCTTACGTTAGATTCTTAAACTCGAATATTGACAAAATTTTCTGTTTTTCAGAAAAAAAAAAAATCATATTTTATGTGCAAATCATAAAAATTATGACACGATTAAATACATCGTGACAAGACGATTACAAAAGACTAGCTGTTGTCGCTAGAGGTCCCATAGATCGCAAGATATCCGTAAAAAACTTCAGAACATAAAATCATGATTTTCTCCGAAACATATTTTTTTATGGGGTTGACCGAGGGCTCATATGAAAGATCGTGACCGAAGCGAGAAATTTGGTACCCCCCTATAGATACACCCCCGTCAAAAATGCCGTATCTCTCATAGTTTTCGAGTTATGAGCGTTTAAAGGTTTTTTTATGATTCGCTGCAGCATAACTTTTTTTTTTGCTGATAACTCGAGATCTATAACGCCTGCATGAAAAACAAGCATATCAATGGATTTCTGAGAGCAAGAGCTTTCTAATCCCTCCCTCAAAATTATGATTATCGTACGATTTATGCTAAATTTTGCCTAACTTCCGGTTTGACAAAATTTTTAACGTCTGCCTTTACTGTGTCAACGGATCCAGCACAATGGCCCCGTACTCAGCGCTGGGGACGGCGGGACCCTCTAATGACACCTGAATTCCATGAGGGGGTAGTCTTTACCCCTTTAAAAAGAAAAAAAAAGCAATTCAGAAATAAACAAATATTATGTACCTATTATTTCTCATTGAAAATCAGTCAAAAGTTTTTTTACTTTCTTACTTAAGATTGGTATTGGCAATTAGTGAATATTTATCGATTCGCCTGAGAGTATTTTGATGAGCAAAAATATACACATAATTTTTCTTTTTAAATCTATACAATTTAATAACATGGAAGTAATATTTATTATAACATTAATGAACCCTTATTGGCAATAGTGGGTGATTCAGTATTTTTCATTATCTTTTCATAGATACATTTTAAAACAATCGATAATTTTTCATACAAATATTTTTGAAACGAAGAAAATTAGAATTGTCAAGTTCTGGATTTTATTGGACCTTTTATGTATTAGTTTGAATTCGATTCATCATACATCCACCAAAACGCATCAATATTTCTACCTCAATTTCATCGTCTTCATCTGTTTTGAAATAAAAATTTATCATCACATAATTAATTAAAAAATGCTACTTAAATGAAGAAAAAAAAAGAAATTCGAACCTTCGACTCTACATGAATTTAACATCTTCGGTATCATAATTGTTTCTTGAAGTGTTAATCCTCTCCCTAAAATGACTGGTATATCTTGAAAAATTTTTGCATCATTTATCCTCGAATTCACTATCTAGAAAATTAAAAAATTCTTCTGTATAATATATCATTTTCTAATAACCATAATAATCAGCTTGATACAATCATTGTTCTAAAACAATATCTTAGTCCAGTCAATATGCAATTGTTTACTTGATATGAATACGAATTATTTCTTAGTTGAATATGAGAATAAGAAAGAAATCAACGCGTTAAACTGAATTATTTATAAAAACAAATTCAAGTTACATGAATATACAATAAAAACAAATTGTAAATACAGTAAAACCTCTCTTAATATTACACACCATAAATTCTACACCATCCCTACTTCTTATTCTTAGAAGAGAATAATATCCCGTCTTTTATGCGTGCGCAAAAAAGCGTTACGCAACGAAACGTGTAAGCCCGTTGAGTATACAGACAAAGCTCGTTAGTGTTACACTCGCATTAGTGTTGACCGGATAATTTCGCTAGTGTTGCTTGTCTTTTGCCCACTCCGATCACTCCAATAGCCAATGAAATCTTGTATAAGTAGCGCATATTTTAAATTCATTTTTTAGGATAGACAAATATACAACTAACACATTTTATAATTACATTAGCATAACGTTACAGTTGTTATGTCCGTGTTATGTGGATGTTATATTGCATGGTTATGTCAATGTAATATGTGTTGTATTTACGTCGATAGCCGAGCGTTAAGGTACCGGTTTAAGTTGCACAAAGTAGTGGTCGTAGGTTCGAATCCCCCTAAGTACAATTTCTAATTATTTAATTTTCCGTGGAAATTTCATGACGTGTAATTAATTCATAATATTTCTCATGTAATAATCATCATAAAAAAAAGAATTGTCTCAGTATTTTTTGTTTTGAATAAAAAAAAATTATAATCGGGCCTTGTAACATTACGATAACATAACGGTTATATTGTCGTAACATAACAGGAACATAAAAATGTTATGTTGTTGAGCGGGAAATAGTAAGGTGTATGTTAGACCTGTGTTATATTCCTACAACATAACAAATATAACAAAGTTATGTTACAGCAACATAACAGTGTTTATGGGATTATAAAAGTGAGGATTTCTTAATGTCTACTTTCAAGAACTGAAAGCCCCAAGAGGTAGAACTTAGAGAGGTTTTACTGTACTAATGTTAAACTCTAATGTAAAAGAGTCTTATAAATAACAAAATAAAAAGAATACTTACTTAATAATTTGATTAAAATTGACCTTCGGATATTAAATGTTTACAATTGTTGTAGTAGGTGGAAAAGAATATTACACGGCCATGTTCTATCTCTTCATTAGATATTTCCTTAAATTTTCAACAAAAATCATAAGTACTTTTTAATATTCTATTCCAATACAACTATTAAAATGGTTAATTCGATAAATTGTCTAAATTCTTCTGACTTACTCTTGAAAGCGTTGGTGTTAAATACAGGAGTACTGCCACGAAGATGTAAAATATCATTTTGTCGAATATATTTTTCAGCAGAAATGACTGTGCTCAAACAAATATCCTTACCATATTTATATATGTATCATTCAATTGATTGCGCTCATGATAAGATTTCTAATGCTGTTACTATCATTTTCTTCAAATCATAACCTTGATAGAAATAGTGATGTGTTTTTGCGATAAGTATTTCTTATAATTACAACAGTAAAGAAATGAAATTAAATTTATCAGTGCATTCCGTTTTTTATTGTATACATTATATAATCTTATCAAAAACAGCTCCCTCCTTCTAGGCTGTACAAAAATGTGCGCCAAGCATGAATAACGACAATGATAAAATGATAAGAAGTCCTAAAATCATGAAACGCCAATTATTTAAATTTAAAAATCAACCATATTTTAAAAAAATAATTTATTTCGGTTTTCTTTTGTGAAAAAATGTAGTACGTTACGATAATAAACGTAACAACCAAAAACTTGGCGTGACTGTTATTTATTCGTTGGCTTAAAATTTTTCAAAATTTCATGCTCCTGTAAAATATGCTTAATCAAAAACTAACAATTGCTTTCCGTGCAAATTCTTAATTTCAGCCCATGTTTATGTTATAATAAGAAAAATATTTCAATTTTAAAAATTGTAACCTGCATAAATCATCCTATAACTTCTATAGACACGATAGTGCCGTTCATTCTTATAAATTGTGTATCAGAATCTATTGGAAACTATAAGTTTTTACCGGGATGAAGACTGAAGTGATCGTTTGGTTTCCAGGAATATAGCCTAGTCTTAAAGAGCATTTAAAGTGTTTCTGACAGACAGTTGTGTGAAAATTACAAAACGAAATACATGAATTCGATTAAAATATCAACAAATACAATACCTAAATAAATTCGAATTTGTGGAATCACCTTACTGAGTTTAGACTCAATCTATTACTGTTAAATCTAATCTCGGTCTGACTACAATTCTTTGAATCTTCATACGGTTTTTCTTCCTCTTGAACGTCAGACATTTTTTGAAAAATTTGAAACTAATTTTCTGATAATATTCTTTACCAACCATGAGCTCAACAGAGAAACACAGGAGTCCTAAAGTATTTCCAATAATTAAGAAAATAAATGCAAATTTTAAATCATTGATTGAAATATTTCGAAATTTTACATGAGCGATTATATGTTGTCTTGTGATAATTCTTTGAGCATTGTTGGACCTTGAGTCCATCTTGTAGATTAAACCAACATCCAACATATATGTTGCACTCCTTTGGATCTTTTCGCGCCCGTAAAATCGACGTCGAATTTCAATTCCGGATTTTATTGTACCGAAATCGTTCTTACTCATGTGAATTCCCATTATTGATTCCTCCACTTCAGATATTAGATATTCGGCAGTCGATTTTTCTATAATACAAACTGAATGTTTGTCAATCATAAAATGATCAATAACATCGTCAGACTCAGATAGATATTTCATTTTTCTCTCAATTTTATCATTTTTGCATTCATGGATATCTTTACAGAAGCCCCTGTCATAGACTGTTGTAATTCGTGGATTTGATAAATCTTCAATAGAGTCTATATTGTCGTGAAATTCAGGTAGCGTTAAAAATCTGGGCAAATTTCCACTGAAAGTTGAATGGATTACAAGAAAATACAGAAATATGATGCAAAAAAATATTTTCAGTGACAAAGTATTAATTGGAATTTCAACTCCTGAGTTTATCAAAAGTCTAAGGACGTCAAAGGATGCCAAAGCAGCATTCCTGTTGGTTTTCAAGTAAATCACGACAAAAGTTATGATTAAAAGTATAATTAGTGATACTAAAGTCCAAATGCCATAGAACTTGGCAATTTTTTGAAGAGGTGTTGCTTCAGCTGGTTTATGAGAAAGAATTATTACAGTATCATGGAATCCAATTTGCGTGAATACCATTTCTTCGTGAGGTCGTGACCTTTGAAGAACTTTCAACACATCAACATGTGTGTCAAACCAGAGAAATTCGTTTATCCTTCGTCGATTCTCGCCTCTCTTATGTAAATATGTCTGTACATACGCAACGAATTTGATCTTTGTTATTTTTTGAAGTATTAATATATCTTCATCCACGAGATAAGATAAATCTCTTCTAAAGATGAAACCTTCTTCCACGTCTTCCTCATCTTCCACCCTGACTTTAACTCCTAGCAATATGCGAGGATTATCGGAAGGTTTTTTTCGTGGAAAATCGAGGTTACGACACAGATCTGTAAAATACAGTCAAAGATGTATTGTAAAAATTACCATTAATCTATAATAAATAATCTAAATAGACATACCTTTATCGTATTTGCGGTAGTAGAACCTCCCATCGTACAGAGACTCAACTTTCGCAGAAAATTGACGCCAATAAGCTCGTTGAATACGAGAATATTTATCTTGTGTAATAACCATCGGGCCATAGTACTTGTGATTACATATAAAGTAGGAGATATCGAAGTAAAAGTATCCTAGGTATTTCAAAATTCTCACTGCATGATCACAAGAGTTTAAAATTTCAGATAAAACAATCACTTTGCAATCCTCTGCACATTCCCAATCATATGGAATTATTTTCCGTAATCGTTTTAATTCTTCTTCAGAATTTATTACCGCCACAATTCCATTCATAGCAGTGAAATTGACAAATCTTTCGTGTTTCATGTTGTACATGAGAATCCAGGATTCTAAATCTACAGAAGATGCTGTCGAAAGTTGAGCTTGAGTAAAATCTGAATTCTTACCAGTATAGTATATGGTATTCTTAAACCCAATGTTACATTCTTTAATTATCTGAATCTAGAAAAATTCGAATTATTGAATTAGATGCGAAAAAATATATAACAGCAAACACTCACCAACATTTTCTCAGTTGCAGTCAAATTGTTGCTAGAATAGCTGGGTAATATTTTACAAATAACACTCAATACACTTAAAAATAATAACAATAAAATAATAATTTTTTTTTTCATTTTTGGAATAATTTTATTATTTTTCAACACCTATGTAACCGTAGACCGCTTGTGAATCAACTGAAATTTTATTTAATTTACTGACGGGCTTTGTTCATAGAATAAAGATCTGTTTACGTTAAGTAAACAATTTTAATGAAATTATTTTGTACTGAGTCAGATTATTTAATCCATAAAAGTATTATTATCCACGTAGGTTTCTATTTGTTGTTTTTATTATCGTTATGATTATGTTAATCATTTCGTCGATGTAATAAGTTTGTTTAACATTCGAGTTGACCTGAAAAAAATACCTTTCTTCGCACAGAGTTGAATCATTTCATGGATTAGAATTTTTATCGATCCTCTCTTTTTCTATTTTGTGCATATTTTATTATGGAATATTATGTTTAATTGATTACGTCGGTATGCGATCATGGTTATTCTTTCAATCATACAATCAATTTAAATATCACAGTTCAACATTACATCAACCACGTGTAAAATTATAACCCGTGCTGAAGGCAAGGGGGGTAAATACGTGGTTTAAGCTAGTCTACTTTTCCTCCCTAGGTGTGAAATATACTATTAAATACAACCTATGTTTAAAAAATTCATCATTGGAATCTTCATTTCATAAAAAAATTTATTTCAGTCGGTAATTACTCTTATGGTATAGGACAGGCATAGATGAAACTAAGGTTGTATCATTTCATGGTAAACAAGAAAACTTGGAATAGTAGACATTTCAAAATGTAGTACCTCGTAGACTAAAAGATGGCAGTAATTCACAATTCTCGCACAAGTAATAAACCTATCCCTTGTTTTCCATAAAACGAAATAAATAAAATTGTTATAAAATCATTTTTTTCCATTCGATAATTATTTAATAATTATTGGAATCCGAATTATTGAAATATAGTGTTCATTAAAATTAGTTAAAAATAATCATTTTTCAATTCAACAATTTAGTAAAAGATAGTGCAATGACTGAATAGAAAAAACAATAACAGCAATGTTAACCTAAACTGAAATGTCAACTCATTTAACCAATAATGTTATTAAAATAATGAAATCAATGATAAGAATATTAAAATAATTTAAATTAACCTTAAAAAATGGCTCATTTGTATATGAACTATTGTAATAATTATAGCAAAAATGAAGAAGTTGATGAAAACACAATTTACAAGAAAAAATATAAAAAATTGAAGAAATTAGTTAAAGATACTGTGTTTGTAAGTTAATTAAGTAATTAAAAACAAAAATATTTACAATAAATAATAATTAATTTTAATTTTATATATCAGGAAAATGCAGCTTTGTGTGATCAAGTAGCTCAAACACAAGAAACTTTAGTAATAGCAAAAGAAGAGAGATTATTTTTATTAAGGAAATTACTCCAACTCCAAGGAGAACCACAAGACTCTTCATCATTATCAAATAAAATTCAAATAAATAATATAAATAACTTTCACATCAATTCTGATGTGTCTACACCTAAAAGAAGTACAAAAAAACGCAATTCACTAGATACTTTAAACCTAAGTGGAGAAATCAGTAAGACTTCTTTCAATTGTTATCAATAAATACATCAGCTTTTCCTTTTTCTAAATCTAATAACATTTTTATTTTTTCAGATCCTAAAACCAAGGCAAAAAAATCTAATAAAGCAACTAGAAGAGTAGTACAATTAATTCCGTTAGACATACATGGTAGACCATTATTTCCAATTTCTCTTGGTGATCTCACTGTCTATTCACTTGGAGAAGTAGTATCTGATCGTATTCATTATCATACTGAAGATGTTATCTATCCAGTGGGCTTTTGCAGCACAAGACTGTATGCTAGTCTTAAAGATGTTCATTCACAAAGTCTTTACACCTGTAAAATACTGGATGGAGGATCAAAACCAAGGTAAAATAATATGTAATGGAACAATAGTGGACTTTGATTGGATATTCAAATGATATGAAATTGTTTACTAAATATCCAAAGCACAACAGTTTCGTTTTTAATTGTTTGACAAGTCATTAAAAAATATCTCAGATAAAGAGAAATTTAAAAAATTCTTAGAAATTTTTTGTTTGGTTATAAACAGTAATAATTATTTATTTTGAAGTAAAAATTATTTTTTAGGTTTGAAATTGTCTCGGATACTGACTTAGACCAACCACTAGTCGGTTCTAATCCAGACGAATGTCATTCACGCTTATTAACTGCAATTTCACCAATTCTTGGAAACATTATGCCAAAAGGCGCTTGCTTTTTTGGTCTTTCGCATCCGACAATACAAAATTTGATCCAAAGTTCACCAGGAACACGAAAACTTGTTTTATATAAACCTCAAAAATTCGAAGTGAGTAATAGATTACTGCTCTAACATAACAAACTCATTAACAAATCTTTCCACTAAGGGAAAATGTTGATTGATATTTACCTAAATATAAGGTGACTGTCTCAATTGTTGCTTATGAACCTATTCTCGCTCAGTAAATTTTATTTGGTTATTAAATAATATTCTTTTGTGAAATGTTGATCATAAAAAATGTTTCGGTATCTTCTTATTAATTCATGAATATTCAACTATTAAAAAATATAATCATGTATCCTTTATAAAAGAAAAAATTAATTTTAAATTTACTGAGCGAAAATAGATTCATGAGCGACAATTAGGACAATCACCTTATGTGCTTTTAAAAAAACTCAAGTTACGACACAAACTTACTCAGTTCAAGAGCAAGGTTAGTTTGTGTATTGATTTATATAGTCTCTAGCTTGAATAAAAAAATTTTTAAGCTGCTTTGGGTTTGTTTATGTTTTTCTTGTTCGAAAGCTTTCAAAATAGTCTAATCAAATTGATATTGAAAACGAAATTTTTCCAATTCTCAATAAAATTTGTAATCACTGTAATTCTACATGAAAAGATTGTCACCCTTTGATTTCAAGTTCTACTAGTTAAGCTCTAAAATAATATTTTATGTTGTGAAGTTTATTTTAATAAATTTAATCTCTTCAACTTTTCTAAGTTTTCTGTTTTAAATGCTTCAAAAAAGTGTTTGAGAACTTTTATTCTTTAAATACTATCAGTCAAAATATTGAAAATAGTAAAATTTCCTGTATCTTTCCGAGATTTTGGAGAGATCTTAAAAAAACGATGAGATGATTTTACTGATATTTTACTCTATGATCAGAGTGGAAATACTTTCATTAATATTTTTAATTATTTATAAGAATGTCAAAAATATTTCCTATACATTTTAACTAGACTGCAAAATTTTTATTCAAAAGTTATCAAGACTGGGTTAAAAATAATCAATTTTTATGAAATAAATTTTGTATATTTTTGTTTCAATAAGACAACCACATTGATATGAATTAAGTTTTAATTAATATTAATTCACTTTTTCTCTTAAAGGTCAGTAAAAATTCGATAAATGAAAATGGATTCAACTCCATACCAGAAGAGGAAAATGATCCAAGCATTAACTTTACAGCTTTACATCGTGCGTTTGTATTAAATTCAGGGTATGGAATTAAAGAAGAACCTATGGAACATGAGCTCTGCACTGTTCAAGATCTAGCATAATATTTAAATTAATATAAATTAAATTCCTTATTGTATATATTTTTATAAACGAATATTTTTTTTCATGATACCACTATTTTTATTTATTTTAATGTGAAATATTATGGAAGGTAAAAATGTTGATGTAAGTGTGTTTGTGATAATTCTAAGAAAATTACATTGAGATATTTTAAAGAATAAATCAATTAGAATATCAATTTGATTAAATTTTAATAAAATAAAAAAATTTGTTACATAACGATAATGGTAAAATTTTAAATGAAACTTTTGTGTATAAAATAAAACAATCATTTATAAAAAAAAAAAACAAATCATTTCAATCGAATTTTTCTGTAAATAAATTTATGTGGTATAGATATGTAAAAATTATTTTTTGACTCGGTTGAACATTTTTGTGTTGAGTGCCAAAAATTAGAAATTAAGTTCAGGAAATTTATGTCTTACAGAAATAACTTTCTAACATTTTCAGACATTTATACTAGTAATTAAAGTTAGTATAATTTTGTTTCACATTGTTTTTAAAGCTTTTTTCGAAATACAATAAAGTCACCACAATGTTAATAGCATAGGACTCTGAATCGGAATAATGACCATTTTAAGAGACACTCCATTTTCATTGTCAAAGACACCTAAATAGATATTTCTTTCCTCAATTGTTTATTTTAAGGAAAAATCAAATGATTAGCATCGGTATTGGCAATTAAAGTTGATTTGTATACATAAACTTAGATGAATATAATTGATCCTAGAAGATAATATTTTGAAAAATATCACTATCCAATATTAGTTATTTATTTTACTGTATATCATTTTTAAAAAATAAATTATAAAGTTAATTTCGTGGCATTCGACACATAAATGCTTAACAGATTTCATTAAATTATTAATTGTTTTGTATATCTATATTTACATTTTCCATTATTTCTAAATCAGAAGACCCCTATTTTTACACATATTTCCTTAGTAATTATTTTTACATCCATTCTCTATTAAAAGTATTTTTTAAATAAAAAAGCTTCCTTTTATGGATAAAATTTATCATTTAATGATCCAATTGAATTATCATTTACTTAAGATAAACGACTAGGATGTCATCGTCTCTGAGCTGGTCCAATAGTTTTGTTGAAAAGGGTATTAGCTATAGCAATTACTGGCGAAAAAAGCTTTAATGGGCAGTCACTGAAATTAAATTATAATTATTTTTATAATTACTATGATTGAAGATTTAAAAATAATTGTTAATTATTTATTTGATATAATCAAAAAACATACCAGACACCAGTAACAGGTTGTGCTTCATTTCCACTAACGATAAACAACGGAAACAGAATAGAAAAAACACAGCCACTGTAAAAAATGTCCAATGTTAATTATTGTAAACAATTTACTAATTAATTTTTAGACTTAATTTTTAATAAGTCTTATTCTCTTCAATATCATTGCTTAAAATTAAATATCTATAAATAGTTTAGTCTACCTGATAACATAAGAATTCGGCAATTGAGTGAGCACAGCTAGTGGCAATCCAAAACCCACAAAATATGGCCAATTGCCTTCAATAAAAGTAAGTCGTCGATGAAGCTCCCAGCCCATGTTACACCATTTGTATTCAAAAGCATAGAGAGCATAAAGAAGGCACATGTGGACAAGTGCAAGAAGTTCTCCAATTGGAGGTAGCGGCACTCGTGAAACAAGCATTCCTTGGCCAAGGAAAAGCGCTTGGACTAAGATACTGAATAATGTATCAGCCACTAGTTTGCTTACACTTGAAAGCAATAATGGTCTGCCTTGTCTGTGACGATATGCACTGTTGGCAATATCCTAAAAATAAATAATTGTAATGAATTTTTGGATTGTTAATAAATAAAAATTTTTCAGCATGAAAACATTGTTGGGGAAAAAATTACTCTGAAACCAATTTTTTGTAATTATCTTGTACACTTTGAGAGATATGAAAAAAAGGTTTGAATAAAAGTTTAAGTTCTTTGGATTTTACATAAAAAAGAACAATAAAGATATGAACATGGTAAAAATTGATTATCTTTCACATTGTTATGATTTTACAGCTAGACTATAAGAGATAGGTAATAAAGTCTTAGGATCTTTTTTATGTGAAATTAAAAGATCTTCAATTTTCATCTGAAACATTTTTCTGTATTTTTCATAGTTAACGAGATAATCGAGAAAAAACAACTGGCATTTAAAGTGATTTTTTCAGTACTGTTTATGCTATCGCGAAGTACTAAAAAGTATAGATTGTACAAAGCACTAGTGACTGATGAATCAAAATTTACCTGAAACCATAAGCTGTTGACAATTCTGCTTAGCAGAAAAAGCGGTAAAACCCAAACAGTTCCAAAGGTCCAGGAGAGAAAAGGTTTAGTCCATGACCAAACCGTCATTCCCATTCCTGGTGAATGACCAAAAATGATCGTAAGTAAATATTTTAAAAATGGTAGCAGTCCACATTCAAATATTAATATGCTTGCCCAAAATACACCACCATTTAATGCACAACATTGAATGGTTCTTTTTAATATTTTTGATTCTCTAGAAAAATTATGTAACTAATAATTACATTCAAATTCAAAAATTTTTAAAGAATACATTTATAACAAAAAAAAAATACCTGTTATCTTTTGATAATCTAGGACTGTAATTTGTTACTGAATCTTTTCTATGATGATCAGTTTTAATTGGAGAAGTTTTAAGTACTTTTTCGTTTATTTGTTTATCCATATAAAAAAGTACTATTGCCCCTTTCAGACTATCAATAAATCCACAATATACTGCTCTGATTATTCCCTAAAAGAAAAATACAATAAATCGATGGAAGAAATTTTCTTGTCAAAATTAATGTAAATGAAAAGGATTTTCAATTATTATTTTTGAAATGGCTCCAAAAACTTGCAAAAATATTCGGGAAAATAGCCAATATGAGTTGTATTATTAGATAATAATGCACTTAAATATGCAAGAGATCATGACTTAATAAAACCAGCAATTCTTTCAATACATACCGTTAGATTTTCCATGATAATCAGCTTTATTTATATCAACAGAAAGTAGGATAAAAATTTCAGATTGATTTCATACAGTATGATTGATCAGTTTTATATGAGAACATAGTTGTCAAATCATACTAAACATTACTGCATGTAAAGTCAAATAAAAAGCCATGTATATTGTACAATAAATGATAAATTTGATAGCTTGATAATTTTATACTGATAATTGGAAATTGATCACTCACTTTATTTATATTAAATATTTTGAATATTGTTAACTCTGTTACATTATAAAATAATATGTTAAAAAATGTGCATTTTTATACAAATAATATCGCAACAATTATAAACAGCTAAGTTTTTTTTTACTCTATCACACTCCAAGTCTCCACGAACAATAACATTAAACATATCGCCATCTACAATTTTTTTTCAAGAAAATTGTGTCGTAATTTCAAGTAAAGTCATAAAGGAAAATTACCGATATTAAAGATTCATATCGATAGTAAAAATTCTAATTTTTCATCTAAAATTATAATTTGTGAAAATCTGTTGTTTGCTCCGGCTCTCAGAATAGCGATAAGTAGAGAGAGAGATGACGGTAAAAAAGATTCTAGAATACCAAAAAAATTAATATAACTGAAAAACAGGAGATGACGTTACAAATAACGAATAATTCCTAAACGCGCTGAGTGAACTGTGGAATTTAAATATGTTAAAAATAACAGCAAATTGATCAATACAAGTAATTATGGGTGTAAAATACATATTAGGAAATTACTATTCCTGAGACAAAATTTAAAATATTTCTTTAATTTCAAAATCTTCAATCATAGACAATTATGACAATGGTGGTACAGTGTCACAGAATTGTCACAAAAAATGTACATCACTCCGCTGTCCTTCTTAATGGCCTAAAATTAATAATAATGAGATTGATATAGAGAACAGGATATTCTTTTTAGAAGTGAATTTCCTACAAATTATCCATATTTCAATTTTAAACCAGCAACATTTCTCCACTTTATGAAGGAAAATAACTAGATGTTAACATTATGCATGTATGTTTCATCACGAGGATAAATGTATTTCAAAAATTACTATCAATTTAGTGGTAATTCAGTAATACTACAGTGTTGCATCCTTTTTGATAAATTCCGAAAGCAGACCAAAATAGTTAAGCTTCATCATTTTGATGTTTGGATACTTTCAACATATTATAATAAATAAATATCATAAATTATAATGCACATTAGACATTAAGCATAGTCGTGTCAAAACATTAAATATTTTTGGACATAGATATTGCAATTTTCAATACCAATTCAAGTCATTGAAGGATACTAAGTGATATTAATAATGTCAGAAGAAGAATTGAATAATAAAAACATCCGAAAGATCGAATATAAAAAGATGCCAACACCTGCAAATAAATTTTAACAGTTTAAATTAAGTGTTAATAAAAACTAAACTTGGTTGTATAATCATTTTTAGTTAGAATATTTGGAAGAAGATTTTTAAATGATTTACCTGGCTTGCTGTTAATTTATTATTATTCTTGATCATTTGATAAATAATTACCTGAATGTTCATAGTTGACATAAACATTGTTGTCGAACAGACAACATTTGGCATTTTTTTTTTTGTAAAAATTTACAAAATTATCTATTTTACATGTAAAAAACAAGTACCACGAGAGTGGGTGTGATAAATGTTTGAACGATTCCTGAATAATTATAAAAGTTTTTGAATTCATTGAAGAACATGCATCCTACGCTTTCAATTCAAACTATAGTACATTATACTTAGTCAGTCCTATAGCATCTGACTAGCAACTGAGGCAAAAGAATTGACCAATTGTGAACGTGGGTTACATCTTTCTTGACATACGTAATTTTATCTTAATATCTTTCAACTATTTAATCAGCACTCCTCGGGAAATGGCAGCCCAATGGATTCGCAAGACAGTAAGTTTTTTATTTTCACACAAACTATCATACAACAATCATAAAAATTCTCTCAACTGACATCATTCCTTATCTCACGAAGGTTAGATTTTTCTTCCATCTTCTGAATGGAAACGTGATGAAAATGTTTTAATTTTAATTGATTTAAATATTAATTGTTACTATTATTTAGATTACCCCTAAATTAACGGGAGTCAGATTATACAGCGGTGGTTTAAGAAAGTGTACTTTAATTCCTGGAGATGGAATTGGACCTGAAATTTCAGCAGCCGTTCAGAAAATTTTCGATGCTGCCAAGGTAAATTATTTTTATCTTTTATGCTCTCTTTACCTCGTTCCCATCGAATTATCACTCAAAATTTATTCTCCAAACACAAAAACAAATCATCATTACATTTTATCTCAATCATCAAGCATATTTTATACCTGAAAATGTTTGATGCTTACATAATTGTCAAGAATTGCTGTTTTTACTTTAAATTATCATAACTTATTTGAAAAAACAATTATAATCATTCAATATACTCTTATTAATCCCGTTTTAACATTATCTTAATACTCACTTTATCTTTTTAACTGTAAAAAGTCTGCAAATATGATTTCATAATAATTATCGGGGCATTGATATCATTGATGTGTGTTAATAATTCATTTGTTTGACATAACAGGTACCAATTGAATGGGAATCTGTAGACGTGACACCAGTTAAAGGTCCAGATGGTAAATTTGGGATCCCTCAAGCTGCCATTGACTCAGTCAATAGGAATAAAATAGGTCTAAAAGGACCTTTGATGACTCCTATTGGTAAAGGTCATCGATCTCTCAACTTGGCATTAAGAAAGTGAGGGTCTTTATCTCATTATTCTTTCGAAAATGTTAATTTATCACTTACATAATACTTTAGCATACGTTCAATATTAATGAAACAATCTAATTTGCAATTCAGTATGTTCTAATGCTAACAGTTATTCTTTTATTAGTAAATGAAAATTAAAAAGGCATCCTTTTTAGTCTAAAATTGTTCATTGATACAAGTAAAGGAGAAGCTATAATAAGCACATTAAACTTTAAACTTGGGAATAAGGAATTGATATAACACATAAAATCTCCGAATAACATGGGCGTTTATGGTAATGTTTTATTCCTCTATTGTGGACAGCAACACGGCTTCCCATAAGACAGAATTCAAGTTAATTCCTTATTCCTAAAGTTTTACGTTTAATTTTCTCTTGTAGACCCTCCTTAATTATTATTATTTTTATAAATATAATGACAGTTTGATCATTTTAATTGACTAGATTTATTTTATTTGAACTGATGTTTTTGTGTTAATTATTATCATGTTCTGATTCACAATTATCTCATTAATCTGTTTTTACTATTGTTTACATAAATTATTAAGTCAAATCTAGTTTTATGCCATTAGACTAACTTTTCTTAATCCTAAAATCAGAGAAGAAAGATAATATATAGAAGAACCACCTAATTGCTATTGTATGGTAGGAATATGAAACTAATTGAATTAGTATATAATATTCCAAGAATTAATTTAACGTATCTCCACGTGGTGATCCTTCTATATAATTTCTCTTTTTTTGCTCAAATTAATTTAAATAAATCGACATTTAAGTGATATGATTAAATTAACTTCATACAAATAAATTTACAGTCATTATGTACTTCAATAAATTGAGGTATAAATTAACATTGATGATGACTTGCTATGAATTATAAATGTAGTCAGTCTTTTTTATTTAATTTGGATTTTTTTTATTTTTCTATGAAGTACACCATCTACAAAATGATGATTCTAGATGTTATATAATCAATTAAAGTTGGTGTCACGCAAGATAATGCAATTTAGTATTTTATTTTTTCCAGGGAATTCAATCTCTACGCTAATGTCAGACCTTGTAGATCATTAGAGGGATATAAAACGCTTTATGATAACGTAGATGTGGTAACAATTCGTGAAAATACTGAGGGAGAGTACTCGGGTATTGAACATGAAATTGTTGACGGTGTTGTACAGTCGATTAAGTTGATTACTGAAGAAGCTTCCCGCAGAGTCGCTGAATTTGCTTTTCAGTATGCCACTGATAATAATAGGAAAAAGGTATTAAATAAAAAATATAACATGGCCAGTAAGTTAAGATCACTGTCCCAATTGTCGTTTAGTAAACTTGACAGTAATTTTATCATTTATACAGAAAAAAAACTCATTCTATTTCTTCCTTTTTTAGATACTTATGTAATTATAAAAACTATAAGAGCATTTGTTAATGATAAACAGTTGTACAAAATAATATTTACAAATTGAGAGTAGATTTATACGCGATAATTGTGACATTGACATTAATTGCCGCATTGCCAATAATTGTATCTCTTATCCTAATCTAAGTATTACAATTATCTAAGAGATAATTTGAAATTATTAATCAATATTTCTTTTCGAGAAGTCGATGATATTGGTGTAAAAGCAATCCAAAGTATAGCTGAAGTAGATTGCTGTCATAGCAATCTTTATGCTTACTCTAATTATTTTGATAGCTGTTAGAACTATCTAGACAGCTATCACAACTATGTTAATTGTATGAGCAAATGAAGTATTGATACAGTAGCAATGCTATGGATCTTAAGGGTTAGTTAGTTAATCTAAAGGGTACAGTATTGTTCTTAGGATTGTAAATTGTTTCAGTGTAGCTTATATTATTCGCACAAAGTGCGTGCTGATAATTGGATAATAATTAGAATTTTTGAACTAATAAGGAATTAGTCACTCAATTGCTGATATATTTTGATTACCAACTAACTTCATATGTCTATGTAAATTCATAAATAGAATTACTACTTCTCTAACAGGAAGCAAGACTAGTTAATCAATGGTTGAACATTGAACCATGCCATGGCCGCCATGGTTGATTTAGACTCGTCTAGTGTTGGGTTAGAAATAAGCCAGTCTGCTTCCTGCTAAAGTTATTCTTATATCTCAAGTCGATGATTTCGAAAATGTATTGATAAAATTGAAACTTACTTTTATTTCTAGGTTACTGCCGTTCACAAAGCAAACATAATGCGTATGTCAGACGGTCTTTTTCTACGGTGCTGTCGCGAGGCTGCTAAAAAATTTCCCAATATCAAATTCGAGGAACGATATTTGGACACAGTGTGCCTAAACATGGTCCAGGATCCTAGTCAATATGATGTGTTGGTGATGCCGAATTTGTACGGCGATATTTTGTCTGATATGTGTGCTGGTTTAGTAGGAGGATTGGGTTTGACTCCTAGTGGAAACATTGGTCTAAATGGTGCATTATTTGAATCAGTTCACGGTACAGCTCCAGACATTGCTGGACAAGACAAAGCCAATCCAACAGCTTTGCTTCTTTCTGCTGTTATGATGCTTAAATACATGGGATTGAATGATCATGCACGAATCATTGAATATTCAGCTTATGATACTATTAAAGAAGCTAAATATCTCACTGGAGATCTTGGTGGTTCAGCAAAATGCAGTGAATATACTAATGAAATTTGTAAAAAAGTTATTGCTCAGTCTAAGTAGGAAAGACCTATTTCTCGGGGATTTTTCAGCAAATTCTTTTCATGAATTTAATGATCAATTGTTCTCATTTAATCATCAATAATTCATGCTAAAATAATCTGCCAATATATTTATTATGAACATGATAATCATGTAAGTTATTCTATTTATGATTTAGTTGAAAGAATCATTATAAAATAAATTGATCATCAACTTTATGATTGATTGTTTAGAAAAATCCCCTAGAAAGAGATGAGAAAATTTGTCTGATCGTAACTCACCAAATACTCGTAGTTAGAGATTCCTGTGATAAAAAGAAATTTTGTCTCACGGGTTTATTGTAATTTTTTTCGCTGCCAATTTAAATTTCTAAAAATTATATATCAGGAAACAGTGTTACAATGTATGAGAAAAAATTTTTTAATGCCAATTATTGAAATCAAATAATTAATTGTTGAAAATACAATTATTAAAGGCATTTAGGAATATATTTTAGACATTGTAATTGACCAGAAACAGTTGTGGATAATTATTTAACGTCCATTTTGTAGTAAAAATTTACTTTTAAAGTCATCAAATGAAGCTTCATTGCGTTTTTAGTAAACTTTTTAATGAATTATTTTTTGTCGCGTCTTGTGATAATTATCATCTATTATTGGCAATTATTTAATTAATTGATTATTGATAATTGTTAATAACCATAGAATCAAAGTTGTATCATATTTTAAAGTCGTTGTCAGTGAAGATACTGAACTAGGTACGAACGTGTTTGTGCAGTATTAAAGTTCAATAAAGATAAAATAATTTAAAAAGAGTCTAAATGTTTTATTTAAAAAATTATCTATTAAAAATTATGTAATTTATTATATTCAATCTTACATGCAACGTTTACAAATAGCAAATGGTATTTTAAATACTTTTACTTAATACTAGAAAGCCGGAACATCCTGATATCTCTAAAAATGCAAATGGACTAATTTTGTCTAATTTTTTATTTACTACAGTAATATGAAGATCTGTACACATTTAAAACTATGGTAGTATGTTATTATTAAGGATTTTTCGAAGAATAAAACTTTTACTTGAGCATGAAAAACATCAAAATGGGTCAAATTTGGGACATCCACCTTTCTAGTGTTAAATACTTTACAAGTTTAATTGACTTCTATATTGATTTTTTAAATATAAAGATAATTTATCTATCTAGCTTTACATTGATTTTTTTTTCTACTCAATATACTTTGTGTGCAGTGGAAAAATAGTTAAAAAGAATAATGTGAAGCCAAATCCTACTGTACGATGCCTTTTATGAAGATGCAATAGAAAAGTAATTAGAATTGTGTAATTAAAAAAAAATTAAATTTACACAGGCTAATGTTTGCGGCTCATTTAACCAATCCGTAAATACCAAAATTCTTACATTCGAATATTAGGATAAAAAGGTTGAATCTA
This sequence comes from Chelonus formosanus, assembly GCA_028641665.1. Lineage (NCBI taxonomy): Eukaryota > Metazoa > Arthropoda > Insecta > Hymenoptera > Braconidae > Chelonus > Chelonus formosanus. Next base: position 5,423,371 of record CM054000.1, read on the forward strand.
GGATAGAAAGGATGGGAATAGTATGAAAAGAATCAATTTAGGTGTTATATTTTGACTAGGAATCAATGAGAATAGGAAGTTTTGTCGTGTGGGTACAAAGTGCACTCAAACTTATTTCTTAATTTAAATGTTTAACTTTAACTTATTATTTTTTTTTTTTTTTATATAATGATGAAAAAAATTCATGTTTTAATGAATTACTTATTGCAATTATTTATGATGATCCAGATTATGAACAATGAAAATCTGAAACAAAGAACAAAACTAGAAAGTGAAGAGAAAATGTATGAAATTTTATATCTGAGTACATAAAAAATGAAATAAAAGGTGAGTATAAAGTGTTATAACTGTAGGAAAAAAAAAGTTTCTCGGTGATTTGAATGGGCTCTTCATACCTCCCCTGACGTTTATATTAGACTACCCTTGTGGTCCTTACTACCCTCTGTATTCTCAAGCATATCTTGGTTGCTTCTCTCCCCCCACTCTTCTAGAAAACTCTCAAGTATGAGAAAAGTTGTTGGCTATATTTTACAGCTTGTGCAAACTGCCAGGCATCTTGGACGACGACAATAAAAGAGAAGAAAAGATGAAGCTCCAGTGTCATCTAACATCTTCTTCATTCCTCGTTAATTCTACTGAGATTTATCGATATTTTTCTTATGAATAATGACCTATCATAAATTTTGTATATTGAAATCAAGATTTAATAACTTATTAAATTTTTTCTTTCTCTACTATCTGAAAATTATTATTATTATTTAATAAAGCTTAAAAATAATCCGCCATTCTTTAAAAATAAATCAAATATTAAAATGAAGTAACATGATAATAATTTTGCCAAAATAATATGTTGCTTAAATTAGAGGATAGTTTTTAAGAATGAATATTGTGGTAAATTTAATAATGCAAAATAGTTGAATTTTAATAATAACTTTCTTCAGCGTAAAATTGGAGAAAACTATACGACGAGTAAAATAAATAGAGTGAATTAATAATCCACATATATATCTATCCATGTACATGCATATTCAACGAGTATTAGAGCATTGGAACAATGAAAAAATTCACTGGCTAAAATTATTTAGATTTATGCTTGTGCTTCTGTCGTCATAGTGTCAGTGACGACGAGCTATTCGATTTCCGACGACAAATTTCATGAATTATTCAACGACTGCTGCAATGTATCCCAGTCAATAGAAATAATCGCTAGGAATAAATAAAAATATGTACTGTTGATTATGTATTTCTTTTTTTTTTTTTTTTTTATTCTTCAAACAATTGTCATCTAAATGTTTTTTTTTTTACTAAAACAAATTTTGAGTTAAAATGTGTATTATGTAGAAGTGAAAAAACCAATTTTAATCGAGCCGCAGTTTTTTATTTCAAGTGAATATAGAGGACACTGTAAATCGTAATGTTTTATTTTAATGCACTTAAAGTGTTTGAAAATGATGTCACCCATATGATTAACATGGTAGTAACTTTTAATGCACTTAGAAGTATCTAAAAAGTTACTATAATGGGTGATTTAATTTGTCTAGGGTGAGACAATTTAATCAAATGAGTGACGTCATTTTAAAATAGTTTAAGTGCATTAAAATAAAACAGTATGATTTGCAGTGAAAGTAAGAGACTTGAAAGTCCAATAAATTAAGTTGTAAATCGATCATTTTAGAGAGGATAGATAAAACCACTGTGAAAAATTTTATAAACACCTTAGCAATTATTGATAAGAAAATTATGTCTCTGAGTTGACAAAAAATACTGCAAAAAAATTACAAAAGGGTGCAAAAAATAATTTAAAACACTAAAAAATGTTTTAAAATCGAGACAATGTTAATCAAATGGGTAACGTCATATTAAAACGAATTTTATGTTTCAAAATAAGACACTAAAATTAACATTAAAAATCATGTTCCACAACTATACCAGCATTTGTTGTTTTGTCAATGATGATCCAGTGAAAGAATTCATTATCATAAAAAAGTTATTTACAACAAATGTTTAATTACTTTCATCTGGCATTAAATCTCCTTAGTTGAAGGATTAAAACCATCTTCTGGGACTTAAGAGTTTGCCTTTTAACATCATATTGCGAACTCACGGACTTGAGTAATACATTATATTCAAACAAGAGAAACCAACCGAAATGTTTTATTCAAATATTTATGGTATTTTGGTGATACTGACAATTGTTAACGCACGAATTGTTTATGTGGATCCGTCTAGAGATTATTATTCAAATAAACATGAGGAACAAGCCTCCAAGGATTTGGATATGACCTTTTTTGCTGGAGATCCAAGTGAAGTTGACGAAAAAGAGTATATCTATCCTTCAAAAAAGGTAACACACTTTCATTAATAAAAAAAACTAGAGGCCTGGGTATGAATTGTTTACCCAAGCTACCAACTTCCCATTTGGTGCCAAAAAAAAAATTAATTCGCAATTTTTTCTTTTTATTATTACACTTTTTTTGTTATAAAAAAAAACTGGTTGTTTAATTTCAATAAAAATTTTATCAGTATATCTTTCAACTGTTATCTTTCGAATGGGATTGGTTTGGAATGAATATCTGACTTGGTTCTTAAGTTATCGTTAGAGAAAAATGGTTCACTAACGTACAAACAAATAAACGTACACACAGACATCATCTTAAAAATAATAAATTCGAATTCTGCTGATCTTGAAATGTGAAGATTTTTTAAAATTTCTAATTTGATTAATCGGACCAATTATAATAACTTCCAAATGGGAAGTTAAAAATAATATATAATTATTTAAAAATAATAATGCATGTGTTTTTGATGATCACTTATCGTTTTTTAAGGTTTATATTTCACCTGAACGACCTATTGTTGACATGACACATGAGATGGATTACCCAGTTTATTACAAAATGTCAGAAGTAACAGCTCCGAAGCGAAAAATAATCTACTCTGATGTGTCACCATTGCAAAGAACTTCTAAAATCATGCACTTAAATAATCCAAAGGGTGAAATCATTCTAGAACTTCGTGTTTCTGCAAATAGTAATAATAATTATAGCCCTAAGTTTGTATGAAAGGAGTAATTTTTGGAAAAAAAAATTTTATAACTCTTCAAAGAATATAAAAAATAATTTTCTAGTACATTGACTTACAGTGAAAATAATTCATTAGTGTCTATTAATACTTTTATTGAATTTATAATCAACTGGGATTGATTTTCACTTCATTATTAAAAGCTTATTAGAGATGATAAAGATGACGGATTTTAGTAAAGGAAATTAATCTCATCTATCCAATTAAATTTCTTCATTACATTTTTTCCACTTGTTTATTCATTTTAACACATTATTCCATATTATTAATACATTCTTAAATATACAGAAGTATCATTAATGTGCGATTATTAATTAATCTTTTTTTTTTTTGAAAGATTATCTAGTTGATACAACGGAAATATCTTAATTTTAATGACATTATTATTGATATTAATAGAATAATTATTTACAAAGATATATCACAAATGAGATTTATTGGATAGTTAAGTAAAAAGATTATTCTCGTTCTAAATTTTGTGGTGATTGCTGACCAATCGGTTCTTCCTTGGGTTCTTTTACGTAATCGACAACTAATTCCAACCCGATGAGTGCTCGAAGGTCTTTCTCATTTTTATTAACACTATTCGATCCAGAGGGAGTTTTTTCATCTTCTTTGGTATTTTTATCACCTAAATAATACCGACAAGTTTTGAATACAATTAATTTTACTTTTTTTAGGTATAAAAAGGAAACGAAAATGTAAAATAACACTTTTTTATTACAATAAGGTGAAGAACTTATTTGTAGTTACAATTTTACGATATTAAGGCCTCTTTAAGAACTGAGAAAAAATGAAATGCCTTCTTTAGGGCCGAATTACAATTAAAAGATTTTTTGTAGGACTCAAGAAGGATTGATAGGCTTTTTAAAAGATTTAATTACAATTAAAAGTCTTTTTGTAGATTTTAAGAAAAATTATGGGAACCCTTTTTAAGGCCTACGAGAAGGCTTTTTCAGGATAAATTAAAAATTTATTGTCAGAGCCCGAGTCAAAATATAAAACCTATTTTCATCCTATTTTTATTTTTCTTTTACCTTAGGTTCATCCTACTTTTATTTTATTTCCTGGTTTCAATATAGTTTTATTTGAGATTCAAGTTATTTTATTTTAACAAAAACATACTTTTGTATAATTATTAATTTTATTTTAATTCTAATTGGGCTGACTATCAGCATTAAAATCATATGTATTATTAAAAAAGTATGAATGTAATGAGAGTTATTCCAACTATTTCCATAAGTATTACTAGATATAAACAAATCAATTGATGAGATTGAAATCAGGCTATTCTGTCTATATCCTAATTTTTACCAACTTCAGAAGGATAAAAATAGTATTAGGATTAGAAAGTTAAAATGAGGCCTTATCATCCTAATTTTGATCTACTTAAAAAATGAAACCGAATAATATTCGGATAAAAAGGTTGAATCTAGGATAGAAAGGATGGGAATAGTATGAAAAGAATCAATTCTGGTATTATATTTTGACTCCGGAGCTTAAAGAACACTCAAAAATCTTTTTAAGTTGACAAAAGATTATCAACAATGAAGAACCTTACTAAATCTGGTAAATAAAAAATGAAATCATTCACAAGGTAATGATGATAATGAAGGAATAAAAGTTACTTACATTCCTGATTTTTCTTCTCTTCGTCTTTATTATCCTGTTCCTTTTTGAAGCTCCTTTCGATATCTTTATAAGTTTTAGTAAGATTTTTCAAGATAAAATTAGTTCCTTGTGCATTTTCATCACTTTTTCTTGAGCTTCCTGCTTCATCTCTTGTTAAATTAAGTGGTCGATTGTTAAATTCTTTTGACTGAGGAACACTGAATGCTGAACAATGTTTACTCTTGAAAGGTAATTGTCTTTCATTTATTTTTCGATCCCAAATGTGTCCTGAAACTCTCAGGTCTATAAAAAAATGTAATGGATCAATTCCAGGATACGATTGATGCATGGGATAAGGTGGATACCACAGAGGATTTGGAATAAATTCAGGATTTGCTGAAAGACTATTGGGAATTCCAAAATTCTTGCTTTGTACATCTTCTAACTTAGTTGGAACACTAGATAATATATTTCTTGTGCTAAAATCAATTTTATTTTTCGATTCACTTATGAAATTCACATCTGATCCAACTTTTATCCTTTCTTCATAATTCTTTCTTTCAATGTCTTGTTGAGTTATTGACTCTTCTGCTAAAGTACGTGATGAGTCGTCGAAAAAATGTCGACTGTGTTTTGAAAAATCTGTACGATTTTCATCAAGAGGCTTTAACACTTCCGCCCCAAAGTGACCATTCTTTTCATCAAAATTTGTCATAGGATTTTTGGTATCGTCAAAAGATTCACTTTTGTATCGATTTTCATTGAGATCACTGTGAAAATATTTTTCCTGGATACTTGTAGAGTTTATTTGATGTTGAGGCTTATCTTTGGTCGTCAATTCAAGCGGCCGATCTCGTGCTTCTTTCCATGACCTCTTGCGACGTCTTGCAATATTTGGAGATGGTGCAGGTATCGATGATCCTGCCTCAGACTTGGCTTGCACAAAAGAACGAAGCATTTCACTGAAGAAAAAACTATGTGGTGTCAGTGGTACGTTATACAAATATGGTGGAGTTGCTGCGAGTAATCTGGATACTAGATCTCCACCTGATAGAGATGCAGGGGTCTTGAGGGTTGATGGATCTCCAGTTGTTGTTGTCATGGCTATCGCCAATTAATTTTCTGAAAAAGAAGTAAAGCACAAAGTTATGAGTGAAGAAAATCCAATGTTATTTCAATATTGTTTGATAGAAGGAACTGTTTGCCTCAGTAGTACAGCCTATTATCAAGCAGTATTTATTTAAAATGCACTTAATGTGTTTTCATGTGACGTCATACATTTAATTAGCATTGTAGTTATTTTTTTTAGACACATTCAAGTGCATTAAAAGTTACGATAATGTTAATCAAATAGATGATGTCATTTTAAAACACTTTAAGGTAGTATAGGAAAAATATAACAATAAACTGAGAACAGTAAGTACATTATTATATTAAAGATAAATATCAAAATGAATTATTTTGCAAGTTTGAGACTTTTTGGCATCCAATCATAATATTTTCATTTAAAAATGAAATTTATTATTAATTAAAAAATGATTCTTATTGAAACGCAAATTATTCAATTGATATAAAAAAAATTGTCAAAAAATTATAACGCAAAGAGAGAATTTTTGTGAATTGATAAAACACCAAAAATGGTAACTTTTTGATTAAAAATATTTTTGATGAATCAATATTGATGAAAAACTAGCAGAATAACAGAAAACGATTTTTCAAACTCTCGAATCTGGATGTTGATTCTTGAAGAAGAGTATACAGAGAGTATACATGACAAAGTCTAGGTTTGTGTTGGTGAATGAGAGCAAAGAGATGGAGGCATGAGCATTGTTTCGAGGACCATTGTTTTCTCCAAACAAATGACGTCCACACTGTTCCGTCAGGAGATATTATGTTCCCGAGCAGACAGACAGGATGAACGGGAAATGGACTGCTGTCAGTATACTTCGTAATAAATATAAGGGGAGGAGGACAGTCAATAAGTATTGCAATATTTGTTTGGATATTTTACATTTTTTCTAGTTGTTGTTTTACTTTTTTTTTTTTATGTGTAGCTAAAATTTTGTGAGACAATAGTTATGTTGGAAAATAAACTATGATCATTTGTTTTTCTTTTTAGATAACAAACATGGTTGTAATAATTTTTGCAAACATCAAAATAGAATTGCTGTAGTTGACGTCTTTAAATACGTAATGGAGGAGTAAAACAATTGAGGGATTGGACTCCTTAGAGGATTCTAATACCCCAGGATTGTCTCCTTGAAAATCAAGCACTCAAGAATAGTATTCAATTAATTCTACCTAACAATGGAACCCATCTACAACACTCTCTTCATGTCTTAGCATTTTATTTTTTAACAAATTTGAAATCAAGTCTGGTGGAAATATTTCTTGAATGCAATTTCGAATAAAAGAGAACTTTTTCAACATCATACGATAAATGTAAGATAAAATAAAATCTGAGATATAATTTTAAAATTATAATAAAGTAAGGTATATTGTAAAAACTTATAAATGAGGAATAAGTGGATAAACAAAATTTAAAATCGTTTAATATCCCGAGTTAAAATATAGAACCTATTTTTATACTTATTTTATTTTTCTTTTATCTTAGGTTCATCCTATTTTTATTTTATACTTTTCTTGGTTTCAAAATAGAAATTTTTACTACTTCTTTTGGTAATTTTTACCAACCAGAATAATACTTTTTACTAAATTATTTACCTAAAGGAAAAGGTAAGATTATGGCCCGGTTTCTAATATGTTCCATTCGTTTATTATGCGAGTAATAATTTAACGGAGTATAATATAATTTAGTAAAAACAAAAGTAACCCATTGAGCAGATAGGATGATTGGTCACTTTCTGTTTTTACTCAATTATATTATACTCTGTTAAATTATTACTCGCATAATAAACGAATGGACCATATTAAAAACCAGATCATAATCCTACCTTCTCCTCTATTATTACTGAAAAAAAATCTAATAATTTTTAATATTTTTGTTAGTAAATTTCACTTTAAATTAACTACTACTAGTAGTAAAAATGACTCTGCATTACAGTATAACTTAGATATAGAATAATATTTACACTGTAAAGCGGTAAAATTTTTTCTTTGAAAAGAAAAAATTTCACCATCGTGCAGAGTAAATTTTTCTATCCTGCAGTTTAAATTTCATTTTATCTGTGTAGGGTTTACCTTACATTGCAGAGTTCTTTTTATCCAATTCTTTTTTTTTTGTGCATATTTATATATTAGACAAGTCACAAGTTGTGCTTATTGCAATGACCAATTGATTAATCTATTCAATTTGTCTTTGAGATTCGACTTGAATTATTGCCTAAATTTCATAACATTTAACAAATTCCTATTCATTAATTCAATTTCCCGATATCAAATATCACTGTAAATTTAAGTGTTTAAAAATAAAACATTTAAAATGTTTACAATGTTAAATGCTATAACCAAACAATGGTAATTTTATAGACACATTTTGAATGACTCTTGTCATTCACCAAAATGCTATAATGTTCATCATTGTAAACACTTAGGTGTTTAATTATTAAACACTTGAATTTCTCTGGATTTGCAGCATATTATTTTTCACCTTCTCGAGTATTTACACTTAAATAATAATAATAATTTTTTTACAGAATATTGAATTATACTTTTCAGCAAAAATTATAGTCCATTGAATAAAAAATAATCTGCCAATGATTTTTGTTAAGGTTTCATACATTTTATAACACTTTATGCATAATAGAAAGGAATAAAGATGAATCTACTTAGTAGTAGAATATAAATGAAGCAAAGATAAATGTAGAAAAGAGATTATGTCTATATATATAATGATAATATATAATCTACAGACTTGGTTTACGATTCATAAGACAACTTGCAGATTGAATTAAGCTGTGCGCCAGCTGCCAGTTCGTATCACGCGTCTATTTCTATTCTGAGAAATCTGCATAATTCCGTCACGTCGACCATCCTAATTGGCGAATTGTTTCAATTTCTCAACATTCTCGCTCTTATTTGCATTTACTTTAAGTTTGGGAAAAAATTATTTTAACGAAATTCTAAAGTAATAAATCCATCATCAACTATTTCAGCAATTTTCTCCAATCAATTTTTTACTCTGTAATTATTTTTTTCCAATTAACCCCTATTGATAATAATCATTATTTTTATGCATTACAAAATCATTTTAACGCCATTTATATGAACACATTTTTACAATACAGTGCAATCTCGATAACAAATCGGAGATTTTAAATCATTTAGATGGCTTCATTTAATTAGAATTATATTTATTTCATTAGCATTTAATGTATTATAAATTAAAATTGAATTTTTTGATCCTAACAAATTTTTTCTACTTGGGGATTTAAACCTACAACTACTTGCATGCATACGACTTAAATATACGCTTTAGTCCGTTTAGCTATTCTAATATTTCTTTTGTAAGAATTGAATCTAATTGAATCTCATTAATTGTTGACAGTCAAGTTTGGCCATCGAAACGTATGTTAAAATTAGACTTCTTTTCGTCGGTTTTGTGCGAAAATGATTTCGACTGAATTCTGAAATTTACACATTTTTTATTACTAACATAGTAACTACGTTCACATGATTTCTCGCGCGGGCGTTTAAGTCTTTCGATTCGGCATTTAAGCCAGTGATACATATGCTTGCTATTATCGATTGTACAATAATTATTATCACGATCATCATGATACTGACAATATGTTTTCATCACTTTTCCATCATACCCGAGTTCTTCTTCTAATGCAATAACCTTTACTGTAGGATTGATTGCAATTAATCTGTTTAAAATACTCTCATTTCGAGTATCTCTAACATAAATGATATCAGCTGATACTAAATAATCACTAATAATTGCTTTTTGACTTTTCACTTTCAAATTTCCCGCCTCCCATGGAATCCCATATGTCGCTTTTTTAACTTTATATTGCTCTTTCACTTCGTTCTCTAGGAGAGTGTAGTCATAGGGTGGTAGAAAAACACCGTGAATCAGTGAAATGTTTTCATCAGTAGATTCAGTGATATTTAAAATAGTAAATTCTTTTAGGCGATATTTCCAAGGTGGCATTACATAAACCCAGAAATCAAAAATAACTTCCATATAATGTATGTGTTAATAAATAGTAATTTTTCAAAAAGTAGTTTAATTTATTAGTGATGAAGCTAGTTATTTTTCAGTGAAAATATATCGATTGTTGATAAAAGTTTTAAGATAGCGATCACAACTAATAATACTAGAACTATTTTATAATTAGAAAGAAAATTTTAAGAAAAAAAAATTTTCACTGATTTTTTACATAATGTTACTAATGTATTTATTCAGTAAAACATCTAGTGATTTTATTCAATAATTATTAAATTAATTTTATACTTTTCTTTATCACTTTTTTTTTTTTGAAATAAATCATACATAACACTGAGTTCAGTGAAAATGTAATTTAAATTGACACTGATGAATATTTGAATAACTTTTTCGGTCATCTAGATAATTAAGTGTTAAATTAAAAGTATGAGTTATCATTCACGAAACATTCTTTAAAATTTTTTGTTCACTAGTTTCAGTAGATGAGCTTTTTTTTTTTTTTTTTATGTATTGATGAAAACAAACAATTTCTTTCACTGATTGAAAACAAATAAGCTTATCTACGGGTTCAAACAAAAAAACGCTAACACGGAAAAATATATATCCCAAGGGAAATGGAATGTTACCTAAATAAATGAAACATCGAATCAGTGAAACATAAAAGTGGTAATTTTTAATTAGAAAGAAAAGAACACAAGTGTTGAAAAAATTTTTTGTTACTTACCAAATATTGTAGTTGATTGTCACGTGGTGTGTCACGTTCTCGACCCCTTCACCGTATTTTACAACCCTTAGAGGATCCCCAAAGCGACACGTGTGCACCTAGTGCTAGCAAATGAGATAATAATCGAGGAGCGGGTGAGTTTGTGGTCCGAATACGATCGAGTCCACAGGGAGAGAAAGAGCACAGATCGTTGGAGAATGACAACGACTGAAAGAGCTTGAGAAATACTCGCAGTGGGGGTTGGATTCCACCCCCAACACTACAACTGAGTCAAGCAAGTTTGTGTGTAAGAGAGATGCCATACTGTATGGGGGTAGTGGTTTTTGAAATGATCCGGCCAATCTGCGCATCATTTCCCTTCTCTGTTGTTCCCTCGTCATATTATCCCTCTCACCCCCTCCTCCTACCCCTCCGTACAGTCACCCGCTGTCACAGCCCCTGTTGAATGCCACATTCACCGCCAAGTGAGTTTGGATAAATCTGAGACATTGCAGTTGGTGATTTTTTTTTTCTCCTTCCTAAACACTTTTTAAATCATTGAGTTTTCATTCGATTCTAATGATAGAGTTTTACTTGATTTTTATTGAAGTTTTGGGTTATTTATTATTTCCCGCCTTTTTTATCTTGATAAATCAACATTTGCTGATTTTTTTAATTAATAATTTTTTTTAGGCCGACTTGAAAATTGTTATACTACTTAGCTCGGACTATTTTTTAAGTAGAGTAGCTTGAGTTTAGTCTGACATTTTTTTTTTCTATTTCAAATTTTAATTTATATCAATTGTGATTTGTTCATAAGGTTTGTCTTTAAGTAAAATGAAAAATTATTTTTTTTATTTTGTATAATTATTTGCAAAAATTTAGCAGATTGTATTTTTTGAAAAATAAAAAAATGATTATTAAAAAATGGTAAAAGCTTGAAACGTTTATTATTATTTTTTTTTTTTTCCAATTTCTGTTGAAGATTGTAAAATATCAACTCGTGGCTCAAATCACGCGAATTGAGAAGTTTATTCACGTCTTCTTGAAAATATCTATTTCTTAAACTTTTCGCCTGAATATTTCTACAGCTCCACCCTGCGATTTACATAATATCGTATATACAAGCTTAGCATCTACACGCGACTGATTTTGTTCGTTCAATCCTTACAAAAGCTCATTCAAATCTCAACTAATATATCTCCATTCCAAGTCGTAACAATTTTTCCTATCAATTCTCGATTTCTTAATTGAAAAATTCACTCTCTTAAAATGAAACAGTGAAAATAATGAAATACATTGCAAAATCAGTAAATATAATACAACTGATTCAAATAGTGGTTCAATTGAACATATATGAATATTCACTGATTTTGCAGTGTATTTCATTATTTTCACTATTTTATTTTTAGAGATAATATATTAAATTTTTAACCCAATATTATTTATTGAAAAAAACAAGGGATTGTAATTAGAAAAAATTTAAGGCCGATCAAAAATATGTTGTACTACTGATTTCATGAATTTTAATGAGTGAAACAATCTGAGTGTGGTCTGAAATTTTTTTTTTATTATCTGAAAACATTTATAGGGTAAAACGATCCACCGAAGATATTTAAATACATATTTTATTACATTTTATACGTTGAAATATTTCTCTCAATCTATCTAGTGATTTATTCACATTCTTAGTACCAACCATAAATCTCTATACACATGTTTATATTTTTATTGGAATTTTTAATTTAAATATAATATATCAACAACTTAAAAATCATTGCCAATATCATAAAAATATGATTTTTTTTCGTAATTCATATTACTATCTAATTTATCTAATACTTTTTTACGATAACAACATACGAACTAAAAATTTCCTAGAACAAAAAAATTCATTTCAATACAGATGTTTTTTTTTTTTTTTTTCTTTCATTAATAATCGAATATTCAATAGATTTGATCATCTTCCAATATTCTTACAGTCGAACCAATAAGTAATTGAATTGATTTATAAAGTTAGTCATCAAAATGGCTATTAAATAACCAACCTCAAATACGTAACAAGTTAAATTGACATTTCTAGACGAAACCCGCTTAAAAACACAAACTCGACCGACTTACGATAGAGATAATGTCGAGACGGTAGAGGGGATTACTGTTGAAGGAGGACACTAAAGAAGGGTAGATGTAGTGACGAATCGTCGGTGTTTAAAATTCCCGTGTGACTCGATGGTGACGACAGAATGGTTTAGAGGGAGCAGGTCGTTGGAAACGAAGCAAACGAGGTGGGACAGACGAATGTTGGTTTTACACCCAGGGATAGATATTTGGCTCGCGCGAGACGATACTGTGGATAAGGGGTGGTAAGGGTGTCAGTTGGGAGGGGGTGTAAAAGGGGCTAAATCGAGAACTGACAGATTGCCGCGAAGACAAATAAGTGTATCCACAGTCACGTAGATTTTTGAGTAAATTGTTTTCTACCTCTTTCACTTTCCCTCCACTGTGTTCACCACTTTTCTCCCTTTTTCTTTTTTATACCCTTAGGCACATTTGTTTTTTTTTTTTTTTTTTCACATGGGTATCACCCCCTAAGATACTTATGCTAACGTCTCTTTACACCTCGCTATTTTTATTTCAATTTTATTTGACTCTGTAAAAAATTTCAACAACTTTCAAGTAATCTTCTCAAATAAAAAAAGTTTTTGAATAATCTTTTATCCCCATCACACTTTTTCTTATTCATCAAAGACTTAAAATATAAAATATTATCAGATTTCAAAGTACATTGAAAGTTATTATTTGCAATACTTTAATATTATAAAAATGATTATGTATTTTAAATAATTAATATTCTAGGAGAGTAGTAGTAAAATCAAGTTTTGATCAGACCTCTTCAAAGTTTCAGAAATTAACAGTATATAACTTTCAAAAAGTATAGAGGGATGAAATGTACTCCCTTGTTATAAAAAGTAAATCAGAGATTAATTTTTTATCTAAAATCCGGACGAAAAAAGGGTTATAATCTGATATGATAGGGTAAAAATCCCTAAAAATTACAAAACATCAAGAATTCTTGAATGATTGCTATTTAAATTTTCTGATATTGTATTTTAAATTAAATTCACCAACATTAATAATAATAACATTAAAATAATAAAAAAAAAAAAAAAACATAATGACTTTACTAAAAATAATGAGAAAAATAAAAAAATTAGAGTCGAATGAAACGACTATTTATCCGAGAAACTAAAATTCAAATTCCAGTGTTACAGTTGTCTATATTATATGGTTACGATTATAGAAAGAGCGAAGATATTTGAATAAAATTTTTCCATCATTTCTAAAGTATATTTGAAAGAGCCTCCCTCTACTCGGCTAAGTACTCTCCTCTCTTGTAATATTCCCAGGGAAGCAGCCGAGTATTTCTGTCGTCTCTATAGTCCCTTCCAAGAGATGCAAATAACTGGTGATAACAACAGATATCTGCGTCGTTGGAGTAGAGTGAAGAGAGAAAGGGGGTATGAGGCAGATGTAGATGGTGACGAGTAAAGAAGTGGTAGGAGGATAAGGGGGTTTGGTGGCATTGGTTAGTAGAATTGGTGGGGATTTAGTGATATCAAAAGCCGCAAGGTGGCGCGTGCGGGGAAAGAAATAGCACGAATAATGTAGAATGGTGGGAAGAGAGCTAACGGTTAGGTGGAATGAAGAGTAGGAGAAATATCAACGTCAGTGGAACGGGAGACGAGCTTTAGGTGACAACAGAGTAAAGGAGTGCAGAGGACGAGTTAACGCAGGGATAGGCGTACAGTTAGGGGTTGGATTCTGACTAAAATTGAGAGAGGGAAAATGTCACTGTCGCATCGAGCGCCCAACGATGAGTGGCGCGTGCTCGTTCGTCTTTTGTTTGCAATCTGTTGTCTTTCCCTCGCACTTCCTATTTTCTATTACTTTCTCTTTCTCTCTTTTGCTTCTTTAGATTCTACTCTGCAGTATCAGAACTTTTTTGTACTCTCTTTTATCCTTTCTCGTTCTTACATTAATTTATTTTATTTTTTAACGTAAACTTAGGAAATATCTTTTTACTGCTATAAGTAATAAAATTTATCCTTTAGGGATTCTTCTTTTCTACTTAAAATTATTTTATTCATTTTTAAAATAATTATTGCATTTTATTGTTATTTTATTAATTTTTCATTTGAAGTGTTATTGTAGTGAGACAATTTGGACATATCTTCACGTTCCGAGATTCCTAGAATTATAATTCATCATTTCTAAATATATCTCTGTATATATACATGTTTGTAAATCATGAATCTTATGAACAATTAAATATTATTATATATCTTTATTTCTTTAATACATTGAAAATAAATGAAAAACTTGTTACAATATAAAAGTAATCTTTGTCTAACTATCGCCAACTTGTTGTAAAAAAAGATCTCGAAGAGTAGAGAAGGGACAAATATGTGGCTTACCTATTACGACATCTATTTAGTCCCATGAATGAAAGAAAATAGTTAATCTCAACAAGAACAAATAATGGAATCGTCTCTAGATCAATTTCATTTAAGTCACAAATGCATAATGAAGTGGCCAATTGAATTTGTATACAACTTCTTTTTTTATCATTAAATTAAATTCGATGACTACAAATTCAAGTGTGTTTAAACTAAACATTTAAAGTATTTACAATGTTTAAGGCCATAAACAAACTATAGTAGTTTTATTGACGAATTTTAAACACTTAAGTGTTGAATTTTTAAACACTCGAATTATCATGGATTTGCAGTGGTTAAATAAATTTATTGGACATAGAAAAATAAAATGATCTGTTTGAGATACCTTTAACTTTCTGGACAACCCTCGGGTCTCTGAGTCCTGAACTAAGTTGGCGATGGCATGACAAAGGTGAGAGGATAACGGAGGTCTTGACCGGAATCTCCCTCTGACACGAATACATTTATAAAGTCTTGAATACACAAACTAAACTCACATGTTTGTAACGCATTTTTTTTTTTTTTTTTCGTATTAAAAATAAAATATGTCACTAGAAAATTCAATTAACATTATAATAATTATTTTTCATAATTTATTTAAAATGGTGATTCATTAATTTTCAAGATAATTACCTACAGGAAAGTACTACCAAGCTCATTGGAACTTGTTTCCGAACTCAAATGGCATCCGGCACAATTAAATGGCTACGTAAGTTATCCCCTAAGTTTCTCAATTGTTGAAAGATGAGTCTGAGAGAGACAGTAGGGTCGCAAACAACTCTGATTAAATATCTCGTTGTTCTGAGAAATAATTGATGTAGATAATCTACATTTTGTTTTCATTTGTCAAGTTTATTTTTAAATTCAATTTTCATCATTGAGAAACTTCAAAAATTTTAGTGTTCATTTATGAATTATTTTATAAGAATTTATGATTGCTTAAAAGTTAATACGTATAGAAGTTTTTTGTAATTACAAAAAAAATTTAATAGGACTTTAATTAACTAATTGCCACAGTAATTATTTTTTAATTCTTAATTTTATGAAATTATTTATTCTTAAATGTAAATATACATTTTTTTAAAGTGATTTTTATTTATTCATTTTTAGTGAGTAAGAAAATGGTGTGTTTTATATCTGCAAATCATAATGTTTTATTTTAATGCACTTGGAAGTGTTTTAAAATGATGTTATCCATTTGATTAACATAGTCGTCATTTTTTAGACACTTCCAAGTGCATTAGAAATTACTACAATGTTAATTAAATGGATGATGTCATTTTAAAACACTAAAATTTGCACTGAGAATATTGCTATTGTTAATTCAAAAAAAAAAAAAAACCCTAGTAACCTTTACTCTAGAGATTATGTAAATATTTAAATATATTTATCATAAATTTGGTACACTGATTAAGATGAAATATAATTTTAATAAAAAATTAAATATTTAAAGTAAGAAATGATAAATCATATAGAAATAAAATTATTTAGAAATAATTTAGAGCAAAAATAATGAAGAGGAATAATTAAGAATAAAAAAGATGTATATAAATACAATAAATGAAAAAAGGAATTTTTTTTTTTTAACTGAAAAAAGATGGATGGCAAAAGCGCGAGAGATTAAAGTTTTAGAGGTATCGATTCGTCGACACGACTGTTGACAGGCGGGGAAGATCGTCAAAGAGCATAATAATTACTACGCCCGCAGAGAAGAGGCTCAACCCTTTGTTCTATAGTCACTTTGCTACGAGCGATGGAATACGAGTGGGGAAGAGACTCTTTCACGACGAGTAGTAGTATATAGTGAGAAGGGGGTCTCAACATAACGGCATCGAGAAAGCATCCGTTTCAGTAACGCAGCCATTATGTAATTGATCTGGGTTTCCTATTCACAATCATTGCAATATTGTATGATACATTACTTCAGCACTTCATCATCACCATGTCGATATCCCTACCAATGTGTCTGTCATTCTATTTCCTCGGAATATTCAATCCCACCACTAACTCATAACAAACGTCTGTCATCTTCCTATGAGATAAGAAAATATGACATAGATATACCCGAGTCAAAATATAAAACCTATTTTCATTCTATTTTTATTCTAAGACTATCTTTTCTTTAGGTTTAACTTAAGATGAACAAATCCTAATTAAAGTTGGAATACGCAACAAATCAGTGTTTCCGTAGGATGAAAATGTTTCAATTTTATCCTAAACTCATACTAATTTTATCCTATCTTCATCCTAATTTTATTTTTCTTTTACCTTAGGTTCATCCTACTTTTATTTTATTTCCTGGTTTCAATATAATTTTATTTGAGATTCAAGTTATTTTATTTTAACAATAACATACTTTTGTATAATTATTTATTTTATTTTCATTCTAATTGGACTGACTATCAGCATTAAAATCATATGTATTATTAAAAAAGTATGAATGTAATGGGAGTTATTCCAACTATTTCCATAAGTACTACTAGATATAAGCAAATCAATTGATGAGATTGAAATCAGACTATTCTGTCTATATCCTAATTTTTACCAACTTCAGAAGGATAAAAATAGTATTAGGATTAGAAAGTTTAAATGAGGCTTTATCATCCTAATTTTGATCTACTTAAAAAATGAAACAGAATAATATTAGGATAAAAAGGATGAATCTAGGATAGATAGGATGAGAGTAGTATGAAAAGAATCAATTCAGGTGTTATATTTTGACTCGGGTCATCAACGAATTTTCACGCTCATGCTCATTATAAATAACTTATTCAAGAGTAGATGACATTTTATTTATTTTGATATCTCGATAGTGTTTTTACTTTAAATTTGAATCAAGATTCAGGATAAGTTCACAGTTTTTTAAAAATAATATTGGAAAAATAACGAAGTGTGTGAATACATACAGGAACTATTTAAGAGAATAAGTGGAAGGTGAATTGGGCGAGTGATCAAAATTGACCAGAAAATGGAAACTCATCAGAAATGATATGATTATTAGTGAGGATGAATTTAAACTATTAACATCGCATATAAGATTAACAGTTATTTAATGATGTATTTTTAAACTGTATTTTATTTATCAAAAAAGAAAGTTCAAGTTTTTTTCTCAAGAGCTAAGAAAATCTGACCTCTAAAAGTCAGTCTTTTGCTAATGCTCATGACAAGTAGAGTAATTTCAACTTCTTTTTGTATATTTTATATTTATCAATGAAGGACTTTCATATACTACTCTTTAATTGTCTCATCAATGGAGTATACAACACATGCAATAGGTTTTTGATAAATACTCTAAAACTGAGCTTACAGTTTCTCTAAAAAAAATTAAGATGATTGATGAATGAAAAAAAAAAAACAACTATCTTGATAACAACACTTATCTAGATAACTAAAAGAATAAATTAATGACGTTTTAGTATTATTTAAAATCAACCCTCTATTATTAAAACACTTCTCCAAGAATTTCTCATAGTAAAGAAAGAACCTCTTGTTAAGTTAAGGGTAAGTTAAGTACCTCTCAACATTACTATCCTCTTTTTCTATTAACATAAAGAAATGAACTCCATTTTTTATTGATAATTATTTAAAATCATCATTTAATAAAAATGAATTTCTAAATCCGCAAAATCACTGAAATCATTCTCTCAAATATTCAGTTGTGCAAAGCAAATATAAGATCTCCATATATGCAATTTTGTAGTTAGAAATACTGACAGGCACCTGTATCGAATAACGTGAATTTAGTGAATAAAATTGTACATGCGTGTAAATCTCAAAAAAAGAAGAAAATGTGGAATAATACAAAAAAAAAAAAAAAAAGGATAGAGTGAAAGGTAGAAAAAATTAAAAAAAAAAAAAAAAAATTTGAGTTATAATCCGGATAAGGATTAACGAATATCTGCATTCACAAAAAATTATCAAAGGATTAAAAATAGAATTATAAATAAATAGAAATATGAAAAAATAAAAATGGATATTGAAGTTTTATTTTAACTACAAGATTAAAATGAGATAACTAAACTAATTAAATTTCAATGATATTTATGCAATTATTGATATAAACGTAAAAATGAAATATTAATTACAATATTGAATATAGTTTACCGTTCAAAATTTTGATATCTTTCCGTGAAAAACGTCTTCAGATCTGGTCAGATCTGTATTATGAGACTGTACAGATCTGATTCCGATACGAGATATCAATTTAGATGTAAACAGATTTACGAAATTCAGATCTGATTAAATCTGAAAATTTTCACCAACTCTGAGCGAAAAAAAAAAGAAACAGATCTAAACCGATCGGAAGAAAAGTAAATCATTTTTATATCATATTAATTCAGATGTAAGCAGATTGAAAAATTTAGATCGAATTAAATCTAAAAAATTTTGATCATCTAAACATGTTTGAACAGATTTGAAACAAAAATTCATCAATTTCGTTAAAAAAAAAAATCTTAGATTTAATCTGATCTGAGAAAAAACAATGGTAAATATGTACTTAATGACCCCATGCCCTATGTACTAATTTAACAATTTATTAAATTTAAAGAAAAAAGAAACTAAAAGTATTGCGATAGCTTAAGTGGTAAAGTATTTAATGCGCAAACTTGAGGGATCCAAATTCAAGTCCTGGTCGTAAGGAATTCCTTTTTCTGAAAAAAGCATAATGATACAAAAATGTGTAGACGAGGTAGGGCAGGCGGGGTCGGAAAGTATATAATTACCAAAATAATCATTCTTGTAAAGGATGTAATAAGAATAAATAACCGCAGTTATACAAATAGATGAACTCAGTAATTATAATATTCCTATATATATTTTTTAATAACTTTTCTTCGGGGATAATAACTACTATCGATAAGCATTCTTTTCATGCCGTCCATTAATTAAGAATCTCATCCATTCAATAGACTGTACAAATTAACTAATGATGATAATAGAAATGGATGAAACTGGATTAGATTTATGGCTTTTGAAAAATATTAATCTTTAAATACTTATTGCAATAAAAAACATTGGAAAAAAAATTTTTAAAAATTAAAAAATATTAATGATCGTCTAGATAATTAGCTTACTGAAATATATATTTATTACAAAATATTTGCAATAATATTGGAAGATACACAAATTACATTTCATTAGGCGTCTACATTTTTTTTTTTTTTAAATATATTTTCATACATTTGTGACTTATATGTCTTAACCGTGATGATTTAATAATCAACTATCATATCTCTAGTACTTGAATTCTTAGTTTATCGCATAAACAATACTAAGTAATCATAAAGTAATCAGCCTTTTTTAAGCATTACTTACTTATGCTCACAATCTCTCATAGAAGAATGTAAAATGATATCTTTGTATTTTATAAACAACGAAAATAAACAAGTTTTTTTTAAATAAACAGAACATGTTTAAAATATTGAAGATAGATTTTGTAACAAAAAAACAAAAAAAACAGATTACAAATATTTATAATGATTAAATGCAAGTAAAAAAAAAGGTATTATCTCATTTGGTTGTGATTAATTTTACTTTTATATTTGTTTAATATTTAAACAATATTTTCATTTAGGCATTTTCACTGGCCGGTCTTTTTTTGTTTTTTGAAGTTTTCACGTCAGCACTTGATGCTCGTGTTTTTGATCTTTCTTGCTCCAACTGGATGTGTAAAGAAGCTACTTCTGATGTTAATTCATCACGAATTTCTTGAAGTTTTGCTACTTCTTGTAATACCACTGCTTTTTCTTTCACTACAATAAACAAACATAATATCAAAATATCCTTAAATTTATCACTAACATCATAATTGATAATGAAATTTATTTTTACTTACTTTCACCATCAGCTAAAATTCGACAGAGCTTTTTATTTCTCTCTTTAACATGCATTAATTCAACTTTAAGTGATTGAATGTCTTTCTTTAACTGTACTATTTCATTATCTCGTTTTTCGACCTCTACTTTTAACTGTGCCGACGTTATATCATCATCTAGAGTATTAAATCTCGATCTTAATATATCTCTTTCTTTTGCTTTTATCAGCTCTTTTTTAGCATCTTTTTCTACTCGATCAAAAAATTGTGTATCTGCACCTAAAATATATTTTAATAATAATTATAATGTTTTAAAGTGATTTTTTAATTGACAAGAAAATAGTATAACTTTTAGAATAAATTTTAATTATATTTTTTATTTAATAAATCGTAAATTTTAAATTACAATATACCCCAAGTTGTGACAACTTGAGTAGTCATCATGAGAAAAAATACTTGCTTTTGTTAGGATGTCATCTTATTACTTTACGTTCTAAAAAGTTTAAATCGTATAAGTGTTTCACTATTTTCTTACCAATTCAATAGTATTGATGATAATTAATGTTAATATCTGTTTTACCTCGAGAATTGTCTTCAGGAATGACTGTTTCTATTTGAGGTAGTGGTGAAGCACCTAAATTATTAAACTCTTCTAAAGACATTGTTGATTTTTTTGATTTTTTATTCCCTTGATTCTTCTTAACTTCATTTTCTTTTACACCATTTTGTATTTCAGACTCGTAAGTTAATTTTGAAAGTAAAATTGCTTCGTGAAGTTCTTGTTTATAAGCCTTCTCGACTGCCTGAAATTAATTGAATTAAATTCAATTAAGCTGTCATCTTAAAATTTATCAATAATATTATTGATATTTTTTCAGATTTTAATTGTAATTAAAAATTAGTCTTTATTTAAATAAAAGTATCACGAATTAAATAATATTTACCACTAAATCTTTTTTCATCCATTGTTCCCATCCTTGATTATCATCATCATTTTTCTTTTTTTTATTCTAAAAAATGCATAATTTTAAGGTTAACAAAATTCTCAACAATAAAACATGTGTTTCGGTTATTTAAAATGTATTTTATTCATCAAAATAAATGAAGTAACAAATGATGTACCTTGTTAGGTTTCTTCTTCTCATCTTTTTTCGCAGTTGTTGGCTGTTTAGATTTATTATTTTTAGCTTTTGTGGCTGGCTTAACATTCACTGATGGTTTTTGGCTTTTTTTCGGTTTAAAATCGTCGTCATCATCGATCGCAAGAACTGCAAAACGCGAAGGCACAGCGGTAGCCATTGCAAATAATGTTTATTTACTGTGACAAGCGTATATCAATACGATTGTTTTTAATAATAAATTTCTCCCTTTTAGAAGCAACAGTCACAACGTAATTCTCTAATTCTGTTTTATTTAACCAATAAATTGTACCACAATAAATAAATAGTGGGTAAACAAATTATATTTTTTTATTATCAATCACTTTTCGAGCAAAACACGACACGAATTAATGAAATTTTGCGGTTAAACCCTTGAAAGAAAAAAAAAACAAAATTCCTTGAAAATACCGGCGTTCCTTGTAACTGTATCATCACTAATTAAACAGAGGGCGTGATTTTGATATTCAAATTTCGAATCGAATAGATGGCGCTTAAGTTCGAGTAATCGCAACAATTTCGATAGATCGATTGTTACACAGCGCCCATTGCACGTCGGGAAAAAAACATGTACGTCGCACCAGAAAAGAAAAAGCGTTGAGTTGTATCAAGGTGCCGATTGTAGGCCACCATTCGGTTGTTTTCGTCGGCGTATAATAATCGCGTGAGTTGGATACAATAGTTGGGGGGAGGGGGGTAATAAATAAAAAAAGATTTACGTAAATATTAGAGTGTTGGGATAATTAAGTGAAGTGAAAAAAAAACGTCCTTCCCTCCTGGGACGCTGGCCAATTTTACTACACGGGAGCGTCGGAACAAGAGCCGGACTAGTGGACGGTGGAATTGGAGGCTCTCATTAAAGTCTCCATATTTTTTTTTTTGTTATTAAGGTATAAAATGCTCATCATTAATACCGGCAATAATCAAATCAACGAAACAACACGATTTATTATAACATACAAGTGCGACAAAGAGACGCTCATCAACATTTTCCCGCGAATTCAACGTCCATTCCAACCCTGCAGCTGGTAGTAGTTATGTCGTCGCGGCGGGAGAACAACAACCAAAGTTGATTAAGTAAATATTCGTTCATCTTTATGGCATAGTAATAGTTTCTTTTAATGTAAATATCTTTTAAGATTTTATATACTATTTCTTCCATATTAAATTACTTTAAAGTCATTATTTCCATCAAAATTCATCATACTTTAGCTTTTTCTAACCCAACTTACACTCAAGTCCACATCTAATTCTTATCTTTTAGTCCATGGAAAGTTTTCTTGGTTTTTAACATTGTCCAATAGTTTTTTAATCAAGTTTATTTATGATAAATCATTGTAACCTAATTTATAATAGATATTTTTTTTCTTTTCAGATAAACGAATAAAGTTTTTATTAAATTGTTAATTTTGATCAATTTAAAAACCTGTATCAATAATTAGTAAAGATGTGTGATCAAACGGAAATTACTTATGATGACGGTGAAGTTGTCTGGGTTAAATTAGGAGCTTGTTGGTGGCCTGGACAAGTGGTAGGTTTTGAAAATCTTCCTGAAGATATTCAGCTTGAATTTAAAAAGAAACCTTTAATTGCTGTTGTCCAATTCTTTCAAGAAGATAAATAGTAAGTTATAAAAATCTAAACTTTTTTTTATAACTTAAAAACAAAATTTAATTCTTTTTTGTTTTTCATTTATTTAGCGAATATGTAAAGAATCTTCAGCAGATATACAAGTACAATTGTACTCAGAAAGATGATTTTATAAAAAAAGGCTTAGGTAAGAGATCTCATATGTTATTAAAATTCATATAAAGCTGAACACTGACTTTGGTTTTTCCTTTATCAAAAATAATTTTTTCGTTAATTTAAATTTACTTAAAAATATATTATTGTTTCTAGAGTGGTGAACAATTAATATTTTAACAAATCATTTTATAACAATAATATATTTAATTATTCATCACTATAATTCTAATGAATTTTCAAGTTTTTATTCATTTTTATTAACATATTATTGTTAGATCATTTTTAACAATATTTACAACTTTGATATACACAAATTTTTTTATTTTTATGTAATATAATTATGTACAAAATACACGTACATATCTAAGCTAATCTAAAAATATTGATATTTATAAATATAATTTCTAGATAGAATAATTAATACTTTTTTTCAAAGAAAAAGTAATGGTAGAGTAAGAATAAAGAAGTAATTATTGTAATAATTATAATTTTACTGCTTTATTATTTTTTTAATTCTATTTGAAAATGGTTTTACTATGCAAATTATGAGCTACAGAAGCATGTATTTTACATAATTAGTTAATTTTTATTATTACTGATTAAAAAATGAAATAACAATAATACCTTTACTTGCCTTATTGTTCAGCTTTAAAACCTCCAAAGATTTGTTTTTAACTTGACAATCATTTTTTTTTTTTTTTTCAAACAGATAAATATCGAACTAAGAGTAAAGATGGTTCGAGTTATATGGATAAGTTTCCAGACGATGTGGTGATGGCGGAGAAACTAACAGGTGGTGATGTAAAGATCCTGAAGGATAGAAAATTCAGTCCTGAAGAGAAACCAGATATTTCATCGCTATTTGGTGAGAAAAAACTACCTAAAAAGCGACGTGATAAAGACGAAAAAAATTATCGACGCTCTCTCAATTCAGAAAGTCGTCAAAAAATGATGCCTTCAAGATATTCAAAATCTAATGATCATGAAATACGAATTCGTCATCAATCTAACAGTCAACCAACAACACCAAGTACACCATCAGGTGCTTTATACTCGTGCCCACTCTGTAGTTTTACATCAACGCGAGTTAATGTAATTATTTATCATAACAAAAGTCATAGATCTGATGGATGGGACAGTCCTCGAACATTTTTACCTAAAAATCGATCGTCATTGAATTCACTAGAGTCACCGAAGAGAAAATATGTTAGAAAGAATAAGAGCTTTTCTCATCGTAGTTCTAGTGATAAAATAAGTGAATCAGTGAAAAGAAAACCAACTAAACCACTTGAAAAAATGACCAAAAAGAAGAAATCAGATCCTGAATTGAGAGAAAAGCTTTTAGCTGATTGGGATGATGGCTCTGATGAAGATATGAGTCAAGATACGACATTAAATACATCTGTAGATTCGACAGCACCTGAAAGTCCTCCAAGAATTTCTAAAAAGGACGATGATGATGTCGAAAAAGATGAAACTACTAATAAAAGTGATGATGCTGATGTTGTTCTTCGTGAGACTGAAAAGCTTTTGGAGGAAACTGATAAAATATCCAGTCAAATTGATGATTCTTTGTCAAAGGAGAAAGTTGTTGAACAAAATTCATTATTAAAAACTACTAATGATGATGATAAAAATGATCAAAGTGGTAAAAATAAACTTTTAGGTTTGAAAAAATTTAAGAAAATTAATTCTGATGAAGAAAGAAGAAATTCTGATAATGATAAAGATGATAAATCGAAATTTTCTTGCTTTGATTTTGATGAAGAAGAGCCAGAACCTGCGTTACCACCTGTAAGAAAAATAGCACGAGTTTTTGGTGAAAAAAATACATCTTTAAAGAAGGAAATCATCAAGGAATTCACAATGAGTCAAGCATTAGCGAATGAAAAGGACGAAGAGGAAAAATTAAAGAAGAAAAATGAGAAAAAAGTTGTTGAAGATGATAAACTTGTTGATGAAATAAATAAAACAGTATCAGAAGCGAGTGATTTAGTAGCTAAAATAGCATCTGAAGTGCAAGAAGAGAATTTAAGTAAAGCTAAAACTGAGGAGACTGAAACAGAGTTGGAGATAGTAGAAATATTAGAAGTAGAAAAAGAAAAAGATGAAGAAGAGACGGAAAAACAAGAAGAAAAAGTGACTAAAAATGTACCGAAAATTGATCAACTAAGTTTAGACAATCATGAAGAGGTACAAAAAATAGAAAAATCTCCTAAGGAGATGAAAAAATCCAAAACAATTCGTGAAAAGAAAGTAATTGTATCTAGAATTCCTGAGTTAGACTCAGAAAGAGTTACTATTGAAGAAGAAGATGATAATATGCCAATTTCTCAGATCTCAGCTGGATCAGCTGGTGCTGATGGTTCTCTAAAATCAATGGGTTGGTCACAGTTGAATGAAATAATAGGTGCAGCGCCACGAGTTGAGGAAAAAGTTGAAGAAGAAATAGCACAACCAACAAAAAAGCGTAGAGGAAGACCGAGAAAAGTACCATTGCCTCTAGACATGTCTGGGAATGGAGATTCATCGAGTAAGACTGAAGAAAGTATGCCTGGGACACCTGATAGTCAAGATGCTGGAAGAAAAACATCAGAATCAGATACTGAAAGATCTTTTACTGGAAGAAGACGAAAACCGAATAAGAAATATTTAGAATCGGATATTTATAGCACCAGTCCTGGTCGAAGAACGCCAAAAACTGATGATAGTCAGTCTGAGACTGAAGAAAAGGCACCTAAAGAACCGAAGAAAGGTAGAAGAGGTAGAAAACCTGGTTGGAAAAAGGAAAGAACTGAAAGTTTAAGAACTTCGGTTGATGAATTTGAATTTTCTGATCAAACTCTTGATAGTGCTGAAGAATCAGTTAATACTTCTGTTCAACGTACTAAGTCACCTGTCAAAAAAATTGATTCTAAACCATCTCCAGTTCATGTGACTGATTTATTAACTTCCAGTGATGTCGAAATACGCGGAAGTTTACAGACTGAAAGTTTAGATGATGATAAGCAAAGCAAAATCGAACAAATAGTGGTAAATGATAAAAAAAATGAAGAAGAAGAAAAGAAAAAAGCTGAGGTTAAAATTGAAATGTTACCACCTAAGAAATCACAGATTAAGAAGTTTGAAGCATCACAAGCTGATTTTAGTGAAGAAAATAATAAAATCCAGGATGATGTTAATGTTGAAAAGGTGCAATCTGAATCAACGAGTATGGAAATTGATCAAGAAAAAGTTCCTGATGAAGTTCCAAGTGTTGATAAAGTTCAAGATGATAATGTTACCATAATACATATTGATGGTACCGCAATAGCTGTCAATGCTAGTGTTGACGTTGTTCAAGAGAACATAGAAACTATTTTAGCCGATGAGATGGTAAATCAAGAGAAAAATAAGCCTAAGATATCGAAAACATCAGATGAGGTGGACTTTGTGGCTGAAAAAACAACAGAAAAGCCTGAAGTTGATGATAAACTGGATACAACTTTCGAAAGAAGTAAAGAAAAATTGTTACAAGAGTTAGAAGGAACTCCAGAAACGCCAAAGATTGAAGAGAAAGTAAAAGAAGAGCAAAATGCTGGTGATTGTGTTATAACTACTGAAACTATAGAAGTGGTTGTTAAAGAAAAACCAGTTGAAACTCCAGCATCAAAACCAGAAGTACCAGAACCTAGTCAGGAGTCAAAAGTCGATGAAATCTCTAAATTACCATCATCAGCACCTACACCATCACTATCATCAGAAGTTTTAATGCCTGTGAAGAAGCGTGAAAAACCTCGGATCATTGAGAATGTTCAATTGAAAGAACCAATGCATATTTTAAAATCAAAACTACTAGAAAAGCAGCCATTTAGAGCTAACAAGCATAAACTCGATGACTCTTCAAAACGAAATATTCTTCAAGGTATTCCAAAGGCAAAGATAATGAAGAAGGACAGTAATCCTAGTAGTCCAAGTCCACCACAGATGATAATGACTCCGAAATTACAGGTTATAAAAACTGAAGAGCTTGGAAATGAAAAAATAGTGACAGCAATTGGTGTTGAAGAAGGTGAAAAGGTGATTCAACAAACATCACAGAGTTTAGCAGATATGGAGTTGGATATTGATTCAATTCCATTTGTTTTAAGTGAAGATTTAAATCCAGAAACTGTTGAACAAATGCCAGTAGTGATTTCATCAATGATTCCTGCTTCTTCAGCCATTCCTACACCAATAGCCATCAGTTCAGCATCTCAAGCTAGTAGTAATCAGATAATAACAACTCTACCAACATCAGAACCTGAAACAATTACGATAGATTCTAGTCCAAAGAAGAAATCACCATCAATATTAAAAAGTAAAACAAAAGCAAAGCCAACAATAACATCAATTAGAACATTGCATCCACCATTAACTGGTGGTGTTAAAGGTATAAAGTTTCAAAGTCAAGCTGGAAAAACACCAATGAAAGGTTCTCCTAGTAAATTTGTCATTGTTCAAACATCAGGAAATCAGCAAATGCGATATAAAGTCCAGGGTGCTCAGAAATTACCTCTTCCTGCTGGAAAAACAACAGCAAATGCTCAAATTCTTTCACAAGGAGGTAAAGTTGTTATATTAACATCACCACAATCTGGACAAACTAAAATGGTGCCGCTAGCTAACATTTCCAAAGGTAAAGTTCAGAAAATAGTAGCTAAACCAGGTACAACTTTTACACCTGTATCAAAAGCACCTGGAATAGCACCGAAAACTGATGTAAGTTCACCAACAACATCAAAAATTACTCCAGGAACAAAGTTACTCAGTCCTAAAGGAGTTTTATCACCAGTTAGTGCTGGTGGAAAAACAGTAATTGGTAATATTCCATCTGGAATTATAAAAGGTGGTATTTATACACCTCTATCAACTGCTGGAAAAACAATGATTACTTCTAAAACCCTAATGACAAATAAAGGAACCCTTTTGTCATCACTTTCAGGTCAAGGTTATACTAAAACCATTGTCCCGTCACTTTCACCTGCCAATATTACTGGCAAGACAATTATTACGTCTGCAGGATTGGTGCCAGGTAAAGGTACAGTTCTAACACCAATAACTGGTCAACAAGTGAAGGCAATAGCTGCTAAGAATCCTGTAAAAACAACAAAAATTCAATACCAAGCAATACAACAGAAAGTACCACTTCCGATGGTTCAAAAGATTCAAAAATCACAAATTTCAACAGTATCTCCTGTAAAAAATGTTAAATCATCAACACAGACAATTGTTTTGCAAAATGCACTTCAAACGACACCTTCGAAAGCACCACCAGGTAAAAAAATTATACGGCAACATACTTTAGTAGCATCACCAACAAAAGTAACTCCAGGACTTCAACAGAGTCCTAGTGGTGCTTCACTTCAAACGCTAGGAAAATCAAAAAGTGCTCCACCCTCTGTACAAAAAGTACAAACTCCTCGTGGAAGAAATGCTAAGGCTCAGAATATTGTTGTTCAAACGATCCAAGACACACCACCGAGTCCATTAAAGACTTCTCAATTAATTATTAATCAACAAAAAACTGTTCTTCATCAACAAAAGCAGATTTCATCAGTAGAAACGACAACGAAAATTACCAAAGGTCAAACTTTAGTTAAAAATGCTCAACAGAAGATTCTAGTGGTTCCTAGTGATGCTAAAGACTCTAACTTGGATGGTTCATCAACATCAACGGTAGAATCTGATGTTCAGATGTTAGAGAAAACTCTAGATAATTCAAGTGATCAAATCTCACCAATGGAAGGAACATCAACTTCGGAAGTAGTAAACGAAGAACAGAAAGTTGAAGAAAGTAAACCACCAACTCAAATAATGGCTTTACCAACAGAGTCTAGTGATGGAACACAGACTTACGTGTTGGTGACTGTTGATGAAAATGGTCATATTCAACCACTAGACAATAATGCATTACTTTCACTGGAAGGAACTACTCAAAATCCTGATGGAACTCGAACTCTTTACATAGATCCAAGCTCTTTAGGAGAATCAGCTGGTTTAGAGAATATAGTTCTTCAGTTTGACAATGGATCTATTCCCAATCTCCAAGCGAATCCTAGTGAACCAAGTCAACCGATTACAAGTGATAGTTTTTCCACTTCTGATATAATCCAGACTTCAAATCAAGACATCTTAGCTGCTGCTTTGGCGAACACTGATTTTCAACAGGAAATTGGATTACCAGAGAATCCAACTACGAGTGTGATGACCACAGGATTAACTCAGACTAGTCTAATAAACCAGACAATTCTTCAGTCCACAATAATTCCAACATCCGAGCCAATTTCATCACCGTCTGTATTGGAAACGTCTTTAACCCTCAATCAACCTATCATGACACCACTAGAAGTTCCTAGTAATTTACCAATTCAAACAGAAACACCATCGACTATAACTAATCCACCTACAAGCTTAGAACTGCCTATTACCATCACTAATCCAAATATATCTTACATCGCGACTGAAGGAGGCATTCAAATCCCAGGTAATTCTATGCCGGAGATTGGAGACATTATGGAGACACCTAGCCAAGTGGAAATAGCATCAGAACTACCAATAAATACTACTCAGTACCTAGTGATATCTAATCTTGAAGAGAATCAAATTCAAGAAGAAACAACGCCATCAACATCTTACGCTGTTTCTATCCCTGAATGTATATCTTCAGATTCATCACAACCACAAACCAATCCTTCAATGCCAATCATTGATGATAATTACTCTGAAGAGACCACTGAGCAGATCTTTAATCAGGAGACACTTGAATCCAAGTCGAGTGATGAGAGTTTAATAAAAGATCCAGCTGATAAAGAAGAACTCAAAGAAAGTTTAGTTGATGATCTTGATAAGGAAAGTGTTCGTGACATGCCAATGGTCGAAATTGAAGAGAAAAATGAAGATAAAACTGATAATCAAGTAAAAGAAAGCATGGAGATTGATAAATTAACTGATACTCAAGCCTGTGAATCAACAGAAACATTGTCGGAAGTTCAATCATCAGTTTTCGACAGCTGTGAGTTGCAAACGCAGGAGATTGCGGCGTTAGAAGATGTTGAAAAAATTCAAGAAGTTAAAGAATCATCAATAAAACCTGATGAATTAAAGTCTAATACTGAAGAAGATGTTAGTATACCAACACCAGTAGTAGTTCCAATGGAAGTTGATGAACCAGGTATTGTGTCTGATGAATTAGAAGCAGCCGAATCATCATCTCCAAGTGAAATAACACAGGAGGTTGTTTCGGAAATGAGTCAAGAAGCTCCTTCTCAATCTTATGGTCAATTTGAAGCTTCAGTTAGCGGAGATTCAACAGAAATACCATCGCAATCAGCGTCAAAAGGTGAAAGTTCTCGAGAACCATCGCAATCGATGGAGTTTCAATTGGAAGCAATGGACCAGACTGAATCTAGTGAACCACCAACGCAATCATTCAATGATTCTCAAGCTAACGAAGCCACACAGTCTGAGAATACAGACACTCCGACACAATCATCAATAGAAAGAGTCCAAGATGATAATGTTGATGATCCAAACTTCCCAACTCAAAGTTATGAAGTAGAAAAAGTAGAGAATGTGTTGGAGACGATGGAAACTGATGCAGAAATTAGTCAAGAAGGTAATATTCCTTCACAGTCGAATGATGTTGGTGTTGATGGAATTGGAACATCATCATTTTCATCAAATAATTCAGGATTAAATGAAGATGAAACTGCCAGTTCGTCTTACGTACCAGAAACTCCACCGGACAATCAAGAACGTGATCAGGACCAAGAAAGTGCCATCAGCACATCCTCATATGAAATTCCTACATGTGAAGAAATCAATATTGCTTCTTCTAGTATTCCTGACACGTCTGTTAGAGTGGAGCACGTCAATATTCATGATAATGGCGTGCCAGAAATTCCTACGTCGTCTTATAGTTTGAATCCTGATAGTAGTTCTACTCATGTCGATGCTGTACCCACTTCTAGCTATGATGATCAAGTGATTGTTGAACAAAATGTGTCTACGTCTTATGAGGTGCCGATATCTATGCCTGGACTAGAGGAAAACTCGGCACAAAATTTTGTCAGTGAGAGCAGTAATCAAAGAGATGAACCTACGAGCTATTATGCTAGACATACTGAGGTGAATTATTTTGTTGATATTTTGAGGGTAGTTATCCTGATTTAGGTTGAATTAAAACTTGATTTTGAGTTAGGTAAAAGGAAGCTAGTGTATATTATGATGAATATCATGTATATACGATAGAGAATTATTTCAATTATATTTAATGTTTATTTGTAATAAGAAATTAGATGAGTAAGAATATTTTTCGTATTTGATTATTGTTTATTTTCTTGTTTTAATTGAAAAATTTTTCTTGCACAGGTCTGTTTGAATCAATTGATAATTATTATCATATACAAATATAAAGATTTTTTTTTTTAGAATCAATTATTATTATTATTTTCATAATTATTATAATGATATATATATTTATTGTAATTATATTAATTATAATTATTATTAGGAGATCAAGCGTGAAAGTTTTACCTAAGTTGCAAAATGCAGATAATTTACCTTTTTTTTTTTTTCAAGTTTTTTGATTCTTCATAAAAAATGGTTGAACCGATTCTGCTGAAAATCTAATCAGTTCTAAATTGTGTGATTATGAATCGAATGCAGTTGGTCTCAAGTTGATATCATTTTTTTTTCTCAAGATAATCAAGATGAAAAATCATTCCAAATGAACATATGAACATACACATACAGATAGACAGATGTTCAATTAAAAACTGTTGTATTCAACTCCATGGGCCTTGAAATGTAGAGATATGTCAAAATTGGGGATTCGCACAATTGGATCCATTACAATAACTTGTCACAGAGAAGCTAAGAATTAGCTTTAATATTTTGTAGCCACTTCGAGCGGAAACCAAAATATATAGAATGAAACGAAATGAAGACAATTGGTTGAAGAAGAAGAAAAATATCAGAAATTAAAAATCTAAAGTGATTTAAAAGTGAACTTAAAGTGAACTCTTTTACTTGTTTACATATGGCTGATTAAAATCTGTCAAATCGCTTTTAATTATTTATTTTAGATATTATCCTTTTTCTTTAACCAATTGTCCTCATCTCGTTTCATTCCATAGATTGTCGTTACGCGAATCTTTTCCTGTAGGTATTTCCTTATTTTATCTATTTATTTGATCAAAAATAGTGTTAGAGTATTCTCCATGGATAATTCGGTATAAAAATTTATTATATTATTATTATTTAAACTCATAAAATTAATTAATTATCAGGAAAACTACCTTATTAATAGAATTACCAATATAAAAAAACTATTACTAATAATTTATCTTTTCTACTTGAATCTAGGATGTAACATCAGAAGCAAGTCAAAGCTATTTTATCCCAGAAGGTCCAAGTCCAAGTTACACCACCCAAACAGCATCTCCAAGCTACTATGAGCCACCACCTGAAAGTGAAGCAAGTCAAAGTTTTTACTCTCACGATGTAGAAAGATCTGAACAATCACGTAATGTTGAAGCATCACAAAGTTTTTATCAAGAAGCAACAACAGATGGATTGAGACTACGGCAACAAGGTGAAGCGACACCAACATATACTGAAAGATATCCAATTGATTACACTCTTGAAAATTCACCAATTGAAAGGCACGATTTGGTCGAAAGTTCAGTGCCAGCAACACGTCCTACCGAAAGGTAATATAACGTGGAAAAATGATGGTATTTTTCTTAAATAATTATTAATTATCAATACTATCGACATTAAAAATGTAAATAACCAGGACGTGAAAAAAAAAATAAAAAAATAACAGCACAGAGCATAAAAACGAGAAATAAAATTTAAAAATCATCAAAAACTCTAAATTAACCATCTTTGGATTTTTAGCATTAAGTCATAGATTCATATAATTTATATCTTTATTAATAAAAGAAAACAAAATATATAAATAAATATTATAAATAAAGAAATTAAAAAAAAAAAAATAATAATAATAAAATTCAAGTTATTTTGATTTAAACGAAAATATTAAGTGTACGAAAGATATGTTTTTTAAGGTCGAATTGATTAATTTTCATTGTAAAATTTTTAATAAAATAAAATAATAAAAAGTAAGAAAACGAGTGATGAAGTTGAGTTAATAGAAAAAAATTATGTAGAAAAAAAGAAGGTCGCACAATATTTTTCGATGGCTCTGTGACAGCAAAAATAAATATTAAAATTTAAATTTAAAACAAAAAATGAACAATTTTTCTTTGTATCTTATCGTTATATATATATATATTATATATATGTTTAGCAAGAAGTTCTTGTATTTGTTTATTATTGAAAAAAAAAAAAAAAACCACTATGCAATAAATATATGATTAATATTTTAATGAATTATTCAAAAAATTAATAATTATTATTAATTAACGTATAATTGATTGTAAAAAAGAAGAAAAAAAATAAATATCCTGAACTTCTGGCTACTATTAATTATTTCATTTCGGTTTTTCTTCTTTTTTTCACTTTAATTTTAATATTTTCACCTTTAAATTAGATTATTTCTTTATTTTAAGTTAGTAACATTGTCGAAAAAAATTTATATACTAAATATTATTAAAAAAAAAAAAAAAAAAATACTATGTTCATTTTCTTTTTGTTTATCTTTGTGAATGATTTTATTTGTTAATCATACATGTTTATCGTTTTTATTAAGGTGTAAGGATAAGTAAAAAGAGAAAATTTATCATATTTTGAAAGATAATTCTCATTAAAAAAAATCATTTATTTAAAATAAATAAAAGGCATTTATAGTTTTTAAATTATTTTTAGAAAGTCAGTTATGATAAACGAAATTTTATTTTAAATATAAATTGCAATTATTGATAAATTATTTGTAAAAAAAAAAGGGGAGGTGAGAAAATAATTTAAACAAATGAATGAATTCTCTTTCTTAACATGATTCATTTTGTTGTAATACTGTGGTCATAACATAAAAAAAAATAATAATGATATTCTTTATATATAAATATAGTCTCATGTAGCTATTGAACTAAATAAAAATATGTTTTTATTTTTTTGTTGCCTTTTAATCGATATTATTATTATCATTATCATCATCATCATCATCATCATCATCATGATTATTTGTGGCTCAAAATTGTGCAAATAAATTATTATTATTATTATTATTATTATTATTATTATTATTATTATTATTATTATTATGTAAAAAGACAAAGAAAACATAAAAAAATAACCAAAACACTTTTTAAAAAAAAATGTAAAATATTATTTGAATTTATTAATAAACAATTTATTACTTAAATAAGAAAAAAAAGTCCACAATACGTAATTGATTTAATAATTTAATTAATCCAGTCTCAAAATTTAACAAAAATATATATAAATATATTTTTAAAAATTCATTTCCGCCAATACTGAGCGAATTTATGGAGTTGTTCAACTAAGGCAGCCATTACAGCAGTAACTGAAAGATCAAGAAGATTCTGAACATAATGGACAGCTTCTTCATCACTTAGATCTAATCTCAATTTGTCCTGGACTTTTTTGACAGCTTTATCAGGTTCTAGAGCAATGTCAGGAACACTGGCATCCACCATTAGAGAAAATAAATTTAATATAAGATTGGCATGACGTCGGAGATGTAAAAAAGCTGTATAACAGTGTTTTCTAAATTCATGATAGTGTTCTGAGCCAACGTTACCCATCGCTTCTACCATTTCTTTGCTAAGTTTCATTGGAGGTGGCAATGGTTTTGGATCCCTGCCTAGGATATAACCGAAATCTATGTGAAATAGCTTTCCTAAAAAAGTTAATTCAAATATTAATTATTTCAGCATGCTTTAGTCCTGGACAAACTTTGATTATTTTTGGAATAAAGAGAGAAAGACTAATGAAAATTAACCAAAGGATTGATGCTGTTCTGACTCATGCTCACGATAATCATAGCTTTATTGAAGAGTAACCGGAGTAATAAGAGCAGGCGCCCATCAATAGCAAGTCCATCAATCGCAAATATTCATTATTTAGCCTTCTTTAATTAAACTCAGATTTTCATTAGGCAAGAATAATCTTCCCAAAGTTGCTCTTTATGACGATGAGCTAAAAGATTGACTTTCTATTAATGAGTGTCTACTGCTATTTAGTAGGTATCACGCCTCTATATTCAAAAGTAAAATAACGTCAGAATATTTGCAAATAATTAATCCTAGTATATAAATATCCTAGGTAAAAAATATTTTTTCCTCATACCCCCGTTCAAAGTTAAAATTTACTCCCTGTTTTCAGGTCCCAAAGCGACGTATTCTATTCCGCATAAAAAGACAAAAAATCGTCTGTGCACATGCTCAGACAGGTGTTGTCTTTCTCTGCGAGAGAGAGAACGTCACTTTTCCAACCTCAAAACAGACAACAAATTTTAATTTTGGACGATGGTATGATAAAAAATAGTATGTTGGCCACGGGAACAAAGTAAGATATCCTTACCTGGGTATTTGCTACCCTCGCCTTCGGCTCGGGATGCAATTTTACACCCAGGTCAGAATATCATACTTTGCTCCCTTGGTTAACAATGTACTATTAATTGTTTTCATCAACCTACATTTTTCAAGTCCTCCAGAATTCGTTTAACTTATTTTTGTCTAAGTTAACAGATGAGTTTTTTTTTTAACTTAGAATATAAAGTTTTAAAAACAATAACATTTTTACCTGAAGTTGTGAGCAGTAGATTATCTAGATGTCGATCTCCAACACCTAGTACGTATGTTATAATACAATAACCAGCTAAAAGTATGATTAAGAAAAAAAAATTAATTAACAAAATTTTTTTGTCCAACTTTAATTAAAGTAAATGATAATATAAAAGACTCATTACCACAGCTTCGAACATAAGTGTCCATAACTTCTGGTGCAACACCATAAGGAGCGGTTTCTGATGGATGATATTTTCTAAAAAAATTCAAAATTGATCCTTCACTTGTTAAAACATCAGCCACTGTTGTTGATTCAATAAACTGAAGAAATCCATGCCTAGTACTTGTAGCCAACACCCTGAAAGAAATTCAGAAAAACATGAGCTTAAATGCTAAATTTATTTTCAAAAGATTTTATGTGTACTTACCTATAAGGAGTCAACTTTAAATCCAAATTCTCACGTCTTAAAAGCTTATCCATCAACGCAATTGTCTGTAGAATTAATTGATCTTGTCTTAAATCATCACCATATTTAAATATCGCAATATATTCAGTGTTTTCCGTGGTCAAAAAGGTCAACTTTGATGGCATCAGAGCTGATTTAAAGAGGCTAGCTCTAAAAAAGAATAGTTTTATTATCAACAATGATGCGTTTAGATCTTTTTTAGACTTGAAAAAAAAAAACATAGAGAAATGACTTACTTTTCTGGAATAATTCCTTTAATACAAATTTCTGGATCCAATGGAAAAGGAATAGGCTCGAAGTTAGAGAAGTTTATTTTAAATGTTGGTTCAGGATCAGATAGCAAACCTTTTAAACGATCAGTTTTTTTCTTTCGATTGCCACTCTCTCGAGCAACAGTCTTTACTAAAGCCACTAATTGATCGATAAATAATTTCTGGCGACTCAAAAAAGCTCGACGTTTTTGCCAGACAGCATTGCCTTGTGATAAAGCAACGGAAAACATTTTCATCACTGTTACATACATCTCTCTAAATCTCGTGTCTTGTTTAACAGTCACTGCTGGATCTGGTTGATCCTCACATTCAATAGATAAATACCAATAAAGATAATTAGCTAGTGTTGAATTTTGGCAAGCTCGAGTTATCAAGAATGATGCAAGATCCATTGGAGATTCTTGACTAGATGATGAATGGCAAGCTTCAGACTCACTTGACTGGAAAATAGAGACATAAGTTGAGAGTTTGATTGATAAATAAATAATTAGTAAAAATAACATTTATTTAATAATGACTTATTGTCAGTAACGTTTAATGAATTAATAAATATCATTTTACGGAAAAAATTCCTGATATTTTTTGTTAGTTTTCATTTTGTTGGTGTAAAATTTTTATTAATATTTGTATAGTGTCAATTCATATCAGAGTACCGAAATCAAATACTTCGCGAAATAAATATTAAATCCAACTTACGGTAGACATCGGAGTGGAAGAAGAATGATCATTCCTATCTCTCTCAAGTCGATCTGATTTTTCATGATCTTTTAATATCTTAACATTAGCTGCCTTGATACTTTCAAAATTTTCATACTTTAGAGCTTGCACCAATTGAAGTAAATAAAGCATTAGATCATCATCATGAGCTTGACTTAATCGACCAATAGCATATCTTCTAACAGCAGGATGAGTGAAAGCTGGTCCTAAAAGCTCCAAAGCATCTTCTGGATCTGGTGGTGCCCAGATAGCTAGCATTTCTAATGCTTGTCTTTCCTCACCAGCTACTTTCCAGTTAACACACTTGACAAATTTAGTCAATGCTTTTTTCTGTGTCGACAAATAATATCGGAATTTCCAGATTAAATCTTGTTCTTCTGTTGATAATGCAGTTGTTGGTGGATATCCCATAATAATATTAAGAGCATCCCTGACACTTGAAGTTGGTTTGACTTCTCTGGTATTCCCACCACTACGTAAACTACGTGCTAATTTATGATGTTTAGCTTCAACTAAATTCTCCTGGAGTATTTCATAGTCCGGAATTGTAACAACATCTGGTTGTGATCGATGTTGAACCACTTCATCACCATCTTTTTCATAATAAACAATAGAGTAAGGTATACCGTCCATTGTGACTTCTGGAAACTCAATAGTTAAATACAGATACTCAGAAGCACGTTTTTCACGTTCATTAATCAGTTCTATTTCACGAAATGTTAATCTATCTAACCAATCAACCCTTGACATTTGACCATTTCTTCTCTTTTTAGCCAACTTGGCTAACCTTTGCATTTGTTCTTTGCCGTAATCACGAGCTTTACCAGGTGTTGTTGAAGGATTAGAACCATCAGCTTCCACTCCAGGCCACACTCTGAGATCCATCATTCTCTGTCTAAAGACACCATGTTTACCAAAAAGAGATATTGTCGTACCTCCTATTGGAATTTGACGACCTGGTCCTGCACAATCGTAAATTGTGATGCATAATTGGGCATCTCTGGGCAGATCTGAATAAGATATTGGAAGTGTTACCCACTGATTCCAACTATACATACGAAAATGAACTTAATTAAAAATAATAATCGAACAAATTTAAATAAAAGCATTAATGATAAATCAAGACTTACTTCCACCGAGTAGGAAAATGTTTGTAGGCCGTATGAACAGGTAATGCTAGTGGTCTAGCACCACCCCAGATTTGTAATGAAGCTGCTAAATCACCTTTTCCACTTCCAGACTCATATAAACCTGAATACTTGATCATAGGATCTAATAACAATTTATCATACTCAGGTCTTTGTCTCTTGCCTTCTAAAGTTCCTCTGAAAAAAACAATGTTAAATAATATTTTATCTGCTATTAAATTACATCTTTGCGTCATTACATCATAAATAGAATAATCTTTTGTTCTCAATTCTTAGTTTTTTAATCCTCAAGATTAATAGAATGATTAAAATTATCTAAATGACTGGATTAGTTTCAAGTTAGGATAAACAATCATATATTATTTAGCACTTATTCAGCAGCTGTTTTTAACAGAAGAATAATTAGAAATAATTTTTTAATAAAAAGGTTATAATTTTATTGTTAAATCAATTTGTTTTATGAAAAACTGAATGATTCAATTGGCTTTTAACCTATCACTCACATTTTAATTTGTATTCTTGTTTCTAAAGATGAACTGTACACGTAAAAAAATTTATCACTAATATTCTCCATTATTGATATAATGAATTTTTAGAATTAATACAATTGAGTATTTATTTATCCTCTTGACTTTATCACATTTTATTTCTACTCTCTCTTTCTTTTTTTAACTCAACTTTCACTCACAGACATATAAAATACTATTTGGAATAGTTCATGACAATGAATAGACAACTGTCATGTTGAAGGTTGGTTTTATTCGATTCTCTCTGCATTATCGACTAATTTGTTGCCTACAGAGAGTATTGGTAATGTACGGAAGCCTGTAGAGCTCATATTATTATTTTTACCGTTGATAACTGTCGGTAATTGAATATTTATGCAATGCTGTGTTGCCGAACTTGTTCTTTATATCAATGTTTGGATTCTTTTTTGATATTAATTGGACAATATTGTAATTATTCTGTTGAATTGCAAAGTCAAGTACAGTATCACCATAAATATCTTTAATAGCTGAATCAGCGTTACATTCTAATAGAGCTCGTATAAACGCACTATTTTCACTCATTACATCATGATGAAGAGGAGTATTTCCGGTAAAATCTTGAAAATTAATATTTGCTCCTTTTTGTACAAGAGTATTAATAATTTTTAAATACGTGTTTTTATCAGCAGCTTCAATTTCAAGACTAGTGGTGGTGGGAGTTATCCGTCCGATTGCATGAAGTGGAGTTTGTTTATATGGATTAACAATATTAGGGTCTGCATTATTATCATCTTCTGACAAATGAGACAAATAGAATTTTTCTACTTCAATATTGACATCAGGCAAGGAGTCATCGTGGGTTGGAACTGAAAATAAATATTTACTGACTTGATTATTACGGTAATAATTCCACTATAGAGAATATAATTTCATAAATAATTCGTAATATCTTGACATTTAGTGAATATCTGATTTATATTTATTGTAATGAGTTTAGAGCTTAATTTTTCATGGGTAGTCATATACCTGTTTGATTTTTTGTATCACTGTGTGTATGAGACATAATTGCAATGTGCTTGATGAAAGAGGTAATAGTACAAAAAATATTAAAAAATAGTCAGCTCTTTCTTTCAATTCTTTTGTTACACGTTCTGTTCATTTGCTTTGTTTACAAGTCCTGATCCACGACAGTTAGGGTGCTCGTATATTCGTCTATCCTCTCTGGTAATACAGGGAGCTGCATGTCTAACCTCAAGCGAAGCTAAAAAAAATCAAACGGCATTTATCTCGCACAGTGTATGATAAACATTCTAAATTCATTCTATATATATAGTAATCATACGAAAAAATGTAGAATTGATATTCAAACTAATTATGAATAAGTATTAAAATATTTCAATGAAATAAAGGATTATTTCAAATTATGGTTGGACCAGAAAAAGAGTCGTCTTCGGGTCTTTTCGGCCGAAGTTCTCCCACCAGAACTAAAATAATTACCCAAAGACGACTCTTTCTCTGGTCTAAAATCTGCGTTTCTATAGTAACAACAAGATTGTTTACATTTTCTGGGTCATTATGGTTAACGAGTGGTTGAATCTAATTAAATCAGCCAAAAAAACAGCAATTATTCAAGATGGTTAGTATTTATTATTCAATTATTATCACAATCATAGTCTTTAGAAGGAAAGTTATTATCTATAACAAATAAAGTAACCTCTAATATTTCATAACTAATTATGATCATGCATTACTTGTTTCAGGAAAAAAAAAGGTCCATTTTTTATTAAATGATGGTCGAGAATTAGTAGAGGAATACAATTTAGACACTAATATAGTTGTAAGGAGAGCTTGGAAAGAAAAAAGACTGTTGAGTCAAGATGCTGGATGGACAGTTGAAGTTGGAGATCCAGAACCTCAAAAAAATAATGAGATTTTTATGATTAAAGAGAGTTCAAATGCTGTAAGTTAAAATTCATAATAATCATTCCTATTTATTATAATGATCATTTTTGGTTATTTTTGTAGCCATTTGTTACCAGACGAATTACCAAAACATCTTTAGAATGGCGAATACGTAATTTACCATATTCTGAAGATGTATTTGATGTTACAGTAGACAATGATTCAATCGTTGTTAAAACGACTAATAATAGATATTATAAAAAGTTAACTGTACCAGATTTAGAAAGAGTTGGATTGAAACCTGTAAAAGAGAATATAAACTTCACTCATCAATTTAATACTCTAATTATCACAGTAAGTACATCATACTAATTATTTTTTACTTCATTTAAATATTTTATTTATTGAAATAATTTTTTGTACAGTATAAAAAACCTCCAAGCTTAATACAGTTAGAAAAAGAGATCTTAAAAGAGATTGAAAATGTTAAAGTAATAAAAAATAATAATCCTCAATGTCCAACAAGTTAAATAATAAACAAAAATAAGAAAATCACATTTCCTATATTACCGATAGTTATAGATAATTCTTTTATCGATCCAACAAAGAAGGTTATGAAAATTTTCCAGTAACTTTCGACCTCTGGTGAGTGTTTGATGAACTACAGTGAATAAATAACAAAGACTATTAGTGGTCCTGTTGTTAGTAAAATTTAACCTTTTAGTTAAGAAAAAATTTATTAAGTAATAATTATAAATACATCAAATTATAATGCCGAGAAGGAAGTCTGTCCCTGATGCGTATGTCAATAAATTTAATTTTTTACTCCAAAAAAAATATATGTTTATTATGTTGATATTCTAGAAGTGAGGTTATAAATACTTTGTGAATATAATATTCAATAAAACATTGATTAATTGATTGTTGTAGAATATATTATCATTGAATATAATTATAAAAATTATTTACATATATTTTCATTCAAATATTCATATAAAATAAATTCTTTAGAGTCAGTGTTGGGCAATAGTTTTG
Organism: Chelonus formosanus; assembly: GCA_028641665.1. Taxonomy (NCBI): domain Eukaryota; kingdom Metazoa; phylum Arthropoda; class Insecta; order Hymenoptera; family Braconidae; genus Chelonus; species Chelonus formosanus. The sequence continues at coordinate 5,465,877 of CM054000.1, forward strand.
ACATTAATTATGATGCTCCGTTTTGAAAAATGACGCATTTATATCAACATTTTAAATAATATAACATATAATAATAATTATCTAACATTTGTAATCCTTTCTCTGAATAAATATTTTTATTTATTGTATAAAAAATAGGTTAAACCATAATTAAATCATTGAAGAGCTGAAAATTATTGATTAAACAAAGACAATGGAGTTTAATTATTTTCTTTTATCCTAACAGGTGGTTGGATTACAAACCATATGGATCTGTAATTGACGGAACAAGATTTTTAGCCTTCAAAGTACCACTGTCAATGGTTAGTAACAATTATTATTATCATTATATCAAGAGATAGAACTAATTTTGATATCTTATCTAATTGGTTCTGACACCAGACTTATCTTTTAAATACCTCGATGCATATTGTTAAGTCTAAATTCTCTCAGACCTGATTGGGGACGTTGTGGTAACCGCAGGGGGTTCTATCGTTGTTAATAAGGCCCACAGTTGAGGTCTTAGTATCTGATAATGTTTAAATATTAACTGAATGATGAATTACTTTTATTTTTTTCTTTCTGGAAATATTTGAAGTTCTAAAAGACAGTAAATTATGTTTTATCAAGACTTAAAAGTCATATTTATTATTAACATTACGATTAAGAATAATTATTTATTATTTTTTTTTTATTATGGTAATAATGTAGTTTGAATAATTTTATATAATTATCATGATACTGTGAGCTATCAACACTATGATGAGAATAATGTAAAGATGTGAAAAAGAAACAAAAAAAATACAAAAGAAGGACAGAAATTTAATTGTTTTCTGTAGTGGAAACCCATTAATTCCTTGTGCCACCTGGGGATTAGGTATAGACACCCTGCGGATTTATACGCCCTCAATCCAAGGATTTATTATTTTTCCATGAAGTTAGACAAGAGTCGATACGCGTTATTAGTAATAAGTGTTTGTTTAACACCCCGCAGTGCTTAAACTTTAGAGTAAATCTTGAGCAACTTTTCTTATATTTTTTTTTTTTTCTTCCTTTCTTTTTAATATACCGACACATACCATCAACAAAGGTGATTCTAAGCAAAACGATCACACTTTCTTAAATCATGCCTAACTAATAATACATTTTTTTTTTTCAAATCTTTTGAGGATTAATTTTATGCTAAAAATTTTCTAATGACTTGTAGAAATATTTTGTTTTCCTTTTTTGTTTTTTTTTTTTTGGAAAATGAAGTATTGTTTTTTTTTTTTTTTCTAAGTTGCTCCATAAGTCTTGCAATATGAGATACTTAGTAAGTTTTTACTTGTTTGATTGATTGTATAAATAAGTTTAATAACTAATTAGTTATAACAACACTGCAAATCGTAGTATTTTAATTTAAAACACTTAAAGTATTTTAAAATGACGTTACCCATTTGATTAAGAGTGTAGTCACTTTTTAAACACATTTAAATATTAAAACACTTTGAAATTGAAGATTTGTAGTAAAGTTCAAGCGTGAACAGAACTCATTGCTGTGCTCAGTCTGTTTATTATATGATTTGTGATAATAAATATTTTTCAAAATGTTAATAAACATATACTATTTTACAAAACATTTGGAGCAAACTACATATAATAATATACAGAAATTCTTCATTGAAAAATTATTCAGATTATTAAAGACTATTTAATTTATATAATTAGATATTAAATATTGTTTTTAAAAATATTAATTTAAAGATTAATCCAAAATAAAATCATTGTTTTATTTACATTAAAGATGAGAAACAAATATTTAAAAATATTATTAGTTACAATTAATATAAAATTAATGTTTATAATTAAATATATAATTTAAAACATAATTAAATGTTTTTTTGAACAAGAGTATTTTAATTACACAGAAAACAATTAATAAATTATTATTATAATTTAGATTAATTTTTGAACTTCTTCAAAGAATAATGATCAGATGTTTGGTCTTTTACTTCAGTTTAGAATGTAGTTAATTCTGTCATGCGTTATTAAATAAGAATATATATTTATGAAATTTAAAAATGAAGGACATAAAGGACATTATGTGTTATTGGTAAGCTACAAATTTTAATGTTCGACAAATTGGACAGTTGTGAAAATGTCGAAAAAGACCGACATTAGTCTTAATTCTTTTTCCACGCCTTTCGTAGTATTCTGTTCGTTTGCCGACAATCGGTCGTAACCAACAAAAGCAAAAGCATACCAATAAATCCGAGCAAATTCGGTTGACTGTCCTAACCTGGTGACAGTAAACAGTAGTTGAGGGTCTTTTAAGGCGGAGAGGATGAAAATAAAGAAAAAAAGAAAAGGGCCGAATGAAAAAGTAATATACAAGGGGAGAAAAAGGCAGGTGGGATTTTTTTTTTTTTTTTTGACCTCATGCACGCGTCATTTATTCAAAATTTATGTACCAGAAACATAAAAGACTCAACTAAACATATCTAAACTAGTATACCATCCGATTCGGCTGTTTATAAATTTTGTCAATATGCATCCGTTACCAGAGATATATATTTTTATTTTCGTAGTAACATGGGTTGAGGTAAAAAAATAAAAATGGTCAGTCAACTTAGGTTATGCATTTTGTAATATATTTTAGCATTAATAATCGAGTAGTCTTTATTCTTTATGATTGCAATGTTGATAAATTTTTTTTAATTTGAGAAATGTTGAGGGAAAAAAGAGTTAAGTTTAATACAGGGTAAAATGAGAATACTAAACTATTATGATTATTATAATGATTTTAATAATTATTATTTTATAGTCTTTAATTAAAAAAAAACAATACAATTAATTTTAAATATTCTTTTACATATTTTACTCACCCTTTTTTACCCCAGATGACCCATCATATTTTTATCTGTCGTATTAATGAATTTATTAACAAATTAATAGTTATTAATTGATATTAATTGGTTAATAAATCGATAAAGGAATAAACAAAACAAAAGATGTTCATTTTTACATGAAAAAAAGGTTTGGGTAAAATTTACCCCATTAATCAGGACAATGTAGGTAGTGAACTAAATTTTACCCTGCGAAGTAATAAAATTTTTTTGAGAAAACGGAAATTTTTGTGAAGTTAAATAAATTTTTTTATACTTTTACCCTTTTGTAGGGTAAATTTTACTCAATGCTTTTTTAATGTGAATTTATTTTAATTAATTGTGTTTTATTTTTTATTTTACTCTTCCTGAGTCGTTAATAATTAATAATCTCTTACGTACTATTCATCTACTGCCTAGTGGTCATTTATCGGTCATTTTACCCTTGACTATTATAATCATTTGTGGTTAATCAAGTAGTTAAGTAATCACACAGTGCTTCAATTGTTGTAAAGAACAATGAGAAGATCATTTGTGCATAATTTCGAATATTCTAAAATTATTATAAATATATTTTTTTAATAATTATTGTGACTATAAGATCATCGATAATTTTATTTTAACCCAATCATTTTTTTTGTTTATTTTCTGTCAATGAAAAAATTATTTATCAAAGTATTTCGTATCGTAAAATAATATTGACAATGTGATGATGATTCTTGGGTTGTTTATTCCAATGTAATGTGAGCTAGACCCCCTAGTGTGCCACATAGTAACTAAAAAAAATTTTGAAAAAAAAAAAGAAGAAATATTTAATTTTACGACTGTCTGTAATATGAATTTCGTACGATTGTGCTTATTAGGTGTAAATTGAATTATAGCATTGAGGTTTGTGACAAATGCAATTTTATTTTATTTTATATTCTACTTCTAGTATATAAGAAGAGATAACTAATTAGGGTATGCGAAATCATGCTAATTCTTACTGTCTGTTGCATTAATAATTTTTTTTTTTTATTACGAGAATTGAATGAAATACATTTTAAGGTAGAATGATTTAAATCAGCTCATTAAACAGTCATAAATCATTACAATAAAAGCATAAAGTAATAAAAAAAAAATTTCTAATTAAATTTTAATGAAATTTATATAGTATTTAAATTTCTTCTAAAGAATATTTTATATAATCTTTTATTTATTTACGACACAAGGATTTTTTTTTTTTTGTTTTAATTATTTCTAAATAATTGATACATTATTTTCAAAAATTTAATATTCATTTATAATTATAAGCAGTTAAATATAATAATAATAATAAAAAAACATTAATTACTATTAGTTTGAACTATTATTATTAACTATTAAAATAAATAAAATTAATTAATTAATTATTGGGTTTATTAATAATTTTTTAGCCGCAGTCTCTCGATCATTCTTACAATTTTTTAAGTCAAAGTTACTGAATTTTTATGTCAACGGGATCACTGTAAATCTCAAATTTTAAAGTGTTTTAATTTAATAGACTTAAAGTGTTTGAAAATGACATCACTCATTTAATTAAAATTTTAGTTACCTTTTAAATACTTTTAAGTACGCTAAAAGTTACTACAATGTTAATCAAATGAGTGATGTCATTTTCAAACACTTTAAAAACATTAAAATAAAACACTACGATTTGTAGTGATAATGGTGTTACCTAGTACATAGTAGCAAGTCGTAAATAATTGTGATGCATAAACGGAGAATAATTTCTTAAAAAAATTCCCTTTGCTCGTCACTATAAGGCAAGTGTAAATTACAAGTAATCAAGTTTTCTTATAACAAATTAAGAAAAATTTTATGATGTTTAATAATTTAAAAAAAAAAAAAAAAAAACATTATAATTTTTGACAGAAGTCTGTTTCTTTTTGATGGTTAACATTGTAAACACTTTAAACGTTTTATTACTAAATACTTTAATTTCTAGGGATTTGTTGTGAAAGCATGGAGATTTTTCTAAGAAATTTTTCTTCGTGTATATTGTGTGACTTTAATAATTAATGCATATTAAAAAGTTTTTATTATTTTTATTATGAGGTTATAGAAAATTATTAGCCAACCTAATAAATATACACTATCGTTCAAAAGTATTTGGCCATCTCGTAAAATATATTTTGTAAAAGTCTGAGTGTAACTATTATATAACTATTTTAATATGTTTATTGTTGATAAGTATCTTACGGTGTTTTACATTCAATGAAACCCAATGATTTTTTTAAAACTTTATTGTTTGTAACTTAAATAAAAGGTAGGTGGTCAAATACTTTTGAACGGTAGTGTATATAAATTTCTTCTTATTTATTAATTAAAAAAAAAAAAAGAATTAAATACGTGAAAAAAGTAAAGGTATATAGGTTAATAATAATAATAATAATAATAATAATAAAAATCTTTAATACTTGAATCACAAAAGGATCAAATTACCTCGATTATCCAGCAAGAATTTTGTCTCGTAAATCATTTTAAATCTTTTCTTCATTCCAGTAGTATATTGTTGAATAAAAAATATTTATGAAATGAATTTAAATCAAGTTTTAAATATTTAATTACTTCAAGTAGCTTATAATTATTCTTTACAATCATATTAATACATGGAAAAAATTATCTAGGAATTTTTATTAGACAATTTAGAGTAAAATTTACTAATCAAAAAAATTAAAAATTACTAGTTTTTTTTTTTTTTTTTTTCGTAAAAATACCTAAAAAAATTTAGGAAAAAGTACTAGTTTAATTGGTAAAAATTTCTAGAAAAAAATTTACTTTCTTTCCAGTATGTAATGTCAAAATATGTATTATATACAAAATAATTTTATTTAGTATTACGAAATATTTATTTGTATTGAAAAAATGCTAGGGAAAATTTTTAATAAATATATTAATTTCTACTAAATAAATCCTTCTATCAGTGTAGTAATTTTTTTACTTTTTTTACTAGTAAATTTTACTTTAAATTATGTAATAAAAATTCCTAGATAATTTTTTCCATTTAGAGTTGTATAAAAAATTTTAGTTTACTTTTGGTTGTTGTTGTTATTGAGTTGAATTAAATTAATTTTTATAATAAATTATTTTGATAATAATAACAATGTAATCAATCTACTATTAATTTCAGTTTATTTATTTGAAATTGTCGATAATGTCAAGTGATGTGTGTAGCTGTATTTAAATTAAAAATAAAAAAAAAAAACCTTTTTTCTGTATTGGAGAAAAGTTGTTCTGTCATATACACGAAATAAATACATTGTATGGCACAATGTAGCTAACCGATCGTAAAAAAAACTGATAATCCTGATTTAGTCGCGACTGTATATCGGACTAAAGATCACAATATTGAATGGTATGAAATCAGTTGATATTTTTTTTTCTTTACTTGAGGATTTGTTGTGTTTATTTTTTTCTCAATTATTTTGGTTCTCAGAGTTGTATAAAAATATACCTCGAAGAGAAAAAGATTTACTGTGAATAAGAGAGATTTTTTTTCAATTATTAAGATAGTATGGCTTAAAATATAAAAAATAAACTTAGAATAGTGTATTTATTATTTATATTAAAGATTAACAACTAAATTAACTTTTAGCAAGTTTTAGAATTAAAATGACTGGTGTTGAATATTGACAATTGGTACATAGTATCTCCAATGCTATCAAGCTTTAGGAGAGTTCAAAAAATCTTTCTAATTGATTTTATCATTACTTTTATTCACGAAGCAATGTTTAGACTATTGTGTCATGGTTGTACAGGATACTAAACAGAACCAGGTAGTGTACAATGATTGTATAGCATACTAACAGGATATTATAAGTGGATCTTAAGACTTTTTTTTAAATCACATTCTATTGAACACTCAGTAGTCTTAATACTTAATAAAAATTTCTAATTAATCATTCAGCTCGACACTGTGAAAAAAATTAACTGTGAACAAGAAAAATTTCTTTTGATCATTGAAATCGAAATTTTGAATAGTCGTAATAACTTTTTCATGGCATCTGAATGATTTTGGATTGAATTGTCTAGAGTGTTGGTTTGTTATCATTTTATTATTGGATCCAATGTATTGATTACTTTCAAGTAAAGTCTTTTCTAGCATCAAAGAAAAATAGATCGATTGAGTTGAACAATTAATTGAATGAATAATTATTTATCAAGACCCATAGTATCTGGAAAAATAACAATCAAATATAATTTTTATCTAAATTTATCATAGTATTGAATCAAGTTACTAAATACCTTCTACAAATTTTTTAAATGAAATCCAAAATTATTAGCTTTTTTCTTAAAGAATTTTTAAATAATTCCAATTAGTATTGATCCATTAATCAAAGTAATTACTATTTTCTTTCATTTTTAATTGATTTAAAATTAAAATACAATAAATTATTTAAAAATATTGGGTAAAAAAGGATAAAAAATAATTAATTAATTAAACAAATAATGTGATAGATAATATGTTAAATATTTTTTATGGTAAATTAAAAATAATCATAATTTGATGAAAGAATAAAAGTCTAAACACACAAATTGATTAGGATAATGAATGAAATCAGGCAATCTACGACATACAAGTTAGAGAGATGTATGCAACATAAAAGATCGATAAATTAAAATTCATATTCTTACTTGATTACCAACCCCCCTTCTCTCTTTTTCCCCCCAATATGGGTGGGCTAATTTTAATAAGGGGTTTAAAGCAAAACTCTATCAGATTGGTTCAACCTTCGAGATAGTATCACAACGTTGATGCAGTACAAAATGAGTAGTAGTAAAGTTTCTGGTCGCTTTTAATAAGCAACCTTTGGATTCTATCTTATTAATTAATTTTTATTGTGAGAACTATTAATTTGTAAAAAAATAAAATCTAGTAATAATTGAATGTTTTAGAAAAAATTAGCTTTAATCTTTGATGCATCAGAAGGATTTTTTTATTATTTTTAAAAGTAATTATTTTTTAAATGGGGGGGGGGAAAAAAAAATATTTTTAGTAATTAATTAATTAATTTATTTATTAACATTTAATTCGTATTAGCAAAAGCTTAAAAAAAAATATAAAAAATATTATTAAATTTAAATAAATAAAATATCAAATAATATTAAATAATAATATATCATAAATAAATTTAATAATAAATATAATATAAATAATAACATACAAAATTTTATTTATATATACATAAATATTTTTTAACGTTATATATTTATTTTTTATTTAAGCAAAAAAAATTTTTATTAAAACAATAATCAGTCATGGGGTTTTGTAGTATTAAAAACAATTTTATTAAAAATATTTTTAAATAAAAATATTGGGTTTTAAAAAAGTATTAGTGTTCTATATGTAATAATATTGCTGTATAAGAAATTTAATTGATAAAATGTATTTTCTATGAATCTGTAAGGTGGAAGTATTGTAAAACACCGACCAGTTATTGGCATACAATTAAAATAAATGATTTACTAGAAAAGAAAGTAGGATTATGGATCACTTTTTATTTTCAATAAATCACATTTTATTCTGTTAAATTATCATCAATTGTCACTTTTCAAAGTTTCTGCTTATAGTCAAGAAGTTGTTATTTAAAATACTTGTAGGTTAGTTGATGGAAAACGCACTGTGTTCACATAATAAATAAATGAACCATATTAAAGACTGGACCATAATCCTATCTTCTTCTGTGCTACTATTTGGTCGTAAAAAATTAAATGTAAACATATTAAATGAGCCTTACTAGTTCATTGTTAGAGATACACTATAATAAACACATTTACACACGCTCTAATGTGTAACTTAATCACACTCTGTTTATTATAAAAAAGTCTTCAAATAATTTTAATTAACTACCGTATTTTTATATTTTGGTCTAGTCCTATCTTTATCATCAACAATAGTATCATTTTATATTTAAAAAATTACATAATTTAAATTAGTTATCCACTGAAAATCGTAGTGTTTCAATTGGAAACACTCAAAGTGTTTTAAAATGATTACAATGTTAATCAAATGGGTGACATCATTTTAAAACACTTTAAGTACATTAAAATAAAACACTTTCAAATTGAAGATTTGCAGTGATATCATTATAGTAGGCTTAGCTATAATAATTTTTATTATATAAATATTAGTTGGACAAAATTGTTTATTTAAAAATCAACTGGCAGTCTTTCCACTTAACGTATCACCATTTAACCTTGAATCACCTTTTAAATTATATCACTATTAGATTTGCATTGTTTAAAATGAATAAATAAATAATAATAATGATATTATTTAATATAATATTCTGTAATGTTAGCGTGATTCTTACATACATAGAATTTAATGTTTAATTCTCAATCATCAATAAATTCGCTTACCATTTCTTCTTTTTGATCCCACACCCGAATTAACGTTACTATACACGCCCATTTTATTATACTATAATCATCCTAACGCATTTTTTTAACATCATTTATAATGTTTTTAATTATTACTTTATATTATTATATTATTTATAGTCGAATTTATTTTAAATATTACCATTTTAATAAAAAAAAAATATTTGTATTTAAAGTTTATTCTTTTTTTTTTTTATTAATAATTTAATGTTAAATATTAATAATAATAATAATAAATTAATGATAAATAATTAATACAAATTTTATTTTTATTGTTGCAGAGAGTATGTCAAAATCTACCATCAAACCAACAGTAAGTATTAAAAAGAAAAATACCTTTTAATAAAATAAATAAGAAGCAATATTTAATTAATCAACTATTTCCTTTTTTTTTTTTTTTGTTGAAAGATTTACACCTGAATTATTGATGAAGGCAGTTCCGAACCTGAAATATATCATTGACTTAACGAATACTAATCGTTACTACAACAAAACGGTAAGAAATCGTGACAATAAAGGAATTAATTAAGTTAATGAGTAGAAAATAAACTTTTCAAAATTCTTAAAATAAATGAAAGAGAATTAAATTCACTGGAAATAAAAAGAGATAAAACTTAATGTGATGAGCCAGTAATATAATCCGAATTTTTTAAGGGGCTGCATATAATTGGGAAGCATATATTTTACATACATGTTTTAAGTCTATACCAACTTGGTTAATCACAATCTTAAAAATAATCATAAAGTTACCTTATTCAAGTAACAAAAACCAACAGTTGATGTTTATCTTAAGATTGGAATTCAGGTTAATCAGGGGCAAAGATATTTTAACTTTATTCTAATAATAAATCTTTTTTTTTTTTTTTTTTTCTTCTCCTTTATATATTATTATTGATCTTAATGCATTTGTGTGTATAATTTTGAAAAGATTAAGGTCGAAATCTATGAGTGTCTTGTGATCATTGTAGAGTGAAAGTTGACTTGGAAGTTTCTGTTATTAATTAGAGAAATTTTTATTGAATAAACAATAATAAATTATTTATTATTATTTTCGTTACAGGAGTTCACAGCTGCTGGTATTCAGCATTTTAAAATAATGATTACTGGAGGAGAGGTGCCGAAAGAAACTAAAGTTAGAGAGTAAGTTACTTTTTTTTTTTTTTTTATCAGATTATTTTATTGTTTAAAATGGTTCAAGCTAAAAAATATAGATATATAAAAGTATATGGATTATTGCGCACTGGTTTTAGGTAAAGAAATAAATAAAAGTCATGTTTGCCACACATTTTTATACAGCGCATGCGCATTAGCTCACTTTAGCATAATATACTATTTGCAATGGTTATGTTTTGAATAATAATTATTATGCATGTGCGCATGCGTATATAAGTGGTAAGTAAAAAAAGTTAGTACTGCGCATGTGCTCTATTGCGCATGCTCTATCAAAATGTATAGTAAACATGACTGAAATAAGAAAATATCGTTAGAAAAAGATTCACGCATGTGTGTTGAAACGGCAAATCTAAGTGTGTTATTTTTGTAAACACTTTTAGCATGCTAAACCTGTTTAATGTTAAATGCCATAAACAAACTATAGATTTTTTACACACTATAAAATGTGTAAATATTGTTTATAAATTATGTATAGTTTGTTTATGGATATTTTACATTGAAAACACTTTAAATGTGTTATTTAAACACTTTTGTGAAATCTTGGGATTCGCAGTGACAATAATGATCTATGGAATGAAACGATATTAATATCTCTAGACGATTGGTTGAATAATAAGGAAAATATCTGAGATTAACATTCCATAAACTGTTGTTGCGTGAATTTTTTTTCGGATAGATTACCCTACACTACGCAACACAAATGATGTCCGATTTTTTAAGTTTTTTTGAGGTTATACATGCGATTCCCTATATACCAAACTAACACAGCATTAATTTAATGGTATTTCCATACAAAGGTTAACTCTTTTGCCAGTAGTGGGAGACACTGATAATAATGAAAAATTTAGTGAGGTGGGGGAAAACAATTTTAATTGGTCTAAGGCTAGATGGCGCTGTGAAACATTCATTTTTTAACGGTTAAAAGATATTTGGTTATCTTGATGAAATATTTTTTTATTGCAACCAATTTTTTTTTAAAAATATTCATACGGTTATTTAATAATGAAATATCTCTTTTATTAGTGTAAAAAAATTGATTGCATTGAAAACAGAGAATGAAAAGAAATAAAAGTAAATTTTAAAGAGATGCTTTATGATAAAATGATTGCGTGAGAGAATTTGGTGGAATAGTGCATTAGCAGTGTGCGTGTAAAGTTTAGTTGGCGCCGTGCAAAGGTTAACACGCCTCTTCTTTTTCTCATCTGAGAGTGATAGACCATCAAAATGTTATAGACGTTTTAACTTCTATTATTTCATTATTATTCTTTTATTTCTTAAACCAATATACGTTCATCAACATACTGATGACACCCACGAATAATATATTTGCTGAATCACGTTTACAATTTGAGTTATCTGTTAACAAAACATTTTATCATACTACTTGTATTTATTTGAATATAATTATTTCATATCATTCATGACTTTTCATAATAATAAATTAATAAATAATTAGGGATGAATTTTTTGTTTTTTTTTTTTTTGAATAATTATTTATATAAAAAAGTTAAATAAAAATTATTTTAATAATGTCTGGAATTTAATGAGTTATAACTTATTTCTCAAGTATTATTTTGAAGAAAAAAAATCGTATAGACTATATGAAAAGGTTAATACATTCTAAAATGTCATAGATGGATTTTAAATGACTATTTTATTTGAAATTGTTATTTGATTTCTTGAACTAAAGCGTGGGCGCTTGGCGCCTCACCAGGGCCCGCCGACGTCTTTATTTTCTTGAACATTCAGCATAGATTTCCGTATGTTTTATGTCCTATATTGCAGATCATATATAGTTGGAAAGAAAAAAAAAATTAACACGATACATAAATTAGTAATAATACTTAATTACATAAATAATTAATTAAAGGTGACTCAATTTTTTTTATCTATAAAAAAGTCCTTTAAGACTGATTTTTCTATCAAACATTTCACTTTAAATCCAAGTGTTTATAAATTACATATTTAGAGTGTTTAGTGTTAATTAGTACAAAATAATAAAGACCAACATTTTAAAATTAATATCATTTTTCGTAGTATTATTAGGCAAAATTATTAATTAATTTTGTAATGGATAATTTGGAAAATAAAAATATTAATTATTGTATAATCATCAAGGATGAACGAGCAGGTGGTAGAGTGGGGATAGAGATCTACGTTTGCGGGGTGAAGAGAATAATTTGGTCTCATGTGACCACCAGTACATTTGGCATTATGTGGTAGCCATTTTCGTGGTATTTTTCAAAATATTTAATATTTTTTGCTAATAACTTTTTTATTAGTCCGGAAATGATATGGTTTTTTTTCTATAGTTACGTTTATGAATATTTATACTTTCACTTCAATAGTTTTTTAAAAGTTAATCTTTGGTGAATCAATATAAAAAATGTGATAATATGAAGGCCACTGTTGGTTCCTTCATGAGCATAATGTTAGAGAAGAATTCAATTTTGAAATCGAATATTTTAAAAAGTAGTACGTTAATCTTTTATTAAACAGCGGAAATTAATTTGTGTATAGTAAATTTACTTATAAGAAAATATTTGACTCTTCATCTTTGATTTTAAAGGTTGATCATACATCCTCAATTTATAGAATAAAATTGTTTATTATTTTATTAATTAATTATTATTATTTGCTGATCATTGGTCCACTTGAATCTAAAACACCATAAAATGAATTTGAGTAGATTTATGTATATCTGTACAAATTATTTTTAGATCTCCGTTAATTTCGACGGTAAAGAAAATTCAATGGATCGATCGAGATTAAAGAAGATCTATAGAGATCAAAGCAGATGTATGCAGAACAAAGTAGATATAATTGTACCAATAAATATATCTGAGTTGATCAATGTAGATCAATTTTATTTTTTCTTGGGTCAGTCAAGCTTATTCTAGAAAAAGTTAATTCAATTTTTGAGATGATTTTTCCAATTGCATTTTGCAGGGAACATAAACTCTTTCATACACTGGTAGAAGGACTTCTTTGGATGTATCATAATTAATATAAGCAGTTAATAAATCTGTTATTTGAGAACAAAATCAAATAAATGTTTGTTAATAATTAAGAAATCATTTATTAGAATATATTTATTTGGCTCTAATAAACGATTTTTTAACTGTTAATAAATATTTTATAACAATAAAAAAGATTTAGTTATGAACACATTAGTGGTTTTATAATAAATAAATATTATTTTATCGTAAAGAAATATTTTTTAACAGTTGAATAATATTTTAAAACAATTAAGAAGCCTCCATTATTATTACAAATCTCGTCTATCAATGAATTAAAAACTTTATTCTAACTCTACATATTTATTTTATTTTTCAAATATTTTATATTGAAAGAAAAAAATAATCTTTTTCATAAATAAAGTTATGACATTAAGCCACACTGCTTAACTAAAGATATTTCCACTAAATACAGTATTACATAAAACTCTTACAAGGATAGTCTTAAGATCAATTAAGATAGTAGAGGAAATAATATATGAATAAAAAAAGAATAAAAATATAATTATGTAAATTAATTATAGAAGAAAAGCGTCGCGAATTACGAAAAGAAAACACAAAAGAAAAAAACAACAACAACATGTTCGTGTTTCTTATGACATGGGAATTCACGCCACTTATCCTTGGACCTCTCCTTTCATCCTCGCCTAAGGCACAAATTAATGGCGCCGAAAGTATAAAACAACATTAAAACACTGCATGAATGAGCATCAGACACGTTACCACCCACAAACTTGTCAAGTATTGTTTCTCTGGCTGTCTCTCTTACTATCTCCACCTTTCCCTAACATTTTTCTTTTAAATTCGTCTTCTTTATCTTTCACCTCCACCTTCTTTTTATATACGCACCCGCCGTTGCATGTCAAAATATTTGAGATGGGTTAAACATCACCAAATTTAACTGGATAATCACCACAATCATTTATTAACACAAGTATCCCCGTTTTTTGATTTTTTTTTTTTTTTTTTTTAAATCATTATAATTTACTATCTATAATATCCGTTAGATATACAGTTTTCTATCCCATTTTATTCAATATAAAAATTTTTACCTCACTAATTAAATAATAATAGACACTTTTAATATCTCCATCAGTGTAATTAACAACATTAATGTAAATTAAATAATTTTCTTCGGTTTTAAGTTATTAAATAATCCCATTCAGCTATTGTTTTATTTATACATTATGTTTTTTGTGTTTTATGATAATTATAAAAAAAAAAAAATAAAAAATTAATGCGAGCATATAACGAGTGTAAATGTGTTGTAAGCGTGAAACGAAGGCGGCAAATGTTTCAAAGGATAATTATGAGCTAAAAAGCCACGTGTGGAGGATAAAAAAGGAGAGAGAAAATGGGAGGAGGGTAATAGTTGAGACTGATAGCAATTGAGAATGAAAGGTGTTTAAAATAAAAAAATTAAATCATATTTTTAATTTTTAGCTCAAAATAAATAATAATGAATTTTTTATTTATTTTCTTTCAGATTCTGTCGTGTCATGGATATGATTGTATCAATGGCAAAAGATAGTAAGTACATTAAACTAATTTACAGATTATTTTTTTTTTTTTAGTTTTATTATTTATTTATTTATTTATTAAATTATATTATTTAGTACAAGATTATGCTAGAGTCACACAAGCCCAAAAACAATAATATAGTTTCTAATAAAAGTAATCACTTAAAAAATACGAGTGATAGGTATTGAGAGTAGACAAAAAATCTGAAAAGATAATCATGATATATAATTCAGCAACGTTATTAAAATTAAAAATAAAAAACAGTAGTAGAGAAAGACATAGGCTGTAAGTAATACCTTGACATCAGTGCACAATTAGCAGATATAAAATAAATAAAGATGAGCAGTTTAGTATATAATGTAGTAAGCACAAAGCTCGATAAATTTTATAGGAAGAATAGAAGAAAAAAAAATTGTCAGGCAGTTATAGGGACTAGTGATAGAAATGAAAACTCGAAATTATAAAATAACAATGATTTGTTTGAATTTTTAAAGTAATTTGAGTTTTTCTTTAATTTATGTTTATTTATTGAAAAATAATAAGAAAAAAAAAAAAATGTCAACAACACGTGGTGTTCCCAAGCGGTCACCCATCCAAGTACTAACCACGCTCAATGCTGCTTAACTTCAGTGATCGGACGAGAACTGGTTTTTTCAGCATGATATGGTAGTTGACGATAACATTTGAAAAAAAATTGAATACACTCATAGGGATTTTGCGAATCCCGAATTTTGAAAAATCTCCACATTTCTAGGCCCCCAGAGTCGAATACAACAGTTCCCCAATGGACGTCTGTGTGTGTGTGTGTGTGTGTGTGTGTGTGTGTGTGTGTGTATGTACGTACGTGCGTTTAGAATTATTTTTCGCCTTAATTATCTCGAGAACAAAAAATGATATCGACGTAGGATGAATTTTATTCGACGCAACTTAGAACTAATTAGGTTTTCAGCAAAATTGGTTCAGCCATTTTTTTTTTTTTTTGCAGAATTAAAAAACTGGAAAAAATGTTTAACTAGCTTAATTTTCTTACTCTTTCCACTGAAAAATTAGTGGTTTAGACTTTAATAAATTTTTTAATATACAAAAATTACTGCAAAGTTATTCCATGTAAAAAATCTGAATCAGTTAGTTATTATCTAAATAATTAGTTAGTTTATTATTTACAAACATTTCTATTACTTTTATATTAATATTGACCAACTTAATAATAGTGAGAAGAAAAAAAAATAATTTAATTATATTCTTCATGGGAAAGGTTTTCGATAATGACTCTTGAATTTTTTTTTTATACAATGATATTTTACAAAGTTATTTAAGAATAAATATATTAATAATTTTAACTGAAATCGAAAGAGTTGGAATGAAAAAAAAAAAAAAAAAAAACATCCATAAATAATAAAACGAATTAAATATAAATGAGGGGGTGTATATTACAGTTGACTAAAGAGTCTAGAATGAGAGTTAATATTTGAAACGAAGATGACGACGATTGAAAGTGAGAAAAGAATGGATATTTTCACCCACGCATTTTCAACTACGCGTACGCGCGCTGGTTGTTAATTATCTGTTGCCGTTTATCAACTACTCGAGACTAAAGTTACTGATTTTACTCATTCTTTATTCAATTTATTTCCGTGTATATTTTTATCTTGTATCTAGGAGTATTTTAGAGTTTAAAAAGAATACCACAAATTGTAAATTACTTTTCTTAAATTTATTATACTTGAGAATCGCAATTGAAGTCATTCACATTGATTTATGTTAACTATATTAAATATATTGGTAAAATTCATATGTGATTTCATTTCTCTTTTAATATGTATTTTAATAATAACATAAAATTACAATTAAAAACATTTTAGATAACTAAATATTAACAAGTAAATTAATTATTGCTAAAAATTATTATTAATTAAATATAACATTCAAAATGTCATTTGCATTTTTTTTTTTTTTTTATCTTAAAAAGTGACATAATTTAATTACTCCAATTTTTTTTTACACTCAAAATGAATGTAGCTTTCGATTAGAAGAAAAAAAATTTCGAAAAGTTTATTTGTTGATGAACTACAGTCAATTGTTTAAAAAAAAACAGTGGTACTTTTTTTATAAACAATTAAATATCTCGAGAACTATTAATCGTAAAAAGTTGAGACTGGTCTCATTTTATTCCTTATAAAAATCTCTAAAAATTATGTCTGACATATTTTGATCTCCAATACGTTGTTTTCAAGATATTTTTTTTTTTAAACCGGCAAGAAGCTATTTTTTTTTAGCTGTATAGCAATTGTTGTAATCCATGTAGTAATTTTTATTATCACGCTAAAGTGTCATGGTATTACCATCAAATTGATGATATTTTGTACAATACATTCCTCTTCGAGTACTTTAATGTACTTAAAATTTATTCAGTACATAAACAAAACGTTTTTTTTTTTTTATACAAAGTTAAATGCAAACAATTGAATTTATGGGATTACTTAAAGACATTGAATAATATTTAACAGATTATTAGTACTTGTATACCGTGATGAAACATTAGTTTAATTAAAAACGGTTATATATATATCACTAATTGAAAAGAGTCTTAAAAAGTCCATATATTTATGGATCCGATTGATTAAACCAATTTAAAATATTGTTCAGATTGATGATGTACTTGAGATACTTGACAAAATAAAAATAGTCGATATTTTTTATGTTTACAACCTTACCGATATATTCTCTCTTATTTCAACGAGACTCTTACATATATTCTTAACTGGATTTTAAAGTTTCAATGCTACTGGTAAGCCCTTGTGCGACTTTAACCGCACCTTCTCATTTACTTTCTGCATATATATCATGTTGCCACATTAACCACGTCGCTTCAAGCACTTCTGTAAGTGTTCTTGGTAGTTCAAAATGCAATATTGACGTTTTCAACCACCGTTATATTTGAAACAAACAAAAAATAATTAAGTGCTCTATAATAAAAAGTATTTAAATACAAAAAAAAACATCACTTTTCAATTAATATTTTAGTTAATATAATTATTTTTTAATTAAGTTATTTATTTTTTTATGACCAGAAAATATAAGTTAATAAAAATTGGTATCTATAGAGATGAAAAACTCATTTGTACATACACTCAAAATCTAAAGTTAGTTGAAATAACACAACTTGATTTTTCAATTA
Organism: Chelonus formosanus; assembly: GCA_028641665.1. Taxonomy (NCBI): domain Eukaryota; kingdom Metazoa; phylum Arthropoda; class Insecta; order Hymenoptera; family Braconidae; genus Chelonus; species Chelonus formosanus. The sequence continues at coordinate 5,484,014 of CM054000.1, forward strand.
TTAAAACGAATATTTTGTTGGCTGTTAATAAATATTTTATAACAATAAAAAAGCCTTAATTATGAACACATTAGTAGTTTTATAATAAATAAATATCATTTTATCGTAAAGAAATATTTTTTAACAATTAATAAACCGACGATCGCAGCGCCACCTAACTTTATATCAACCAGAATTGTCATATTTATCAATTCACCCTTTATAACCTCACTTTTTGCCTCATCGTTGTCTTTTATTACCAGAAATATGCATGAAATAAAACCAAATTCTAACCTCATTCGATTGTTATGTCATTTTATATTAAATAAATCATATAATCCACAATAAAATATGAATTATATTGGTCACATAATATTCCTTAATAGTCAAGACGATTTATTAGCTGTTAAAAAATATTCTTTAATAGTTAAGAAGCCTCCTTTATTATTACAAATCTCTTATATCAGTGTAGACAACGGTTCTAGAAATCTTTTCGATTGGCTATCTCTCCCCCATATGGCCATCTATCCCTGATTAACTTTATATATATTTACTGTAACCCATCTTGAGTGTATTCAATGTTAAATTGCTATACATAAACTATAGAGCTTTATTATCATCTTCAACACACTTCAGAGTGTATTGACATCTATAGTTTTTTTACGGTGTTAAACATTAAACACATATAAGTGTTTTACGATAATACACTTTAGATTCAAAGTCTAGATCCGATCAAAACAATGTACAAAAAGCAATCAATTACAAAATTAATTATTTATTTATTCTATTCAGTATTTATTAGAATAAAATTGTTATTGTATATATTTATTGATAATACAGTAATATTAGAGACTATTGTAGATAAAAAGGTTTTTAATTTATTTGTGATAACGAAATATTTTTTCTTTTTTGTGTATATTTGTCGCACTTTGAGTCGTCGATTCAAATTAATCGAGGCTTCTCATTTAATTGATGAAGCCGCCTCCGCGATTCTGTACATTTGGCTCCCGTTGAGCGATTCTACGATACCACAACACAGCGGGTAGTATTTGCTGATTTTCTATACGGGTCTCTTGATATTCTGGTAATACTCAATGGGTGGTCAGAAAGAAAGTATCACAAGTTATTCCCACATTTATTAAAAAAAAAAAATTAAAATAACTTTAAATCTCAGTTTAAAAAAAATGTCGAAAAACAAAGAAAGTTATTGTAAAATTTCTAAAAATAAATCATTAGTTATGTTGTTGTTAATTAAAGATATTTTTTAATATTTTAATTAAATTAATTTTTTTTTTTTTTTTTTTTTTGTAATAATAAATAACTTGTCAGTGATTTGTGTATATTAAAAAATAACTCATGATAAAGACATAATTGTTTTTATTTTGAAGTAAATAAAATTAAAATGATACAATCACGACAAAACATCAACATAGTCGTGAAATTTATTAATCTTATACTGTAGATTTGCATTAGATGCTTTCTTATTCTCAGAATATACGTAATAATGTCTGGGAGTGTAAGTTAGTAGTTATAGTGGAAGTAGTAGTAAAAAGGTAGTAGAGAAGACATGATGCTTGAAAGTATGAATTACTGTCATGGAAAACGAGATGACCTCGCGTTTTTAAGAGATATCACTGAAATAAGCTGACTATCCTTTACCCTGAAACAACCAACCAGGACTATGTATACTCATATTACAACTGCATTCTTTCGTGGGGCGTCTAGTCTATTGTTTTCTTTTTTTTTTTTAATTATTCCAATATTTTTGTTAATCAATTATCAATAGTTTTGTTTAAAAAGTATTTTATTATTTAAACAATATTAATTATTATTATTATATAGTTTTCATGACGAGCCTATACTTGAGCTTATACAATTTCCTTGCTTACATTTAAACTTTGCTTTTTTTTTTTTTTTTAAAATAGTAATTATTACAAAACGTTAAAAATTATTGTATTTATTTTTAAAAACGAACAATTACAAAATCTTTATTAAATATATTTTTGATCACAAAAATTTTATAAGAATTTTACTCTAGTGGATTGGAGACAATTTATTATTAACTTTAAAATAACGGTCACAATGTCTGTAAAAAAAACGGTTAGTTAACTGACGAGCGACATTTAAAAAAATGTTAACCGTAACATAACCTTTCTTTTTTCAAAAAAAATATCAAGTAATTATTGCAAATAAAAACAATAATTAATTATACAAACAACTGTTTATGAATAGTTAATTCATAATTAATAAATCGCACATTCTGATCATTAATTTATAGTGGATTTTAGGTAAAATTGCGGTAAAATGACCGATAGTAAATGCTGATACTACTATTAACCCAATTACAACTCTCAGTAAACAGTTGACATAAATTCATCAAGGCAATGCTGTTCAATTTTTTGAGGTTATACATGTAATTTCCCTATACCATCCTGTAGCTAAATAACACAACATTAATATCCAGTAATGTAAATCCAGGAAAATTAAAGTGTTCAATATTAAAACACTTAAAGTGTTTAAAAAAGAAAACATCTAAGTATTTACAATGTTAAATTCTATAAACAAACTATAGCATTTTTTCGATAAACAATAAAAACCGTTTAAAATTTATCTACAAAAGTACTATAGCTTGTTTATGGTGTTTAACATTGTAAACCTTCCAAATGTTTAGTTTCTAAACACTTGCATTTGTCACGCATAATAGATTTAAAGATTAATTCAAACATTATAATTAATTCTTAATACCATCAGTCGATAATTTACCATCACATTATGTATTGAATACTTATGAAAAAATAATTAAATTTTCATATTACAAAACACTTAATAACATCATTTTTTTTTTATTATGTTTCCAGACGAAATAATTGGTGTTCACTGCACACATGGTATTAACCGCACTGGTTACTTAATTTGTAAATATTTAATAAAAGTATGTGGCTGGGATTGTCATTATGCTATAAAAGGTAAAGAAACAATTAACTTGGATTATTTAATAACAATTAAATTGTAAAGTTTTATATTAACATTATTTTTCTTTTGTCTATTATATTATTCTATAGCTTTTGAAAGTGCACGAGAGCATAACATTAGAAGAATAAATTATATTCAATATTTGCTGCACGATTTAAAAGGATTACCATCCTACGTACCTCCAAATCCAACAAAAAAAGTTGGATCATCAACTCCATCAAATCCACGTTTACCAAGATTATCATTACCAATGGATAATTGGAGGAATCATCTACCACCGTCATTTACAAATATTTCTTCTTCTTCTATGATTCATAACCCTGGTGTTGTTCACAACTACAGATCTCCAGCTTCATATCCATCAAGATCATCATGTCGTCAGTCTAGTTGGAGAGATCATCCACCACCGTCACATTCTATTCCTAAAAATTCTACTTCTTATAATTCATATAAATCATTCAACTCTTTTTTTTCACGAAGACATCAACAGATATGTGATTCTAATTGTAAAAATAATCATCGAAATGATAAAAGTTTATGCAGCCGTCGTAGAAGAAGAGGACAGAAAGATCTCGTTTCTACATACCGTGAATAATATAGCTAATTTTTCAACTAGATAATTCGTAAATATTTATTAATATAGCAGATAAACCTGTATTAATAATTGTAAATTGAATAAATAAATACCATTGAAATTAAAGTAATTAATTATTTTGTCTTAAATCATTTTGAGGTTGCAGAAGATTTCGTGAATTTCATAAATAGAACATACCTATCCTTTTTTTAATTAACAAATACAGGGGTGGTGATTTAGGAGTTGTAAATTTGGTTAATTCTTTAATGAATTTGATGGATAATGAATTTTCAAGATATATAACACTTTGTTTCGAACAAGTACACAAGTCCAACAACATTCATTGCCTTCCATGAAGTCCGAATTTAAATATCATTTATATTAGTGAGCATATTCTAGCATAAATTATGCTCCAATTATGCTTTTAACTGGTGTAATAGAACGCTCTCGATCTCACGAATCCAACAATATGCTCATTTTCAATGTAGGCCTTGTAGATTCTGAGTTGTTTGCAAAAAACAAAGTTATGCTAAAACGAAGCATAGAAAAACCTTTAAACGCTCATAACTCGAAAACTATGCGAGATACGGGATTTTTGACGGGGGTGTTCTATCTAGGGGGGTTCCGACATTACTTCTTACATTCAGACCTTTCATATGAGCCCTCGATCAACCTCGTAGCATCATTAGCATAGAAGTTATACATATTTTTATGTATTACAGTTTTTTGCAAATATTTCGAGATGTATGGGATCAATTACAGTCAATAACTAGTATTCTGGAACCATCTTATTAAGAGCTTCCTGATGATATCAATGATCCAATGATTCAAGCATACATTATGCTATTGATTTTTTTTTGGTCAAACTAAAATCAAAAGTCGCGTGAAGTCTCCATGATATACGAAAATTTCGAATAAGTAACTTCTTTTACTTCAACTCTCGTAACTTTGCTCTCTCGTTTATAAAAATTAGGGAACTTTATTCTACCAACCTCAAAAAAAATTAAAATCATAATTTATGCTCAGATCATAAATTTGAAAGTACCATTCGATAGATTATGTCGAGACGATTCCAAAACACTAGCTGTTGATTCTGGTACTCCCATAGATCGCAAGATATTCGGAAAAGACTAAAAAACATAAAATTATGCATTTCTCGGAAACATATTTTTTTATGGGGTTGATCGAGGGCTCATATGAAAGATCGGGACCGAAGCGAGAAATTTGGTACCCCCCTATAGATACACCCCCGTCAAAAATCCCGTATCTCGCATAGTTTTCGAGTTATGAGCGTTTAAAGGTTTTTTTATGATTCGCTTTAGCATAACTTCTATTTCTGCTTATAACTCGAGATCTTCAAGGCCTACATTGGAAATAAGCATATCGTTGGATTCGTGAGAACGAGAGCTTTCCATTGCCGTAGTCAAAATCATGATTGGAGCATAATTTATGTTGAAATTCGACCAACTTCCGGTTTTACCCCATTTTAGAAGTGAAAAAATAGATTCTTTATATATTTAACTCGATTTTGCGTTTCTACGCATCAAGACGAAGAGAATGAGTGGTCGAACTTGAAAATCGGACAACTTTGATTTTTCAACCCCCAAAAATGGCAAGTGGTACCCCTTTCCATTTTTTTTGGCCAAAAAATAAAAGTACTCCGATTTTGATGATCGAGGACGCATTCTCTTCGTCTTGATGTGTAGAAATGCGAAATTGAAGTATAGTTTGAGAAAATCCATGTTAACACCCTTAAAAAGGAACAAAACTACCCCGGACTTTGAACCCTTATAACTTATGAACGGGTATTCCGAAAAACTCTGTCCAGGACGTTTTGGAAACCTTAAAATCTAAGCTACGAATCTATATCCATGAGAATCATGTCAAAAATTTATTTCACCCTTAAAATTGCGAAAATAAGAAAAAGGGCACATTTTTTGAGGGAGTTTGCAAAGTATTTTTGCGATTTTTAGGATGAAAGCATCATTTAAAATATTTTCTACAAATATATATCTTTAGCTTAGATTCTAAAGTTTCTAAAACGTGCTCAGCGAAAGTTATTGGGCCATCCGTTCATGAGTTATAGAGATCCAAAGTCAAATTGAGGGTGAAGTGAATCGGTGAAGTATTCATTGGATATCGATATCATCAGATTCCATATCAGTGAAGTATTCATGAAATATCGATATCATCAGATTCCGAAACCGTGAAGTATTCATGAAATATCGATATCATCAGATTCCGAAACCGTGAAGTATTCATGAAATATCCATACCTACAGATTCCGAAACCATGAAGTATTCATAAAATATCGATATCATCAGATTCCGAATCCGTGAAGTATTCATGAAATATCGATATCATCAGATTCCGAAACCGTGAAGTATTCATGAAATATCGATATCATCAGATTCCGAAACCGTGAAGTATTCATGAAATATCGATATCATCAGATTCCGAAACCGTGAAGTATTCATGGAATATCGATATCATCAGATTCCGAAACCGTGAAGTATTCATGAAATATCGATATCATCAGATTCCGAAACCGTGAAGTATTCATGAAATATCGATATCATCAGATTCCGAAACCGTGAAGTATTCATGAAATATCGATATCATCAGATTCCGAAACCGTGAAGTATTCATGAAATATCCATACCTACAGATTCCGAAACTGTGAAGTATTCATGAAATATCGATATCATCAGATTCCGAAACCGTGAAGTATTCATGAAATATCGATATCATCAGATTCCGAAACCGTGAAGTATTCATGAAATATCGATATCATCAGATTCCGAAACCGTGAAGTATTCATGAAATATCCATACCTACAGATTCCGAAACTGTGAAGTATTCATGAAATATCCATACCTACAGATTCCGAAACCATGAAGTATTCATAAAATATCGATATCATCAGATTCCGAAACCATGAAGTATTCATAAAATATCGATATCATCAGATTCCGAAACCGTGAAGTATTCATGAAATATCCATACCTACAGATTCCGAAACTGTGAAGTATTCATGAAATATCCATACCTACAGATTCCGAAACCATGAAGTATTCATAAAATATCGATATCATCAGATTCCGAATCCGTGAAGTATTCATGAAATATCGATATCATCAGATTCCGAAACCGTGAAGTATTCATGAAATATCGATATCATCAGATTCCGAAACCGTGAAGTATTCATGAAATTTCGATATCATCAGATTCCGAAACCGTGAAGTATTCATGAAATATCGATATCATCAGATTCCGAAACCGTGAAGTATTCATGAAATATCGATATCATCAGATTCCGAAACCGTGAAGTATTCATGAAATTTCGATATCATCAGATTCCGAAACCATGAAGTATTCATAAAATATCGATATCATCAGATTCCGAAACCGTGAAGTATTCATGAAATATCCATACCTACAGATTCCGAAACTGTGAAGTATTCATGAAATATCCATACCTACAGATTCCGAAACCATGAAGTATTCATAAAATATCGATATCATCAGATTCCGAATCCGTGAAGTATTCATGAAATATCGATATCATCAGATTCCGAAACCGTGAAGTATTCATGAAATATCGATATCATCAGATTCCGAAACCGTGAAGTATTCATGAAATTTCGATATCATCAGATTCCGAAACCGTGAAGTATTCATGAAATATCGATATCATCAGATTCCGAAACCGTGAAGTATTCATGAAATATCGATATCATCAGATTCCGAAACCGTGAAGTATTCATGAAATATCGATATCATCAGATTCCGAAACCGTGAAGTATTCATGGAATATCGATATCATCAGATTCCGAAACCGTGAAGTATTCATGAAATATCCATACCTACAGATTCCGAAACTGTGAAGTATTCATGAAATATCGATATCATCAGATTCCGAAACCGTGAAGTATTCATGAAATATCGATATCATCAGATTCCGAAACCGTGAAGTATTCATGGAATATCGATATCATCAGATTCCGAAACCGTGAAGTATTCATGAAATATCCATACCTACAGATTCCGAAACTGTGAAGTATTCATGAAATATCGATATCATCAGATTCCGAAACCGTGAAGTATTCATGAAATATCGATATCATCAGATTCCGAAACCGTGAAGTATTCATGAAATATCGATATCATCAGATTCCGAAACCGTGAAGTATTCATGGAATATCGATATCATCAGATTCCGAAACCGTGAAGTATTCATGAAATATCGATATCATCAGATTCCGAAACCGTGAAGTATTCATGAAATATCCATACCTACAGATTCCGAAACTGTGAAGTATTCATGAAATATCGATATCATCAGATTCCGAAACCGTGAAGTATTCATGAAATATCGATATCATCAGATTCCGAAACCGTGAAGTATTCATGAAATATCGATATCATCAGATTCCGAAACCGTGAAGTATTCATGGAATATCGATATCATCAGATTCCGAAACCGTGAAGTATTCATGAAATATCCATACCTACAGATTCCGAAACTGTGAAGTATTCATGAAATATCGATATCATCAGATTCCGAAACCGTGAAGTATTCATGAAATATCGATATCATCAGATTCCGAAACCGTGAAGTATTCATGGAATATCGATATCATCAGATTCCGAAACCGTGAAGTATTCATGAAATATCCATACCTACAGATTCCGAAACTGTGAAGTATTCATGAAATATCGATATCATCAGATTCCGAAACCGTGAAGTATTCATGAAATATCGATATCATCAGATTCCGAAACCGTGAAGTATTCATGAAATATCGATATCATCAGATTCCGAAACCGTGAAGTATTCATGGAATATCGATATCATCAGATTCCGAAACCGTGAAGTATTCATGAAATATCCATACCTACAGATTCCGAAACTGTGAAGTATTCATGAAATATCGATATCATCAGATTCCGAAACCGTGAAGTATTCATGAAATATCGATATCATCAGATTCCGAAACCGTGAAGTATTCATGGAATATCGATATCATCAGATTCCGAAACCGTGAAGTATTCATGAAATATCCATACCTACAGATTCCGAAACTGTGAAGTATTCATGAAATATCGATATCATCAGATTCCGAAACCGTGAAGTATTCATGAAATATCGATATCATCAGATTCCGAAACCGTGAAGTATTCATGAAATATCGATATCATCAGATTCCGAAACCGTGAAGTATTCATGGAATATCGATATCATCAGATTCCGAAACCGTGAAGTATTCATGAAATATCGATATCATCAGATTCCGAAACCGTGAAGTATTCATGAAATATCCATACCTACAGATTCCGAAACTGTGAAGTATTCATGAAATATCGATATCATCAGATTCCGAAACCGTGAAGTATTCATGAAATATCGATATCATCAGATTCCGAAACCGTGAAGTATTCATGAAATATCGATATCATCAGATTCCGAAACCGTGAAGTATTCATGAAATATCGATATCATCAGATTCCGAAACCGTGAAGTATTCATGAAATATCGATATCATCAGATTCCGAAACCGTGAAGTATTCATGAAATATCGATATCATCAGATTCCGAAACCGTGAAGTATTCATGAAATATCGATATCATCAGATTCCGAAACCGTGAAGTATTCATGGATTATCGATATCATCAGATTCCGAAACCGTGAAGTATTCATGAAATATCCATACCTACAGATTCCGAAACTGTGAAGTATTCATGAAATATCGATATCATCAGATTCCGAAACCGTGAAGTATTCATGAAATATCGATATCATCAGATTCCGAAACCGTGAAGTATTCATGAAATTTCGATATCATCAGATTCCGAAACCGTGAAGTATTCATGAAATATCGATATCATCAGATTCCGAAACCGTGAAGTATTCATGAAATATCGATATCATCAGATTCCGAAACCGTGAAGTATTCATGAAATATCGATATCATCAGATTCCGAAACCGTGAAGTATTCATGGAATATCGATATCATCAGATTCCGAAACCGTGAAGTATTCATGAAATATCCATACCTACAGATTCCGAAACTGTGAAGTATTCATGAAATATCGATATCATCAGATTCCGAAACCGTGAAGTATTCATGAAATATCGATATCATCAGATTCCGAAACCGTGAAGTATTCATGGAATATCGATATCATCAGATTCCGAAACCGTGAAGTATTCATGAAATATCCATACCTACAGATTCCGAAACTGTGAAGTATTCATGAAATATCGATATCATCAGATTCCGAAACCGTGAAGTATTCATGAAATATCGATATCATCAGATTCCGAAACCGTGAAGTATTCATGAAATATCGATATCATCAGATTCCGAAACCGTGAAGTATTCATGGAATATCGATATCATCAGATTCCGAAACCGTGAAGTATTCATGAAATATCCATACCTACAGATTCCGAAACTGTGAAGTATTCATGAAATATCGATATCATCAGATTCCGAAACCGTGAAGTATTCATGAAATATCGATATCATCAGATTCCGAAACCGTGAAGTATTCATGAAATATCCATACCTACAGATTCCGAAACTGTGAAGTATTCATGAAATATCGATATCATCAGATTCCGAAACCGTGAAGTATTCATGAAATATCGATATCATCAGATTCCGAAACTGTGAAGTATTCATGAAATATCGATATCATCAGATTCCGAAACCGTGAAGTATTCATGAAATATCGATATCATCAGATTCCGAAACCGTGAAGTATTCATGAAATATCGATATCATCAGATTCCGAAACCGTGAAGTATTCATGGAATATCGATATCATCAGATTCCGAAACCGTGAAGTATTCATGAAATATCCATACCTACAGATTCCGAAACTGTGAAGTATTCATGAAATATCGATATCATCAGATTCCGAAACCGTGAAGTATTCATGAAATATCGATATCATCAGATTCCGAAACCGTGAAGTATTCATGAAATATCGATATCATCAGATTCCGAAACCGTGAAGTATTCATGAAATATCCATACCTACAGATTCCAACTTGGACCAACTTCCGGTTTTACCCCATTTTAGAAGTGAAAAAATAGATTTTTTATATATTTGACGCGATTTTGCGTTTCTACTCAACAAGACGAAGAGAATGAGTGGTCGAACTTGAAAATCAGACAACTTTGATTTTTCAACCCCCAAAAATGGCAAGTGGTACCCCTTTCCATTTTTTTTGGCCAAAAAATAAAAGTACTCCGATTTTGATGATCGAGGACTTATTCTCTTCGTCTTGATGTGTAGAAATGCGAAATTAAAAAATCGATCGAGAAAATCCACGTTAAAACCCCTAAAAGGCAATAAAACTACCCTTGACTTTGAACCCTTATAACTTATGAACGGGTGGTCCAAAAAACTCTGTCCAGGACGTTTTGGAAACCTTAAAATCTAAGCTACAAATCTATATCCATGAAAATCATGTCAAAAATTTATTTCACCCTTAAAATTGCGAAAATAAGAAAAAGGGCACATTTTTTGAGGGAGTTTGCAAAGTATTTTTGCGATTTTTAGGATGAAAGCATCATTTAAAATATTTTCTACGAATAAATATCTTTAGCTTAGATTCTAAAGTTTCTAAAACGTGCTCAGCGAAGGTTATTGGACCACCCGTTCATGAGTTATAGAGATCCAAAGTCAAAGTAAGGGTAAGAAAATCAATTGACCTTCGACTTTGACACGTTATAACTCATGAACGGGTGGTCCAATAACCTTCGCTGAGCACGTTTTAGAAACTTTAGAATCTAAGCTAAAGATATTTATTCGTAGAAAATATTTTAAATGATGCTTTCATCCTAAAAATCGCAAAAATACTTTGCAAACTCCCTCAAAAAATGTGCCCTTTTTCTTATTTTCGCAATTTTAAGGGTGAAATAAATTTTTGACATGATTTTCATGGATATAGATTTGTAGCTTAGATTTTAAGGTTTCCAAAACGTCCTGGACAGAGTTTTTTGGACTACCCGTTCATAAGTTATAAGGGTTCAAAGTCCGGGGTAGTTTTGTTCCTTTTTAAGGGTGTTAACATGGATTTTCTCAAACTATACTTCAATTTCGCATTTCTACACATCAAGACGAAGAGAATGCGTCCTCGATCATCAAAATCGGAGTACTTTTATTTTTTGGCCAAAAAAAATGGAAAGGGGTACCACTTGCCATTTTTGGGGGTTGAAAAATCAAAGTTGTCCGATTTTCAAGTTCGACCACGCATTCTCTTCGTCTTGATGTGTAGAAACGCAAAATTGAGCCAAGCATAAAAAAAATCCATTTTTTCACTTCTAAAACGGGGTAAAACCGGAAGTTGGTCCAATTTCAACATAAATTATGCTCCAATCATGATTTTAACTAGTGGAATGGAAAGCTCTTGCTTTTACGAATCCAACGATATGCTTATTTCCAATGTAGGCCTTGTAGATCTCGAGTTATAAGCAGAAATAGAAGTTATGCTAAAGCGAAGCATAAAAACACCTTTAAACGCTCATAACTCGAAAACTATGCGAGATACGGGATTTTTGACGGGGGTGTATCTATAGGGGGGTACCAAATTTCTCGCTTCGGTCCCGATCTTCCATATGAGCCCTTGATCAATTCCATAAAAAAATATGTTTCCAAGAAATGCATAATTTAATGTTTTTTAGTCTTTTCCGAATATCTTGCGATCTATGGGAGTACCAGAATCAACAGCTAGTGTTTTGGAATAGTCTCGACATAATCTATCGAATGGTACTTTCAAATTTATGATCTGAGCATAAATTATGATTTTAATTTTTTTTGGAGGTTAGAATCAAAATTTCTTTAAATACCGAGTAAGACCACGATACGGGATTTTTGACGGGGTGTTCTGTCTAGGGGGGTTTCCACTTTACTTCTTACATTCAGACCTTTCATATGAGCCCTCAATCAACCCTATAGCATCATTAGCATAGAAGTTATGCATATTTTTATGTATTACAGTTTTTTGCAAATATTTCGAAATGCATGGGACCAATTACAGCCAATAGCTAGTATTCTGGAACCATCTTATCAAGACCTTCCTGATGATACCCATGATTCAATGATTCAAGCATACATTATGCTTTTGATTTTTTTTCGGTCAAACCAAGATCAAAAATAATTACAACTCATTTTGATCACTGGTTTTAAATTTTTAACACCTTTTCCCCTCTCCCACCCACACAATATTTTCACGAACCTGATTTAATTAATGAAGAGTCAAGTCCAGACTCAATTAAAAAAACATTTCCAATTATTTTATTTTTAATCATTTAATAAAAATTTATACTGCGGAATCATTCTGACTTTACTTTTGTGACTAATGAATTGCTAAAAATTCATATCTAAATATATCATAGGAATAGCATATATTCGACAAATGGAAAAAAAGGCTACTAGGTTTCGCACAAAGATAGTGATGTCATCTTCATTAGATAAACCGTTTCTGAGAAATATTGCATGAAGAAAAATCCGTACATTCATTCAATTTTCAACACAGAAAAACTATGGAAAGATATAATGTCCGCGCCCCATACATGCATATCACATTAATTAGCATAATCACCTCTACAACATACTTAATTTTCAAGGTCATCGGAGCTGTGAGGTTTAAACTAAATAATTACCAAATTTTTAATAATTGTATCCATTCCAGTCAACAAAATCCTCCTATCAGTGTGTCGCTGTTATATTTTCAAGAAAAAAGTAATCTTCAAGTTTATTATTATTTTGTTTTATTATTTTAATGTCATTAATTGTAATACATTTTTTGAATAATTTTTATATTAATCAAAATAGAAAATTAAATAATTTAAGATGAGCGATAAAGTTATTTTAAAGATAAAAAATAAGATAAAAATTATAAACTGATGGAAAAAAAAAAAATAACGGAAGAAGGATAAAGAGATAGACGAGTTAGCTTTCAATATTACCTAATTATATCGTGAAATTGGCTTTTCTGTCGTCCTTGACTTTGTAATTAAAAATATTATTAAATTATTGATTAATTATTTTATTTTAAAAAACAATCTAAAATAAAGTTTTAATAAAAAAGATAATAATAATAACAAAATAATCATTCAACATTTCGTGACATAATTCACTCGAAAAGCTTTTATATAGAGGACAAACAAGTCTATAAAGAGGATACTTTTCGGCGTGATTTCCGCACAAGTTTTACAACTAAAATAATCATTTTGTTTGAGAATTCATGAGTCTTCTGATCAATAAATATGACTGACTAAAAGTGTGAATAAGAAATTTCTTACTAGAAATAAGTAACTTGATATCTTTATCACTGATTTTCATTCTGATGAATTCATGATAAATTATCATCTTCTGTATTGCTGTTGTATCAAATTTAATAGACAAACATCAGTCGTTTATTTTTTCTCCTTTTTTTAAATAAAAAAGTATCATCATTTTTAGGAAATAAAGTTAAAAATAGTTTAGTGAAATAATAATAAAAAATTTCCAATGTAACATTCCAACACAGAAAGGCACACACTGATGATATATATCATTGAGTCAAACTCTCAAGCATGATATCCAAGCACGCCCATACAGTGGTATTTATTACTCGACAATCTTGCTCTCTGTATTAGCATTACATATTAATTCCGCTTACCAGATGTGCAATCTTGATACCAAACAACTAATACATAATACGATCTGTTAGTTTAGACATCAAAGAAATCCACAATGCCATTACTCAACAATAAATCAATTTTCAAAATATTTTTCTTACACTTTTTTATTTATTCTTTTTTCTTGTTTTTCATATTAGAATTTATAGCTTCAAGAAATTAATTTTAATTATTAATAAAACTATTTCAACATCAATAGTTTTTTATTTTATTATTTTTTATATTATTTAGAATCGTTCTGTAAATCGAAGATCTCAAAAACGTGTTAAAATAACACACAAGAAGTGGGTTTGATGTAAAATGTCCATAAATAAACTGTACATGTTTTTTATAGTGTTGTTACATATTTTAAAGCTAGGCTTTATTAACCTCAAACCACCTCAAATTTTCATTTTCATGCTGTGCATTTTTTATTTGTTGTTTTCACGGGAAAGATAGAAATAAGTGTTCAGAAAAATGGTATACATGACAGAATATAAAGATTAGTAGTGATAATTGCATAATTAATTTTTTAGAGAAGGGCTCAGAATAAAAATACCCGCCATAACACCTCAGGATTCGTTGAACAGTAATTTATTATCTAATTATTTCTTCCGCGAGAAAAAGTTTGTGAAAATTTCGCGGATAGAAGTACTAAATGTTTATTCCTATGATGTGAATACATCTTTTTGTCATATTGTCACGATAATTGCGATTTTATTCTCAGTTTAGAGGTTCGTGAAGCGAGAAATAACAAATTTTCTTATCTTCGGCTCGGAATACAATTTTACACCCAGGTCAGAATATCATACTTTGCTCCCTTGGTTAACAATGTACTATTATTGTACTGTAACAAAGCTGTGTTTAACAGTTAAGAAGCCTCCTTTATTATTACAAATCTCTTCTCTTAATACACTTTTCGAAGGAGCATAGAAGATAAGGCAGGCATTTACTTCGAAATAATTCTAATTGCATAAAAAAATTTTTTTAAGCAATTTTTAACTGGAGTCCCAATGCTAAATCATTACTAAACTATCAATTACTGAATAATCATAAATATACAGAATAAAAAAAAAACAATTACGTCATTAATTGTGACCATTGGAATGATTTGGTGTTATCAATGTTATCAATGGATCAAGCCTGATGGCAGTGATGGTATGTTAATTGAGAAAGGATAGTGCAAGTACATGATCAGTGCAGTGCCCTTTATAATGCCACAGTACAGCCTACTTAGCGGTGAGCTTGATTAACATGCCAATGATTAATAGTCTCTCTCTTCTTCATATAATATAGCAACCCTGAATAGAGTTCGAAGATCTAATCGCATGATATTTATTGCCTTTACATCGTCCATCTTGGGGGCCTCTGCTTATGAACATTTTTTATATCGTTTTTTTTTTTTGGTATTTTTTCACACAATTACCAAGCCGGTTTACCAGTTTGTACTTTTGAGGATTATTTATTTTAATATGCGAGAAATAAAACATTTATGTTTATAATATATAACACCTGTAACATGAAAATAAATATTATGTTATTATAATAAATCTTTCTGTCATCAGTTAACAGTTTTTGAAATAATCGTTTAAAAAAATCTATCAAGAGGAATAAAGAGGAAGTGGATGTATCAAGAAATTGCGGGCTTCGTTGTGTTTTGATCTAGAGTAGATGAAAAAATACTCTATCCAGAAGTTGATTAAATAATTGAATGTGCAATGTCGAAGATAAGTAGATGAAGAAGCAGACTACTGAGATTGTCGGTAATTGTTAAATTTATTACTGGAAATTCAAGCATGGAGAAATTTTTGGAGGGTATTATTCTTGTAGAGGACATTTTCAGCTTTCATTTGAACTTTAGAAAATGAAAATCCGTGCATTTCCAGCTGAGATATGGGCCTTCAAAGATCAACCTCTGATGATACTTAAAAAAAAGCAGCTTTCAAAAAGTGGCCAAAATTGGGGGGTCTCTAGATTTCCTTGTTCCAGTGGTTCTGGAGTTTTTAAAATTTGCATGCCGGTTAATATTTATGTTCTGAAAAAATATCCGTTGAGATCTTGCGATTATCATAACGTTAAGTGACAAAAAAAAATTAATAAACAAATAAACCGATGAATTCAAGTTTATTTGTTTGATAGCTCATAAAAGACGAACAGAAGATCATATGATGATTCTACTGGATCGATTCGAAAGAATACATTTGTATCTTCAAATTGAGTGCCAGAAATAGCTAATCCATACACTTCCAGCTGGGATATCAAGCTCCAAAGTTGCTGGAAGGAAAAACAATTCGACTTCTGGCGCTTGATTAATTTTTAACCGGAAATGCGGGCATGGAGTGAATTTTCTAAGGATACTATTCTTGTAGAGGACATTCTGAGCTTTAATTTGGGTTCAAAAAAATAAAAATTGGTCAACTTTTGGAAAAGTTACAGCCGTTTAAAAATTAAACTTGAATGAACACAAATAGATCATGTCATATCCTGTTTCATATTTTGTCGTTAATATGAAACAAATCAATTGAAACTATAAATTATGGATAGAAATGACGTCAATGTGATTTTTCTATCAAAAAGGCCCTTAAGCAGATATTTTATTTGATAGAAAATCCGATACGAGTCATTGACTGAAAAACTGTATAAACATAAAAAAGAACGACTGAATCGATTGTAAAATGGATGTCTTTGGACAATTTTACATTGTTTTACAATTCAAATACGTGGGTTTCCAGTATTTGAACATAATATGCGATCATTTGGTATCAATTTTTCTGTGAATAATCCTATGAAATGTCGCTGAAAATGAAGGAGAAAATTTTTGATAGTTGTGTAAATTTTGTGTGTTTAGCTATCTCCTTAGGAGACGTATCATGTGGACGTCTATATTCTCTTTCTCTTTCTCTATACTTCCCCTTATTGTACGTGTTGCGTCAGCGTTACTCTGGCGCCACATTCGTCTACAGTCCCCAATGGAGTTTTGTGCCCGGGCTATATTCGCATTTGTTTCGTGTCATTTTATTTATTCCATTATTTTTCACAGTTCGACGAACCTTACCTACACAAAACTATTTATTTTATGTTGTATCGATTACTAAAATTACTACGTTAGTTAGTTGATATTTTTCATCGTAAATTAAATATAAAAATTTTGAAGAAAAATATACTATTAATTATGTTGATGTATGAGTTTTTCGTACTCTAGGTAACTGTCAAATTGAGGTTAACTTGGAGGGGAGAAACGCAGAAAAATAGGATATGAATGTGTGAGTAAGTGTAAGGTCGTCCTTACACTATTTATCAATGTGCAATTTCGAGTGTGTATAGTTTATCCAGAACAATTAAATCATTTCTATACATTCATTGATAAATATATTTTCAAGATGAACATCAAGACAAAAAGTTCTGTCTCGTCTTTGCATGTAAATATGATGAATATTAAATCACCAGAATAATCCTTAGGTTGTGAATAACTTTTTTTCAAGATAAATAATATTCCTATTCGATAGATATTTGAAAGATGAGATAAGTTGTATTGTCATTTGATTAATAAATTTCGATATTTTTAAATGAAATAAATAAGAATAAATGAATTGAATCTCTAATCATCGGATTGTATATATGTATTGGTGCATATATGAATGTATAGATATATCTTCTTATTCACTAGTCCAGTCAGTCAAATTCACTGGTTCGATTGGTATTAATTGACTAATTCAACTAGTAAAGTATTATTTTACTGATTCAACCAGTGAAATTTTACTATTCCCCATCGCGTCACTGAGCAATGCTACAAATAGTAAATAGTCACTAAATTTTTTTCAGTGAGTCTCTTTTCCAAGCAATTTTATTGCAAATATTCGACAGTTTATTTTCATTACTTTTTTTTACCTTTCTCTATTATTATTCCGCTATAATTTTGAAAAATTATAAATAAAGAAAGTTGAAATATAAATAAAAAATTAAAAAAATATGTAAAAAACAAGTTAAAGTAATTAAAAAAGCAAAACATGATAAAAGAACGAATAAAAAAGATAAAAAAGAGAGAAAGAAAAAAATAGCTTAAGGGGACCACAAACTTGCTCGTGCCCCTTTTCATATCAGATCAGCCAAAATGCTATGGCTAAGGGGCGCATTAATTGAAATCAATTCGTTGGCGCCGTAGTAGCCGCTTCTGCAGCTGCAGATGCCCCAAGAGAAGAGAGATGATTCGATATACATCCACATTTTCGGTCAATGATTTAACGATCATTTTTATAATGGACATGTTAATTAGACAATAATTTTTCTGTATAAGTCATTTAATTGATGCACGCCAATCTAATTAATTTAAATTCTTTTAATAATTCATTTTTTTCTCTCTCTCTCTCTCCCTTTCTCTTTTTCTCTTCTATACTTATATAAACACACATTCACTTACCTATTATATTTTCCTTTGAATTTCTTGATGCGTGAGAATTCCATTAATTAAGTGAATTTTAAAAATGTTTTGATCAATTTCTCAGCATTGTTGATGGGAAAAAAGAAAAACATTAAAGAAAAAATGTTGAAAAACAAAAAATAATATAAAAATAAAGTATTAAGAATCATTCTGTGGGAACAGAATCAGCAGATATCCAAATGTTAATTGTTGTTTAAATTTATGACAGCCCTTTCTCCACCCCTACACATTGGAGAAACCCATGGAGCCACGCCGACATCCGACTAAATAACCGCAGCTATTCATTTAGTTTCACCAACCCGCGAAATGAGCTCGACGATTAGCCAGCTCGCGTCGGCGCCGAAAGCACTCGAATAATGTAACGAAAGGAAAAAGACGAAAAATAAAGATGAAAAAAAATTTTTAAAATAAAATAAAAAAATATTCTGCAAGACAGAATAATAAAGAATCCAATCTCTTAACAACCAATTGCCTTAACTTTACTTTTCAACTCATCTGACATTTATGTACTTTTATGAATATTTTACCTTTTTCAGTACTGATCTTTCTCAATTCTCTCATTTGTTACAAATAAACTAATTTTTTTCTTCTCCTCAACTTTAATCATACATTAAATATTTCATTCACACTAGATTCCTTACGATCTGGTGATTCAATTAAATTTTTTTCTCAAGTAGGTTGTCAGCATTGATGATTGAAGACTCATTGATCCAGTTAAAACGCTTTAAAATATCTAACCAGGGATACCAACTTTTTATGATGAACAGAGAAAAAAGAACTAGACGTTGGTGCTGTCACTAGATTATTAAAAATAAGTACAACATAACCTATTATTATTTATTTACTGTATACAACACTGAAAATTCGAGTGTTTTAAAACTAAGCACTTAAAGTGTTTGTGATGTTAATCACCATAAACAAACTATAGCAATATCGTAAAGAAATTCTACCTTAATACTATCATTAATGCACGATAAAATCACACAGCTACTAGACTTTTAATAATGATATTCTAACCTAGAAGCTCATAGTGTACCATAATTGTATTTTATTCTCTTCCTACCATCGATGACCTTGACTCAACTAATGTTTCACGACCTTTGTAATTGTTTAAATAAATAAATAATCTTTCTTATCCAATAATTTGTCTTCCTGGTTTTCGTATTGTTTACGCAATAAAATAAGTTATTGAAAAAATAAAAATTGACTTGTCATTAGAATATTTATTGACATTTTATCAGCATCATTCTTCTTGAATTATATATTTAGTTATAAAGGGTCAACAAATCACGATAAAAGAAATTTTATTTAAATTAATAAAATAAACGAAACAAAGTATTTCCCAACATTTAAAATATCTTTGAAACGGTCATTTGGGTGTCTATTTATCTTCGATGCTTCAAAATGATGAAGAAAACAATTTTCTAAATTCCTTTCACTTTCAAAAACGTTTTGAAGGTTACATATATTGCAGATAAATTATCATCTAAAGCACTTACTTGACAGGCCACAAGAGTGAATTAAGTATTAAAATCATAATATAATAATTTGTTGCAAGTAAAAAAGAAGAAGAAGAAATTGATAAATATATTGTTATAATATGATTGCAAAATAAATGAATGTATTATCTGATGTAATACGCAACTTATGTGAGAAGAAAAAATAAAATAAAGAGAAAGAGTAGTCGCGTGGGCATTTAACACAACTGTAATATTATCTTGGCCATGTAGTGGATGAAGAATTAAGTCGCGTGGCTCAAGAGTGCGTAGGTGATTGCTCTGGCGTGTGAGATGTTGACAGGACCATGTTACATCAAGGTCTCACCTCTGACAGCCGATAACAACAGAAATATTAGACCGCACACAGTTTGAGTTCTAAAAAGCGGAAAAAAACATGCTAATTCGTATGGTAATCAACTAATTACTTGGAACCCATCAGACTGATGAGTTTAACTTGTTAAATGAGTCGTGTAAGGCCCAGATAATTTATGTAAGGCCCAAAAGGGCTTTATTAAATCTTATCTATTTTACATTTTTTAATGTTTGAAGAAAATTTGGAATTCTTAAAAGTTGAAGAAAAAATTATATGGTTGGGTCTATTAAGAATTAAGGGCAAATATATTTTGCTTTTTTTGGTTAACAAAACTTTTAGGTTTTATGATTTTTTTTTTTTTTCAACTTGAGTTGGAAGCATTCAGATTTACAGGTTACTTGGTTATTCGGCTTCTTTTTGAAAGTATTTTTTCAGGTGTTTGCCATGCTCACATTGAATATTTTCCATGTCACAGATCTGTATGTATATATATATATTTTTTTTTGGAGGGATAAGGCTAATTATATTTGCAAATAATTAATAAGCTTACATGTTTTTTTTTTTTGTTGAATAAATAAAGAGAATTTTCTTTATTATTTTTTGTTTAAAAAAAAAATATCTCATTTTTTAATTTTATTTACTAGTAATTTTTATGAGAGCAAGTCTGGGAGAGATGGCTGTAGTTTTTATAGGACGTTATAAAAATTAAACTAGTGATATTTTTTTCCATAATATTTCTATAAAGTCAGCCTTTAATACCACATAATATTATTGTACTGTAACTATTATATAGTAGTTGGTGTTTAGTGATTACAAACACACTTTAAGTGGATTATTATTCGTTGTTATTATTGTTTATTTATCAAAAAAAAAAAAAAACAAATGCAGAGTAATTAACGAATTATTATCAAATAGTATGGCCATCTCTCCCGGACTTGCCCTACTGTATAACCCTGGCCTTACTAGCCAATTGACTACTAAAAATTACTGTAAAATTTTTTGCGTGTAGAAAATCATTCATTGGCTCACTCTTATACCTTCTGTTTATCAAAAATTAAATTGTGTCTTCTATTTTTCCGGGGTAATGTTTTTTTCTATTAGTAGACCAATTGTAATCCCTTTTGTTTACTATAACGCCTACATTGTCGCCAACTAGGAGACGAGAATCCCTAATACATAACGTAAACTTACGAATTTGACTCCTACGCGTTGCAGTGATATTGTAAAGTAGGACAAAGTCGATTCATTCATTCTATTATTAATTTATTTAGGGTTTAAGTGTATGAGTAGATAACTTACGATAAAACTATCTATTGTATAAGATAATTAATTTTATATTTTAAACTTTATATTTAGCAACAACAAAAAAAATTTCCCTATATACTAACAAACATGAACTAGCAAATAGAAACGAAAAATATTTCAAGTATCAATTGACTCCTAAATTTTTCGGATGACGCAATAATGTATAATGAAAGAAATGAAATTATTTGACGGCTTTCATTGAGAATAAGCAAAATTTATGAATCCACTGCATTGTAATATTTGTTGTTGCTGATTATTATTTTGATAAAGAGAAGTCAATTGAGCCGTAGCTCAACATCAATTGACGTAGAACTGTTTCTTAAATAAAATAAATTTGTGACACAAGAGTATAATAAGAAAATAAAAATACTTAAAGAGTAATAGGCAAAAATGTTTTTATCATCATTCATTCTATTGAATATCGTTCAAGTACCGAGGCATTTCAATAAATATATCAAGAAAGAAATGCTCATTATTTATATTATTCTCAAATTAACGAAGGTTTTTCGATGCAGTTTTTTTTTCTCATAATTACTAGCAGTCGGTAATAAAAAAAAAAAAAACAAGGAATAGCAAATAAATTTTTCCGTGAATTTCAAGTTAAAATACTAAGAAAGAATAAAGGGGGTGGAGGATGAAAATAAGGGTAGTTTGAGAGTAGAAAAGGGGATTCGTTAGTTTCCGGGCTATTTCGGAGGGAGGGTGGCCGGGAGAATCGCGGGCCACGACACGACGAGGCGTCGCGACGTCAGTAGAGCGCCGCGCTATCGACCACATCACGAGAGAGTTGTCCTCTTGTATGTCCTTACAACCAATGTAAATTGATTTCAATAAAAATTCTAAAAAGTTATCAATTAAATTTATTAAAAAAAAAAAAAAAAAAAAAAAAAAGTTCAATTTTTTTTTTCATTTTCTATTTTTCATGTGATTTTTAATTATTAAAGTGCAATTAAATTAATTTATCTATTAATTAGTGAATTTATTTAATTTTATTATTTATTTTACAGTTTGTTAATAAATATTATCAACATTGAGAAAATTTGGTATTAATTGTACGCGGCATACGCCGCGTCTTGCGGTGAAGTTGCGTACATCGTCTGACGAAGAAGAAGACTACCCTCTGAGACCCAATGACTGTCCAGCGAGGGCTTACAGGATACACATGTACGTTATAAGGTTAGTTTTACTTTTTATTTATAATTACAATTTATCAATAAATCATTATCATTATTACTTTACATAGCATGTCATTCTACTTAAACAATTTTGTTTTTCATTTACATCTCTGTCTATTGGTCGAAAGACTGGGGCTAATATGAAGGATTTTAAATGTCTATGATTAAGCATATGAATTATATATTGACACCTTTAAAGAGCAAAATTTTATGATGATAATAATATTTCAAAAATGATTAGTTTATTATTAATATTCACTGATATTCTGTGCCAATCCAATGACTGATTTATTCAGTGATCGATTGGCATTGGCAATCAGTGAATATTCACTGATTCGCAGTAGTTTTCACTGATTCAGTTTAAGAGAATGCTAATATTACTAGTATTTTTAAATAATAAAAAAAAAATATGTATTGTAAAAATGAAAAAAAAAAAATATTTAAATAAGGAAATAGTTTACAAATGACGGAAAAACAAATTTTTTTTTACATTAAAATGCGTCGCGACATAACCGGCGCCAAAGTCAAGAATTTATAGAGACGTAAGGATTTGAGGATTTAGAATAAGGAAATAAGAAAAGTTTATGATGAAATCAGTTGAATGTTTTTTAGCTTTCGTTATTCTTTTAAGTTACTGCTAGTTAATTAGATAAAAAAAAAAACAATACTACTTCTTGAAAAAATAAAAATGTGGCATAAACAAACTTTATAAGCTAAAGCACATGATTACCGTTGGGATAAAAGAAGGAACTGCAATGAAATGTAGAAGAAAAACAAAAAATTATTCGTGCGAAAATACTGCTTTAGACACACTTGTTATATTCATTTAAATCTAAAAAAAAAAAAAACATACATGTACATCCTTTGCAAAGTTCTCCCTATTCATTCAGCAGTGGTGACTTGTAAAGTTGAGAGAATGCACTTGAGATGTTCAAACCCCAAGTTTAAAGATTATGTTACAGAGGGAGGTATGATTATATTACAAAAAAAAAAAATCAATGATTAACCAACCGAACAGTGAATTTGAAAGTAAAATAATCGTATACTTGACCTAAAAGATCAAGAAAATCTATCAAAAGTACTAGATCAAAGTAAAGAAAAAAAAAATTCAACCCACCTGAAAAGTCGTAATGAAAGTATCAAGAATTGGCATCATTCCAATGGCGATTCTTTTTTTTTTTCCTTCATTCGTACCTGATGCAATCCAAGTTCATCCTCCAATTTTTTTTTAACGAACTTAAAGCAAGATAGAAATTAGTTGGCATGATTTTTTATATATATTAAAATAAATAAATAAAATTTTTATTAAAGCCTTGACTTGGTAACCCCAAAGTTTTTAGACTAGTTATTTAATATCATGAGCGTTCGTGACGGTGCATGAAAGTTTTTGTAATTTCGCGTGAGTTATTTCGCATAATTATCTACCTCTCTTCGGCCTATGTCGTGAGTATACTGAATACTACGAGTCAATATCACGAATAGAAGAGACATATAGACATTTGGTCGCCAGTATCGACAACACAGGTTACATTATGCATCTCCCCTTTTACACTTCAACCATAAATCTACTGACAATGGTTATTTATTTTACCTGCAATCCTAATGATTGTTTAATTCACCGAAAAAATTATTCCATCTCCAACGATTAAATTATAATCAAAATTTAAATAAATTATGATTATTAAAGATGTATGATGGATAACTATGGTTTCAAGGTGAAAAGAATCATTGGATCATGTGTTTTAGACAATATTGTTTGTAAGACTTTCTTGAAATTTGATGTAACAGTAGACTTCTAGTAAGTGTCGCTCATTTCCTCTAATCCTCTTCCCCTGTGCCAATTTTACCTCCCACTTCTGCTCAACGTCAAGACTTCTCCAGTCGAAAGAACTTTGCCATTTAAATTTCTAGGAAAGTAAGCCTCGAAAAAAGTTAGAGTGGGGAATGTTGATAGGTTAGATACTTCTGAGAAGTAGAAGTTGGTATTGGTATTATTTTTGTAGTATCAATTCATCGAGTAAATAATAATTCTCCAATAATTGATTAAAGATTAATCGAAATTGTTTTTTTCGCTGATCACTAATAGGTTCTTGTTAGTACCTAATATTTTTTTTCTCACGAAGCAAAGGTTTTTTTCACCTTAATTGCCTTAAAGATGTCTTGCTCAGTGACGCGATGGGGAATAGTAAAATTTCACTGGTTGAATCAGTAAAATAATACTTTACTAGTTGAATTAGTCAATTAATACTAATCGAACCAGTGAATTTGACTGACTGGACTAGTGAATAAGAAGATATATCTATACATTCATATATGCACCAATACATATATACAATCCGATGATTAGAGATTCAATTCATTTATTCTTATTTATTTCATTTAAAAATATCGAAATTTATTAATCAAATGACAATACAACTTATCTCATCTTTCAAATATCTATCGAATAGGAATATTATTTATCTTGAAAAAAAGTTATTCACAACCTAAGGATTATTCTGGTGATTTAATATTCATCATATTTACATGCAAAGACGAGACAGAACTTTTTGTCTTGATGTTCATCTTGAAAATATATTTATCAATGAATGTATAGAAATGATTTAATTGTTCTGGATAAACTATACACACTCGAAACTGCACATTGATAAATAATCATAAAACATCAATATGCGTTACATCATGAACCATAACCCTGGAATGAATCTTCAAGATTTTCACTGGCTTAATTAGTAAAAAATATGAAAGATATTAAAAAAATTAGAGCTCTTTTCTTTCAGACATAATTAAATATAATGAATTAAGAGCTCAACTGAAACATAACATCTGTTGACAATTAACTACTTTACCCTCACTAGAATTGTTATAAGTCAACTCATAGATAGTAAATTTACATTTTTGGGAATTGATCATTCATCTGTAAAAGAAGTAAAATATGTAAAATTAAAAAATGGACTATTCAATGTTTTATTTTAAAATTCTTGTTAATTTTGTCACTAAGTCGTACTTTTCTCACGAGCTATCTATAAGCCATTGTAAACGAGTCACTCAGAATTCAAACCTCTAATTATCTCAAAGAATAACTGCAACTGTACAACTTTCTCACGTCTGCAATCATCACAGGTATTTTTTTTTTTAATACTTTTCACTGAAAACCTAAGTGTTTGTTGGAAAAAAAAAAGATTAGATCAAGTTTTTTTTTTGGAAATAATCTTGTAAGTGTTTAATTTCGAAACACTTCTTGATATCTTTAAAAGGAAAAAATACCAATTAAAAAGATACACCGAAGAAAAAAGATGGATGATATGACTCCACAGGTGCTTTAACGTTCATATCTTTAATTATTTTCCAAGTATTTTATTTAATTTATCAATTTATTTAATTCAAAATTGTATAAGTTCATTTGTAAAACCTACATTGAATAATTATTTATTTAAATAAGATGTCAATATTTAATTTATCATTTATTACTAAGGTCTGTAAGTTAAAATTGAAAATTGATGAAAAGTTGATTAGGATCCATAGGAAAATTTCGAAAGGTGTTATAAATTTGTCCAGTGAGAAAACAATTGGGTTTTGAAAGTATCTATATTATTGTCTAGTGACTTTTTTGAGTCTTTTACTACTTGTTCTTGTTCTTCTTCTTCTTTGCTTCCCACTAGACTTTTCAGTAGTTTATACCACGAGCTTTGAAAAGAGTGGGAAAAGTCAGTAAATGCATCCATGCACGCTTATTTTATAGCCACCCTAAGATATTTTCGTGAGAATAAATTCTTTTTGGAGAATACTTGAAACTTGGGCGATTCGTCGTCAGATACTTGGGTTTTAACTCGATAGAAGGATCCCAAGACTTATTGACTTGATACTTACTACTTTGTTCAACAAGATTTTTATTTTTACCAGATAAGAAAACTACCAAAACTTGATTATATAAAATTTTCGTTCAACTTTTTTTCCTATTTGTGATGATGAGTTGCATCATCACAGGTCAAAGACCGTCCACCCAATTGGGCCATCAATATCAAGGAGAATTCCAGCCAACCTAATGTCAGATATCTTACTGACTAGTTCCATTCATCAAATTGGTCAAGTTTCAATCAAATTCTTGGAGACTGTCACACATTGCCCAGCTCATACCATCCACATACGTTTATTTTTTCCTTCATCTTTTAATAATTAAACTTTTAGTTAATTTAAAGAAGTAATACTAATAAATACAACATCATGTATCCAAGTAAAGCATGACTGGGCCTCAATTGGGTCATTGCTAAATGATAACACCATTTGATGATCAATACTAGCCTAATCATGACCTGATTATGTCCATGATCTGTTTGGGCAATTGGATCCCTAGCAGAAGAACATGATTGGCCAGTCTTAGTCAACCATGGACCAATGTTGGTTCAGGCATAGCTAGTCCTGCTGTCCTACTAGGAATATCACAGTTTCCCTAACAGGAAGTAAGACTGGTCCATCATTGTCCTAGCACTATACCAGTCAATGCTGGACCATAAATGAGCTTCTTCTGCTTTTTACTAGGGTTTCTTGTGAAAAATCATGTGATCTCCATCAAAGTTCATGATTCAGAATCAACTTTGATGGTTAACATCTTGAATAATAACTTCTTAAGGGATTGAAAAAAAAACATTTCATAGATTGTAAATACTTTGATGAACTAATTTTACAATATTGACACTCATCAGCGCATACTTGGCTTGATTTCATTACATTGGCCAAAATTAAGACAAGAATTCTACTTTGAAGAACAGTCCATTTGGCATCTCTTGACTGAAAGGCTAATAGTTCCGGTTTCTGTCTCTTTCTGCCAAGAATAATCGTCAACAATTTATCCCAACAGTCGAAAAATTATATCACTAAAGAAGCCAAATGGACTTGCTTACAATCAAGTATCTATTTTTCGAGAATTACGAGGGTGGAATAGCTAGAGTTTAACCACCGGAATTTTTATCCTAAACCATAATACAGCTTTTATAAGTATTTTTATGTTCATAATTAAATGTCTAAGGTCGGAAAGGAAAAAGTCTGAAAGACTCTGTAATTTCAAACTAAAGTCACACGGGACAATGAAAACAGCTCAGTAAATCAATGTAAAAGTAAGATTAGTACATCTCCAAGTACTTCAAGTTTCAAGCTTCTTATGTTTAACCACTCGTAAAACTATATTTTATCACGATAATTTACTTGTTGGATTTTTTTCATATACGTAATATATAATATTATTAAGTTTTCATTTTATTCTTAAATATTAATTTTCTATCATCATATTATTAATATGTCCCTCATGCGTTTCCTACATTTCAATCTATTCAATAGTCCATCTTATTTACGTATATGATGAAAGTAAATAAATTTATAAAGTATTGTTTTTAATCGTAATATTCATTGGATTTCATACAATAATGTGAATATGATTTAAATATTTTCGTTGACAAGCTAAACAACCTTTACGCATGTGATGATGATACGAATCATCAACTTTTAGTAAATGTGATGTAAATGTAGCTATCGAGGATCTATAAGAATTATCACCTAAATCTCTTTCCCTTCAATTCCATTTTCATTTAGACATTTTTAGCTTAACCTTTCATTTATTGATTGACAATGAGAATCACTGGTTCGTTAATGATGACTATAGATTTTTTTTAAGGGATGAATCTCTTTTCCAAGTCGTGCGATCTGGTTAATGAACGACGACCCAACATTCCATTCTCACTTGGCACTCGTTCTCATACGTGAGTTTCGAAAGTTTTATGAGAAGAGCCTCTCCTTTTTTTTTTCTTTTTTATTTCACATTCATCACATAAGAATTAAGATATAAAAGATTCGTAAAACTCGTAAATTTAATTTGATCCTTTAGATATTTAGACTATTCAATTTAAATGAATATTTTATTATTTATTATTTAACTGTGATAATTGATTAGATATTCATGTATTTTTTTTTTTTTAATATTATATTGTACCTGATCTCCATATTGTGGAGAGAGTCTGAGTCATGTTGAAAAAAGTGTCGACGTATGGAAATCAATTGTAAGTTCTTGGAACATCAACGTTTGGAATGCAACCAGCGCCTTGCCCAATATGGGGTCCAGTGTTCTAGTCGTATTGTAGACACGAGTGTATTCATATCTTACAAAATTTTTTGCAGGACAATTCATGCTGTCATCGAGAAACAACGTGAAATCAATTTAAATCCATAATCAAATATAAAATCATTTTTATCTGATCGATTACTATTATATCTTTGATGATTCATCGAGGGATATAATATTGTTAAATATAGCAAAATGTGAACTCGTGAGATTAATAAAAATTCATTACGAGTTTATTACATATGAGAATGATAAAAATGAATAAGAAATGATATCTGGTATTTAGAAACTATAGTCTTAGTCGTCAACTAAAATTAAACAAATCAGTCGAACATTGCTGACAATGAATTCATAGAAAAAAATATTTCTTACACGAAGAGAAAAGAATTATAAATTTTATTCCAATAAATAGTAGTCTGTCGTTTTTGGATACAAGAATGACAATAAACAATTGTTTCATTAGTATGCATTACAACTTTTTCTTGTAAATATATTATTACATACTTTAATTGTCATATTTGGTATTTATTTTTGCATAATTCACAATTTTGATTAATAATAAAATTCTTACAAGAAAAAGTTGTAATGTATACTAATTAAACAATTGCTTATTGTCATTTTTGTATCCAAAACGACAGACTACTATTTATTGGAATGAAATGAACACTACCTTTTTCTCTGTGCAGTTTTTTTTTAAAATAACTCTAGTAAACCACTGCAAATTATAGTGTTTTATTTGAATGCACTTAAAGTGTTTTAAAATGACGTCAGCTATTTGATTAACATTGTAGTAGCTTTTTAGACACTTCCAAGTGCATTAAAGTCTTCGATTTGATTTATTTTCTCTTATTGATATTTTTTAGAATTTAATTTCTTGTTTTATCTAAAAACATCTTTATTATGTATAACAGAGTATAAAATTATTCTAAGAATAAATAATCTGTGGTTAGAAAATTATCAACAGATAAATATAAATACGAATATTATTTTCCCCTTAAAGTAATGTCACATTAAAACACATTAAGTACATTAAAATAAGACACTACAATTTAGCAGTTTATATTTACACTAGTAAATATAATTTTTTAATAAAAATAAATAAATAAAAAATAAATTGTTATAAAAAAATTTATTTAAAAAATGTATATATATATATATATTTGGTACTTATTTTTATTATTAATTATTAATGGATAGTAATAAGTAGAAATAAAAATAAAAAGAGCAAAGATCATTTTTATTTTATTTTTGATTATACTAAAACTAACTAAAATTATATCTATTCAGTAAATTTTGCGTGCATTCAGAGAACCAATCAAATTTATAATAAAAAATAACACGAACGTCGTAAAATTTAACCAATCAAACTAAAGCCGCTTATTTCTCTTCGTGTCATGCACTTTAGTATAATAGATTTGACAGTATTATATATTATTATTCTTTCACAATACTTCAATGTTAAATAATGAAAATTTTATAAGGCTACTTTCAAATGTATAATTTAAGAACAAAAAAGGAATGTTTTTTTCAGAATAAATATTAAATGCTTTTCTTGCATCAATTCTCACCTAAACGACCACCTAAGCGATGAAATGAAAGAAACAAGATGACGATTGTCGGTGGAAAATAAAGAAGAAAGAAAAATAAAAATCATTGACAGAGTGGCGCCAGAATCTAGAGAAAGATGAGAAGTAGACGTAACATGCGACGAGAACGTGTGTGTAAGTCGAAAGCCGATAAGATCGGCAAGGTGTAGCAGTAACAGCAGCTGAAGGCAACCAATATATGTTCACAAACTGATGGGAACCGGACTAAAAAAAAAGTCTCTGACTTAACGGAGATATGAGTTACAAAGCTCGTTTCATCAACGATTACTAACGATACAACAACCCTCGGCTTTGTCGATAATCATCCAATGTCTCTCTGATTGTAAAGAATTCTTAGTTTAAAGAGAATTCGAATGAGATATAAAAATGTTTGTGCATTAAAGTTTTCTTTTCAACTTATGTACTTGATAGGATCTGTAATAACCCTTTAAAAGAGTCAATGATAATAACAATAACATTTATTTATATGTTATTTGCTATCACGTTAGCAAAATTGGTCTATCTTTACTCTTTCATTATCATCTATTACTTTTTCATTTATTTTTTTATTTGAATTAAAATAACTTTTATTTATTTTTGTTTTTTTTGTTTTTATCAAACAAAGAAGAAAATTATCAAAAATACTTTTATGTATACGGAAAAGACTAGGGTAATATGGAAAACTAAAACAATTACGTTTACTTTAATATTATTAATAAAAGTTTTTTATAGTTCTTAATTAAAAAAAAAAAAAATTACCTCAATAATTATTTAGATTTAAATAAGTAATATTTATATGAAGTACTTGTTTACGAAATGTGTTACGAACCTTACTATTTTTCTCTGTGTGATCGTAAATTATTATAATTAGATTTAATTACGTCTTTTATTATTTATGAATGATTTTTTAATTAACTTGAGATTGATTATTTTTGTTTTATAAATTATTTTATTAGTAATTCATTTTCATTAAAATATTTAATCAAATAAAAACACTTATGGGGAGCAGATGTTTTTCTCTATAGAAGCATAAAATAATCTTAGCAAAGAAAAAAAGCGGCTTCTACACCAAATGAAATTTTGCCCAAAAAGGGTGTGTCAAAGTTGTTGGATGAACTAGACACCGACACGTCAACCCTAAAACTGATCTTTTGTGATATTTAGCTAAAGAGGGAGAATGAACACGCCGTCACGATCTGGACAGAGAACGCTGGCGGTAAATTTGGTTGATTAAAAAGTGAAACGCATCCCAGGAATTTCTATAATGGGTACCGATTAACGGCCTATCCTTACTGCAGCTCAATTCTGCAAAAAAAAAAAAAAAAAATGAAAAGATAAAAAAAAAAAATCTTAATTTCATTTATTTTAAACTTATTGTTGTATTTCAGTCCTATTATATGTTCTTTCTTTTTATTTTTCACTTTTTTCCGCGTGTAAAAACGATGTATAGCCGTGTGCCGGCACTCAAAGAAGCCGAGAGGGTAGGAAGAGAACGAGACCTACGTCACACAAACCGTTCAAGAATGTAATATCCTGTAATTACAGACTCGTATGTACGTGTCCCAATTTATGCCTATGTTAATTTTTTTACTATTTTTTATTTTCGATTTTTCGGCTCTTTTAATATCCAACCATTTCTTTATATTCTTTTTTATATTATTTTTAACCAATGAAAAATCTCAATTAAAACTTGTTAAATACGACTAATAAATAAAGAAATTTTGTAAATTATTTGAATCTGTACACTCAAGTATCGACTGAATTTATTTCTATATGTGACTGACACTTGACTGATAACGGTCTTATTTCGCCCTTTAATTGTCCTGTCATAATTAATAAACGATCTTCCAAAAATCGGTATTAATATTTTCTTTTTGTGGTATTATTAAACAAAATTATCAATTAATTCTGTAATGGATAATTTGGAAAATAAAAAAAAATGAGTCTTTAGAATTAATTAGTGCACTTTATATTTACAAGACTTCACATTTCCCATGTTGGTGTTTATTTTTTTTTTTTAATTTGTTTATAAGAAATTAAAAGTGTTATAAATAATATGCAATTATTAGAAGTCATTTAAAGTCATGAATAAGATGTTCATATATTAAAAAATACAAAATTATTCTAAGAATAAATAATTTATTTAATTCTATCAAGTTTAACCTTTAAATGCATAGCTTATTAAAAATGAAACGTTAATTTTATGCTCCTGTTACACATACATAATTACTAATCTCCAGACTTGCCTGTATATTAATTGATATCTTGATATATTATTTTTAAGTGCATAAAAAAATCATGCATTTAAGGACTAAATTAATTTTACAATAAAATAAAAATGGATTTTTAACATATTGTAAAATAAGATGAAATAATAACCCCAAAAGAATGATAAAACAATTAAAACGTTTATTAAATACAATAGAAAATCTTTTATGACAGAGAAAACATCCGGTCAGCTAAAGTCTCAGTCAGAAACTAGAGATAAACAAACTCTCCCACCGTTACTATAAACAATCTAACAATCGTCAAGCAATTGTTGTTAACTAAGAAACTGTCGTTAGTCAATTAATATATAGATGGAGATATTCACATATTTTATAATATAATATTTATTCATTGAACATCCAAAACAAAACTTCTTTTTTTATAAACACTTGAACTAACTTAAAACATCCATCATTTATTAATGTATTTAACAACATATACATTTAATAAATTCTAACGAACATAATACATTTAGACATTAAGACACTTGACTCTCAATGATATTAAGACTTCTCCTATATCCTTTTTAAAATAATAATATAGTTTTCCTAAAAAAAGCATTCCATGAACAATGATTATCATCCTCGTCACTTATTCTTAAATTAACAATTAATAATTACATATAGAGTATTTCAACTTACCCCCGAAGTCTTTTTCTAATAATTTTCGAGTTGTTATTTCATCCTTCGCTGCAATACGAAATAAACTAAAATAAGTCAGTTATCAAAATGACGATCAATTGATGAAATCACATAGAGTATTCATCGTATATTTTTATTTATTTGTATTTTTTGAAGTGCGGTAAAAGCCAAAAGAGTTGTAAGACGTATTTTTTATTTTGCCCACCCTCTTTGCTTCACAGTGGGCATATTCGTACAAATTTATAGCCTCTGGTTATTATAGCCGAGGATATTCGGACTACAAATTGCCTATGGGCTTTATATGGTTTTCGTAGATCGTATAACTGCCATATATCAAGTATTATCACCAAAGTAAGAGGTTCCGC
Organism: Chelonus formosanus; assembly: GCA_028641665.1. Taxonomy (NCBI): domain Eukaryota; kingdom Metazoa; phylum Arthropoda; class Insecta; order Hymenoptera; family Braconidae; genus Chelonus; species Chelonus formosanus. The sequence continues at coordinate 5,517,923 of CM054000.1, forward strand.
AAAAGCCACTAGTATTTTTGAAAGGATTCCTTTTGTTCAAGGCGTCCTGGATATTTTTATTGGTATTGTTTGACTATCGAAAGAGACTCTATATACAGCCAATTATTTTTACAATGTCCTTATTTCAACCAGTATATTTCCTTTAAAGACTAACGATACTGCTGATAGATGTTCAAATATTCCTCTCATCATTACCCCAAGACTCATAAAAAAAGAAAAAAGATAGTTGATGATGAACATGAGAAAATGAGAAACACTGAGAAGGTATAAAAATTCAATACTTATAGTCTTAAAAATTCCTCTTTGCATTTATGACACGACACTACTATCGCGGTCTCATTCAATCGAAGGTCGTTGTTGATTTTACGAATATTTATTGAGACGTTTAGTGGTTTGGTTCATTTAATACTGGTCGCAAGTATAGGGAAGATTTTTGAATTTATTCAATGGTGAAATTTAGAATGCTAAATTTTAATTTAATCTTTGTCAAAATAAAACCATAATAAAACAGAAAAGAAGTGAAAAAAGCTACCCATACTAGTCTTTTCCAATCTAAGCTTACTAATGTTACATTAATTTTGCATATTTTGGATGACTATTACCTCTTTGGGATTCATTTACTATTCGCTTTTTATCCTGTTAGGTATTTTTTGTTATTAAATTAGTATTATTGAATTTTAATTAAATCAAATTTATTTATTTCGCACAGTACTGAATGATGAAAATATTTAATCCACGAAATTTAATGTAAAAAAAAAATAAAAGGAATTGTCATTTTTTATGTACAAGTGTACATATTTTAAAGAATATACACATTAAAGGAGCAACACTCCTGAGTTGAAAATAATTCCATTTTTACGGTTATGTTGTATTGAGGTATTACCACCTCGAATTTTTTTTTTTTAGATTGTAATTGATTTGTTGGTTGTTTTCATGTGAAAAAAATTTATAATTAATCTTAAAAATAGCACACAGGGTTGTGTATAAAATTTTGTGACAACACTAAAGTCATCGGGTTATAATAATGATTTTATGATAAACAGCTGGTAATAAGCCGGGGAAAAAGAGATCTAATCCAATCAGATCTCATAAAAATACATAGGCTACGGCATAAATCCTGTCGCATGAAAGAGTAGAAGAGTACGACTGTATAGCGTCGCATGAAAATAATCAACGATTAAATCGTGTCAATAGCCAACAGTTTATATTTTGTACTTGGACCATACAAAAAGGGTACTTTGTCATAAAGTAAGCGAACCGACGTTGCGTTGTGTTCAAGTGCAATACGACAAAACTTATGCTGTGACCTACGTATTAAGTTGTCTCATAAGTTCTAGCCACTTTTAATTTTTAGTTGAAAATTTTTTTGACTCCCAGCCTCCTTCGTTTTAGAAGAAAGGTATATTGAAACTTTGTCCAGTAGGTGAATGACTGTAATTGATAATGAGGGAGATTACATAATTGATTAAATGCATCTTTATTAATAAAAAAAAATAATAAATAATGAATTGCTTTTGACTGGCAAGGATTTATAAGACAACCTAATATATATATGATCTGATAATTTTGATTATTAGATCTGACTAGATTTCACTGGATCTCTATATTGACTAGATCTAATTGAATCTGATAAAATCATGTCAGATTTAATTCTTAGATGTGATCAGATCAAATCATGTCTTTGCGAGTCTCATTAGATCAGGCCAATTCCAAGAATTAATCTAATCTGATTATTTTTTTACAAGAATTAAGTTTACCGTGACACTTACTGGAAAATGACTTTCCGTTAGTTCTTTTATTTATCTTAATTATGACAAATTTATTTGAAACTAGCTGATTTCCGTGACTTCGTCCGCATAATGTGCATGATTACGTTACATAATAATAAATTAATCGAAATAAGTTTTGAATAGTAAGTTCGTAGTTTAAATGAGCCAACTCTAGATGTGTATTGCTTTGTGATGGTATTTAAAAAAAGAAAAAATGCTGGAATTACTGTTTAAACTAATAAAGACATAAACGCAATCCGGGAAAATATCTCACCTTTTTATTAAGATCTTAATAATGCAATTATTTTCAATCTAGAGCCATTATTTTTTCAGTGGACCTTAAATTATTTTTTTTATGTACAATACCGAAATATTTAAATCTGCTGATAGCAGTGAACAAATTACATACTAAAATAAGTTGAGCAAATAATTTTTCTTTTTCTCATGCATGAGTTAGTTATATTGTGGCTGAGCTAAGAAACGAGCGGCTTCCCTGAAGAGAAGAGAAACGAGATAGTTTGAGGCTAAATTCTCATACACAACGTTTTCTCTTGTTCTTACTCCCTCTACTTTTCTTCTCCGGCTATTTTTCCCATACATCATATTTCCTTTCTTCTCTTTTCAAACACATCCTCCTTGTCTTACTATCTGTCTATCGATCTCCACAAGTTCTTTCTGATCTTGTCGAACGGTCTTTTATGCAAAAAAAAAATCTCAGCCAAACTTTCGCAACTTTCTCTTAGACAAATTAATTTATTAAACTTTAAATTGATGCTTTGGCGTTAAGGAACGAGAAAAAGGTGTACAGGTGTCCGTTCAAATGGCGCCAAAGTATAGCTTTTTTTTCTCTCTTTTATTATCGTTATTATCCCTTGTAAGTATTTTTGGCCATTTTAAACTGTAATTGGTATGATTTTCGTAATGCCTTAAACCAAATGTTATCTCAACATCTTCATTATAACATAAATTTAATTTTGAGATGATACTCTCTTAAATTTAATAAGTAACTATTTACTAAGACCGTCAGTACGAAGTGTATTACTGAACTTCAGTAAAGATATCTTTAAAAAGTTAGTTAATTTAACTGGTGAATCCAGTAGACATTTACTGATATCCAGTGAAACTATATTTTTCAAAATGATGAATTTTGATTTTAAATTCTTTTCATTTATCAGATATGAACCGCAAACGTATTATATTTATTATATTAAAAATAATTTTGAGGTTATGTTATAATAATAAATAATAAAATTATTATAAAATGTATTGTGCAGGATCTAAGCAATTATTGTAGTGATAATATGAAACATAAAAGCTTCGATTGAATGAAAGAACAGTTTTAGAATAATATTCATATACAATAAACAATTTTAATTGCACTGATAATGAAGAATAAAATGTATTACTTATCTATTACAATTAATTCACACTTCAATTCATGCTAACTACAGGTAAATAAATATGACGATTTCACAATACTAGCGAATTTCTAATCGGTGGTGAAAAATGGAATTAATGTTACTGTGTAGTTAGTAAAATAATGGAAAACTACTGAGTCTTCAGTAAATTATTTTATTTAATTTTCATAATGAAATCAATTAGAGACATGAAATATTATTTAATTGACATAAATAAATAAATTGAGTGGAAAAAAGGTTTGATTTAGAAAATAAATTTTCATAATTGATAAGAATAAAGCTGCATGGATTGTCTGAAATATGAACACAATGGACCACCCATAGCTTTTTAATATACTCTCCCCTATATCTTTTTCAATCTTTTTCTTTTCTCTTCATTTTACTGTCCTTGAAACCATCTTTAGGACTTCCTTTTACTCAAATACATACTACCTATATAGCGAAAGGAATTTCTTTTTGATAGAAGATATATATCTTTTAACAGAAGGGCGAAATAAACTGCTAGCTGTCGAGAGCACATAGTCGATAGCTGACAGACAATGACAAAGGTGAGCCGCAGTGAGAACTGCAAACCGCATAGAGAATTGCCAGACCAGAAACAATTAACTTGCTATCTTGCCTATACCACACGAGAATTTAACTTTTTAATAAATCTTTTGTATTTTATTTGTATATTACAATTTTAAAAATATTTTACTCTCATTTGGAAAGAGAAAAAAAATATATTATTACCCATTTAAATTAATATTGATTTTTTTCGTACCATAAATACCAGTCAAATAGTACTTTTAGTATTATTTGTTATTTTATAACACATCTTTTGTTAATTAATATTGAATACCCTTTTTTTTTTAATTTTACTTTGCGGTTTATTGTGACTGACAAATTAAATTTAAGTAATCTTGAGATTTTATTACGTAGTAATTACATACATTTGATTTTGGATATCAATGAATATTCACTGATTCGCAGTAGTTTTCACTGATTCAGTTTAAGAGAGTAAAGTACACAGAGAAAATTGATCGAAAAATTACTGTGTTCAGCACTACAATTGGCGTGTAAAAGTCAAACATATTCGATTTTATACGGAAAAAATATAAAAATTATAATTAATCATAGAAAATTTGAAAGATAAAATATTCTTTCTTAAAATGCAGTTCCGTAAAATTTGTAAAATAGTACAGTAAAAAGTTCCATTTCAACAAATCGCTGTTACACGGTGATAATTTTTTCACTAACCATAAGTAAAAAAACACGCGTACAATTTTTGAATGATAGAAGTAAAAATATTTTAGTTCAACAGTAAATTTTAAGTTGTTCAAAATAATTATTTTATTAAGACATCTAAGTAAGTATCAAATATACAGTAATTATGCAGACTAGGTTACACATTTTTAATTATCTTGAAATTTTAGAATGTTATAGAGAAAATCTATTAACAAGAACTCAATATTTACTGTTAGATAAAAATATTTTTATTCTTAAACTTTGAAACGTGCACTTGTCATTCTTCACTCTTACATTCGGTAGAAGAATCATCTCTGTGTGGAGCCACACGGAATTCCTATGAATCCATAATGTATCTGAGAGATAAATGATGAATATATACAATGTATAGAGGAGAAGGTAGGATTATGGGTCACATTTTGTTTTCACTAAATCATATTTTACTCTGCTAAATTATCACCAATCATCACTTTCCGAAGTTTCTGTTTATTACCAAGAAGTTATTTTTCAATATATTTGTAAGTTAGTTGATGGAGGACGCATCGTGTTCGTAAAATAAACGAGTAGACCATATTAAAGACTAAAAATAGTTGACATATAGAATTTAAATATTAAACACACTCAATATGCATTATTTTAATTTCCATAATCATGTAGAGTGCATGCAACATAAATTTAATTAGGCATATAATTACAATCCTTCCTCTACTCCCTCCTCACCCTTTCTCCTAATTATTCAACAATTATGTTAAACCTATTACAAAGACCCGACACCACAGAAATAAAATAAATTCTAACACTAAAGTGACAACTTAATCCCAAGTTTATAAACCATAAGCTGATTAAGTGAAGATTAGTTTACTCAGCTGGTCAGAGGCTCAGTAGTCTTTAATTAGTCTACCTGAAAATACATTCCCACTTATAATAATTTCATGGGTTTAAAACATTTTTTTTTTCTTTTTTTTATATTAATAAATTTAATAATATTATGGCCTTCGTGAAAAAATTTTCAAACCTCCACTTCTCTTCTATCAAATGACTCCGATCCTCAAAGAGGAATGCTCAAAACAATTGGTCCACGCCAGGAGGTCGAAGTGGTAAAATACTAAACTAAAAAGCGTGCCTATTACATTCACTAACAAGCGCCGGTATTCCCCAATTTATGCGCGACATGACGCCAACGGGGTGTAAAGAAAAAATAACAAACATAATAGGATTTTGGTTTTAGGTCAATTGTGTTCATGACTTTAAACTAAATTATTGACAGACAAAATATTAACAACATGTCTTTTCCGAGATAGAATTTAAAATATTTTTTTAACCTCAAAGTCTTCAATTACAATTTGTTGCCACGTTTTCTTTAATAAAATTATGGTTAAAAATGGATCTTATAAAATTTATTTCTAACCTCAAAAATGTATTAGTGCCATAAAAATAATTTTATAAAAATTTGTGATGATATTGATGATCAAAATAAGGTTCTTTAGATCACTCGAAGAGATCAAAACCTTCAATGAGGTTAAGGATTCCCAAAATGGAATCAAATGACAGGCGGCAATGAAAACATCAAAGGAGTTGAAGATTTTGAAGTTGAAACTGAACTTTTAATTTAGTCTTGGGTTCATCATGTAGGATAAATTCGGGATAATTCGCAACAAGGGAGAGATGGCCAATAATTTATAAAACCGTTGACTAAATATCACTAGTAACTATTTAGCTCGCTTCGTATCGTGCGTGGATCAAAGACACTACCAATATTTTGGCAATAAGTAACAACGCCTAGTAACGGTTTTATAAATTATTCCGACTGGTCATCTCTCCCTTATAGCCAACTACCCCGGAATAACCGTACAATAAAAAATCGAAATTAAACATTATTAAGACAAAAAAAAAATGAATTCCAACAGTCATCTTAATTGCCTAATCGAGTTATCTTTTTCGAGATAAAATGCAGATGATTTGTAGATTATAAAAATAAAGTATCTATCGATGTCAATTAGAACGAAAAAAAAAAATGGTGTCATCGCAATTAACAGTTGTAAATAAAAGGAAAACAGTTTAATTAGATGAGGGGAGAGGGTAAATAATTAAAATGAAAAACTTTTGAGTTTTGGAAAGTATAATTGAAAGAATTTTATCTAAAGTAGAAAGCTTCTGGACACCCGTTAGTGTTTCAAAGATACTATTATTCATGGATGGACGTTTCTCCATCCCTCTTATTATAGAGAGAAACCCTCGGTTGAGGTCCTTGCACCCGGCACAGGATCGATAATCGATAGAAAAAGGACAGAATTTGTTTACAGTTTAGTAACCCAAATAGCAAAGTGTTCTCTAACGCTATATTCTCATCTCTTTCTCTTTATATTTTGCGTTTATTTTTCCTCTCTGGTCAGAAACACGAGTTTACTCAACTACTTGCTCATCCTTACAGAGAATGCATTTGTCAAAGGGATGAAACAAATTGGTAGACACACAAATACTATGCTTATCTTTCAGCAAAGTTGAAATATACAAGTTTTTGAGTAATGTGTTGTTCCCCGATACGCCTCATATACTTTGACTTTTCTATTATTATTTCTCCACATATTTCGTTATTATGTCAATGCTTTTTATTGTTATTGATTATATCATATTTTAACACAATTTATTTACACATTACTAATCAATGCTTTTATAGTTATTATTATTATTATTTTATTACTACACTATTTATTATTTAAATATTATTTATTTTTTAAGTAGTTAATTTTCATCTTTGCGACATACTGGACACTTGTTGCGTCAACGCTTCTAGGAATACCACTAACAAGAGTATGTTTTCATTTTTACTCTTTCAAGAGGATTCTATAGGTGACCAAGAGAAGATAAGTTTGCTCCTTTTCAAGAGTTTAAATAACTGACACATTCAGAATAACATTTTTCTTTAAGACTTAAATAAATTATAAAAACTATTATTGTGCATGAAGGAAAAAAATATTTTTCATATTTCAAAAATATTTTATCCAATATTCGTATGAAAAAATATATACTTATTATGTATATATTTAATATTAATATATTAATAAATTATAATAATATAATTTAATATTAATTATTTAAATACTATATTAAATTAATATTGAAATGTAATACAATATATTGTATCGCAATATTAATATTAGATATTAATATACTTCATCAAATATATGCAATATATTTCTATGTATAAGTAAGTAAGAATATAATAAAATATATTTGACAAAAAAAAGTATATATTGTAAACAATTCTATATTTGCTATACATTCAATATTAATATGTTTTATATTATTATATTAATGTACTATTATCTTTAATGTAATTAATATAATTAATAAAAATAATGTAATATATTAATAATATTCTTGATATATTGTTGTATACCTAATATTGATATATTTTACCCAATGTATACATGATAAATATATTTTTATGTATTATAAAAAATGTAACGATATATATTAAACACCAAAAAAAAATATATATTTTCAATAGAAATGGGTAAAAATATTTTTAGATCATATTTGTGAATTACTTAATAACTTTTATTTGAGGAGTGGCAATTATAGACTGGAAGTAATAAAAAATCAGCAATGTCATATTGGAATATTGCAATGACAAATCAACAAGTAATAAATTATGAAAGTTTTGAAATTTAAGAATACTTTGAATAATTATTTTAAAATAATATATTTCGTTTTGTACAAGTGAATAAAATTAACAATTAAATTGAAAGAAATATTAATTAATTTACTAATAAATATTTTTTTATACAAATTAAAATAAAAACAATTATTATTTAAAATAGTTTATAATTATATTAAATTGAAAAAATATTTTTTATAATGATGTAATAATCTCTCTCATTGTTATATCCTTATTATTTGAATAAAATAATGATATATTTAAAAAAATTGTAATTTATTTTTAAAACCAACTAATCACTACAAAACGGAAAAATAAACAAAAAATAAATTGACACCAATTGACGTGTTTTATCAGGTTAAAACACAAAACTTTATGACGAAATCAATATCAGTGAGTTATCGAAAGGAATTTTATCGATAAAGGGATTTGTTATTTTTATATAAACATAACAGAAAAGAGTTTAATGAAGAAATGAAAGGTAAGAATGAGTGAGAGAAAGAAAGGAAAAAAACGTTAACTGGTAAAGTAGTGAAAAAAAAAAAAAAAAGAAGAAAGATCATTGCACAGCTACATTGGAATGTTTTTAGCAAACATCAATGCAAACAAGAGGCTACAACGTAAAGAGAGCTCGAGGATGACGAAGAGACAGAAAAGTTGGTCCCACAAGCGCTAAAAGTGTTTACACAGAGGCCAAGAGTCGTTCGTCCGCGATATATTGTAAAGTTGTCTGATTATCTTTTATTTCTTAAGAGATTTAACTCAAGAGTTTAACGGAAAGCCGGAAGTGCACCAGACACTCAGCGCCACCTGTAAAATATTTTATATTCTTTTTGTTTTAATGATAATAACAATCGTATTAATGTTATCACTATCCGGATATATTTTTTTACAATATGCACATTCTTGAACGATAATTTGTCTTGATAACAAATTAATCTGCTATATTTAGTTTTAAGTGGACCAAATGGAAAATTTATTGTTATTGCTTATGACAATGATAAATATTTATAATTATCAATATATAATAATACTTAGTGTTAATATATTTAATTTAATAATATTATTTAACTCACATATGGAAAAAAAAATATATCAAAATATATTAAAATATAATTTTTCAACCAAGTCTTGTACAATCATGATTATATATAAAATATTAATAATAATATATACATATATTACTAGTAATAATAATATATAAGAAATATTAATTATATTTGCAAATATAATGAAATATATTTCTGTAGTCAATTATATAATTATATATTTTATATATTTAATTATCCAAGGTGTAGTTGAAAAATGATATTTTAATATATTTTTGATATAAAATATATTTGTTGCCATACGGGCTTTATTTATTTATATTTATATATATTTTTTGTTTCTCTTTTTTTTGAGGATAAATGTTCCAGTTGATTTTTATCAATTAATTTTATAAAATTTACTTATAATTGGATTAAAGTCTCACGAGTAAGATTATGTTATGAGATATAAAATTATCATTCATTTCTCAGTGGAATCTATATAAAACCACATATATCTCGATAGTATAAGATATCATTTCTGATATTGGCTTGTTATTCAACGATGAATATGCTCAAGTTTTCCTAGTGAAATAAAAAAAAAAAATTTTTTAAATCTATTCCATACTTATTTTATTAAGATTCTTTATATTATTATTTATATCGTTTTAATTATTACTATATATTCATATATTATATATAATAATAATATATTAATATATTAATGAATAATATTATTAAATAATAATGATAGTATTTAAATATAAATAATAATAAAATAATTAAATATTTTTTTTTTTCAATGATTAAAATATAAAATTGATGTCAACTATTGAAAGTAATTTTTAATTATTGTTTAAAAATATATTAATTAATTATTTGTTGTATTTAATGTTGTTTAATAATTATATAATCAAGTATTGTTGTTGAATGTATTGTAAAAAAGAAAAATGAAATTTACCACAGGAGTGAAAAAAAAATGGTTTTTTTAATTGAAAAATTGTAATGATATGAGTACCACTGGTAGGCCACACATGCAGTATTATTGTTGCAGAGTGGATTTCTCTTGTGTTTTAAAAAGACTCCGGCATGTTATTCTCAACATCACATATTCAGTGTTATTGCAACAACCCAATCTTTTAGCCACTCAAAAAAGAATTAAAAATAAATTAAATAATGAAATAAACATAAATAAATTAATCACAAGGACTATTAAGATATTTGTCGTTAAGAATCCAACAGATAAAAGATAAATGAAATGAAAGAAGTGCTAACCGATGTCATGGTAACACTTTGTTAAAATTTTTTACTGATCATTATCATTTCAAATTTTTTACACCCCAATGTCAAGTTGGATCGTGTGTTGATGAGAAATGAAATCCGATCGTCGCAAAAATTAAATAGCCTCACTAATATATTAAAATTTCTTTTTTTTTTTTTCTTTTATTCACAAGATTGGTAGAATACTGGACAAATTATAAAAAGGATCGATACATAATTTTTAAATTTAAAAAAATAGTCGAATCGGTATTTTTTAAATCACAGGATTAATTAAATTTAGCGTAATTTTTTTTTTTAAATTATCCAAATGTAAATTATATTGTTTTTAATAAGAATAATTAATTAATTCGATTGAATTATTTTTTTGAATATAAAGTAAGGTTATGTTTGAGAGATCAAGGGTCATTACAATTGTGTTTCTAATCTAGTGAAAAAAGTAATTCGATTTGAAATCGCTAGAGGGCGATATTTTCCCTCAAAGTCATTTATCTCACATTTTGTATACATTCTTTTCTTTTTTTTTATCAAACCATAAGTATTCATTGGTTATTTTACTGCAAATAAATATTTCATGTCAATGACACAGAAATTGCACAGTATCAAGGCTATGTAAGTTAGTACCATTGTTCAAAAAAATTCCAAATGTCACTATTTTTCTCACTAGATCAGAAATACGAAAAAAACACCATTGCACTAGTGTATTTCAAATTGATTGAATCACGTCCTTGTTTTTTTTTATTTAATTATTATACCTTTTTTTTTCTTAGAAAGAGACTTTTAAAAATATTAATTCCCTGATGAAACAAATTTTTGGTTTTTACCATCAGTTGATCCCGTTAGGGTATTGTTTTGTTATTTTTTTTTTATTCTTATTGCCGATTAATTATCGACTCATTTAAATCGTTTTAATTAACATATTTTATTCTAAATTTGAAAGAAAAGAAAAAAAAGTCCCAATAATCATTTAATTATTACTTTATTTTCGTATATAAATTTAAACTTGCATAAATCAATTAGTCGAGGATGAACCGTAAATTGTCGATTTTACAACCGCGACGACGGCATCAGAAACAAAAATGAAGAAACCTCACAAGAACTTGCATACTTGAAAAATTCACATCAAAACGGAATATTTCTATTTTATTATTTTTTTATTGTTAAAAAATTACTGGAAAAAAAAATGTGTTAAAAATTTAATTGAATGTCATAAATTTATTTTTATCAATTTCTTAGTCATTGGAAAGAGAAAAATAAATTTCGATCATCACAAAATTAGTTTATGATTTTTTTTTTTTTATAACAATATATATATACACATTTTTTTTTCGTGTAAACGATTGATTGTAACATTTGAAATAGATTGTTGGCAAAGATGGATTACTAACGACCTACATATCATACACACGGCTATAGAGAGATAACACCTGCTGAGAGCTTGGAAAAAAAAATTTTGGGGTCTAAGGTCGGTTGTGATAAAGCTATGGAATCCGATCTTCTAAGATAAAAATCCTGAACAAAAATAGTATATATTACTTTTGAAGATGTCTTCATTTTTTCATTTGAAATTTTAGCTTGTTAAAGAATGTATTTATTCAATTAAAAATCTTATTTAATTTTGATTTTGACCAAAGCATAAATTATCTTAATGTAGTCAATTCGTCATAGCGGATGTGGTTAATCCTTTGGATTCGTCATTTTATGAATCGTTCGGTATCATTTTTTTTTCTTGTTTCACTTCATTTAGTTCAAACTTAATCAACGATGATTGATTCTTTATCACCATTTTTCACTTATTGTTAATGTAATATATCCAAAACCCCAAGTGTTCAAAAATTTATTTACTGCACATCCAGGAAAATTCAAATGTTTAGTAATTAAACACTTAAATGTTTACGATGCATCGATAAAAAAGATTAATTACTGTTAAAAAATGATTTTTTAATTATTAAAATCAATTTTTTGTTAATTGTTTCAATAAATATTTTATAAAAATAAAAAAGCCTTAATTATGAACACGTTAGTGGTTTTATAATAAATAAATCTCATTTTATCGTAAAGAAATATTTTTGAACAATTGATAAACCGGCGATCACACCACCACCTAACTTTATATCAACCAATAATAATCATCACTAATTAACTTGGATTCAATAAAAAGTATCATTTCAAACGCTGTTAGTTTTTGACTGACAACTGTTTTTCTTAATTATTTAATATTATTATTTTTATTTAGAATATAAAAAAAAAAATATCTAGAATTACAAGACCTCACAGAATTCTAATAAATCCGTCAAACTAATAAAAACGTGTAAAAAATTAGCATAAAGAAAAAAATATGCAGAAATGTAAATTTGAGTAAAAACTGTCGCCTGATTAAGAAGAAGAAGAAACAGAATAAGAAGAAAACGAATAAGAGTAAGGGAAAAAAAAGAGAAACTTAAAGCCTCCGAATTTGAACATGAGAAACTAAAATGTAAGAGATGTCTTTGTTATCTTAAAAGTTAAGAGATACAGCACCTGTATATCATCGCGGCTGATTTATCTGTGAAGATATCCAGGCAATCCAGTAGGTGCGAGGCTTGTTAAACGGAGTTTAAAAGAAAAAGGAAAGGATAGAAAAAGATGTGTGCGTGTGGAGGCTAAAGAGATCCTAAGTAGTTAGAAAGAACAAAAGAATCGGAGGGGCTATTGTTCTATGATTTAGTGTGTAGAGAAAGAAGATGACCAGGTATGTTTAAACGTTTACTATATACCTACTAAGAAGCCGCTTGTCGCTTTGACGATCGAGTAATTAAGTCTCACTAGACCCTACCGACTTCCTGGCACCATTCAAGATCTTGAACTCTTTGTCAAGATCACTGATAAAAAGATATTTTTATTTGATCAAAAGTTCCGATCAGTTTTTTCGGAAGTCTTGACTTGTTAAAGACTTAACGAAACACGAAAAAGATATATATATATTAGGAAAAAAAAAAGAAACACACATTTTCTAAAACCAATGAATTCCACTAAATCTAAAAGCGTGCGTCAGAAAAAAAATAGTCGGGCGTCGATTGATAATTAATTATCTAAGGCTTGTGTCGAGTATACATATATATATATATATATAAACTGAGAACATGCTTTTGTCACCAGATTCATTGGACTTCGTCTCTCGTCACTTCACCACCTCTTCACTTACTTTTAACCTCGACAACATTTTTTTTCTTCTTCCATTTCCACTACTCTTTATAATACTTCCCTATATATATACACATAAATAGTATATACATTATAATTTGCAATAATATATTGTCATACGACCACACAAACGTTCAGTAATACGCCGGTGGCTTTGCCGCGCGGTCAATCATCATTTCAAACTGACATTGGTCTTTTTCTCAGTTGCGCAATCGCTTGAAACATGACAAACAATGAGCAATCACTGGCAAGATTAATTTACTTGAGTATTCAAACAATTTTTTTTTCTTTCTTTCTTTATTCACAATAAGTGACAATTTGTGAGTGATCCGTTAATTCAATAAACAAAACTTTGATATTTTTTGTTAAATTAAAATGTACGTTTCATTTGTTTTTTTTTTTGTGCCACATAAACATTTTATGATGTAAAGTTTAACTAGACTAATATATTCAACATGGAAAACTGAAAAAAAATTCCTTTGCAAAAATTAAATCGGACAAATATTTTCTGAGATATAAGCATTTAAAGTTGACCAAACGCGTGCCAGTATCTAGTGAAAAATGACGGTTATTTTATTTGAATAATTTTTTTAGGTTAATTGAAGCTGATTAACTGAGACAATGAGTGAATCAATAAACACAAATGATTACTAAAAGAAAAGAAAAATCCCTGGATGAATAGTTTAAAATAAACTAGGAAATTGAATAGAGTTAAGCTTGTCAACAGTAACACAATGTAAGGAGGATTTTAGAAAAATGGGATTTCAAATGTAATAATGAGACCAATTGGAGCCACCCTACAGGCGCCAGGAGGGGGTGAATCATCTGAATGCTAATCCCGGCACGCGTCTATAAGCCTGTCTACTATAACGGCACCAGGAGTTTCTCTCTGATGCAGCAGTGGGATAGTGAGTGGTACACGCGTGCATTAGCGTATGCTGTGAGTGGTGGGGGTCGGTTGAATACCGACTGGTGGGGCAGTCTCGTGTATGATACCGGTAGAGGGATGTCGAGAATACAAGAGTGGGGATGGACTCGTAGAGTGAAGCAAAAGCCGCCAGGTAAGACTAACACTAGTGGGGCTGACTCATGCGCCTCGAGACTTACTGAGCGCCATATCCTGTAATTTTAAATTATTTTATCAAGTATAACAAAGTGCCAGAAGCTCAAAATTATTATCACAAATTACATATCTATAGATTAATTTTTTTTTCTTTTGGATTATTTGCTTTTTTTCATTTTTTTTTTTCATAAGAAAATAAATTTTGAAAAAAGTAAGAGCTTTCTTTTTTATGGACAGCCCATTTTCCTGAATGTTGGGCCATAGATAAGGGTGTGAATCTCAACGATGAAGTTGGCACGCGGCCAGTTGTTACCAAAAGAATGTACAGGAATGAGTAAAACGTTCACGTGTAACGATTGAGTGGTGTAGAATCAAGTCGAGTGGAAGACACAATTTTAGGTCGATAGGGGATCGACCTCGAGAGGTTCGATAAGGGGTTGATTTTATTTGCGAGCCTGCGCAGATTATCAAGATATTTTTTTTTTTTTTTTTTTTTCATATTTAAAATGAATTGTGCTAAAAGTGTTTAATTGTGTGACGAGAGAAAAAAAATAAATAAATAAAAATGAAAAAAGTGAAAATCGTTAGTTATTATTGAGAAAAATATTGAGAATTGTGAATAAAGTTATCTGCTGTAAAATGAAGATGAAAATTTTCATTATAATGATGAAAACAAAATGAATAAATAAGTGAATTAATGGTGATAATAATTGTGAAGGTTGTAAATAATATATCAAAAATTGATCTGTTAATGAGACTAGTGTTTTTTGTTTTTAATGAAGAAAATTGACCATAAAGGTCGACTTTGGTGGATGTGAAGATTTTAAAAGTAGTTTTTTGAAGGCCAGCCCGACGCAATGCGTCGACGCTGCTGACGCAACGCGTCTGGATGCGTCTCACTCTAAGCACGTGAGTTGAAATTTTTTTAAAAATAATTTCTTTTAAATGAAAAAAAATAATAAATTTCTTTTATATAAAACCGAATGTTAGAAAATTGATTAAGGTGTGAAATTTATGTTTTATATACAGTGATAAATAAGAAAAAAAAAAAAGGAATTCAAGTCAATAAAACCCCCTGTTGAGTATCGACCGTATAACGACTTTTAAAAGAAAAAACACCCTGTCTTAAGTTAACGGTTGCATTTAGGGTAGAAGTATTATACGCAATTTTATCCATTATTTTTTTTTTTTTCCTTCTTATTCATTTTTACACTAGTATGGGTATACCAAAGATTCTCTTTTTTTTCGTCTAATTTTTTCAACTCCTTCTCTCTACTACTTTGTATTTTTTCTCTTTTATTCTTACAACAGACTTTGATCCTTACTCCTCAATACATCAAAAAATTTCGACCCCTTTTTTTTACCTGAGTCTTCAAGTGTTATTTATTTTAGACGGCTTTTTAAATTCTTCAAATTCATTTATTATTAAGTGAACCACTTAATTATGGATTGTGTTAGAGAGAAAAAAAAAAAAAATCATCGAAAATTTACTTTTCTTTTAAAATTTATTCAAGAAAGTGTCGACAGTTAAAAAAAAAAAAAGGTATACAATTTCTGAGTAACATTTTCATTTGAAACTTTCTAATCGTTAAAAATTTTATTTATATAAATATTTTTCAAATAAATATAGATGTTTTCTCGTGGGAAAAAAATACATGCTTACATATTTGCAATTAATTTTATTCATAGTGAAAATTATGTAGTATTTATTACTATGAAAATAACTATTACAATAGTATTTTATTCTTGAAATGTGTTTGAGTAAAATTTGGAATAATTTGACACTAAAAAAAATTGAAATAGTTGGATTTACTATGCTGAGTTAATTTCACATAATTGAGTTATTTTTATTAAACTATTTAATGTTAAATAGAAAATAACCACATCATAGTAAATCTAACTATTTTGATTTTGTTCAGTGTGTACTAGAGAAAACATTTTAGATCTTATGAGATAAAAGATAGTTAAAGTATGAATCAACTATAAGACTTTCAAAATCAATTACACTTGAAGAAATTAATAGTTGGATTTACAATTATATCTTAATTTGGTATTTGACAGAAAATAGTTGCATCTTCTCGAACTATTAATAGCAAATGCAACTATTTATTTCAATAGATTTATTAAGATATTGTTAGATTAAATAGTATATATTAAATATATAAAACATCATGATGATTTTAATTTATTATTCAATAGTTGAGTCTTTCCATCGTATAAAAATTACTCAACTATGGATTGCATAGTAAATCCAACTATTTTTATTTTTTTTTAACATGCTTTGGTTGTGATAATAATAATATTTTTATAGTTATTAATCTCATTTAATAGTAAATAAATATATTTTAATAGTTAAATCACATAGTTGCATTTACAATCCTCATTTGACCAAAAACAAGTTGAATCTTTTTTATACTATTGATAGTAAATACATGCATAGTAATGTAACTATGCATCATTCAGCAACTATACATTTCTCTTAATGTATTCAATACCTATTATTATAACTATTACACTATGTGCTTCAATAGTTAATAAATCATGTTAACTATTAACAACCTCTTTTATCAGTCCAATTGGATTTCTTTTATCTAAATACTTTCCTTATGGAAAAAATGAATACACACATATATTATTTCGACAAATTCTGTATATTTCAAGTATATTTCTTTCCCATGAAGGTGACTTATTCAGAATAAATACTATGTTGATCTAAAAAGTCAAAAAAAAAAATTGAATTAATCTTTTCTACTTACATATGTGTGTATTTGTTCATTCTCTATTCAGCTTATTGTGATGTGGTTTGAAAATGACCTGTTGTTTAATTTAGCATCATTAAATAATTCTTTTTAAATCGTTAATCAGAATACCAATGAAAGATTTATCAAGTTATAGTCCGTTATCTTGACTCCACATGCGTGACAACTCGTACCTAGAATAGAAGGACATTGATCTCGAAACGACATTTCGACGACACGTGGAGATGAAATTTTTTTTTCAAACTAAGATGAGAATGTGAAATAAATAATTGAGATACAAGTGTATATGGTATCATCTTATTATAATCAATTTAATAGTTTCAAGTAAACATTTGATTATAAAATTCTTGTATTTGTTATCGAACTTGGTCCGATTGTCAGCTGGAAAATCAGTCGATTAGTGATCTCATGATAACTAAAAGCATCCAAGATAAAAAGAATACGCAATTAAAATACCATGTTGATGAGTTTTAATTAATTAAACTCATTCTCGAATTAGTCTTTATAGGTATATACATATTTTTTTGGTTTTTTTTTTTTTTACTTCTTTTTCTAAATATAAAATTATCGTGTTTTGATGACGTCTTTAACGAGGACAAGACCTACGACATGCAAATATTGTAAATTTCATAGACGCATGTGCTAATTTGAATAACAAGCTAACATAGGAAGGATTTTAGCGTTAATCAATATACGATGTTGTAATCGAACATTTTATATGAAATATTTCTTTCAAGATGTTGGGAAGCTTTTATTTACTCCTTTAAAAAAAATACTTCTAGCTTAGGGATGATTGGGGTGAAGTGAATTTCTTTTTTAATATTTCGATATGAAGAAATATAAAAATATTAAACTCCAACTGATGGAGTTTAATATTATAATGATTATAAAGGAATTGATACACGGAAAAATGATTGCATGAAAAATTACTATGGATTTGTAGTATTAGCAGACTATCTTCTAAGTTTCAGTACTTTCTTAAACTGAATCAGTGAAAACTACTGCGAATCAGTGAATATTCACTGAATTTCAATGCTAATCCAATTACTGAATAAATCGTTGATTAAATTATTGCTAAAAATCAGTGAATATTCAGTGATTCGTGGTAGTTTTCACTGATTAAGTTTAAGAGAGTTCAGTAAATTTAGTAAAACACAATTTAAAAAACTTTTTGGCCATTATGAGTTTCTGCTATGGACCATAATAAATACTATAAACCACAGTAAAAAACCTTGCGATTAAACATACTTTTCTTCACTCTCTGAAACAGTGAAATCAAAAATAGACTGGAGAATCAGTGAAGATAATATGATTGCTGTAAAATGTGTATACGTTTTTCCCTGAGATAATGCTTGACAATACTCCAGAAATTTTTGATGGGGTTGATATCCGGTGACTGTGAAGTCTTTTTAAGTATGAGGAGCTCATTTTTAATTACATCCGATTGCGATAATGCAATAGCATGAAATAACATGTATACTGTGACGCGACGTAATACAACCTACTCTCCAATGTAATATAACAATCAGGATTTGTTTTTTTGTCTTACTTTTCGAGATATTATTCAAATGTTCTTGTGGGATAGAGTGTAAATAATAATTTTTAGTTTAAATTTTATTAAATTAATTTTTATAATTATTTAATCACCCTTTTCTTAACAAAAATATTTAAACTAAAATCCATATATTGTTTGAACGAAAAAAAAGGAATGCTTACAATTTCATTAATCAACATTATTCTTGCTTTACATTATCAAAGACTGTACTTACGTGATTTTTCAGCACACCAACAGTCTCTTGTATGTAAAAATACTCGTGTTACAGTGAAAGAAACGATAAGAGTCGAGTTACCTGTTTATATTAGTGACCCTTTTCTTCCTCTCTCTCTCTCTCTTTCTCTTCACATTTCTTGTTTTGATGTTAAATCCTCTAGTTGCATAATTTAATGGACTTAAATGTTGCAGTTAGTAGGTAATTAGTGGAATTGATATGCTGCAAGATGAATGTTTCGAGTTTTCCATCGGACACATTAGATGAGGATGAATACCTCACCTAAAGAAGTCCAAGACGCTCAAGATAGCAGTAATGGATTTTCGATTAACGACCAGTTGGTTGCCAACTGTTTCTCTACGTTTTCACCGCCAAAGACAACATTATTTATTAGTTTTTTTTTTTTTTCTCAACCTATAATATTATGTTTTCAAGTAATTCGAACATCATTTCCCAAAAGAAAAAAAATATATCCTCAATAATAATTTTCTTTTTTTAAACCTTTAAGTCTCGTTGGTGTTTTTATGGAGATTTTTCATTTATATCATTAATACAAATGTCATGAGAAATGATCAATATATCAAATAATTTAGAATGAAATTCTTTTAGATATTTTCCAAGCCAATTAGTTCAATTTATTCATGGAAAATTTTATTCACAATTTTTTGGTGATTATTATTATTATCATTATCATCATTAACACCAACATTATCAACACTACCATCAACACCATTACCATCATTATTTATTTATTTAAACATTTACATCGGCCCAACAGCAAAGCCAGACTAGGGCCACAGATAGGTAATAATAATACAGGCATGAGAAAAAATAAGACTGCAATAGTTTATACATGAAGTACATCATGATTAGTCATTCATTATCATCATCATGAATATCATCAACACCATTATCACCACCAGCATTATAATCCTCATCATACCATCTTTACTAACCATCATCATTATAACCAATACCATCATCATCATCATCATCAAGTGAATTGTCGATTTATATATTAAGTTGCTATATATTACCAGCAATTTTGAAAGAAATAATTATATTAAATAATCTCATGTTGATGTTTAGCCAATTTGTTGGAGCAATATATAGCACTGTTATAAAAAAAAAAAAATGAAATTTAATGCATTGTGACCAGGAAATGTTGAACAGCAACAATTGGATTCAAGTGGTGTTCTGATACGAATTTTATTTAATCTTGAATGCAGCCAAAATTGAATAGATTGAAAGAAGAAAACATTGTAACCTTAAGAGATCAGAGGCTATTGCACTTTTAATGCTTACTTCCTGGGTAAAGTCCAAAAAAGAAGCATATGTAGCAAGTATTTACTAAGAAAAGGATCCATAAAAGGAACACTTTAACATAAAAGAGTATCAGAAATGGATCATTTTAAAAAACATCCATTTCAAATATTTCTCTTTCTTCCTATAGCTGTTGTCTTTTTTATCATTTAATATTGATCATTCAGTTAAACTATCAAAAGTTTTGATGTTAATTCCTGCTTTTGGATACTTGTTTGAAAATAATGGAAATACCACATAGAACAAATTTATGATGAAAATAGTAGAGTGTTGAGAATCAGTTGGTTGATAATTACTGGTGCTGGTTCAATTAAAAAGTCAATCAGGTTGATGGTGAGGTTGTCTCTGATGATGGAGTCTCTGGTGATGTAGAACACGTATAGTCCGACGCTTGAACGTGTGATGACTACTCTTGGTCATCATATATTTCATGGTTGAGATGCTTGTCGTGGGAAATTGTCAGATCGATCGATCAATCTAAGTAACGAGTATTATCGTGTTCACTCTTCTTTCCCATAAGAAGTTTACCATTTTATCATGATTTTAAATAAAAATATCTTCAGCCACTGAATTGATTCAAGACTTTGACTAGAGAGTTTAGTTGAAGCTGTTGTTGATGATTTGAATGATGAGAAAGATATTATTAATTTTAATTTAAATATAAAAATATTACAAGTAGCTGGTAATCTTGATGTTAATAAATTGTTGATAAATTAAGACTTTGATGATTATGTTCACAATGATACAGCATTACATGACCATATAAGATGGTGAGTCAAGAGACCTGTGAAAGTACCAATCTTGACGTCAATGGACCAAAGCCTCGTTTGAAGGCGAGATAACGATCGTCTGATCTTATGGTGGATCGATGAGAGTCTCTTACGTTAAAGCGAAACGCAGATTAGCGTTGATGTAAACACTTGTTGGTGAAGGAGAACGTGAGATGCATACGGATTAAATATATATCGCACCTTCATTCCTTGTTAATAAATTTTTTTTTTTTAATGAGCATCCAATTTATCTCCTTTCGGAAAAGATTGTCATCAATATTGACATGCAAATACTTTGTATTTAATTTCAAAACTTTATTACCCCAATTTTTCAATTTGATTATTTAGAATTAGTTTCTGAAGCTGGAATTTATATTTCTTAGACCATTCTGAAGTAAGGAAAGGACTTGTTAATTATCATTAGGCTATTTGAATTAGTAAATATTCACTATTTGCAGTGATGATAATAGCATTAATTCAAACAGTGATGGTTTTATAAATGAAAATTAGTGAATATTGACTGTTTTGGAATGATTTTCACTGATTTATGTTTAGAGAATAAAGTTTATTTCATGTAAAATACTGCTAATAAAATTTTGATTTTTTAATTAACATTTTAATAGAATTTAATGGAGGAAAAAATTAGGATCAAATTGTTATTAGGTTTTTCATGATTTATAATTAACTATTCATTTTTTATTAAAATTTTGCTAGAAAAAATTATTATCTATCTTCTAAATTATGAATAGAATAAAAACTTTGGATTTTAAAATTTAATTTCTACCATTTTTGATGAATAATTGAGTCTACTTTTTTTTTAAAAGTAGTCAGTGGTTTATTAAAACTAAGAATTTTTAATTAATAATAATAAATAAAGCAATAATAAATATACTAAGAAAAAAATCAACTGTGAACAAGATTTTTTTTTAATCATTAAAATTTTGAATAGTCGTAATAACTTTTTCATGACATCTGAATGATTTTGGATAGAATTGTCTAGAGTGTTGGTTTGTTATCTTTTTTTTATTAGATCCAATGTATTGATTACTTTCAAGTAAAGTCTTTTCTAGCTTCAAAGAAAAATAGATCGATTGAGTTAAACAATTAATTGAATGAATAATTATTTATCAAGACCCATAGTGTCTGGAAAGATAACAATCAAACATCATTTGTATTGAAACTTATCCCAGTATTGAACTAAATATCTCTTTCAAGCAATTTTATTTCAAATATTCGACATTTTTGTTCATTATTTAAATCAACAATTTTTTCATCTAACAAAATTTCTATCTCACTATACATAATTACTAATAAATAACAATAATAATAAATATCAATGATAATTATTATTTTTATTACTTATAATCAATATGAATTAAATCTAAAAATTTTTTATTTAATAAAATTATTATTTCACTGTAAATAAATAATAAAAAATAATACCAATAAATATTATTGATAATTATTATTATACACAATAATTATCATTATTTTTATTATGAATATTATCAATCATAATAATTATTACTATTGCTATTTATTATTATTAAGACTAATCGATTATTAATAATAATGAATAAAATGGAATTATTTTCATATTAAAATAAAACACAGCAGTCAAAATATATTTAGCAGGGCAAAACTTGTCAGTCTTAAATCAATTTCCTATGATTTGTTCTATCAAATAAATAGTATGAATAACATTTTCCCCTGAAAAGAATGTATAAACAATTAAGTCAATTGAAATGCTTAAATTTCGAAAGCGTAAGAAAAAAAGAATATCCGAATCGGCGTCTCGAAGTCGTCTATAGGTCGCTGAGTCATCGCATTTTCCAGTTTGCAAACACTTTTCTCTTTTTCTCAAGCAATTCAGAGTACTACAGAGTAGTTGATGTCACTATTCTCCTTCCTCTTGACTCCCTCTTTTGCCGAAGCTTTCGTCACATTGTTCGGAACTGTATAAAGCTTCGTCGGGTGTAACAATCTTCTATTATTGAGAGACCTGTTTACAAATTGAACTTGTGGTGATATCACATCTAGTCTAGTAGGTGATAGTGGTAGTAGTTTGTTATTGTAGTAGTAGTAATAGTAATAGTAGTAGTTTTGCAGTTTTACCAACTTTTACGTAGTTGGCTTTTCATTCTCATACCACCTTAACCCATCCTACCGTTAACTCGACGCCGGGAAAAACTTTATTCCGCTGACTTGTCGCGAGAATTTCGGTGTTGTTTTGTCGGTTGGTACTTTACTTCCATGTTGTCTGGTCGTCGAACCCACTTCTGTCATCCAACTCCCTTTCTAGAGCTTTATCAAAGTGATGAACAATCCGATAGACTTGATTTCATTCAAACTTTCTCTTGTTTTTGAAGTTTTAAAGCATTGATAAAGAAGAAATGTTACCTCCTTCAATACTCTTTAACTTTATCATAGACGTAACTTAAATGATACTCTAGTTCTTACAAAGTGTATATAAGATATTGGCTTGGCAATCATAAATCTCTTAAGTTGATGGATAAATTGTTACAACTTTTATCCTATTTTTTTTATCCAATCATAGAGGGGGTATGCAGAATACAAATAATGTACAATACTAGTGTTTTTAAACAAAACAATTAAAGTGTTTACGATATTAAATGCCATAAATAAACTATAACAAATTGAATCAGTGAAAACTACTGCGAATCAGTAAATATTTAATGATTTTTTATATTAATCTAATTATTGATTTAATCAGCGATAGAATTAACACTGACAAATCAGTAAATATGAAGTAGAGGGAGTTAGTTAAGCTTATATAGCGATTCATATATAAAGCAGTAAATTTGTGTTCTTAATAAATAAATATTTTTTAGACGAAATAACTATTGTGTGATAATTAAAAGGCCTTCAATTACTCTAAGGGCTAGTGATAGAATAATAATATAAACTCTGATAGGGAATTTTTTGATACACTCTTTCAAAAGAATCAGTGGATATTCACTGATTTTCAGTCTCAATACAATTATTAATTCATTCAGTGATTTGATTGACATTAAAATTTAATAAATATTCACTGATTCAGTTTAAGAGAGTAGGAATATTTTTTCTAGGGATATTATGTCTGATTATTTTATCTAGGGATAAATTTTTTAATTGTTAAACATTTTAAATGTTTTATTACGAAACACTTGAATTTATTTAGTTATATTTTCAGGGAATTTGTTAGTTTTTTTTTTTTTTTATAAAGTTACCAGTTTTTTAGTGATAAACATTTTAATTGCTTAAATGCATTTTCAGCTTAAACTATTGTAGATAGAAAAAAATAGTTCAAACAAAAAATGTTCCTTGTTTCAAGACGAACAAATTTTGTTATTATCATTTTTACGTAATTTTGATTATTTTAAAAGCTATAAGCCATAGTTTAGTTTAAAGAAGGATATTTTTTTTTTATTTTTTTAAATAAAGAGTGATTTTAAAATTGAAAAAATTAATAGGTTGAATAATGAAACGATGTCATGAATAATTTAAACTCTCACACAAAATGCCGACACTACAATTTTCCGTACGATTCATTTCACACGTATGATTATTACCAGTTAGAGAACTGATATATTGGTTGGAAAGGAATGATTATTTTCTAATTGAATATATAATTGCACAAAATAACAGTCTATTAGTTGATCACAGTGTATGAGACTACTTTGTAATCAGTTAATATTCGATTTATGATCAAAAAGTATCTATTAAAATGAATTCCATTTGAGAATTGATCGAAATTTTATTGAAGATTCAACTTATCAAATGAATATTTTTTTATTTCATTCGAGAGATGACAAGAGTACAAGCTCAAGATGTTTGTTTGGCTTTCCCACGAATACTCGTCAAGAATACTCTAACGTCAAGGCATTCTTGTCAAGTGGACAAGCATTTAGGACTCTGTCATCTTTTAGAAATGTTTTTTTTTCCCCTTACATTCATACAACTATACATCAATTAAAATTAATGTCAAATAATTCTAGAAAAAAATTATTAATTAAGAAAAAAAAATAGATAAATAAATTTTAATTTTAAATTTCTCTTGTATTTTAATTAATAAATATTTTTATTTCTTTCAAAACAACACTAAATAAATAAAAGTACCCAAAATATGACCTTATTTATCAAATAAAAATTAAATACAACTGATATTGATAAAAAAATTGATATAAAACGATTATTAACACAGTCACATGAATGAAGATAATTCATGATAGAATGTAATACCATGCAGTCTGTCAAGTCAAAGATATAGAACATGAGAGAAGATAAGATTTAGAGATGTTTTAAGACAAAGTAGTACAATGAATATTTAAAATATCAATATCTGTAAAGAGTAAGTGTAAAAGAAGTTAACTCGTGGCTTATGAATTGTTGATAGCTTACAGGTCATCGTCACCAGTCGATATTTTCTATATATCTACCATAAAATATATCTCAAGATTTATTTTATCAACCACCATATTTTATGGCAAGATATTTTTTTGATCCAACTACCTACTATAGTACTAATAAACCACCATTGGCACTTTGATTATAAATCAGCAAATACATCATAACATTGATTCTTAGAAATCTCACGATTGTTACGTATCGAATTGCAGGCCATTGCCCGTTATCACGCGATCAATAGTCTTAATATTTAGACTAGAGAACTGACCTGTCTTAATTCAATAAAAACGATGTTAATCTATATTGCTTTTCCTCTTTGATATTAATAGATTAAATTGTTATACATTTTTATGTCATCATTCTTATTAATTTAATCATTTGCATCTAGAAATGAACTTTCGTTTAATATAACTTTATAACTCTCTAAAAATAGAATAGTGAAAATTATGAGGAATAAATAAACATTAAATTAATTATGATTGTATAATCAGTAAGTATTTACTGACTTTAAACTCATCCGAATGATTTAACACTTAATATTCACTTATTTGAAATTCATTCTAATGATTTATCACTTAATATTCACTGATTTTGAAGTAATTGTTATGATTTTTACTTTTTCCTTTCAAGAGAGAAAAATAGGTTGTCTAATGAACTTGAATTGTACTTTCTTAAATTTTATCAGTTATTATAGCAACTGTTAACTGATTTTTCAGTGTTAATGAGACTATTGATTCACTCAGTAATACGATTCGAGACAGTATCTTATCAATAATTGAAAAGACAAGTGGATAAAGATGTTACGTAATTAGATTGAAATTTTGGAGAATTTAAAATAAAAGTATCTTTTAATTGTAAAAACTTTTATGTAATTTAATACTTTCCTTTAGTCTATATCTTGGGGAACAATTATATGTAATCACATAAGGGAAATTAAATATATGTGATTTATTCATGATTTTATATGTTTTATATATTGTAGATTTAAATTAATTTTTTTATCAAAATATTTATCGCAACAATTTATCTCTATTTATGCACAAAAAAACTACAAGTTAAAAAAAAGGTGTAATTTATTTACTCATTAATGTTTCCAATAATATTTCGAAATAATAGCAATTAAAAAAAAAAAACGATTCTCCATTTCTATTTCTCACAATAATTAAACCTGACATTTCATTGAATAATCGAATGTATTTTTTTTAAATCTTATGAGCATTAATTAAACGTGGTTTAGCACGAGTCTAAAGGATCATATTCCTAGTGGTTTGTGTGATACATAACAGAGGGATCATGATGAAATCGAGAAGGATCAAACGATCCATCTAACGAAGGTCATCACTCATCAGTATTTACGGCAACTGCATCAGTCATGCAAGAGCAAAAAATATTCAGAAAAAAAAAAGTATAATCATGACAAGAACAAATGGATTACTTTCAAAAGGTCCTAGACATTCAGGATCACGCGCCGCTGACTCAGTAATTCTTCAAGACTAAAAGGAGTTGTATGGGGGTAGGAAGAAGAGGTATTAAACATAAAAAAAAAAAAAAAAATAGGAAATAGAATAGAGAGAAGGGAAAATTAAATGTATTCAATGGTAAACAATATCGAGAAAAAAAAAATATTATTAAAAAACAATTAAATACTATTATTTATCTTAAAAGACTATCGATGCGCTGTTTGTACATTTTAAGTATCAAAATAAAAACTTCAGGTATAAATACCCATCGAAATTGCTCACTCGTGCCTGCGTATTTTCCTTGTAACTACCAGGACGTATATCACTACTTTATCGTAGCCATTAAGACGACATTAAGACGCACGAGAAGTTCTGATACATAATTCTTAATGAAAAGAAAAAAAAAAAAAAAAACAATTAAAAGATGCAGCATCAATGTCGATAGATTTGTTCAAAAATAAATAAACATGTTAGAAAAATAATTATATATAAATAATGATTAAAATAAACTTAAATAAATAATAATTAAATTAATAGTAATGGGGAGAGATATATTATATATAAACGAAAATCAGTAAATATTTACTGATCGCCAGTGCTAATCATGTCACTTATTGAATTTGTCATTAGACTAGGACTGGATATCAGTGAATATTCACTGATTTGCAGTAGTTTTCACTGATTCAGTTTAAGAAAGTACACGGAGAGAATTTTTTTTATTAAATGTAAGTGCAAAATTAACTTTGTACTTAGGAGGTATCTTAGTAAAATAAGTATCTAAGATGATTCAAAAATTACTTATAACAACCTAAAAAACAGAGTCACTGTTAAATAGAAATATTTTTATTTCTCAATTTCAAAACGTGTATTTATTATTTTTGCACTTACATTTAGTAAAAGAATTCTCTCAATGATTAATAATAATTAAAATAAATTCACATAAATGAATTGATTATTATTTAATAATTATTAGGATACAAAAATATTTTCGTAATGAATAAAGAAGAGATTTTTTTTTTTTTAATTTCTTCAAGAATTTTAATAATGAAAATAATAAAAAACATAAATGGAATTTAAAGATAAATGTAGTGAGAAAGTTGATGATGATGAAGAGTGAAAAAGGAAAAAGTGAAGCAAATGCAATAAAATCTTCAAGTCAGTTAATTAAGATCTCAGGCTAATTCAATTATAATTTATACCTCGAAGATGTTTTTAGTATTATATTTTCACGTGCATTATATGGAACTTACTGTAATCAATTATAATTCCTAAACACCATGTGTCGGTTGTAATTCATAATTATTACCAATTTAAAATAAAAAAAAAATAAATAAATAATTCTTTAAAAAACATATTAATTTTCGTAGAGTAAGTAATTATTTATTAAATCATTCTGAATGTATTATCTAAAGAGAAAAATGTTAAATTTTGATTTAATAAAGCATGTATACATTGTTGACCTTGAATTCTTCAATTAATTATGCAATAGCACGCACAGCTGTCAATAGACATGGTAATTATAAAGCCAAGTAGTAAATTCCACATTGTCTGGCGCCTAAAGGACATGAGATTGAGCACAAGTAAACTAGTAATAACCTTGAAAATGTTTTTTATCTTCCGTTAAAATAATGATAAAAAAATATATAAATGTCATATTTGATTCTCTATTATGTTATTTGTTTTCCATTCACAAATTTGTTCATCGTTAATTATTCCATTCCATTAAATTATTTTCAAGATAAGTGTTCGAATAAAAGTGACAGGAATATAATTACATACACTTATAATATTTAATAAAGGTCATCAAGATCAAAATAAAGTATCAAAGGAGTAGGGACTAGTGAGGTATTGAGAGAGGAATAAATTACTGTTAAATCTGTGGATTTTTAATTATGTCTATTTTTAAATTATTCACTCTAAAAATAATAACAATAATTATTATTAATAATGATAATTATTGTGTATAATAATAATTATCAATAATATTTATTGGTATTATTTTTTATTATTTATTTACAGTGAAATAATAATTTTATTAAATAAAAAATTTTTAGATTTAATTCATATTGATTATAAGTAATAAAAATAATAATTATCATTGATATTTATTATTATTGTTATTTATTAGTAATTATGTATAGTGAGATAGAAATTTTGTTAGATGAAAAAATTGTTGATTTAAATAATGAACAAAAATGTCGAATATTTGAAATAAAATTGCTTGAAAGAGATATTTAGTTCAATACTGGGATAAGTTTCAATACAAATGATGTTTGATTGTTATCTTTCCAGACACTATGGGTCTTGATAAATAATTATTCATTCAATTAATTGTTTAACTCAATCGATCTATTTTTCTTTGAAGCTAGAAAAGACTTTACTTGAAAGTAATCAATACATTGGATCTAATAAAAAAAAGATAACAAACCAACACTCTAGACAATTCTATCCAAAATCATTCAGATGTCATGAAAAAGTTATTACGACTATTCAAAATTTTAATGATTAAAAAAAAATCTTGTTCACAGTTGATTTTTTTCTTAGTATATTTATTATTGCTTTATTTATTATTATTAATTAAAAATTCTTAGTTTTAATAAACCATTGACTACTATTAAAAAAAAAGTAGACTCAATTATTCATCAAAAATGGTAGAAATTAAATTTTAAAATCCACTTATAAGTAGCTGAGTATGACCGACGCGGGTGGGACTTTTTTTTTTTTTTTTTTTTTTTTGGGGTGTAGTGAGAGCAAGCCCTCAGCAAGTGACCCCACAGAAAGAGGTACCACCCTGGAACCGCGTTAGCATTACTTCGGGGTGGCCCTCATCTTCGGCCTATCCTAGGCGCTTGTTAGTCCTCCGCAGCCATTTCCGTACGTCCCCCATCCTCCTCTCTATCGAGATTAGGGGTTCAGGAGCTGCCTCTCTCCTCCTCCTCTAGGTCCCTTCGGCCGGCTTCTTCTCGTTCGCACGTCCTCCGGTGATCTTCTTCTTCTTCCTCCTTTTCCTGCGGCTGCCGTTGGCCTCTTCGCTCGGCTGCTTCCCGACACCTCATTGTCGACTCTAAGAAATCCGCTATTGCCTTCCAGTTCTTAGCGCACTCAACCATTAAACCTATTATATTCTCCCGGTTGAGTGTCTTTTCGACTATCCTCTCCGCTTCTCTCCTAGAGGCGTCTACAGCTGAGCACTCAAATATCGCGTGCTCCACCGTATCTCCCTCGTTGCCACACAGTTGGCAGGAGTCGTTCGCTCTCCTTTTGATCTTCCATAAATAATTTCCAAAGCTGCCATGCCCTGTGAGGCACTGGGTCAAGTAGTAATTCACTTCCCCATGCGCTCTCTCACACCACATTCGAAGGTCCGGGATCAGGCTGTGGGTCCACTTCCCAACACTCTCCTCGTCCCATCGGGCTTGCCACTTTTCCATCACAGTAGCTTTGGCTTTTCTTCTCGCCTCTTCTTTCTCTACTCCTTGGTTTATCTCCGTCCAGATTTCTCTTCGTTCTCCTACCAACAGGTCCAGTGGAGGCACGCCACTTATCACCTGCGCGGCAACACCTGACACCGTCCTATAGGCGCATGTTATGCGCAGGCAGCACTTCCTTTGCATGGCGTTGAGCTTTTTCCTTACGTCCTTCCTCCTTGTTGCTGGTTCCCAGATCTCGGCTCCATATAAGATCTGGGAATGAACTACTGAGCACAGTAGTCTCCTTCTCAGAGGTCTCGGTCCTCCCACGTTGGGCATAATTCTGCCAAGCCTGGTCATCGTCTTCTCGGCTTTCCTTATGCTCAACACGACCTGCTGCTGCCACCTCATTCTCCGGTCCAATTGAACTCCGAGGTATCGTAGCGAGTGCTGCCACCTTACCTCTTCTCCTTGGACGCTTATTTTCGGCTCCTCAAACTTACGGGCATTCGTGACAAGTATCGCTTCTGTCTTGTGCGCGGCTACTGTCAGCCCTTTCCCACCAATCCACCCGCATACACGAGATAGAGCCTCGTTCGTCTTCTCTTGGATCTCTGGCGCGTTATGACCTCGTACTACGACCACAATGTCGTCTGCAAAGCCGACAATGTGTGCGCCATTAGGTAGTTCTATATCCAAGAGCTCGTCATACATTATATTCCACAATAGTGGTCCTAGGACTGACCCTTGTGGAACACCAGACGACATCTCGTACTTCAGCGTCCCGCTCTCAGTAACGTATTCCAGGATCCTGTTACTGAGATATTCCTCGATCATCCTCACTAGGTAGGGCGGTGCCATTTTTCTCCGAAGTGCTTCTAAGATCGCTGGCCACTTTGCGCTGTTGAAGGCGTTTTGTATATCCAGCGTTACGATTGCGCAGAATTTCACGGCTGTTTTCTTCTTATGCATATCCAGGCGGGCGAGGTCTACTACCGTCTGGATGGCGTGTAGGGTTGAACGTCCACGCCTAAAGCCGTACTGGTTAACCGAAAGATGTACATGGTTCTCCAGCCTCTGTGCAATCAGCCTCTCCAACAGTTTGCCCGAGGTATCCAGTAGACAGATAGGTCTAAAGGATCTTGGGTCATCTACTGGCTTATCTCCTTTGCGTAGAAGCACTAGGTGTTGTCGCTTCCAAGCCTCCGGGAATTTTCCTTTCTTCAGGCACTGGTTCATTGCTCCTAGCACCAATTCTGGCCATTCCGATGCCACTACCCGCAGGATTTCGTTGGGTATGCCATCCGGACCTGGTGCTTTCTTCATTTTAAGCTTCACCAGTGCCGCTTGCAGCTCTTCTACGTTGAAAGGCGGGGGTTCCCTGTCCTCCGACGTTGTCCTCCGCTGTTTCCACTGAAGATCTTCAGGGAAGAGGACCCGGATTATTTGCTTTGCAAATCCTTCCTCCTTCAGTCCGGGTATTTGGGGAGGTCTTACAAGCCTATCCATGACTATCTTGTAAGCCGTACCCCACGGGTCTGAATCTACCTCCTGGATAAGTTTCGTCCAGCACCCCGCCTTGCTCCTCTTTATGGCTTCACGCAGTTCTTTTCTCCTCTTCTTGAAGTCCATAAGGAGCTCGTCCCGGTCGGCTCGGCCCCCGGATCTCTGTGCTTTCCTCCTGGACTTAAAGCACAGACGCCTCAGTTCGGCGATGTCTTCGTTCCACCAATATGCTGGGCGCTTCTTCGACGTGCTAGATCTTAGACGTGGCATAGCCGCGTCACAGGCTTGAACAAGTACGTTCTGGAATTCCATGACGTCCAGATCCGCATGTCTTGCCTCGTGCTCGCTGGCTTCTGCCCTAGCCGTACACAGAAACATCCCCAGTTTCTCCGAGTCCATCCTCTTCCGGTTCCAACCGAGGCGGGTGCGTTGCGTGACCTCTTCTCGGTGATTGGCTGCCCTGAAGCACACTGAGATGTATTTGTGGTCACTCAGTGTGACTTCCTCTAGCACCTCCCACCTTGCCAGTCTCGCCGTCATCCGATCCGTTGCGAAGGTGATATCCACAATCGAAGATCCCTTTCCATCATCGCGCTCGAAGGTCCAGGTAGAGCCAGTGTTGAGCGTCGTCAGACCGCATCTTGCGACCATTTCCGCTAGGATGCGTCCTCTCCTATCTTCCCGCGGACATCCCCACTCCGGTGATTTCGCGTTGAAGTCTCCGGCCAGTACTATTTCGCCGTGGATACCTCTCAGATGGTGTTCGAGGTCGGCGAGGTCTGACTCAAAGACTTCAGTGGGTCTGTTGGGAGAGAAATAGCAACTGATAAACGTGCAGTCACTTACCTCGACGATGACGAAGTTCCTGCACGCTGTATTCACCTTCTTGACGATGTTCTTCTCTCCCAGGATGCCTATTGCCGCCCAGCCGGTCGCGTCCTGGTACCAGCTCCCGGAGGTAGGCAGGCAATACTGCTCGCTGGCAATGACGACGTCAACGCCCCTCTCTTTAGTTGTCTGCAGGAGGAGGTCCTGGGCTGCCTCCCCTCTCCCAAGGTTGATCTGCAGCAGGCTAACCATTTCTCTTCTTTTTCAGCTCCCTGGTGAAGGCGGGGCACCTGGCACTACCCAGCACATGGTCCGCTCCCCCTGGCTCCTTTGCTTCTTTGCAGAGCGCGCAGAGTGGCCTCTTCTCGCAATCCTTTGCTTGATGGCCCTCTTCTCCACATTTCCGGCAGCACTTGGACCTGTCGGTACCTTTACAGGCCTGGGCAGTATGTCCAAATCCGAGACACTTGAAGCATTTCTGCACCTCGGTTCGGACGCGCACTCTACAGTTTACCCATCCAACCCTGAGCCGACCTGTATGCACAAGTTTCTCGGCGACCACCACTGGTACGACCATGACTACTGTCTGGGTACCCCCGAAGCTTGCTCTCATGGACCTTACGTCAAGCTGGTCTCTTCCACAGGCTCCGGCCACTCCTCTGACCGCCTCGAGGACGTCCTCCTTTGTTGTGATCTCATCTAGGTCTCGGATTTCTACGGCTATCCTAGGGGTTCGGGTTTGAGCGACGCCCGACTCCCCTATTACCTCCGAGACTGCCCTTTGGAGGTTACTGAGTCCTTGACTTCCCTTTTTCACCTCCAGTAGCAACTCACCTTTCCTCGTCTTTCGGATACCGGTGATATCTACCCCACACTCCTCGGGCTTCACTGTGGTCTTGATTTTCTTGAGCACCTCCACATATGAAGCGTTCTCTGCGATCTTGACCGCCACGGCGTCAGGTCTTTTGTTCTTCCTGATCCTTTTCCCGGGCTGCTCCTTCCTCTTCACCTGTGCCGGGGCCGCAGTGTTTGAGGCGGTCGGCTTTTGCGGTGGCCTCTGCTGCTCCGACTTCTTCTTTCTTCTCGCCACCACCTCTGTCCACTTCTCCTTGTCCCGTCCGGTGTCCTTGGTTCCGGTGGAAGTGGTGGCTGGTTGGTCCTTTGGTCCCCTTTTCTCTGGTCCCTGGCCATCCCTACCATTTGGTCTGGTAGGTTTCTCCTCGCCCCTCTTCTTTTTTGGGGTCTTGAAGATTGGTGCTCTCGGCCTCTTCTCCCTGGCCTTCTTCGCACCTTCTCCTTCCGGGGACGCCGAGGCTGCCCTTTTATGGCTACAGGAAGCCAGTCTATTCGGGGGAGTCGCTGGTTGCACTCCTACATCCCGCTTAGCTACCGGTGTTACCTGGCATGGCTGGTCCCTGGTCGACCTCTTCTCTGTCAGGTTTCCCGGCTCCGGGTACTTTTCTAGAGCTGCCCGACTTTCTGCCATTCTTCGGTACTGGAGACTAGCACCAGATGCCGCATCTCTGATGGTCTTGTGCACATTCTTGAAGTTGTTCAAGACCGTCACGATTTCCTCCAGCCTCACTCCTAGTTCCTGGAATGCAGTTTTCTCCTCCTGGATAAGACGGCCGCGGAGCTTCTGGATTTTCAGCGCTCTAATCATCCTCATCCCTGCATCCTCTCCGTCTACAAATGACACTGATGCCGACAGTGAGTCGTCGAGGCTCATAGAACGATTCCTGCCGGTTCCATACTGCATCCAGTTGTCATGTTTACTGCCAGTAGTTGTGACTTTGGAGGCCTGGTCCACCACCTCCAAAAGCCCGCAGTCATAGGTTGACGATCGGGCGTGGCCTGCTTGACCACCACTGACCCCGACCGGTACTGGGGTATCCCTCCCCTGCACCGTAAACGTTTTCTGGTTGGACTGTTCCATACCATCCTTTGTAAGTGGTTTTAATTCGGAGTTTTCCTTCTCCTAGCTTGTTTGGTCCGCGAGAGGTATTTTATTTCCCTCCTACCCTTCAACTCTAGCTGGAAACAGAGAAGAGAGGGCATTCCCCGATCCACCACCTGGGGACGCGCCACGTATGGGTTACAAGCTCCCACTGTGGGACGCGGGTGGGACTTGGTCACGGTCGAGTAAACTTACTTACATGACCAGTATCCAATCATAATATAAGACTGCGCTAATTAACATTCGATATGCTCCAACGATCATCAACTGTTTATTCCAGTGGTTTGATAGGTTCTTTCTATTTCTATCCAGCAAAATGGAAGTCGATAATCTGAATTAAAAAAAAAATTCAAACAAATCGTCGATAATATATGTCATGAAGTCAATAATTATTCTATACTGGTTATTCAATTATCTTATTTTCGCATTCAAATGATCGAGCAAAAGGATAAAAAATAGTTTTCCTTAACCAATCAATTTAATTTCATACATTTTATATCCCAAAGTTTCTTGTCATCGTTAATACTTATCCCAACTTCCACAATTACATTGACGCCTTTGGTTTCAGTAGTTAAACCTCAGAATAGTCAGACAACAGTTAAACTACATTAAATACTACCAAAATCTCATGTTTATTATCTATTAAAATATTTTATGCGAATTGAGTCTTGAAAAATATATACAAGAATCGACTTTTGGCTCAAATTGCTCTGATAGAGACACCCTAAATGTATTTTATGTGGTTTCATAACAAGTTTCGTATAACTGACATTACAGTGACTCATCTAAAGTCCAACTTTTGATATAAAATAAATCAAATTATTTGCAAAACAAATTTTTTATTATCTAGCATGAAAGAAAAAAAAATTTTTACAACTATATTTATTATTATAAAAAAAGATCACATTTATTTATTTATTTATTTTATTTAATTTAATTAAAAATGTCATTACGTTTAACGTCACATCTACACTGATAGAAGAGATTTATTATTGTAAAGAAACAATTTTTTAATTATTAAAATTAATGTTTTGTTAATTGTTTAAATAAATATTTTATAACAATAAAAGCAACTAATAAACCGGCGATCGCACCACCACCTAACTTTATATCAACCAAAACTGTCATATTTATTAATTCCCCCTTTATAACCTCAATTTTTGCCTCATGCATATCTTTTGTTAATAAAAATATGCATGAAATAAAACCAAATCTTAACCTCATTCGAATGTTATGTCATTTTATATTAAAAAAACCATATAATCAACAATAAAAAATGAGTTGTATTGATTAAATTATATTTCTTAATAGTTAAGAAGATTTATTAATTGTTAATAAATATTTTTTGTACTATAACAAAGCTATGTTTAATAATTAAGATATTAATTTATAACTGTTATTAAATATTTTTTAACATCCTTGACTGAACTATCTTTTATTTCGTGTATAATTAATGAATCATTTTCATCAAAACTACCTGATGCAACGTGAGATTTATTATAATTAAAGATGTATACACAGAAAAGAGTATGATACATAAAAGTTTATCATTTTCCCACGTTTTTTAAGATATAAATACATAGTAGTACTAGAATTAGTCAACGAGGACGAATAGAAATAATGTATTAACAAAAACTATGACACCAATGTCTCTCGTTTGAGTGAGTAGACCAATTATAATATCTAGTTATATGATGACGTGTCCAGTGAATGTCTGACACACTCATCAACATTGCTAATTCTAATTATTTCATCAAAATTATCAACTATTTCAACAAAGAGTCTATTTTATTTCAAAATAATAATATTTATCATCAATTATTTGATAGTTAAATATAATTATTGTATTTTAATTTTATATTTAAATCTTGCAATGTGCAATGTGATTTTCTTCTCATCAACTTCCTGTTCTTAAATTCTGTATGATAAAAAAAAAAAAATTTCCAAAGAATACCCGCAGCTTCTTCAGACCATTCCGAATCCCGATATCTTTCTTAAGAATTTTAACGTGCCATTCAATTCTTTTAAGTCCCAGAACTCACGTACTGATCTTTTCTATACAATGTAAGATGATTCATCGGCTTCCTTTTAATCTCATCTTTCATACATAATGTACTAAAGACAAACTACTACTCTTCTTTCTACAATGTACATACAATATATATATGGATAGATTGAATAACTCTTTTTTATTATTATTATTTATTCTATATTCAGCTTTAATCAAAACTTTATTCTAAAAAGATTGATTATCACACTAATTTTCTCACCTTTAACTATTATGTAAAATTTTTACTCATTTAATCGTTATTTGTGTTGATTATTAAAAAAGCTAACAATACTAAATCTACTTTAGTATACTTGCTCTTTTTTATTTTCACTATTCTACTACAGTTACTAATACGTGATTGGTCAACTTCATATGCTTATGTCTCAGAAAATATTTATCAAATCTAATTTTTGCAAATGGATTTTTTTTTTTATTTTTTGAACTCTTCACTATTTACTGTCAATCTCCAATTTACAAGTATTAGCAAATGTATTTATTACAAAATAAAAAAAAATTGTAACTTCAATAAATATAATTATCTTTTAATAGATAATGTTGAAATGAAATAAAACGATTTTTGCATACACATTGATGACAGATATAAAGAAAAGTTCAAAGAAGAGAATTAGACGGCGGCTGATCGTCGCCACGTATTTATAACAAAAACTATGTCGCGTGGCTGTTCATCTACACATTCTGGTGTTGAAGATGGTTCCGGGACCACTTGATGCGGCACCAGAGAAGTAGAATAGCCGAGACATCAATTCGATAAAGTTGAAGTTTTTTTGTACTTAATATCATATATGTAACATATATTTTATTATGTCTCTTAGTATTTTTATCTGTTTTGCACTCCTTTCACCTCTCACCTCATCTCTTTAGTCAGCAGTACACCAAATAGCCTTTCTCACTCTATCATTTACCTACAAACCCCGGCGACAATACAACAACTCTCCTTTTGCTCTCTGTCACGTATATAGTAATGGCATTCTCAGTGTATACGACCGATAAGAATCGTCGAGTTCGACAAAGTCGACCGTGAGTTGGAATGAAAGAAGGGAAATTCAATTTCCTACATAAGTCAGAACGATCCGATTGTAACTTTTTTTTTTTCTTTTTTATCAAAGAACGTGACGATGCTTAGCTTTGATTATATTCAAACAAAACATTGTATTAATTTTCTTTTATCTATTTCAATTTCGAACGTTTCCTAATTATTTTCAATTTCAATTATGAATGTGATTATGGTTTGATTCATCCATTTTTTATAAATACACTGATAGAAGAGATTCATTACTGTTGAGAAATGATTTTTAAACAATTAATAAAACGGTAATCGCAGCGCCACCTAACCTTATATCAACCAGAACTGTCATATTTATCAATTCACCCTTTATAACCTCACTTTTTGCCTTATTCATATCTTTTATTAAGGTTGGGCTTAACCTCGAATCACTTCAAATTTTTCTCATCAAACTGTGCATTTTATATTTATTGTTTTCACGTGAAAAATATTTAAGATTATTTAGAAAAGTAGTATACACGTCGGAAAACAAAGATTAGTAGTACAAGTGCAATAATAATCATAGAATAAATCATTTTTCAATGAAGGGCTCATGACAATTTCATCCGCCATGACACTTCGAAATTTACTAAAAAATTATTTATTCTACGATTATTATTGCACTTGTACTACTAATCTTTGTTTTCTGACGTGTATACTACTTTTCTAAATAATCTTAAATATTTTTCACGTGAAAACAATAAATATAAAATGCACAGTTTGATGAGAAAAATTTGAAGTGATTCGAGGTTAAGCACAACTTTAATAGAAATATGCATGAAATAAAACCAAATCTTAACCTTATTCAATTTTTTCATAATTCTACCATAAAAGTAAATGATTGAAAAAAAAAAACATTGACAAAATATTGATTTATCGATTTTTTATCGCCAAAAAAACCAGATGACCGTGAAAGTGTACAATAACTATCTTAGTAACTCTAAAATTTTTTAACCGACTTATTTATTCGTTTAAGTGTAATTTTTTTTTTACTACGTACAGCACGATAATCCCCACTAAATTCCTATTAGATGACTCCCCACGTGCCATACATGAGGGTGTCTGTATCGTCTTCTTTCTCGTCAACTGACCAGTTCAACTCCGATTTTTCGATATGTCACATCACCAATTTTATCACAATTTTCACTAATAATCTAAAAATCACCACAATTACAATTAATTTTGTAAAAAAAAAATAATTATAAATAAAACTAAATAATCAAGACATTTATTTATATTAAATAAAATCAATTAAAAAATATTTATAAATATATAAATTAGATATATTTATTGTTTAAAAATAAATTAATTATTTAATGTATTTAAAAATTATTATCAAAATGGCTTTGTACATATTACGACAGTCATGAATGACTTTTTCCGGTGAGTCTCTTATTTATCACTACATATTTTTACCTTTATTATTTTTATATATTTTTTTCTCTTCACTTATCAACTGTCATTGGAATTTTGTTCCTGGATTACATA
This sequence comes from Chelonus formosanus, assembly GCA_028641665.1. Classification (NCBI taxonomy): domain Eukaryota; kingdom Metazoa; phylum Arthropoda; class Insecta; order Hymenoptera; family Braconidae; genus Chelonus; species Chelonus formosanus. Next base: position 5,557,340 of record CM054000.1, read on the forward strand.
CGACACATATTTATTTACGTGTTTCACATTCATAAATGTTGATTATCACTTTTTTCTCGACGAGAGAAAAAATATTTCACTGATATTTAAATAATTTTTTTTTTTTTTTATTAATTATTTATTATCTATTTTAAAACGATAATAATTGTTACAAGCAATTATTTCTTAATATTAATTGAATGATGTAAATTTAATTTAAATGTAGACAAAATAAGAAAGATAAGAAAAAACTATTAAATAACAAAAGGAGATCGACATCACAAAACGTTTAGTTCTCGACTCGTATACACTATTACATTGCATTCTACTGCACATTCATCATATATACGTATGCAGGCTCCGACACGCATCAAATTGTAATACGCAACGAGTTGTGTGCCGCACTAAGCTCAGGTTTCGAAGTTTAATTGCACTACGTAGAGCTCCGTGCACTCAAATCTAACAAAAACATTATGGCTTTTGTATATTTCTCTCTGTGCTTATGGATGTAATATTCAAGTAAAATGAATAAAATATATCCAATTGTTATTGTTAAAATATTTATTTAAAATTAATTAAACATATAATTAATTTACTAAGAATAATTTGAAGATGTTTAGAACAAAAAAAAATTATTCAAACAAGAAAAGTTATAACACAAGATTCAAACAAATTGGTTATATTTAAAAAAAAGGTATAATAAATTATATTAATAAGTTTTATGATAAAAATTTAAATTGAGTTTAATTATTACTTAAAGTCGATTATTAATCAAAATATTAAACTTGTCGAGATTTTCTCATCTATGTCTGTTATTTTTTTTTTTTTTCTTTTACTTAAGAAGTAACTTGAGATGCACTTTCATTGCGCAACCAACACACAACTATACCGCAATTGCAGTCGCGCAACTAGGTTACTATAACTTATAATCCCTGACGATCTATGATACACGTTATTGATTATACCTTTACTCTCATACTTACTTCAAATATGTATATATATAATTAATAATATTTAATATAATTATTTTTCTACTTTCAGGTTACCACAGCTTGCCGTCTTAGCGAAGATTTTGTGCCTACTGATGGTAAGTTGATATTAATTATATTTTAATCCATAGATAAAAGATTTCGTGAAATTTTACTGAAGAATTCTTTAATTTTTTACTAGGATATTCAACAAGTTTTACTAAACGATGAACCTAAATTTCATCTCACTCTTTGGCAAGCTTTAATATAAAGTATCACTAATTAGCATTTGTTTGAAGCATTAAATTTATTGCTTAAAAATTTTTGGGTAGAAACAGTTCAAAGTATAGTTAAAAAAAATTGCCCAATTATTTGGATGGTTATTGTAACTATAATTGTAATAGTACATTTCTCACCTAGGGAGGAAAAGTAAACTAATTCAAATCATATGTAAAATTAAAACCCGAGCTGAAGATGAGGGTTATAAACACGTGGTTTAAGCTTGTCTACTTTTCCTCCCTAGGTGTGAAATATACTATTTTTTATTTACTCACATTACTTGTAAGATTTATTATCGAGAATTTCTGTAAAAGCTTTGAAAACATCACTGTAAATTTAAGTATTTCGAAACAAAACACTTAAAGTGTTTACAATGTTAAACGCCATAAATAAACTATAGTAATTTTGTACATAAATTTTAAACGCTTCTTGCCGTTTACCAAAATACTATTGTGTATTTATGGTGTTTAACATTGTAAACACTTTAAATGTTTCGTTTCAAAATATTTTAAGCATTTTATTATTAAACACTTGAATTTTCCCTTTGAAATTTTGTAAAAAAATATTAATGAATGAATTATTTAAGGTGGTGATGTGCGGGGCGGTGCCGGCAATGGTGCGCTCCGTAAGTCTCTACTCGACTTGCAGCAGCGGCAATATTACCGTGATTGGACGCACGATTAAAGCATTGGCTCGTGATGAAATGATAGCACCTTTTCGTAAGTATTTTTCTTTCTTTACTTTTAATATTTACTATTAAAAATATTTCAACTAGATAAAAACAAACCGCCTTATAGTCACAACTATTTATCATTCTCAAGTATCCCATGTCAATTAATCAAAATAAGTCAAATCATCTTCCCCAAAAACATTGATCGATTAACAGTTAAAATTTCTCAACCTTTAAAATACGATAGTAATTAATTTTAAATGCACTCTTGGTGTGAAAGCATAAAAAATGACATCTCAAAAAGAGAAAGAATAAAATAAAAAAATATCCTAGAAAAATTCAGATGAATTTCTAGATGATAAAGAGAACCCCTGCTGAAGCAACTGGTCGGCATCATGAAAGTCATAATACAAAGCAAGAAGATGAAATGAGCCTGCGTGGAAAGCTGCTCTTGTTATGAACGTGTATAGTGACCCTATCATTAACACCTAAACGGACGATTGGCTGCTGTGGTTTTATTCTTTCTCTTATTTCATTTATGTTTTTTTTTTTTTTTTTTTGCTTATAAATATATTTTATTTTCTCAAACTCTCAACCAACATAAACCATCATTTTATGTATATGTTATTACACTATACGGTCTTGAACTCAAACACGATACTAAAAGAAGTACGACAGGTGAAGTCTGGTTTACTCCACTGACATGATAATCATAGTGTTTGATACTAGATTAATTAAATTCCAACTTCGTGATGATTTCTACGTCATCGTCATGTCTATCCGGCTATTTGAAGGCAAATCAAAAGTCATTAAGAGCGATTTTCTTATAAAAATTATTATGAAAGTATTTTTAAAAATATTATTTACTTCTTTTCGGTTGGTTATTAATAATTAATAATATAAAATAAAAGACATTGGTTCAACTAATTATATATTTATTCATAATTAAAATAAAATTTAAACATAAATAAATCAGTCAAGTGTTACTAACAACTAATTCAATCGTTTGTTAATTAACATATAGATGGAGACATATCATTATTTTACAATATAATTATTGAAAAATTTTTATAAAACAATTGAAAAATATATGAATGAAAAATTACAGCAGACCACACAGAATGAAAAGCACAGGGTGGCCAATCGATTCTCGTTAAATAAAAGTTGTCTTGAAAACATCAAAATCAAGAATTCCTATAAACAGCCTCATAAATGCAAAAGATTTAACATTTTATATTTATCACACACGATAGTTTATTTTAATTTTTACCATGTATTGAATTATTTACCACCACCACCATCATCATCATCATCATCATCATCATCATCATCATCACTACCTGATGAGTCTTATTTAGAAGAGAAAAAGCAAGTATCTTAATCTGAACGCAACTCATCTCAATGAGTTGACTAAGGTGGCTTGATTTGATGTTCTACCAGGAGCACAACCCACCAATTAATTGTGCGGCTTCCATTAATTAATTGAATATATTCTCGCGATAGGATGCCGATTGCTATTCCCTTACAACACAACGTAATTTATTTTCTCGCCTTGAGGCTAGATATTTCATATTTTTATACAATATCTCATTATTTTTATTGCATTTATTTTATCATAAAAATTGGCCATCGATTAATGTAATTAAAATCGAAGATGCTTCTACGATCAATTTGATTATTTTGATTATTGCTAGCATGATACCATCTTCTAGATTCTTTATAATTTACATCAATTTAATTTTTACCATTTCATTCCTACCTTCAACTAATTAAATTAATTATAAATAAATTAATTCTGTATCGATATCATTATTAATTAACTTATGATAAATATTAACATCAATTTGTGATGAGTAAGGATAGCGTACTATACTTTAGTAAACTGAATCAGTGAATATTCACTGATTCGTTTAAAATAATGAAACAGTCAATTAGAAATATTTGGAGATCTTATTAATATATACTTTCTAAAAATAAATCAGTGAAAATCAGTGTATATTTATTGATTTGTAGTTATGAAACAAATCACTGTTTAAATTAGTGCTATTATTATCACTGTAAATAGTGAATATTCACTGATTCATTTTTAGAGAGTACAGGATGTGATCCTTACAGCAAGGCTGCTTTAGTTAATCTGAAAATAGTTTACATTTTTTAAATACTCCCTTAAATCAAATCAGTGACAATCAAAGCTATTCAGTAACTATTCCAATTACTGATTACTTTAGTGATTGGATTGGCACTGAAAATCAGTGAATATTGATTCTTTAAAAAGAATAGAATAAGGAATTTAGGAATTTATGAATGTATTCATTATATTGTATCTCTAATAATAATGAATAAAATGAAGAATTAATTTTCGGTTTTTGATAAAATCAATTTTTCTGGGTAAATTAAAATAGGACAAGTTATTGTTGAAGATGTGAAATCATAGAAAGTTTTACATCTGATCGGAACGGGTTCAAGATTAAAGGCTGGCGAATGAATTAAAAGCCAATTTTAATCAAAAGGGCACCGGCTTTTAGAAACGATTACCACCGATGATAGGTTTGGTAGGTGGGGCTCATGAATATCAGGGGGCAATCAGGTCACGTGTGGATACAAATAAAGAAAAAACAACATTTTATCTATCTCACTATTCAGGATTATTTCATTTTTTTTTTTTTTTATTTAACTTAAATCGAATTATTTAACAAAAGGCCTCTATTTACAATGACATTATTATTTTTTTTTTTTATACTTAAATAAAATGAACAAAGGGTATCTACCGTGTATTTCATAATTCTCGACATGAGAAAGGTTGAGTGGCAGGTACTCTGAACTGTTAAGTGGTAGAGCACACACCACACAGAGTCTGTGTCTCCTTCATTAGCACCAACTAGTCGCGGCTAGCCAGTCTTTATTCTCATCTCTTGACTTGGCACGCAAGTGCTTGGAAAGAGGGTCCCCCGTCGATGTAGGTACAACTCAAATCGCCATAAACCTCAGAAGAGTTCTTTTCTAAGAAATACTCTTTCGTACTCTATTCCATTCTTCTGCAAAACCATTCGCACATACTATAATATATTTTTTTTATTTTTAAATATCACTTCCGGGATTATTATCACTAAATTTCTCTATTATATATTATAAAGTCATGATGATTATTTGAGGAAATAAAATTTATTCTAACTTTGATTTACAGAAAAATTGACGACACAGTCTGATGACTTCAGTAGGAAGTTGTACATCTTTGCCGAGAAATCTCAGCGGTATATTTGTTTCAACAAACGCTGGAAACCTGTTGCTCTGGTAAGCTAGAATATAACAGTTTTATTGAAAAATATAAATTGATGCAAAGGTGAATGTCAAGATGAGGGTACTAATTATTGAAAATACACAATCATTGATTGCAAATTGTTTAATCCATTTATTTATTCAAGAATAAATACTAAAGGATAACTATTAGCAGGACCATAGAAGGCTAAAAATATAATTTTACACTGAATAAAAATATTTGATTTATTATGATTATTCAAAATTTCGATTTTAATGATTGAAAAAAATCTCTCTTGTTTATTTAAATATTATTTCATAAGTTAAAGATGAATTTTTTCTTCATGGAGGTTCCTAAGTAGGTCTTATTTTAACCATTCGATTGACTGTAGGTCTTAAGAAGCATTAAAGTAAGATATTATTTCTCAATTATGCTATGAAAAAAAATAAGAAACTATAAACTAGTAAACATATGCATAATTCAGGTGATAAGAGTGACATCACATTATTATGTAGGGTAATCGCAGGATTCAAGTAGGCCTACATAAGAAATAATAAAATTTCCAAGCAGGAGTTGTTTAATTAATGTTATTTGTTCAATCATTTTTTGATATTAAATCAATACAATTCCTGTTTTTTAATAATAAGTCCGTTGTATAACCTTGTTTAGGCCTACCCTGTTTTTTAAAAATGAATCAGTATATATTTGCTATCTTCAGTGATGATAATAACATTAATTCATATAGTAGTCGTTTTATAACTGCAAATCAGTGAATATGCACTTGTTCACACTGATTTTTACTGTTTCATTTTTAAAGAATGACCAATAGTGAACCTGTGGTAGGACTTAAAGAGAAGATAACGTAGTATTCATGACATTTACCATTATAAATTTTGATTTTTTGAAATAACTATAATATAATTATAAATTTTCTTGGTCATTAATTTTTCAAGAAATGATTATTACTACATATGACTAATGATAAATCATTTTTATGAATTTTAGCCAAAAAAACAGCGTGATGCAATGTGCCAGTTCTACGAGACCTACAATGGACCTTACCTAAGATACAAAAGTGCAGTAGATAGTTCGAAATACCTTGGATTTAATAAATATGGAAAACCAATAAAAGGTCAACGTGGCAGAGCAGAATGTTTCAACTTTATGAAATTTAATCCAAGTTTCAGCATTAACGATCACAACGATTGGATGACTGGTAATACCGATCACAAAAAACGTGATTTAATTCACAGAAAACACCAACAGATTCACGATCATCAGTATCAACATCATCAATTAGGATTGGTACGAAAGCGAAATTACCTTCAAGCTGATCAAGTGCCAAGAGAATTAACAACACAACATCGTCATCGACATACGAATCGGTTAAAGCATGACGATTTATTACACGCTAGTCCACGAAGACGACATCCTGCTCATTTAACGGATTTGAGTAAATACTGAGCCACTATTTTTTCAGGATATAAATGAAAAATAAGTAAATAAAAAAAATATGGCTCGAAGATCAAGACTGCCTCTCTTAAAAGTTTAAATAAAATGCGACTGTTAAGTGTATGTTTACTAGGCCTGTATGATAAACATTGGCCAAAGTCGCATTTTATCGCCCTCAAATATGCCTGCGTAATAAAGCCTATATATTGTCGTCTGTATGTATATATAATTACATACAAGCTGCTAAAATTGGTACATAGGGGGTGTTATTTAAGTTTATTCCTTTGATAAAACAATTATTAGATAATTTTCTATATAATCGACATTATTTATATTATGTGTAAACAATAATGAAGGAATAAACTATAGATCATTTTTTATCGTTAATAAAATTTAGATTTATTTAATTTATTATAATTATTAATTATTTTTTTTATATAAATAAATATATAATAAATATAAATTAATTTAAATAAAAAAAAAAGAAAAAAAAAATATCACCCTCTTTGTATATTTAAATGCCCAAAGTATTTTTTAATTTTTCTAATGAAAAAGAAGTAATAAAGAAACCATTTTTTTATGGAAATGCTTTTTGTCATTAAAGAAACAAAAACAAAATGATAATAAACAATGAATAATTGAAGAAATAATTAAAATCACAATAGATATAATCAATTTTACAAATGACTGTATGAATTATGTATGTATGTATTTTTGTATGATTGAATAATTGAATGTAATTATGTTTTTATTTGTATCAGTTGTCATTAATGATTAATTTAAAAGATTAATTAATTATTAATATTATTGATATTATACATTTTTGTAAATTAATATTATTATTTTAAATAGGTATTTTTTTTTTTTTTTTTTTAATATTGTGTGAGCATGTGTAATATATATATAATGAAGAAAAGTATACATTTAATTAAATACAAAATGAAACTTAATTTTAATCTTTTAGTAAAAGAAGTAATAAAAATAATTGCATAAGTAATGAAAAAATACTGCAGACTGTATTACTAGATTATAGGAAATAAAATAAATTTTTTGTCAATCCAGGAGCATTTGTTCCATTAAATAAAAAAGAAAAAAAAATAAGTAACAAGAAGTGTGAAAGAATGAAGAAATCTTTTTTTTTATTGATTAAATGATTATTTAAAAAAAAAAACTGTCTTCTATCAATTTTTTTCGAATTAAAAGTACTTATTATCTTGTCAATTTTATTATTTTTAATAATTTAATTATACTCGGCCTCAATTGATGTTGTTTTTTATATTAATAAAACATAATTAAAATAATTTATTAAACAAAAAAAAAAAAAAAAAAATATGAATAAATTTAGCTGAAAAAAAGGGAAAGCAATGAACGCACATGGAATAAAAATAAAAATGTCAGAAAAAAAAAGTATGAATAAATTGTTATATTATAATTAAAATCATATACAATTTGACGCTTATAATTTAATAACAGAAAACTAATATAACGTATGATATATTGTATTGTAATAATGGTATTATAACTTGACATCATGTCTGATGAGATAAAAAAAAAGAAAATCAACAAATAATTAAATAATATGTTATGAACAAATAAAAAAAAATTCATTCATCTTTTGTATATCTTATAAGTCTAATCTCATATGGCAAAATGTTCCTTGACTACTTAGTATTTGTATTTTTCACCAAATTGCCACGTAGTTTGTGAAAAAAATAAACTGCAAGTGAATTAAAAAAAAATTAATTATGTAATTATCATGACCTAAATTGAAAATATTCCTTAAAAGTAATTTATTTTATATTTTATCGAATTAAAAATTTATTCTACATAATCTGAATTGTTTTTTTTTTTTTTTTTTTTTTTTATAAACAATCAAATAAGACTCAATAGAAAAAATAATTAACGTACTGAATAATAATCAATCTTCGAAGGATAGTCATTTAATTTATTGTACTAAAAATCAGTGAAAAATAAATAAAGATTATTAATTTAGTGACAGGATTAAGAGTATAAAAAATGAATCTGACTACTCCTTTATAGATAGTAAACATAATAATAATTAATGAAAAAACTCAAATATAAATATTATATATATATAATTAAAAATGAATATATATATATATATAGAAAAATGTGTATTGTAAAATATTTAATACTTATATAATATTTAGGCACACTAATATGAAAATTAAATAAATTCAGAATAATTACTTAGCAAAAACATTTAATTATTTAAATGATAAATTAATAATGACTATTATTCGCTTTTAATTAGTTAACAAAACAGGATATGAGTATGCTTCATAGTCATTTTTGCTGAAAAATTGTATAATAAAATGGGAAAAAAATAATATGAGAAATGAAATATTAAGCCAAAAATCATTAAAATTGTTCTTAAATAGGATTTTTTTTTTAGACAATTTTTTTAAAATAAAAATAAACAATAAAATTGTCAACTTATCATCGCTGTTTTTTTTTTCTTATTTAACCTTCAATTCTTTTTTTTTTTTTAACATCAATAATATTTTTAAATGTTATGTAATTAATTAAAATTTAATTATAGCGATGATTTGGTAAATAATTTTATTGCCAAAGTCAAAATTACTTATTTTCATTGTAATTTAACAATTAGCAATAAAAAAGAAAATCATTCCAAAGCATGTAATTAATAAAGATGATTAATTGAATCATGAAATAATAAATTGATTACATTAAAACACATTTGTACGTAAAAAATTTACTTTAATTAATAAAAAAAAAAAAAAAAATGTGTGCCGTTAATAAACACAATGAATGAACTTTAAATAACAATGATGAAAAAAAAAAAATCACTGTCAAATACACGTTGATACAATGCTAAATTATTTTGTTATTATTTATTAATTCCTAATTGAATAATTATTGTTTGAATATTCAAACAATTATTCATAAAATGCTTGAAACAAAATCATCCAAACTCCTGATTGTTATTTTTTATCTTAAAGTAGATTTTTAAAATTTTTCTCTGTAAACTTGAGGAACTTAACCAGACTGACGGATATTTGATAGACGTTGGTATAATTTCCGGGAGTTTATGAAGGAAATAGTAAGCGAAATTCATTACTTGGGTCAATTCCAGCAAATTAGCAAAATCAATTGAAATAAATAATTATTATTTTGAATCCAACTTCGTTTTTAATCATTAAAATTAATCATTTTTTTGGTAGAATTATTTAACAATAAATTTTTTAATTATTTAACTGGTTGTTGATGAATATGGATCACTTATTCTTATTAAATGACATTTTACTGAGTTCAATTATCACTACTCTCACGGCAAATATTCACTGATTTGCAGTAGTTTTCACTGATTCAGTTTGAGGAAATAATCATCACTTATCATGTTTGAGAGTTAATTAATAAATAATACTAAACAAACTATTAAAAAATTTATTATCATGTTGCTTTATTGTTTTTTTTTAATGAAACATCAAAAATAAATTTATTTTGAAGACAATTTCCATTACATAAAACTTGCTTGTGCACATTTCATCACACAAAACTTACAATAAATTTTGCCTACCTTCCAGCAAAATTACCAAGGGTGAGTGGGGTAATTATAGGCACTTGAGAAAAATGGGTAGCTATGTTAATACAATCGGAAAAAGTCCTATTTTAATTGATTACATGCTTATATTGATAACTCTGTTATTATGTAAATAGAAAATTCCATTACAATAGCATGTCAATGTGTCATATACTTTAAAAAACAAAAGTGGCAGGCGTGAGATAATGACGGACAGATTTGTATTAACTAGTTAACCTGCGAGGAAATTTCAGTACAAATTAACCTCTCAGAATATGTAAAATGTATACATAATATTACTGGATATCTCAGACAGAGTGCCTGACCTAATTGCTGGTCCATATACAGACCAATCCCGTAGTTTAAAAGTAAAAGCTACAAAGTTTCAACGACTGTACATTTATTTTTTCACGATCAGTGATACCATTTCAAGTTAACTTGCCCATATTGTCCAGTGAAATACTGTTAACTAAACTCGGTAGAGATCTGATGTTGTTAATTCAAATAACAGTAGTAAAAAATAAAATAATCCATCGGATAATTGTAGAAGATGGAGGTAAATGGGATAATTAAGTCATCTCAAACCATGTGTTTACCATTCTTGCTTTCTGTTCCCGTTGCCATCTCACTTGTCGGCGACTCCAGGCCATATTCTTTTTTTTGAAATTCCATACATTGTCTTCAGACAAATTTTTCCTATTCTTCTCTTTTCCAAATCTCCTTTTTTGATGTATATATATTTCACCGATAAAAGCAATAGTTGATAATGAAATTCCTGCTGCTAAGAGTATAAATGCAAATTTTAAAGATTCAAGATCAATAGGAGTGACAGATACTTTTCTCTTCTCAAGTTCCATTTTATATTTTATAATATATGATCCATATGTCTCATCTTTGAACCGACCATATACTCCTGTTTCGTAACCTCTAAGAAGAATATTGTTAAAACGAGATCTCAGTGGAGATCTGATGTTCATCAAAAATGAATGACTTGTTACGCCGAAAGATTTTTTCGGTATATGAAAGAATATATTATATTCTTCATGCATTATGCTTAATACAATTGCATTAATGTATAATTCATCCGTAGATGCAACACAAACATTTGACTCCGAATGATTAAGTGATGATATACAATCTTGTACGGATGATACTACTTCAAATTTTTTATAAATTCGATGAGTAAGTAAGAATTTAGCTTCGGTGAAAGAGCCGAAAATTTTCGTATATTGAGGATCATCTAGATCATCAATTGTTTCAGGATTAGATCGGAATTCACGATGAGTTAAAAATTCAGCTAAATGACCGTTAAAAGTTGCGTGAAATACTAAAAAATACAGAAAAATCATCATGAAGAAAATTCGTTTTGATGTACTGTCTATGGTCGTTTCAATTCCACAACTAATGTAAAGTCGTAGGATTTCGAATCCTGTGAATGATAAGTCCTTTGTTAACAGCCATATTACAATAAAAGTGACACATGAAAGAATAAGCATTGATATTAGAGTCCAGATACCGTAAAAATCTTTTATTTTTTCAAGAGGTGTTTTATAACCGCGATGACGAACCATAAAATTTAATTTTGCCGTCTGAATTGGATATAGAGGGTTATAGCAATGTTTACCATGATTATAATCGGCAAGCATTATAAGATCATGATCACAATTATCGTATAATGATTTCATTGTATTTCTATCTGATAGATCAAACAACGTGAATTTTATTTTTATCTTTGTTGCATTCATGATAGTTTGCAGATACAATCTTATGAATGGTGGGATTGCCCAGCTTATATTACTCTCGTCAAAATTTGTATGTATCATTTTCATTTCACGAACTCGATAAGGTGCTGCGACTTTAATTGTGTATCCATCAAGGTTTTCAAGCCGTTTGAAGTAAAAATTTTCACATATATTACCTGGAAAATTAGAAAAAATCAATCATTATAAATGGATCGTTTGAATTAGAATATAGCTGACAGTTAATATTTACTAGTATATGGCCGGAAAAACATGGTTAATGGTTCATCTACTACTTTCAATAGTGGAATCCATGGCTTTGGAGCTTTTTGGGAAAACGAATGTAGTGTTAAAACGAGTATTCTACGTTTTAAGGGTGAAGAGCAAATAAAATATGATTCAATGACACCATAATACATTAGGTAACTTAATAACAACTGAGCCATTTCTTCATCACATCCAGGTCGATTTTTATCTATTATATAATACGGTGCTTCTTGTTTAAAAGTAAATTGAAACACCAGATTATTTAATATTGTTCCAGTTTCGCCAATTGAATCTGCTGCAAATAGAATGAAAGCATCGACTTTGGCTTTCAGTTTGAAGTACTTATATGGGTCGATATTCAAAAAGAAAAGAGGTCTTGATGTATGAGACAAGTGATTAATTAAAGAGTCGTTATGGTCATCGTGGATAAAGATGGTTTGTACATTTGATCGGCATCTCATCACGATGTTTGTCTGAAAAAAGAATGAGTCAAATATTGTATGATATTCGGCTAAAAATTTAATTTCATATAAAAAATTGTTAATCGTAGAGTATTGTGTATTCTATGGACAGTAGAGTAATACCTTTTTTAGGTTTTACCTTTTGGGACTTTCAGTTCTTGAATGGAGACATTAGGAGAATAATGTAAAGTTACTAACTCAACGGGCTCACACATGGTAATTGTGTGGAACGGTTTTCTGTGCGTGCATACAAAAAAGGATAATATTTTTTTATAAGAATAGGAAATGGGGACGCTGTAGAATTTATGATGTGGAGAACTAAGAGAAGTTTTACAGTCCTTTTATTGAATCGAGGAAGAATCGGATGAATTTCTATAAGGATATATCTGTTAGAGAAGAGTAAGATAAACATAAATAGTTGGTAATTACGAACAGTAACGTTTTAATATTCATATCATGAGATTACATTCGTTTAATTGTATTTAGTTTCTTTGTAAGACATTAATTAAAGGTATTTCTATTGCTAAAACATTACTCATTTTTCGGTAACTCTAAAATACATGATTATTTAATTCGTTATTACTATTAGTTGAATTAATAAAATCATAATACGAGAATACTTACTATCGCGTTGTACATTGTTTTGACTTCATCATGAAATACACTTGGTCCGCTATTACCACATCTTGATAAAATCACCCATACCAGAGTTGCCAATAATATTTTAAGCCGATTTTTCATTGTATGTTGATAGAAAGTTTGAAACACAATTTAAAAACTCTCAATTTTTCATATCCAGAATCTTTCCCCCTAGACTGTAGAAATTATAAAAGTTTGATTGTATTTTGCTGTGGATCTTTTGAAAGGAATTGATAAGACATATTGGTGAACACTATCATTTAAATAACTTTCAGTATATTTGTGGCACTGTTTTAGCATATACTATTGGGCAGTTTTTAATATTAAATTTGACAAAAAGAATCATACCTTAAAAATAGATTATTTATTGTTACGTTTATTCTCGGACTCTACAGTCGTTATGAACAAAATTCTTTATTATGCCACTTGATATCCAACTTGACTGTAAATTCATCCTGATAAGAACTGCTACTCGATGATATTATTTTTTATAATGATACATAATTAGGCTGACGTGGCTCATATTTTATTGTCATATAATACGCAACCTTATATTTTATTTATCTAAATCAATAATGTTGTTCTATCCGGGCTCCGGGTGTAATTCGAAATACCAACATGACTAACTTTACACTAGAAGGAGGGCTAGTTAATAGAAGTTACAGCGAGTTCGTAAAATAAATAAATGGTCCATATTAAAGAGTAAACCATAATCCTACCTCTTCTACATACTAAAAAATCTGATGAGTGATCTAAGGCCGGGCACATATAATGACAAATCGTGGTGTTTTATTTCAATGTACTTAAAGTGTTTTAAAATGACGTCAACCGTTTTTCAAAATAAGTGAAGTCATTTTGAATCACTTAAAGTACATTGAAATAAAACACTTTCAAGTAATTAACTTTTTTTTTATTTATATTGATTGACTTTACCGACAATCTTCAAATTAAATTGACTTAATTTTCATACACCTACCAAATTGCAATTGTATTCAAGCTGTGAAGAATGAAATAAAAAAAAAAAATAGTCTCACTGTCGAAAATCTGTGGGAACGTGTGCGTTTTACAATGTCAAGCTTATTAAAATTCCAAGTTGTATTTTATGTGAAGGAGGTAGTATATATAACGTCAATGGGAGGAGAAGTTTGAAGTGTAAAAGGATGATAAGTTCAGTGAGAGAATAGGCAGAAAGTAAAGAGAAGGAAAAGGTGGAGGAGGCCACGCGACTCACAACTATACACGTAATCTCATCGCATCTACACCCACGCGTATGTTACATCCAGTTATAAACCTCGACTTTCTCTCATTCTTCTTTTTTACTTTTATTCGATATTCAATACCAGAATCAAAATGTTTATCCAATTGATTGGGGTCGGTTTCAAACAAAAAATTTTTTTTGATGTTCTTCATCAGCTTCTGCATCTTTGAATGATTTCAAATTTAATTAAATTTAACGAGCGCTGATTTTATTCCATTGAAGGTTCATTTTAGATGTCTCTTTTATTTCAATCTAATCCAATATTTTACTCAACTGTTAAGAATTACCAAGAGGCAATTTTTCGAAGAGCACACTACAAATCGAAGTGTATTAAAAATTGATACATAAATAAATACGTTTAATGTTGAAAATCTGCATTGTCCTCTAGTGAAACTAAATGGTAAAAAAAGGAATAAAACATTATCGACAATTTGCACTCAATTTATTTCAGAAAAAAAACCTACGACAAATATTTCATTTTGATCAAAGCATTTTGCAAAAGAAAAGAATAATTAGCGTATGAATTTTATCTTATTTATTTTAATAAATTTACTGTTGTTTATAAATATATGCATTATATTAGTGACATAAAAGAATAAGAATTTGTTCAGTTCATTATATGCTGCAGTTTATTGAATCGAATGACTTCTTTTTTATTAAAAATGAAATAACTTGAAAATTATTGATTGCAAAAAATCAAGACTGGTTTTATTATTTTCCTCATATAAATCTCTGAAAATCATACGCACCATGTCTTGATTTTTTTTTTTATTAAGCATATAGAAGCTTCAAGAGAAGCTTATTAGAGCTCTACAGTAGTATAATACAGTAGTGTGACATAAAAATGCAGGCGAACAGTTAACATAAGAGATAACTTAGTATAGTTTAATATACGAAAAGTAAAGAATTATTTATAACACGGATTAGAGTTATATTGAAATATTACATGCTTGAAGGAAGAGAAACATCAAGAGTAACCAAATGTGCGTCAGACTTTTGAAAGACTAACGGAAGAATATATTTGGAATCATTCGTCAGTTTTAGATACGTCTGCCATGTTTCTTAGGACCAATCGTCGTAAGATTGTCGTTGGAATCTGACGTAAGCGTTCCTTTTAAACATGAAACAGTAAAAATAATAAAATTCACTGCAAAATCAGTGAGTATCCATCGATTTCACAGCGAAAATTAACGATTGAAAACCGTCGATTGTAAATATATAAATTTATCTAGATAACGATATCTTTTACAGTATATTAAGAATACTTACCGTCAACTATCCGTTCATCTTCTTACAGTTAAAGTGATATCTTATTTTTCATTATTTAATGAAAAAAATACTTAACTCTTAATGTTATTACTTTTTCCATGGACTAGAATTTTTATTTCAAAAGAATTCAGATTTAACGTATCTTATCTCAACTCGTTTATAACAGTTATCGAATTCTCGTGTTTTTTAGTGACTTATAATTTTTGTAACATGACAGATTTGATAATAAAACTACACATTATCCAATTAATAAGACGCTAATGAGTAACATAATTATAAAATCTAAGAACGAGAAAAAGAAATCAACTGTTAATTAATTTGAAAACCGCACGGGCCAATTGTAAAAATTGTTAAGATTATAAAATAAAGTGTCATGCTATCCCTAACTAGAAAAATTTATGTTAAATGTGGGTGGGCTGGAATTGTGATATTAAAAAAATTCATCTCATTATCAAATTTTTTTTTCGATAACTTTAATATCAAAATTTCATAAAAATTATTGATTCGCTGTATTTCCTCTACTTGACTTTAAAACCTGACAACATTTCACTCAAACTATAATAAATAAAATATTATAATTCAATACTTATTGTTTATAACAAATAATAATGTTTATAAAAAATATCAACGATTATTGATTGTTATAAACAATATTTCAATAAATTAGGAGTCACATACAGTCGTCAATAAGAATACTTTATTAATATTAATCCAATCAATTAACAAAAATTATCATTCAATAACTCGATCCAATTCTTAAGAGTTAACAATAATTAAAATTTGTTATAAACAATTTGAGATTGTTAAAAATCACATATAGTCATTATAAATAATATTATATTGAAATGGATTTTATTTTTTATTATAATCATTTATTTTTAAGATTTCGTAGGAAAAAAATATCGGACATACGTACGTATAAATAAACGTACGTATGCGAAGAAAAAAAAATTATACAATTTTACTAAGTGATGCCGGACAAAACAGGTGAATTTAATTGTCAGTTCAGTGTCTCCACATTAATTGAAAATAGTTGGCATTGTTTTTCACTGGTTTTAATCGTCAGAGATTATTCTTCAGACGATAAAGAAGAGATTCCCATACTGAAAAAGCCGGATCACATCTGCGGAGGCAGTTTCTTCGATGATATACGTGATAAAGAGGTAGAAATAAACTCCTTAATAATCATTTTTAGAAAATTTATTTGGTACGGTTGTATGTGTTTATTCAAACATTGGTACGTATGTGCATTTCTTTAACGAAAATATTCTCGAATGGTTCAAACGATGAGACATTGCAATAATCTCTCAATGCGATATAAATAATGATTATGATGAATTATTATTAATTGGAAAATAATGTTGAAGTGATGAAAAAAAATGTCAGATAATTAAATTTTAAATGAAAAGTGTTAATTAAATAAATCTTACATCAATAGTAAATTATTTTTTTATTAACTCTATGTTAGAAATTTAATTAAAATCTTTGATATACGGTAGCAAGACTCTGTGTTGTGATTTTTTTTTTTCATCGCCAGTGCCACAGTGGTAAAAGAGAGGCCGCAAAGAGACCAGCTCTCACCCAATACCAGTTCGTCCAGTGATTTGTAATTACTGCTGTTAATATGATACACTTGATTGCAATGACTCTCACTAAATATTTTATTTCTTTTTTTGTTAAAACACAAGACAAAGCATTCAAGTATTTCAAATGCTCAATAATATTCATACTAAGAGCCTCATTTTATATCCTTTCAATTTTATTATCGTCTTCGGCGCCACAGATTAATCATTCTGCCTTCTTTTTGCTTTTAATATTTTTATTTTTAATGTTTCAATTAATATTTTTTTATTATGGTGCCATTTTTTACCTATTTTTACTCCAGAAATCATTCCTTCTTAATGACCTATGATATTGTTATTAACAATTACTATTTATATAAAAAAAAATACACATTTTCTTTCAAGTCATGGATTATTAAAAAGTAGTAAGGAAGAGTAGTGTAAGTTAGAAATTTACCGAAAACATTATTTACTACAATCGAATCTATAACAGTATTTATAATTGAATTTATTATGAAAGTGAATGATTATTTTATGATTAATTTTTAGGAAATGTATAAAAAGTGCCAATTAATAAAATGGAACATACATAGCTAATGAAAGTTGGACACATGGCAGTGTCAACTTTTGTATCGAGAGCTTCACAGGATTCGTTTCATGTCGTCGAGGTACTGAAAATCAAACTATTCATCATGGTCCATAAATTCGTTTTGACACTTATCTGCACTACGAATTGTACTTATTATATAATGCTGATGAAAAAATTTGGAATTATGATTTATGCTTGAATCATGAAATCATTGGTATCATCAGGAAGGTCTTGATGAGATGGTTCCAGAATACTAGCTATTGTCTGTAATTAGTCCCATAGATCTCGAAATATTTGCAAAAAACTGTAATACATAAAAATATGCATAACTTCTATGCTAATAATGCTATGAGGATGATCAAGGAGTCATATGAAAGGTCTGAATGTAAGAAGTAAAGTCGGAACCCCCCTAGATAGAACACCCCCGTCGAAAATCCCGTATCTCGCATAGTTTTCGAGTTATGAGCGTTTAAAGGTTTTTCTATGCTTCGCTTCAGCATAACTTTTATTTCTGCTTATAACTCGAGATCTATCAGGCCTACATAGGCGATTAGCATATCGTTGGATTCGTAAGAGCGAGAGCTTTCCATTAGACTAGTTAAAATCATGATTGGAGCATAATTTATGTTGAAAATGGACCAACTTCCGGTTTTACCCCATTTTAGAAGTGAAAAAATAGATTTTTTTTATGTTTGACTCGATTTTGCGTTTTTACGGATCAAGAGGAAGAGAATGAGTGGTCGATCGTCAAAATCGGACAACTTTGATTTTTCAACCCCAAAAAATAGCAAGTGGTACCCCTTTCCATTTTTTTTGGCCAAAAAATAAAAGTTCTTCGATTTTGACGATCGAGGATTCATTCTCTTCGTCTTGATGTGTAGAAATGCGAAATTGAAAAATCGATCGAGAAAATCCACATTAACACCCTTAAAAGGCAATAAAACTACCCTTGAATTTGAACCCTTATAACTCATGAACGAGAAGTCCAATAACCTTCGGTAAGGACGTTTTAGAAACCTTAGAATCTATGCTACAGATACAGATCCCTACATATCACGTCAAAAATTTATTTCGCCCTTAAAATCATGAAAATATAAAAATAGTCACAGTTTTTTTTGAGTTTGCTAAGTATTTTGGCAATTTTGGCGTTGAAATAATCTCTTAAAATATATTTTATGGACATGAATCTTTAGCTAAGACTCTAAGATTTTCAAAAAGTCCTCCGCAAAGGTTATCGGATCATCCATTAATGAGTTACAGAGGTTGAAAGTTAGAGAAAGGGTAAAAGAATCATCCACCCTTCATCTTTAGACTTTTATAACTTGGGAAGGAATTGTTAAAAGACAATTTTGCGGCAATATTTTAAAACTTCAAGATTTAAGCTAATAACACATATCCATAAAATATAATTTAAGAGATTATTTCAACGCCAAAATTGCCAAAATACTCAGCAAACTCAAAAAAAATTGTGACTATTTTTATATTTTCATGTTTTTAAGGGTGAAATAAATTTTTGACTTCATTTGTAGGGATCTTTATCCGTAGTATAGATTCTAAGGTTTCTAAAACGTCCTTACCGAAGGTTGTTGGACTTTTCGTTCATGAGTTATAAGTGTTCAAAGTCAGGGGTAGTTTTATTCTCTTTTAGGGGTGTTAACGTAGATTTTCTCAATCTATACGTCAATTTCGCATTTCTGCACATCAAGACGGAGAGAATGAGTGGTCGATCATCAAAATCGAAGAACTTTTATTTTTTGGCCAAAAAAAATGGAAAGGGGTACCACTTGCCATTTTTTGGGGTTGAAAAATCAAAGTTGTCCGATTTCGATGATCGACCACTCATTCTCTCCCTCTTGATGTGTAGAAATGCAAAATCGAAGTATAGTTTAAGAAAATCCACGTCAACACCCTTAAAAGGGAATAAAACTACCCCTAAGTTCAAACCCTTATAACTCATGAACGGGTCGTCCAAAGAACTCCATCAAAGACGTTTTGGAAACCTTAAAATCTAAGCTAAACATATATATCCATGAAAATTATGTCGAAAATTTCTTTCACCCCTAAAATCGCAAAAATATGAAAAAGGACACATTTTTTGAGGGAGTTTGCAAAGTTTTTTTGCGATTTTAAGGGTGAAAGATTCATTAAAAATAATTTTTACGAAAATATATTTTTAGCTCTGATTCAAAAGCTTCTAAAGAGTGCTCAGCGAAGGTTATTGGACCACCCGTTCATGAGTTATAGAGATCCAAAGTCAAAGTAAGGGTAAGAAAATCAATTGACCGTCGACTTTTACACGTTATAACTCATGAACTGGTAGTCCAATAACCTTCGCTGAGCACGTTTTAGAAGCTTTAGAATCTAAGCTAAAAATATATATCCATAAAAAATATTCTAAATGATTCTTTCACCCTCAAAATCGCAAAAATACTTTGCAAACTCCCTCAAAAAATGTGTCCTTTGTCATAATTTTGCGATTTTAAGGGTAGAAGAAATTTTTTTTACTAAATCTGTGGATATCATTAGATAGCTTAGATTTTAAGGTTTCCAAAACGTCTTTGACGGAGTTTTTTGGACCACCCGTTCATGAGTTATAAGGGTTTGAACTTAGGGGTAGTTTTATTCCCTTTTAAGGGTGTTGACGTGGATTTTCTTAAACTATACTTCGATTTTGCGTTTCTACGGATCAAGAGGGAGAGAATGAGTGGTCGATCATCGAAATCGGACAACTTTGATTTTTCAACCCCAAAAAATGGCAAGTGGTACCCCTTTTCATTTTTTTTGGCCAAAAAATAAAAGTACTCCGATTTTGATGATCGAGGACTCATTCTCTTCCTTTTGATGTGTAGAAATGCGAAATTGAAAAATCGATCGAGAAAATCCACATTAACACCCTGAAAAGGCAATAAAACTACCCTTGACTTTGAACCCTTATAACTCATGAACGGGTGGTCCAAAAAACTCCGTCAAGGACGTTTTAAAAACCTTAGAATCTAAGCTAGAGATATATACTCATGAAAATTATGTCGAAAATTTCTTTCACCCCTAAAATCGCAAAAATATGAAAGAGGACACATTTTTTAAGGGAGTTTGCAAAGTATTTTTGCGATTTTGAGGGTGAAAGAATCATTCAAAATATTTTTCATGAGTATATATCTCTAGCTTAGATTCTAAGGTTTCTAAAACGTCCTCGACAGAGTTGTTTGTACTACCCGTTCATGAGTTATATCGTGTCAAAGTCGATGGTCAATTGATTGTGTTACTTTTACTTTGACTTTGGATCTCTATAACTCATGAACGGGTGGTCCAAAAAACTCTGTCAAGGACGTTTTAGAAACCTTAGAATCTAAGCTAGAGATATATACTCATGAAAAATATTTCGAATTATTTTTTTACCCTCAAAATCGCAAACGTACCTTGCAAACTCCCTCAAAAAATGTGTCCTTTTTCATATTTTTGCGATTTTAGGGGTGAAAGAAATTTTCGACATAATTTTCATGGATATATATGTTTAGCTTAGATTTTAAGGTTTCCAAAACGTCCTTGACGGAGTTTTTTGGACCACCCGTTCATGAGTTATAAGGGTTCAAAGTCAAGGGTAGTTTTATTGCCTTTTCAGGGTGTTAATGTGGATTTTCTCGATCGATTTTTCAATTTCGCATTTCTACACATCAAAAGGAAGAGAATGAGTCCTCGATCATCAAAATCGGAGTACTTTTATTTTTTGGCCAAAAAAAATGAAAAGGGGTACCACTTGCCATTTTTTGGGGTTGAAAAATCAAAGTTGTCCGATTTCGATGATCGACCACTCATTCTCTCCTTCTTGATGTGTAGAAACGCAAAATCGAGTCAAACATATAAAAAATCCACTATTTTACTCCTAAAATGAGATCAAACCGGAAGTTGATCTATTTTCAACATAAATTATGCTCCAATTTTAATTTTGACTAAGGCAATGGAAAGCTCTTGATCTCACGAATCCAACGATATGCTTATTTTCACTATTGGCCTTGTAGATTCTGAGTTATTTGCAAAAAACAAAGTTATGCTGAAGCGAAGCATAGAAAAACCTTTAAACGCTCATAACTCGAAAACTATGCGAGATACGGCATTTTTGACGGGGGTGTAACAATAGGGGGGTACCGAATTTCTCTCCTTGGTCCCCATCTTTCATATGAGCCCTTGATCAACCCCATAAAAAAATATGTTTCGAAGAAAATCATGATTTTATGTTTTTCAGTATTTTTCGAATATCTTGTGATCCATGGGAGTACCAGAATCAACAGCTAGTGTTTTGGAATCGTCTCGACATAATCTATCGAATGACACTTTCAAATTTATGATCCGAGCATAAGTTATGCTTCTGATTTCTTTTGAGGTCGGTAGAATAAAGTTTCCTGATTTTTATAAACAAGAGAGCAAAGTTACTAGAGTTGGAATTAAAGCAGTTACTCATTCGAAATATTTGTGTATCATGAAGACTTCACGCGACTTTTGATCTTGGTTTGACCAAAAAATGTCGGAATCATAATTTATGCTTGAATTATAAAATCATTAGTATCATCAGGAAGGTCTTGATGAGATGGTTCCAGAATACTAGCTATTGCTCATGATTGGACTCATAGATCACGAGATATTTGCGAAAAACTGTAATACATAAAAATATGCATAACTTCTATGCTAATAATGCTATGAGGATGATCAAGGAGTCATATGAAAGGTCTGAATGTAAGAAGTAAAGTCGGAACCCCCCTAGATAGAACACCCCCGTCAAAAATCCCGTATCTCGCATAGTTTTCGAGTTATGAGCGTTTAAAGATTTTTCTATGCTTCGCTTTAGCATATCTTTTATTTTTGCTTATAACTCGAGATCTATTAGGCCTACATAGACGATAAGCATATCGTTGGATTCGTGAGATCAAGAGCTTTCCATTGCCTTAGTCAAAATTAAAATTGGAGCATAATTTATGTTGAAAATAGATCAACTTCCGGTTTGATCTCATTTTAGAAGTGAAAAAATAGATTTTTTTTATGTTTGACTCGATTTTGCGTTTCTACGGATCAAGAGGGAGAGAATGAGTGGTCGATCATCGAAATCGGACAACTTTGATTTTTCAACCCCAAAAAATGGCAAGTGGTACCCCTTTCCATTTTTTTTGGCCAAAAAATAAAAATACTCCGATTTTGATGATCGAGGACTCATTCTCTTCCTTTTGATGTGTAGAAATGCGAAATTGAAAAATCGATCGAGAAAATCCACATTAACACCCTGAAAAGACAATAAAACTACCCTTGACTTTGAACCCTTATAACTCATGAACGGGTGGTCCAAAAAACTCTGTCAAGGACGTTTTGGAAACCTTAAAATCTAAGCTAAACATATATATCCATGAAAATTATGTCGAAAATTTCTTTCACCCCTAAAATCGCAAAAATATGAAAAAGGACACATTTTTTGAGGGAGTTTGCAAAGTATTTTTGCAATTTTGAGGGTAAAAAAATAATTCGAAATATTTTTCATGAGTATATATCTCTAGCTTAGATTCTAAGGTTTCTAAAACGTCCTTGACAGAGTTTTTTGGACCACCCGTTCATGAGTTATAGAGATCCAAAGGCAAAGTAAAAGTAACACAATCAATTGACCATCGACTTTGACACGATATAACTCATGAACGGATAGTCCAATAACCTTCGCTGAGCACGCTTTAGAAACTTTAGAATCTAAGCTAGAGACATATCCTCATGAAAAATATTTTGAATTAATCTTTCACCCTCAAAATCGCAAAAATACTTTGCAAACTCCCTTAGAAAATGTGTCCTTTTTCATATTTTTGCGATTTTAGGGGTGAAAGAAATTTTCGACATAATTTTCATGGATATATATGTTTAGCTTAGATTTCTAGGTTTTCAAAACGTCTTTGATGGAGTTCTTTGGACGACCCGTTCATGAGTTATAAGGGTTTGAACTTAGGGGTAGTTTTATTCCCTTTTAAGGGTGTTGACGTGGATTTTCTTAAACTATACTTCGATTTTGCATTTCTACACATCAAGAGGGAGAGAATGAGTGGTCGATCATCGAAATCGGACAACTTTGATTTTTCAACCCCAAAAAATGGCAAGTGGTACCCCTTTCCATTTTTTTTGGCCAAAAAATAAAAGTACTCCGATTTTGATGATCGAGGACTCATTCTCTTCCTTTTGATGTGTAGAAATGCGAAATTGAAAAATCGATCGAGAAAATCCACATTAACACCCTGAAAAGGCAATAAAACTACCCTTGACTTTGAACCCTTATAACTCATGAACGGGTGGTCCAAAAAACTCCGTCAAGGACGTTTTGGAAACCTTAAAATCTAAGCTAAACATATATATCCATGAAAATTATGTCGAAAATTTCTTTCACCCCTAAAATCGCAAAAATATGAAAAAGGACACATTTTTTGAGGGAGTTTGCAAGGTACGTTTGCGATTTTGAGGGTAAAAAAATAATTCGAAATATTTTTCATGAGTATATATCTCTAGCTTAGATTCTAAGGTTTCTAAAACGTCCTTGACAGAGTTGTTTGGACCACCCGTTCATGAGTTATATCGTGTCAAAGTCGATGGTCAATTGATTGTGTTACTTTTACTTTGACTTTGGATCTCTATAACTCATGAACGGGTGGTCCAAAAAACTCCGTCAAGGACGTTTTGAAAACCTTAGAATCTAAGCTAGAGATATATACTCATGAAAATTATGTCGAAAATTTTTTTCACCCTTAAAATCGCAAAAATATGAAAAACGACACATTTTTTGAGGAAGTTTGCAAAGTATTTTTGCGATTTTGAGGGTAAAAGAATCATTTGGAATATTTTTTATGGATATATATTCTTAGCTTAGATTGTAAAGCTTCTAAAACGTGCTCAGCGAAGGTTATTGGACTACCAGTTCATGAGTTATAACGTGTAAAAGTCGACGGTCAATTGATTTTCTTACCCTTACTTTGACTTTCGATCTCTATAACTCATGAACGGGTGGTCCAATAACCTTCGCTGAGCACTCTTTAGAAGCTTTTGAATCTGAGCTAAAAATATATATTCGTAAAAATTATTTTTAATGAATCTTTCACCCTCAAAATCGCAAAAATACTTTGCAAACTCCCTTAAAAAATGTGTCCTCTTTCATATTTTTGCGATTTTAGGGGTGAAAGAAATTTTCGACATAATTTTCATGAGTATATATCTCTAGCTTAGATTCTAAGGTTTTTAAAACGTCCTTGACGGAGTTTTTTGGACCACCCGTTCATGAGTTATAAGGGTTCAAAGTCAAGGGTAGTTTTATTGCCTTTTCAGGGTGTTAATGTGGATTTTCTCGATCGATTTTTCAATTTCGCATTTCTACACATCAAAAGGAAGAGAATGAGTCCTCGATCATCAAAATCGGAGTACTTTTATTTTTTGGCCAAAAAAAATGGAAAGGGGTACCACTTGCCATTTTTTGGGGTTGAAAAATCAAAGTTGTCCGATTTCGATGATCGACCACTCATTCTCTCCCTCTTGATCCGTAGAAACGCAAAATCGAGTCAAACATAAAAAAAATCTATTTTTTCACTTCTAAAATGAGATCAAACCGGAAGTTGATCTATTTTCAACATAAATTATGCTCCAATTTTAATTTTGACTAAGGCAATGGAAAGCTCTTGATCTCACGAATCCAACGATATGCTTATCGTCTATGTAGGCCTAATAGATCTCGAGTTATAAGCAAAAATAAAAGATATGCTAAAGCGAAGCATAGAAAAATCTTTAAACGCTCATAACTCGAAAACTATGCGAGATACGGGATTTTTGACGGGGATGTTCTATCTAGGGGGGTTCCGACTTTACTTCTTACATTCAGACCTTTCATATGACTCCTTGATCATCCTCATAGCATTATTAGCATAGAAGTTATGCATATTTTTATGTATTACAGTTTTTCGCAAATATCTCGTGATCTATGAGTCCAATCATGAGCAATAGCTAGTATTCGGGAACCATCTCATCAAGACCTTCCTGATGATACCAATGATTTCATGATTCAAGCATAAATCATAATTCTAAAATTTTTCATCAGCATTATATAATAAGTACAATTCGTAGTGCAGATAAGTGTCAAAACGAATTTATGGACCATGATGAATAGTTTGATTTTCAGTACCTCAATGAGGTTCAACTAGTGAAATTTTACTTTTATATTTCTCATTGCCTTACTGAGCAATCCCACAAATAGTAAATATCTGCTGGAAATTAGTAAACAGTTACTAATTTCTTCTTACCAACTATTTTTTGTTATACTGCCTTCAAATTATAATAAAAACACACACACATGTGAGGAGTACAATGACAGCAGGAATGACCTAAGATGCAATAAATTTGAAGTGTGAAATGTGCCCATTATCCAGTGTGGATGAAAGAAGGTTTCTAAAGTGAGAATGAATACAATGAGAAAAGAAACTGGAGAATAACAATACAAAAAAAAACGTGATAGTAGATTGAAGGTTCAACTGACTGTACTTTAGCCGTAAATTCACGTATTTCTATGTTCCAAGATTTAAATGAAAATTGAGAATGTCTTCTACACGAATGTTGTCTTTGAAAAATTCCACCACACACTTACTTTTGGTTATTTATTAATTAAAGGTCAAAAAGTCGTATTTTTTGGCTTCTCCAGCAACTTTGAACTCCAATAACTCAGCCGGAAGTGCATGGATTTGTCATTTCCGGTATTTAAATGAAACCTACAACTATCTTCTTTCAATACAATCCAGTGGAATTATTATCTAATCTTTCGTTCGCTAGATATGAGTTTTTAAACAAATAAACTTGATCTATTTGTTTATTTATTTTTTTGTGCCACTTAAAATTGAGATAATTGAAAAATCTCAACGGATATCTTTTCCGGACATACATATCTACTTATATACCAATTTTTAAGGTTCCAAGATCATTAGAACATGGAAATCTGGAGATCATTTGATTTTTGCTACTTTTTTAAACCTCTTTCTTTTGATGTCTTAAAAAAATCGAATCTTTAAAAATGTCTATCTCAGCCAAAAATGCACCGATTTGCATTTTCGATAGCTTAAATGAAAGCTCAGAATGCCCTCTACAAGAATATCATCCTCTAAAAATTACACTATGCTCGTACTTTCAGCAATAAATTAAATAACACCCAAATGTCGAGATTTTTTTCTCTTCCAACGACTTTAGATACTCATAACTTAGCCGGAAATGCATTCATTTACCATTTCTAGCCCTCAAATGAATAATACAACTGCATTCTTTCGAATCGATCTAGTTTAATTATTATACAGCCTTTTGTTCAATTTTTATGAGCTTATAAACAAATAAACTCACTTTTATTTATTTATTATTATTTTGATTTTGTTCATTGTTGTCATTGTTTTTCAATTAGTTATTATCACACAATATTAAATATAAAATACTTACCTGAAGTTGGTCTTCAGTCAAATCTTCATTCAAAAGTAAATAATTCTTTTACTATTTATTTTTTTAAATTATTTTCCATTTTATCTTTATTTTGCAATAAATATCAAATTAATAAATCATTTTATCTGATATTATTGGATGCTATTTTTTTTTTCAATTGAGTTCAATAGAATGTAAATTTTAATCTTCAACAATAAATTCATTTAGTTTGATATTAATTTTATTAGCAACATTTATGAATATTAAAAACAAAAGACACAAACAATTACTGACAAATAAATGTATTATGAGTAATGAAGCAAATTTCTTTTCATTTTGTTATAAAAATCATCAAAATTAACCAATCATTAATTATCAATATTATATTAATTGTTTATAACACTTGAAATACTATCATTAATGAATATTACTTCCAGAAATATTACTTTATGTGTCATTATATTATTTATATAATGTTGTTACTGTTCAAACTTTTTATCTAATACTAGATAATTTCTACATTTTCTTTTTTTTTTTACATTATTCTGATTAAAAAAAGACATTTCTGTATTTTTTTACACTTCTATTAACTATTTATTTATTTATTTATGTTTTTTTTTTTTTTTTTCTTTATAAACTTCTTACTTTAAGTAATTATAATACTATAAACGGTAATAAAATTATTTATCTGTCAAAAATACATTTATATCAATGTAATTATAATGAAACACTTTAATTAATTCTTACATAATTATTATTGCTATTTATTAATGATATTTTTGATATATTAAAAACTCAATTGAAAAAAAAAAAAAAAAAATTCATGTTTGATATAAAATTGAAAAAATTTTCACAATATTTTACATGAAAAATTAATACAAAAAATTTTAATTTTATTTAAAGGTTTATTATTTTCTATATATTTATTTATTTCTTTTCTTATTTGGTTCATGAATTAATTGCATTTATTATTTGGTATTTAAATGACTTTGGTTAATTCAATTGGATCAAGAAACAATTTAAAATGGTACATCAAAATTCTGTCTTTATTTAAAAGATTAATTATTTTTTCAACTTTTGTTCATCAACTAAAATCACAAAAGTTTAAATGAATAATTAGTTAGCAAATAGAAAATTCATAATCTTATAAACTATTTTATAGTGATTGAATTTAAAAATAAAATCTCATTTTGATGTCATTTTTCTTAATAAACATTGAGAATAATTTTTTTTTTTTTTTTTTTTTTTTTTTTGCAGAAACAAACATCTCGGAGGTAGGATTTTTTTTAATAATTAAAGAATCTTCTTTTAAATTTAACATTTGCACTTCAACTTCTTCTTTTTTGTTTTTTTTTTTTTTTTTTTTTTATCTATAAAAAGTTTTCGTAAATTTTCACCTAAAGTTCTTTTGTTTTATTTTCTTCAATTTATTTTTACTATTTAAATTGATTTTATCTTGAATTGAAATTAAAACTAAACAGGCGGTTCAGGTGGAGCTGATGGACGGAATTGTGATAATAAAAAGCCACGTTCCATCTCATTGACTTCTTGTTGTTCCTGACCGTCTATAACAATATTAGAACGAGCTAAACTGTTCCTTTGACGACACATGTATGGTGTTTCAGCAGGTGATGGAGTTTCTCGACCCTAGAAACAGTTTATTATCAATCATTAATAAAAATATCTCAAAAATTAATTTAACTCAATTTCAATCAATTAAAATAAATTTAAATAATCTAAAAAATGACCTAATGTACTTGATTCTGAACGAATACCGTCCAAACATTGATTGAAACAGGATTTCCATGGAGCTTGAGAATTATTTATCTTTAAATAAAATACTTGGATTTTATATTAAGGACGTGGAAAAGAAATAAAGGAAACAGGAATATTTTTAACCCATAATTAGGTACGTGGGGTGATGAAACATCCCACACGGTATATTTTGGAAATTATATGGATAAAAAAAATTTTTTACGTGCCGCCATTTTCAGTACCTTCAAGTTAACCGTTTTCGAAGCGATTTAATTTAATTTCACATGTTTTTAATTATTATTATTCAAGTTATTAATGTTTAAAAACTGCCTGGGATCATGAAATAAAACTAGTATTTAACTAAAAAATAATAATTTTTTAATTTCAACTGACTATTATCATTTACTAACCTCTTTTCTTCGATAATATCAATGGAAAACGTAATTTTAATTACAATTACCACTTATAAATCTTCATTATTTAAAAACTCAAAAAAGTTTGAAGTCTTCAGCTAACTTTTCTTCAAAATATTTAATAATTAATATAATTTTAAAGTATTGTCATTTTTTTATTATTGGAGTCGTAAAAGAAACGATTAAGAAAATTTACTATGGAAAAAGAAATTTTTTTTATCCATTTTTGTTTAAACTATAGCATTAATTAGACTAGGGTGATGAAACATCTCACACGCCCAGCTAAGGGTTAAATTGTTATAAGATCTAATTGATGATAAGTTAATAAAAAAAATTACCTGTTTTGAAGGACCACAGCATGTAGCTTGATTACAAGGCTTATCAGTTTTAGGACAATCAAGTACACAGTCTTCTGTTGGAGTTTCTTTTACTTCACTATTTGTGTTATACTAAAACATAAATATAATTAATTAATAATACTAAATCATAATAATAATAATAATACTATTGTTTTTTATATATTCAAAAATTTACTTCTATAAATTCTGGTTGAATAGTTGTAGAATGAATGCCTTCATTATGGAAGAACTCTTTGACTTGTTCAGCAATTTTCATATATTCCGATAAATTACGACATCGTATATGGGCAGATGCAATTATTCGATCACCAGCCAATTGCCAAACATGGAATTCATGAACTGCTAAAACTCCATCGACATTTTGTAGCAATCTTTGTTGAATTGCATCTACCTATAAGTTGAAAGATAAGTGTTATGTAAAAAAAATATCAGTTTAGTGGTTTGAGAGCGACCCAAAAGGCCTACACGATGAACTTCCCAATGAAAAGAATAAAAATATCACATTTTCTATTTATTATTATTTTTAATTAAAGATAATTATGTAAAATGTAAAAGAGATAGTCGAATAAATGACTTGGTATTTTTGGTAATATTTCCTAGATTCAATTTTTAACGATATTATTGACACAAAGTAACCTTGTTTAAGACTATTATGTCATTACATTAATTTTAGATTTTTTTTATTTTTTTATTTTTATGTTTTATTTTATCTAAACAATTGTTGATAATTATCTAGTATTATTTCATCACTTTCAATTCCTTTGATTCTTTATTCTTGAATTAAATTTAATTAAAAAAAAAAAACATAAACATTATTTTAAAAAAAAATAATTACCTGAATATGTGTTGGAACTGTTTGTAATAAAATTAAGGCTGACTCTTGGAGTAATGGCCATACAGATCGTAAAATAAGAATGACAAGAAGAAGTGAAAGCGCTGGATCAATGTAATATCTGAAGTATAATTGTTATTATTTATTATTATCAACAAATAATAGATATTATGATATATTCAAATTAATACGCTCAATTATCAACTGTATTTGTTTATGTTAATTTAACTATCTAAATTATCCTTTTAATATTTCATAATAATTCTCGAGTTATTAATCAATTTTTGTTACAATATATTATTAAATATTATAATAATAAAAAAAAATTCATTACTTGTATTTCCAGTTAGTCAACCAGACTATAAGTGCAGAGACAATGACTATTACTGAACCAAGAGCATCAGACAAAACATGCAAAAAAACTCCTCTCATATTCATTTGACTGCCATCATGGCTATGACCATGTGCTTTTTTTACTGGTGTTGGTGAAGGTCGATACGCTTCATCATTTTCATTGTCATCAGTACCAACCAGAGTGCTCAAACGATTATGACTTCTAGTGATTCCATGTGAATGACCATGAACATTTCCGTGTTCTGAAATCATTTTAATTATTTAAAATTGTTTTTCTCAATCAAT
Source organism: Chelonus formosanus (assembly GCA_028641665.1). Taxonomy (NCBI): domain Eukaryota; kingdom Metazoa; phylum Arthropoda; class Insecta; order Hymenoptera; family Braconidae; genus Chelonus; species Chelonus formosanus. Next base: position 5,588,741 of record CM054000.1, read on the forward strand.
ATATATTAAATAATAACAAATAATCGTTGAAGTAACACTAATTTAATTCAAACCAAGGTAATATTGATGCTTAAAAGACCTGGAAAAGAAGCAGATGTTGATGGATGAACAAAAGAACAAGTACACGATAGGGAAGAGGATGATGAATAAAGATTGGTTTCTTGAGGTTTAAGAATTATTACTTCCCTTTTGTGACCTTCATATGATAATAAACTTTATCAATTGATTTGAATAAAAGAATATCTCTCTATAAAACTTTACCGTGAAATAAACAAAGTCCAATTAAATTAACAAAAAGTCCAAGTGCTCCAACAGCTACAAGAAGTTTTGGATCATGAATAACTTCTACTTCGATGAATCTTTTACAAGCTTCTACCGTTATACTGAAACAGAGAGCAACAAGGAATACAGCATTGACTAAAGCTCCTAGTACTTCAGCTCTTGCCCATCCAAATGTGTTTTTTGACCATTTTTTTGGTGACATCTGTAAATAATTTAAATTTTATCATAACTCATTGATGATTTATTGAAAAAAAAAGAAGTGAATAAATGACTAAATGCTGACCTTTACAGACAGGAATGCAACAACAAGTGCTGCTACATCTGATAACATATGAAAACTATCCGCAATCAATGCCATAGAATTCGTCACATAACCCACAACTATTTCTACCAAGAAGAAAAATGCTGTTAGCCATAACATTGTTAGAAGACGACATTTTTTTCCAGTATACCGTCCCATTATTTATTCTCTTCAATCTGTAATCAACAAAAATGATTATTAATAAAATAAAATAATAGATAATTAATTGAAAAGAATAAAATATAATTCATTTAATGGATTTTTGATTTTTAATTATTTATTATAACAATTGAAAAATAATACTTTTGATAATAGATGTTAGATTTAATGAAGAAATTAACAAAAAAAATTTTTTTTTTAATACTAACAATTGATAAAAAAGAATTTTTGGAACATTTCAATTATTATCTTAAGCCTAATAGTCTACTTTACTCTAGCTTATCTCTAAGTTTATGCGGATTTTTAAACCAATTCTATGTTATCACCATCCTTAATCATCTATTATTTGTTTAATAATTAGCACACTATATTACTCTTTTTTTTTTTTTTTTGATATTTATTTATTTAATAAAATAAGAATAAACAAGTCATTTAATCAATCAAGTCTACTCTGTTCATTATAAGTAGTAATATTAATATTTTTTATAGGTTAAAATTATTAATTTTTTATATTTATTTATTTACTCATTGAAATAAATATAATTTTAAATTGATCATCAACAGTGTCATTGTTATAATAAACATTATCACTCCTTTTCTGAACTAAACAATCTTCTTGTTTTTATGCAAACTTAAATAAACGTATATTGTTATTAAATTGAATTTGATTAAAAATAAATTTTCCACATATTAAGCAAAGACTTGAGAAGTTGAGAAAAATGTTAAGCTTAACCTTTAATACTTGTTCGTCTTTTATAACGACATATTTAACTCTGATTTTCACATTTACCTCTATGGTATCTTGGTCATTTTAACTATACAATAGGAATAAATCACGATGAATCATAGTTTTTTCCATACTAAATATCTTATTGATTTGTCATCATCCAGAGAACGAGGAAAAGACGGGAGTTTTTCTTCTAAAAAATAGAATTAAAGAAGATTCGAGAGGGTCCAATGACCTTTTTTGCCATAAGAGAGGAAAAAATAACCTAACAGTGCTATAAAAAATAATAATAAATATTATCAAAATATCAAAAGAAATGAATGTTATTACCTGCTAAAAAATACTGATGAATGTTTTATTTAATGATGAATTAATTCTATGTAATTTAATGTTTCTTTTAAAAAAAAAAACTAATCACTAAGATATTTCAAATAAAGGCATTATATGTTTTAAATATTTGAAACTATATAAATGTTTTATAATTCACTATTTCGTTGATATAAATAAAAATAACTGAGCTTAAATATTTTAAAGTCATTTGAATCACGTTAATATTTGTTTAAAATAATAATGTACCATGCTTTTCTTTCAATTTAATCGTAGTGATAAATGCATCTTAAAATACACAACTACATTTGCGTCAAACATTTACTTTCTACTTTATTCTGTTAGTTACAAGTATCGCCACCTAGTTAGCGCTGTATGTTTATTGCTAAACACTTGGCGGGAAATTTAAATAATTAAAAAAAAATAACTAATAGGTTAGTAATTAAAATAGTAAACTTGTATAAGATATATTTAATTATTTCAATTATTTATAGACTCATATAAATAGATTAATTAGATAGATTACATTTAATTTCATCGTGGTTTTTTTTTATTAATTACAATTGACGTGACAGCTCAAATAGAAATCTATCTAACCAATTGTGCACAATTGTATTTTTTTGTGCTTAGTAAAAATGATTTTGTAAAATATGTACAGTGTTTTATAAATATAATTTATCTTTAGACAACACTTATTTTATTATAATAATACTAATAATTGAAATTTAAGCTTTCATTATTTATTATTTAATTTATTTTCAAAGTATCTGATCACAATGAGTTTTGTTGTGAAATTTTTTAATGCAATTGGAACAGTAATACAATATTCATGTATAACACATTGTGTTTTAGAATATGTTGGTGATTTTATTGTGGTAATAATATATTACAATTAATTAATTATTTTTATTGTTTACTTTATTAATATTTTTATAAATATTGTGAGTTAGGTTAGAATTGACTGTAAACAATAGAATTTATCTATAGCGTCATCTACTTTTAAATCAAAATAAATTAAATTAAAATTAAATGTTGTTGTTTATGATATTTATAGTGAATGTTATTTTTTTTATAAAAATAATTAATAATTAATAATTTTTTCAGTGTACAGGACCATCAATGGAGCCCACATTATACAGTAGAGATGTAATATTCACTGAACACATCAGCCATCGTTTACAAAGATTAAAAAAAGGTGACATAATTATTGCCAAGTGTCCCATAAACCCACACCAACATATTTGTAAACGAATTATCGCAGTTGAAGGGGATAAAATTCGTTATGGTTTCAAAAAATATGTTGTAAGGATTATTTTATTTTTATAATTAATATAATAATTGTAGATTACATATTCCAATCATTTCTTTTTTTTTTATCAACTAATAATCTTAAAATTAATGACAGGTACCACCAGGCCATTTATGGCTAGAAGGAGATAATCGAGATAATTCAACTGATTCTAGGTTATATGGTCCAGTACCTCAAGGGCTGATAAGAAGTCGTGCTGTTTGTAAAATCTGGCCTCTAAGTGATTTTACTCTATTCACCCATGATGATTGACAATCTTTTTATCAAGGAAGAGTTCCAATAAGGCCCTTTATCAGCCTCTTAGACTTTTTTTTTTTTTAATTTATCATTTCTATTTTTTTTCAATGTGAAAGATGGAAGATGATCAAAAATACATATATTTTTTGTGCTACCTGATAGGATCTTTATGAAAAGAACTACTTAACATCGTTTTATTTTTACAATCTTTATCTAATTATTTCATATAGAGCTCAATTGAGTAACAAAACGATTATAATATAAATAGTGCATAAATACATAAGCCATTACATACATAGAAATTGTTGTATTACTGTACTATGCTCATGGGGGCCGGTAAAGAGTCTTTTCGAAACCCCTCCTTTGTATATATTTTAAAATCATAAATGTGATAACTTAGTGAATATTTTAAATGATAACTTCATTAATTAATATTTACTGCATATATATACATATATTTATAATAATATTCAAATTCAAAAGCAATGTAAATGTCGGATTATACACTCATTGGTTATGTGCAGGGAATAGGGTGATTAAATTTGAATATAAAAATAAAATTAATCTATTATTCTAACTTAATCATACTTGTAGTGAAAACGTATTTGTCTTATGTGGACACCATGCTGTATATTTTTAAACAATTTATTTTATTTCTGTAAACACAAATTGAAGTAGAATATTTTAATGTTAACAACCATCTCCAACTCTTTTATGGTTTTAAAAAAAAACCGTAAAAACACTGGAAAAATGTCAGAATATTATGATATTTTTACAGTAAATTCTTGCAATTTTATTACCAGTTTTTTCTGAAGTATATACAGCAAAAATTTAAGGTTAATCAAAGAAAATTAGGGCTCTTAACTGTATTTTTACTGAAGATATTTTGTTTTTCGAATCCGTGAAGAAATACATGAAACCTCGATGAACAGAATTATTATTTCAACAAAAAATTATGAATCATATCACATTTTTTCCAGTACATAAATTGAGAAATACACTGATCAATAAATATTCCATTGTTTTAATTGTTATTAAAAATCACTGATTAATACTATAACGTTTTTCAAGTGTCGACATAAACATTACTTGAATTTTATCTTGACCTGTAATACTATTTACCAGGAATATTGATATACAAAAATGTCAAGAATAAAATATAATAAATACCATTTGTTAATAATTTTTGTACTTACATAATTGATGTAAAATATCCACTGGCATGTTTCGCGTTGTGTAGTAAGAGATCTGTCTCAATCCTCGCGGGAAAATGAAGCTCCTTTAAATACGTCATAAGGATTTTTACCACTAGCGCTCTGCGTCATTTGTGGTAAAAATACGTTTTTCCCCTACCACTACTTTGGAGGTAGCATTTTTAATGTTTGCTTAGGTACAGTAGTTTCTGTGAAAATAATAACGCCGAATAGAGAAAAAAAAAGAGGTAATAAATAGATAAATTAAAAGTTTTATGAGTTTTTTCACTGGTAAGTAAATAGTAGTGAATATTGAATTATTTCATACATCAACTTGGTTATTTAATATTTATTTAAAATCATGAAACCAGTATATTATGCTAATAATGAATTTGTTTTCATTATTAATTATTTTTCAAATTCAACAAATACTCCAATCTTGTGTTTATTTTTTTGTTCTAATTTGAAGGTGATATTTTTTATTCACTAAATAATTAGTAAGTGTTGCAAAAAAAACTACATAATGATCACGACATTGGTTGTTTTTTTGATTTATATCTATTGTTACCTTGATGTTGATTTACACTTACGTGCATTACAAAGCGTGGCCTGATAAATTCAATGATAAAAATTAATATTCTCATTTTTTGGTTAAATAAAATAGCCTACCATCAATTATTTATCTTCAAAAAATCAATAAATCCAAGATTTAATAATTGAAAATTTTTCATTAACTCCTCATTGTTTATTTGACCACTGTATAACCTGAAATTTAAATAATTTATTCACGATTATTTGACTAACTAACTTATCTTTTTCCAGGAATTATGCTCAATAGCACAGCAAAGCATATATCCCACTGTTGTTTGCTGATATGTGTGATATTATTATTCGAATACATATCAGGAGTATTCAATTGGGATGTCGAAAACCAAATAAATCCATGGGAACTATATGGCTACCTTGGTACAACAATATTGTACTCACTAAGATTTTTAACACTATTATCTCTTCCTCAAATAATCTTCAACTTTCTTGGCTTAACATTGTATAATGCATTTCCTGACAAAGTTGTCCTTCAAGGATCACCATTCATTGCTCCATTTATTTGCATCCGAATAGTGACTCGTGGTGATTATCCACAGCTTGTTAAAACAAATGTGAAGAGAAATTTAGATAAATGCCTTGAAGAAGGTTTAGAAAATTTTCAAATAGAAGTTGTGAGTGATAAACCAATAAATATAGTGTCACATCGACGGATAAGAGAGTTAGTTGTACCATCAAACTACAGAACAAAAAGTGGTGCTTTGTTTAAAGCACGAGCTTTGCAATATTGTCTTGAAAATTCAGTAAATGAATTAGCAGATCATGATTGGATTGTTCATCTAGATGAAGAAACTTTATTAACAGGAAATTCAATACGAGGAATTTTAAATTTTGTGTTAGATGGAAAACATCAATTTGGTCAAGGATTAATAACTTATGCTAATGAAGATGTTGTCAATTGGATCACAACATTGGCTGATAGCTTTAGAGTTGCTGATGACATGGGAAAATTAAGGTTTCAATTTTATATGTTTCATAAACCATTGTTCAGCATGAAAGGATCATTTGTTGTTACTCAGGTTTGTTTTAAATATTCTATTTATTTTTTATCTTTAAGTATTAAACGATCAACATAATGACGAGAGATAAGGAAACTGATTTATTGAAGAGTTACTTTTGGATAGAGATTAGATAAGGGTAGTCAATATTTAGTTATACCTGTTCAATAGTGTAATTTGTGTTTTTAGATAAAAAATTGAAGTAAAAAAAAAAAAAGAAAGATTTATCAAATGTAAAATAAAGATTAATTTTATGAGTTGACTATAAACAAATTAAATTGAATTTATTTTTTTAGATGGAAGCTGAAAGACAAGTGTCATTTGATAATGGTATGGATGGTTCAGTAGCAGAGGATTGTTTTTTTGCTATGAAAGCTTATAGTCAAGGATATACATTTAATTTTATCGAAGGAGAAATGTGGGAAAAATCACCTTTTACTCTTTGGGATTTTGTACAACAACGTAAACGTTGGCTTCAAGGTATTTTGCTTGTTGTTCATTCGAAAGCTATTCCTTTCAAGAAAAAAATCATGCTAGCTATTTCTTGTTATTCATGGGTTACTTTACCATTGTCAACATCAAACATTATTCTTGCTGGATTATGTCCAATTAATTGTCCACGATTGATGGACATGACGTGTGCCTTTATTGGTGCAATAAGCATCTATATGTATGTCTTTGGTGTTATAAAATCATTTTCACTATATCGATTTGGTTTAGCTCGTTATATCATATGTATCTGTGGTGCACTAGCGACAATTCCTTTTAATTTGATTATTGAAAATATTGCTGTTATTTGGGGTATTTTTGGTAAAAAGCACAAATTTTATGTCGTCAGTAAAGAGTTAAGACCTCCAGTTATTACAGTTTAGAAATAATTAAAATATTTTATAGCTTTTTTGAAATATTCTATAATTCCATCAATGCACGAAAAATAATCTCTATTATTTTTTTATTCATCAAGTACAATTGATAAAATTATGATTAATGGTCAAGTACCTGTAAATCAATTAATTAAGATCTGTTGTAATATATTTTGAATCATTTAAATTAACTTTTGTAAAGTAAATTTATGTTAACAAATAAGATCTGAACAATTTGAAATGCTGAATGACAATCGAAGGAATGATCTAGAGAAGAGAAAGTTGTTTAATATTATGATAAATATTTTATTGAGTTAATTAGCGTTGTGCCATGTAATAATTATTTGTTCAATATAGCGAAAAATTTATTATTGAAATATATACAAATAATAGAATTCTTTTTTTTATTATCTAGTCAATACAGTGCTTATTAATGAATCGAATGTAAAGATTAAAATATTAATCATCACAAATAATTAACTTCCAGTTGAAATATTTTTCATATTAATTAATTAATAGAGATTTTTAGTATTTACAAATAAACCATTTCATGTCTTCGCTAAGTAATTTAAAATATTTAATAATAAATAACAACAATTAGTCAATTAATAAATCAATCAATTTAGACAATTTTTATTTGTGTAAAATAAAACGACTTTCTCTTAAATCTTTTTTTTTTTTACCAAAGTTTATAGTTATAATATTTCATTTATCATATCTAGAATTGATACTTAACGTTCGAATAAATGTACGAAGAATAATGAACTGCCAAAAAAGATGGCATTAAAAATCATATCAAGTAAAAAGTATTGTTATTTATGAGCAATAATTGGATATATTTAAGCAAAGAAAAAAACTTATTTGTTAAAGTATGACGAATTTTAAGATGAAAAATGAAAATTTATTAAGATAAAACTTAATTGTATTTATAATTAATAATTTTTTATTTTGTATAAGTAAAATATTGTTTAGAATAATATTTACTTAACAAATTATATAATAAGTAGAAAGTCAAAGTATTATTATGCAAAAAATTTATGTAATAATAAACATGAAATTTTTTTTTTTAATTAGTTTATCACTTTTTTCTTATTATTTTTTGAATTTCTCCATCGTATTTTCAATAAAATTCCTTGTTTATTTGTTAAAATATTAGCTGTAGGATCATATTTAAGTTTCTTCGTCATTTTAGAGTCCAAAATAACTTCATAGTCCGATAATAAAGCTATCAAACCAACTTTAGTTTGTGTATAAGCAAATTTCATACCTAAATTAAAAAAGAAAATAAAATGAAATAATTTTATTATTAATGAAAAATTCGAATTCAATTCTTACCAATACATTTTCGTGGTCCAGCACCAAATGGCAAATAAGTACAAGAATCTTTAAATTTTTTATTCTTATCCAAAAACCTACTTGGATCATATTCTTCAGAGTTAGGATAATACTCAGCATCATGATGGATAGCATGAATAGGAATCAATACCTTCAAACCTTTCTCAATTTTCACATTCGTTCCAGGAATCAAATAATCTTTATTACACACTCGTGGGACTACACCAACTGGTGGATGTTTTCGTAGTGTTTCTGTAATTAAATAAAATCATATCAATACCTATTAATTGTTAATCAAATTTACATTAGAGATAATTGGGACATTTTTTCACCTTTTATAACACAATCTAAATATTCCATTTGACTTATTGCTTCATAAGATAATTCTCCATATTTATTAATTGTATCTATAATTTCATTATAAACTTTCTGCTGAATATGAGGATTAGCAGCGAGTTCGTACATGGTAAAGCTCATTGTTGTAGAAGATGTCTCAAAACCAGCAAGAAGAAATACGTATGCCTGGGCAGCAATGATGTCATCATCAATTACTACAATAATAATATTAATAATAAATTCATTAATTACATAATTAAAGAAATTATCTCAAATAATAATTACCAATATCGTCATGCTCTTGATAATCTTTATCATCAATCACTTCTGTTTTACTTTCATTCTTATTTATTCTTTTATCATCCTTCAGTTGAATAAGTAATTGCATTATGTCATGACGAATGTAGTTATTTGTTTCTCGATATTGGACCATATTTTGTACTAAATTGAAAAAATAAGCACTGACCTGTAGCAAAAATGAACAAATAATTAAATTGAAATTTAATTTTTAAAAAATTGGGATAAGTCAATGAATAAGTATAGAACGTCACTTCTTTTGGATTTAAACTAATTCCAAAGTATTTAAAAACCCCTGGTAGATACCAACGAATTGATCTTTTGAAGCTCATGATCCAAGAGGGATCAAGGATTTTTTTACACATTATTCTGAATTCCGAATCACTGTTTTGAATTGAATTAGTTTCCAGTCCGAAACAACATGTGCTGATGACATCTGTAGCAAATTTAGCTGCTAAATCACGCATTTCTACTGTTTCATCACTGTCAGCATATTTAATAACAAATTTCTGTAACAATTATTATGATGATTATTATAAATCAAAGGGTTAAATTGTAAGTAAAAAGTATAAACCTTAAATTTCTCAGATGATTCAGCCATCAACGGAAACATTTGTTTTAATTTGCCAGAAGTGAATGCTGGAGTAAGTTTAGATCGTAAGATTCGCCATTTATGTCCAGTAAGATTGATTAAATTAGCACTTAGGGGATCTGTTTCTTCATTTATGACAATGCCTCGACCTGAATCAAATTTAATTCATCAGTGATTTGAATAACAGTAGGGTAAATATAACAGTAGGTGGACAGTTAAGCTTAGAAGATAAACAAAAAGTAAAAAGTGTAATATTAATTGCAGTCTTATATCTCATAGCCACATTTAGCATCAAAACATTTTTTTCTAAGTTTAATAATCATTAAATTAAACTTTTAAACAATTCAGTGAAGACTCTTGAACAAGTTGACCTGCGCAAAATTTGCCAACGACCTATTTATTGCAATAATGGAGTGTCTTTTTTCAATTAGCTAGACCTTATTTCAAAGAATAAAAAATGTGTTGGATTATTTTATAGCTTTAACAATTTCTCCATGTTTTAGATGGTGTTCAGCTATTGGTCTAGATACTCTACTGTGTTATCAATAAAGAAAAATACTTACTTTGAAAAAAGTCAAAATTTTTAAGCATCACTAACTTGATAAGATTAGGATCTCTTAGAATAAGAGCAGGACTTCTGAGTTCAAAAATTCCTACATATGGGAATCCATGATAGTTTTGATAAATTTCCCGAATTTTTTCAGCAATAGTCATTTTCAACAATGTTGAATCCTTTGTATTGCCAAAAATAAGAGAAGGTTTTGGTCCAGGTACATTTCTGACTTTCCAATAATTATAATTACAAATTAAATAATAATAAACAACAACACTGATGGTTAAAATTATTAGAATTAAAATTAAAAACATTGTTTAAATAAAATATATATGAATAAAAAATTTTTTTAATTAATTCAAAGCTTTGTTTATTTTCACACGATTTTGTTATTAGATTTTAGCAAACTGAGGTAAGCTAAAGCAGCTAGAGAAATGACTTTCTTTCAGTGTATGATATTTTTGCTTTCTCAGTGGAAAGTTACACTACTGGTTCGACGATTAATTTAATCAATTTTTCTACAAACCAGATGTAAAAATAAAATAGTCGAACATTTATTATCAATTAAGGAAATGACATATTTTTTCTGAGAAATTATTAGACATAAAAAAAAAAATTGATATCTCATTAAATCATACATGATAATGAAAATATCAGTCTGCACAAAATCGTTATCACAAATCTGTTAAACAATCGGCAAGTCATCATCTTGTATATAATCAATCAACTTAGATACAAATAATTCATTTTCAAATTGAATCATGTCTTCTACAGATAGAACATTTATATTCATTGTTATCACAACATTATCCATTGTCTCGTTAATAGACGGTCAAATATTTACAAATAATTATCATAGTAATAATAATAGTTATGATATTGATAATTTAACACATCAAGTTGATATTGTTGATATAATAAATAAAATACAGAAGATACAGTTTAATGTTTTGGCAACGGATAATTTTAAAAGTGTGCAAAAATTGTTCGCATCAACAGCCGATAATGAGTGCACCCAACAATTGAACCTTTTTACGACTGGCATCAGGAAAAAAGAATTTTGGGCTTTAAAAAGTATGACAGTAAGAAAATATTTATTTTAAAATAATATTTAGAAGTGTAGATAAATTGATTTAAATTATTTTTACATAATATTTATTAAGGTATTTCGATCGGTTCAGGTTATCTCAAAGTATCAAGTAAAATATTCATTACAAATGTATTTACACTGTATAATTTTTTTTACAATTTAATGGAATTACTTTCGAATTAACAGAAAGACTTTTACATTAAAATACCTGCTAAAAATATTACGTGATGATTTTGAATAAAATTTCCAACTCTGTAACAGTACTGTACTTATGATCTAACTTTAAATCTTACATCAGATCGAGTGCAGAAACGAATATAAAACAAATAAATGTCAGATTTTAAATCAAAATACATTAAGTAATTAAAAAGAAGCTAGTAGCCAGAGTTTGGTTATTTAACTATTTTATCTAAAAAGTAGATAATAATATGATGATAATAATGTGTCTACTGGTATTGATTTATAATTGGCTTTATTAGTGTTGGATGCATCATCGAAAATTCCAGCAGGAATACTCAATGGATTTAGCAAAGATCTAGGAATGTATGATGAATGTTTATCTATTCAAGAAGTTAAAGATAATTTTACTATACGTGGGCGTCAGTGCATGTATACACCTTCTATTGGATCACAGGAATCTGCACCACTACCATTCCAGTTATCTTTATCAGTTTGTTTACCGTCTATTTGTACTTCTGAACAAGTTGAAGAATTCCTACAATCAGTTCTCAAATCAATGAAAATTTATTTATCACCATTTGTTAATACTTCTGCTATTCAGATACAATCGGTATCTTGTTTATCAATTGAACCAAAGGCTTGGGGTACAGGAGGAATAGTTACTTTGTCAGTAAAAAAAAAAAAATTATACTGTTGTTATTGGAACGAAATTCTTTATGGGACGTTATGGGAACAGGTGCTTGCCAGCAAAAATCGTTACAAAAAAGCGTCAAGTTGTTATCTCTCTTCCTTCCACTGTTTGCAGAGAAAGAGAGAGAGAGGACGTAATCCATCTACTCGCACAGCTCATTTTTTATTAAATACCTTGATCGAAATTTATAAATCAAATATTTGTCTCATAGCATAAAGAACTTCGTTCCTATCTGGTATCCTATAATACCACACGGCTTGTTTGATTTTACCTTTATTGTATTTATTTTCATTTTTTTGTAGGTCAATATTAGGAACTTTCATCGGCTTCTTAACCATTTGTACCATCAATGATATTTTAATGAGATCAAATATTATACAAAAGACTGACAATGCAATAATAAATGGTCTAGCACAATTTTCTTTTTATTCAAATAGTCTGAGGATACTTGATACCAAAACATCCAAAGGTACATTGCCATCGATAGCTGGATTACGATTTTTTAGCATGGCTTGGGTTGTTTTGGGACACAATTATATCATGCCATTAGCTGGAAGTATTATAAATTTTGTTGATGTTGGAGAGGTACAATGTTTTGTGATAATTAATTTAATAAAAGTGTATGTAATTTATTTGTAATTAATTATTTATTCTTCAGTGGATTCATTCATGGGGCGCAATGTATATTCTTATAGCTCCATTTGCAGTTGACACTTTTTTTGTTATGAGTGGATTTCTAACAGCCTACTTATTCCTCAAGGAAATGAGCAGTGGACATAAGTTTAATATTATTACTTACTACATACATCGTTATTTAAGGTATAAATTTATATTATTGTCAATAAAATTCCCACTGATTGCACTGAGAATTTTGTTACATAGAACAATGTTTTATTTAATCGACAAATAAAAATGTCGAATGTTCGCAATAAAATTTCTATGCTTGGAGAAAGTATTTAGTAACTTGGTTCAATACTATGATAAGTTTAGATATAAATGATGTTTGATTGTTATTTTTCCCGGCACCATGGGTCTTAATAATTAATTATTCATTCAATTAATTGTTCAACTCAATTGATCTATTTTTCTTTGATGCTAGAAAAGACTTTACTTGAAAGTAATCAATACATTAATAAAATAAAATATATAAAAATTGATAAAATCAATTAGAAAGATTTTTTGAACTCTCCTAAAGCTTGATGGTATTAGAGATACTATGTACCAATTGTCAATTTTGAACAGCAGTCATTTTAGTTCTAAAAACAATCTCTTAATATAAGACATTATAACAAACCAATACTCTAGACAATTCTATCTAGAATTTTTCTTGTTCACAATTAATTTTGTTCTCAGTTCATCATCAATCTTTTTTTAAAAACCTATAAATTAAATTCTGATCATTAATTTTAGATTGACACCAGCTCTAGGAATATTAATATTATTAACAATATATATTTTTCCACACTTTGGAAGTGGTGTTCTTTGGGAAGAAAATATAAGTAAACAATCTGAAATATGCTCCAAGAGTTGGTGGAGAATTCTCTTGTACATACAAAATTATTCCGCAAAAGAAACTATGGTAAGAAAGAACTCAAAAATAATCAAGCTTTTATTCATTAACATAATAATTATAGGGATGTTTAGGTCACACGTGGTATTTATCAGTTGACATGCATTTCTTTTGGTTATCTCCAATCATTTTATATCCACTAGCAAAGAGACCTAAAATTGGTCTGTATATTTTATCAAGCTTCATAGTAGCTTCTTTTATTGTTCCTGCAGTGGTTGCTAATATAAATAAATACTCTGGAGCATTATATCCTACTGAGTAATACCATTTTTTATATTTCTTTTTATTTAAATCTCTTTTCTTTTTCAATCAATTTTTATTCATCAGTTTACTTTATAATTTTTAGTCTCCAGCAGCTACAAGATATGATGCTTAATTTCTACGTCACCAGTCATACGAGAGCTGGACCATGGCTACTAGGTGTTTACTGTGGTTACAAGCTTCATACCACCAAAGAAACTTATTGCAAAGTAATAAAGTGTACGATTTTTAATTTATATTCAAGTTGTTCTTTAAATGTAACTATTGGAAATGTTTTTCAGAAATTCATTATCCTAGGATGGATGCTAGCAGTTTTAGCATTTGCATTCTGTTTCTTTACATTGAGAGTTTTTCAAAATGCAGATTATAAATATGATATTTATTGGGAAACCTTTTATGCTGGTTGTTCTAGACACATTTGGGCTTTTGGAGTTTGTTGGATTATTTATGCATCAGCTATTGGATATGGAGGTAAGTGGAGATAGTTTATTTATATCATTTTATTTTCCTAGAAAAAATAATTAGATCTGTATAGATTTGATGAGATCTTGTTTGATCGGATTATTTTAATAAAAAAATCGACCTGGAGAGTAAAGAGAATAAGCGTTGCCCAGCGATGATCTATAAGAACACCGATGATCTATAAAGATCAAAGTAAAACATGTCCAGAATAAAGTAAATCTTATTGCGCTAAAAAAAAATCTAAGCAGATCTATTTTATTTCTTTACGAGTTATTCAAATTAATAAGAATTATTTTCCTTCTTTATTTTTCAGGAGTTATTAAAAAAATTTTATCATTTTCAATATTCCTACCGTTTGGTAGGATATCATACTGTGTTTATTTGATTCATTTTATCAATGAAGCCATGAAAGCAGGTGCTTTAAGGGTACCAGGATATTTTTCAGATTTGCAAATGGTATTTAAATGATTCTTTAAATAATAAATTAATAATAATAACTAATTAATAATATTTTTCTTTTAAATACTTTTTAGATCAACACATTTTTTAGTGACTTTGTGCTAAACATATTAGCAGCATTCGTTTTCACGCTTTGTTTCGAATCACCTTTTTTAGTGTTAGAAAAAATGATATTTAATGGTAATAAACAAAGAAAAAGTGCGAACAATAATATTATTCAGAATGAAGATGTAAGAAATGAGGAAGTGAAAAATGGTAGTGTGGAAAATGGAATTGACAATTATGCATTCAAAGAAGATGAAGCATCACACAGTAAGGATTTATTTCATAAACTAGATGATAAAAATGACAATAAAAGTTAATGCCTCAGACTTTCAGGGTAAGATTAAATTTAGTTTTGTGATAAATAAAAGATTTTTTATTGTAAAATATTTATCAGATGAGATTTTTTATTAATATTGTAAGATAGCGACACGAAAAATGAATAAAAGGAACTAAAAGTTTATTAAAAATGACAGGAAAGATTCAATAATTAAAACAGGCGTATGATGTGCTCTAGTTTCAGTCATCAACTGAACACAAATAAATCAGTCGAGCGTTCCATACAATTATTTTACAAAATTATTATGGTAAAATATTTATAAGAGATGAATTAACTGGAAAATTATTTAGGAACTGGTGCTAATGGGAATAATTTCTCCCACTCTTCCATTCTATCCTGATAAAGCCCACGTTTCATAGTCATTTGACTATCAATTTCCATGTAAGCTTTATTTTCTGGGGTCAAAGGTGTCCAAGATACACCAGTGAATTCTTTTTTATCCTGAGGAATTGGTTGTCCAGTGTAAGCAAAGTTAGCCCACATTGATGTCATCTTTTCCACCATGGAGACTTCAGGTGCATTGGAGTCAAAGAAAGGAAATAGTGCTTTGATGAAGAATAAATACTGCAGATCATCTTGATGACAAACTCCTAAAAGAGAACAGGACGAATATTATTACATTGATTCAATGACCGATGAAGATTCAATCTGGAAAAGATATTACCAAGTGCAGTTTTGTTTGACCAAGTGAAATAGCTAAAGCGGCCTTGATAAGCAAACTTGTAGTAATAAACCGGTTGGCTAGAATATTGGCTGATCAGGTTTGCAAGTCGGTGTACTCCAAAAATAACAGCGCCATCAGAATTGAGCTGAAGAAATGTAATGTTATCATACGAGAAGATATTTAAAAAAATGAATTCAAGATATGCCTACCTGCCCAAGACGCTCAATATTTTTTAAAGAAACTGGTTCATCATTTAAATAAAACCGTTTGAATTCTCTGCTTATTTCCAAAGACCGTGGAGTATCACGTTCATATCCAGCGATAAATGGAGCTAGTTGTGTCCAATTAGCAGAATAATTATCAAATATTGAAGTGTTCCCTTTTTCAGCTTGTTCAATAGCACCTACAATGAAGATCCATCTGTAAGAAGATTTGTTTTACGATGTATATTATAAGTCTTACCAGCAAGAAAACCAGCGAACTCATCTTTAGTTACTCCAACAATAAGAGGAACTTGTGCAAATTTGCTTTGCCTAATTAGATCAACAGGTTGTGCTGGTATGAATCGTTCAAGACCAGGAAGATCGGGTTCTACCACTGGCCTCCATTGTAATCCAAGATACCCATTGGATTCAGCAAACATGGATAAAGTATCAGCAATCTCTTGAGCTGGTTTAGTCTTCAAACAATCAATTATAGCTTTACTGGATTCGGTAGAACAGTTAAGAAAACGTGCTTGCTTTTCAGCAAGATGTTTCTGATGAGTTGGTGCATCAGTCTGGAATATTATAGATCCACTCATGGAGATAGCTCGGTGAAAAAGACCTTGGGACATTGGAGATACTAAGTGAGCAGAGACACACCAGGCTCCAGCACTGTATCCAGTGATGGTGACAGAGTTTGGATCACCTCCGAATGATGCAATGTTGTCTCGAATGAATCGCAGAGCTATAACTTGGTCTTTGAGACCAAGGTTGCCTGGAGCATATTCATCACCAGTGCTCATGAAGCCTAGTGATGCTAATCGGTAATTCACAGTCACCAGGACGATATCTTTGTCTAGGAAATATTCAGGTCCCCACATCAAACTTTGTCCAGAAGAGACGACAAAAGCTCCGGGGTGAATGAAGACTATCACTGGCTTCAATGTGCTATTTTGAGTAGGAAGCTAATAATGTGGAGAATCGATTTTAAAAAAAGTGTAGCAAAGTAGTAAAATGCTGCTCAGTAAAATTGAAAGGAATTTTTTCTCAGTGATACTATAAGTGAAATTCAAGATTACTATTATTGTTTTCTATACCTCGGTTGTGTAGATATTCAATCGCAGACAATCTTCAGACATTGGATCATTTCTGTTGGGATCTTTAGGTTGAGGACACATTGGACCTTCTTCGGTAGCATCAAAGGTTTCAGTCCAAGGCTTAACTGGAACTGCTGTCTATCAACAAAAAAAATTAATTGCAATTCTACTTAGTGAATACTCAATATTAATCCACATTATTTATTCGCCTACCTTGAATCTAAGATCATCAACTGGAGGTTCAGCATACCTAACACCTCGGAAAGCATAAATCTTCCTTCCTAGTCTCGATGTCATTTCAGATCCTCGAATTCGACCAAGATCACAGCTAACGTTGACCTCGACAGATTCATTGTGATGCGTAGCATTAATGCTATCAATACTACAACTCAATAAAAATCCACAAAACAAAATAACAAATGTTCTCATTCTGATACGATGTAGCCGTTGTGACTCAGCTCAAACGACTGACGAAGAACTAGTTCGTCGCTGATCTTATATTCTTTCCAAAGGAGGAAACAATTGTAGAATTTCCAAGTAGATTCCAAGAATTATTCAATTATACAATGATGGCATTTAAAAAATATGTAAATCATCAAGTTATCTATTTTATTATAAAATAAGGAGAAATAATAACTCGAATATTAAATATAAAATAATTAAAACGTCTATTAGATCGATAAGAAAATCTTGATGACAGGGCAAACGTCTGGTCAAGTCTCGGTCAAAAACCGATAATAAACACATCAGCTGTGCGTTGCGATAAATAAATTTGTTGACTGTCAATGTAAACATAAAATGCATTGCCATATATTTTACAATGCCTATTATATAATAGAGGAAAAATCGCTTTTTCGAACATGTTTTAAGTGAATTAAATGCTTCCAATTGTAAAATACTCATCAGCTGAGATTATTTATTAACATAATTATCACAAACTTATTTAGGAACTGGTGCTAATGGGAATAATTTCTCCCACTCTTCCATTCTATCTTGATAAAGCCCACGTTTCATAGTCATTTGACTATCAATTTCCATGTAAGCTTTATTTTCTGGGGTCAAAGGTGTCCAAGATACACCAGTGAATTCTTTTTTATCCTGAGGAATTGGTTGTCCAGTATAAGCAAAGTTAGACCACATTGATGTCATCTTTTCCACCATGGGGACTTCAGGTGCATCGGAGTCAAAGAAAGGAAATAGTGCTTTGATGAAGAATAAATACTGTAGATCATCATGATGACAAACTCCTAAAAAAGAACAGAATGAGCTGGATTTCTTGATGGCACTAGAGATAACTAATTTAACAGAATAAAAAAATTACCAAATGCTGTTTTGTTAGAATAAGTGTAGAAGCTAAAACGGCCTTGATAAGTGAACATGTAATAATAAACCGGTTGGCTAGAATATTGGCTGATCAGGTTTGCTAGTCTGTGTACACTAAAAATGATAGCGCTGTCGGCATAAAGCTGAAAAAATATGAATCATCATCATAACATAAATACTGAAAAAAGATAGGAAATATAATTAATACACTGCGCACCTGTTCAACACCTTTAATATTTTTTAAAGAAACTGGTTCATCATTTAAATAAAACCGTTTGAATTCTCTGCTTATTTCCAAAGATCGTGGAGTATCACGATCATAAGCAAAACTGATTGGAGCTATTTTAGTCCAATTAGCAGTGTATTCTTCAAATATTGCTGTATTTCCTTTTTCTCCTTCTTCAATGGCACCTACGATCAAAAGATTCATTTAGGAAAAAATATTATTATCAACGAACATCATCATCTTACCAGCAAGAACACCACCAAACTCATCCTTAGTTACTCCAGTAATGAATGGAACTTGGGCAAACTTCCTTTGTCTGATCAAATCAACCGGTTGTGCTGGCATGAATCGTTCAAGGCCAGGAAGATCCGGTTCAACAACTGGTCTCCATATCAAAATAGGATCTCCATACCACTCAGCGAATTTAGACAGAGTATTAGCAATCTCTTGAGCGGGTTTAGTCTTCAAACAATCAATTATAGCTTTACTGGATTCAGTAGAACAGTTAAGAAAACGTGCTTGCTTTTCAGCAAGATGTTTCTGATGAGATGGTAAATAAGTCTGGAATGTTATAGCTCCACTCATGGAGATAGCTCGGTGGAAAAGACCTTGGGACATTGGAGATACTAGGTGAGCAGAGACACTCCAGGCTCCAGCACTGTATCCAGTGATGGTGACAGAGTTTGGATCACCTCCGAATGATGCAATGTTGTCTCGAATGAACCGCAGAGCTATAACTTGGTCTTTGAGACCAAGGTTGCCTGGAGCATATTCATCACCAGTGCTCATGAAGCCTAGTGATGCTAATCGATAATTCACAGTCACCAGGACGATGTCTTTGTCTAGGAAATATTCAGGTCCCCACATCAAACTTTGTCCAGAGTAGACATAAAAACCTCCAGGATGGAAGAAAACTACCACTGGTTTCAATGGACTTTTTTTGGCTGGTATCTGATGAAACAAATTCACGTTAAAATAGATGGTTAAAATGGATTTATTACATATAATCGTTTTAATTCAATACCTCGGTTGTGTAGATATTCAACCGCAGACAATCTTCAGACATTGGATCATTTCTGTTGGGATCTTTAGGTTGAGGACACATTGGACCTTCTTCAGTAGCATCAAAGGTTTCAGTCCAAGGCTTAACTGGAACTGCTGTCTATCAACAAAAAAAATTAATTGCAATTCTACTTTGTGAATACTCAATATTAATCCACATTATTTATTCGCCTACCTTGAATCTAAGATCATCAACTGGAGGTTCAGCATACCTAACACCTCGGAAAGCATAAATCTTCCTTCCTAGTCTCGATGTCATTTCAGATCCTCGAATCCGACCAAGATCACAGCTAACGTTGACCTCGACAGATTCATTGTGATGCGTAGCATTGATGCTATCAATACTACAACTCAATAAAAATCCACAAAACAAAATAACAAATGTTCTCATTCTGATACGATGTAGCCGTTGTGACTCAGCTCACACGACTGACCAAGAACTAGTTCGTCGCTGATCTTATATTCTTTCCAAAGGAGGAAACAATTGTAGAATTTCCAAGCAGATTCCAAGAACCGAGTATTTTAACCGTTAGAATGTATCAATAATTAGTCTTATCAGAATATTATTATGTAAGACTTAAATAATAACACAAAATATCAAACGTTCATCTAATTATATCACTCTAGTATTTGAATAAATACAAAACACTAGTTAGTCGCTTGATGATTCATATCATCCAATAAAGAACATCATTTTATTTATTATTATATTACGATCAATTATGCTATTTATTATTAATTTTTCTGTCTTTTATTTCCTTTAAGGAAAGTAATATAAATTACAAAACAATTCTGGTATCGACTTCATTATTTTAAACTATAAATCATTGTTTTCTTTTATCTATTGCGCTACTATATCATCTTCAATTATAAAAAACAAAAAAAAAAAAAAAACGTTTGAACATTTCTAATACAAATTTATATAACAAATGATAAAAAAATTAAAAAGTAGATTGATTTATTTATTCGCTCTTCATTTTAAATAATCAATTTAGAACTAGATTTTAAATACATTGTTAAATATTTGATTTATTTCAAAAAAATACTTGTTTTTATATTCTACCAATCATCATCACATTTAACAATGCTCCAAATGAAATTTAATATGCAAAGAAATATAAAACGTTGTCCGAAGTATTGTTCGCGAAAATATTTAATTACATACAAAAATAAAATTACAATAAAAATATATTGATGTTTGAATAATCAATCAGAGTTAATTATGTCAATAAAAAATGTAAGAAAAAAAAGATTGCTACCTGGTAGCAACAAACAAAAATGTCTTTTAAATGACTCTCTAGTTCCAACTACCGAATTATCAAGATGTATTAAATTGTTATTTCTGAATAATTAATTATGATAATAATTGTAAAATTAAATTAATGTATTATTTAAATTTACAATAAGTTAATCTCGTTATTTTTTATATTAAAATTAAAGAATTATTTATTGATTATTTTCAATTTAATGCAGCAACTTTTTACTCCATCCTAACTATCGCACTAGGTGTAGTCTAAATAGGAGTAATTTTCTAGATGTCTTTTTAATAATTTATGACATCGCATTATCATAAAAAAGTTTATTAAAAATACATAATAACTATCTTAAAATTACAAAAACATTGTAAATGATTTAAAAATTTAAAAGTATTAAGTCAATTGTCAATTTCTTTCGCTTTGTTGTACTGTAATCATTTTTTAAAACTATCATTATAATTAATATTAATACTTCAATAAAAAAAATTTTATCGGTATTTACATAAAAAAAAAAAAAAATAAACTAGGATTTGTTAACAAGATTTGATTTTTAACAATTGGACGGACTTTGAAATAGTCTCTTACAATTTATAATTGGACGGATTTTAAGATTCTATCTTATGAATAACTTTTTCATATAAAAAGAATATTTATAAATATGTTTGTTTTAAAAAAATCTATCTACTTAGCATCATAACTAGAAAGAATGTTACAATTAAATTGATTAGTGAGAAAGTAATTTCACTAGCTCCGGCATAACAGTCAACAACTCTTCTAGCTCTCATAAAGTCTGGACCCAAGTATCTGCTGTATTCACGTTCTTCAGGTGGAATAACCACCAATTGCTGAGCAGCATCTTGAAAAATAAGATCTGTATACGGTGGATTACTGTAGAACATACTAAAGCTAAACTCATCTGTTTCTTTTCTTCCATAAAATTGTTGTGCATAAATAAATAAATTAATATAAGCATTAATTTCTGTCTCATTATAGCCTTCATAATTTCCTCTAGCTACAATAGCATTAGCTTTGACTTTACCCAAATTACAATCACGGTATTGATATGTGGCTTTACGAGTTCCATCAGGACATAAAAGTTGAAAATCTTTAGTAAAAGTATTTCTAGCCCATGTCTCTTTACGTTTTCCATCAGTGATTTCGAAAACTGTGGTATGTTTGACAAAAGCAACATCACCACCACCTTCAACAAGACACCTGATGGCACCAGTATGACCGTAGAAGTCTTCAGTAGCATCACGACGACAATATCGATTACTAACACCATGACAAAGACCACACATATTTTCATATGGAATACCAACATTATATTCAATGCTATGAGCACCTGGAATACAAGATTTCATGAAATATTCAGCAGCTGCGCGAATTGAATCACATCCATAACCACGAATCCACCCGTTTGATAATAAATAAGCCATTGGGTAAACCCAACCAGCGGCAGTGTTGATTCCTGTATGGCAACTATTTTTATTTTTTAAATAAGTTATGTCTGTTGAGTTATCGATCTCTTTTGCTACTGCTACCACATAGTATTCTGGAGTGAGAAGATTGTACATTTCAGCCATGAAAGGTATTAAATTGTAAAATAGACCTGCTGTATAAACATCACTGGTATCTAGTACTGCTACATCTGCTTGACTGAAATCAATCAAAAATATTTTATGTAAACATTATTGTATCAATATTTAGATACAGTTGACTCTTGTTAATTCAAAACTTGAGAGACTCTTAAAATATTACGAATTATCAAATGGTTCAAAATACATAGGTTGCTCCATAAATCCATATGAGATACTTAGCAAGTTTTTACTTGTTTGATTGATTGTATAATTAAGTATTAAGACTAACAAGTTTAAACGTGAACACAACTTATTGCTGGGCTCAGTTTGTTTATTGTATGATTTGTAATGGTGAATATTTTTAAAAATATTAATAAATATATGCTATATAAAGAGATTTTGTAGGGAACTCGTGATAATTTTAAATTGTAAAGGGGTTTGAATTAACAAGAGTTGACTGTAATTTATTATAATTAAAATTTAGTTTAAAAATACCAACCCATCTCGAATAGCTTGCATACAATTTATTTGAGTGTATCCCATGAAACAAGAAAGCTCTGGCTTCAGCAATTGAGCTTTTAAAGCAACCTAAAAAATAACAATAACATTAACAAATTGTTTTTTTTTTTTTTTTAATAAAAATATTGTTGATATTTTTAATAAACTTTCATTTCTTGAGTTACTATTTTATAATATTATACCATACCTTCATCTTTTCGCATTTATCCTTCTCCGGTGTTGAAGTGACACAAAGTTTCATTCTTCCAACAGGACAATCTCTAACTCCCATTATAGCCTCCATTGAATGTCCTAAATAATGTTTATATGTCTGATCTTTATCTCCGATAGGGACAAAGTCTCTAGCGGCATCAGAGAAAAGTAAATTATGTCTAGAACCATATTTTGGTACAGATTCGAATATATCAAAGACCTCCAGAGGTTGAACTGATGGTGGATTTGATGGATCATAGGGCGAATATTCTCGATCACGATCATAATAAGTATTATTTGAATCATGATTCCACTGATTATTATAATTATAATTGTCATTATAATTATAATTATTATTATTATTATTATTATTTTCATTGCCATCAAAGCTTCTATCATACGATTCTCTACCATTATTTCTCTCCTGTGTACGATCTCGATTGAAGTTATCAGTTCCGTTGAAGTTGATTGGCGTTTTACTGAACAATTTAACAGCCTTTCCTAAAAACTTTTGATATAAAACTCGATTTTCTACTTTAGTTGCCGATGAAACAACAACAGCACGTGATGGAACTCTTCCCCAATTACAATCTTGGTAATCATCGATATTTCGTCTTCGAGATCCGTCTGGACAAAATAACTCAAAGTCATTTTTAGAGATAGAATTAAAATCAAAACTCATTGATGTCATTTCCTGAACTGTTGTGTGAACTAGAAAAGCTATTTCTCCAGCTTCTACAAGACACTTGAAGGCACCTTCATAATCAGCATAAGGATCTTTATTAGTGCAAATACCTCCGGGAATTTCTCCAATGCAAAGTTTACATAATTGATCGGAATTATCACCCAAAGGATTATATCGATCAACTAGAGAATTCACAGCGCAAGACGGTCCGAAAAATTCTATCGCTGACTTGACATGATTATTACAGTCAATCACTTCTAATCCACCTCTTGTCATTAGAGTGTGAATTGGAACAACCCATCCAGCTAAGGTACCAACACCAGCAAAGCATGCTTTTCGTCCACGTAATTGATGTAATGATGTTACATCTAATAGTGTGTTGTTTTTAATAACAGCAACAGCATACTGATAATTTACACCAGGTGTATAAATCTCTTGCATTATTGGAATTAAACTATGATATCTTCCTGCAACGAAGACTTCACCAGCATCAAGAGTTGTCATGTGGGCTTTCTCTTGATCCAAAAGAATCATACATTCATCTTTGTTAAAGGCTTGATGACATCGGAGACTGATGTAGTGACGACCAAATTGAGATATCTCACGGTCAATGGCCTGTACAAATGCTTTACATTTTTCTTGTTCCTCTGAAGAAACTGTACACCATATTGCCGTGTGATTTTGTCTTGTGTATACAGGCTCACTATTTTTGTTATAATTGTAATTATAATCAGTGTTATAATATTGAGCTGAAACTGAAAAAAAATGAAATTAATAATATCATAATCTATTATTTAATTGTTTAATTAAATTAATATTTTTGTATTTATAAATAAAATGTAAATACATAAATAATTATTGTTAAAAAGTAAAAGATAAGTGAATGATTCAGAATTTAATACAACCTATGCCACACCCATCCATATTAAGTTCAAAATTAAATATTACTTGTTTTATTTCAAATTCATTATACATTGATTTTAATGAAGATAATTGAATTAATTATTTAATTATTTCCTTACACGTTTTGAGATATTTTTTATATGCATTTTGTTGTATTTTTAATGTAAAAAAATGTACAAAAATTAAATAGTTACCTGTTACTCTCTGACATAAAACTATCAGAGTAATAAATTTTATTAAACAAAACATTTTATACACACAAGCTATTTTTTTTTTTTTTAATTATTTAAATATAAATAAAATAAATTTCACATCTGATTGTTTATCAATAAACTGGATAAAATATGAATTATTTTTTTATTGACATCTAACTGAAAACAATAATTATTGTATGACTTGTCAACGGGCGTCGCCAGTTCGATGATGAGGGCGCTGCAATCGCCCAACACGGACTATACTAAAAAATATACACTTGCGCTCTCTGTCGATAAAAAATGAAAAGTCTAAACATAAAAAATGGAGGTTAGTTATCAGTTCTCATTGATATTGTTGTTCTAAGGTTTAGCTGACTGCGACGGGAACCACGGGAACTCAGATGCAAAATACAGCGTGATACAACGTAGATTGTAAGGCCGGAAAACAAAATTTTTGGAAAAAAATAAGTTAAAAACTAATTAGTGTTATAGATTAAGATTAAATTTTGTGAGAGCGTTTCAACGCCTCGGTTCAATTAAAGATATAATTATTAAAATTCCAATTACTCCATAAATATAACAACTTTAACATTGTGTAAAGAGTTAAAAGTAGACGAGTCATCACTACAGTTCAAGATGGCAGAAGGCCAAGAAACTCCAAAGAAAATTACAATTTTCGTTAAAACACCGAAAGAAAAGCAATCTTTTGAAATTGAACCTAATGCAGCAATTAAAGATGTAAGTAAAATATCATTAAAAAATTTCATTGTCTTTATATCATACTCTAATTATTTTGATATACACGTCATTACTCTTCACGTATTGTGGCATTTAATTTATTCCTATATAATATTATTGTATTTATAAATAATGATTTTTAATTTTTTGTTAATTAATTTTTTTTTTTATTTATTTTAGTTTAAGAAAGTTGTAGCAGAAAAGTTTAACGCTCAAATAGAACAATTGTGCCTCATTTTTGCTGGAAAAATCATGAAAGATACTGAGACACTTGAGACTCATAATATTAAAGATGGTTTGACGGTTCATTTAGTCATAAAAACGCCAAAACCGGCTCAACCTCCAGCACCAGAGCCAACACCAGCATCAGGAATAGGAGGAATAGGAGGTGAATATCATCAAAATTTTACTCCAAAATATATTCTCTTACATTCATTAATTAATATGATTAATTTATTATGATGTAGCTGATGCAAATACAAATCCTTTTGGCCTTGGAAGTTTGGGAGGTTTTGCAGGTTTAGAAAATTTGGGTATAGGTTCTGCTAATTTTATTGACATGCAACAACGTATGGAAAGAGAATTATTATCCAATCCTGAAGTAATGCGTCAAGTTATGGATAATCCTTTAGTCCAAAGTTTAATGGATAATCCAGAAAATGTTCGTCTACTTGTATCAGCTAACCCTCAAATGCAAGAGCTGATGCAACGTAATCCGGAAATTAGTCATATGTTGAATAATCCAGAATTACTGAGGTAAATATTCAATTATTTTGAATACTTTTAACTGATTTTAATAATTTATTTTTACTAATTATACTCTTTTTCTTTTTCTATAGACAAACAATGGAATTAGCTCGTAACCCGTCAATGCTTCAAGAATTAATGCGTACACATGATCGAGCTTTATCTAATCTCGAAAGCATTCCAGGTGGGCATAGTGCCCTTCGTCGTATGTACCGTGATATACAAGAGCCAATGCTCCAAGCAAATGAGAGAAATCCATTTGCAGCATTGGTAGAAAACAGTAATAATTCAGATGCCTCGGTGACAAATCCACAACAAGGTCAAGAAAATCGAGACCCATTACCGAATCCTTGGGGTTCTGATCGTCCAGAGTCTGGTAGTACTCCAGTTAGTGGTGGTGGCGGTGGTAGTGGCAGTAATTCTAGCATGAGAGGACTCTTAGAATCACCGGGAATGCAAAGTCTAATGAGACAAATGATGGAAAATCCTCAATTAATGAGAAACATGTTGATTGCACCATACACAAGATCAATACTTGAAGCAATGGCTGATGATCCAGCAATTGCTGAATCATTATTGACAGTTAATCCATTTTTCAGATCGAATCCCCAACTTCAGGAACAAATGAGGGTAATGTTACCAGCATTTGTCCAACAATTACAAAATCCTCAAATGCAAAATATTGTTACAAATCCTGATGCTCTAGCAGCAATTATTCAAATTCAACAGGGAATAGAACAGTTGAGAACTGCTACTGGTGGTAATTTAGGAGGTCTAGGTCAAACACCTCCACCAACAACTGGATCAACAACAACAACGACTACAACAACAACAACAACTGGTGGTGGTGATGGTCATGTAGCTCCAACAACTAATACTAATACAACATCAACTACAGATGCAACTGCACAAGATGCTTTTACACAATTGATGGCACGAATGGTATCTGAAATGGCTTTACATCAAGGTGGTGTTGAGGGTGTTGATGGTCAAGCAGTCCAACCACCAGAAGAACGTTACCGAACACAATTAGAACAACTCACAGCTATGGGTTTTGTTAATAGAGATGCTAATCTTCGTGCTCTTATTGCTACCTATGGAGATATTAATGCTGCAGTCGAAAGATTACTTGCTGATGGTCAAGTTTCAATGAGCTAACCGCCAATATTACAGTAAATAAAAGAAAGCTAATGATAAAAAAAAAAAAAAATAAATGATGTGGGCAAAATAATTAAGATTAATATTAAATTCATTCACATTTACTTTTTGGTTCTCAGCAGAATTCACGCTAATGACTCGTTATAATAGCATTTTTTATTATTAATGTGAATTTGACTATTGTTAATAAACGGTTGATGTATGTAAGCAAAATTTTTTTTCAAATAATTCTCTGTGAAAGAGTGTGACTTTGCCTTTTTCACATTAATTATTTTATTGATTGGTTTACTATCGTCAATATGGATAATTTATGATAAAAAAAAAAGAACATTATTGATTTAATTGCATTTTAAATATAATTTTTATTATATTTAATATTAATCGAGCATAATTATGTAATAATTACAAATTAAACCATTTTTCTTTTTTATATATTTTATTCACAATCAAGAATTTGAGATGATTTATTTAATAACCTTTTAATAATTATGAATTTATCGAAATTATCATGAACAGTCGCACTCTTTAGTATAATTCAATTTTTATTGACTATTAAATTGATGAGTTAACAAATTTGTTAATTACCATATTTCTTTTTAAACAATTGTTGGAAATAAACATAAAAAACAAATGATCAATAACATTTAATATATTTTTCATTTTATTAATATATATATATTTTTTTTTTAATAGATTTTACAATTCTTGAAAAATTACTTAAATATTAATTTCTGTTTTTTTTTTTTTTCTTTCATTAATTTCTTACAATAAATAATGTAATTTTTCAATACTTTTAAAATATCAATCATAAGCGATAAAATATATATTAATTGTGGTAAAAAAATAGCTTTAATTTTCTAAAATTAATTAATTAATATTCAATATAGTTATATTAATTTATCTATTATCAATATACATATTTATGTATATATATTTATGTAAAGTTCGAGTTATTTAAAATTGACTAGAGCATATAAATTTTATGAGCAAGTAAATAAATTAATAGATAATCTATTATATTTGATGAATGTCATGTAATTTTTCACAGACATTGCAAATGCATTTTAATTTAATTGCATTCGCTATTGAATAATTTATTAAATTAACGAATTTATTTCTGAATTATCATCATTTGTCAAATCTCTTTGCTTTAATAAAATATTTCCATTGGCTAATGGAACTAAATTTTCACCAGGTTGAGTATTGACATAACTTGGAATGTCTTTTCCATTTGTTATAGTGTCATCCTCAAGTACACTAGATAATCTATTTGTTGAAAGCAAAGGTAAAGCATTCTCAATATCACTACTACTCATTGGAATTTCAAGTAATCTATCCATATTGTTTACTTCATCATCTGTACTGATATCAACTAATTGAGTAGTTTGTTGTGTAATTGATGGTAATGATGATAAACGACGTTGTGATGATGACCATCCTAATGATAATGAAAATTTTTTTGATGGTTTAGTTAACGTTACATCCAATTCCTGACCATTTCCCAATTGAACACTGGATCTTGGACCATCTAAACATGGACTTAAAGCACATGGATTCATTGCTAAGAAGTCTACTATCTCTGGTGCTGTTGGACGTTTTGTATAATCAATAATCCAACAAGAACGCAGTAATTGTTCTAACTGTGGATCCAGGCCTTTTGGTATTTCCAAACAATTACCTTCTTTTATATGATTCAAAACTTGATTGTTGGACATTCCTTGAAATGGAAAGCTTCCAAATGTAATAATTTCATAGAGAAGAACTCCATAAGACCAAACATCAGATGCTGGTGTAAATACTCCTAGACTTAAAGATTCTGGAGCCATCCATCTTACTGGTAACATTCCTTTACGACTGAATTTATAATAATCATTTTCATACATTGGACGAGTCATACCAAAGTCACCTAATTTAACTACTCTTTGAGCATTAACTAAACAATTACGAGATGCTACGTCTCTGTGAACATACTTCATCTGAGCTAAGTAACTTAATGCTCTAGCAACATCTAGTGCCATAGCTGTAAGCTTTTTATTCGATATCTCATCTGAATCTTCATAACTTTGATCATTAACTAAATGTCTTCGAGCTAGTAAATAAGTCTTCAAGTCTCCATATAACATAAATTCCATAACAGTAAGTACTGGAGCACATTTAATACAAACACCAAGAAGTTTAATAATATTTTTATGATCAAAACGCTTCATTACTTCAACTTCACTCAGAAAATCAAGTTTTTGTTCAGTAGTACTGCCCAATTTAAGAGCTTTAACTGCCACCGCAAGCCATCCTTTCTCAGGAAAAAATGCTTCACCACCATAAACCATTCCAAAAGCACCTTCTCCTAATTTACGATTAATTACCACATGGTCACGAGGTATTTCCCACTTATCTAAATCAAAAGTTGCATGTCGTGGATCCAATCCAAATGATTCAATCATTTTTTCATGTTGTCTTACTTTTGCATCGTACCTAATATCAAATAAAATAATAATAAATATATAATATAAACAGATTGAATAGTAATCATTTTAAGTGTTTACTTTTTTTTTATAATAATAAGTCCAGTGATGAGAAATGACCCGAGGAATCCAAGTCCAATAATATTAGCAATAACAATAGCCACTTCACAACTAACATGAAGTGATTCAGCTAATCCTGCTAATATACATCTTGGTTGAGGTTCTGATCCATCATCTGGTATTTTTCCCGATAACCAAATGATTTTAGATTCATTTAATATCCATTTTCCACCAATTATTTCACCTTTTCTCTCAGAAATATTTGGATAAAAATTACCAACAATTATCGATTCATTATTAACTGTTTGAACAACTGTAGCTTTTGAAAGTCTTGATGGGCCTCCATAAAACTTTATATTCCCTGATACCTAAACAATCAATTCTTATGTATTATCTATTTTAAATGAACAATATTGATGATTTAAATATGATAAATTATACTATTACTTACCCCTTTAAAGTCAGTATTAGCAATGATATCAGTCAATCGATTGACTGTTTGATCTGAGTGTAAATCAAATACATAACTTTGATTCTCTTTGATCAAATGATCAACAGCATAAGCGTATGTCCACATTGCATCGTAGACATATCCAGCATACAATGATGGTGATTGGTTGGCTGTTTTGCATAATGTCTCATATCGATCACGCCATTGACGTACTGTAATTCCTTCTTGCATTATTTCATTATCATCAGCATAAAAAGCATGAGATATACTGAAATAACCGTCTATCGATTTGATCATGTCTGCTGTTGTGCAGGGAACACTTTCGTCATTTTTATTGTGAAAATCAGTATCGTACCAGTTTGGTTGTAACCATAATGGTAAAAACCATACATATCCCTGATTAATAAAAAAAAATGGCATTAATTTTATATTTTATACAATTTTTGAATAATTAGGCTTTGATAATGTTAGAAAAGGTTATTTAACAATGGCGTTATTTTAAAATAAAAATATTTTACAATCAATGGGTCATTGTCAAATAATTTTGCGCAGATTGTATATTCATGTATACTCATTGATGTTACATACATAGTTTTATGATTCACGTAAATATTGTTGACGTAAAGCATAATTGTTTTTCATTAATGAAATTTTAATTGAAAATTTATTTGATTAATGAATGAATCTATATAATGTATTAGTGTTTTTTATTATTATTTATTATTAATTAATATTTCTAATTACTGTATTATTTTTTTTACAGGTACAAGTTAATATGCATATATTTGAAATATTTATCAGCCTATTGGTAATTCGAGCAATTAATTGTTCCAATCATTGTCTTACGATGATAAAAGGTAAGTAATCAATGAGTCGTTGTCAAATAATTTTGTGCAGGTAAACTTGACCCAGTAACAGAAGTGTTTAATGATTGTTAAACTTGAAAAAAATGTTGTGATACTAATTGTAAGAATTATTGAGAAGTTTTTCATTTAATTTCATATTTTCTCATAAATACTCCATTATAATCGATGAAAATATGCCGAACAAATAATGAATATCAATAAAAAAGAAATGAAAGATCTGAATATTTTTGAAAAATTATGAAAAAAGATGAGAAAATTAAAAGGTTTTATTTCTCAGTTTTTTTTTAACTTGTTTTAATTCTCAAGAAAAATATGAAAAATTTTCCACTAGAGTGCAATTAATATTGCATCTGACTTGTTTAATTTAATAATAAAAGGTTAAACGTAATGACAATAAAGTTGTATTATTTCACACTCTGATCCACTAAATCTGGAATAAAACATCAATTATCAGCTAAACATCAAAATGTACCATAATAAACTAACATTTAGTTGATTTTAGACACTCACTTCTTTATATTTATGCCATTTTAACTGTTTTACCTGCGCAAAATTTGACAGTGATCCAAATATGTTCTTCAACATGACTCAACTAAGAAAATGCTATCCAATATTAAGGTTATTTTGGAACGCACAGTTTAGTATAGTGTTAATGAATAACATTTTTTGTATTACCTTATCTGCAGTCATTTCTAATTTAAATGCTTCACACATAACTTCTCTAGCAGCTTTATCATAAATATCTGCTATAATAATTCGAGCTCTTTTTGTCTTTAAATCTGCCAAATACTGAAAAAAAAAAAAAACAATAAATCAATCAATAAATATTTAATAACATAATATAAAATAACTTACCTGAGTCATTTCATGAATTTCTCTTTCTCTCGGAAATTTAAAATTACCCAAAAAATTAATCTCATTTTCTCTCAGCATCTCTTGTAAATATGAAATATATTCTGTATACTTTTGACCATCTTCCGTTAGTGCTGCTACCCTTTGCCATCCAAAAATTTTAAAAAGTTCTAAATAAACATGACGATATTGTTTATTTTCACCGATAGTACGGAAAAAATATGGATACCGATTACGATCATTAAAAGTAGAGCCTTCAGCACTATAACTTATTACAACTGTTTTATAATG
Organism: Chelonus formosanus; assembly: GCA_028641665.1. Lineage (NCBI taxonomy): Eukaryota > Metazoa > Arthropoda > Insecta > Hymenoptera > Braconidae > Chelonus > Chelonus formosanus. The sequence goes on from CM054000.1 coordinate 5,621,480, forward strand.
ACGTGAAATACCAATAAGTGGTTCAATAGTATCAGAACAAGCTGGACCTAATACTCCAATAAGCTTCTTATAGTAATTGTGAACAATATAATCAATAAATGATTTCATTACCATATCCGATTTACATTGGCCATCACTTGCTAATAGCGTAAGATTGTAATCATGTAGTAATGAGTTATTTACGTTAATTGCTTCTTTAGCCATTCTCGCAGCAATAACAATCGATTTACCAGATATTCCACCACTCATTGGAAAAATACCACCAACAAAAAGTTCATTTTTATCAGCATTATTTGGCATCCATGTATTTAATGTATAATTTAAATTATCTTTCAACCAATCACATGCTATTTGCTTCTCACTTTTTCCTTTATCAATTAATCTATTATACCGATCCATTAAATCATCATACATTTTAGGACTAAATCGTGCCTTATTAATTGCTTCCCAAGCAAACTTAGCTATTGATTCCAATCTAAACCATGCTAATTTAACTAATCGATTTGATTCGTAAATACAATCTAATTTTAAACCTCTTGTACCGCATTTAGGAAAATCCACAGCAATAAATTCCTTTTCATTCGGAATGATATCACTTGGTGTCCAATGTAAGATTACCAATGATCTTCTGAATAAATTTGATTCATTCATATAATTCAAGACATACTGTTTTGTCAACATTCGCGTCAAGTTTTTTAAATGAGGTCCAACCCAAGCCACTTTGACATACAACTTTAGAATATCAATATGATCTTTGACGAAGTAAGTTACATCAGATTCTGAGGCAAGAAGCAAAGCACATGGTTGTAATTTTTGATTTAATCCTTGGCATTGACTTGGGATATACATTCCTTCATGACAAAATGATTCTTGACAATAAAATTGACCTGTTTTTAGATCTTTTGTATAATTTTGAATGATGAAAAGAGTAGATGTGTCAACGTCAAATCGATTAGCTGATTCTTGTTTAGCAAATATTCTCCATGTATCATCAGATTCACTGAGATCACCAGGTATAAACCAACCAAATCGTCCAGGATTAGTTATAGAACCACATTCTCGAACGTTATAATGATTTCGAAACATCTGAGTATCTTCTTGTGGTGGAATCCATGCTTCCATATTAACCATAGTCTCTGGAACACTAAAATAATTGTTCATTCTATATAACCATCATTAATTATGGTTTCTTAAATAATTAAACTAACATCTTGGATTAATAATCATAGTATTGAAGTGTCCTTCCACTCACACTCTGTGACCGTAGGTCAGCGTTTCTGACATTCGTGCAAATACTACGATTGCATCAAACCAATCATCTCTTTCAACAACATTCACACCTGGATAACCAAGAACCTCTACTAAGAAGATCTCCATTATTCGGGTTATTAATCGCTGCGTTGGACGCCGGGTCAGCTCGAAGGATATGTTTAGAGATTGTCCATCTAGATGAACAACTCGTTTTGGATTTACTTCTGAAAATATTTATTCAATCTTAGTTTCAATTATTTCGTCGCATTCATAAAATATTAATTAGGGCTATTGTCGAATTTTGTGCAGGTAAAAGTAAGTTAAAATGATATAAATATATTAAAACAACTGAACGTTGGTTTATTATGGTACATTTTGATGTTTAGCTGATAATTGATGTTTTATTCCAGATTTAGTGGATCAGAGTGTGAAATAATACAACTTTATTGTCATTACGTTTAACCTTTTATTATTAAATTAAACAAGTCAGATGCAATATTAATTGCACTCTAGTGGAAAATTTTTCATATTTTTCTTGAGAATTAAAACAAGTTAAAAAAAAACTGAGAAATAAAACCTTTTAATTTTCTCATCTTTTTTCATAATTTTTCAAAAATATTCAGATCTTTCATTTCTTTTTTATTGATATTTATTATTTGTTCAACATATTTTCATCGATTATAATGGAGTATTTATGAGAAAATATGAAATTAAATGAAAAACTTTTCAATAATTCTTACAATTAGTATCACAACATTTTTTTCAAGTTTAACAATCATTAAACACTTCTGTTACTGGGTCAAGTTTACCTGCACAAAATTATTTGACAACGACTCATTGATTACTTACCTTTTATCATCGTAAGACAATGATTGGAACAATTAATTGCTCGAATTACCAATAGGCTGATAAATATTTCAAATATATGCATATTGACTTGTACCTGTAAAAAAAATAATACAGTAATTAGAAATATTAATTAATAATAAATAATAATAAAAAACACTAATACATTATATAGATTCATTCATTAATCAAATAAATTTTCAATTAAAATTTCATTAATGAAAAACAATTATGCTTTACGTCAACAATATGCACGTGAATCATAAAACTATGTACGTAATATCAATGAGTATACATAGACATGTTTGATCATAAATTGACGCACTTACTAGCAAATGAGAAAAACAAAAGACAACTTGACAAAAGTGTGTAGATGTAGATAATATTTCATTACGTCATTGTAGCATATTTACTTTGCCATCTTAATTTCACTCTATAATTTTTTTTTCAATTTCATTTAATGTTGTTATTTTTTCTAATAACAATAACAATTATTTTACTTCCTTGTTTAACCTCATTTTTTTATCTAACTAAAATAAATAATTGATAAATATTAGTTGTAGAAATATTATAGCTCATATTGACGTTTTTAATGAATTATGATCAAATTAGTGATTACAAAAATGGTTGTTTAAATGAATATAGCATAAATATAAGTCAATTTTATGTTAAACAAGAGTAAAGCTTATCAACAAGGTCATTATGTCGTCAAGGTGAATCTTATCCACTTTTAATGTAGTATCAATAAAAAATACATAAGCATCGAAAGACACAAGAATGATGTTTTTCATTTACAGGATAAATATCAATTTCCATTGTCCTTGAAATAAAAATTTCTGATCAAATATATGAACCACTGTGTGACGGGTATTTAATCAACATATAAATTCATTTCAACAATATAGCCATGAAATTATACTTTTATGAACATTATTAAATATTTATAACAATAAAAAAAAAAAAAAAAAACAATCTTTTTTACATGAAAACAAATAATTAAAACATTATATGATTTTTCAAAACAAAACAATTATTTGTAAGTTAAGTAAAATCTCATTAAAAAAAATTTTAGCTCGTTATAAATAATTTTTTTTCAAATGTAAACAACATTTATCAGCTGATTCAATTACCTCATGACCTAGAAATAAAATGTGCGCCACTCACTTATTTATTCTTCAATCATAAAACTGTATTTACTCATCTTACATCAATTAATACACAAATTATTATTCACTTTTGAAACATAATTACTCACAAAACTACTAAAAAAAAAAAACACCAACTCATATAACCTCAATTTAATAATAAAAAATAAAATTAATTTAACTAACGATATTATTTGATTTTAAAATTTATTCACATAATTTTATATTTGTTATTCCATTAATTATTCTCGTTAATACTTTATTTATAAATTGACACATTGTTTAAGTAATTATCAACATAATAATGTGATAGTACTAATTGAATTATCATAAATTTAAACAATAAAATTGTTATATATATTAATAAAAAAAAAAATTCAAGATGATATTGTAGAAATGACTATGCTAATAATAATATTGTGTGTCACAAGTTAAAGCTGTTGTATCAGTCACTGCACTTCTATATAATACACTTGTTGGCTATGCACAAGGATTTCATGTGTATGTATTCTCTCCTTCAATCAGTTGAATAAATAACATGACGTTCTTACATTGACAAAAAATTAAATAATAATCAATTTTCAGACTGTTTTATCGACAGCGAATTATTCCCGATCAATAACAACGCCAAGTTATTAACAATAGATAATTGCTTGATTAATAAATTACTTTATCGACTGACTGTAAGCGAGTTTAAATATGATCAGATTTGAGTTGTTCTACGGTAATCAAATCAAATCAAATCTGAGCAAATCTGGATTTGTTTTTCACGGGAAATTACCTTTTCCCGATAATTTTATTCAATAAAACATATTAATTATTGTTGATAATTAAATATAGATAATTATTGTCATTCATTAGTCATTGTTGTTATTGTTGTTGTTGTACTGTTATTATTCATTTTACATGAATGTGCAGTTAATAAAAATTGTATTAATATTAAAAGATAAGTTGTAACACCACCTGTAATCTTTTAATAAAAAAAAAAAATGAGGTTAGTTAAAAATTTTTTTGTTTATTATTGGTATAATTAATAATATAACATTAATTACCGAGGTTAAAAGGGTGTAATCAAGCATCAATCCTTTGGCTAGGAAATTTGTTTTACGGTGAAGTAATTGCAGAGAAAATATTTGCAACTAAATAAATAAAAATTTTTTAATTAAAAAAAATTCTTATAAATAATTGTAAGATGAATTTTTTTTTTTTACCTCTTCTGCTATTTGTTTGTCGATAGTATTATTTAATATTTCATGTACGATAATTCCTGTTTTGTCTGCTTCATCTTTAGCATGTTCACAAACACCAACGGCTGTTATTATATATCCAGAATAATATGTTACAGACGTTATGAAATATGAGTACCATATTTGCTTTTCAAGATTAATATCTTTAAATCCAACGGTTTTTAAAATATAAAAGTACAGTGAAAATGTTATTTCAGCAAACGTTAAGGTAACTATGGCAATCATTTGCAATGAAAAAGTACAATTAAGTTGTAATACTAGATTACAAATATCATTATGTTCTTTAATTATTTTTTTTATCTCCATTAAAATAACTGGATTCTTACGTACATGATAAATTCGTCGTAATAAATGAGATTCATCATTTTCAATGTTAAATTTTAATTTAATTAATTTCTCATTAATTATTTTAAAATGAGTATGAATTATTAAAACACAATTGGTGTAGAGTGCATTGACTAGATATACTATGACTGTTGTATAAACTCCAAAAGCTTTAAAACACATCAGTGGATAACTAGATGAGAAAATTTTTGGAAAATGTGCATAAACAAAAAGAATACCAATTAAATCTTTAAGATGAATTAATCTTGATAATTGACGATATTTTTTAGCTGGTATTTTTACTGATTCTTTAGCCAATTTTTCGAGAAAATCCGTTCTCGCTTTACGCTGGAAAACTGTTGTTATTATTATCCAAAAGCCAAATGACATATAGCTATTGGCTTGCAAGACAGCTGGAATACTATCATAATCTAGCACTCCAGAGACATCCATGTGATACATAATTATTAAATATGCCATTACATAAAAGATGATAATTATTATTGATAATATATGTACAGGTTTTGAAATAATTATTGATGTTGGTGTTTTAAACTTGTATGGAAACAGTCCATGAATTTTCCAGAGTATTAAACATGGCCACATAAGTGATAAAAAATTAGTCGCACGAAATGGTTGCCATTTTTTAGTTAAATTTATTTTATTAATCATGTTAAATTGACGTTAAAAAAGAAAAAATAACAAGATGCGTTTCGAATAATAACCACAGAAAATATAAACGATTTCTTGTAGTACACAAAACACTATCATGATTAAAATCGATTTTTATTAATAACATTGATAAATGATAAAAAGCTTTTCTATTTAATTAAGCAATATTTTATTTTTGCCAATATCGTCTGCAATTTATCTTGAATATTATAGAATTATTTTATAAATAGAATAATTATTAATCAAAATGAATTAATAAATAAACATAATTACATTTCATATCGGCAAAATATGTTTTTATTCAAATACAAATGTTTTATCGCACTATATTGTAGTCTTATTTTAACGCGAATTTTTTTCATCACATGTTTGTTATATAACTGTTCTATCATTTTAAATTCTTTCACCATTTTTTTTTTTCTTTTTTTTTTTACATTCTCACATTTTACGATTGACTGATTGACACACAAAAGCGTCTAATTAATAAATCACCTTAACGTAAATATCAATTACAATTAGTGATTTGTTTTTATTTTTTTTTATAAATTTTACTTTTTTTATTTAAATGGTCGTAAAAAATCTACAAATTTTTTTTAAATTTATTTAATCGATTGTTATATCTTGTTTAGTAAGAACTGGTGTTACCTAGTATACTTTTTGCACAATAAATATCACGCATTTCAACATATTGACAACTAATACATTGTTTGTTGTTGTTTTTTTTTTTTTTTATATACATTTGCTTGACATAACAAACATTCACAATTCGCTACTTAATCTTTTTCCATTATTTCTATTTAATTTATTCATCATTCTTTATCGTAATTATTAATTTTAAAATCACTGTTGACACTTTTTTATTTAATAATATAATTAGTATATTGTTTTTTTTTTTTTTCATATTATTCTTTTATCACCTATTAATAGTTTTTTTATTATTAATTAATTAATTATTTAATAAACAATATAATAAGTCACAATTGAAACAAATAAATAATAAAAAAAAAAAAAGGAAATAAATTATAATAATGTGAGCAAGATGACAACAAATTTTCTTCGACCATATTATTATTATTATTATTGATGTTTTTCTATAAAAAAAATCTAGTAAATGAATAAATAAATTGATATATTTATTAGTTCATTATTAATATTCATGCATAGGCTTTTGTAACCTGCAACACACACAACACAAATACAGTGGGCACTTTTTGTTTTTATTATTCCAATAAAAATTATCAATATATTTATTTCTTATTTTGTTTAGCTATTTTTTTTTATCTTTGTATCAATGATAATTGATTATTGATGATTAACTATTATAGTTAAAGTTTAATATATAATATAATTATGATTGGATGCACGATGAAACTAATATATTTTGTTATAATCTTTGCCAACCACGATATGTCAAACATCATTTCTTTTTTATAATTATATTTAATATAATTATCTAATTCCAAACTTAAAGATGCATTTAAGTGTAAAAAATAGATATGGCGATGTTTATTATTGATATTTTTTTTAAACATTCATTAACAGTTACAGTTCGAAATAAAAATTATTTTTTTTTTTTTAAAAACAAAAGAAAAAGAACGAAAAATAAAATTACATACACAAATTATTAATAATAATAATATGTTTAACATAAAAAATAATAAGAAAATTGTTATCAATTCATATTGTAACTGAGATAAAATATATAATATTAGATGCACCTTTTAGTTAGAGATAAACTTAAAGTTGACATTCAACTGAATTATTTTTAGTCTTATCAATATAAATCTTTGATTCATCTTAATAATAATAATTGAAAGTATAGTAGATAATTTTTGGTATCTAACTTGTTAATAACATAAATTTCAAATGAAAACGAAAAAAAAAAAAAATAAGTACAATACATTAATTGAAAAGAAAATAATGAGAAAGAAAGCAATAATCAAAGTGTAAACTAATATTGTGTTGTAACAATACAGGCACCGCGTTTGACAAAAAAAGCAATACTTGAAATAATGAATTGTGCATCGCACAATTGTTGCATGAAACAGACATGGTATATGTATACATGTATATATATAAACATATATATATATATATTTGGTTTCTTTTTTTTTTTTTTATTTAATACGTGTCTATTAGTATATATATATATTTATATATATATTTATATATTTATATGGCACAGATATAGTTATTCCGATCATCAGATACGTTGTCACAGGCCTGTGCATCTGCATCTGTACACACAACAAACACGTAAACGTGGTTAGTTTATCCATAAAAAAAAAATACATATAATAAGCCATTTTGTTATATTTATAGCGTCATTTAAATAAAAACGATTATAGCAACAACAATGATACAAGAATATATTTTAAATTATTTATATATATATAAATATATATACTAAACGTCAAGTGTTAATTAAATTTACGATAAAACTTACAACAATAAAATATGTGTATATATTTTTTTAAAAAAAATTAATTTATGAAAAATTAAAAAAGCACATAAAAGACTAGAAAATTTAATCCGCGTATTATTAAATAAAATAAACGTTAATTTAACGTGATATCACAGACATTTTGTATTTGTTTATAATAATTAACCTTTGGTATTAGTTTAGAGAAAAATATATATATAATTAAAAATGCATATTTGTTAAATTGTACTTTTCTTGAAAATACTACAATAATTTTTTTTTCTCTTATTTGTTTACGTATATAAAAATATTATACGTAATTAATATTAATACTCATAATAAATAATGATAGTTTAATAAACGTATCATTAATTGTTTTAAATAAATAAATAAATAAATAAAGTAATATGGATTTATGTAAAATATTACATAATTAAAATAATACTGCAATGGAGATTATCTACCTATAAATAAATCCATCCTGTTCAATATGGTTTAGCAGCTTCTTTGGCTCGTTTGTGTTCAACTTTAAGACGTTTTGCACCTACATGAAAACCATTCATTGTCTGTATAGCTGCTGCGGCACTTGTTGGATTATCGTAAGATACAAAACCTGTAAAAGATACATTTTTAATTAGTCAGATGAATTGTATAACTTTAGTACTTATTAATCTAATGCATAAATAGCTAAATAGTATTCAAATGAGTTATAATAATTAAAAGTATAATTGCAAATAGGTGAAACTAGTGGGATCATGAATACATGAGATCCACTGAAAAATTGGTCTGAATGTGCTTTGTTGTTCCCATTCATTAAAATCTGTAATTTAATCATCTTTTAATGATTTTTGTTTATAACAAATATCTATTGTTATAAACAATATAAAATTATTTAATCATATCAAGTTATTTATAAAAAAATTTTATTAATAGTTATAGAATATAATCATAGTCAATAACTGACCTCAGTTGTCAACAATGTTAATTATCTAATAAGTAAAATCGATTTTAAATATTTTTTTTACTCAAATTATTTTACAGTCGTTTTTGTTATAAAAAAACAACTGGACCGATTTTGTTTATAACTCCATTTAGGTCTTCTTTATTGTATTATTTTTCGAATGAAATTTGTCTGCCACAATCCAAACAAACCATTGTTATTTTACATTGTAAAATAATTCTACATCTTGATAGATAAATAATAGTATTTATTGTTAACAAGACTTGACTGATTTATTTACGTTCAGTTTACGACCAAGACTAAGTCTTTCTTGATGATAAAAATCTTACATAAAAGAGATAAGTTAAGCTTTTATAATAAATTTAAGTCAGTCTCAGATTCAAGATAGTAATAATCAAAGCTTGTATTATTTATTGCACTTATTAGTTTAATAAATTATTTCATTGCTTTGTTAAAATAAACTTAATTTTGAAACAAATGTAAAGATGAATTCTTAAATATCTAATATTGATATAAATAATTGAATTGAAAAGTAATAAAAGAGATTGCTGACTTACCAAAACAACGACTTGAATTTTTCTTGAGATCAATAACTACTTTGGCAGAAAGCATATTACCAAATGGTACAAAAGTGGAGGCGAGATCAATGTCGGTAAACTCATGGGGTAGATGATAAATAAACAGATTACATCCCTCAGGACCCTCTGTTTGCTTCCCAGCTGCGTTTACAATCATAGCTTGTTGCTGAGCTGCCAATACAGCAGCAGCAACAGCTGCTGTTGAATTATTTCCACCGATTCCACAATTTGTATTAGTTCCAACAGTAGCTGAGACTGGAGTTAATGCTGGAAATCCTATTAAAAAACATTTTCATTTAGTTTAATTATTATTTTTAGACATGAATAAAATTATCGATGTTTAATAAAAATTTTTTTATCAGTAATATAATAAAAAAGAAAAAGAAGAAGAAGATTAAATCTCCGTGAGCAAGCAATTTTCCTTATTATCTAATTTTACTTCAATTTTTTTCGATACTTTTTCTGTAACAAGTGGAAAAGCTTGGTAATGCAATTTTTTACCTGCATAATGTTGTAAACTTGAATAAGTACTGCCTAAAGAGTCTTGAAGGCATCCTACACCTGTACTACCACCCTCACTACCACCACCACCACTTAGAGAAGTGCCAGGAAGAGAATTAAGCGTTAAAGATGATACAGGATTAAAGCAGCTGTTAGTGTTACAACTATTTGAACTGCTATTATTGTTGGTATTGTTTGTCACTACATTATTTCCCGTTGATCCTACAAATAATAATGCAACCCATTAAAATATGATTAAGCTAAAAAAATATTAAAGCTTTTATTTTACCATTACCATATAAATTAAATAAAATTTACATTTAATATTAATTAACAATAAAAATCATTCATTCTTTTTTAACAATAAAACTTTTACATCTATTTCTCATACTTAAGAATTTACCGGTGACTTATTTTGTTCTTTCAAGATGAAGAATTTTCCATAGTAACTTAATACTTTGACTTACCATAGAAACTTTAAAATCTTTTTTTGTTTTTTTTTTTTTTTTCTTATTTAAAAAAAAATTTATTTTTTTTCTCTACTTAAACTTCTCTCTATGACAAGAAATTTTTTACCAACTTTCTTTCCAATCTTTTGTACAATAAAATTTCTTTTGAAACTTTTCATTCAATTTCTGATAATTTTTACACCTTTAAAAATAAAAAAATAAAAATATCCAGAAACTGAACAGAAAATAAAATCCCTTCTGGACCATTTCAAATCTCCAGACACAAAATTACATAACGTGAAAGGGGTAGGTGGGGTATACACCGTAGAAACAGAGTGTAGAAAATCAATAAGTTGGTTGTAAAATACCTGTTTGAGATGAAGTAGCTGCTGCTAATCCACTTAAAGCTGCAATTAAATATTCAATAGTGAATATAGTAAGAGTATTATCCACTTAGAGTATATATGCATTTAGATGGTATATGTGTATTACGTATATACTGAATTTTATTCAATTATTCATTTTGCTGTTAATCAACTTACTGACTGGTGGAATTTGTATGCCTGCATTTGCGTTCGTTATCGCAGCAAGAGCCATCAATTTTTGTACGGTCATTGGACTACTACCGACTGATGTATTTGCTGTAAAATATTACAATATTATTAAACATTATATAAAAGATAATTAACTAATTGTCTCTTTTAATAAATAAAATATAATGTGACATTTAAGGTAGTATGGACAGAATATAAAAATACACTCAGAGTAGTAAACTGATTTTTTATAATAAAGATAAACATTTAAATGAATTATCAAGTATTGTAGGGTAAACATACCAATAGATGGACAATTAAGTTCAAAAGATGGACGAAAAGTAAAAAATAATTAAAAATAGACAGTGAATGTTTATGAAATAAATTTAATTTTTTTTCGGGGAACCGGAGTTTGCTTTAAAAGATAAAAAATATTTTAGTACATTTTAATTGTTAGTTTTTTATAATTTTAACAATTTGTTCATCTACTGAGTGGTGTCCATCTATTGGTCTCGTTATCCTACTTCATACATTGACACAATAGGAAACTAATTATTATTCTTTCAATGAAACCGAAATTTTCATGTTTTTAGGAAACTTTGGAGTATATAATAATCCCGAGTAGAATTAGAAGAGGCCCAAAATAAAAATAAGGTCTAATGTAGGCCTAATTTTAATCTAAAAATATTTTCACTGCCAAAAATGAGTCTAATAAGAAAAATTTAAGCTTTTTTTCGATGTATTTTGAGGCCTGATTTAAGTCTAAATTCATATTCAGACCCACAATGTACTCAATTCGAGTCAGAATTATTTTTTAGATTCGCAAGATGCCCAATTAAGACCCTAAAAGATTTTTTAGACCCATAAGATGTCTAATTAAAGCCCATTTTCTGAAATAATATTCAACAATCAATTTTTACAACTGTAAATTTGTTGCATAAAAGATAATTAAATAATAAGTTGTTTTTTTTTGTGTTAAAAATATTCTTGGGCCCGAATTAGACATCTTGTGAGTATAAAAAATCTTTTTGGGACTTAATTAAACGTCTTGTGGGCCTGGAAAATATTTTCGGGCCTTAATTGGGCATCTTGCAAACCTAAAGAATAATTCTGACTTCAATTAAGTACACTGTGGATCTGAAAATTACTTTAGACTTAAATCAGATTTCAAAATACACCAAAAAGAAAGCTTTGATTTTTTTAAATTATTGAATTTTGTGTATTATTAACTCTGATAAAATTGATTTGATTATAGTAAGATTTAGATGATCTTTTGTAATCAATTTAAAATTTAAAATAGATGGCCTGTCAATAACCCATACTATCTTAAATCAGAAATAAATCAATAAATAAGTAACACCTGAAACATAATCAGCTCCAGCAGTGGAATTACCAAGTGATGCAATACCAGGCAATCCCTGAAGACCAGTAGTGGTGTTTAATTCAGGTAAATTTGGTGGTAGAGTTTGCGGTGTAACTACACCAGCGGCAGCAGCAGCAGCCGCTGCTGCTGCTGCATTCAATTCTAAATGTTGCTGAATAAGCAGTTGATGTTGAATGAGACTATTATTGATAAGTGGATTAGTGCTAGGAGTTGTCAAAGTAGTGGGTGTTACCAATCCACCACCTGCTAAGTTGCCATTAGTATTCAAAGTTGTTTGAAGTTGTTGAAGAAGTTGTGCTGATGCTAAACCATAAGAATCCGTCTACAATCAAAAATAAAATCAAATTTAAATATCATCAACTTTATTCATATAATAGGAATGTTATATAGGTTGATGCAGCACTTGCTTATAATTAATTCTAGAGTTTAATATTAAAGTCAAATACATTATTTACATTAGTTAGATAGTGTGGTGTCGTTATTAAATTGTTATTAACTCCAGCAATATTCCATAAACTTGCTTGCATCTGTTGCATTCTTTTCTGATCCTTCTCCTTTTGGGTATCAGCAAATTTAACGACCAATGGCGATGAACAACCCTCCATTGTACGTGAATGATGCAAAGCTTTGATGGCATTGATGGCATGCTGTTTACTTGCAAAAGTGACAAAAGCACAGCCACGACTTTGACCAGTACTGTTATCCCTCAGTACAGAACACTCTTCAATAGCTCCATAAGTATCAAACATATTCCTAACGTCATTCTCGGTGTACTTTTTTGATAACATCCCAACAAAGAGCTTGCGATCTGAAATAATAATATATAAATTGAATTAAATATAAAGTTTTAAAAATTGTTTAGAATTTTATTATTGTTGGGTTTTTTTTGTTCTTAATATTATAGAAGATCAAATTTCGAATTGATAATATACGATAAATGTTTTATAGATAGTATTTCATATATACATGATATAAATATACAAATCAAATAAAGAACATTTGTATGAGATACTATATTCTCATCTCTAAAAATGGTCTCTTCCGGTCAAACATATGCGCCTTATACGTATGCATACAATGTGTCACGTTTATATTACAGAGAAAACGGGATGCATCCTTTCTTACATACTAATTGTCTCAAGTTTTTTATTATTTCATATTTTATATTCGATTAATAGTTTCATTGGCATTTTAAAAATTATCAAAAACTGTTGGATTATTTTTTTTTATTTATTTACAATAATTAATATGTTCAAAGTGTGATGATAAATGACTTAAAAGTATCATAAATATATTCTTCATCTAAATCAAGGAAGTTTTGAAAATGTTTAGAAATGAATATAAATCTAAATAAAATATATAAGATAAAAATGGCATAGTTAAAATAAATTTTATGGTTTTATTTTTATTCACTCTTCTAGTTAAGATTATCTTATAATTATGCCTGCTGATTTAAAATAAAATATTCAAGTTTGAATTTATAAATATGATGATAAATATTATCATAAATTTCTAAATGAAATATATTTGAATGAAAGGTAACATTTTCATCGTTGCTTCTTCCAGAAATTCATCTTAAATATTATCTCATTAATTTTTTAAAACTTTCTGTTTATACAGAAATATAAGTAAATAAAAATAAAATGTAGTATGTATATAATTACTGTAGTAATTATTAATTGTTGATAAAATATTATACTTTAAATAATTAAATTTTTAATTACTAAACATGGTGAGTATTAATTATTAGATGAATTAATTTTGTTTAAATTAACCATACTGTACTTAACTAAAGAATAAAAAATATTTAATTACATTTTAATTTTTTGTTCATCTTCTAAAATGGTGGAATAAAGTAATTCAAGTCTCTAGGCCTATCATTAAGATTCATGCAGTGAAAATCAAAATAAATGCTCAATTGAAATCAATTATAATTAATAAAAGAAAAATCTTTTGAATTTTTACTCATCCTACAAGTATGCATATTATTATTCTTCAGTATTTTCTATTTAATATTACTAAAATTCATTGAATAAATTTCATAATGACTATTAGCAACGATTAAAGGCATTAACACATTAGCAATTATACAATTAACAATAATGCAAATGTTAAATAAATATAAAGGTGTACATGAAACTTGGACGTGTTAATATAAATAGTTAACAATAAAAAGATAATTATTAATATTAAATAAATAAATTAATAATAACAATTATCAACTGAAATAATAATTATTCAATAACAATTAAATTTTCTGATGTTAACGAAATGAATGATGTTACCTGGTACTGAATAAGGCACATTCTGAGGTTGTGGTGCCCAATAAGTTTGATTAATAGCTGGATATAAATTCGAATTAGAACTAATATGTGCCACACCACCGTATTGTTTTTTACTTTTCATTGCCATTATATTAACATTATTAACTAACAAATATATTTAATTAATATCACTTAAAAAAAGAATCTTTTATCAATGGTCTCTCTTGATCAATCAATATCCAATTGGATCAACACTATCTCCAACACTTGAACAATTTTAATAATAAAGTCATTAATGTTAACAATATTCCAAACTTGCACTAATGATTCTTGATGATTCACTTGATGTATTTGAACAAAATATTTAACAAAAATTCAACAAATTTAACGATTTGTCTTTTTTTTTATCTTGTTGATAAAATAAATGTAGCAATTATGCAAAACTTTGAACTAATCGCCGCACGCCACAAATGGCGCGGGCGAGAATATCGCGGCATTGATGTCTCTCTGGCCTTCTTTTACAGTACTTTAGTGTGCTTGTAATAATAAAAAGTTGAATATGTCTGGTGACTAATAACTGATTAGAAAAGTTTGTTGATAAAAATAATATTCACTTGATAATCAGATATATTTTGAGTCGTAATAAAAAATAGATCCTCTTCATTATTTTAAGAATTTAAATAAATAAGATGTAAATAAATAAAAAAGAAGTTGTTTAAGTCGATGCTAATCTGGTTATAGCTCTCTCGTGGAGGATGCCTAGTTGCGCAATCACTTGCTGTTGCTATTGCTGCTGCTGCTGTTGCAGTGCTTGTGTAATATTCCGCATAGACAATGACGAAGCAACGTGTGTATATGCGATGACCAGTTAAAACAAAAGAAAAAGATGACTTGGCCAACAATAGTCTTTTTTTATTCTCTCTCTATCGTTATTTCATTGAATTGTCCACGTTTAAGTACTCATTTCTCACGACTTAAGATTGTACTGAGTTACTAAAATTTTTAAATAATCACGTTTTTACATTGATATGTAATATTATCAGCTTTTTTTTTTTTTTCTTTTAAACAAATTTTATTTTATCAAATTATTTTTAATGATTAAATACTGTGAAAATATTTTATCAATTAATTATAAAAATTAAATATAAAAAAATTAAAACAATTAATTTTTTAAAATTTAATACAATAAAACAATTTAAACAATTGATTGTTAACAATTAATTTTAATATTTAAATACAATAAAAAAAATTCAAACAATTAATATTGAAAAGCACTTTTAACTATGAAATATAATAAAAAAGAAATAATCAATTTATTTGATAAAATAATTAACAAATATTTCAATTTTTATAAATATAAAACAATTATATTGATAAATTAATGTAACACTATGAAATAATTAAAAAATTTTTCATTGAAATTTAAATCCCTATTTTTCAACATTATTATTATTGATAGACATTAAAAAAATAATTACTAATTTAATTGATAAATATTTTCAAGAATTTTAACTATTTCATAACCATTAAAAATAATTAATTAATCATTAAATAAAAGTATAAAAATATTTTTTTCAATTCTTACACAATAAATCAACATAAACAATTTTTTTTTTTTTGTTCAACACTTAAAAAAATTCACTTAGACTTATAAAGAAAAAAAAAGATGATTCCTAATAAACTAAAACTTAATTAAAAAAGCTTAAATCATATTTTCTGATACATCAGTCTAACACGGGCTGACCCGGGGGCTCAAAGCACTTCAAATAGTGAATAGAGTAGTACTACACTACCGATGAGTCGATGGCTGCTTAAGACATACTAATCCACGTCGCGCGACACTCAACAAGTGAGCGGATCGCGGTCGACATCATACGCATACCTTCTTATTTATTCTCTCTCTATCTTTTTTCTTTCTTTTTTTACTCAATACATTTACGTGTGCATTATCTACCTGTACTCCAATACCAATCTCTCTCATGAACATGTGTCTATGTAGTAAAGAAAAAAAAAAAAATTACCATTTTGTCACAGTGGTATATACCTAACTACCATAGTCTAACTTACTTAATTATCATTACCTTTATTATTATTGTTAATGCCTTTTGTTACATTAATCATCTAAACATACCTGATATTTTTGACCGATAACAAGTCAACCTACATTTTTAAATTTATTTCACAATATATTTATTTATTTTATTTATCTAATAAATTATTAAGAATATTATTAATAGACATTATATCATGAAGACAGATTTTTTTTTTTTTTTTTTTATGTTACTAATGCTTTTTAATTCGCTGAATGATACTATTATTTATTAATATCCCTTACAACAATATAATTGTTACGTAAAATACGAATCATCTAATTATCATTAAACAATAAGGCAATTTTTCTTAAAAAAAAATTCAATGCAATAATTTTATAAAAAGATGTGGTAATATAAAACTAGTATTTTACATGAAAATAAAACTGTTGAATTCCTTATTCAAATGAAATGTAATTAAATGCATTGTTTTTAAATATATGATACAAAGATCATGCAAGGTCAGCAACACACATTGGAACCCGAGACTCATTTTCTTGAATAATATTTAAACCAAAGTATTTTTTTTTTTTTGTATTTAAATATTGCATAATCGACATAAACATTTGCAATTTATTTGTACTTTCATCATAATTTATAGATAAATTTATACCTATTTACAAGACCTATGGTAAATGAAGACTACTTTTTATATGATTGTTATTAACTATAAACAAATTCTTTACAAAATTCTAATAATTTTTTCAAGTTTACTTTCATTGTGTTCATCATGACAATTTAATATAAAAAAGTAAAATTATTGATACATATGTATAGATATATATATATATATATATACATCTAATAAGTTATCGTGTATGCACGTCATCTCTGATATGTTGGATACACACAGAGAGAGGACAAGATAAGGTTTATCGCTTTCGCATTTTATACACACGTTTAACACATGTGATACCTATGGCTTATATAATTTATCATATCATCCTTTTTTTCTATTCCTACATATCTTATTTATTCACAATAAATCGATTTTATTTCAATTAATCCTTTCTTTACGCTTTAATAAATTAAAACATTATTAAATAAATAATAATAAACATTAATAAATCATAACAATAATAAAATAAATATTAATATTTTAATATTATAACAATTTAATATTATTTATCAATTAATCCTTTTCAATTCAAGCTTTGTAAATATTTTCAATTAAATTTAAAACAATGAACAATATTATTGCTAATATAAATATATCTATTTTGTTTGAAATAAAACAATAAGAGTCTGAGTGGTGTAGTATGTTATTAGAAAAACGAGCTATTACTCGTCGTGTCATATTATAGAGCCTCGGCTCAAGATAAACTATTGTATAAACCAAGAAGAGAGTCTGGCATCGTCATCCAAAATAAACAAAATGTCATATGCTTATAAATAGAGCGCTTTCATTCCTATCTACTATACATATATGCACAGCACTGTCACGTTTCATATGTCTATTATATGCACATTATTACATACAAGTGCGTGCTGTTGTTAATTGTCTCACATGTTTTATTTCACTTGCTACGTTTACTCTAATTCTTTACTATATAATACAACACTATTGTATTACAAACCTTGCTAGATAAGTAGGTGTTACAAACCCTCATATTATTTATTATTATTAAATATTAATCAATATTATTTGTTTGACCTGTCATCGATAAATAACTTTGATGTTGAAACATCAATAGCTTGATGATGGTTAATAGATGAATTTAAGTAAATATATGTTGATATGATGTTTGGAGGATATTATTTATTTTAAGGAATAAATATTTCATTAAAAACTCACCAACTCGGTGTCCACTGTCAGCTGGTTTCATCTGAATAGGACGATGCATCTGTAAGAGAAGGAAAAAAAAAAATAATCATAATTTTATTTAAAATATAATCAACAATATTCTCTCAATACTTACCCCATTAAAGGTTTTAATATTATGTAAGGCATTCTGAGCTTCCAAAGCAGCTTTTCTTGTATAAAAAGTCACAAAACAGCAACCTGTGAATAAATTAATTTTAAAACTTTCAATTTATTTAGCTATTGTTTTTACTTATTTATCAAATCAACAACACTCTTTTTTTTTTAATTAATTAATTATATTATTGATGATATTCCTAAGCTTCATTATCATCTGGTTGATTAATTTTATTCAAAATCAATAATCAATTAAATTTACCTTGATGGTTTCCTGTATATTTATTTCTCAATACATGAATTGAATGCACTTGTCCAAATTCCTCAAATAATGCTCGTAGATCTTTCTCTTCCATATCATGAGGTACCTGACCCACAAACATCTTGATTGTATCAGGATCGGGTTTTTCCATGCTACTGTTCATCATTCTGAAACAAATGAAGATTACTTTTAATTAATATCATTTAAATAATAATTCAGTTAAAAGAATAATTAAATAAATAGTTATTACCAATAAATGATAATTTTGTTGATTAAAAAAAAAAAATGAATTTAAAATAATTAAATTCGTTAATAAAGGTAATAAGTAATTAATACTAGTAAGATAGTAATAAAGATGCCGATCTTAACCAACCGGCGTGTCTCTAATAACTAAGACTAGATATTTCAACAAAACAAAGAGTCAACTTGTACAGACAAATTCGATACTCGATGCGAATATTGACATGCGATCAGTCAGCAATGTAAAGTCGGTTTCAAGAGCTATTATAAAATGTTGTTATTGATTTAAGTTAAAACTATAGATAAGATACTTATACACGAGGTCTCATGTAATGAAGAATGTTATATGGGAGAAGGTGAATCTCTCATCAAAACCCCCACACACACACACACACATGCACGCGATAATACAAAGTTAATATAATTTGTCGATAATTTTTTTTTTTTTTTTCGGACTAAATGGAAAGGAGAAAAAAAAAATGACTTGTGATGATTGAATCGTCTGCGTAGAATGTAGTACAGGAGTAGATGTGTGTTTGGAATAATTCGAAAATAGAATATCTTGTTGGATGAACTGTGCGATAATTATATATACATATATGTATGTATGTATGATGATGAATGTACATGAAAAGAAGAACGATGCACTGTGACGTTTACTCTAAATTATACAAGTTACAGATGCTATAAATTATTGATTAAGCCTGCAGAAGTACTGAACGCTTAACAACTGAAAATACCACACTCAACGTCTCTCTTTCGTGGAATATGTAATATTAGATGTCGACTTATGTACACGTATATGTTTGATTAATTATCGAACAAAATGTGTTATCGAATTTTTAGGTTGTTCTATTGATATTATATTCTGTATTGGTGATATATAAAAACATTGAGTTGATCAAGTTGATCATTTTATCTTCATCCTTTTGATTAGGTTTATACAATGATAGAAAACTTTCGTTATATGGAACAATGTTTTAGTTAATCGATCAAATAAATGTCGAATATTTTCAATAAAATTACTTGGAAAAAAAGATATTTAATCACTTTAAATACCATAGGGTTTGATAAATAATTATTCGATCAATTAATTGTTCAACTCAATCGATTAATTTTGAATAGAAAAAGGATAACAAACCAGCACTCTAGATAATTCTATCGAAAATCATTCAGATGCAATGAAAATATTATTTCAACCCCAGATAGACTTGAGGGATTATCATAGATTGCATTCATCTGTTTTTAAAAACTTTGCGATTTTCATGATGGAAAGAAATTCTTCTTTTCTATAATAAATTCTT
The DNA here is from genome assembly GCA_028641665.1 of Chelonus formosanus. Classification (NCBI taxonomy): domain Eukaryota; kingdom Metazoa; phylum Arthropoda; class Insecta; order Hymenoptera; family Braconidae; genus Chelonus; species Chelonus formosanus. The sequence goes on from CM054000.1 coordinate 5,641,871, forward strand.
TTCTTAGCATTTGACATTGATTAATATTATCAATAATTCAGTGACTCATTGATTTACTTCTTTTAAAAAAGAAAAAATAGACCATAAAATACCAGTACTTTTATATAAAAGCATTAATTTGAAAGAAATTTTTCATTGGTATTAAATAAAAGAATATTTTTTAAACACTTGACATCTAAATAAAAATAAAAAAAAACGTTAATATATTATTTAGTATCTATTATTAAATTTAAATGAACTTACGTATTTTCGTCATCGTTATTAGTCAACTGTTGGGTTGATGACAACTGTTGTTTCTCTAATTGTTGTAATTGCATTGATTGATGTTTTGTTGAAAGAAGTAATTGATGTGATACATTATTATCAATGTTATTATTATTGTTATTATTTGTATCATTATTATTATTATTTAAATTAACTTTTATTAATTTATTTAAATCATTACCATTATGATCATTATTATTTTTACTAGAATTATTGTTGTTATTATTATCATCATTATTATTATTATTGTTGCTGTTATTATTGTTGTTATCGTTATTGTAAAAATTGACAGTATTATTTATTTTATTTCCAATATCATTTTTGTAATGATTTTTATCTATGTGATGATGATTATTATTATTGTAATTAACATCATTTTTTAATTTCTTCATATTATACATCATGTTGTTATTTGGTATGTGAGGTTTTGATGCATGATTATCAACACCACCATGTGATCCTGGCGATATTTTTCCCGCCAATGTGTTCAGTGATTGTAACATTTTGAGCTGGATTTTATCTAACTGCTTCCTAGTAATGTTGGTCCTAAAAATAGATAAAAATATTTATTAGGAAAATATTCTTTTAATTTAAATAAAGGGGTTTAATTAATTATTATTCAGTGATTGAATAATATTGGAAATGATTAAATATTTGTTGAGTTTTGTTTTTATTTATTTTTTCTTTTCGCTTTTGATGATAAATATCCAATAATTGGAATAATTTTTTAAGCTAAAATATGACAACGAATAAACAAAGAAGCAAAAAGAGAAAAAATAAATATCTATTCTTTCTTATATTCGATAAAAACACAATACAATTTTTATTGTAAAAAGCACATCGAGTTTTCGTACTATATACACATAAATTGCAAACACAACTAGTTAGTGTGCTCCATGTACATGTGTAGATGCGCAACTCCATATCGATCGTTAAACTTTACTCGCTTATACTCTGTATTATTTTTTCAACCCTAAACCAGAGCAACAAAAATATATACCACTTTTGTAAATATAAATACATATTTATAATTCAATTGTTAAAAGTAAATATTAAGATATCAAAAGTAATTGTGGTAATTTATTTGTTTTTATATTAAACAAAAAAATTAAATGACAATTTGATAGTCATACTACTTACTTACTTAATTTACATTGTTGGATAACCAAACTTATTGGATATTATTATTTAAACAAAATAATTAATATAAAAAGAATATATTAATTATTGAAATCAAAATATTGAACTTTCTGTTTGTCATTGAAATTGAAAAATAATGTAAATAAATGATGTAATTGCAAATAGTTGAAAGCATTGATGTAATTTGATATTTTGATAGAATCAAATCCAAGACATGAGGAATTTTGAGGATGATATATAATATGCAAGCTCATGCACGAATTGCTTTACTCCTGTGGGCTATAATAAAGCTTGCAAAACAATGTGTGTTGCACGTGCACCCTTATACAATCGTGTGTGTACACTACAGATATATATGTAAATTTAACGTGATTATGGATTATGGTGAGTGTTGTAACATGTGTTAGTTATATTGTTTGTATACTCAGTTATTTGTAACACTCTCTCTCCAGTGGATTAAGATGTACGTTTACCTTTATTTCTTGTTATATTTTATTGTGGTTAATGACTCTACTAATTCCTTCCATTTATTCAAGTGATTTTTCATAATTAATTATCTATTTTAAATAAAATATCACATTTTATGTTTAAACAATTAAAATAACTTAATTTTTGTTAATTTACTCATTCCAATATAACCTTTTTATAGCAACAATCCCATCGTGGTAATAAAGTTAACCTCTTTTTTTTGCAAGGTTAAGTAGAATAATTGTAATAATAAAGATGGTGAGGGAGTTTATTTTCCATCAAGAATTACTTCTGATTAGTTATAGTCATGTTTAAACAATAAAAAATACTTTATTAAACAATTAAAATTACTAATATTCCTTTGATTGATGATTCCAAAATAACCTCTTCATAGCAACAACCCCATCATAATAATGACGCTAACCTTTTTTTTTACAAGGTTAAGTGGAATGACTGTAAGAATAAAAATGGTGGGGGTATTTTTTTACCCATCAAAGTATTGCTACTGATGGATTGTATTGTAAATAATATCCTAATTTTACTTCCAATAACATTATTTCAAAATATTTATTGTTTTTTTATAATCAACTAAAGTATTTATCTTATCGTGAATCATTTACAATTTAAAAGTAAATCGTATTAATCAGAGATTTGATATCAATAAGCTACAAAATGAACAATAAATGCCTCGTATCATCAGAAATACAATCAATATAAAATTTTTAAAAAATGAATAATCATATAATTTTTATTTTTAAAATAATGATAGATGATTTTTATGTATGAATGTGTATAGAAGTATACAATACGATTTTTATTGGATTTATAATTTCCCTGGGGAAATAAATATCAGTGACAGTTTTGTAGTAGATTTTAATGTACGAAAGGGAAATAAATGGTTAGTGAGCTGATTTGTCGAATAAATATGGGAAATATAAATTATTTTTTATTGTTAATTTTATTATTAAAAAAAAAAAAAAAAAAAAGAGTAATAAATCTTTGACAATCTCATGTGTTTTATGATTTTAAATAAAAAAAATATTATCTATTTACATCAAACAATTTGACAAATTTGATTTCTATACTATTTTTGTTTACATTGAAATAAAAAACAATATTTACCAACAATTTTTCTCTTTATAAAATCGAAAATAACTGCCTTTGATATATTAAGAACTAAATTTGTGGATTATAATGAACATTTTATTGCTTAATTGTGAAATCTTTGATAAAAGAAATTATCATCTGCTTGCTTCTTACATTTAATAAATCCTTGGGAAATTGAATAAATTATTTCCAACTGTTCTCTTTAATGGCCTCAAGGGAAATGAATGAATCGTCAGAACAAAGATTAAGCAGCCTTAGGGATTAAAAAATAAAATTTAAAAAATCCTTAAATACCGACATAGAATATTTGTATTTCAAAATTGAAAGAAAAAAAAATGACTATTTAATGAGATAAAAGGTTTTTCGTACATTTCCTTATTATCATAAGTGTAAAATTCATTATTTTTACCCACATGGATAAGAGATATATACAGAATTTATCGAAAATATATGTGCATTTATTTTTTTATCATGATTAAGAAATGATTGAAATATTATAAATAAAGTTGAATATTTACCTAATGAAGGTTAATTTTCAATAGATCAATTGATTCCATAATAAAAAATATCTTTTTACCGATTTCACTAACAATATAATCCTCCATTCAAAATCTTATCAGTTCTTGAAATAAATGATTCAACTTCTAGACATAAAAATACATCACATAAATGAGTTGTAAAATCAATGGATTAATTTGTCCAACAATTTTTCAATATTTACCAACAAATGTCAATTTCAAATAAATTGTTTATCAATAACAATTTCATTAATTTAGTGGCAATAACTAGGTATAACAGTCTGATCAATATTCACGACTAATATAATGGCCATACACATACATTCAATCTACTCATCCACACAAAAATCGAATTTTTTAATTAATTCATTTAGGTTACGCGCATTTTATAACATTTATTTAGCTAAATAAAAAAGTAAGAGTGTTGTCATTGTTTTTAAACGATATGTCACCCACTCAAATACACTTTCGAGACGTTAATTATACGGAATACATTACAATATGTATATTTAATAATGTCCGAACGTCGACTGCGCGCGAGGTTCGTCTCAAGGAGAGAAACGAGATCGGCTTGCGCCTGTCCACCCCCGCTCTGGATACTCCCCCACTATTTTGGCATCATCAACACCCTAGCGGACATTACAACAACCCTAGAATTCAAGGGACGCCATTTATTGCGTTTTTTTATTATTATTTTTCCATTCTTTTTTTTTTTTTGATTACATTTGCATTTTTTTCAGATAATTGTCTACATGTGATCATGCTAATTAGTGAATTAAGATACGTAAAATCTTCAAGTGTTTCAAAGAAAGGGGATAAAGCCGAGAAGACATGCTAATGGCTTTAATTACTTTTAGCACGCAAAAGAAGAATGCTTGTAGATGGCCGTGATTAGAGAATTTGAAATAGTCAAAAGAATCAATTTGAATCAATGAGATAATAAATTATTTAAAGTTATTAATGATTATAAATATTTTATATGCAGGTTAGTCTATACAATTAGTTATATATTTTTGTTTAATTAATAAAAATATTAATTAAATTTCTAATTATTACAATTACCTATGATTTTACTTGATAGATTATACCAGTGACCACTTCAAATACGAGTTAATCATTATAATACGATAATTGGTTACGCAGTTATGTACATTTCTCATTTGATCATGACAAATTGCCATTGATTAGTTGAAACGTTAATAATTTCTAAACCTTCTGTCACTATCAGCTTTATAATTATTATTTAAAATTGTCCAAATAAAAAAGAGAAATGTAATTTTAATTTCAAACAAGATAATTAATAATTTTATAAATGAATGAAGAATGATTATTAATGACTGTGAAGTTAGCAGACAACCGCCAATTGAAAGATAAGTAAAAGATATCTCCTTTAACAACAAAAGTTACTAGATTTAAAAAAAAAGCATGTTTTTATTTTTTTTTAATTTAAAACCGCATTTTTTAATTTTTTAATTTTTTCGATTTCATTAGTAAATATGCCTATTAGTAAAATTTTAGACTCGTATATTTACCACAAATATTATTGTATTGAAAATTGCAAAAAATCACTACTTTATTTAAAAAAAATCTAAAACCGTATTTTTTTAGTTTTCAATTTTGAAAATTTTATCAAATAATATTCCAAATAATGATAGTTTTTCTTTTTAAACAAATATATCATCATAAAAAATTATTAAATTAAAAAAAGCAAAACAAGTGATTTTTTGTCTTTTTCAAATCTAGAACCGCCTTTTTTTAATTTCAAATTTTTCTGATTTTATTGGAAAATATTATAAAAAATAATTCATCTTCTTTTTTTTTTCTTTTATCAACCTGAAAATCACCATTTTTAGTATTAATTTTGTTTTAAAATTAGTTTTACGTAGCCAATGTTTTTAAAATTTTTTTTTAATTGAAATCTTCTTTACCAACCGAGTAAAATTTAAATTTTTTGTCCTAATAAGTTATTTAGGGCGCTGCAATAGCCGCACATTTGATTTATTTAATTTTAATATATACTACGGTTCCTTTGTTTGTTGAAAAGAGTGTTTTTTATAGAAAAATAATTTTAAAAAAGTGACTAACAATGAAATTTGATGTCACAGCTGTATACTTTGCTTTACTGCGATATGCAGAAACTAAGTCTGATGTAATAGAGAATCCTGCAAAAAATAAGCGTCTATTTTTAAAACTATGTCAACATTTTTCTTTGACAACAAAAAACAAAATTAAACAATTTCAAACAAATTTGTATTTCGTTTGGCTAAATAACAAATATTCATTTGTCAGTAAAGTACAAAAACAATTCGGAGTTGTGAAGAAATTGAAAGACAACAATAGTTCATCAAAAAACTTTCAAACCAATGATAATAGTAATGATGATGCGGACGAGCTATCACAACATCTCAGTTCTATTTCGATATCTTCTGAAGAAGCTCCAATTAAAAAAGTCCTTCAGGATTCACCGATCTTAGTGAAAAAAAAAGCAGATTACCAGCACCTCGGAGTGCTAGAATTTCCAATTTGCGAAATTTCACAGAATGATTCAATATCATCTAATTGGCTTAATCATCATCTTCGATTAAAATTGCCTCAAGAATTAAATGTCTCTTGTTACATCATTTTTTCTGGTTTTAAATTTGGTAAAAATGGAAAATTTCGTAGTTATGCATTTTGCAATCAACCGAAATGTGAAAAGAAGTTCAAATTCCATGGATTGATTATTGGTTTAAAAGCTAAAATTGATATATATTCCACTCTGGACCCCTCATCTCAACACACTCTATCTCTTTCATATCAATTACGGGGTGTCCAACGCCAAATAGTGAGACAAAGCTTAAGAAATGTAAAGCCAAATACATTTCACAATGGATTAATCAACAAATTGGACAAAGAGCTGGCCAAAAATCAAGGCAACTACCAATTTACTTATTCTAAGGAAGTAATACGAAAAGGAAAGTCTGAAGAGATGTGTAAAAACGATTGTCACGCGGATGATATTACTGATATTATTTTAAAAGATGTGCGGGCAAATGGTGACCATTTTTATATCAGAAAATTCGTACCACCTTTCACAATTTATTTGGGAATTCAAGAACAAATTGATTTATTAAAAACAAATAATGATTTATTACTTCATTTTGATGCTACTGGATCAATTATTCGTAAACCTTATCCGGACTCAAAACGGATATATTATTATGCAGGAGTAGTTAATATACAGCAAAAAATCTATCCTGTATTAGAGATGATCACCAATAATCATACATCATTATCAATTTCTGAATTCCTGATCCACTTCAAAGATAGATGTTTAAAAAATAATTTAGCATGGCCTCCTTTCAAAAGTACAATAACAGACTGGTCTTGGGCCAGTATTAATGCTGTGATAAATGCCTGGAATGATGTTTCTGTTGGTGAATATTTAGATTTCACTTACAGAATAATGTTTTTTGATGCACCGAAACCATTAAACTTTATGTTTCATTTCACATGCTACCCTCATTTAATGAAGATGATTTCAAGATATTTATCTTCAAAAAAAATTGGAAAACCTCAACTTAAAGTGTTTTTGGAAGCAATTGCAGTACTAGTGCATTGTCATGATGTAGCTACATTCGAAAAGAAGATGAAGTCATTCTTTATTATTTTATTATCACCCAATAACAACAAATACGTTGCTACAGCATGGCAAGATCTATCACTTAACCAATCCATTGATAAAAATATATGTTTAGATGAATTGAAATTTCAGGAAGACCTAATTGTTAATGATGAACAAATTTCTAATAGTGTCTATCAAAACAGCCCTTTTTATAAACATTTTTTAATTATTAAAGAAAAAGTTAAAAAACAAGTTGGTGCAAATAAAGCTACAAATAATATGTATTATTCAACAGTGTTTGCTGATTACTTAATGGAGAATTTGATACCATTTCTACCTTTCTGGTCTGTAATTCTCACTTCAGAAAAAAATCATTACACCAACAGCTCTGCTGAAAATCATTTTAAACAAGTGAAAATGGAACAATATAAAAATTTAAAAGTTGGACGTTTCGTTGATATCAATGGAGAGTCAGTAAAAGCAGCATATCAACAACTAAATCTTAATATACCAAAGGTTTTCAAAAGTAAAGCTTTAAATCGAGTTAGTGAACCTGACAATTTAATGTCAGAAGAAGTATGGAATCGTGGTTCAAGTAAGAATAGAAAAAGAAAAACGACGTATCAGAGTGGACATAATATTAAGAAAATTGCGTTAGAAAATGATAGTTTCATTATCTTAGATGAAAATAATAATACAGTAAGAAATGAAAACTATTATTATGCTCCGAAAGTATTTCGAAATTATTTTGTAGCTTTAACTCAAAAAATCAATGACTCCTATCTAATATATTTAAATGGCGAAAACTACAATACATTATATGGTGAAGAATGGTTAGATAATACGATAATTGACTATTGCGCAAATATTTCTTTCAAAGAATTAACAATGAATAGTACGGTAGCATATACTTTGTGTGAGCAAAGTTGTTCTATTTTATTAAAGAAGTCTGTTGTGCCTAATTTTTTAAAACATTTAAAAAGTTATTGGTGTGACAAACAAACTATTTTTTTTCCACTTAATATCAGTGGAGTACACTGGGTACTAGTATATGTAGACATTAAAAATAAAAACATCTATTATATGGATCCCATGAAGTGTGAATCTGGTGTACCTGAAACTATATTTAAAAACTTTTGCTATTGTTGGAATCGAGCTTTTCCTGAAATGAAAACTCAATGGACAAGAGAGTTTAATAAGTTCCCCACTCAGAGAGATAGTTTTAATTGTGGAATTTATGTAATCCACTATATGAAAGAAATATCGAAAGGAAATTTAAAAAGAATAAAAGAAATGGATCCAATGGTAATGAGAGAAGAATTGAAGAAAGAGTGTATCATAAAAAGTTCAAACATAAAGGATAGATGCTTAGTTTGTGGACGAGAGGAAACACGAAGAAATAAAGGATGGGTCATGTGTAATAACTGTACAAAGTGGACTCACTATACCTGCTTGAGCCACATTCAAAAATCAATAGAAGAAATAGAAAACAATAATTTTATATATGAATGTGATCTTTGCATTGAGTGGAAATTGACACATCAATCAAAACGTTAAGGAAATGAATAAATAAAAGTATATTTATTTTTAGATTACATTATAATAGTTGTATAAGTGAGTTCTGTAAAATTGTAAATTTTGGAGTATTTTTAGATTACATTATAATAGTTGTATAAGTAAGTTCTGTAAAATTGTAAATTTTGGAGTAATAAATGAAAAGATTCAAGTACATATTTTTATTTGAGTGTTCTTCAAATCGTAACACTTATTTAAAGATAAAAAGAAGTTTTTTTTATAATATTTTCCAATAAAATCAGAAAAATTTGAAATTAAAAAAAGGCGGTTCTAGATTTGAAAAAGACAAAAAATCACTTGTTTTGCTTTTTTTAATTTAATAATTTTTTATGATGATATATTTGTTTAAAAAGAAAAACTATCATTATTTGGAATATTATTTGATAAAATTTTCAAAATTGAAAACTAAAAAAATACGGTTTTAGATTTTTTTTAAATAAAGTAGTGATTTTTTGCAATTTTCAATACAATAATATTTGTGGTAAATATACGAGTCTAAAATTTTACTAATAGGCATATTTACTAATGAAATCGAAAAAATTAAAAAATTAAAAAATGCGGTTTTAAATTAAAAAAAAATAAAAACATGCTTTTTTTTTAAATCTAGTAACTTTTGTTGTTAAAGGAGATATCTTTTACTTATCTTTCAATTGGCGGTTGTCTGCTAACTTCACAGTCATGATTATTATTATCTTTTTTATTAACAAGAAAAAAAAAAATGGACAATTTTTGTCAAATATTATATCTAGACTCTTAAGAATGATAAGAAACTACAAACAATTCACTTCTGAGAATGCTTTTATCTTTATCACAACTATTTTACCAAGCTTGGCGTGCGATAAAAACGATAAGTTGAGCGATAAGAGCGATAAAAAATACCAGATAGTATAACACAATGTGATATGTGATATTGCAAAGAAAAGCTGTAGTAGAAATTTTAATAGAATAAAGATATATGAAATGGAAGAAAAAAAAATTGATGCCCATTAATGGAATATTAACATAAATTATAATGAATTAATTTTTCAATAATTAATAAATACCACACTATTTAAGTTAATATCTGATAAGGATAATTAACAAATATCTAATCAAGTCAACTGATTATTACAAAAGTTGACGTAACTGTTAATATTACTGTCAATATATATTTGTAAGTACAATACAACTTACATTGCCACCCACACAAATCAATAAACTCTGTCGGTGGATTAAATTATAAATGTTTATAAAGAGGAAAGAGCAAGATATGATTGTTAGATGACATGGATGAATAAACCTAATGAACAAATGGACTATGATAAGAAAAATATTTATATTATGTTAATTGTAAAATACTTTGAGTTTGCGTGAAACAATATAATGGTATTGGACTAATCGATAGGAGTACACTGGGTTTTGTAATAATAAAAAATTAAAATGTAAAAAAGAAAGTCAATTTTCATAAGTCGACGGTTTTTTTTATTTCTGGCTCGGTCATAACATTCGATTAATATTAATAATAATAATAATAAAAATACTAGTAATAATAATAATTTTTATTATTACTATTATTATTATCTAGAAATTTTTATTAATCAATTAACTGGTTTTATACTCAATAGTTTTTTTTTTTTGTTTTTTTTTTTTTTTTACATATAATAAATCAATCAATTAATTATTTATTGATGATAAATAATAACTATTTAAAACAATTTATTTACAGTTAAGTGCATAAAATAAATTGTGAGGAAAAATATTATTTACCTATGTATATTTTATCATTTCTTTTTATGATAGTACTTTTTGTTTTTTATTAGCTTTATATTGAATATATACGAACGTGCAATTATTAAATGTATTTAATATTATTATTTAAATAAATTTTAGATTGATCTTTCTTATAATATTTATCAATGATTATAGTTTATTTATTTATTGAAAAGTGCAATAAAGAAAATGTACTACCATTATTTATAAAAATTTCATCATCTTTTGTCATTCTTTATTTTTTTTTTATTTCAGTAATCATTAACAATTAGTTAATGATTTATTCAGTTTATCAATAATAAATGTTTAACATGGATTAAATATATCTTAATTGAAGAGAAGAAATTATAATGACAAATAAATGTTATTAAAATAATTATTCAAACCTGATTGAATTATTTATAAAAGAATTTTGAGCAACATACTATGAGTATTTGACACATTATATCATTTATTTTCTCTCTTGTATTTTTTTTTTCATTTTATTTGAAAAAAAATAATTATTTTCACTTAATTAAATTAAATAAATTAAGTATCCGAGAGAGTAAAAATTATAAAAAAAAAATCACCATTGTTCTTATCTATTTATAATTTATATAATACTGACCACCGAGTAGTCTAACAATAAGTACACAACAATTACAATTAAGTACTTGAATTAAGTTGTATAAAAAATTACTAATAATAATTATATTGATTAATAATTAAATACTAAAAATGACAATAATAATGATAATAATAATAATGATTGATGGTAAAAAATATATTTTTTAATACATTATGTAATTATTTAAAACAATTATACTTCATATTTATTTTAAAAACATGAAGTAATATGATTTCCAATAAAAACAGTTCTTACCGGTAGTTGAAATGTGCAATTGATTTTTTACTTCTTTTCTTTTTTCAATGCAATATTTATACTATTTTGTTTACCTAATTATATATCCAACATATTTCATTTTGTCTATAGATTCGTTTTCATGAACTTCTTTTCATTTATTTTCATTTCTTCTATATTTGTGCGATCTAATTTGTGCGTTTCTAATAGACTAGCACGCAAGATATAACTATTTTTGTCTCAATATTTTTCTATGGACATTCTTTAACGTTTGAGAACAATATCCTACAATTAAAATTAACAATCAGTAATATATAATATTATTCTTTTTGATTTTGTTGCAATTATACTCCTCAATTTATTTTTACATCACTTGTTGAAATTAATTATTTTTCATATTTTCATATTATATTACGATTGATTTAAAATTCTTTTATTAATTATATTGTTCTCAAGTGTTATTTCTTTTTTATTTTTATTATTATCATAACCAATTTCCACTTTTTTTAATAATCATAAATAAGTATCCACCAAATTGTATAAGCGTCAACAAGCTTAGTAACATGATTAATCAATAATATAACTACTATAATTACATATAATTATGTACTTTAATCTCAACTTTCATTTCAACTATTTGTTTCTTTTTTTTTTTCTTTAACAATTCCTTAACCTTCAATAAGTAATAACACCCAAACCTCGACCCTATAATTGCACTTGAAAAGTCGAATTTGCATTCGGTACCACGAAAGGATTTGTAGCATTTCCAGATTGTTGTAAATTTCTAGCCGCAATTTCAGCCCATTCGGCATCAAATGGATCTGTAGAGATAATGTTTCGATTGGTAGTTGGTGGAATCATCATGGAACCAAGTGAGTGTGCTCTGGTATGCAGCATAGGGGCACGTCGAGGTGAAATTTGTTGAAGAGTAAGTGGCCCTGATGATGGTGTTGGTGACTGTGCTGCCACTAATCCTGTTACACTTCCAAGCCATTGTTCAGGTTTAGGCAAATTTATCACATTATTAACAGTTGTTGAAATCTATAATTAAATATAAATCATTAAATTAATTATTTTAAAATACTTTCAATTAATTATTCAAGTTAAAAAAAAACATTTATATACTTACTAATTCCGGTTTGTCCTCAATATTATCAGCAACTCCGACCTTTTCCTGACTTGTCGCTAAAGAAACAGGAATTATTTGATTCGTAGTAGTGGTGGTTGTTGCAGTAATAGTCATTGTGGTGGTCATAGTTGTTGTAAGACAACCACTAACGACTAAAGTCGATGATGATGAGGGTGTATCAGTGATAAGGCTCGAGTTAGTAATAGAATTAGACGTTTGATTAAATGATTTAGTCGATGTCACGTCACTTGGTGTATTACTTTTGTCCGAAATAGTGGATTTATTTAAAAATGGACTCAATGGTGGCAGTTTATAGTCATTAATTAATCCAGTCCATCCTTCCCAAAGCTTTATTTTAGCTGAATTTATACTTGCATCTAAATTACCACCATCATCATTATTATTAATGCCATTAACACTGCTATTATTATTAGTATTTATATTATTATTGTGTAGATTATTATGATTGTTGTTGTTGTTAATAATTATATTACTGCTGCTACTAGAATCATTATTTTTATTATTGCTATTACTGTTATTGTTTATGCTGTTTTCATTGCTTGATCCATTCTGCAGATGTACATTATCCGTTGAATGATTACTTGTTATTGCTAAAATAAATATAAGATTTAAATAAGATCAATTGTTTGAAAGTTAATAGATTGAATGGGGTTGTTTTTTTAAAATAAAATTATATTACCTTGAATTTGAGTGGTACTAGAAAAGAGTTGTTTGGTAGCAGATGTATTGACGCTTGTTGGTTTACTTGTTAGAGAACCAATGAAGTCATCACTATTAGAGAGTAGAGACAATCCTCGGGAGAGTTGTTGACACATAGCAGAAACACTATCTTGTCCACTGCTACTGATTAATGGCAATTCAGGAATAGGACTAACTGTTTAAGATAAATATTCAATGGATTAAATAAAATAGACTATAATAAAATAGATAATAGAAAATAATAATAATTACCAGCTGGTTTTGGTGGTATCATTTGTGATAAAGCTGAAGGTAATCTGGAAAAGTCAGTTGGTTCTAAACTATGACTTCGTGTGCGCTCCAAATTGCTAGGAAGATCATTAATTCGTAAACTAAGCTGACGTTTGAAAGGAGAAGCTTGATTTAATTGATTGAAGCCTCTAAATGAACCTTGGCGCTCCAACATTGAAGGAGTCGCATGAGGCCTCTCAATAGCAAATGGGTTGTAAACTTGTTTCACTACCGGAGGGGCTGGTACGTCTGAAATTAATTGTAATTAATGATATTATTATCAAACTCTAGTTAAAAAAATTCACGAAAATATAAAAATAATGGATAAATTGTCATTTCCGATGCATAAAATAATAATTATTATTTATAATAGATCATAGTTATATTGTTTTACCTATGGCACGCTCTTGCCTGGGCGTATCCTGTAATTTTTCCGTTAAGCTTGGCTGCCTAAAGCTCCCACTCCTAGTAAACGTTGACGTTTTTGAATCAAACGTCATTGTTACTTCACACTCCTTGTCTCGGCGTTGCTTTCGCTCTAAACATACAGCGAATGCATATCCCACTGCATGACTCAATCTTTCTCCCTTGATATAAAAAGAAATTTTGTATTAATTTGTGAATTATTTCATCATTAAAATTCATTACTCTAGTGTATTAAAAAGGTATTGTAAATATATATGTTATGATTTATAATAAATATAATAATAATGTTTATGTAAATATTTAAAAGAAAGTTTTTTAAAGTAAAATTTAAGAAAGACCTTGAAATTTTTGTTGAATGATTCAACTCACCGGTTCTCTTAATGCTAAAAATCCATGACACATCCACCGACGTGTGGTACCATCTCTACAAATATAACTAAAGCCTTTCTCATGATTACGATCAGGTGCACAAAAGGAGACTTTCTCAATAGTCTGATCAACTATCAACCCCTTAGTCTCGTCTTCAACAACTCTTAAACCGTCGCCCGAGACATGAAGTATCGCTCGAACTGGTCTTCTTCTTGAATTTCTAAGTACTTTAAGTGCTTCTTCACAAACTTGCATCCCCCTTGACTCAAAAACTTCAACACAACCAAGATATTTTACATGAAAGGCACAAGTTGCTGATCGAACTGCACTTTCATCAGCTTGCCATTGATGAGGTTTACTTGATTCTGGTACATGTGGCTCTTTTCGTCGCCTAAAACTGTCTCGAAAGCTTCTTCTCAATCGATCCATTCGCTTTCCTGGTGATCGTTCACGTTTCTGTAATTATCGAAAACATTAACTCATTATTATCAATCATCTTCAATTGATTTTTTTTTTTTGCTCATAGCTGATCATTTATATTCCTATTGATATGATGAAAACAACTTTAATGAGTAGTGTAGGATAACAATGTTTTTGTTTTTCTTTCAAAGACAAATGATTATATAAAAATTTGAATGATTACTTACGAGAGTATTAGTGATTGGTAGATTTTTGATATAAATGATACTAACTAAAGAGTCATTTCGCTAGCTTGAAAATGTATATTTTGGTATTTTATAAGATAGTTTAAACGAAAATCCTTTCACTTGTTAGTCAAGGCGACAGGTGCAATGCATGCAAGAAAGCTAGTACAGAAGTCTGCAAAATATACAATGTTTCCTATAGTTCACAACATATTTCAATCGGACCATGGTCATCAGTCATTTTTTACCAATTTTTCATCCACTAATTTCTTTAATATGATGGTAAATAAAAGTCTTGAGAAAGAAATAACCTATAGAAAGTCGAGAAAATCACTGCAGGAAGTTTGATTAAGTCAAATCGAATGCTATGGAAAGAAAAGAGGTATTGAAAATAAATATTATTAGTGAATGAAAATAAATAAAAAAGTAAAAAAGGAATTTCGTGAATTAAAAAACCTACCGAATGTCGAAGGCCATTGCCACCAAAACTTGTGGCTCTCTCTAGTGGTTGATGGGGGGCAGAGGAGTGATTTCCCATGTTTTTTTTGTTCTTTTTCAAGTGTAATTTATAAAAAATAAATAAAAATATATCTCGTCAAACAACTAGTTACTGCACAACTACTACCTTGCTGATGTTTTCACCAAGTACAGTACCATCTTTTCATCATCACATTTCCTACTGTCTAAAAGACATAGTTGTTACTTTGTATAACTTTTTGACATGAATTTAAATGATAAATGATAATTATTGATATCATTAAATATTTATTAAGTAAACAAAATTGATATTATGTATAAATAATTGATTAATTATATTTATAAAACACTTTTATGTTACACACACTGCACATTTTATATATTGACTTCCAAACGAGTTTGGAGCACACCTGAAACTATTGTGCGTGAATCAAGTGTGTACACACCTCAATGGCAGCCATTTGTAAATTTTCGCTATTTTATCGATTGAGTTTCATAATTTATTGATAACTTTTTTTTTTATTTAAACAATAATCTTGTTATCTATTTCATTGTTTTTTATAACCTGCCATTAAATAATTAATGCATTATGAATATTTTTGTAAGATAATTAATTTCTTACTCGAGGCTAGTAATATAGGTTTCGGCTTTTACCGACATAGTTAAATCAGTTTTTTTTTCAATTTTTGAATTTGATTATTGATTTCCAACGATAAATTCAATTATTTGTGAAATAATTGAACTTTAATGTTTTCATTAAATTGTATATCAGCTAAATTCGTTCTTTTTATACATTGAAATCATTTTAATTTCAAATTAAATGAAAAAGTTCATATAAATGTTTGTTTCAATTTTTTTTAATTGTCACTAGTTTATTATTAATAATCACTTAATGAATGCAGTAATCACAATAATACCACTTTTTTTATTTACGTTAATTTTATAATTCATTTATTTTTGTAGAGAATCATTTCACTGACACCATTATTCATTTAAGTACACCATATGTATTTGAATATTTATTAATCAGTTGCACAATAATTTTTAATTATTATTTAAATTTCAATGTTCTAACGTATTTTTAACTAAAGTGATTTTGCACACAAATACGGGCATTAGAGTCTACGTTCCCACGTTTTTCCGTTGATCACTCGCACCGTACTGTCACACACGCTTGCTTTAGTACATCCTGTGACCCCACCAAACTCTAAAATACGTTTATTTCTACACCTTTTGGCGTTTTATAATGCCTCTCATTCAATACATCAATTTTTATTCCCATTGAATGGATTTATTTTTATAATTGACACTAATTTTTATTTTTTATTAAAAAAACAATAGGTTAGTTTTCACATTTTTTTTTTTTTTTTTTTAAATAACAAAAAACAATTTTTTAAACAATATTTTCAACTTTAATGCACTCGTTTCCACTTGAATATTATATGAATTGGTGAAATTGTATTAAAAAATAGTAGTAGACAACAATGATGTAATTATTTTATAATAATTTTATATAACCTCATTTATTTGTTTAATAAGTATAATTATTAATGTTCTTCCTAACATGTTGGACGACGACGCGAGTGAGACTAACATTTAAAACAACCTAAAGAAGAATCCCAACTGCAGGGTGTATAAACTTACTCCGAGTCCTTGTCATAATGCTCGACCATCATTTCAGGATTGTATTGAGAGGACGAAAAGCCCAGCCCTATTTAATAATCTTATTCACTGAGAAAGGTGAAATATTCACACAGCAAAAGGGAGTAGCCAAAAAAAAGATGCTTTTATTCTCAAAATTATTCAATAAATAATTTCTAACCTTTTTTTTTATTACAGATTAATAATAATAAACTAATGGAACCTTTTAAAGTGATTATTTTTTAGTCTTTTAATAAATAAACAAAGTTGAAGAAAGCTTCAATGAAGAAGGCAAGTTTGAAAATTAAATTAATAATAAACTTATTAATGAATGAAATAAATTAATAATGTAAATCTTGAGTCGAAAAAGAGAAAAAGAAGGCAAAGGAAAAATGAAGCTGCGTAAAATTCTTGATTGTGTGTGGGTATTAGGAGGGGAATACCACCAGCTGCTATACCAAATGGTTTTACATCTGTCCATAACGTCAAGTCACATAGCACACAATGAACTAAGATCCTTGAATACCAATATGTGTTGTATATATAACATAAGAACGTTTATATGTATAGGTATGTGAAATGGTTAATTTTCCTGGTACATGTTACTTCATATCCACTTTCGTTGTATTCTAATACATATTGGTGTTTATATGCCAATGCTAGTATATAAAAAAAAAGGACACCAGCTCACAAATTAAATTCTCTAGTAGTAGTACTAGTGTTCTGGTGGGAACTATTTTTTACTAAAGCCAAGGAGAGCCCCTGATGAGAATACAAACTATTATTTATATAATGATCAACTATTTAGAACGATATGATACCACTTTATGCTTGATATATTTTGATGTTTTTAAAAAATTCAAAAATATGTAGGATATTTTAGATTAACCATTTATTATTTGTAAAGAATAATTATCTTTTTATAAACCATTTATTGTTAATTAATTCTAAAGAATTTTTTTTTTCATCATTTTTTATTTGTCGTCATCGCAATGCAGAGTTACTATTTGTGTTATACTAAAATCAATGTAACTAAAAGTCGATAGAAAATTATTTCAAGTTATTATCTTTTTATTAACAATTAAATAATTACTTTTTATTCATCACATTATGTAACTTTTATTGATTCATTAATTTTTTATTCAACTTTTATTGCATTAAAAATCATTGTTTCTAAATGTAATAGATTAATTACAATTGATCAACTTATGTAATTATATAAAAAGTTTGAAAAACATTTAAACATCTATTATCATAACAGAATTGATAATAAATATGATAAGCTGATTTCTGGTTAATCTAATATTTTTTTTTTTTATTAATTATTTTCAATTAATATTTTAAAGGAAAAACAAACATGATAAAATGTTCTACATTATTTTTTACGCTAATCATTTATTTAAAAACATTAAAATAATTAGAGAGAAGTATTGAAAAAAATTGAAACTCACCTTTAAAGTGAATGAATGATTATTAATAAAAATGAAAAAAAATTTCCACTGATTTTAGCAAAATCATGAACTTCCTCTTTTTTTTCTGACTTCGTTAACATACAATAAACGAAGGTTAATTTAATTCAAATCACACATAATTAATTTTAAGTTTATAAATAAAAAATTGAAATCGCATTTTGATATTTTTAAACATAGTGATATTTATATTTAATAATAAAAATCAATCAATACATTAATGATGTAATGATACTATCAATAAACTAATAAATAGTATAAAAATGAATAACACCGAATCACACTACATGGATTAACATGAATGACACTTAAGATTTTATAATACACTTAATATTATATACCGCGACGGTCAAAGATAAGAAGTAGTTTCTTATTCTCTCTCTTTTTTTTTCTGATTTGCACGATGTGTATTGGTTTTAACAAGTGCGCATGAGCTATTAAGGATCCACAAAACTTTAGCGCAAGCGTCAGGTATGATACATTTTTTTTTTTCATACACATGTGTATATTAGCTTCATTATTTATAAATACACATTTATTGATGATTAATAACATTGTCATTTACGATAAATAACTTCAAAATACTGAAAAAAATTCAAGCAGCATATTATTTTTATCTGTTATCTAACAGTCAACAAGTATACTCACTTGATGGACTTGAAGGAAATAATTTAACTTTCAATACTTTAAAGTTATTCTTCATCACAGGAAATATTTTATAAAGTTAAGGAAAAATGATTCATTAATTAACATTAATTTAGAATCAATGAGGATCAGCAATAACAACTATATTTTTATCAGAACTCCAATTCATCATTGCTTCAAGATTCGTTTCAATTTCCTACGATAAAAAATAATAAAGGTTATTTATTAATTAATTTCAAAAATTATTGTTTATTATTGTTATTAATTATTTACCTTATTACGTTGGATTCTTAAATTATCAATGATTGCTTCATTAAAATTAGGATCATTAAATAAATGATCTAATTCACATTCATCTTCATTCACCTTCTCACCAAATTGATCTAAATAAATGGATTTAATTGTATCAACAAATAATTCCGGGTGATCTGGGGAATAATTTTGAAATTCTGTTGCAAAAAAATCGGCACTTGCTGGTATTATTAAAGCATTTTTATAATCAAGTTGACTGTCTTTTCTGTAAATATAAATAATTATTTAATTGTGAATATATAAAAATGAATTAAAGGAGTGATTATACAGGTTATAAAAAAATAAATACATCGGTGAACTATCGAAACCATAATGAGACATTGATTCACGCATTTTCCGAACCAATGTATTGTCTTTGGATGAATAATATTGGAGATCAGCTTTCAGATGAAAGGAAATAGCACGTAATGTCTTTCCAATTAATTCTTTAGTAGATAATTCTAAATTCTGTAATAATAAAAAATGTTTCAATTATTCAATATAAATATAAAAGTAGTTTATTTATTATCTGTGATCGTTAAAAACGTAATGCTTACCTTTATTTTATCATACTGTCCACCAACAATCGACAAGTTCAATGGAAAAGGATCAATAAATTTTTCATAACCTGCTGTAGATGCTTTTCTACGTTTCTCTATTAAAGCTCCAATGGTATTAGAATCACATATCATAGTTATAGCATTTTTAGCAGCTGTTAAACACTTTTCAAGTGTATACCAGAGTTTTTCAGGAGTCGAAAGATTAATCATGATGATAAGAGTTGTCAATTCCATAGGATGTATTGAAAAAGCTCCTGCTAGAGCAGCACTTATTAAAGAAGGAGCTAAATAACCAATTTCCCAGACATGAATAAGATCTTTCGTCATTTGTTTAGATGTTTTACGACCAAAACAATAGTCCATTGCTAATGTGGGTTTAGTTACTTCATCTTTTTCTAAAAATTTGAACATCAAGGTTGTTTTTCCCTTCAACAAATAATTACCAATTTATATTAAAAAAGAAACAATAATAATAATAAATATTGAAATAAATTTTAAGAATATTTACTTACTACTCCTTTATCTCCAATAATTATTACTGAACGTTGACTCATTTTTTTTTAATATACACAAACAATAAACATAACCAAGAAATCATGAATATATTAAATATTTTATCACAAACAATTATCTAAATTATTTTTGATATGTATAAATGTAAGTTCATTTATTTATTTATAATTAATACTGCTATTATTGTTTTTATTGTAATTATCATTGGTGTTGCAATTGTTTTTAGATACCGAACATGTAAAATAATCAACAAAGGGATGTTTGTAACACAACTGTTGCCATAGCAACGGTGATATACTAGGGAAAATTCATGTTTTATTTGTTGAAAAATTTATGGACTTTTTTCATGTATTATTGGTAACACTGGAAATTGATCACGTGGGCATTTGTGCATTAAATTTAAAAATTAAAATTATTCCAAGTATTTGTGATTACTAAATGTATGAAAAATCCAATATATTTTCAATAAGTTAATGTTGATTTTTTTTAAACAGTTGGCTTTGAAAAGTAAAATTTGCTTTCTTTTTTAATAGTTAACTTTATTAAAAAATTAGTATTGTGGAAAGTTAATTGAAGCATGATCTGTAATTGTTTATATTTTTTTTGTGCACAATATATCAATATCTTCGACAAGAATTACACTCGGAGAAAAAGATTTGGTTTCAGTAAATAATTGACTCAATTTTTTACCTCCTTCTCCAAAATATTTACTGTAAATATCACTTGCTTTTATTACAAATAGATCATATTTTGATATAAATGCATTTGCTATTGCTAATTTACCAACTCCAATTAGTCCATAAATTAGTATTCCTTTACAAAATTAAAAACCTTTTAAAACTTTTTTGTATTTTCCTAATACAATATTAAATACATCCTTCAACTCATTCAGAAGATGTTGATAACCACCAATGACTCGAGGGTTGGTCATCAATTTTTGCTTTGGAATTTTTATTTCATCTTCATCATCAATTATTGTCCATTTTGTGCTATTCAATGCTTCATCAAATTTAGGTATATCTTCAATCTGCAGCATGTTTTCAAGTCGTTCAATAGAATCAATTTATCATTAGGAGTATCATTTAAATGTTTCTCTTTGTTTTTAGTATCATGTGAATGTTTCTCCTGGTCTCCATTAATATCTACAATTTCGATTGATAAATACTTGCTAAAAAATGGAACCTCAATGTAATTTCCAACACAAAAAATTTGACATTTATAAAGAGCTTTCAATTGAGCTTTAGTTTTTAAAACTATCTTTGGTCTTGATTGTTATTCAATCCATTCTATTATAATTTCTTTATATTAGCAGTAAGAGGTTTTCTAAAGATGACATTTTCCTGAGATGGAATCTCAAATTGGTTTTTACCGTGTAGTGGTAAAATATCAATTAAATAAAATACCATGACAAAAATCAATTTGACACGCCAGCTTTCTCCATTAGGTAGCAAATTCAGACGATTCTGTTTTTGGTTCCACTGTAAGATTCTTAGTGAAAATTGCAATACGTGACTCAGGTACTTAGTCCCTGGCCCGATTTAAGTAGTCCTAATAGCCCATACTATGCCTGCATTAGACAATTGATGACGTTGTCTTTTGAGCAAACATAGGCTGCATTTTTGAAACAAACAACCTTCGAAGTGAAAAGAAATCTGCTCTTTGATGAGGGATTTCCCAGATACTCAGTCATAGAAACGTAAAGAATTACTAATAAATCATATTATCTCAATTTCCCAAAATGAATAGGCAAGAAAATCATATTCAGCCCTAGGGATGACAATTAGACTATCCTAAACCACGTGTTTACCACCCTCACCTTCGGCTCGGGTTGTAATTTTACACGTGGTTTGAGCTAGTCTACTTATCCTCCCTAGGTGTGAAATGTACTGTTTCAGTGTATATGTTCCGATTTTCATTTTCGCATGCAATGTGCAAAGGTGTCAACAATTGATGATGAGTAGAATTAGCATTAGCAGTATCCGATAATTTCGTCTTAAGTATTTTTAGGATACATTCGTCAATAATTTTTGGACCCCCTTCACTGTAAATGACTCTTAGACTATATTGTAAACTCTTTGATAGCTCATTTTGCATCCCATATTGAATGAGCATGTTGATTAAAAGAGGATTATTTTGTATAACAGGTTTAAGCAACAATCCAGATAAAATTTCTCCGATAAGAGCTCCTCTTTAAATAAGTATTGCTGCTGGCGTTATTCTGTAATAATCAATCGCAAGTCGAAGAGGTGTGTAATTGTGTTGATCCGTAGCATAGATATTGGCTCCTTTATCAAGTAATAATTTTATTATATCAATTTCTGCATTCTTGTAAATGGCACAATGAAGAGGAGTAAAGCCATTTACAAAAAAATTAATATTAACATTATTATTTATTAAGTACAGAATTGTTGCTTTGTTTCCTGTTTCGATGGCTTGATAAAGATGTACACTGTAATTATTTTGTGTTGGATGGAACATGGTTTGTTGATTTTTGATAAAATTATGAATTTTTTAAAAATATTTTTATGCATTAATACAGAAGTAAACACAACCACGTATTAATGAACATACATATGATATTACTGAAGTGTAGTTCACTCAAAAAGAAGTCAATGTTAAAGTTATTCTTTTATTATTAAACTTTTTGCACTACCAGAACACACTAACTATTGTATACTTCAGTATTGTACGATTTTACCGGAAAAATTTTGGCACAGACAGT
Organism: Chelonus formosanus; assembly: GCA_028641665.1. Lineage (NCBI taxonomy): Eukaryota > Metazoa > Arthropoda > Insecta > Hymenoptera > Braconidae > Chelonus > Chelonus formosanus. The sequence goes on from CM054000.1 coordinate 5,665,013, forward strand.
TTGCCCACTTCTGTGGGCAAACTGAAGAACTCTCTGGTAGTCTCCACCAATTCAATTATCATTTAAATACTGATTTAAATATTATTAATTAACAGTAATAAAATGGGTAAATATTTCAATTATTATAAAAGCTATTGTTTATTATGCATTATTATTTATTTAAATCAAAAAGAATTTTTATAAAAATATGTTTTGGTCAAAAAAAATGTTTTAAATATTATAAATTAACTATCATTACTATTTTTTACATAAAAATCGATTAAAACCATTATTAATTTATTAAAATTATGTTATTCATAATATAAACCTCTATTCTATTATTCATCTAATAATTATCATGATTAAATAATTAATTTGAACTATTTAATTACATTTTTTAATTTATGTATTACATCATTCAATTTAAACTTTATAAATAAATTATTCAATACACATGACATCTGAACTTTGGTCAATTAAAAATACAAAAAAAATTGGTATAAAAAACTTATTATTACTATTATACAATAATAATTAAAATATAATAGATAAAAAAATTGTTTAAAATAAATAAATAATATTTACTTTAAATTCATTTTTAAAATAGTAGTTCTATTTTTAGTATTCTGTATATACAATTATTATGTCTTATTATGTATAAATAAAATCGTGATAAAAATACTATAAAAAAAGGATAATTACAATTTGTTCTTTCATAATACTGTTAATACTCATGAAAATATTTCTATGTGTAATATATAGAATTTTTTTCTCGAGTATCAATGTAAGACTGACGGTAGACTTATATATGTAGCCTAAGTTCGTTATTTACGTATGTATCTGTCGCTTTTCTCTGAAGCAGACAGACTGACTCTTGTAAGTTATTTACATATATCTCTTCCGTTTTTCAGGAACAAAAAGACGAAAGAGGTTTTCGTTAGAAATTCAAAGCAAGAAGATAAATGACAATGTAACACAGAAAAGAAGCTGGTGGACGTTAGTCTGATAAAAATGGATACATATTATCAGAAAGGGCCACTAGGGGATGACGTTGATGGCTTCAAAATTTTAACAAAATTCCTTAACTCTCCAATATTGAAATAATCCAATACCATTTCTACACATTCATCAGGTAATCGTTGACTTCTATCTAATTTAAAATAGTCTGTTACAGAATATATCAAGGTATTTTTTTCAGATCGAATAATAGCTTTTTTAATTCGATCCGTGATAATATTTTTATATAATGAAAACTGTCTGTCATACTGCTCTGATTGCAGAATGTTGTGGATATTTTGATTTCCAACATATCGACTGAGTATACGAATATTTTTTGTCAGCAAATCATAATATGTAAGGTTATCAATATCAATAATTGTCTTTTTCATCATTTTAATTTCACGTTCACATTTTTCTTCAAACAGTTCTACATGACTTTTAATATCTGCATTATTACGATCTTCTTTAGGACTTAATTCACCATTATGAGAATTATAAATAGTATTCAAATTTTTATGACATACTTTTAGTCCAGCAACTTTTAACTTAATTACTTGTCTTCTTAGTATCCTTATTATATGTCGTATACAATTATTATGACGTAAATCAACGGACGATTTACTCACTTGATGAAAAATTTTCAAGGCTAGTTGAAGAGGTGTTTGATTATTTTTATTCGAAGTATTTATATTGGCACCATGATCTATTAAAGCTTCTGTCATTGATTCTGATATTTTTTCAACAGCAATATGAAGTGGAGTATTTCCTTCGTTATCGACAGAATTAAGATCAACATCCATCATCACGAAATCTTTAATAAGATTCACATCATTTGCCTCAACAACACAATGAATAACTGATTTCTTATAATTGTTAATACAATGAATATTCATCTTGTAATTCAGTAGTAGATGAACAATACCACGACTATTTATTGGAGCAATATGAAGAAGAGTTGAATTTTCTATATCAACACAATGAGGATTGGCATGATTGTTTAGAAGATATTGTACCACATCATCACTACTTGATTTACAAGCAACAAAAAGTGGAGTCCATCCTTTAACATCAGCAGCATCAATATTAACACCATGTTTTAACAATAATTTTATTATGCGTAGGGTCATTCTATCTTTACGATGACAAACCAAGTGAAGAGATGTCTGACCCCAGTAATCAACTGTATTCGGATTAGCATTGTGACGTAAAAAGTATTGAATTATTGTGTCGTTAGCAAATTGGCAAGCTATCATAAGTGGAGTCCGTCCTTCTTTATTAACTGGGTCAATATTTGCATTATATTCCAATAATAATTGCATTTTGCTCATAATTAATCTAGTATGTGATTCTTCATCATAAGGGTGTTTACGTATTTGTTTAGACGTAATGTGAAAAGGTGTTTGACCTTGGTCATCAGTAGCATTAAAATTCGCATGATTTGTCAAAAGATATTTTACTACTAAACTATTACTTCCCTCACAAGCTACGAAAAGTGGTGTCCATCCTCTTGCATCCACAGCATTAATATTTGCACCACGTTCCACTAAAAATTTCACTATGCTATCAACTATGGCACCCTGGTGTTTGCAAATAATATGAAGAGGTGTTCGACCTTTGTTATCAATAGCATTAGGACTAGCACCATTATCTAATAGACATTTAACTGCAGCTCCATTGCTACTATTGCAAGCTTTGAAAAGTGGTGTCCATCCACTTGCTTTCACAGCATCAATTTTTGCTCCACGTTCTAACAGTAATTCAATTATTTTTTGTGATGCATCACTGCAGTGATGGCAAGCATAGTGAAGAGGTGTTTCATTTTCACGATCTATAACATTAGGATTGGCTCCCTTTTCAAGTAGAATGTAGACAAGATCCGGATTTTGATCATCACATGCCATATGTAGGAGGGATTTTGATTCATTATCAGAACAATTGATATCTTCATTAAAGTTTAAAAGTAGTTTAACAATGTCTAATTGATTTTTCGATTGCTTTTTACAAGCAATCATGAGTGGTGTAAGTCCCTGCATGTTTTTAATATTTACTGGTACGTTACGTTTCAGCAATGTTTCAATAAATTCTATATCAAAATCATTTACTATGGCTTTATGGAATAATGTTTCACCATTTAGACTGACATGTTGAATGTCAGCATGATGATCTAGGAACAGTTTAGCTATTTTACAATGTCCATTTTTTACTGCATCGAAAACAAATGTATTTCTTGGAAGCTGGAGATTAAAGGTTGCTCCTCTTTCAAGAAGAATCTTAACAATATTATATCTGGAATCTTTTTTATCAGAATGAAGATCATTTTTGAGACATAAATTTAAGAGAGTGCTCCCATTTGGATGAATGTCAGCCACAGTAACACCATGTCTCAAAAGCGTAAGAACAATTTCTTTACGATTATTATGCACAGCATAACAAGTTAACCTGAACAATTCTGCATCATCTATTATTTGTCTGACTCCATCTCCTAATAAAATTGAAATCATCCATAGATCATCGTTAAAAATAGCAACATGTAAGCATGTCATGTAACTCATATTAATGTGACCAGACAATTTAAACAATTCATTATAAATAAACGTATTTTTACGTACACGTGAATTTCGCTTATATACAATATATGCACAGAATAATTTCTTACTTAAATCTACATTATGTTGGATTAGAAGTTCAACAATATCATAATGCTTATTTAAACAAGCCATAAAAATTAAATTTAGTCCTATTTTGGGATTCATCATGTTGACATCAATTCCCAATCTTAGGAGTTCAGAGACAATTGGTACACATCCTTTTTCGACAGCTCCAAAAACAAAATCTTTGTCATTACGATTTTCAGGATCAATAGTGAAATTCCACTCTACCAACAATTTAACACAATCTTTATATTGTGAAATATTTTTAATCACAAGTTTTTTTGGAATATATAGTTCTGATGGGTTTGAAAATCTGCAGTGAGGTAAAATTGCTTCTATCATTAATGGATTTCCTAGATTTATAACAGCTTGAAGAAGAATATTAAAATCAATAGTTCGTTTATATTTTGCTCCATGATCAATTAGCATCTTCAATGTAACGAGATCATTTTTTTTAATGGTATTGAGCAAAAAAAAACCAAGATTTCCTCCAAAAAGCTGAACTCCTTTTTTTAGGAGTTCCGATGCTTCTTCGAAATCGTCATTCTTAATAGAATTGAAGATTAAAGTCTGAATTTCGTTATCCATAGTACACGAATGAGTTACTCTATTGAATACGATGTTCAAAATATAACTCGTAAAATCTAATTATTGTACTAAAATAAACACTATTCACTCTTATATCAGGAAATCACTTTTGTTTACGGAGTTCAGAGTTTCATCTAATTCTTTTTGGAGTTACTTGTTTAATCATTTCATTACGCGTGGCTTCTAGGTTATCTTGAAGCGTCACCTTACTCCGTAGCAGTAAAATAATATTTCACTCACTGTTTATCACTTTTAAGTAAATATTGATAGTAAATCAATCTTCAATATTTACTTGTAATGTTTTCACGGTTTTCAATTGTTATGTTGTTGAATCAAACAATTTAAAACAATCTCTTTCGTAACAACAAAGACGTGAGTCTGTTGTGTCAGAGAGAAGACTGAAAGACTATTGTCGGACTGTAAAAAGTTCCTCAGTCGCTTCAATGCTTAGGGTTCCCCACCACTGATTTTTTTACCCTTTCTACCATGTTTTTGCTACTGCGCAAGCGTACAAAGAGCACATGAGGAACTCTCTTCTCAGTCCGACTATTGTACACTACGCGACATAAATGCTGTCAAATTTTTTGAAGGTTATACATGCGATTTCCTATACTCTCTTATACCAAATTCAGACAGCATTTATGTCGCGTAGTGTACACTCCGAAAGGAGAATTTTTGTGCGGAAAGTACTGCCACCTGGTCATAAAAAAGGAAGACTGGAGCAGAGAGGATAGACCAGTCTCTCTGCTCTGACTAAAAGGATCTCATCAAAAACAGCTCCTTCTAGGCTATCCCACCATTCTATAGTGGATGAATATATATTGTATATCTAGCGCGTTACATATTTTTACGTTATAATTGTCAATTTATTAACGTATAATTATTGTTGATTATCCTTTAATTACCTAGGTTTTAAAATATTCAATCTATATACGAATTATCAGGATTACGCCAAAGAAGTATAAACTTCTGATACTTTTATTTTATGATTGAATTAAGCATATTCTTTTTCTTCAATCTGGATCCACGTACAGGATATTGTTTTCGATTTTCTTTTCAACGATCTAATAGAGCTTTGAAAACGGTGAATTAAAAATCGAGCTGATATAATTTAGAATATCTGCGTCTGGAATATGATGATCAGTAGATATTTATTAGATATCATTCAATTAAGTGAGTATATGACTTGCCTGATGGAGCTTTATACCTAATTTATCAATGAGCATGTTATTCATTTTGGTAATTCTATACAGATGATATGACAGGTAAAAGATGGTGATCGAAAAATAAATCGACACCTTTTCATCATTTTTTAGTGAATTCTGAGATGTCATGGCGGCCGTTTTTGTAATGAGCCTTTTACTGAAAAATCGTTTATTATGCAATTATTACTGTACTTACGCTGTCAAACTTTAGCTTCCCCCTGTGTAATTTATAAATATTTTTTACCTGAAAATAACAAATAAAAAAATCATAAGTTGACCAGAAAAATTGAAAGTGATTTCAGCTTATTAGGAAAGCCCAGCCTTAAAACGCAACAAGCAGCGTTGACATCAGAAAGCGTCAGAACAAAAAAAAGAGAGGGTATATGAGGCGAAGCATTATTATAGTTGAAGCATTATTATATAGTTGAGAGATTATATTCTCTATGGTGGGATGAAAGGGTAGATTGAGTGATGCATCATATCAATCCAATAGATTTCATCAAAAATTTTAATTATCAAGTCTATTGAGGGATTATCAAGTCCCTCATTACATAAATGATTTTTAAATTACTCTGAGCCATACTTCCATGAGATTTCTATGAGTGACATGATATTGAATAGCAAATTTAGATGATTCTTCCAACTCAAACAAGAGATTTATAAAATATTATTTGTGATAATAATATTATTGACTTACCATCATCATTCATAAACTTCTAGTAGGACCAATAGGATATTCATTTTGTTGAATTAATTAAATAATACTTTCATTTGATTGTAATATCTATTTATTTCCTTTAAAATTCTAAGAATCGCATTTGTTTATTTTAATATAAAAATGCAAAAAATATCATTTGATTAATAATTACAACAGTATTGACGACTTATCTTAAATTTATATACATTTTTAATTTTCAATACAATATTGTAATTAAAATATTTCCTATTTGTTTTTCATAACTTTTTGTCTTGATTCCTATGAATATAATGGTCTGTTAAATGTAGTAAATACATAATTTATTGTTATGAAGTAAAAAAGATCACACATTCTCTCAAAGAAATTGTATTTTGTTTGCATAGTCAACATACTAATTTTTATCATATCATTGCTAAAAGTTAATTTTTTTTCACCGTTTTAAGGTTAAGAAGCTGACGGTCTTTTTCTCTCAAACCAAGATGTGCTAGTCTACACTCTTTTTTTAAGAGGAAAAAACATCAGTTTTCCACACTGAAAACTGTGAAAGAAAGTTAACTTTTAATAACAATAAGAAAAAAAAAATATTCGCGTAAGTTTTCTAAAATATTATTCAACATTTTTACATTCATTTTATTTAATACTTTAAATTAATTTATTAGTTAAAAAGTAAGTCTTATTGATTAAAAAAAAAAAAAAGAACTGACGTATATTACACATTATAATACTATATTGAAACATACAACTACAGTAGAATCTCTCAAATGTTTATTAATTTTCTTTATTAAGGCACTTTGAGACCTCTGAGGGTGTAATAACTTTTATTAAAGTATATAGAAAAATTTGAGAGTAATAAAGTAACTGAAAATTTTTAAATAAATAGAGTTTATCTGTAAGAATTTGATGAAATTAGACTTTGGAGAGATTCTACTGTATTAACAAAAAGTTATAGAATGCCATTGTTTTTTTATCCATTTCTTTAACATTCTTCATTCCTAACATTTTTAATATTTTTTTTTATTAAATTTTTTTTTTTTTTGTTTTATAAAAGTATCTTTATCATTTTTTTTTTTTTATCATTTTTGTTTATTCATTTTTATAAATAATTTATTATTGACTTACACTATTCATTCATACACATCTGAATCTTGAATCATTAATTTCATCTTTTCATGTGCATATTCCAAATTTTTTTCAAGACCAAAAGGACATCCATTCTGTTGAATTGATTCAAATTTATATGTAAGGAAATTCCGTTCAATGTCGATATAAGTCACAGCAGCCATCAATGGACACATTATTATTTTCGTATGATCTAGAAAGTTGATCTGAAAGAAAACAAAGGTATTAAAATCAAGATTAAAATAATTATTTATATTAAATAGTGATCATTGTTATGTTTCCATAATTATTAACAACAAAAAGATGAATTTAAATAGGCAAAACAAATTTTTTAAGTGATTATCAACAATAAATAACATCTTAACAATTTCACACAACAAAAAATATATTAAAATTAATCACATTAATGTTCTTTATAATTATCGACAATAAATAACAAATATCATGTGTCAATTCTTGTTTAGAATAAAAGACAACATTAAAATCAGTGATATTAATTTTTTAAAATGTTTGTTAAAAGTGAATGATAACTAATCTAATATCTTAATCATTCTTCAGAACAAAAAATGTATTTAATGAATAAATCCAAATTTTTAAACAATAAGTAATAATAATAATAATAATCAATAAACAAGTCAATGTCTTATTGATTTTTAAAATTAAACCAAAATTATTCCAATGAATGAATTTAAGTTTTTAATTAATTAAAAATAATAGTACATAGCAAATTATTTATAAATTTGAATCTCAATAATTGACAAATAATAAATAATTTATTTAAACTAATAAACCATTTTAACTTTTAATAATTTTATTTAATAAAAAACATTGCTTATCAAATGAACCTCCTTTTTTGAAATAATATCAATTAGTGAATAATAAAATTAGTATAAAATTCATTAATGTAAAATGGCTATTAAAAAAAGCATTAAAATAATGAATAGAACTAATTTTTCTATCTAAATAGATAAAATTAATTATAAATATTTAATTAAAACGACAAATATGAATGACTTAATTATTTTTAAATAATTAAAAAAACAAGTCTTGGAATAAAAAAATCTTACTTGAACAGATCCATTATTTAATTGCATAACAACAGCAGTCTGTGTCCTAAACCATTGATGAACATACGGGATCCTAGACATTGAGTCAGTATTTTTAACAGCCACAGACCCGCCGGCTTTCATTAAATGTTCATTCATATATTGCAAGAAAAAGTTCATCAATTTCATTTTTTTCTCCAAAGTCGATGGATAATCATTGACAGTATAATAAGTTTCAGTAAGATCACGTGAAATATAATGAACATTATGTTTATTAGCAAACATGATAAGTCTTGTGCCATCATTAAACATAACTCCAACACTATCATCACACAATTGATACCCAAAGCCATATTTATCTGAGTAATCAACCCATTTACTAATCCAAACAAGTGGCTGTGCTGATGGATCAGTATTTTCAACAAAATCATCTTCACTAGTAGTTGATTTAATTCGTCCAGGTCTTGATTTCAATACCTGAGTAATTTGTTCATATAAAGTGATCAACATCTTTTTCACATCCTTCTCAGAAGTATGATAAACCATGATCTCCGAGTCTTTGGGTGTTTTAGATGCTGGACTAGTTGGAGCAGGTATAAGTTTTCCTGTTTGAAGTTCAATCAAAGGTTTTCGATTGAAGTTTTGCAGAGTGTCCATACGAGGTGCGGTGGTCAAGCAAGACAATGGAAGACTTTTAGGAAGATATCCAGATGTTAGGAATGGATATTTAAGTAACTTAGCAACACTAGGACGTTTTGCTGGAAGTGCCTGAAGAGATTCTGTTATCATTACTACAGCATCGCTACTTAATTGCGTTGGAGTTTTATAATTGACTGTTTTAATTCTTGCATAAGTCTCACGTAAACTAGATGTTTCAAATGGTGGTCTTCCAACAAGTAATGTATACAATATACAACCAATGCTCCAGACATCAACTTCAAATGAATGACCAACTTTCATCAATATTTCTGGTGCTATGTAATTAGGAGTACCACAAAGGGTTTTTTTACGTTCACCATCATGTGATACTTGAGTTGCAAGTCCAAAATCACCAATTTTAACTATTAGATCATCATTGAGAAATAAATTACCCAGTTTTAAATCACGGTGGATTATTTTTTTATTGTGCAGATAATTAACACCTTCGAGAATTTGCTTCATGAAGTAACGAGTTTCCCATTCTGTCAAGGCTTTTCTCCGTTTATGCAATTCCATCATTGACTGGAAATAAAAATTTTCAATTAATATTTATTAAATAAAAGTTAATTATAAAAAATAAAATTAAATACACTAGTAAGTTGACACCATGATGGAGTAATAAATTAGCAAATACAAAATAATTATATATATATAAAATAAATTTACATTAAAAAAGTTTTTGAGCCTTTTTTAATGAGCAAACATTAATTTAAAACTGAAAAAATCTTTTAAATTATTAAAGTTACATTATTTCAGAATATATTATCAAGAAGACATTTGATCAACATAAAGATAATTTTAAAGATTTAATAATAATTAGTAGTTTTAATATAAGATAAAAAAAAATTAAACCGTAATGTAAAAGGTACTTGTAATAACCCATATGTAAGCTTACAAATAATTGTAAATTCTTATTAATTTTATTTGTTGATGATTTAAATAATTTGTCCATCTATTTGTCTATTAAAATCATCTTGAAATAAAGTAATAAAATCATTAATAATTGTTATAGAGAAAATTAGTTATTTGTTGAATTAAAGAAAGGTTTTGTTCAATTGCCAGTATTATTTTCTATTCTAAAAATTAATTTTAAACGTTAATAAAATTATTTATTGTAAATTACAACTATGACTATCTTACAGGAAATAGAGATTATTTGTTAAAAATATTTTTTGTTACTTAAAAAAGTTTGTATTCAAGTTTTTACGTTTAATGAATAATCAAAGTTTATTGATAATTCATTTAACCAACAAAAAAATAACAGAATAAATAAAGTGTTGATGATTTATACTTACTCTTTTACGACATAACTCCAAAATGATATAAATATTATAAGTATCATTGAAGTATCCATAAAAACCAACGACATTTGGGTGCTCTAGACTCCGATGTATCTCTATTTCCTGGGACATTTTTTCTCGCTGGCTGGTTTTGACCAATGATGTCCTTGGGACTATTTTTCCAGCGTAAATTTTTTGTGTCTTGACATCCTTAAGCTCATAGCATTTAGCAAAGCCGCCCTATATTGAATAATAAAAATAATAATTCATAAAACTTTGATCTAAAAATGATATTTTTGCAACACATCAAAATATCTATTGGATTTATACAGCTCATGATGAATAAAATTGAGGGTTGTGTGTGCATACCTTTCCAAAGAAACGACCTTTGATGTAACTTTTTCCTGTATTATCATCGTGTATCACAGTTGGGATAAGTGTCTCTGCTTCCTCCTTAGACATAGTGAACCAGCACTTATGAGCAAGAGTTAATAATTAAAACTAATAAATAAAACATAAAAAAAATAAAACTATTAAATATATTTATCAATTGAACTTCCAACGCATCCAACAACTTCTACTGTCGCCGGTTACTCGTAAACGAATGTTTGGTAACGGACACAAATATTTGAAATCACATTCTCCAACCAATCTCAAGCTTACTTTGATCCCGGAAATAAAGTCAAATTAAGGTTAAATTCAACCGTTTGAGAACTAATTGATAATATTTATCAATTTTCTTTCAATATTATCTAATATTTTTATTAAAAAATAATGAACTATTTATTTTTATTCAGTAGTTTTGATTTTTAGTAATAGAAATGAACATAAGAATGCTGTTATGACAACGAAAAAATGGACGCCATTTTGACTAACGTTATGCTGGTTTGCATGAAGTGGCCTTGAGTGGTGGCGCCGCCACTAGGTGGAGTACACATGCGCACAAGATGGATGCGATCGATGATGCTATTTCCTTTGGCAGCCGGCGTCCATTTTATCTTATTTGGCATTGTTTGGTGTAAGGTAGTGAAATTGATGAAAAAAAATTGATTTCCTATCCAAACCAAGCGTTGTTTATAAACTCTATTTAATAATAAGTGAGTTCCAACCAAAAATATAGTTACTTTCTGTGGCAATTTGTAAGTTAAATGAAAGTATTGATATTAAAGTGAATTTTACTATTAAAATTATGTAAACAATCAGATATTTAACGACGCTTGAGATTTTATTGTGAAATTAATTTGAAAAAAGAATTATCTTTGGTTTATAATTAAAGTTCATTATTTATTGGTGAATTATTTTCAGTTTAAATTTGCATAATGGAAAGTGGAACTCCAGCAAGAGGTGGTTTTAGGGGGCGAGGTGGACCTTCTAGAGGACGTGGAGGCTTTTCGGAGCGTGGAAGGTAATAATTATGACAATAAATACATATATTTGTGAGAAAATATTCTTTCTAGTAAGTAAAATAATAATTAGGTTTAGTTTATTTGAAAAAGTAAACAAGAGTTTTATTAATGTTGGAAATTTTTCAGAGGTGGACCACCAAGAGGAGGTATGTCTAGAGGTCGTGGTGGAGGACCTGGACCTTCGAGGGGACCACCTGGTATGAGAGGTCGTGGAGGACCTCCGAGAGGTGGTAGAGGAGGACATTATCCAGGGTAAGAATTATTTAATGATTTTTTAATGTCTCTACAATTAATTATTTAATAGCTTGAAAAATTACTCTGTAATTTCAATAAATGGACAAAAAAATCTATTTCATTATAAAAAATTAAATATTAATTTACTCTATCATTAAAAAGACGTAAAGGTTATTGCAAAAGTAATTTAATATTAAAAATTAACCTCTTTGATCATAAGTTAGAATTGAAGGACGTCATAACCTAGAGACAAAATTAAAAATGTTTTTTCTTTGTTAATAACTTCGAGTAATAATTGAAAATTTTTTAATTTTACATAAAAAAGGGCCTTAGGCTTAAACGTCTATCTCTCATAGTTTAATTAAAAAATGGCAATAAAGATAAAATTAATTAATTTTAACCTCTTTTTCATTTCATCTTTACTTTACAGCTAAATCATTGGCGATAAAAACTAAAGTGTAAGGACCTTTGTTGCGTAAAATTAAAAGATCTTTAATTTTTGTTTCGAACATTTTTTCGTATCTATTATAATTTACGTGATAATTACGAAAAACTAGATTAAATAATAGTTTTTTAAACAATTTTAGCCCTTGCTGAAGGTTAGAATACTTTTTCAATTATTATTCGTTCGTATTATCATCCCTAAAAACATTTCTGACATTTTTCAATCATGCTGAAAACCAAACTTTCCAACTAAACTACTTATCGTAACATAATTACGAATGAATTAATATTCCACAGAGGACCACCAGATTCAGGTTTATCTGGAGGTCCAGGTGGTGGTCCACCACCGCCTCCTGGTATGGGACCGCCACGAGGAGGAAGCAGAGGTGCTCCAGGTGGTGGATTTAGAGGTCGAGGGCGTGGAGATTTCGGTAGAGGTGAAGGCAGAGGAGGATTCCGAGGTCGAGGAGGTGATAGAAGAGGTCGTGGATCATTTTCACGTGATGGACCACCACGTGGAGGAATGGGTCGTGGATCAAATGGGCCGGGGTTTGGGGAACGAGGTCGAGGAATGGACCGAGGCAGAGGAGCTCCAGTCAAACGCGGCGGAGTTCCGGGAGCCGGCGGTGGACCCCCCAAACGACCCAGATACGACATGACGTCGTCAGTTCCAGCTAATGGATATGCATCACAACCACCAAACACAGGTTATGGCCCAGGTAATGGATACGGTGGCCAACAACCACAAGCTCCAGTTGGTAGTTATGGTGGACCAGCTGCCGGAGCTGCTGGATATGGCCCTCCTCAAGGAGGATATCAACAATCTTATCAAGGCTATGAAAGCTATCCTACGTCTTCCGATTATTCACAGTCGACGGTTAGTATTCATGTTTATTAATTTTTTTTAAAACCACTTCATTTTCATTGATGCTTTTTAGTTGATTATGAGGTAAGATTATCAATATTACTATCAAGTATCTAACTTGCTAAGTTTTTTTTTAAAATTTTAATTTTTTATAGGTGTTCATGGTTACCAATTATTGAAGTTGATAAATAATAACACTAAAAATTGATCCTAGGAAAATCATTTTATATTTTCTAAATAAAAATAAAAATGCAATAAATATGTAGAAATTGGCCGATCGATTACTTAATCTGAATAATAATAGGTTTTACACATAACGTCACTACATAGGTGCATGTTTGAAAAAAAGAACTAAATTTAAAAATAGATTGGTCAATAGAGTAATATTTTACATTTATGTCAGAATATATTTTTTATCATACAAACAGATTACTTTGAGTCTAGGTTTTAGTTTGTTTTCATGAGAATAAATCTTAGAGAATATTTTTGGAAAATTGAACTATTTATATATCGCTATACATTTACTTGTATTGCATATTTTTGAATATAATTTTGTCGAATTTATTCATACATATAAACAATAATAAAACTTTAATTTTATCAATTATATTTGACAAGTATATATTAATATGTCTAAACATTTAATTGAACTTCAAAAAAAAATTGTAAAATACAATTATTTAGTCTTGTTAATTATACTTTTCTCAACATTCATATCTTTTTCTTGGAATTAAACTTTTCGTTCTAATTAATTCAAATAAATAATAATAATTAATATTGTAATATTAATTAATTTTAAAAATGATAGTTATTATCAGCTTCATGTTTATGTTTCACATGGCTAACTCTATGTTATGTGACATTTTATGCTTGAAATATAATTAAATAGTTTAATTCTTATTTATTTATTTTATTATAAATTAATAATAACTAATAATAATGATTTTTACAGGGATATTCTGCTCAAGTCCCGCCAGATAATCGATATGGCGGTGTTCCCCCAGCAGCCACCGCTGGTGGGTTCAGCTCAGGAGATCCCTACAGTTACGGAAAAACACCACAAGGTTTGTTGATAGAATAAAAAAATCAATAAATTCAAAATTAATGGAACAAAAGTTTTTTTAACATACATTCTATTGCAATGAATTCATTAGAAAGTTTATTATTTATAGTAATTAATTGTAAACATACAAATATGTTGAATTTTAAATCTTACAAAGTTAAAAATAAAAATTAGGTTAATCAGGTCATGCTTGATGTTTAAATATGGCTGATTGGATTAAACTGTACACAAGTGTGGCTTAAAGATGGCCGTGTTCGCCATATTTTGGTTATCAAGACTGCCATAAATAGACTATTAAGTGAATCTATAGTTTGTTTATAATGTTCTGTATTGAAACAATACATCTTAGTATGTTTTTATTAAACACATTTGTGTTACAAGATTTTATATTAAACAATAGTGAATTGATTATTTATTTTGGAATTATGATTAAAATAACAACTGTTCCATTAAGGTAAATGAATTAGTTATTGTGTAATAATAAATACCAAAAAAAAAAAAAAAAAAATCGTTGTGATAAAATAAGTGTAGCAAAACTGAAACATTTACCTTGATCCTTTGACCTCTGAGAAAGAATTGTAAATTTTTCTGAAGTCAAAAATCGATTGTAAACGTTAATAAAGTGATAAAACAAAAAGTAATGAAATAAATTTCTATGACGGGTGCGCAGTTAATTACCAGCAGGAGGCAGTTGCTCCTACCGTGGGTGGTGGTGATGGTGATGGTGGTGGAAATTATCCTTCTGCTAATCCTTACGACGAGCAATCCTGTAATAACAGCGGCATGACGGTCAGGGGCGATTATTCAGC
Organism: Chelonus formosanus; assembly: GCA_028641665.1. Lineage (NCBI taxonomy): Eukaryota > Metazoa > Arthropoda > Insecta > Hymenoptera > Braconidae > Chelonus > Chelonus formosanus. The sequence continues at coordinate 5,680,097 of CM054000.1, forward strand.
GCACGATTATGGTTAGTTGAGTCTTAGGACTATTTTTAAGAAAAAAAAAAAAAAAAAACGAACAATATTTGTGATGATACCATATTCAGGAATTCTATGAACAAACGTAATAAAATATCGAAAAAGTTTTTTCTTTTTACGAAAAAAAATAAAAATGTTTTATTGTTAAGTCGAGTCAGACGAGAAAATTATTTCCATTAAAAAAAAAATCACCGCCAAACCACAAAAGAGCACTGCCTTCTAAAAAAATTATTTACCATCTCCATTTTTTTTTGCATTCTAATGAATTATCTAAACCTTTTTTTAATATTAATGTGTTGATCGAATTAACGTGGATATTTAAAATTGCTTTTCTCGTCTGATTCTTGGAATTGAATAATTAATATTTATTATCGAAAATGAAACATAACAAAAATTAAATAAACATCGAATATTTAGATTTCGAAAGGTCAATAAAATATAATACACATTTAGCATATTATGACCTTTCAAAAGCCTTCATAAAATCAGGTAGACCAAGGATAGGACTAAAAATTACGGCTACGCATGCGCATGAGTAATTTTCAGTTCACTATCACCTCTTTGCGCATGCGCTTCCGTAATTATTAGTCCTCTTTTTACTCTACCTATTTACATAAGAGTTTTAACTCCGAATAAAAACATTTTATTTACATTATTCCACTACATTTTTAGTTCACAGTAACAGATTGCATTATCTTTATAAATTTAATAATAATATTTAAATAAATCTAATTGATTTTGTTTTTGTTTCAGATTATGCGACACAAGACGGTGGCTATGGAAAACCAGATTATGGTGAGTACCAATCTGTCGACAGGCATTTTTATTGAATATAAACAAAAAGAAATGCGAGAGAAACAAAGAAAATAATAAGTAATTAAGTAATTCAAGATTATAATACAAATAAAATAACAACTATAACATGAAAAATCATAATCAGGAGTGATGAGGATATAACGCGTTTGAACAACTAATGATAAAATATGAATGAGATAAAAATTGAAAATTGGATATGTAACTTAATTTCAATTATACAAATTAATGGTTAATTAATGTTAATAATAATTATTAAAGTGATTATAGTTAATAATATTAATAATGATAAATAGTTTAAATATAAATAATTAAATAATAGATAAGATTAAGCGATTAAATGAATTTAATGTAATAAGAATAATAATCTTATTCCATAAAATAATAATTTAGGATTTCAAAATTCATTTTCATTGTCAAATATATATATATATAATAAATTATTGATTAATTAAAGGTTTTATTAATTATACATATTAATCAATAAAAAAGGGAATTATTTCAATAGAACAAAAAAAAAAAACCAACAGTACTTGAGATATTACATAATATCATATAATTTAAATAATAAAACCTATCAAAAAATAATAATAAAAAAAAATAGTAAAAAACAGAAATAATTATTTTTATGTATAAGAAAATGAATAAATGACCGGAGGAGCTATGGCCCAAAATCCATCAACTTAATTGATTATTTATTTGTTAGTTTTAATAATTATAATAGTCATAATACTCAGAATAATAATTAATTAGTTAAAAAATTAAAAAAAAAAAAATTTAACAATCTTGTTATTTTAAGGTTATATTATGTGCAAATAATTTTGACTAAATTGATGCTTTTTATTTAATAATGAGGCATTCATTCGTCTTTTTAGTATAATAATTATTTCACAAATTTATGTTAAATTAATTATAGTCGTTGTAACAAAAAAAAAAAAAAAAAAATGAGATCAAAATTAATTATTAAAAATTTTTCTCATCTTTAGTAGTAAATTATTTATTTGAACGTTTTTATAATAAAATCAAATTAAATGTTTTTATAGAAAAAAAAAAAAAAAAAATAACGTATTGATTATAATTTTAATTATGACATTATCATTAAATAGATTAGTTGTAATTTTGAAATTAATAATGAAATAATTGTTTATAAAATTTAATTAATTATTTTCCATTTGTTTGAATATATGTTTGTTTCTTATTATTCTTTTTTTTTTTTTTTTTTTTTATTATTCAAAATGGAAGATAAAAATACGTGGAATTTTTTTATATGTAAAATTGATAATAGATTGATATTATCATAATTTTAGATTAAATAAAAGTATGATAAAATACATAATTAATGATATGATTATCTGAAAAAAAACATATGATTTATGATATAATAATGAAATAAAGTAAAGTTCTCTATAGGAAAGCAGCGAAAAATATAACAGGCATCGATAAAATGCATCATGAATGAAATAATTATGGGGCAAGATTTAAGCAATATGTGCTAATAGAACGTAGGTATTTATATCATATAATCTATCAAAATGCAATGACTAATGGACAATATATATATATATAATATACATAAAAAAATTATTCAACAATAGAAATAATTTCAATAATTATAAAAATTATAAAATATTTTTCTTTTTTTCTTTTATATTCACAAATTATGGATATATTATTATTTTTTTAGTATCATTAAGTCTTTTTATTTCTTAAAATACGAATTATTATTAGAGAAATTAAAAAAAAAATTATCGTTAATTTTTTCGATAAGAATCTAGTAGTTTTTTTTTTTTATGTTCACTAGAGAAACACAAATATTTTTTTCTCGTTAGTATAAGGGCGATCGATAGTCTAGTCTAAAGTTGTGAAATGGAATTGTTTCAGCATAGTTGAAAATTGCAGAAAATGTTTCAAGGGTTGATAGTAAGAATTAGTGGTAATTACAAAAATACTATAATCTGGAGTAAATAGTAGAAGTATTGAAAAATTGTTTTTAAGTCGAGTTTTTTATGATTATTTCATAAACTATAAGAGATATGGAAAAAAGTTTTGGACAAAAATTAAGCTAAAAACATGTCCTGAAATTTTCAGCCATGCTGAAAATTCCCGATTTCATACTTTTATTCACTCAACTCCAATTATTCACACCGATATTTTTTTAATTTCATTCCAATGAATACAACCTTAAATATCCAACGATTAATAATTAACTAGAAATATAAACAACAGAAAATAAGTTTTTTTACATACAAATAATAATAAAAAAAAAAAAAAAAACAAACAAAACTGGGTAAATAACAATATACAAAATTTAAAATGAAATCAGTCAATTGATGCTGCGATATTTTTAATGCAAAACGATGATACAACTGAATAAGAATAAGATCCAAATGCTTGAATAAACAACATCTCAAGAGTCAGGTGAGTAAAAAAATAACTATTCCGTTTTTTATACTTGTTATAAATGATTGATCCATCACAAGGAAGTGAAATTTCTAGAAAAAAAATAATAATAGACATTAAATAAATAAATAAATATATACACAAATATTTAAAAAAAAAAAACAATCATCATTAATTATTACATAATTATTAAGTTAATAATTAATTAATAGCGATTATTAATAAATCTAGAGCTCTCCGGTTAAATAAATTTATTAAAAATCTACAGTCTGCTTTAAATAAAAGCAACCATTACAATGATAGGAATTGTAATAATCTGTCCATTAAATAAAAAATAATTATATTCTCATAGTAATGAAGAATGAATCGACAAAAACTATCTTTTAATAAATGCATCAAAAGTTTTAAATAATAAATAATTTTAGATGAGGTTGAAAGGCAAAAATATTATTATTAAAAATAAGTTATAAAAGGATAAATAAATAATTTAGGTAACTGATTAAAGGATATTAATCATTGATTAATTATTTAAATTAAAACAGTTAGATTAGTTAGATAGAAAATAAACAACCAAAGATTAGTTATAAAAATTTTTAATTATCGTTATCGAGTGTGAAAGTCAAATATCGAAAATAATATGAATTAATATCGATAATTATTGATAAAAATAAATAATTTAATTATATATATAAAAGAAATAAATAAATAAAAATCGATAGTACTTTGAATATTACTGTTTTTATGTTAAACAGTTTTTTAGCGAAATTATTATGATTTATTTATTATATTTGTTTTAAGGAAAATGTTTTTTTTTTTTTTTTTTTTTTTAATTTTTACCTTCTCTCTCTTTTATTTTTTATTTAAAAATTTTAAGTGATATTGAATGTTTATTAATACAGTGTTCTCTTCTTAGGATAAAACAAATTTATTCGACGCATCATTGGAAGACTGAATATTTTAAACCACATGACTGGTTTTTGTGATCAACATCTAGATGGTTGACCTCGTTGAAGATAGTTGAAGATATTAAAAGGTAAAAATTAATATGAATATAAATGATTATTTAATTTTTTATTTTTATTACTACAACAGTAGGAATACATGCTAATTAATGATGTCGATAAAATTTATTTATTTACTATATTCAAATAAGAAATATTATTTATTTTAAAATGTTCTATCATTTTTTTAAAATATTAAAAATAAAAAAAAAATGAAAAGTGCATGAAATTTTATAATTACTTGTTTAAATAAAAAAAAAAAAAAAAAAAACAAATGTTTAAAAAAAATCATAGTGTTGTAATAATTTCTGTATGTATTTTAATATTTATAAATAATAATTGGATATATTTGAAATAAACTTAAAAATAGATTATAATAAAAATAAAGGATATAAATGCAATAAAAAATAAAGAATTAATTTTTTATAAAAAGTATTTTTATTTATAAAAAAAAAAAAAATTTTTTTAAAAGTACGATTGTAAATTTGTGTTATATTTTTTTAAAAGAATTCAAACAATTGTTATTTAAATATCCTAGTTTTTTTTTTTTTTTTTTTAAAACATACAAAATTATTTTTCTGTCCTTACAAAATGTACATTAAAAAATACACAAAAGATTTTTTTCATTAAACAAAAAAATTATAACATTTATCTATCATGCGCGAAATGGCAGTCTTACGCTGGTTGTTTAACAACAAATTAAACAGCTTTAAGTATTATTATTATTATTATTTTTTACAAGAAAAAATAGAAAAAGTTTACTAATAAATTAATTACTTTGTCAATTGAATATTGGGTGATGGCTTTAATGATCCTTTTTTATATTATCTACGGTTAAAATATCCCAGGAAAATAACCTTGGTAAAAATATCCCACCTATAAAATATCCTTTTACATAATATTCCCTCCAAAATATATATTTATTAAAATAAATTGATCTAGAAATATATTTATTCCTGGCAAACATTCTTTGCTAGGGGGGCGGTTAAATGCAGACCAAATGTGAACACTTGTTCTTAATGTTTAACACCCCCCCCCCCCTCCTGCCCTACTCTCAATGCTCTCTATTTTTCAGTGAAGAATTAAAAAAACATAAATTTATATTAATAAATATATATTTTGAAGGGATATTCTTAAAGGGAATATTATGTAAAATGATATTTCATAAGCAGGATATTATCCTGAGATATTTTGACGGTGGATAACATAAAAAAGGATATAAACAGAAGTAATCGAATATTGAGAGAATAAGTGAAAATAAAATATGATTGAATTATATATATATAAAAAAAAAAAATGAGGTAATCACAATGCTTTGCTCTGAAGTGTATTATATATCATTCACTCTCTTTCATATGTATTTAATATTTCTTCATTTAATTGATATTCTTGACTGAGTGAAATGGTAACAATTATAAAAATATTACTTTTATTTTATTTCAAGTAAAAATTCGTTTTCTTTGTTGATCAGTATCAAGTAGTGTCAATTGTACAAAACTATGACCTTCTCGTAAATTAATAAGCCTTAAAAAAAAAAAAAAAAGAAATAAATATAACAAATTAATATTTATCTAAATATAATATTTATTATAATTATAAATTACCTGTCACGTTCTTGTTGTTGTATGTGCAGTCTATCACCACGTCGCAATGGAAGAATAACACTAGTAAAACAAGATGCTTCTGTCGCATAATTTGCTGAAGCTGTTGCACATTTTCCTACTTGTTTTGAAGATGATGTGCCTTCGGAACGTAATAAAATCCAGTATGAATAGTGTGTTGGTTTACCAAAATATACAATCTAAAAGGAAAAAGATTTATCTTAAAATATAAAATAATAAAATAAGACTTTTAAAAGTGACAAAAATAAGATCTTGAAAGATAAAATGATGTAAAAAGCATAAACTTTTGGTAAAATAATCTTTAATAATTAATTTTATTGAATTTTAGATAAAAAAAATATCAAATAAAAACATGCTTATATAGTAATGTAATGTGTTAGAATATTATTTTACAGTAATTTTTGTTATTCTACCTGTACTGATACCATAAATAATCCGTTGACAGTCACTTCTATTGAACGTTGGTCTTCTACTAAATGGAACCTATTGAAACCGTATCGAGATTCGTTTCTTTTTACCCAAGGTCCAACGTAAACTAAACAAAACACTTGTTATTAATTTTTTATTTACACAAAAATGATGGTTTAGAAATGTATTTCATCTATTAAGCTTTAGAAGTATGTCAATGAATATTTTATCAAGACAGAGAGATTTTTTTAAATGAAAAATCTTGTTAATAATAAATAGATAAGGGAGACAAGCTAGTAGGATAGCAAGTACAGTGATGGGCTATTTAATTTTAATTTGATATTAAACATACTAGATATTATTTGTTTACTTTTAAAAAAAGGTTTAATTAATGTTTGCTTATAATAAAAGAAGGATAGTTGATAACTGTACCTATCCTATATGAACTAATAATGAAACTTTTGGAGTATTGTTCAATGCTTTTGGAATAACTTGGAAGTATTGATTTATTTCCAATAGAAATCCAAGTTAAAAAAAAAGTAATGACTGATAGAATTTTTTTAAGGTTAGTTTTACTGAAAAATCTATGCTTAAATACTAGGAATACTTTGATTAATTAATTATAAAACATTTAATTACCCACCTGTATCAGTAATATGCTGTTCTGGCTCAGCTCCAACAAAAGTGGCAACAAGAGGCCCTAAAACCAACAACTAAGATTAACAAAAAGATGTCACTATTTAAAATAACACACACTCAAAAAGGTATTCTTCCCAAGCAATATAAGTTAATTGAACGAATGAATGAGTGTTAGTTAAAAATATTGAATGGTTAAATTTGATTTTGAAGTAAATTAAGCAGAAATAATAAAATATTATTCAACCACTAGTTGGTGTATTTAAAATAGAGCTTAGGATTCAGCTACAAAGCAATATCTCTCGGCGTGGAAAAAAATCAAATCGGGCATACTAATACAACAATAATGGTCCACGTGTACCCAATCGCCTGCGACTGCATTTATCAGGCCTCCTTTTGCTTTTTCCTCCCTGCCCTTTACCTCGTCCATCATCCCTTCGAGCTCTTCCTGTACGAATTTCACCAGTCAAGTCATCTTCCACTTCATCTATTGCGTATGGTTTCATTAAATTCCTCAATGGGTCAGTCTTATTAAGCTCTTCATATCCACTTTGTGCTACTAATGACCTTGTAAGTCTCTTTTTTGGTTCGTCCGCCATATTTAATTTTTTCTCGGTGGAAAATCGATTTATTGGTCGATCAATTACGTTTTCTTTTGATATGTTTACTTTATTGAGATCATTTTTTAATAAGTCATTATTATTATTTTTATTAGTAATGATTGTTGGTGGGTTATCTTGTGACTTTGATAGCAAACTTTGCTGCCAATTTATCCGATATATATTTTTACTTAATCTGTCGTATTTAATCATTAGAAAGGCGATATTTGAATTCATTGAGTGCATCTGAAATAATAGTTGATTATTAGTAGAATAAAAAAAGTTGTTAATAATGTCAAAAAAGTGAGGTTAAACAAATTAGTTATTGGCCTTCAAAGTAAAACAAAAGTTTCAAAGTTTTTTTGGATATTTATTGTGTCTTTTTAAATAAGTTTCTATCAGAAAATGATAATAATAGTGTTGAATAAAACTTTATTTATTACAAACAATAAAAAATTGTTGTGATTAATTTATTCGAGAATTTTTTAGATTTCATCAATCAAGATCAAAATAAATCTAAAAATATCAAATTATATCTGAATAAATACTTTAAGATTTATTTATATTTTTTTCATTATTATTATTTATCTGTTAAAGACAATAAACAATTATTTTCAACAAAAAGATAGGTTAAACATAGATTAAAATAAAAAAAATATGCAGTTGAATATAAATTAAATATTTCTTTCTGATTGAAACGTTTTTTGACTCTAAAATAACTGGAATTTAGCAAAGATCCAACCGATATTGAACTGTTCTTTAACCGTTGTATTACAATTAATAAAAATCACAAGGGTTAGTAATTAAAAATTGTATCACAATTGTTGATAATTATGAACAAATAAATAATTCAAATGGTATTTATTCTAATTAATTAATGCGAAGAATTAAAAATTTTATTAGTATTAATGAAAACATTTTATTGAACACTTTAAACAATTAATTTATATTTATTGAAAGAAAAAGTTCAATATGAGGTTATTTTAAATAAAAATTACCACAAAAAATTGTAAAAATTCCTATTCAGATAATTTTTACCAACCAAAACAGTTCTTTTTACTACTTTTTAGCTATTTTTACTCCTTAAAAAACCGAGTAATTTTTAATTTCCTTTTGCTATTGAATTTTACTGTAAATTAACTATTAAAAATTACCATAAAATTTTTCTTCATGTAATTAATGACTGTAAAGTGACCAACAATTAAATGTTATACCCCAATTATTTCTAGAATTAAAAAACTCACCTGAGCTTCAAGCACCTGAACTTCACGTTTAATTTGTACATAAACAATAAAAAAAATAATTGTAATAAAAACAAGTAATACAGTTTGAATTCTCTGATAAATTTTCGATCTCTTAGCATTTGATAATGACACACTCATGTTGACATTGCACTCAAATACTTTTCCAGGTATTTTTTCTCTTCCTGTATCATTGATACGAATTGTCGTATCTTTAATCACTGATTCTTTCATTATTAATTTTTAATAAAATCAAATAAACCCGTTCAATTGTTTAATAAAAAAATATTAACTTTAATTAAGTACAAGTCCAAGTCTCCAATCAAATGCCCTGGAAACAATTGAAATATTTATATTTAAATGAAGTCGAAAGAGTGAGGAGTGTTTTAGAACAATGATTAAATGTAAACTGATGAATCGTTTTTTTTTTTTTGTGCTAAATTGTGTGACATGGTCTAAAGAGAATGTAGGATATGTTTTTAATTACCAAGGAAAGCTAACTTTTATATATCACGTTACACTTTTTTTATTAGAATTCTGTTGGACAATGAATGATGATTAATCTTTTTTCCTTATCCATTGTGTGTTCATTCACATTAATTACTACGACAACATTTCAACTATTCTATTCACTGATAAAAATTATCAAAAAAATATAATTTTGAATTTATCAAAATTAAATTAAACAACACAAAAGTGTCAACATTCTTTGTACTCAAATAAATAAAGCATTCATTTTACCAACAAAAAAAAAATAAAAAATAATGTTGGTAATAATTTTGAATAAAAATAAAATAAAAATATATAAAAAAAAAAAAGGTTATCCACCTGTGTACTCACCTGATCAACATGGTAGTGCTAAATCATTATAGCTTTGGTCCAGAGCCAAATGAATTTTAAATAAAATTCACCACTAAAACAAAACAAAAAATAAAAATAAAGAAAATGAACGCGTGTTGTCGAAATGCCGGTTGAGAGTAAACTTAACGGTCAGTCGTAGTTTGTCGTGACGCCTACAACTAAGCCCATTGTTTACTTTTATACTATTGAGTACTATGAGTTACGATGAAAGTGAATATAAGTTTGCTCCAAAGCTATTCCACCTTCACTACAAAGAAGAAAACGCAAACGACCTGTGTCCCCTCAAGTTTCAACTGCCAACTCCCTACCATCAAGTCCCTAGATCTCAGCTCAATATATTTTTTTTGCTTTTCTTCACATCTCCAACAGATGCAGATGCTATGGAATCTGTTTGTGCAGCTACTTTGGTAATTTTAGACATCTTGAAGTAAAAAACAGACAACGGAGGATTAAATTGAGGTTATAATTGTTGATTAAGTTGATTAGAATATTTCTTTACATCGATCTAATGATTTATTTGAATTCAATGTTTTATATCTAACCTGCAAAACTTGTTTTCAAGGTCATGTACCCATTTTCTAGGTAAGAGGAGAGAAAAAAAAATACATTTTAAAATGTATATATAAATGTTTGTGACCTGAGGGCTTATTGAAAAGAAGACTGTGGTGTGATAATTTAAATAGATTGTAAATGCAATTGTGTCAATGTGGAACAAATTGCAATATGCATAGAGTAATAATGAAGTCAACGAGCTTCAAGAGTTGGACAAAAGAATATTTTGGATACCGAGTCAGAGTACGAAAACGTCCCTGTAAATTCCTATGTACATTTTTAGCATTTTATTTTCGATAGAATGGTTTTCAAGAAAAAAAGGAATACTCTAGTGGTTGATAATAAATTGATGATAATTTTTCGAATTATTTTCAGTGAGTAGTAATGACACTAGACATTGAGGTATTTTGGATTAGTTTGTTGATTGAATCAGTGAAAATGATGAAGGTTTATTTGAAAATGATGGTCCGTGATGTCGTACATATCGATATTTTGTTGATTATTTATCATCATCCAGTCAATCCAAACCACGTACTCAAATAAGTCAATATATTTTTAAAATAAAAATAAAAGCAAACATGACTATTTCATCTCTACATGTAGATATTACTAGTGTTTCATTAACAGAATAGTTTACAGGGCATCAACTGTTCTCACTTATTCTATAGAATTGATATGATTTTTATTTAAAGACCATTGAGTGAGCTTTGATATGAGTTTGATAAGAATCAGATGAATGGAATTGTTCACTGATTCAATCAACACAATTGACTGAGTCAATCATCAGATGTTTATTTCACTGATTCGACCAGTAGAACTCTACTAACTTCCATTGGCACACTTACTAATACTCCAATCAGTAAACATCCACTGAATATCACTTGACAATCACTTATTCATTCTCAAAGACTATAATCCCTCCCAAAAAAAATTCAAACCTCATTTTGGAGTCCATTCTAACCTTTAGACAATTTTCTAGTTAATATTACCAAGTTTAAAGAGTTTATTAATAACCTAAATATTTGCCCAATTTATTTTTAAGCATTCTATTCCTTAAAAAAAAAGTGAAAAAAGAAATGATTGTTAACTATTGATAAAGACTATCAAAAAATTATTTCCAAATGACATCACATTTTTTTCTTCAAGCGTTAATGAGTTGATAAAACATAAATATCAACAATTACTTCATCAGAACATTAAACCTATCATCATAATTAATCATCAAATCATTAAACCAATTGATAATCAGTAATAATATTTATTTAAAGTCTATGATTTATATTAAAAACATTTAGAGGTCATTCATCTGTATCTCCATTCCATCCATTCTCGCTAATACTGGTTATATATACACATATTGAAGTACACGCTTATTCGTACAGTTATAATTATAACACTCGAAACACACTACAAAGAAAATAATAACAGAAAAGAAGGAACAAATGACCGCACTGGAATCTCATATACATTCGTAGATATTAACTGTGGGCGAAGTACAATATCTTCTAGGAAGTTTATAACTTTTATCAACATTACGTCATCATCTCCAACGAAATTTCTTTTATACACTTTTATCATCTTCCTATTTCTCTTTCTAATAAGAATTAAATAGTATTACCATTCTTCATAATTACTCTTTATAATCAGCTTTAAATTCATTCTTATTAATCTGCATTTTTATCATTTTATATTTCCAACTAAACCGCTACTTCCTTTTATGATCATTGTTATTGTATTTTCACCTTGATAGTTGATGTTCTGAAAAAAAAAATAAATAAAATGATGATTAATTGTTGAAAAGATTCTTTAAAGCATTGTCAGCTTATCATCATAACCTCTTTAGAAGTTAATAATTTAAACAAATAATAATAAATGAATTTCTTGTACATTTGAAGCTTAACGAGATAATTTGCTGTGATATCTTGATGTGGAGCAAAGAAAAGAAGAATAATAAAAAAAAATATGGCGCTAGTGTCGCTCTCTAAATGATGGGGAGAAGAGTCTCGTTAAGATTTGACTCATCTCTTGGACTCGACAGTCGTCAAAATTCATCGGTCTAAGAAGCAAGTTTATTTTTTTATAAATAAAATACACTATTGTTGAGTCATTTATTATTGGAATTATTTTTAATTAATATTTTATGATTAATTTGATATCAACATTTAGTTTGGAGAACCGAAAAAAATGTGGAAAAATGGCGCCGGGATTTTCCAATCACTTGGGGTGAAGAAATTGCAAGAAAAATTGGAGTTTTTTGTGAAGAAATATAATTAAAATCGGAGGTTATTATTTGTTGGAGAGTTTTGGAGATAATTAGGACAATGTCGGTGTCACCAAGAGGAGAAATGGATTCAAATTCTGGTGTTAAAAGTAAAGAAAGACAGTTGGAGAAGTCAAATTCACGTGAAGAAAGAAGATTGTTTTTAAATTGTTCTCGTGAGAACTTGAGTATTTCAGATATCGAACAGGGATTTAATAAAAATCATATTTGTATACGAATTAACAAGAATATTATGTTAAATGTATTTATCATTATTTTAGTATGTATTTGTGTGATATTTGAGACATTTAATTTATCAAGAGTGTTGGATAATAGAAGAGATATTGAGATTATTAAACAGGACTTGGAGACACTAAGACGTCAGGTTTATGATGAAAGTTTTTTGGATAGGTTGATGGCATTTGAAGATCAGGTTTGATACTTTTTTGGTAATTGTCTAAAGGTTAGAATGGACTCCAAAATGAGGTTTGAATTTTTTTTGGGAGGGATTATAGTCTTTGAGAATGAATAAGTGATTGTCAAGTGATATTCAGTGGATGTTTACTGATTGGAGTATTAGTAAGTGTGCCAATGGAAGTTAGTAGAGTTCTACTGGTCGAATCAGTGAAATAAACATCTGATGATTGACTCAGTCAATTGTGTTGATTGAATCAGTGAACAATTCCATTCATCTGATTCTTATCAAATTCATATCAAAGCTCACTCAATGGTCTTTAAATAAAAATCATATCAATTCTATAGAATAAGTGAGAACAGTTGATGCCCTGTAAACTATTCTGTTAATGAAACACTAGTAATATCTACATGTAGAGATGAAATAGTCATGTTTGCTTTTATTTTTATTTTAAAAATATATTGACTTATTTGAGTACGTGGTTTAAATAGACTGGATGATGATAAATAATCAACAAAATATCGATATGTACGACATCACGGACCATCATTTTCAAATAAACATTCATCATTTTCACTGATTCAATCAACAAACTAATCCAAAATACCTCAATGTCTAGTGTCATTATTACTCACTGAAAATAATTAGAAAAATTATCATCAATTTATTATCAACCACTAAAGTATATTATGGTTGTAAATACTTTTAATATTCATCTAACTTTAAATATAATAATAAAAGTGTTTTCAAGTGGTTTATAAAAAATTCTAAAACTTCATTTTGGAGTGTCAATTTGACCTAAATATCACTCTATTTATTCCAAAGTATTTTTATTACACCATTGAAGGAATGATTTGATGAAAAAAAGTGACATGATTAAGAGTAGGTTTATGAAATAATTAATCAAGTTTAATTAACGTGGGCGATGCCGGTACGATTGATCTTAAAAACCAGATGTAGCCTTGAGATTTATCCCTGTTAATTAAATTAACACATAGAAATATTTTCTAAGAATTGTGCAATTTTATATTATTCTTATTTATTTTCCAGTGGTACGATGATACTGATGATGACGATGATGATGATTCTAGTCAAGATCTTGATGACGATGATGATGATTACGATGAATATACATCGAAAGGTTCATCAACACCAAGTCCACAAATTGAAGATGAGGATTTGCAGAAAATATTAGAAGCTATTAGAGATTTAGAGATAAAAAAAGCTGATGAGTTACGAAAAAATTTTCATGAGAATCAAAATAAAACTCTAGAAGCTGTGGATGATGGCCAAAGACATAAACGATTTATTTACAGCAGAATAAATAACACGGAGATAAATTTAGGTCAAAACCTAAGTCATGATGGAATGGAGATGATGAAAAAGGGAAGAAAATCACTAATTCATGATGATAAAAAATATTTTGCTATTGAAAAAGCTAAAAAGGAACGTGTTTATCGTAAGGTCAGTTTATAAAATAAAAATGAAAAGCAAAAAATATTTCTATTTTATTTATTCTTGGATTTCAGGCGCCAGATGATGCAAAAAAACTATCTAACACTCGAGGATTAGCAAAAAGACATTTACGTATGTCTCGACAAATATTTGCTGCGCATTACGGAGCAGACAGTAGTCTTTTTAGTGAAGACGATGAGCACACTGGCAATGGAAGAGCACGACACAATGAAGGAGTGTTTAAAGCTTGGAGATCCAGTGATTGGATGGATGATTTTCAAATGGATCGTCATTTTTCATTATCTAGAGATGGAAAATTAACTGTTCATGAAAGTGGATTATATTTTGTGTATGCGCAAATTCATTATCTTGATGAACATGATGAAAATGGATTCCATTTGCTGGTTAATGGGAAACCTATTTTGCAATGCATGGTAAATAATGGGTGGCTTTTATTACTATGTGCTCTTCTTTCATATACATCCCAGTCTAGTCATCTTAGAAGTGAATTAGAGATTTTTCAGCATGGCTAAAAATTTCAGGAAATGTTTTTAGAGTTGCTAACAACAATTAGTGATTGTTGGAATTGTATTCCAATCCTAGGCAAGAAAGAAAATGGATAAAAAACATGGTTAAATTCAGTTTGTCGTGATTATCTCGTAAAGTATGAAGAATACGAAAAAAAGGTTTGAACAAAAATTAAAGATCTTTTAATTTTACATAAAAGAGGTCCTTAAGTTTAATCCTCTATCTTCTATAGTTTAGCTGTAAAATGATGATAAAGATGAAAAAATAGCACAATGTAGTATTTTCCAGTACATTGGAGTTCTCGTTATAATCTCCGATTGTTTACAGTAACCCCAAAAGTATTTTCTAAAATTTTCAGTCATGTTGAAAGAACCTAATTTCACGAATTTAGCGATTGAACTACTAGACCCAGAGTCTTTCTCTCTCCCTCTTATGAAAAACCATGAAAACACAGTTGTACTGCCCAACCCTCTTCTAGTTCACAGGTGGGCAAACTTTGCTCAATCAATTCCTAGATATTTGCTAGCTACCCTAAGAGTGAGTGAGATAATCATTAAACCTTCATTGGAACCTATATGTCTCTTTCTAACTACCTAGAAGTCAGGGTTGTCCCTTCTCTATTCTAGCACACAGGTGGATAATCTCTGCTCATTTTGCTCATCAGGTAGACAAAGAATATGATACCTAATACTCACTGGTTTCAGAAAAGTCAAAAGTTGCCCGAGTTTTGTATAATGAAGGTTTATTTTTATTATTCCTGGTTTTATAGAATAATGTTATGTAGACTTTAATCTTCAGGGAGAAAAGGAAAAAAGACTAACACAAAATTTCAATGTGAGCTCAATGCCTTTCTCGTTCATTTTCCACAAGAGCCGTAGATTTACCTAGGATAGTGATTGCCTAGTAGCAAAAACAGGCTCTTTTAGCTACTCAAGTAAATAAAAAGTCATGCTAGCAAATGGAAAAAAGCTATCAACCAGTCCAAGTTTGCCCAGTCGAAAGATTCGTACCAAGTTTGGCTGGTTTTGTTCACAGACTCTAGAGCATGTTGTTTATATTACTCCAATAAAATTGCGCAAACATATTTTCAACTCCCTAGCAATCTTCAGGTAAACCTACAGCTACTGTGAAAATAAGAGAAAGTTCCTAAACTCTACACTAAATCTTTCCCTTTCTTCATTTCAACGAAGCAATAGTTTGTCCAGTCCTGATTTACCTAGTGTTATTGAATAGACCTTTTCAATTCATTTCTTAAAATCACATAATTCGATTAAATAATATATATTTCTTATAAAAAAAGACATTGGGAAACTTTCTCAGAGTAAATTCCTCAGGAAAGCTTTTTGGTGTTCAGAAAAATACGAGATAAAAATTCTTATGATAATTATTTAGAATTGAGGTTTCAGACAAAAATGACTCCAAGAAATTTGTTATGCATTTAGAGGCTTATAAGATGAATAAGACAGTTTCCTTATAGCTAGTCTTCATTTAGTTACATAGTGTTATAGATAACATTGAAACTAGGACAGTTTTATTCACTCAACTAGCAGTAATTATCGCCCTACTTATTTTTTTATTGCTATATTTCCTACTGAATTCAACACCCAGAAAATTATTCCAAAAAGTTCTATCATCTCCTTTGGAGATGATCTCCAAGCCATTCTTTAACTTTTGAGAATTTTTACAATTAATCCAATCATTTAGACCAAGCTGTAATTCTTCAATTTTATCTTAACATATCAATGATTAACATTCTCTTTCTTCTTGATAGGCTTACAGTCCAGGAACTGGTCACAAAAGTCGATCCTGCTTCTCAGCCCAGGTAACTTTCCTCCATAGTGGTGATCGTCTGGTGCTAAAAGATATTGGAATATTTAGGTACACATTATTCCAAAAAGATAAAAGCTTTTTCGGTTTAGTTAAACTTGGTGATTTAAAGGTACCTCACACTCAATTGCAATCATCTTCTGAAAGTCCGATTAATGAATAAACAAAGTGATTGTAGAACATGAAATGTAAATTACTGTAAAATCTATGTATCTTCAATTTATTTTTAAATATCCCAGTTGTACTAGCATGGCTGATGGAAATGATTAGCAAAAGATCAATCACAGAAAGTGATATAGAAAAATAATAAATCATGTTGATAAAATTTTATTTATTTCAAATGAAACTTTTATTCATATGTGAAATAATTACGTACTCATTTTATAAATTGTTCAAACAGTGTTGAAAAATACTTAGATTTTACTGTGAATGATTTTTTCTAAGTAAAAGAAAAAATAATAATAATAGTAAAATATAAATGATTTATAAGTGTTACTTTAATTCATAATCTAGTACATTTTTTTGATAAATTTTTATATTTCTAATACTTGTAAAAAATAATAATAAAAAACCAAAAAAAAAACAATAAATATGCACCATTTAAAATATACAACAATGGAGTAAATTATAACAAAAAAGTTGCATTTTTTGTATAATATTTATAATATCATGTATAAAAATCTCTGTGCTACACTTGTGTTTTCTTACAAATAAAATTGTCATCAATAATAATATTATTTAATAAAATATAAAATGGTAACGATGTATTTGATACATCACTTATCATCATAAGAACACTTTGAAGTATTATTTTGTATAAAGTTTAACTTCTTATCTTTTTATCGAAACAATTTTTTTGATCAGGCATTACATAATACTATTGATGTAATACTAATATAGTACAAAAGCTTAATCTAATACATATAAAAACATCTTATATATATTGCATTTGTGTTGGACAATGTTTAGCAGTATTTCAAATTATATTCGTTGAATATAACAGTGATAAATAATTATTGATTCGCAATATTTGGAAAATTGTTATTAATCATAAACTAAAGAAGAAAATTCAATAGTAATATAAATGAGTAACTATTCACTGACCACCAGTGCCAAATTTATTATTAAATAAATCAGCAAGTGTGGTAGCACTGAATTTTGATTTTTATTAAAATGGTTTTTTTTAAGACATAAACTAAACTACCAAGGATTTCAATTTTAAAACATCATTCCAGCTAATATTGGGTGTGTGCAAAAGTTTTACTCGAATACTGAGTTGAAAAAAATATTCCGCATAAATAAATAACGCAATAATGCACAGTAGAATTCTAGATAACGTAAACTTTCAATACCTTATGCCTAAATAATTCTTGTTTATCCATAATTGTAAGATAATTTTTTATTTTTTCTTTTACTCTCTAACAAAAGGTAGAACTTTTGCACACACTTAATGAAAACTATCTGCTGGATTTGAATCCTAGAGCAAATGATATATTTTGATTAATCAAAAAGACATAACACGAAGGAAAGAATTAAATAAGAAACACCTTGCTGTATAGTATAATCATAATCCTCTGCACAAAAATGGTAAAATCTACTCTGCACAGTACAGGAGAACTTACTCAAGAAGATTGGAATTTTTATTTCATTTTTCTGTGCAATATACTACGATTAACCTATCAACAAGGTTAACCCAAGATTTTTTTCTATGAGAAATGGGTTGACTTACAGAAAGAAACATGATTTCTTGTAATTTCCATAGAAGTAAATTTTCCCTTATTTATAAAAAAATTCCATAAAACTAAAGAATGCCCATCTCCCTAGATTCATTTCGTTTAATTTTGTATTATAATGATGCTTTATTATCATTGAAAATAAAAAGACTACCCTAGTGCCAAAATTGTATTCTGCTAGGGTTAATTTGAATGAATTTATTATCAAACCAGAAATGAGGTTATCTTAAAAAATAATTTTGGTATAAATATTTATATAAATTTTAACTCAAATAAATTCTCTTTACTGAATAAAAAAAAAAAGTAACTTCTTTACAAGAAGTTAAACAAAATATAACGATTTTTTATTACATTCAGCGACCATAACGTAAAATTCTGCTGAACATAGCTATTGATTAATTAATTAATAATCCACTTTGGAGAGAATTTATTTAATAAACCAAACTCCATATTTAGAAGTAGTTTATCTTACCTTTTCGTGACAGAATTAATTAACTAATCAATGAATTAATAACCAGATAATCACTTGATTAGCTGTTTAAATGGACGGAATCCAATTACTTCTTGCGTAGAAGTAATGTCAATGGAATAATTTTCTTAAATCGAAGATGATTACTTGTGTGAAGTAATTTGTTGATGAGATCAGTGTTGAAATACCTCAGGATTTAATTAAACAATCAATCACTATCTCTTTATCCTAGTAATTTATACACCTAAAGTAATCGTTGTCTTTTATACGGCAGTTTGAGGAACACCTTGGACCACGTGAGTTTTATTTTTAACTTTAGTCAATGTTGTTTGGCTAGAAGCTTTACCTAGCTTGGGTTGACCATTCGGTGAACTCGTGACAAACCCTTCACTTCTCATATCTTTTAACGACATATTAGAGTTACTTCTTAGTGATGGTGTTGAGCTAAATTTTCGATTTTGTGCCAATCTTTCTTGTAATTTTTGTTCATTCTGACGTGGCATCCTTGTTTTCATAGGTGGAGTATCACGATATTCATACAAATTATCTTTTGATGCTCGTGTCATATTCTCGATTCCCTCCGAATGGTCGTCGTCTCGTACCATCAAGATGTCCCCGCTATAGTAGTGATCAGATTGTCTAGAAAAAGAAATAAATAATAAAATTTAGATGATTGTTCAACAAAAAACTAATAAACTGTAGAATATTTGTGTTAATAAAGACACTATAAAATCAACAATACAGTGCAGTGGTTCATGACGAAAAAAATAGTGTTGAGGTTATGATAAAAATTAAAAAGCTTTTTTTTTTTTAATTTTAATCAATAAAAATGCAATACTTCACCTGCATATATCCTTGCAGCTCTCGTTTTACTGAGATTGCGGATAAAATTAGTTCAAATAATTAGTTATATTAATTTCTACTTGGTGTTTTCTATACTTTAGTGGTATTAGAACCCTTCACTCCATGCATTAATGGTTCAAGTATGGATGAAACGGTTCTGTTTACCTTTTCTTACCTTTTGGCGTTGCGCCATAACATACAGCAAACAACGCATAGGACGATAAGAAGCAGGCACATGGCCGACATCGACCAGAAAGCTATTTGGAGCGGTTGTTTAGGTTCCCACCAATACTAAAAAATTTTTAAATAGGTTAACTTTTGATAATCATTGTAATAAAAGTTGTACAATGGTTAATAATAGGTATCTGAATCATAAATTTTACAAATAGTCCAGTGTATTTGTTGAATTAAGATCGATCAGCATGATTAGCAATTTTAGGAAACATTTTTAGAATTATTATAAACAATTAAAAATTACAAAAAAGTCCTCACACTCAGTAGAAAATGAATTTTCACCATTTTGTTATATTTATCATCATTTTACAGCTAAACTATTGGAGATGGGAACTAAAATGTCAGGACCTTTTATGTTAAAAATTAAAAGATCTTTAATTTTTGTTCGAAACTTTTTTCCATATCTTCCATAATTTCCAAAATGAACATTAAAAAAATGAATTTAACAATAATTTTACCTTTTTCTTGAGGTTAGAGTATGATTTTTATTATAATTAATTATTATTAATAATCCTAAGAATATTTCCTGAGATTTTTAGCCATACTGAAAAATCCCGATTTCACGACTTTCCCAACAGGACTTAAATCCTAATTCTTCAGCATTATTTAAAATCAAAGAAAATAAGTTTAAATCACATCCCATATTCTAACTCAGGTATATATTTACCTCAGTAACTGGTGGATACGTTGGAACTAATCTTCCAATAACTGTTGGTAAGTACTGAGTCCAAAATGCGCTCTCAGTCTGACGGTAATTAAACAAAATAGAGCTATTATAAGTTGTGTTGATATTTAAATACTTCAGGTAGCCTTGTTTTGCTTCCTCAAAGTGCAATCCTAGTATCTGCGATGGTGTAGGATTTCTATAATAATTATTAAAAAAAAAGTTATTGATAATTACATAATTACATGACATAATTAAATGAATAAATAGAAAATGAAATTAATTACCCATATTTAGCGAAATTTGAATAAGCTTTCATAAAGAAGTAGCTCATATTCCTATCACTATCAGTCCATTTGTTTCTATCAACTTTCCATTCCTCTGGGAAAAATTCCGTGTCCATAAACGGAGCACCACTGAGCCACAGGTGTTCAATGTTATGAGGAACTCGTCGCCAGTGTGGTAAATTCAAAGCTTCCACAGTGGTATTAAGTACATATAAATAAACTGGTACCTTTTTCTCCACCAGTAACTTAGCCACTTGATCGAAAGGTGCTACATAGTGGAAGTCTGAGAGTAAATTGATATACTGATCACGAATTAACGTGATATTCTTTGGATCTGGCCAGAAAGTATACATATACTTGATAGCTTCATAGGTACCATATGGATTGATAGTATAATTGTACCTCATCACAAAATCCCAGATTTGTTTATCAAAAGTTTCGGGATCTATTCTATACTGTCGTCTCCTTAACGTATCATTTTTGAACACAATAGACGCAGCTTCCTGGGTAGTTACTCCAGCCATATAGGCAATACCAGGTTTGAATTTATTAGACCTAATACTTTCCTCTGGAGTTTCTGTGAAAAAGTGCCAATCAGAAGCTCTCCAGTCTTCATACCAGTTGTCTCTGGGCACTGTAAAGTTGATATCAAGCACTGGAGCCCACGGAAACATTCCAACATGAGGTTTGATTTCAGAGTTTCCAAGATCTAGGAAACTCCGACCGTCTTTAAGACACTGAACAAGTTTCCAACTGCTTTCTATCGGACATCCTAACAGTTCTGCATAAACTCTAGATGTGTTTTGCACCCGATATCGATCCACAATGAAAGCCCAGTCAGCTAGAGGTGATCCTGATTGACCGATGACTTTTGAGACCAAGTGGCGAGTTCTGGGTGCTACCATAAGTAACCCAGCACTTGCTGCACCGGCACCTGGGCCGAACAAGGTGATGGCTTCTGGATCACCATTGAAAACTTTGATATTATCGTAGACCCATTGAAGAGCCATTGCTTGGTCTAGCATTCCATAGTTGCCAGGACTGCTTTCATCACCAGTGCTGAGAAAGCCTAGTGCTCCTAAACGATAGTTAATCGAAACCACAACTACTTCAAAGAAACCTGCTAGCATATGACCGAGGAATAAATTACTCGCGCCATGAGTAAAATCACCACCATGGATGTAGAGCATCACGGGGTAAAGTCTTGGGACTCCCGATTCAACCTGGAAATAATCAGAATGTTAGAAAGTTGTAGTAAATTTTAAGTTTGATGATGATGTGATGTTTTATCATTATTAGATATTCTAATACATTAATAACAAAAAAAAACCCACGGTAGGAGTGAAGACGTTTAAGTAAAGACAGTCTTCATCAACATCACGAATCCCCTTGGTCGCTCCTGTATAGCTGCTTGGTTGAGGACATGCTGGACCCCAGTCGACAGCTTGCAATAATTGCCAGCTCCTAAAAGTATTTATTTTTAATAAAACATCAAGTATATCCAAATATAGACACCTCCATCACTTTTTATGTTTACACGTGTACACTGGATGCTTACAATACTCTCTAAATGTACTCTTCAATGAAAAAAAAAAATTATACAAATTTTCCTGGGAATAAATCTTAAATCAATGGTAATAGTATTTTGTTTTAATATAAAAGTTTATTTTCACTCAAAGTATTTCACTCATCACTTAGTTTTTTTTAGAATGCTTTCAACTTTCTGTAAAAAGTCTTGTGTCACAAGGTCAAATTTAATCCCAATTTAATAACCAATGTTAATAATACCCAGCAAGCTTGACTTTCCTAAAACAACTTAATGCTAATCAGCATGATCTCCATCTACCTGATGAACATTTCTCATTTACTACCCCAATATTGACCTTTCCAAACACACGGAAATAATTTTCACACTGTTGTACTTCATGTCTCAGAATAAATTTAACTCAACTATTCTCTTCATAGTGAGTACCAACCAACCTGTTAGGTCTAGGTGGTTTAAATCTTCCGTCTTTGACAGGCGGCATAGCGTAAGGTATCCCCAGGAAGACATCAACCTGCTGTGTAACTTTCTCAACCGGTAGATTCCAAGGTCGATGATGTGCTTCTGGATGATCATAAAGTTGAACCCTGAAACCTTGGACCTGTCCATGATTAGTCCTAACAAAAACATTCCTAGTGTTTTCATATTTTTTCGAATCCGGACGTTGTTTGCCCTGGAGATCTTCCCTCCAACCACCAAGAATTCCCGGATACTGTGGATACCTCGATGGCTCTTCCTAGAGTCACGAACATGAAACAAATGAATATTATTGTACCACATTACTCATTTAATAATTGTTTAAACTCAGGATGTATGTTTTTATGCTCACTAGTCACGAGTCATGAGAATGTTAACTTTCTAACGTTGATGAGTAATTAAATGAGTGACGTGAATTATATCATCATCAAATAATCTATCTAGTGATTAAAAGCAATGTGATAAGAAGATGATAAGAATTCAAAACTCACCTCAAAACGATATCGATCTTCAGGAGCGCGAGTTGGACCTCTATTATAAATAGGATCCAAATAGCTAGGTTGATAGCCATACCTTCGATCTTTGTAGATATATGTATGATAACCTGGTGCTCCTGGTGGCACATAAACTCCTTCACGGTTATATTGGCCTCCTGTGTACACACCTTGTTGACAATTTACGACTGTTAAAAGTGAAACACAAAGGAAAGTGACGCGCCCTTTTAGAAACAACACCTTCGGAGTATCCATTTTTATTTGCCGCATGCGGCAGAGTCACTACTTTAACTGGAACACTCAATCGTTTGTACTCTCGCGTCCTCCCACTCTCTTTCACTTTAATCGTCAACATAAGCCAACGATTCCCCCTCATATACATCGCCACACCTTTATAGTTTTATAGGTTGGAACAGGTAAATCTAGATCGCCGTGTGATGGCGCTGCGCGTACGGTTTAGTGATTAGTTTCTTTATCGGTAACGAAAAACAATAAAAAAAAAAGCAAAACATTACGACAGCTGGTGATAATCAAAATGGCTACGGTGAACACATTTTTTTTTTGGAGAACGATGAGTCATTAAGTCGGGAAGTTAAATACGTATTTGTTTAAATAGCTTTGATGATGTTTAGAAAAAATGAGTTGTGTAGTGTTTTTGGGGTTATAGAAATGATGTTTGTGGACTTTGTTGAAGTTTTATATCCACCAGGATGAGTTATGTGATATGAGAGATAATTTAGTGATTCATATCGCTAAATTAGCTCGTCATTAGATGGATAGAAAGGAACTCTTTCAACTGCCTACGCGATGAAATGAAATAATTGCTGGTGTTGATGGACTGTATATATAAATGTTCTTCCGCCGTGAGCCTAGATAGCACACAGATTAAGGAGAATTAATGGTAATGAATTATGAAAATTATCAACTATTTTGTTATTATTTGAGTAAATAGAATTTTTTAATCAGTTGGATGCATGTTGGTAGACATTTTTTTTTAATGAAGTCATGAGATAAGAAATAGAATTTTATTGTTCCTGGATGAAATACTATAGTGGTTGATAATAAATTGATGATAATTTTTCGAATTATTTTCAGTGAGTAGTAATGACACTAGACATTGAGGTATTTTGGATTAGTTTGTTGATTGAATCAGTGAAAATGATGAAGGTTTATTTGAAAATGATGGTCCGTGATGTCGTACATATCGATATTTTGTTGATTATTTATCATCATCCAGTCTATTTAAACCACGTACTCAAATAAGTCAATATATTTTTAAAATAAAAATAAAAGCAAACATGACTATTTCATCTCTACATGTAGATATTACTAGTGTTTCATTAACAGAATAGTTTACAGGGCATCAACTGTTCTCACTTATTCTATAGAATTGATATGATTTTTATTTAAAGACCATTGAGTGAGCTTTGATATGGATTTGATAAGAATCAGATGAATGGAATTGTTCACTGATTCAATCAACACAATTGACTGAGTCAATCATCAGATGTTTATTTCACTGATTCGACCAGTAGAACTCTACTAACTTCCATTGGCACACTTACTAATACTCCAATCAGTAAACATCCACTGAATATCACTTGACAATCACTTATTCATTCTCAAAGACTATAATCCCTCCCAAAAAAAAATCAAACCTCATTCTGGAGTCCATTCTAACCTTCAGACAATTTTCTAGTCAACATTACCCAAGAACAAATTATGAAATAAATATTCATTATAATCACTTTTTCTTGTATATAACCTTCTATCTGGTGGATATTTCATCCAAAAAAGTTATTCTTTGACTTTAAATTCTATTTCGTGATAAAAATGACCATTTTCTAACCTTAAAAATTTTTTGAATCCTACTAATGACTTATTCTAACCTCTTTTAAACACATTATTATTTTTCGTTATTTAAATAAATAAAACCAATTCATTAATGATATTTTTATGCATCAAATTAAAGACTTGGATCATTTTTATCTTACCTAAATGGAGTACAGAGCATAAATTTAACATAAAATTATAAAATAAAAGTTAACTTTCATCATAAATTATTTTTAAAAAACTATTTCTTTAATGAATAACCATAAGGTCGGATTATTTCAACCAAAAGATAAAAAAAAAAGAAGTATCCGTCTTATGGCAGTTGGTTGAATGCTAAAAGATTGTCTGTCTTATTCCAGCGCACTCAAAATAGTTGATGGTGGTAGTGGTAGACCTTGGAGTGGGGGTGTCTCGACAGGGTGTCAGAGAAGCATCAGGCAGTTGGGCCACTTGTTTCGTTTTCGCTCAAGATTTTATAGTCACTCGAGTACGCGTTGCCGTAGTGGTAACATCGTGGGCACGCTAGAATCAACAGTGATTTCATCAAGTCCTTTATTCAGTTAGTGAATGTGAAAACTAAATCATCATTAAAATTCAAATAATGCCAATAAAATTTTACGAGTTTTATTTTTATAAAAAAATAAACAAATCAAGAATCATAAGACTTTAAATTTTGAATATTAAAATAACCTATAAGAAAAATAGATGGTACAAAGTCCAAAGATATGCTCTTCAATTAAGCTCATTTAGACTCATTGCCTTATTCTTGTGCTGTTTATTGTGAGTTAAACGAAAGTCAGCAGCAAATTAGTGCTAGTGCTTGTGTATTTAATAAACTCCATTCATCATCATTAAACCTATCATCACCAAGTCCAAGAATTTCATCAAAAATGGCTACAGAATTATCACGGGATGTTGACACACACATAGTTAGCTTGCTAACAAAGATAGCAGCCCTCCAAGAAAGTACAAAAGACCGGCCTGAGAACCGTAGAGCATCAATGTCAACAGAAGCTAGAAGTCTAGAACTATGGCGAGCAGTTGCTGTGGAATGTTTCGCTACATTTTTATTTTCCCTTGTTGTTCTTGGTGCTGCAGCATCATCAAATGTTTACGGAAGTGGTTTGTCTGTCTTAGCAACAGCCATAGCATCAGGTTTTGCTATAGCAGCTATCTACCTCATTTTTGGACACATCAGCGGTAAGAAATTCAACCAAACTTATCTAATAATTATTCACTATTTTACTATTTAATAATATCACTCTTTTCTAGGTGGTCATGTTAATCCTGCTGTATCCCTTTCCTATGCCTTTTCACGTAAAATATCACCATTGAGATCAGCTCTGTATGTTGCTGCACAATGTGGGGGTGGCATTGCCGGTGCTGCGATGCTTTATGGGTGAGTTGTTAACAAGTCCAGACATTTATTAATTAATATAAGAACAGCTGCATGTTGGAAGAAAGACTTGGACCACTTTCTCTGAGTTTTTCATTGCGTAAATGGTATCCGGGGTTTTCAAAGTAATATTCAAGATGTTGGAGATATAGAAGAGTAATATAAGCTGGTGGATTTTGAATGAAAATAGTCGGTGAAGGTCCTAGCTAGGAAATAGAAGGACAAGGTAAAGTGTAATCAAAGTAGAGATAATGAAGAGGCTGAAAGAGGTATACGTAATTGGTAGGACAAAAGAAGTAAAGCCAACTCGTGCGTCGAGTTGCACCTGCCTCTGATATCCTCTTAGCAGAGAAGGAGAAACACCGACGCGGCTTGAGCAGCTGCCGCAGATGTTTCGTGGACCAAAAACCGATCGAACAAGAAGAAGAAGAATAAAAAAAAAAAAAAGGATCGCGAGGCTTTAGATAATGAATACCTGTGCGTGAGTGAGGTGGGACATGTTTCATGATGCTTCATGGCATTCTGTATGTTGTTCGTGTGCGTGCGCGTGCCCGTACATTCAGCAGCTGTTCCTCCTTATGCTCTTTTTACTTCTTCTTCTTCTCTTCTTTAAACTCTCCCTCGCCCATTTTAAAACTCCAGTCTTTTGCCATCTCACTCTCATCAGAGATAAGACTTTTCGTATAAAAGAATTTTAGTAAAATTACATTTATTTTAATCAGATTATTTTTATTTAAACAATAGCAATTTTTCTTAGTTTTATGAGCTAAGAATGTCTAAGCTTTAGAAGGAGAGAAATTTGAAATGAAACTTTTATGGTTTGGTTGTATGGACCAATGGTGGGATAGCTTTTCAATGAACATTCTCAAATGGTTGCTTTTAAATACATTCAGATGATTGATGGATACTTAGAGAATACTTTAGCACTATCTTTGGTATAGACCAAGAATACTCTGATGTCTCCTTTTTTAACTAAAAATATTTAAGTTTATTTTTCTGGAAATTATGGATTGGTTTATGCTCATGTGGGTAGTCTAGATGCATTTGTACATGATGGATATGTATTAAAACAAACCTATGCAACAGATTTTTTTTTCATTTATTACTATAAATAAAAGTTAGGTTAAGTTGAATTAATTATCAATCTTTAGTATAATATTCACAAATTCTGCTTATTCAAGACTGGCAAACTCTCTTAAAAGTAATTGTTATCATGCTCACAAATAATAAATAATTTTAATTCATAAATAATATTGGGTTGAAAGGTAAGTAATAAACGTTGTAAATAATGAACAACATTTATAAAAACGCTCATTACTTTCCTTCCAACCTAATGAAATTTAAATAATTGTGTTGATTATTACATTTATTTACTTTATAACAATAATAATAAGTCATTTGTTTCAATCGTAAGCTCATTTTTCAATACTTCTCATACAAAAATTTCTACATTTAATATTTTAATAACTCACTATTGTCCTAACAAAATTGAAGTTAAACATCTAGCTTTTATTATCACACTTTGAATATAATACTTTTGTTAACACATTTATCAATTTAACTTCATCATTTACTCTTTAATAAACTGCAATAATTTGAATTAATAGTCACTAATTTTATATTCATTATTTATTATTTTATAATTAAAATCTTTGAATACTAGCATATTCTATTGATAAATAATTAAATAAAATAATAGATTATAAATAATTAATAAACTTGTCTTCAACTGGTTCAGAAGAAGCTTTTAATTGTCAATTATATTATTGATTTAAATAATATTTCATTAGTGTATCAAAGTAATGATCGTGTTTTATATAAAACATTCTTCTTGATCTATATTTTCTAGATATGATTTACAATTAAATAATCCAATAAATATATTTCAATTTTATTTACTTCAATTCAGATTAATTTTCAATGAAAAGAAATTCAAGTAGGATAATCATTACAAGTTTCATCTTCCTCAAGTAAATAATCCTAAAACCAAATAAATATATATTATTTCAATTTTTAAATAAAAATAAAAACCTGTTGTCTTAGATAAATTGTGGTATTGTCAGCAATAAAAAAGTCATAAAAACTTGTGCTAGAAGCCACAAAGGACTAACAAGTGTGCGATATGTACAGAAATAATAACCAAACAATACTCTAGTTAAAGCTAAACCATCAATACCTACATGTTGAGGTCTCCAGAGACCACTGAGCTGTTACACTCCCCTCGTAAAAAAAAAAGCAAGCATCTTTGCATCTGTTAGACTCTTTTACACCCTTAGAAATAGAAATGTATTCTAACTTTATTAAAAAAAAAAAAATCCTAGATTCTTCAGCTTTATTATTATTCCACAAATTCAAGGAATATAGACAAAGTAGGTGATGGTGGTGGTGGTTGCCAGTGTATATCCTTGTTGACGATGAATTGAGGAAACAGCTGTGAGGATGCAGGTGTTAGTCCCTGTGAGGTCGATTGAATTTGAGTAGGAGTGTGTGGCCAGTTGGATAACATATCTTTCCTTTTTTTATTTTATTTTAAATCATGTGTCCAATTAGATCGATAGGTGATCGTCATGCTTGAGTTAGTATTGGCTAGCAATATAGCACTGCAAACTAATATCACAGCTAAATCAGGGGTTTAACATGTCTAAGCTCCGATTTAAAGTCATTTTTACATATTTTTTTCTCCACAAAATACTTTCATATGTTATTTATTAATAATATGAAGCAATTCTTGGAATTATTTCAGTCACATTGTGACTCAATTTTTACTGCCAATTTTTAAAGTATTTTTTTTTTTTTTTTGAAATTTACGATTAAGGTTTTGGTGAAGAATGAAAAGATCTTCAGGTATGAATTTTAGGGTCTCTCTTTATAAAATAGAATACGAGTTCTCTTCTTTTCCACCCTCTTTCTTTTTCTCTCTCCAACATGATGGTAGTTTCCTTTTTATTTATTTTTTCCTTCGGATTTTATTCCCTTCGGCGTCGTGCACCAGCACTGAAAAGGAAGTTTAAGAAAAAAAAGTAGCGGAAAAAGTCGAATTTTTAATTTATTACCAATGCTGAATGATGTAGACGTTGGAGATTTTGATGTAGGGGAACTATTTATCAAAAGTAACTGTAAGAATTTCGATTTCACTTGTGAATTATCCAACATTATGATTGATATGGTGTTGAAATGGATACTTTCTGATGTGTTATTTAGTCTTTGCTCATTAATATTTATAGCCTTTTTTTTTATCGTAATAATCAAGTTTTCTTTCTTTGCAACAATGTTATAAAATGATTAAATTGTTATAATTAGTTGTTCCAAGAAACTTTCTTGTGAAATTTATGAAATTAATAATTGAATTTAAGGTAGTTTATGGTGCTCAATGCTGTATCAAGTATTCATGTTACCCTGGACTAAAAGAATTTGTGTATTCTATGGTGATGAATCACTTATGACAAATCTCTAATCAGTATTGTCTGATGGAGTGATAATATTCAATATTTAAACACTATTATTTCCATTATTTAGTTCTAAAATTGAAAGTCACATTTTTTTTTATAATTTAAGTTTCATTTTTGAGTGTTTTAAAATACAATACACAGTATGCAAACTATTTTTTTTATTTGATTGATAATTCAGTTAATTATTCTATACAAACAAATCAAAAACTTATTCTTCTTTTTTAAAAAGTAATTAATATTTTATCGATAAATATCATTATTAGAATAATTAAATTTATGTTATATTAATAATCATAAATTATTTTTATTAGAAGTAAAGTTAACATCAATATTAATAATCTTTAAGTTGATTAAGTTTTATAAAATCAATATTTTAATAAACAATTTTATAAATATAATTAATCTTTGATAATTATTCAATAATTAAAACTATAACAATAATATTATTATAATTAAACTATTTCTTCTTAATTAAATACTTGAAATATTTTTTAATTAATAAATAAAATACTTAATGACATATGTTTTAAATGGAATGAGAAAAAAAAACTGAGTTGCTTAATAACAAATAAAATTTTAAATAATTAATCATTTTCTTTTAAATACTTAGTAATTGCAAAAAATAATCATGTGGTTCTCATAAAGTATTTATTTAATCATTAATTGATAATTAAATAAACTATTCTTCTTAAAAATTATACTGCTTTCAAGTATAATAGTAAACATTTCATCAAAGTAGTCCAAGAGTTTCGATGTTTACTCAAACTTTCTTCAAACTTATTTAAAAAAAAAACATTGTCAGAAGAGTGATTCAACATATTAGACACCTTGAAATAAGGGCTGAACGAGCATTAAGCCAATCCTCAGGTATACGTCACACCCCAATATAATATTTCCAAACTTATGCTGGTATTATTCATTGCAATGCAGAAGTCTAGTACTGTGATATCAAGTTGAATAAAGTTTGCTCCAAAAATATTTCCTTGTATTTGAATTATTAGTTTTTTTAAAATTCTAATAATTTAGCTATTTTCTGGGCAGTGTTCATTTATTAATCCACTTCATACTAATTAGAAATTTAAGTATCAAAAAAATGATTAGTGAATCTTCTTAAGTTTTCTCCAACATAAAGAATAAAGTACCATGACTGTCTCTTTAATATACAGAATTAATCTGAAAAAAAAAAAACATCCCAAGTAAACTACTGTGTTGATTAAACTGATAAATAAATACAGAAATATACCAACGGATCTTAAGTCAGGTATATTGAAATGGCTTCGAAAATGTGTGTAAAGATACTAAAGAAAGGTATTTGTGGCCTGGACAAGATCCTTTTGAGAGACCCTAAGGCAAAAGGAAAATGGACGAACCCCCGAAAATAATATAAAGCAGCTGCAACGTTCAAAACTCAAAGAAGAACGATGATCCTATATATAAATCGTAGCTGATGTAGAAGAGAAACACGTGCCAGCCACATGTTGCTTGAGAATCTTAAACGCGATGTCTCGGAATCTTTTACAAAAGAACAGAAGCAGAAGATGATTCTTTTGATCGATGCATCAACAACTAAACTTAGGCAGATGTTCATTCTAACATCAGTGAACCCACCTTTTTTATCATCACCCCCACGAATTTCAATTTTCTTCACTCCTTTTAAATAAATTTTTTCTCCTTCTTACATTTAATTGCCAAGTCAGTATGTTATGCTTTTCTATAGTAGTTTAATCTAGACGTATTCTCCAACGAAATATATCTTAGAAAGGGAACAGTACCCAAGATCGAACACGTGTGTGACCATCTGTCGTATCTAGACGATTCTTCTCTTGTTATATATTTCTTTACTTCCATCCTCCTTGCAGGTTCCTCTGCTGCTACAGTTGTTTTTTTTCAAAGTCATCATTTAAATTATTTCAATGATCCTTTTTCTGCAAAAGAAACTTTTATAAAACATATTTGTTGGTATAATTAATTTAATGAAATGTTGAAAGTAATTATTTTCATCATGTAAAGAAGGGAAAAAATGGTTTTTTTTTTTAAAATCATTTTACCTTATTTTCCTTCAACATACAATTGTCCTTTTGGGTAATGCATTAACAGGTTTTGTGAGATAATTATAAATAATTACACAGTAATTAAGCCTTTCTCTATATTTTCGGCAGCCATACAAGTCATTTAAAAAAACATCTTTGCAACAATTTTATGTTACTTTCACTTGTGTGTACCATTTAAGTTTTTATTTAATGTCTCAAATTAGAGGTTAAAAAAAAAAAAAACTAAAATAAATAGTACGATAAAATTCACACGAAGGAATGGAAAGAAAAAGAAAAAAGAAGTAAATATATTCTCCTGTTTCCTGTCCAATTCTTTCTTTTATTTATTTCGGTGCGGGAAGTGGCCTAGCAGTCTTTTTTGAATCCAACGAAATTCGCCTTTATATGCCATTAAATAAAAGAATAAGCACAATAAATTCACCAGCCGTGTATTATATTCTCGTATTTTATTTATTTAACAAAAAAAATTGTTATTAAATCACTTTGTTAAAAAATTTATCAATGAAAATTTAACAATAAGTATATAATGTAATTGTTTATAAACATAACCTCTGTTGAGGTTAGAATGTCGCCAATATTTGAGCCATAAATAATCAATTTCATTGAACTGTTGCTAATAAATGTTTGATCTCATATTTAGTCTTGTAAACGAGCATGTTAGCAGAGTATTAACGCTAAAACATTGTAATAATGTCAACCAAAACACATGAACGGCTCTCACGAAGATTTTGTAGGCTATGCATGACGCCCTCATTCCCACGAAATTTTAAATAAAGTTCATGGTTTCTGCACGTGACTGTCGCGTGGCGTTTTATTTCCTGCATTCAAGTATTTCGATTTTTCTATCGATTCCCATAAAATCTTATATTAAACTCCAATATGTTCAAATAATTTTTTTATCGCATTAAAAGCCACTGCATTAATTGACGATGATATGAGATTAGTAAAATAACCAAAAAAAAAAAACAAAATGGCGGTACTTAAAAGTTTGGTTGAGGGGTTCGAATATCAATAGCTCGTTAAATGCGATTTTTCGAGGGGTAAACATCCCTAGACAATTGAAATTTATTTAAAATGTATCACACACACTGTTTCTCTCTTGGTTACAATAGATTCCTTTCCCTAACCCCCTCTACAAACTCCCTACACCCTTGTAAATTGTGGTTTCGTCGTGTGAATCGCGAAAACTAAACAGGTTGGCTCTTGAGTCAAGTGCATTGCCCTCTAAAATTTTATTGAAAGTGACATATGATGAATTTATTTTACGTTATATATTCTAGTATTAAATTAATCAAACTTTAATTAAAATATAACCTCTAAAAAAAATTTCTTTTTCCTCACAAAATCAATCAAAATAACTTATAGGTTAAATATTAACTTATAGATTCCATTGAAAATGTTTTAGTTTCCAATATTAGTCACTAATGACTCGATTTTATATCATAACAATACATTTATTATTGATTGATTCATTTTTTATTGGTTATAAAATACAATAGAAATGAATTAACTAATGTAGCTTATATTATGACAATTATTTTAAATGTTACTGAGATGAAGGTTAATTAAGAAATAGTTGGAGCTGGTGATTAGTATGAAGGATCGTCTAGAGGTTTCTCCAACATCCACATCAAGTCTGAATTACTTAGACGACATGTAGAAATGAGACGGTACCCCAACCCATTTAATGCATAAATACTAGCAAGTGCACTTGCTGAAAACAAAAGCAAATTATTTATTACTTTGTTATGCTTTCTTTTAATTGATTTATATTCAATAGACAAATAATAACTAAAAACAAAATAGAATACCGTTTGAAATGAGATCACGATCCTCATCTGGCTTTACATTCTTAATTGCTTTTAGTTCCTCTTTACTCAAGCCATAAGGCAGGACGTTATTTACTTGGCCACACAACATTACTGTACGATATTTCGGTAGATCAGCCATAATTGTATGTTTCTCTTAAACTTTATAATTAGTTGAATGATTTATTTAATTTAAGATGATTGTATCAAATGATTCTATTGATCTAATCAGTGTCGTTGAACAATTATTTTTGACTATACCATTAACATGTGCAAAGGTACAAGACACAAATGATCACCTGCCGAAATAAATAGCATTAATTAATATTCTATAGTAAAATCGATCACTCGATTAATCGATATAACCTGAGAAGTTGGCTGCTAATTAATTGCGTCTTGTAACTGATTGGTTATGAATTTAAAACTAATTTATCAGTTATTTAATTGCATTTGACAGATTGTTGATTTATTTATCATCATTATTACAATCATTTGATTAACGCCAATTTATAACCTCTTTTGAAAAAAAAAAAAATTATAAACAATGGAAGGTTAATTATTCAATTTATCAAAAAATCAATTAAAATTTTGAAATTTTGTAAAATAAGGTTATAAAAAAATTCATTTAGATACATAATATAATTTTTTTGTATATTTTAAAATGTATTAAATGTAAGTAACATATTATTTATTGTTTAATTTTCAATAATTTTATAAATCGAAAAATATTTTAAACACTAGACCTATTTAAATTATTAATAGCTTTAAGAGCTAATATTGAAATTAGTATTGTAAAAATTAAATAATTATTATTATTATTAAATTTAATTTATTGATCTCAAGCTCTATTCTTTAGCCAGCTACAATAAAATCATAAAATCAATAATTTTTTTTACAACTTTATTGTTAAATAATTAATTAATCTAATTAAAATCAGTCTATCAATTTTTTTGAACAACATTAATTGGAGTATAAAAATAATTATGTTCGTTATTCTTTTGTACAGGACTTGATTATGTTTGGAGTATTTAAATAACAAGCATCAAAACATACAACTTGGTAGACTTGGTAATTAGAAAGAAGATAATTTCCAGAATCGTCACAAATTACTTATCAATCTCATCCAGCCAATGTAGTTTTGGAATCAGGATTCTTCAGCATGACTGAAATTGTTGAAGAACATTTTGAAAAATATCCAAAACCAGTTTCACCCTCATAAAGAGGGGTATCATTTCAACTAGGGTTGCAGCGTAGAAAATTTAACCTCTTAAAAATCAATACTTTGACCTTTTTCTCAAAAACTATGACAGATAGAGGAAAAATGCATCAGACAAAATTTGCAGCTACTAAAATTTTATATAAAAAAGGTTATTACACTCAAACTTTATTCCTCATAATTTAACCTCAAAATGACATTTTACACATAAATATCAAAACAATTCAATTGTTGTTCAGAAGATAAAAAATAATACAATCACAATGAAAGGTAGATAAATAATTAAACTAATATACGATAGAACTATATTTATTATTACATTTAAAACTTTTTTAAAACTTGTACAGGTTCTTGTGTTCAAACATTACAATTGTCCTGAATCTTATTATTAAATAACAAAGCGAATACCAAGATGAGATAAATAATTTC
Organism: Chelonus formosanus; assembly: GCA_028641665.1. Classification (NCBI taxonomy): domain Eukaryota; kingdom Metazoa; phylum Arthropoda; class Insecta; order Hymenoptera; family Braconidae; genus Chelonus; species Chelonus formosanus. Next base: position 5,715,662 of record CM054000.1, read on the forward strand.
AAAAGATTCTTTCTAATAGGTACGTGATCTCATCAGAATTATCTCTAGGTACTGCAAAAGCAATACGATATCCAAAATCACCTAGAGCATTGATTGCTTGCATTGTAGTTGCTGGAATTTAAAATAATTCTAATCAGTATTTATTACTTTAACAACAAACACTCATATTCAAAACAAAGTAATAATTATTATAAAAATTCCATCAAGTTCTAGTTACCATCTTCACCCAAGGATTCAACTTTGATCCTCTCCAGTCCACTCAATCCATAGTGTCTGAATTCATTATCATTACCAATAAACATCAGGTAATGATATCTTGGCAAACGATTAACTACTTTTTTACCCATTGTTTTAAATTCACTGTTGGATTTTTGAAGACGAGAAATTTTGAGTATCTCTTTTTTGAGAGTCAATAAGGAACTGATGTTAGTGTTCACAGTAACCCTCATTTATTTTGGGGTAAGAGTTGGGGTGGGGTTTGGATACCTTGAGGAGTATCTAAAAGTAGGGAGAATAGATGGGGAAAATTTTTGTAGGGAGAAAAACAAGTCTGATATCAAAATGTTTATAACAAAATGGAAGATTATAGCAGTTTCCAATGTATTCTTTCTTTAAAAAATAATTTTTATTCTATGATTTAATAAGCAATATTTAATCAAACATCACACTTAGGTTTGAGGATATATTTTAGTGAATAAAAAGATTTTATTGTTAATTCATTTTATTTTTCTACTATGCTGTGATAATGAAAGTAATTATGTTGAAGCAAATATCATAAATATTCTATCACAAAATTGATTGCTTTATCTAGATGATGGAACACAAGCAGCTAGTAGTTAATTAATTAAAAAATATAAATTTCTTTGTTTTTTTAATTATATTTTTAGTTTAAAAAAATTAGCTGATAATATTTAGCCTGATAAATCTGTTTATTCAATTTAAATTTAATAATGAAATGTTTTGAAAGTAAATCAATCAACTTTGATTCGAATGAAGTTTGTTGAAATGAAATTTTTATTGTTAATTAGAGAAAATAATGTACATCAGTATTAGATATTGATTGAAATCAATGCTTCAATTTTAGATTGTACATTATTTGAAAAGTAATGTTGCGTATTAGAATTCAATTTCAGGGTTATACATTTCCTTATAAATTCCGAGTGGTCCAAAGTCGATAGTGGATGGTTTGACTTCAGGCAATTCCAATTTGTTTATATTTCTTTCTAACATTCAGACCAATTGATCTGATTTGCTCATATAAGTTGTCGAAATAATATGGTAGCCTAAGTCACCTAAAGTGTTGATAGCCTCAATGGGTGATGCTGGAATTAAATATCAATTATTAATTATTTCAAGATTAAATATATTCTTACGAAGAATGATTATGAAAAAATATATAAAGTTAAAAATACCGTAGATTTTTTCTCTAGGATTTTGGTATTCAAATAAGCCAGTTAGATCAAACATTTTTCTTGAATCATAGTCATTCAATCCATAAGGTGTAAAAGATTCTGTATCACCAACCAACATTATTGTACGACGTCGGGGTTCTTTATTTGTAGTAGCCATAGTGAATAAAAACTAGAATATGATTAATATATTAAGATTGATTTCAATTAAATGACTACGTTAGAGGTAAAATTACCTTGCATGATAGCTCTTAATTCTAAATCGTTCACATCAGAGTAAGTAAAACAATAACAAAATTCAGTTGAATTATCCCGCAACTCTAGATAACGATATTCAGTTGAATTAGCCATAATTACACTCTCAATTTTGCTCTTCAAAACAATTGATCCTTTTTGAAATCAGTTGAAGTTTAGTTTCTTTTCATAGAATGTTTTTCTGTTCACAATAGAGATATCAATCACTACCATAAACACACTTTTTATTTTGGAGATTAATGTATTAATTCAATTCTTTATTTCTCAAGTTTTATAAAAAATAAAAAGAAATAATTGGCATTAAAATTAATGCTTCATACAGCCGATCTCAACTTTTCTTTGTCTTTTTTGTGTAGACGATCCTTCAATCTGTCGAGAAAACGCGAGAAGTTAGCTGCTCAACAATTATGCAACATGATTGGCTAATAATCGTTAGTTTTTTTTTTTTTTTGAAAACTGTAAACTCACCAAAGACAAATTTATTATCTATTCATTTGTTTATTATATTATTTATTACATCAAATTAATTCTAATTATAAATTTAAAAGTGTTGATTTTATTTCAAAAAAAGTTTATAAAAATTTATAAATAATAAAATCATGGAAAAAGAGGTTAGTTTTATTAACAATAATAACCTTGGCATTGTTAAAAAATAAATAACAATATTTTTGGTAAATAAATGTGATATTTACTTAAAAAGAAAGTAAACTGGGTAATAAATAATGGTAAAACAAATGTTATAACTGAAAAAGGTCTTAAGCATGACCCCGTATGATTGTGAATATCGGGTGAAAATTGTCAGACTCTTGTTTTGAATAGGGGATGAACGACCCGAGAGAATTCGCGAGCTAATACAAACATTACAACCACCAGGGGGTTTTTTATCGTTACATAAGGGTTGCATGAAGCCAATGATGACCTTTATGATCTCTCTAGTAAATCGTGAGAGTCCATAAGGTCTCCCATATGTGACCTCAGAATTATCATCTCATAAATTTCTCTTTTGTTTTACAGAGTCACTGGCACGCAAGTCACACCACAAAATGCTCGGTTGGGAGGTGCTGTCGAGAAGCTTTTAGTTGAAATGGCATTGTCTATCCTGATTGTCATGGCCCATTTGTCTGCTGATCCTGCTAAGACGTCTCAGATATTCTTGAGTAAATCTGCTGGAGTATTGGCTGCTTCTTATACTGCGGCAACACTCGTATCGGTAATTACCATTTTTTCTTTAATTAAATGGATAATATTGTAAAATAATATGGTTCATCTATCAACATACAGATAGAAACACACAATGATTTTAAAATACTATACAATAATAAATATTGCAGGCTTATTTATAATAATCAAGGTGTTAACTGTTGTTTTCTATTTACTTTCAGAGTCCATATTTGAATCCAGCTAGAGCTCTAGGCCTTTCTTTCGTGATAAACAACTGGACAAACCACTGGGTCTACTGGGTGGGCCCAATAGCAGGTGGTGCATTAGCATCCCTACTCCACGAGTACGTCTTGAGTCCTAAGCGTCCACGAGAATCACGAGAAATTGACGATGGTGAAAATTCTTCTCTGCGATCTGACGAAGACACCTATGATGACTTTGATAAACCAACGGGTCCAAAATTCCCAGGAGCTTACGCAACATACCGACCAGTTGGTGGAGCCACTTCCAGTCTTTATTCAGCTCCAGCCACTGCCATAGAACGTGTGGAATCAATATACGGTGGAACCAAGTCTCTTTACTGCAAATCTCCACCTCTAACTCGTGCTAATTTGAACAGATCTCAAAGTGTTTATGCAAAATCTACTTCTCCAAGGGAGGCATTTGTGATTCCCAAGCCAGGACCGTTAGTTCCAGCTCAGAGTTTGTATCAAATGAGATTAGGAAATACTACTACACTGCCTCCACCAACGAGAGACCAACTGTTGAGCTCTGCTTCATCATCACAGCCTCATAGTTCTCAAAATCAAACCCAGAATCATAATAGTACCAATCAGAACATGCAGAATCAGCTTCAACAATGCACTCAAAGCATCTATGGTATTCGAGGAATCTCTACGAGTCTCAGTGCTAGGGAGAATGGAATCTATGGAGTAACTACATCATCAAGTATTTATGGACGAGCTCCTGCACCACCTCCAGGCTCTCAAACTCCACCTGCTACGCAATCAAATCAATCTCCTGGACCTCATCAGTCACAAAATCAACAACAAAACTCCGAGTCTGGACCTAGAAGACCTGAAAGCATGTATGGACATGTCTCAAGAAGGAGTGATGATTCAGCTTATGGAAGTTATCAAGGTTCCAACAGGGGTAATTATGGTAAAGCACCTGGACCTCCACCTCCACCACCACCTGGCATGGGTGTGAGTCAATATAGAGATCAAAGACCAAGCCCTGGACCTCTTCAACAAAATCAAGCTCAAAATTTCCAGAGAAATTCACCTAATCCTCAGTATTGAAGTTCAGTTTGGTACTGATCTTCATTCAGACTATGGTTTTAGGAATTTTAAGAATTAATTAGCTCATTTTATATCACTTAAGTGATACAATGACAGAAAACAAGGATTTTAGGACAATAATAATGACAATTATTAAAAAGACTGTATATAAAGTTTCTTTTGTATTTTTTTAATTTATTATACATACTTATTATATAATAGATAGAAATAGATATTAAGTAAGAACAGTTTTAGTTATTATTGTTGCATGTATGTGAGTATAGTTTAAATGAAAAGTCATCAATAAATAATAAGATAATCATTTTAAACATATTTTGTGGTCATTATTGACATCTGTTTTTGTATCTTTTTCTGTTTATTTTAACCAAGTCGTGGGCAAACTTGGCTTTTATAAGCCAGAGTAGGTTTTTATACAATTTAATAATAAAATTATGAAATCAGGACTTTTCAGCATGACAGAAAACTTAAAAAAGTATTTTAGAAGCTGCTAAAAAGCTTGATTATTTGTAGAAGCAGTGCTCCAATTAACCCAAGTTTTTCTTATTTTTTCTATAAAGTTTGCCCAGCATTCATTTACAGAATTATCACTAAATTTATCAGTTAATTATCATTCATTCAGTAAACATTGAGTAAAAAGATAAAAATACAATTCAAACAATCATTTCATTCTTCCAAATTTCACAATAGTTTCTCTTTATAAAGTTCAAATGACGTTTTTATGATTAAAAAAAAAACAAAAAGACTGGTCCTTAAGTTCACTGCTCTTCAGACCTCCCAAATTTATAAGTAAGAGATCCAAGGAAGATAAATAAATTTTGTAACAATAAACCAACACCTGGCCAAGAGTGTTGAGCTTCTGAAAAGGTATTTCAACATAAGAATCATTGATTCACGGAGTATTTTTATACACTAGAGCATTATTTCTCTTACCTTTAGCAACAAAATCTGCGAATAAAATCCAACAAGCAGCAATCATTGCTGCAAATCCCATTACAAAGCCGAGGAAAAGCCAACCTCTAGCTCCACGAGCACCTAGACAACCGCCATTAAAACCATCGCCACGAATTTGAGCATTGGTTACTGAATTAACCCTAAAGTGAATGATTAAAATAAGTTTGATTGATAGCAGTTTGGTTCTATTGTACTTTGATTGGTTATTGGTACTTACATGATGAGAGATATGGTCCCAAAAACGCCACAAACATGGTAAGAATTGTTCATTTCATCTGGATATTTAGCATGGGCATCAATGATGAACCACCAACCAGTAAAAAACTGTAGGAAAAATAATATTGGATGATTTATTTATAAACACGAACATTTTCACCAAAAAAAAATCATATTTTGAGGATAAATTTCATTATTTTATGACTCTATACTCTTTGTAAAATCTCATAAAAAAAAGTTTAAACAATTTATAAAATTAAATATAACCTACAATTGTTTACAATACATGTCATCGATGGACAAAGTAAATAAAATGTCAAACTTGATGCCGCAACTACTGTTTTTTGAATAATACTTGGATTCATGTCTAACCTAATCTTTCAATATTACAAAGAATAAATTAAGTAATTAGATGTAAATTGTAGATTTTAATAGATACAAATGATGTTTTATCAAACAAAAATTTATGGAAAAACAGCTTCTTGTTTGTAATGTTATCTTACCAAAGTGCCAGCAAGCATTGACATCAAAGCATTCCTTTTCTCCTCATTTTCGAACCAAACACAAGATGAAACTTGGATATTTTCGAGACAAGAAGTCATTATGATTATTTAGTTATTATTAATTAACAATAAAATCACTTTTTACTTGAGCTTAGAAAAAGGCAGCACAAAAAGACGACTTATAACCTGAAAATGACTTGTCAAGTAAGAAGAAAATTGTCGCCATCGAAGAATATAATGCCAGAGAGAAGACTGAGAGAGCCCACGCCATTAGGATAATTTTGTTAAAGAAAGTGTCGCCATCTTACCCCGTTTTAACCTGGAGGAACTAAAATAAACCGAGGTCGTGACTCTGTCGTAAAACAGGGAAGCATTTTTACAGATAGTGCAACATACACCCACACGCATAAATGCCTGGTTCATACCTTAAGAGTACATACCGACTGAGATGGATTATTTTTTTAATAACAGTTCGAATCATACACTTTTGAGACATAGATCAAATTCAGAAAAATTCACCTGAGTAATGAAAATACAGGAATTACCGAGCTTATTGTGTTTTATGAGTTATGATTATTTTTATTATGATTAGAAAATCAGCACATACTGGTCAAAGCAAGAATTATCTACGAAAATTAAATATAATATAAATAATTAATGGTTCGAATGTCTAAAATTCTAAAATCATAATTCGCACATGATTTATGCTAAAAAGAGGCCAACTTCCGGTTTAATCAAAATTTAAAAGTGAAATAACTGGTTCCCTGTTGGCCCGATATTGAAAACAAGCATGTCGTTGGATTCGTGAAAGCAAGAGCTTTCCAATGCACTCCTTAAAATCATAATTCGCACATAATTTATGCTAAAAAATGGCCAACTTCCGGTTTAATCAAAATTTAAAAGTGGAATAACTGGTTCCCTGTTGGCTCGATATTGAAAACAAGCATGTCATTGAATTCGTGAGAGCGAGAGCTTTCCAATGCACTCCTAAAAATCATAATTCGCACATGATTTATGCTAAAAAATGGCCAACTTCCGGTTTTAAACGATGTTCTAAAAAAAAAAAAATATTTTCAATTTTTCTGTCAAATTTGTCATTCTTAGGCTCCAATTCATTAAAAATTCGTGGCCTTACTCGGTATTTGAACAAATTTTGATTCTAACCTCCAAAAATTCTGAAATCATAATTTATGCTCGGATCATAAATTTAAAGGTACCATTCGATAGATTATGTCGAGACGATTCCAAAACATTAACTGTTGATTCTGGTACTCCCATAGATCGCAAGATATTCGGAAAAGACTAAAAAACATAAAATTATGCATTTCTCGGAAACATATTTTTTTATGGGGTTGATCAAGGGCTCATATGAAAGATCGGGACCAAAGCGAGAAATTTGGTACCCCCCTATAGATACACCCCCGTCAGAAATCCCGTATCTCGCATAGTTTTCGAGTTATGTGCGTTTAAAGGTTTTTTTATGATTCTCTGAAGCATAACTTTTATTTTTCTCGATTACTCCGGATCTACTGGGCGTACAGTGACACCGAGCATGTCATTGGATTCGTGAGAGCAAGAGCTTTCTAATGCACTCCTGAAAATCATAATTCGGACATGATTTATGCTAAAAAACGGCCAACTTCCGGTTTGATCGAAATTTTAAAGTGAAATAACTGGTTTCCTGTTGACCCGATATTGAAAACAAGCATGTCATTGGATTCGTAAGAGCAAGAGCTTTCTAATGCACTCCTGAAAATCATAATTCGGACATGATTTATGCTAAAAAACGGCCAACTTCCGGTTTGATCGAAATTTTAAAGTGAAATAACTGGTTCCCTGTTGGCCCGATATTGAAAACAAGCATGTCATTGGATTCGTAAGAGCAAGAGCTTTCTAATGCACTCCTAAAAATCATAATTCGCACATGATTTATGCTGAAAAATGGCCAACTTCCGGTTTAATCAAAATTTAAAAGTGGAATAACTGGTTCCCTGTTGGCCCGATATTGAAAACAAGCATGTCATTGGATTCGTGAAAGCAAGAGCTTTTCAATACACTCCTAAAAATCATAATTCGCACATGATTTATGCTAAAAAATGGCCAACTTCCGGTTTAATCAAAATTTAAAAGTGGAATAACTGGTTCCCTGTTGGCCCGATATTGAAAACAAGCATGTCATTGGATTCGTAAAAGCAAGAGCTTTCCAATACACTCCTAAAAATCATAATTCGCACATGATTTATGCTGAAAAATGGCCAACTTCCGGTTTAATCAAAATTTAAAAGTGGAATAACTGGTTCCCTGTTGGCCCGATATTGAAAACAAGCATGTCATTGAATTCGTGAGAGCAAGAGCTTTCCAATGCACTCCTAAAAATCATAATTCGCACATGATTTATGCTAAAAAATGGCCAACTTCCGGTTCAATCAAAATTTAAAAGTGGAATAACTGGTTCCCTGTTGGCCCGATATTGAAAACAAGCATGTCATTGGATTCGTAAAAGCAAGAGCTTTCCAATACACTCCTAAAAATCATAATTCGCACATGATTTATGCTGAAAAATGGCCAACTTCCGGTTTAATCAAAATTTAAAAGTGGAATAACTGGTTCCCTGTTGGCCCGATATTGAAAACAAGCATGTCATTGAATTCGTGAGAGCGAGAGCTTTCCAATGCACTCCTAAAAATCATAATTCGCACATGATTTATGCTAAAAAATGGCCAACTTCCGGTTCAATCAAAATTTAAAAGTGGAATAACTGGTTCCCTGTTGGCCCGATATTGGAAACAAGCATGTCATTGGATTCGTAAAAGCAAGAGCTTTCTAATGCACTCCTGAAAATCATAATTCGCACATGATTTATGCTAAAAAATGGCCAACTTCCGGTTTTAAACGATGTTCTGAAAAAAAAAAAATATATTCAATTTTTCTGTCAAATTTGTCATTCTTAGGCTCCAATTCATTAAAAATTCGTGGTCTTACTCGGTATTTGAACAAATTTTTATTCTAACCTCCAAAAATTCTGAAATCATAATTTATGCTCAGATCATAAATTTGAAGGTACCATTCGATAGATTATGTCGTGACGATTCCAAAACGTTAACTGTTGATTCTGGTACTCCCATAGATCGCAAGATATTCGGAAAAGACTAAAAAACATAAAATTATGCATTTCTCGGAAACATATTTTTTTATGGGGTTGATCAAGGGCTCATATGAAAGATCGGGACCAAAGCGAGAAATTTGGTACCCCCCTATAGATACACCCCCGTCAGAAATCCCGTATCTCGCATAGTTTTCGAGTTATGAGCGTTTAAAAGTTTTTTTATGATTCTCTGAAGCATAACTTTTATTTTTCTTGATTACTCCGGATCTACTGGGCGTACAGTGACACCGAGCATGTCATTGGATTCGTGAAAGCAAGAGCTTTCTAATGCACTCCTAAAAATCATAATTTGCACATGATTTATGCTGAAAAATGGCCAACTTCCGGTTTAATCAAAATTTAAAAGTGGAATAACTGGTTCCCTGTTGGCCCGATATTGAAAACAAGCATGTCATTGGATTCGTAAGAGCGAGAGCTTTCCAATGCACTCCTAAAAATCATAATTCGCACATGATTTATGCTAAAAAATGGCCAACTTCCGGTTTAATCAAAATTTTAAAGTGGAATAACTGGTTCCCTGTTGGCCCGATATTGAAAACAAGCATGTCATTGGATTCGTAAGAGCAAGAGCTTTCTAATGCACTCCTGAAAATCATAATTCGCACATGATTTATGCTAAAAAATGGCCAACTTCCGGTTTTAAACGATGTTCTGAAAAAAAAAAAAGATATTTAATTTTTCTGTCAAATTTGTCATTCTTAGGCTCCAATTCATTAAAAATTCGTGGTCTTACTCGGTATTTGAACAAATTTTGATTCTAACCTCCAAAAATTCTGAAATCATAATTTATGCTCAGATCATAAATTTAAAGGTACCATTCGATAGATTATGTCGAGACGATTCCAAAACGTTAACTGTTGATTCTGGTACTCCCATAGATCGCAAGATATTCGGAAAAGACTACAAAACATAAAATTATGCATTTCTCGGAAACATATTTTTTTATGGGGTTGATCAAGGGCTCATATGAAAGATCGGGACCAAAGCGAGAAATTTGGTACCCCCCTATAGATACACCCCCGTCAGAAATCCCGTATCTCGCATAGTTTTCGAGTTATGAGCGTTTAAAGGTTTTTTTATGATTCTCTGAAGCATAACTTTTATTTTTCTTGATTACTCCGGATCTACTGGGCGTACAGTGACACCGAGCATGTCATTGGATTCGTGAGAGCAAGAGCTTTCTAATGCACTCCTAAAAATCATAATTCGCACATGATTTATGCTAAAAAATGGCCAACTTCCGGTTTAATCAAAATTTAAAAGTGGAATAACTGGTTCCCTGTTGGCCCGATATTGAAAACAAGCATGTCATTGGATTCGTGAGAGCGAGAGCTTTCCAATGCACTCCTAAAAATCATAATTCGCACATGATTTATGCTAAAAAATGGCCAACTTCCGGTTTTAAACGATGTTCTGAAAAAAAAAAAATATTTTTAATTTTTTTGTCAAATTTGTCATTCTTGATGATCGACGCCTCACTTTCTTTGTGTCGATGTGTAGAAATGCAGAATATTCATATAAATAAGTGTATGAAGTATATAAAATCTCAAACAAAGATTTTGTTTCTATGTTAAAAATTTAAATATTTATTTTAATTTTAGATTAACAATTAAAAATCGAATGAATACATAGAATGATGTTATCGAACCTTACACTTACATTTACACAACATGTTATTTTTTATATTTAGGATGAATGTTTATTCGAGTTTTTATATATATCTCTATATATAAAAACTCGAATTAGCATTCATCGTAATTATAGAAAATAATTCACAAGTTTACTATTCCAATCGTTTTGACTAGGCATTCGATGGTTCCATACTATCATTAAATATTCTTAATTCTTTAGTCCTAAAATACTTTAATACCATATCTACACATTCACTAACCAATTTATCACTAACATTTAACCTAAAAAAGTCTCTAGCTTGATCGTTTAATGCATGTCGTTTACGTAAATTTTTCGCATTTCGAAGTCGATTTTTAAGGATGTGTATATATAATGGAAACTTTTCATCGTAAATTTCCATTTCTAAAAGATCATGGACTTCTTTACTTTCAGTCAATCTTCTGAGAAAACGTAGATTTTTTCTAAGTAGATAATCAAATGTAAGGCTATCAACACCGATCTTTTCTTTCTTCATCTCTTCGATTTCTCTTTCGCATCTAATTTTGAGATCCCGTAAATCACCAATTGTGTCGTCTTTATCTGAATCGTCGATATTTGTGATTATTCTGTCATCAGAGTCGGAAACTACATCGAATTGGAGTATATCGACCACAGAATACTTTACGTTTTCGATCATTATGTAGTGATTAGCATTAAAAACTCCATTCGTATTGTGATTTATCACTTTCAGTCCTGCAGTTTTCAATTTTATGCCTTGTGATACCAGAGCTTTAATGATTAATTCATATGTTGTGCGGCGTACTTGAGGATATCTAAAGGAGTCGTTACAATACTGCATCATATCTTCAATAGCATAATGAAGTGGTGTTCTGTTCTTATTGTCCAGGATATTTATATTTGCACCATATTTTATCAACAATGGTATAGATTTGTACGGTTGATAAAAATAAATTGTCTGTGCACACGCCTGTTTCACAGCTATGTGAAGAGGTGTTAAATTTTCTGAATCTGTGTGATTGGGATCAGCTCCGTGCTTTAAAAAAAATTTAATTGCTTTATGGTTATTGAAATCACAGACAAGCGAAAGTGGTGTCCAACCTCGATGATCGATAGCCTCAATATCTGCTCCATGCTCTAGCAATAATTCCATTTTTCTGGCAGTCTGAAGATTCCAATTTTTGCTAACATGGTGAAGAAAAGTTCGACCATCGTCATCCGTAATATGGAGATTAGCACCCTTTTTAAGTAACAATTCGATAACTTGTAGATTTTCACTTCGATATGCAATATGTAACGGTGTCTCTAAACGAAAATCAGTCAAATTAACATTTGCATTGTAATCTAAAAGTGCTTTAATAATCTCTGATTGATGTATTGATTCTATAGCACAAGCAATATGAAGTGGTGTCAACCCATCCATACTTATTGTATTGACTGATGAATTAAGTGTCAACAAAGTTTTAATAAATTTTACATCCAAACCATGTTTTATGGCTTTACAAAGTGAAGTTTCACCAGTGGAACAGATGAATTGAACATCAGCATTATAATCTACAAACAGTTGAGCAATATCATAAAGTCGACGACTTATTGCTTGAAAAACAAGTGGATTACCTGGAATCTTAAGATGTATATCTGCTCCGTTTTCTATAAGTAAGTTAGCAACCCTACAACGATTATCGTTATCTATGTGATAATCTGAATGAATACAATAATGTAGAAGACTTTTTTCGTGAAAACTAACATCAGCAGCCTGAACACCATGCTCCAAAAACATTTCAACAATTTCATCACAACCATTTTTTGCGGCAATACAAGTTAAATTAAACAATTCTGTATAATTTTTTATTTTTATCCCGTTACTTATTAAAATGTCTGTTATAATTGAATCAGAATTAAAAACAGCAATATGTAAGCATGTTACATCACTACCACGAGTATTCGATGAGAATAAATCATTAAATGCATGCATATTTCTTAAAAAATCCAAGTTCTTACTTAATCTTTTATTCTTAATAGCTATTTTCACATTTATATCTGCACTGTGTTCTAGAAGTTTTTCAACAATTTGATAATGTTGTTGCAAACAAGCAATAGTCAATAGATTGAGTGCTGTTTTTGAATTCACCATTTCAACATCAATTCCTGAATTTAAAAGGTGTTCAACCACTGATAAGTGTCCATTTTCAACAGCTTTATAAATAAAATTTTCATCGTAATGAATATTTGGATCAAAAGTAAAATTCCATTTTAACAACAACTCAAGACAATCCTTACATTGTGGATCAGAATCTACCACAAATTCTCTAGGAATGTATAAATCACATGGTTCTGAAAATCTGCAGTGAGGTAGAAGATCTCTAATAATTATCCAATTCCTTTTTAAAATAGCAGCTTTGAGAGAAATGAACAAATTGACTGATGGATTATTATGTATTCCATTGGCGAGAATCAACTTTACTATTAACTCATTATTTTTATGAATGGCCATTTGCAGTAATGAATTTAAATCTTCTCCATAAAGAGCTCCTCTTGTTATAAGCAATGATGCTGCTTCTGTATTGTCATTTAGAATGACAAGATGAAGTGGTGAATTATTACTATGATTCCTTATATGGATATTGGCGCCTCCATCGAGCAGTGCTTCTAAAATATGCAGGTTTCCAAAATGACGGACGGCACAATGAAGCGGAGTGTCACCGCTTGAGTTAGAAGAATTAACATCAATGTTATTGGATATCATATCTCGGATTGTTCGTACATCCTGCCTACTAATTGCATAGCATAGATTAAAATGATCGTCTACACTCACGTGTTGCATTTTTGATTGATGATTTTTGTCAGAAAAAACAATAATTTTAATTTCAACACACTCACTGTTGTTGCACTGACGCTTCACTACACTTATTTGTCGAGTTATGCTGACGTGACGAGGGGCTGAACCTGATGTGACTAGCGTCCTTTCTGATAGACTTCGGCAAGGCGGTGCATGTCTTGCCTAAGCCTACAAGCTGTATAATAGGATCAGTACCGCTATTATGCCTTGCTGACTCATATCCTTTTCGTTTACATGCGAATGCCATTTCCTATTTCTGAGCTTTATCTTAAGGGACTCTAGTTGGCATGCTACTTACCAGAGGCCCTTACTTTCCGGTCAAGTTTTATAATAACTAGAATTTACGAGATGGCGGTGAATGTGCCTTATATTAGAGAGGATAGACGACCAGCCTCTCTTCTCTGCTCATATGTAGAGTTCCTCAAGACTAAGCCTGGCAAGACAACGCCATATTACTCAATTCCTGCCTAAAGTTTCATAAGAACTTAAGGGACTTTAGTCCTGCCTGACTTTATCTTGCCAGACTCTATCTTAAGGGACTCTACTTACATGTGTGAGTTGAAAGAATGTACGTATCTCAATCTAGTTTCTAGAAGTGTAAATTAGTGGAAAATAAATACCATATTTTTTATATTCTTTCATATCTTATAAGGTGTTAATGTATTTAGATGACAATTTGTAGGCTGAATGAACTTTCATGTTTGAACGACAGGTCAAGCTAATTTTCTTTTCCAAATAAAAAAAAAATAATGACTAGAAAATGACTGAATATATAAAATCTAAGGAAAAATATTTCAATCATTATTGACAAATAATATATACACACTCAAATAAATATTAACAAACAACAATCTCACAATTATTAAAAACAGGGAATTCAATTTTAATTTAATTACTGTCGGATAGCTTTAACAAAAATCTTTACTTCTTCAATGTTTAAATAATTCAAAACTTCTTCTATACATTCATCAGGCAATCGATTACAAATGTGTAACGCGAAACATTCAATAGCACAAATTTTCAACATATAGCGATCATAATAAATTTTAGCATCTCGAAGTCGATTTCTTATAATGTCAATATATAATGGGAACTTGTTATTATAAATCTCTGTTTCCAGAATTTGTTGGAATTTTTCATTTTCAGTCAATTGACTTAAAAATCGAGTATTACCTTTCAGAAAATCACAGAAAGTAAAATCATTAATGCCAATACTTTCTTTCATCATTTCAATTTCTTGTTCACATCTATTCTTAAGATTTCGTAAATCATCAATTGAATCTTTTTTCTGAATAACTCTATAAGCTTCATGTAACATACTGTTAGAATCATAGGCTACATTGAATTGTAGAAAATCAAGCATAGGATATCTTACTTTTTCAATTAATATGAAGTCATTGGGTTTATAAACTCCATTCGTATTATGATTTATTATCTCTAATCCAGCAGTCTTTAATTTTATTCCTTGTGCTGCTAAAATTTTAATTATTGCTTCATAGTTTTTCCATAGTTCGACAATAAAATCTGATTCGCTACAAAAATATGCCATTATTTCTTGTATAGCAATATGAAGTGGACTTAGATTATCTTTATCCAAAGCATTTATATCAGCACCATATCTTATCAACAATTGTATTGATAGATAAGGCTTAAAATGTCCATACTTTTGCCCGAATGCCTTTTTTACAGAAACATGAAGAGGAGTTAATTTCTTCAAATCAGTATGATTTGGATTAGCATGATGTTCTAAAAGAAGTTGAATGGTTTTATAGTTATTATAATTACTGGCGAAAAAAAGTGGTGTCCAACCATGATAATCAACAGCATCAATATTTGCACCATATTCCAGCAATACTTGTATTGTCTCTGTGTTCTCAAGATGCCATTTGCAAACTAAATGAAGAGGAGTTTGACCTTTTTCATTCGTTATATTAGCATTAGCATGATTCTTCAAGAGACACTTGGCTGTTTTATAACAATTTTTTTCACCAGCTCTTAAAAGTGGAGTCAAACCTTTCTGATCAACACTATTAATGTTTACATTATGTTGCACTAATAATTTCACTATTCCCGGAGACGAATTATGCCAATATTCACTAGTAATATGAAGAAGTGTTTGATACTCATCATTTTTAGCATGAAGATTAGCATGATTATCTACAAGACATCTGACTGCTGTCAAATTGCCTTCTTTACAGGCCACAAAAAGAGGAGTCCATTTTTTTATATCAACAGCATCAACATTTGCCCCATGCTCTAGCAAATATTGTATTATACTTCTAGTCATATTACTTTTAGATTCGCAAGCAGCATGAAGAGGAGTTCGTCCTTTCTTATCTTTAGCATGAAGATTAGCACCATTGTTGAGCAGAATTTTAATTATTTCTAGATTTTCACCTCGACATGCAACGAACAAAGGTGTCTCTAAATGATGATCAACATAATTAATATTTGCTTTGTGATATAAAAGCATTTCAATGATTTTCAATTGATTTACTGATTTAACAGCACAAGCAACATGAAGGGGTGAACGTCCATCACTGTCTACTGTATTAACTAATAATTTACATTTTAACATATTTGCTAGATTTGATAAACCAACACGTCTTTTTATTGCACGATGGAGAGAATCATCAAAACTATAATGATAGTAATTCCCGTAGTGTAACATTATTGATTTTTTTTTTCACTTTCACATAAGCTTGTAGATATTATAATATAAACAACAATCATTTATTTATTTAACTCACTTATTATTGTTATTAATTATTATTATTTGCTTATTGTCATTATTATTATCATTAGCTTATTATTATTTTTGTTTAACTCACTTATTATTTTACCAACACTCTTTGAAATAGTATCTACTATGTGGGTTATGTAATAGCTTTGACGTAGGGGTGAAACTGATGGATCTTTGCGCATTAATCGAAAACAGCGGGTTTTTTTAAATCGACTTTGATATCATTATATAGTAAATTTAAGGTTAAATTTTGTCATATAATTAATGGAGTAACAATACATTTTCAAAACGAAGTGGCATTAAGACAATGAATAAAATAAAATTCGTCATTATTCTCTTTTAATTTATTCATTGAATTTATTCAGTATATAACATTTTTAAACTTGCTAATGTGTAATAATTAATGTCAACATGTAATACTATGATACTTCTTTTATGATAGATCCTTTGAATTATCTAAAATCTTAGATGTTGGTTCAGATTTACAAGGTACAGATAATTTTTAGAAGTACTCGAAAAAATTATTTAAATGTAATGACAATAGAAATTATGATGAATATTAAAACATTATTGTCATTAATTCAAAAACAGTTCATCAATAAATATCATAATTGAATAATAATGATCACAAGATAATTACATTAGATATTTTTTTTTCAATTAGTTATTTAAATGCAGTCAATTACCAATAATGTTATTATTAATTATTAAAAATTAAACGTATAATTAAATAACAATTTTTTTGACATTGAAACCTCTCTTAATTAATTAACAACTTTCGTATGTCCAAAATATATGACAATTATTTAACACTTTACATTCATTTATATTTTTTTTACAATTCATACATACATATACATTTCATAAATTATATTTTAATAACAATTGACTTGATAAAAAATAAAACATTTACAGTATTAAAGATCATATCAAAATATACAATGCAGTAGAAAAATAGATTTTCGATTTATGTAAATTCCTATAAATGTCATAAAAAAAAAATAACCTCAAAATTGTTTTAATCTAATATTTAAAATCACATCATTTTATTTAATTTATATTGAATATTTTTCTGAAAATCTATAAAAATTTTACAATAAATTAATTCAATAATGAAAAATTAACATTTCTCTTGTATCTGATATAACCTGAATTAATAAAGATGACTGTCTAGTATCAGATGGCTTCAAAGCTATGATAATTCTTTTTAAATCTTCGATACTTAATTCACTCAAGATCATATTAATACATTCATCAGGTATTATATGTTTAATACGTATTCCAAAATACTCTCTAGCAGCATTTTCTAATGCATGACGAATTTTAGCCTCACGAAATCGATTTCTAATAATATTTATATAAAATGGAAATTTAAAATCATATCTTTTTGATTTCAAAATTTCTTGAACATTTTCAATATTAACAAATCTACTTAAAAAAGGGATACTTCTTTTCAACAAATTATAAAATGTTATATTACGAGTTACATTACCATTTTTAATACTAATTGTTTCATTTTTCATCATTTCTATTTCTTCTTGCAACTCTTCCATTATATCAATTTTTAATGAGTAAAATTTATTAGCAACAAGTATAAAATTTTCTAAATTCACATACAATCCAGCAGCTTCTAATTTTATAACATGCATCGCCAGCATATTTATTATATTATCTGACTTTTTTGTCTGCTCCGAGCAACTAATATCAAAAGGAGTTAAGTTTTTTCTATCATAAACATTAACATCAGCACCATTTTTTATGAGCTCTTGAACTATCATATCATTATTATTAGCAACAGCACAATGAAGAAGAGTATTTCCATTTCTATCAACGGAATTTAAGTCAATATATGTGGAAGGTAAATTTTTGATAAGTTGCAATAGCAGTGTCATACATTGAGAAATATTATTTGGTCGAGATAAGTTTTCAATGGAATTCCTTTGACATTGCCATTCAATATAAACAGGTAATTTGCCCTGGTTAATTTTGGCATGAGACTTAATATGATGATCCAAGAAACATTTAAATACTGCATTAAGATGGGAATTAGCAGCTATTAAGATTGGTGTCCAACCACGATTATCAACGACTCCAATATTTGCTTCATGTTTTAATAATAATTTTATTATCTTTGCCATCTTAATAATATTATCTCTTAAAATCCCTTCCTCATTCATTCTGACAAATGTTTCTAGTTGAACACAAGCATAGAGCAAAGGTGTCATTGAACAATTATCAACACAATTAACATTAGCATTGTTTTCTAGAAGTAACTCAAAAATTTTTATTATATATGGGCTTATAAAAATAAATTCTCCATTTTTTGCATTTTGATGTTGACAAGCATAATGCAGAGGTGTCTTCAGACAATTATCAATACAATTAACATCAGCACCGTATTGTAAAAGTAACTCAATCATTTTGATTATATCTTGTGATGGACTACTTTTACAAAGAAAAACAAATGGTGTCATTCCTTCATTGTCTCTAATATTTATTGGAGCATTAAGTGTTAACAATCGTTCAATCAAAGCTATATCATATCCCTTTTTTATGATTGTATGAAGAAGAGAATCACCATCAGGACTGCAATATTGAACATCAACATTGTAATCTAGTAATAGTTGAAGTATTCTATGATGTTCATTAATTAGTGCTCCAAAAACAAGATCATTACCTGGTGTTTGAATATTTGCTCCTCTTTCTATAAGTAATTTTATGATATTGTAATTATAATCTTTTCTCGAAGGGTCATAATAAATACAAAAATGCACTAGTGAATTTCCTTTAGGATCAAGACTATCCGGACTAATACCATGCTCCAAGAATGCTAGAACAATTTCTTCACAACGATTATATATAGCAATACGAATTAAAGTTGAATATGTTGGATCATATGTAATTTTTGCACCAAATTTCAATAAAAGTTTTGTCATCACCGGATCAGAATTGAAAACAGCTACATGTAAACAGGTTATGTCAATTAAATCACTTTCTTGATAATAAGATTTTAATAATTGACGATATAAATTTAAATTAATAGAAAAAGTCATAACATTTTTCAATTTTTCATCAGGTATTGACATATTAACATCTGCATTAAGCTCCAAAAGTTTTTCAATAACTTTATAACGTTTTTTAAGACAAGCAATTGTAAGTAAATTATATCCTGTTTTAGAATTAATCATATTGACATCAATTCCATGTTCCAAAAGTTGCGATACAATTAATAAATAACCATTTTCTATAGCTTTATAAATAAAATCTACATCATGATAACAATCTGGATGAATGGTAAAATTATTATTTAATAACAAATCAAAACATTCTTTAGTTTTTAGACTAGACTTCATAACGAAATCTTTAGGAATATATCGTTGAAGAGGCATCATCAAATTAATTGATGGGTCACAGTTCTTTTCACAATCAATTAGTAATTTAACCATGCTTACATGATTTCTATCAATAGCTGCAAGTAGTAATGAATTTAAATCTTCATTATTAAGAGCACCTTTTTTAATAAGTAAAGCAGCAGCTTCTATTCTACCATTCTGAATTGCAAGATCCAATGGTGTTTCATCATTCTGATTTCTAGCATAAATATCTGCGCCTTTATCAATTAACATTGTCATGATGTCTATATCATTGAATTGAATAATTGTCCAATGTAATGGAGTATTTTCTCTTGAATTCGAACAATTAACAGGAACATTATCATTTATTAAGTCTTTGATTTTTCTTCTATCTTTCTTCACAAACGCATCACAAAAATCGGTGTAATTACTTTGTCGTAAATTTAGCATTCTTTTCTGATCACTCATTTTTACAGATATGTCTTGATGTTGATAATAATTGATTTAATTATAAAATAATATGAATTTATAATAAAGATAAAATAGTATGATAATAACAATGAATAATTGATTATTAATAATTAATATCTCGTTTAATAACTTTACTTATTATTGTAATGAAACCGGCGAAAATCATGACAGATATTTTATTGGACAATCTTCCATCACTGTAATGGAACACCATCGATAAGTTTTATCTACTGTCGATATCACTATCGCTTGTGTTAGAATTTCACTCACCAGAGGGCCGTATAGTTCATTTCTACTCCGTTTTGCGGGAATTTCAAATTGAATTTAATAATTTATTGACTTCCCAACGGGAAGTAATTGTTTTTTGATATGTATTTAAGCGAGGATCAAATAAATAATATTTTACAGCAATTTGACGTTTCAGAAATATAAAATATGATGTGGGATTTCCAGGTCGCACTCATAGCACTGATATTTTATGTAAAATTTGCATTTATCTCTTCGTATATATAGCAAGTAATTTTTCTCTCTGGCTTTATAAACAGTAGCGCTGCAGTCAATTATTAAATGCCATCGACTCCAATACGTAATAAATAATAAACCTTCATATTTTAGATCATAAGTGTATATAAATATCATAAAAAAACATATTTAATAACAATCATAATTATTTCTAATAAAAAATTATGAATTCTATTGTGAAAACGTTTCCTAACCTAGTGAGTAAATCATCTCTACTTCATCTCTAAAAATTTCAATATTAATAAAATAAAAATATATTAACTATTTACCTAGGTTAGATCAAATTTGATTGCAAAAATAACTGCAATAACTAGTTCCAAAAATTACTCTAATGATTTTCATCATCCTGAAGGTAATGAACCACCAATTCCTGTTTATTCAGCTCGTGAAGGCGAGAGTATTCAACTGAAAAAAGCCAGGTAAATTTTAATAACTCATACAAGTATTCATTTTTATCACATCAATACTTACATTTATCTTTCTTTTTATATTTCAATCATACCAAAACTTTTAAATCTATTCTAAATAATAAACATTAATTATCAAATCGTAACATTAATTTTTCTCAAAAAGTTTAATTGTCTACCAACATAAAAATAGCCTTTGTTTTGAATATCAAACTATTCATAGCATTTTTCTTAATAAAAAAAAAAACTTCAATATTTTATATAACTCTAAGAATATCATTTAACAATAAAATATAAATTTTTTTCAGACTAATCTATCAATCTCGCAAACGTGGTATGTTAGAAAATGGTCTAGTTCTCAGTACATTTGCTAAAAAATACCTAGACACATTCAATGAACAACAATTAATTCTCTACGATCATCTAATCAATCTTCCATCCAATGATTGGGACTTATTCTATTGGGCAGTAGGAGTAAAACCAACACCAATTGAATTTGATAATGAAGTGATGAATTTACTAAAGAAACATGTACGAAATGATGATAGACAGTCCCGTATAGTCCAACCAGATTTGTATTAAGCTAAAAAAAAAAGTAGTTAAATAATTTTATTATATAAAAATATTTATTTAAGGTACAAAAGTATGACTCTAGAAGAGTCGTCAATAACTAGAGATATTTTTAAATATATTTCAATAAACTAATAATTATTATTTAAATATAATATTTTTAATCTAAAATTATTATTTTTTTTTCAACAATTTATTACAATCCTAAATTAGCAAATCGATGAGGATCCGAAAGAAATTGTTTTTTTTGAGTAAATTCAACCATCCCAAGTGTTGACGGCCCTCCATTAGTCTTAGTCTGCCTAGAATTCTTTGAGCTCCAATTTTTGCCTTTAGATCCAGAACTCGAGGCAGTTGTTCTAGGACGTTTTGTACTACCTGTAGTTTTACGATTATTACGATAACGTTTCTTACCCCTTTTATATGAAGTCTGTGATAATTCTTCAGTATCAATCCAAGCTTCAGCTGGTTCTAAAGCTTCATTTTCTTTCTGTTGCTGTTCTATCATCAAAACCTGTTTCTCGGCTGCATATCGTGTTGTTACTTCTAAACAAGTCTTGCCGTATTTTTCAAAAATAGCTTCTGTTACATGAGGAATTCTTAACATTTCTTCTTTAGTGTTCGGCATTTGCTGGCTCATTGCTCGTACAGCTATTGGATTTATCATTGAAGATAATTGGAGATTCAAAGTTTGAGCTAAACTAGTTAAATCTTGCATAAGAGCTGCATAGCATTGATCTTCCAGCTCTTTAAGTACTTTATTATGAGGCTTGGCAGATGCTGCGACTGTTGTAATAGTGATCTGGCTAGTTGTCTTAGCTTTAGCAGCAAACATCACCTTGAAAAGAATATTTTTATTTAATAAAATTCTAGATAATTACAAAAATTAAATTATTTAACACTAAGATACATTACTTTGATATCTTTAGTCATCAAATCCTTGGCTTTGTCACCAAGTCTAATATGAGCAATCATTATTTCATTGCTTGCCTGTTCAAGTTCTTCTTTTAAATAGTTTTCTACAATAAGCTGATGTAGGAATCTATCAATCTCATTAATCTGCCAAGAACTGCCTCTACCATACAATGGATGTGTGTTTACACCTGTAATAAAATGTAAAATAAATTAATTTATTATTCTATGATTTGAGAATAATATAAAAGATACTACGAATTTTACCTGTATCTCGAATTTTTGCAATATTAGCTCCTTTAAATATTTTAGCCAATAGAATGATTGTAAGATTAACTCCCCTGGAGTGTGTCAGATCTCTAACCGCTGAGACAACAGCTTTAGCATCATCAGTAACATCAGTCATGGTGAATGATTCCTTATTTCTACAATTATCACATGTCGTAGACTTATTAGCTAAACATTCACTTCTATCAAATATTTCTCCAAAATGTTGAAGTTGAAGCATTCGTCGACAATCAACTCTATTTTCACAAAACGTCACCATCTTGGCTAAATTATCAAGATGTTTTTGTACAGTATTTGAATTTTCACTCACAATCATTTTCTTCAACCTAGCAGTGTCTGAGTAATTGTAAAATAAAATACAGTCTGCATTTTCACCGTCTCGTCCAGCGCGACCACTTTCTTGATAATACCCTTCAATAGATTTAGGAATAGCAGCATGAATAACAAATCTAACATTTGGTTTATCAATTCCCATACCAAAAGCTATAGTTGCACAAACTACTTTAACTTTTTCTGCACTCCATTTTAATTGAACTTCATTTCTCTGTTTGTCTGTCAAACCAGCATGATAACTTGCAGCTTTAATGCCGTTAAATTGTAAATTATTTGCATAATCATCGCAGTCTTTTCTTGAAAAACAATAAACAATACCACAACAGTTGTGATACTTTTCTTGAATCAATGCAGTAACTTCAGCACAACATTTCAATCCTTTTTTATCAATAACCTGGTATTTAAGATTAGGTCTATTAAAGCTTCCTAAGAACCATTTTGGATCTTTCAGTCCAAGTCCAAGTTTAACATCTTGTCGAATCAATGGAGATGCTGTAGCAGTCAAGGCAGTAATTCCAACCTTAGAGAAATGAGTCTTCAAACATCCAAGTTTCTTATAATCAGGCCTAAAATCATGACCCCATTGAGAAACACAATGTGCTTCGTCGACCACAAATCTTGCTATGAGATTTTTCTGATAAAGTCTTTGTAGAAGATTAAAAAATTTCACTGACGATGAAATCTTTTCTGGAGTAACATACAGAAGTTTAATAGTTGGAGTTTCTCTAAATAAATCCGTGTAAATAGCATTGGCTTGTGTATCAGTAACATCTCCAAGAAGATGACAGGATTTGATGTCTAGAGAGTTAAGTTTTTGGACCTGGTCCATGACTAAACTTTTCAACGGAGATATCACGATAGTGACACCTTTAGAGAGCAATGCTGGAAGCTGATAACACAATGATTTACCTCCACCAGTCGGCATAAGTACGAAACAGTCATGGCCAGTGAGAACTGCGTTGATGGCTTGCAGTTGATTTGGTCGAAATTTATACAGACCAAATTTACTTCTAAATATTTTCCTAAGTTCATCAGAGAACGAATAATTAAATCCATCAAACTCTCCAGTGAGACCAGAATTAACAATATCTCCAACAAACTTTCCCGTTGGTTTAGGTGGAGCTTCGAACATGGACTTAACTTTGCTCTGGGCATCACTTTGAGGTTGATATAAATTATTACTTAAAGAAGGCATCGCCATTATTTCATCAGTGGATGATCGTTGACTTAACTTCTCTGTATCTTGAAAACTCATATCAAAATCAGATAAATCACAAAAACTCTCATCCTTCGATTTTTTTGGTGAGTTGACTTTTTTCTTGGGACTTGGAGATTTAACTTTGAATGTATTCGATTGCACTGGTGGTGATTTAGCACTCATTAGTCTTTGATTCACTTTCTCTACATCTTGGAAACTATCATCGAAATCATCAAGATCACAAAAACTGTCATCTCTAGATTTCTTTGGAGAGTTGGTTTTTTGCTTGAAAGATGAAGATTTTGTTATAGATGTCTTAGGATGTATTGGTGGTGATTTCGCAATAATTGCATCAATCTTCTTGGAAACTTCTTCAGAAATTACTGCTTTTACCGGTCTCTTAAGTTGAAAAGTACCCTTACTTACAGTGCTTTTTTGAGAAACTGAAGGCGTTGATTTAGATGATAGTTGATGATTAGTTGCTGTTGATGGCTTTGACGCCGGTGGAGATGATTCTATTTTATTCTCTCGTTGTCCCGGGCTTCGAACTTGACGTGTTGGTGGTGATGATGAAGCTTCCTGAACTCCTTGATGCTCTGGACTTTCAACATAACTTGGTGATGGTGAAGATGAAGACTCAATACTTCCTTGATAGTCTGGACTTTGAATCTGTCGTATTTTTTTCTCTGCTATTATTCTTTTAGCTCGGACATGTTGCTTAAAAGTTTTAAGATTGCTAAAAACGGTAGTATCGAATTCAGGAAACTTCTCTAGTACTTCTAGAGGGATTTTTTCTAAAATTGAATAAAACTTTTCATGAATATTTATGTAGAGATTATTTAACTGTTGACTATGTATATGGAGATCAAATTCAAGAGTAGGATTAGCTGACATTATTTCTGACTTCTGTTGAGTCTTGATCCAAGAGTTTAGATGATTATTAACACCCAATGGTGATAAATTTAATTTAAAATCAGGTCCTTTCCATTCTTGATTTTTTTTAGGACTAGGAGTCTTAGGTACATTTTTTATAACATTTGAAGGTTTCTTAACAGCAAATTGTGGCTTCGAATCAACTTTTGTTTCTATTTCAACACTTTTACTGGAGTCAGGCATTTTTGTATTATTATTTAAAGAAGAAGACGTATTGGCTAGCTTCACTGGTGTGTGCAATTGAGAGTTTTGAGAACTTTTATTAGTTGTGTGATTATTTGTAGCTTGAAAATCATCTTCACTGTCCGAATCAAGGCTAATTATTCCCCCTGCCTTTCTTTTTCGAGTAACTACTGGAGTATCTCGGTTTTCCACATCCGAATCATCGCTACTCTGTAGTAAAAATATTTATTGATTTATTTTTGAAGTCAAATAATGAGTTGGTACAAAAAAAAATTAAAGACAAATGAAAGTTTTTTTACTTACTATCGACAAAATAGACGATGACTTGGTGATTGGTTCTAATACGTTATTTGTTCCCTTTTGGTTTGGTGAAGAATCTTCGAAATCCGAATCGAATTCATCCAAATCAAAAGACTTTCTTATCTGGCTATCCATTTCAGTTCTAACATTCAAAGATTAAACGAACTTAATCATATTAAATTATATATACAATAAAAAAAACAGTCTATTGATAAAGAATAATATTCAATAACTCACTTCATTTAATTTTCATTTTTTTTTTTGATCATTCAAAATTGTTTTCAAGACAGGTTAATTGTTAACTTCACAAAGAATTCTCGATAAAAGCAACACACATTGATTTCTAAGGATTAATTCGAAGTTAAAAAGAATTAAATTAATATTATTTGTTCACTAAAAATGTTATAAATAATGTTTATTATGTACCTTCGTTCTTTTGGCGGTTAAATTTCTGTAAATAATGTTCTTTTGTTGTATATCACCAAACACAGAGAAAACTGAGAGTAGCAATGCCACTTAAAAAAAAATTTCCATTGCAAGGCGCCCCCGTTTCCAATTTTTTCGTTTCCACCGAACTAACAAGCAAAACAGAGTCGGTATAACAGTCAAGTTTCCATTATCTGTTTTACCTCGCAGGTTTCCACTACCTGTTTTTATTTATCCCAATTTATTATATTAGATGTTCATTTTTTAAATTTTATAATAACAATTACAAATTTACTATTGCATCTAAATGCAATCTGTGAATGCTAATATTCAAAACAAATTACATTTATGATTTTTTTCTTTTATTTCGAAATTAAAAGCGGAAGAAAAGCATAAGTTGATGAGAAAAATTTGAGGTGATTTTAACTTAGGAAAGCCCAAAATTAATTTCATTTATTTCCCGCAAATAAACAGGTACCTCGAATTGTGCAATATGGCCACATCTGTTGCTTAGATATCTTTACTTCTATCAGCATTTTGACAGTTGTAGCCGGAACACACTTCCAGGGGCTTTTTTATTGACGATATAATCAATGAAGAGACGAAAAAATTGGAAACGGGGGTGCCTTGCAATGGAAATTTTTTTTTAAATGGCATTGCTACTCTCAGTTTTCTCTCTGCACCAAGTTAGAATCGCCATATTGAAACTAATGACGTCACAAGATGGCGGGTGCGTGCGAAGTCGATATTTATTACCGACGCAAGGTCATTTATCTGTCTATAAACAGTGAATACTAGATTATCGATTTATGATTACTGAAAATTTGATCTACCGCGGCTTTAAAAAAATATAACGTTTGTAATTTAATAAAATAAATCTAAAAAAAAAATCATAATAAATAAATAAGTCTCAAAACAAATTTTAACATCATGGAGAATAAATATAAAGATGAAACGATTAATAAATATGCTATGTCTTGTAAGAAATAAAAAATATAAAAACTAATACTTTGATAAACAATCACTGTATACATTTATTTCCAGTTATTTAACTAGTAATTAAAAATTAAATAATCACTCACCACTGCTGAACAGGATTCAAGTGATACAGGACACCAATAATTGTCTTTTGAACTCACTAATTTTTGTAATGATCACTTTATGCACAATGTAATTCAACAATTTTCACACTTATGATACATTCAGTAAGACATACACATAATAAGTAACAAGAATGAATGATTGAGGAACTAAGACTCACCGTGTGGTGAAGAAAAGGTCCTGCTTGTTTTTTATGGAAGAGAGGAAATACTGATTGGTGGTGAAATTAAGGGTAGGAGTAGCGAAGGATCCGCCCAGAAAAATCTGAGAAGGATTAAAAAAATAAAAACTGGGGGATTTTAGGGTGGTTTTCCCACACGAGATAAAAAGACAACAGAGGTGTTGGTAATTTTTTATAACTTCATGGCCAGTGAAGGATTAAGCTATAAAGATAAATATATAACGATAAAAAGCAAAATTACAATCAGAATAATCTAATAAATGATTTAATACATTTTTTGATGATATCTATTTTACTAAAACAATGAAATTCCTCTTATCATTTAAAAAAATAATAGAAAAAATAAAAAATTATGTCTTGCAGCCTGGATTCGAACCAGGATCTTTAGGAACCCATTACCGAAATCAGTGCTAGAGAGCATGTACTACATGTACTACTGCAGTAGCTAGCTTACTTAGTCACCCTACTCTTTCTCTACACCAAAGATGTCCAAAGAGCACAAAGGTACTGGTAATCTTTTATAGCGACCGAAGGATTAGGCTACAGATGAACTATAATACAAGGAAATTCATGTGTCATAAAAGAATTTAACATTAAACATTTACTTGAAATTAGAGATACTCAAAAGCAAAAAAAAAATCAAAATAATTTAAAAAATGTCTTAATGATTTTCTAATAATTTATACTTTAATATCAAAAATTAAATTCGATTGTATAATAAATGTGTACTTCTTAAACAAGATTATTAAATAATTCAGTATCGAAGTGATTGTTATTAAAAAAAAAAAAAAAATATCCTCACATAAATTTACCTAACGCGGAAAATACGATCTTTATAACTCAGATTATTCTTAAAAATATCTAAAATATTATTCAATAAATTTATTATACATAAAATAAAAAATACTTTATAAGTAATCGTTTTAAATATTCGTTTTAAATTAAACATTGACTCATTATTGCTAGTCAAGATCCAAGGAATGTAGAACATTAACACAATAAAATTCGAATTTATCATTACTATATTATTATTAAATACTGAATGTTAAAATAATTATTATTTAAATAAATATTCTGATGCAAATAAATCTAATATATTATATTATTATTAAAAAAATGTTGCATACTTAATATATTTGCAGTTCGTATTCAAACCAGGATCTTTAGAAATTTCTCTGTTACGTTTGATCTTCAGATGTTTCTCTTTCTAATTCTCGAGAAATCCTCTTCTTTAAATCTTTCATTTGAATCCATTTTCGAGTTAATTCTTTAACTACTTGAGTCAATTGACTGTTTTTTGTACGTTCCTCTTCTAATTCTCGAGCAAGTTTATCTCTTTCAGAAAATAAATTATGGTATTTGGCACGAAGATGATCAATTTCTCCATTGAAATTGGTCGACATATTATTTCGTCGTCTTCGGTTATTAAACCAATTCTACAACAAATAATAGTTAAATTCATATCAGATTATTGATTACTCAATTGATTTACTGACTAAATTAAATATATCCTATCATCGTTAATAATTTTTCATTTATTATAGTTATATGGATGTCTAATTGAAAAATGATTTTTTTTTAAACCAACCTGGACTTGTTTCATTGATGCTCCTATACTAATAGCCAAAGCTTCTTTATCAGCAGTTCTTGGATACTGGTTTTTCGTGAAGAGTTTCTCCAATTTACGACGTTGTAAAGGTGTCAAAAAAATATGAGAAATTGTTTCCAAGCCATCTTCCTCTTCTATACTAGTTTTTCCAATCATTAGAGGGGTATCTTCAGCCTTTGCATCTATTTCATCATCATCCAATGTAATTATCTGAATTTTTTTATCCTTTTCAGCCATTTCGTCCACTGGTACTAAACAATATAAAGCTAAAAAAAAGAAAAGAAACAAATTAAAATTCAAAAATGATTCAAAATATTCCTACACTCAATCTGTTTTGATAGTCTTGCTGCTTTTGTAGATGAGGATAAAAAAAATAGAGTATCAATGCATTAAAAGTGGACTAGAAATGATTTAAAAATCATCCTACTGATGAGAAAGACAGAAAATAATATTCCATATTAGGCTGAAATAACTAGTATTAGATCGAAGAATAAATTCAATACATTATTGTTTTGCTTTTGAGCTTTCTATGAATGCATCATTGAGACATAGCCGGAATGATTGAAGAATCTGATCCATATATCGATGTCGTCAGTGTTTTATTTTTGCCATGCTAATTGGAATGATGATCGAACTATCTATTTTATTGTAAGGAATTTATAATTAAACCTAAGTTGTCCAGCACTAACTTTTCATAAAATTAACACAACAGCTCGGTTATTCTGACGGTTGAATTTTTGTAAATGACGTCTTTTGTGTTGATTACTCGGTTAGAATAGCCATGTTGATGAAATATAGCATGAGTATTACATTATCGACTTGTGATAAGTAGACATCTGATGTACCGTGGTACTTTAAAATACACGCTTCGTTACTCATATCATTCTTGAATACTTTTTAAAATATTAACTAGTAACATTAGGATTAATTATTATATATAGAATGAAGAATAATTTAATAAATAATCAGTGTAAATATTTTTTTAAGGTTATCTATCTAGGAATGTTGGATTAAACATCAACTCACGACTGCTGAACTGGATCCGAGTGATACAGGACACCAATAATTGTCTTTGGAACTCAATAGTTTTCATAGTAATCCCTTAATACACAATTTGAATCAATAATCTTCATGCTTGATACTTCTGGTAAGATATACACTTATTTTTTCATAATGACGAGAGGTTATGATGAAAGGTTAATTGTCTAAGGTAATCATTAAATGATAAAATGTTGAAATAATTATTATTTAAATAAATATTTTGATGTAAATAAATCAGTTGCTATCATCAGAATGATATTTAGAAATGCCAATAGAAAAAAAAATGATCTGCAACCTGGATTCGAACCAGGATCTTTAGGAACCTATGAATGCCTACCGTATAGTACGTATCTTCCCCATTTGCTATCCTGTTGTTGATAGTTTAACAGAATAACAGAGGAAAAATCTACCTCACTATTGTGATATGGACAGAGAAGAGAAACAATTCCCTCTTCTCTGGAGCCGAGTAGACCGGAGAACATCCACCTAATCCTAAAACTTAATAACTAATGCTCCTTATATATCATCCTAACGCGTTACCACTTACGCCACTGCAGACTCGTAAATAAGTGAATTTCATTTTATATTTATCTTACTTTATTCATCAATATCACGTCATCGTATAAAATTGTAAGGTTACCAAAACAAATGTCCATTTGATTTGATAGAAAAAGAAATAGAAGAGCAAGAGAGATCCAATGAAATTATCATATTAAATACATTCTTAAATAAAATATCTACTTTCAATTATATCATACTTAAGGACAGTTTGAATTATTTTATTATAAAATAATTCAATAAATGAATTACATTATTGATATATAAAAATTAATCTATCAATTCATTTAAATAAGTATTACAATTATGCCTCTGTTGTATCTGTACCATCTTGATTATCCTTTTTGGATGCTTTTGATGCTTCCATCACTAAAAATCAAACGTCATGTTACTTAGTTTACATTAAATAATTAATTATTAGAGTAAGAAAAAAATGAACTAATGAACCTGGTCGAAGGAATATCCTTTCAAGACCTAAAATAGGTCCTTCAAAAAACGTAGAAAGTATCACAGCTCCACCAAATGTCATGACCAAATGTCCCATGACTTTGGAGAACTGTAATAAATTATTTAATTAACCTAAAACATATTTAAAGCTGAATTAAAACATCTATTTATACTTACAAGATTAATAATATCTAAGTACTGAGGAGTTCTGGTGGTAGAAATACTGTAAAGCTCCACAATTCCATTCACCAAGTAAGCACAATAAGTCAATCTACTTAAAGGAATAAATGGCTTCCATTTAAGGAAATTTTTTACTGGACCTAGAATTAATAACATTATTATTCCATTCCAAGACTAATATCATCATCAAGAGGAAGCTTTATTCACCAGAGTTATCAGTGATGCAAGCTATGATCACCCATCCAGTTCCTAGACTCCAAAATACTCGATGTAGAGCTGAATAAGCAGCAGCTTCAAGTGATGTAAAGTTTTTTCGAGTCGTGTAGAATATGGTGATGGAGAACATTGATGATACCAGTGATAGTGAAGCAAGGATCCAATAAATTCTCACAGACAACTAAGTTAAAAGAATGTAATTCAATTAATTTGATACTGACGATAGCTCTGGATTTTGCTAAATATTTTAATAATGACAGTGAAAAATAAATTACTCGTGAAAATTTGTAGTTGCTGGTTTGAATTCGGTAGAGAATGTAACCGAATATTAGTCCGAAGAAATAAGCACTAGCTCTCATGTGTGTCTTGATATAAAAGTTCTTGAAGTAATAATTGCTTGAGATGTCTCCAATTTCCCTAGAACATTTAACAATAAATTCATTTGTCTTTGATTTATATTTAAATCAATGTTAAACGGAGAATTAAATTTGAATTACTTGATATAAATCATGAGAGTTGGATCCAAACTGTTGACCAATGTCACAGTGAAAGGTACCACTACCGTAAGAGCAGTTGCACTTGATAGAATCAACTCACCAACCTTCCTCCATCTCCACAGTGGATAAATAATAGCAGGAGCAAGGATAAATAATTGAGTATCAACAGAAAGATACCAAGATTGGAACATACACTAGAAGAATAAATATTCATCACATTTGATTATTTAATAATCATCTAGTAATGATAATTATAAAACTGATTTTTTTGTTACTAACCAAGTTACCAGTGTTAACATAATTATTGATGTAAAGAAGATTAGTCCACCAGGAGTCTAGACATCTTCTTTTTTCTTTAGTCATCCGTGACCAAAGTGGACCAGAGTCCAGTTTCGGTAGCCACGTGGTATAAAGTCCGATCATGACAAGATATGCTGGAGTCAATCTTCACAAACAATGTCAAGTTTTTGTTTAAATAATTAGAAAACTAGCAAATAAATGACAGAATAGTTCTAACAAAAATTACCTTATGTATCTAAAGACGTAGAGGAAGAAGAAATTGATATATTTCCGCTTGTCAAGCTCCTGGAGGACGATTCTAGCGAATAAGAATCCACTGAGGAACAGAAAGGTATCAACAAGAAGTGGATTATTAAGAAAAATCGCATTCTCAACTCTTCCTGACGCCTAGAAGTCCAAAAAAAATAGAGTTATTATATTTGAATAATTTTATTAAGTGGATTGGAGAGAAAGATAGCTAGAATACCTGTCTCCAGAAGTCTTTATTCAATATTGGACCTCCAAGGACAAACACAAGGCAATGACCGGCCATAATAAATCCCATGGCAGCGAACTTTATTCCTGATATACAACTCAAGTTTAACCCATCCTCGTGTGCGTGAGAGCATAATTTTTTGATGTTAGAAATGAGTGAAAAGGCTCGTAGGATGTTAGATAAAAGTCCTTGGGGTTGATTTGGTCGTGATAATGTTGATGCGTGGAATACTGTACCAAGGAATACCAAGAGTATGATTGTTGAAATGCAACCACTGTAAAAAAAAATAGCAAGTTATGATAATGTTGATGATTGATGAATCAATGATTTCAATAGTAATTTACACAATTAATTGATGATGAATAAATTATACTCACAGGTAAACAATGTCATAAGTATCAATGTTAATTGTCTGATTCTTATAACACTTGTCTTCATTCACCAGTGATTTACTTTTCAAGTTAACTCCATAAACACCAAGAGTATGATTAATTATTCTATCAAGAACTCTTTCTACATCACTAACACCACAAGAAACCGGAACACAAACACCGTAAAATAGTTTTTCTATTAAATCACTATCTCTATGACTCTTTTCTCTATCATTGCCAGGTCTAGAATTAAACTCATCCCACACTGATACCCCACTACCATCACTGTGATTTCCTCTTTTCTCTAGAGTCACTTCTGACAGGCAATATTTCCTAGAGAATCCAATAGCTGATTCATCCTCAACTTTCACACATTCATCAAAGTTACCCAACTGGTAGATAGATCCACTTAAGATCCCATCAGGAATCTTTGCAGAAGCATCATAGAACTCAAAAGCCCACTTTGTCAAATTTTTTAAACCAAAAATCACCAATTTCACCTGGTCACGACATCCCTGATCTTTAATACCTTCTAAAAAAAATTCAAAATTGATTTTTGAATTGTTCTTGATGAAGGATAGGTCAGGTTTATCACTGATCACTTCTCTGGTGTCAATTAATCGACTAATCTCACTGGAATTAATGTGAAAAACATTCGAATTATCACAGAAACTCTTCTCTAAACTCAAGATCACCAGGATAATAACGGAAATTAGCATTTTATCTTTAGGATAATTTGATTATTTTTCAATTAAACTGACTTTGATGTGTACTCCAGTGACTGAGGGAATAAAATATATCTTGTTGAATAGGAAATGAACTTTTTAAAAGCCAAAATTCTAGCTGACCTTCAAGAAGACCGGTCTAACGGAAATGTACGTGATTGACATCGAGTTTTTTTTTATTGTATTACATACTTAAGATCCTCATGATAATCTTGATAAATAAGGTTGAAAAAAAATAGTCAACTCTGATAGTGGGATAAAAAAGATCATTCACCTAAACACTTTCACGATCGTTCAAAGACTAGTGGTTTTATGATCATGGAATGATAAAATACTGGTTGGGATGATGACGAGGAGAGGGAATAAATGATTGGAGATCGCTTAGAGTTAGTTTCTTTTTTAAATTCTATTTTGCTACTTTGTTAATTAACTAATTTTTTTATCATTGTCTAGGTAAAATTACCATGAAACAGACTTGAAATATAGTTCAATTGGTTGATGGAAAAAATTCATTTGAATAATCACTTTAATGATAATCATTGGAGTAATAGTTTGCATTTTAATTTCATGCTTATTTTAAAGAATGCAATGTTGAAACAAGAAAAAAAATAAATGCTAATGGTAAGTTAACTTTTTGTTGTTAGTGTAATAGAAGTAGTGTATCTGATATTCATGAATGCATAGATTTGACTGAACATTTGAGTGCTTAATATCTAGCGTAAAGTGAAAGCCAGTTAGTTAGTAGTGATATTACGAAATTGGTAGCATAAATGAGTAGCATTCTAGGTAAATACCAGTGTCTAGTTGGAAACGATGTTCATGTAAAGTAATTATAAAGCCTAATAAAGTACATGAGGTAAACATGTTGGGTGATAATTGATATTAAATTAAAAATGATGAAGGAAAAGATTTTTTCCTATTTCTATTAATTGTTATTAATGATCAGAATGTGATTACTATTATGATTGGTGGGTTATATAAAGTGGTAATCAAACAATCATTACAGTAATTTTATTGGATTGGTGATGATATAAGATTTTTTGTTGCTCATAACAAAGTATTAAAATGATCATCGATATTTAATTGAGTGATTGGAAGTCGGTGATGGACTAGAGTTCATTAAAGTCAATAAAATAATGAGTTTTATTAGTAATAAAAATTAATTTAAATGTCACAGATGGACACTGAGGATTCCAATGTTGATAACATCATTGAAGATGTTGATGAAAATGGTAACACTGTGGTCCAGAGCTTCAAGTTGAGTGATGTATGGGATTTTATTCGTAATAAATTCAACAAAGAGCAAGCTAGCAAGGAAGAGGAATATAATTATTACTCTGATCAATACATTGTAACTAATAATTTTCATTTCAACCAAACAGTATCTGAATGTAATTATAAGATCAACTATATAGCATTCAAAAGAGTTCGATATTATTTTGATGAACATTTAAATAATTTCCTAGCATATTTAAGAGCTTATGAACCAAACATTGATCTTGAAGCTTCATTTATTTTGGGAACATTCCTACGAACACTTTTCAAGCTAATAATACTAGTCACACATTATGATAATTCAGCTATGATTAAGATTGATGGACTTGATGAATTAAATAATGTAACTATTTGTTATAGCATGATGTATGATGCATGTCGAGAACTCTTTGGAATATCAGAGAAACTGGAAAAAATAAAACTCGAACGAAATGATTGGAGTCTTGATAAATGGGGTAGGACATATTGGAACTTCCTACATTCTTTATCAATTCTCGTTCAATATACCAATCAAAAGTATCCAGAAAGATTAGTTATGGAATATTATGCTGCTCTTATGCTGAACTTTGATGTCATTTTACCTTGTGCTGTTTGTGCTGATAATTATCAAAAGAAAAATCCATTAATGTCAGTTTCATTGCCAATTATTTATAGCAAAGATGCTATCAAGGTTACGTATGATCTACATAATTCAGTACGAATTAATAATGGTAATGATATTTATGACTTTCGAAATTTTCTTAATGATTGGCATTTGGAAGCTGATGAAGTTAAAGTCAAAGACATTCATTCGATTTATAAATTTGAAGTGGAGAAATGAGAAGCTCATTTTTGGCTAGACTTTTAACAGTACCATGATGATGTTGATGAAAAAAATAATAATTGATCAATTATCAAGACTTGTTTAAGAATGTACATATTTGTGTGAATAATGACGAATTAATGATTTGTTTGAAACAAGACTCACTGTAGCATTCGAAATTATGTGTTTCAACATAAGGTTTACAGACATTATACATCAACTGTATCACATCATTAGGACTGATATCCATTTTCCTTTCATGTCGACTATTAATACTATCTAAGCATGCTCTGATGTTGAACGTAACTCTCTGCTGTATTGGCATGTTCATACCTAGGATAAATGGCCATAAGTTGAAGTCAGGCCATGAGTCTCGAATGAAATGTTCGAAATCACGATTATTAGCCATAAACACTGGAATCTTATCTATATCTTGGACACTAGAAAGTGCTGGATATTTTCGATTGATCTGTTGGATGATTCCTGAGGCAAATGAATTTCCTCCTCGAAGGTAAACGTAGGTTGTGAGTCGATCTGATATCAGATCAATTAAGATAGCAGTGACTTCGTGGATTAGGATGCTCTCGTGGTTGGTGAAGGATATGTCAAAGTGGGAGAATAGCAAGAGGAAGATTCTCAAGACGTAGGAAAGCATCTGCATGGGGTATGTAAGACTCAGACGTTCAACCATCTTAGGATCATAGGTAAGCAACTCGTAAAGATATTTTGCTGAGTGTTGAAGCATTTCAGACAATGATGTATTAGCAATGACAAGTTTTGATATGTCACTGTATTGGTAAATAATTTTAATTTGTTCCGGTGTTATTTCAGATATCAATTGGTCCAAGAGGTTCAGGAATACGTTAAACATTGATTGGAGATCCTGGTCTGAAGCCATCTGATCCATTTGTGACTTCAACTCAGCTGTGATCATCTTCAGAGCATCACTAACTGATGGCAGACGTTTTACTCCAAGGTAATCCAATGAATGTTCATGAATTGTTGCCATCCATGTCAGAAACTTGTGAGCTGATAATACACTTATTACAGCAAATGTTGGTATTGCTTTGTCATCGTATTCAAATGTCGAATGGTGCTGACGTAGGGATAAGATATTTTCAAAGATGACATATTGAATATTTTTATAAGTAAAACTACCATCGTGAGAGATTTCTATTTGTTCGGCTTCTTGGGTCTCACTATTCTCAACAGCCACGTGAGTTATCCTACCCTCATTTTGTATTAATTTAAAGTTAATCATTATTTTAAGAATCTTACTTAATTTTTGATTCTATTCTATGATAAATAATATTTGTATCTCATTCATTTATTAATGTTCTAATCTTCTTGCAGCTTGAGACATTAAACTTTGAAGAACAAAAAAGAAATCTGCATTTATTCTCAGATAACAACAGTTAAATCTATCTATATGTTGATAATAAATTGATCAGGAAGAAATAATGATTATGTAGTACGCACTCGAATGTAACGATTTAAAGAGTTTAAAAGCGAAAAAAAAAATAATAAAAATGAAACCAGATACTGCTTCACGTCTGTTGTATCAAGAAGCTGCACTTAGATCTTTCTTGAGGTCTGATAATATTGCTCAGAGCTTCATACAGAATACACCGAATTATAAT
Source organism: Chelonus formosanus (assembly GCA_028641665.1). Lineage (NCBI taxonomy): Eukaryota > Metazoa > Arthropoda > Insecta > Hymenoptera > Braconidae > Chelonus > Chelonus formosanus. The sequence goes on from CM054000.1 coordinate 5,753,149, forward strand.
ATGGAAGATCTTCAACAATTATACTTTGCATCGGCATCTATAAAGTCAAAGAAAATGTTGATTGAGTTTGTTAAAATATCAACAAAGCAACTCTGTATATCTCTACGAGATAAATTGCCTATATTTAGGTATCTTAATCCTGATAATATTTCTACTGATTTAACAGACGATGAGCTGATGCTTTTGATTCATGAAGCTTCACATTCGATGAGTTTAGACCAACAAATTGGTGGCCATGGTAATATTGCCTTTTTAGTAGCAAAGAATATCATTTTTAACTTAGTTGGAGTCAATGCAACAGCGACACTTAATTCTTTCCTTAAAACACCTGATCTTGGAGCATTTACAGCTAGGAATAAAACATTTGATTCAAGTGTACCATCATTTGGATCAACAGATCACTCGTCGACATCATCACCACCGTTCCCAATGCCACCACCACCAGCTGCATCATCACCACAATATTCAATGCAACAAATAGCTACATCATTATCACCAACACCAGCATCAACTCCATCACCCTATATGCCATCATACGGTTCATCACCTACAATTATTTCCACATCAATAGCTAATCTATCGTTTATGTCAATGAATTCATCAATGCCACATACTTCGAACTCTTTTATAACGGTATCAACATCTACACCTCACACAACGACTCATTCAGTAACACAGAGTAGTCCTACTCCAGCAGTTACTATTAAGCCTCATAGTACACCTGAGTCAGATGTTGAACCTGACTTTGATGCAAGAAGTAATGCTTCAGGATCATCAGTTACGAGGTTTGAGGTCATTGGTGATAGTGGAGACAGTGATAATGATGATTCTAGAAATGTTTTCGATCAAAATCCAACAGCAAATTATCCTGATAACAGAGTTGATGCTACTTATGGTGCGTATCACCGAGATGATGATAGTATGAGCATTGAAAGCAATCATGATGATGATGATGATGGTGATGAATCTGAAAGATCAGAGAGTAATGAAGTTGAGCAGCCTAATGATGATGATGAACCCGAAAAACTTAATGATGATGATGATGATGATGATGATCGTGATGATGATAGGAATAATGTTAATAATTATCAGATGATGAAAACTTATGAATCAAAATTCGACGACTTGTACGAGCAAGATCACAAAAGCTTTGAGCAAGAAATGCTTCAAGATGATGAGGTCAAACGAGTCTTTTCAATCACTAATCTCGATGATCACTCTAAAGATGCCCCTATCAGTGAAGAAGATAATGATCCTCATTCAAATACCCCACCATCAACACCACCACCTATTCCTTTCCTGAATGAACCTGAATCTCCTAGGAAATTTCCCTTACGTAAAAGACCCAGGAAGCGTAAGGCATCTAGGTATGCTAATGACAATGAAGAGGTTATGAATAAAAATACAGAAGTCCAAAATAAATCATGGCTGGATCCTGATGTTGATTTCAAATCAAATGAATCAAGCATAAATAGATCTATTGATGCCATTGATGGTGGAATGATTACAAATATAAACCAAGTCATAAAACGATCACAACCTGAGGAGAAAAAACTATTTGCTGACGAGAGTGTGTTTGATCTTATGAATGATTTGAAACGGAAAGGTGTATTAAATATACCATCAAGTCCAAGAAACATCACATTCTCTAATATTGATACTTAAAGGCATTTACTTGAACGTGATAAAATCAGATTAATTGATTGAATGATTAATATTAAGACACAATTTGCTGTAGTAATTGATAAGTATTTTAGTTTTATTTTTTTTTCAGCTTCTCATACACATCTGAATAACAGTAATTAATTCATTCATGATTTAGAATATTTATCAAAGCATTCTAGGTTATTAAAAAAAAAAAAAATAGATCAAGACTTTTATTATATTGTTTAAACATTTTGTCATAAGAGACATTTTAAATAATGAATAAGTCTATAAATAAAATGGATCTTTTTTCATTTTGTCCTATATTTTTTTTTAAATATGTCTAGACAAATCAGCTAAACATCAGTGTAAACAGTGAATTGAAATAGATTTAACAAAGATAAATATTTATAAAAAGAAAAAAGCCAGTAATTAAGTTCGATTAATTATTGAACGAATGATAAATAAAGATAACGAAAAAATGCAAGATGAATTAGTATTAGATTATGAAGCAGAGCAAAATACAGCAATATCTGTTGATGATGAAGAGGACGACAATGTGACAGTGACGATAAATAATTCAGCACAAATAAATTATCCAACAGTGGCTTATGTTTATAATAAGGAAGATAACACATACAATGTTACCAACAGTGAACTTGAGCTTAAAAGTCGTATAGATATGAGCCGCCTGAATAAACAATTAGAAAGTTGTCACACAGACTCACATCTAAGACAATATTATGAAATAAAACAACATTATTTCTTTCTGCAAAATGTCCCTCTAACACAGCGCATCAATGTTCCAATATTCATTGATAGAGTTACCGACACCGTCACCAGAGTCCTGGTTATACCTTACATCGTTCAGAAGCCATCAATCCACGAAGTGATCTACAACCTGGTCAATGGACCCTGGTTGGCCAAACCAAAGCCGAAAGTCTTCAAAATATCTACTGACTATATCAACAAATATATGGACCAAGTGAATACTAACGAACTTTGGAAAACATCGAAGCATCTGAAGCTTAATAGCAAACATCTAGGAATTTTAGCAACATCTTATTTCAAAGTGGGTAAAGCTAAATGTCTAGCAAGTATCACCGTAGGATTCTTTCAGATTGAAAATCAAATAAAGTTGTTGGATTTTGTGACAGTGAATCATTCAAATGTGAAGAACTTTCAGCACAATGAGGACCAATTGAAAGAGATGATCAAGAAGTATGATGTAGAGAAAATTTTCTGCTGGTTACCGAATTATGGTACCATCTACAATGCACTATTTGGTAATGTCTATTGGTTTAACAAAGTTCTCGTTAATTCTGATGGCAGAAGTCATCTGTATAATTTATTTGGCAAAATGTCAATGGAGAAGAACCTGGACACCAAAAGTATCTGTGTTAATTCTATTGAACACAGTGAATTCTGCAGCTTTTGTAACATGATCAGACTTGGAATTAAATTGTTTAATATTAATGAACATCAAACACCATTGAATTTAATTGATGATCTAGACACAGATCGTGAGATAGTTTTTAGAAGTAAGAGAAACAATGGAATCAACTCTTCTAATACTTTAGGAAAACAATCAATTTATTTCAACCATGGATGTCATAAGTTGACTTCTAGAGGCATGCGTACTTCCAAGATGCTCAATGCTAATAATTCCTATCATATTAATTCACATGGTGGATTTAGAACCAAGCAAAACCGGTGTAATCATAAAGAATGCCTTCTTCAAGGCCAGAATAGGTTGGCTGATAAGAAAAATGATTTTTTTGAACCTCTTTTTTCACATAATAGTCATCATAGACATCATGCTCAACGAAATCGACATCACTGTCGTTGAGACAAGGGATAATAAAATGTACAAATGATAGAATAAATTTAAAGTTTAATAAGGAAAATTGTTTCATTCTTTCTTTGTAAAATACAATAGAAGCCCACTGTAATCAACTCAAAACATCTTGATCTCTTTCATTGTATTCAACTTTCTCCTTCAACGCTTTTCATCCCCTCTCGCATCGTCTTACCAGACTCTATCTTGAGGGGCTCTAGCTTCTACTGTACTTTACCTCCTAGATTATTCTTTGATCCACTCCATTCATTGAATTAATGGTTTAGAAGTCTTTGCTATTGGAATCAATGTGTTCAATTTAATCTCTAATAAATTTAATATTGTTCACATAAAAAGAACTCTTTCTTTCATCTCCAAACAATACTGTCAATTAATATTAATATATATGTTATTCTAATAATAACTCTACTTAATGCAACATTATTAAAATGATATTGTTTAAATAATGTTATTCATGAATACAACAACAATTTTATGTAGAAAATCATTAAATTAATCAACAAATCATCCGTGCTAACTGAATCCATCAGCAGCACTAGTATTATGATCAATTAAACTCAAGTTAATTGATCAATTTATGCTCATCACTTATATAGAGAGAGCTGATACAATGCAGACCGAGTCACAGATACTAGACAAAAGTGATTTGTCAGAAGAAACAATTGAATTGTTAAGTCAACATGATGACAATCGTAAAAGAGCTCATGATGATAGTCCTCCACTTGATTTATCAGCTCCTAAGCAGCAATGTGTAGAGTCTGAAGAAAAAGCTACAGAAATTCCTGAGTTAGATAACAACTCGTTGTATAAAGCAGTACCAGTTGATTCAGAAAGACAGCTATCAGTTAGCTATGATATTAAAAATTGCCAAAGTATAATCACTCAAATAAATAGCTTTCTAAAGAAGTTCAGTCCTTATCGAATCAACAATTTGAAGAGTTGCTATGGTGAACGAATAGTCATATACAATGCACTCAACAATGTTAGATATTATTTCTCTTCAGATGTTCCAATGACTCTTGATACAATTCATGAACTTTTTTCTATCAGTGGACACTCTTTATACTTGGACCTTAATCACAATTACGTGACGACATTGGTATTGAATCTAGAGTGTAAGAAATGCAAGAATAATACATGCACTCAGAAGCCATCAAGTGAAGAGCATAGTCTTCATTTAGAACAAATAACAGCAGACATTTGGAAAGAGTTGGAGATGTTTCTAGACCTATCACTCTTGAATTATCGTAAAAATATTTTTGTCTTTATCAAGAATAACAGTTGTAGTCTTTATATTTATTTTAATATATCAGTTTCAATTAATGTGTATGCTTATATCATTAATGCTTTGATCAAATCGCAATCTGACGCTATGAAACAGGTCCTAGAGCAGTACCAGTTGAATCACTTCACTTATCTCCCTCTTCCATATGTAGCTAATCGATGTGATAACAATGTCTATGACTTACGACCTTTATGGGACAACCATAAACGATCTTTTGATATCATTCCATCACTTATCAGCTACATTGACTTCAAAATGCAGCTTTCCAATGATTTAAACATGTCCAAGGATATTGTTTTAGCAAAGATCATTTATAATTACACCACTGAACCAGTTCAAAGCTTGATGTATCACGATGATGTAACCAAAGAGTGGGATATTACTGACAGAGTAGAAATAGAGACAGTGTATGTCATGATTATTTTAAATCAAACTCTAGAAGCTAATGAAGCCTTTGGACAACAGTATCCTGTTTGCGAGAGTGACACCAATGGAATACCACCGTTCATCCGCAGCCGTAGGAAATTTATCATGGAAAGTGTCAATAAACATTTCAAACAATTCTCTCATAATTTACTTAAAGAGAGCCAGACTAACGTCAGCACTGATATGACCAATTATCCCCAGAAGTTTGTCTTCACGCACACTAGCAGCAGTGAAGTAAACCACAAGATTCTAGCTACGTTGGATAGTATTGGTAGAAATATTGCTAGACATGTGTATCAGATAGAAGTATCAATACCTGAGGTGTCCAAGTCAACTTCAGAACTTACAAGTATCCAGCCTTCATCCAATGAAACTCCAAGCCAACGAGATTTGTCAAATGTTGTCAAAGTTAGTTACACTTATCGACATATTGGATATCTTATTCAATTCTGCTACGAACCAGACAATTCAATAGGATATGCTTTTTACGTCTTGATTCTATCAATCATGTATACAATGCAGAAGCTATCGATGAACTCCAATGATCGAGTGCTTGTTATATCAATGTTGAAACAGGTTTTGGTCGTTCAGCAAACTATTGACAACAAACAGCTTCTCTGGATCCTAGATTCCCTCCAATCAGTCAACTGTATGTCGGAGCTAGAACGAATCTTCCCTGAACCTCTGCGGATTCTCAAGCAACTAGCAACCTCAGTCTTCCTCAGGCGCAGAGTAGAGTCTCGGTTGGTGAATGATGCTTTGTCCACTGCGAATAACAATCGAACTAGCATCTCAAGCTCGTCATCTAGAAGCTTGGTGTCCACCACACCTATTAGCTATGATGTGCTGCTATTCGATGAACTATGTCGCTTGTACCTGCATGAAGAACTGTCATTGTATACCCACTTATCTGATCTGATGTTGGAGGAAATTGTCACGACGATATTCCGACAGTACTTGGTGCTATTCTATCGGAATATTATGAGCAACAATGTCATGTATATGTATAAAGACCCGTTGTATATAGAGCACCGAATGACTAACTTTGTCAGTGACACTACAGCTAATAGCAAGCTTCGATTCATGTATGATAAATTATTAACATTCATCATTCCAATTCTAGTCAGTAAATGTCCTAAATCCAATGAGACCAGATGTCGCAATCAGGCATTTAAAATCATCAAGAATGCATGGTACAATTATGTCAATGAACATATTCCTGTTAAAAATGTTCACTTTGGAAAATATAGATACTTTGTCTGCACCTTGCGTGGGATATTCAATAACATCACTGGACTCTACATGTGTGGAATCCCTCAACTCTACTTCGAAAATGCTAGTAGCTTCTGTATCCTTCCACCTCTTGGGATCGGTGATATCAGTTCCAATCTCAATAATAATGACAAAAATTTCGGCCTCTTTGATGTCAGAAGTCATAGCAATACTGTAAGCATCGTTGCAGCTGGAGATGATGTCAGTGGTCATAATTATCACACTCATCTACGTGAGATCAATGATGAACTCATTGGTAGAATAGACAAATGGAAGAAACATGTGCATATTTATATCACGTCACAGGATAAGTTGTTTTATTTGTCAGTGATGGTACCAGGGTTACTGAAAATTGGAGAATCAGTGTTTAACAAGCAAACACGTTCATTGATTATCAATACCATCACTGATAGATTATGTAATGATAATAATCAAACAAATCATGAAGAGTTGTTTTACCTTTTGCCGGTAATTCAATACCATTCATTTGACTCCAATGTCATCATGGCTCTTGCACGTTGTATTGATAAGTTGATGAATGATAAACATACTGTAGTGACATCTCAGACTATCCTTAACTTATTTAACGGTTTATACAAGGGTGATGTTAACAATATTTACAAAGAAATTGGTAGGAATGATGATACAAAGATCTCTTATGAGAGTTATGTAAATACAGTTCAGTTGTATGATGACATTGTCAAGCACTATTCCTATCGCCCGAATCGAAGGATATTTGCCTTGGGATTCATTTGGACTCTGATTGAATGGGACAATCGTGATGATGACACCATAGCTGCTACTTTTAATATCCAACATCTATCATACAACTATCGGACTTTGAAAGAAGCAATTAGCTCAGCAGAACCAGAAGATATGTCAGCAACATTACGTGGTGATCCATTTGGTATGACTCACAGGCCTTTTAATCTACGTCAATTCACCTGTGAGACTAATGAGAACTTTCGTCGAGCTTTTGACATAACATTCCAATCAACTGCACTCAAGCCATCAATGACACCAATGGAACCAGAGAAAGATTCTGTTTATCGTCTTGACATTTGTATGTATAATGCATTCTTAAGTCTTTCAATCATCTTTCGGTTTGATACGAAAACTATTGAAGACTATTTGAAACATAGCACACTAATATTCCAGCCTTTTAATAACTGTAGAAGGTTCACGTTGTATTATGGAGAACCACGTTGTGGCAAGTCCTTTCTAGCAAATTTAATCATTCGTGCTGCTGAACCAAGTGTTTTTAATGTACTTTCTGATCTGACCACTGCTGCATCAGCAGCATCACCATCTCCAGATCTAATCAAAGCTTTTCAATCGTATGTGGTGTGTATTAAAGAAGTACGTAAATTAGCAGAATCACTACTCAAAACTATCACAGGTGAAGATCACATGGATCAACGTGATTTGTACAAAGGGTATCAGAAACTCACACCAATTTGTTTCATTTTCGGCTGCACCAATCAAATCCCACAGATTGATGCTGATGAGGCTGTCAAAGATCGGCTATCAATCTTTCATTTTACCAATCGAATTGAACCTTGCTATAATTTCCGTGATAGCATTGATGACAATCAGCTGTTATTGTACATCAATGAACGTACAATTCAACCACAGATAGAAGAATTCGTTACTTCTATTGGACTCTACAATGTTTTCTATGGTATGTTTTGCTTAGCTAGGAATCAGTTTGGTCTGGTGATACCAACAATTAATAATCACAGCTCCAAACAGATAATGAATAAATTCCTGATTCATAACAGCACTATGTATTGTATTATGAATGATTGCAAGATTGAAGTCTGTGTTGGATACTCGATTAAAATGGAAGACTTATTGAAACGTGCTGGACGTGCTATAGAAAAATCTAAAAGAGCAATGCGTACTAATTATCAGTTACATGACTTTATCCAAGATTTCTCACAGCATTTTCGACAATTTCGGGTTCGTAATAAGGCTACGAATAATGATGAATTTATTGGAGTTGGATTACCACCAACTGATGTCAATCAAGTGAATGTTATTGATATGATATTTAGCCAAGTGTGTCGTCATTTATACAATGTACCACAGTTGAATACATTTGTACATATTTCTGATATACGAAAATTGATTATGTCAAAATTAAAGGCTATTTTTAAAACAAAAATTGAACGTGAAACTGAATACATTACTAGAATTTTACTCAAAGTTAAAAGTGTTTATCATGAATTTTATAACATCGAACAACAATGTTTTCATAATATGAAAATTATTGATAAAATTGAATAATTTATTTTATATAATTTTTTTTTTTTGTAGTTTATTCTCTAACGCGACAATTAATCCGTGGATGAATGATCCAGGACAATTAATCTAATCAATATATTCGACCATGATTCATGCGATCATGACCATCATGACTAATTTGAAGGAAGGTAAGAGTATAAAGGTAAAATTAAAAGTTAATATTCTAAAAGTGTTTAAAAAATGTAAGGGGCAGAGTGGGGGCGTGTATTGAAAATTCCTGATCAAATTAATTATATTAATATTGATTTGACTGAATTAAATTTCTGGTAAATAAAAATTATGTATAATTTTTCATAAGGATAATTGGTTTTCCGGATTAATTGTCACGGAATAATCATTGGATAACCGTTAATTCTGATAACTCTACTCCATTTCTACAACATCTGGTTGAACAGTCCGCTTGTTCTTCTTGATCTCCATGAAACGACTGAATATAACATCCCAGTACAAAACGGAAATAGCTGAAAGAAAATAATTTTAATTATTTTTAAAGGAAAAAAAATAATACAAATAAAGTTTTCAATACTTAAATGTTGATTCTTACCTAAAATAATGGTCCAAATAATAATATTCATTATTGCATATAAAATCTCTCTTGCTGCCAACTGAACAATAATAGACATCAATGCTAATACAATAGTGAGTCCGATGATCAACAATTCCCACATGATATGAGGAATTAAAAGCAAACGTTTGTTCTATAATGTAATATTATAAGTTCAACAATTTAGTTTGAGATAATTCTGATAAATCAGAACTTATTTTAAAGCTCTTCTAGGTTTTGGTGAATTTTATAATTACCTTGATGGATCCAATGATCATTAACAAACATGAGATAATTCCCATAATGCTGAAAACAATGATAAATATATCTATACCTTCATGTTTTTCATGATAACTCATTGCAGATATTACAACAACAGCGAAACCCAATATCTACAAAGAAGACATTTTTTATTTAAAGTAGATAATAACAGAGAATGATTGATTAATATTTTGACAATACTCACCAGGTCTATAATCCCAAAGACAATACATGCTGTTGATAAACTCAAGCAGCAAAGATTATCTATCGTGAATCTTCTAGCCATCTTCTTGTTAATTTAAAAAGCGAATGAAGTAAACAATTTTATTTTAAAGATACACTGAAAGTTAGAACTTTTGGAAGTTAATAAGAGAATCAACTCAATATGTAGCCTGCTGATGAAAATATCAGACTGATGAAAAGAATATCAAAAACATGATGCACTTTAACAATAACAGTTAAATTCCGCTTTAGAATTACTGATAAGTAATTAAAAAAAAATCGTATAATGATTCGAAATAGTTTTTTATAACCTCAGGTATTTTAAACAATAAAGCTAGATATTGATTTTACTTATTTTAGTGCTAATGAGATAAGCTTACCTAAATATTCTTTTGATAATTAACTAGCTCAATAGCTCAAGTAATAATCGATTGAATAAAGGTATTATTTTATTAATTAAAAATAAATATTGCTTCAAGTGGTGATTTATGTCAAGAGTTTTTTTGGTGTTAGATTCAAAAAGCATTTTTGTTTACTTACTAATATAAAGCAATATTAATACAATTAATTGAAGTAATTAACATGTCATTTTATTAGATAATTATTGTCGACTTCTTACTCCATCTCTACAAGAACTGGTAGGGTAGAATGGATGTCTTTAATTTCTACAAAACGATTGAACATAATATTCCAGTATACGAATGAACAAACTGAAAAAAAAAAATAATTGTCATTACAGGAACAAAGGATTAATAAATTATTGGATTTTGACTTATACCCAAGGCAAGGCTGAACACAACCACAGCTACTATTGATGTTATCACTGCTTTGCTTGATATTGCAACACCAGCAATCAATATTCCTATCAAGCCAGCGCGAAGAATTGAACATACAAGATGAGGAAATATTAACCAACGTTTTTCCTGTATTGATCCAGCTATCATCAGCAAACATGTGAAGACTCCAATAGAAGCAGTAATAAGCAAGACTATATCATCGACGACATGATATTTATAAAAATTCAGTGCATATACTGTGATCATAATAGCACTCAGTGCCTACAAAAAAGATCATCCTAAGTAAATGAAAAAAAAGTTCGGGAAAAAATGATTAGATCTTGAAGTTGGTTTGATCTAGATAAGATTTCATCTTCAGATCATTTTGATTATCAAATCTAATTGGATCTTGATAATATAGACACTGCAAATGATAGTTTTTTATTTCAATGCACTCGAAGTGTTTTAATAAGATGTTATCAATTTAATTAGCATTGTGATACTTATTAAACATGTTCAAGTGCTTAGAAAGTGACTACAATATTAATTAAATGGGTGACGTTATTTTAAAACACTACGACTTGCAGTGCAGACTTTAGAGAAGCAATAATCTAGTTAAATCCAACCAATAAGATCTGATCATTATTTTCCGGTAAGTTCTTTATTAATACTCTGCAAAACATTGCTCACCAAATCTAAAATCCCAAGAAGAAAACAGGTTTTTGATAGGCCCATGTTACAAATCTTGGTCGATGTGAATGTCGATTGCATCTTTTGGTGCTTATTTGCTATTTTAATTTCACTGAACTATTATAGTTGAATTAACGAAAAAACGTATTTAATACTTAACTTGTTGATGAAAGTATAAGTCTGATAGAATAAACATTAAACAATATGATACACTCAAAGAATAACTGTTAATTTAAACTTCGATTAATGATTTGGAATACTTTTTTATAGCCTCAGGAATGTAAATAATACTAGGAGATACTATTCTTGCTTACATTAGTGATAATTACAAATAAGTTTACCTAGATGTTTATGTGATAATTAAATAGCTCAATAGTTTGAGTTATTATTAATTGAATAAAGTTATTAATTTACTCATTGAAACAAATGATTGATTTGCAGAGTATTTTTTTTTTACTTACTAGTAACATGAAGTAATATTAAAATCATTGATAAAATTGGATAACTTATGTTACATAAAATTCATTGTTTAAAAATAGTTTAAGATTGTGATGAGTTTTCAGGCTCTTGGGACACAATCTGATGGTGAGCACTGCTTTTCTTTGATTTGTAAATACCGACTGTATATAACACTCCAGTACAAGAATGAAAGAACTGGAAGAATAATTTTCAATGGTTTAAAAAAGCAAAAGAAGATAAATAAATTTATTATCACTTGGATTTGATACTTACTTGGAGCACAGCTGAGAATAACAATGATTTTTTCTAAATCTATCATGCGATCACCTTGTAAATAATGGCCTAATAAAATGACACCAACCACAGCATAGACTACGATGAGAAACATTTGCCATGCAAGATGAGGAATCATTGCCAATCGAGTTTCCTGTAATATCATAAATTGTAATTTAATTTAATGAAATATTAATCATCGTTAGTAAATTAATAATTACCAGTATGGATCCAGACATCATCAGCAAGCATGTGCAAATTCCAATAGCAGCAAGAATAAATAAAATTTTAGGACCAATGCTAGATGATTTGTGTAAAAGTTGTATCATCACTGCAATGATGTAAGTATTTATGATCTGAAAAAAATAATTCATTTAAATTTAATTTGCTGATTATTTTATTTTAATTAATATTTTGTTGTTACTCACCAAATCCACAAGTCCAAGAAGAAAACATGCTTTTGTTAGGCTCAAACAACCAATCTTACTGAACTTGATTGTAAATGCCATTTTCTAGTTTATTTTTAGGTCAATGTTACTTCAAAGATAGATCAAGTTAATTAAAAAGAAAGAAAAATTGATTTAAGCACGAGTTTACTACAATATTGAACTGATAATAATATAGTTCAATAGCCTAGATCATAATTGACTGAACAGAATGTTTGTTGAAAAAATTATCATATAAGATACTTTGAATTTCAATTGTTCCGTTATCTATTTGACTTTTCAAAACAAAGCTTATTTTGAGTGGCGTCGGTCGTCTGGCGTCTTCTGGCAAAGGGGGGCAAGGGTTTGGTTAGTTAGGGGAGCCCAGCGCCCCTGTGGGCCATCCACATGTTGAAGTGGTGGTGTTACTCCATTAGGCTCTGTTCAAAGTCAACAACTACAATACAAACGAGTTTGCAACTAACAATGTCATCACCAACCAACCAATCATCATCCTCAGGTAGTCTACAACAAGCCTAGAGGTCTAGTTGAAGGCAATGATCCTTTTAACATGAAGGAATTTTAGTTGAATTGGAATTGTTGCCTATGGGTTGGAGCAGCATCAGCTGATGATTATCAGAAGCAAAGGAAGCTTCGATAACTGAAGAAAAAATGGAGATGATTGTAAAGAATGGAGTTGTCTAGATTTCATACATTAAAGATTGCGAACAAGAGCCGAAAAATGGTCGAACTTGGGGAAAACTTGAGATGGTATGTTTAAATCATAATGGATTGTCTATTCTCATGCAATCCTAATCTTAATCCCTCGTCCAGGTACACTTTTCTAGCAAGTGTATTGTTCGAATAAATAAATAAGAACTTTAGTACTGTTTTGTTATGGAATATCAAGTGTATAACACTAAATTAAATTTCAAAGTAACCATTATCCTATGAATTTCATTTTAACGCCTGAAAATTGATTAAAAAATCAAAATTAATTTAAAACAAAGAACTCCAAAACAAGAAAAACTTCAATCGGTTTTGGATTTACAACTCATTTCTACTTTACCGGCATCTTGCTCTGTACTTATATGATAATACCGATGTTATTTGTGAAAACTGCATTATCATCGGCGATTTTTTACAACGATCGGTAATGTAACAATCACTGTCGATAAATAATTGTAATTGAACATTGCAAATTTAGCTCAATCTTTTGTAATTAATATCTCGTAACATTGCGATTTCTGAATTTTAACTTTTTAAAAATTGAATTTATATTTTATTCAAGACTGTCATTTTCTAGCTTATTCTTCCGACTCGTGGCGCCCCCATGATCAAACATTTTAAAAATTAGTTTAATTCAATTCAGGTCTTGTGTTTAGAAGAATAAATTTTCTTTACAATATTTATGCGTGGAGAATGAAGTAAATTAATTTCTTTTAGTAATATTAAATAAATTAGTAGATTGTTTACTATTGAGATGACTTATTTTGTAAAAAATCAGATTATTTTTTTATGATAATTCTAAATAAGATATAAATAATCTCTAAAAGATAAAAATCACTCACTTCATTCCTCTTATCATCTTTGAAATTCGATGAAAAATATTTTCTGATAAGACAAAGAAGTTTCCAAGTATATCGTCAGCTTCAGGTATCAAATAAATATTTATTGGGTCCAATCAATGATGATTATCCTTTTTTATCCTTTCTCTAGTGACTGGATCTTATCTGAAAGATATTATTGAGTTTAAATATAACGATTCTCAACAATAGATAAAAAAAAATTGATTTTAAAAATCAACACAAAGAAAAAAATATTCATATAAATTTTTGTAATATTGACAAAGTATTCTTTTAACTCTAAAAATGGAAAAAAGATCACATGATTGTGAATTTTTTCAAGCTTTTATATTGTACTTCACTCTTACCAGAGCCCATTATGATCTCAGGTGACACCATTAGTTGATGTTTCATCTTTTTCTTCACCTCATCTAGAAGTCTCTATTCTTCATCCCCCTCTGTACATTACCTAAAAGCTCTCATCATTAATTTCGTTCAATTCAACATTATATGATATCAATACATAAAAACTGTATCATATTCATAGAGATTCCTTCCAAAGTATACAGCATAAAAATACTTGGTAATAATTGTAAAGTGTTTTACAAATTTATGTCTTTTTATTGCTAGTAAATGTATGACTTGGTTGATGATACCTTGCTTTTGGTTAAGCTGGACCCTTCATGCTCCTCAACATTTCCCAATCAGGAATGGAAACCAGGACCAAGATCAAGTCCTGATTGATAACACCATTGATCACCAAGTGGTGTTACCATCTAGCCATGACCCAGTTGGAACCCAGCCATGAGTCCAGTCCTACTTGGACAATCAATTTCTGCTAAAGGTCTAAATTCTTTCCATGAAGTTTCCAATATCATCCTAGACCTTTCTATGCTCCAGCAACTCAACACCAATAAGGTATCTGCTGATGATGTTGATCACCACTGATGATTAGACATTGACACTACACTTCAAACAAACCTTGACTCTTTTTTTCTTCAATACCTGTGATTTTGACTTGGCTGATGCTGTTGGACCTGAGTAATTGTTTAGAATAAATTAAATCTTTCATGTAAACATCTCCAAAGCTACTGCTTGTTAAAGCAAAGAAGTACCTTGAAATGGACAATAGTATTCTTCAATGATTCTCATTATTACTTGTGGTATTTTTTTCACCATAGTTGTAAGTTAGGTAAGGGTTTTTACATTTTTTTACTGACCATTTAATGACCAATAAAACCTTTGAATATTTTTTTCTTTTGGTGAAAAGAATCTTCTTGCTCTTTCTTTCCTCTTACACCTTTATAAGATACTTTATTTATTACGTGAATGTCAGCATCAAAACACGTATTGAGAATTTTCTTTTGATTTTGACAATAAGTCAAATAACGGATATCTTTTTTGATTCTTTTATCTACTTTTTTTTTTCTTTACTCTTTAAAGATCACTTCCTTTTAAGTCTAATGACAAATAAAAAATCAGTCATATTTTATTAGAAAAATCTATAGATACCAATTTTAAATAGTTTTCAATAATAAAAAAAAAATTGTGCATTGTAAATAATTATTTTTTATTCCATTGTATGAATAAAAAATACACTTGAGAGAATTTATTTGAAATAAATTCATATCAGTTGGCAAACAAAAGAAAAAAAAAAGGGTTTTGATTTAAAAGACTAAGAAGATTTGTAATTTATTGTTGAAAATAATTCAAAAGAAATAAATTTCTAAAGGGTTTTAATGTGCATACATAGTTGGGAAATCAACATTTTTCTTAACATTTTCTTAGAACTATAAAAAAAAAACAATGTGTGAGTATCAGCTGTAGGCTCATAAATATTCTCATCCCTTTTATTCAAAAATGTAAGAAAAAGAGCTCTACTTCTAGTAGTCGTTATAGTGGTATCTAGTGTATCAAAAGGATTTCTAAAAGTGGTTTCTCCTACTGACCATTTGATTGTTCTATGAAATATTGCATTCCAACTTCGAAAAGTCGGCTAAACTCTTTACACTAAATTTCAACGCTTTAGAAAGAAAGAAAAGAGATACAAGAAGTCGTTACAACATTTTAGGGTTACCTGCTGAGTAAATTATGACTGCGGGTGTAATGGAGTCCTTTTCATAATCGTTACTATTTTTCTTTATAAGAAAATCTGCTTTCCTACACTCTCAATATTTCATTAAAAATAAAATCAAAATTTTAAACATTATTTTTTATGTTAATCTACAATTTAGCTTTGGGTAATCAACCTAGTTTGTCTTTAATAATTTTTTTAAGGGTAGTAGGAGGTTGGAATAATTTTTCTTAAAATAAAAGGTCGTAGAGCAGACGATAAGCTTTAAAATGAGCTTTGGTTGATTAAAATTCGGCAATTTTTCACCAAGATATAGCCTGTTGAATCTAATTAACATTTACAAAATTTCCCATTTCTTCTATTTTATCTTTATAACCTCAAAAAAAAAATTTTTTCCTTCATTATCCCTTTATTTAAATATCTTAAACCATCACCTCACTCAAGAACAGCATTTCAAAGTTTAAATAAATGACAAAAACATGTTAAATTGACTGCTACATGTGTTAAAAATGGTCTAGAAATGTATAACTCATTGTCCCCGGAAGTCAAAAAGAAGAAATCTCCACACATGATGTCCTTAAAATCCTTCAAGTAGTGTTGTTTTACATTTAAAGTCACGACTGCATGCTGAGTCGACAAATGTCGCGCAAAAGTAGACGCAAAATGCTGGAAATGAAGTGGGAAGTGGAAAGTTAAAGGAAAGGAAAAAAAAAAACAACATTGAGGTTATTCCTGATGGTTAAAATGTAAGCGAAGAATCTGAAGACCATAGGGGTCCTAAAGGACTTGAATCTTTGGATAAAACGACCTGAAGACATGATGGAAACCATTCCGAAACGATTCCATAAGTTGACCCAAGATTGCGCGGTCCTTTTGTATTTTTTTCCTTCTTCTTTTTCGAGTAGAATGAATATCCGGAGTAACGAAAAACATGCGTGCAAGTGGTTCAAAGTGATAAATAGAGAGAAAGACATTTTTTTACGACACATTTGACGAGGAAAAACTCTTGGAATAAATAAAAATCATCATTTTTCGGGGAAATTTCAATTTATTGATTCTTTAAATCAATAAAAATTTATAAATTACCGTTAAAATACCGCCATTTTGAAGAATTTATTGTTTATTCGTTTTCTTTAGAATTATTTGTTACACTACAACACTTTCTCGATTAGATTTAGGATCTTATAACATCTGTAGGCTTGTGATAATCGCATTTTAGATTGAAGAAACCCTTTGATCCGTCGCAAGTGTGTGTAAATTTCGTCTAAGTGGGGATTAAGTCGCTCATTCAAAGGATTTCGGACGCGTTGGATTGAAAAAAAAGAGTAAACGATAATAAACATGAAAGAAATGAGATATTTAAACGAAAAAAAAATTTTTTAAAATCATTTTTAACATTCCTATAGCACTTTAACCCTCATCAAGGGGTAAAAATCAACCTTGTGTCTTGTTTTTTTTGAATTATCTTTAAAACTATGAGAGATATGAAAAATAGTTTCAAACAAAAATTGAAATTTTTTTAATTTTACACAAAAAAGGTTATGTCACTTTATCGCATATCTCCAATAGTTTAGCCAGAAAATGGCGGTTAAGATGGGAGTGCTGAAAAGAAAGGTTTTCCACCTGATTTTTTTTTTTTATGTATAAAATTAAAAAAAAAAAAAAAGAAAAATCACCTTGGACGTTGGGAAAAATAAGGACCCTTTGATTTGTTAAAATACTACGTATCTCTATTGTCGTCTTCATTATTATGATTATAACCTAAAAAGTGATTGTAAACCCCGATCCTCACAATGATATAACCAAAAATCACGACAAAAAAATAATCAATGGTCATTGACAAAAAGCAATGTGTAAAATATATATCTAACTCTCTAAGATAATAAATAAAATTTTCCTTTGATCGGTATATATACGTTGATCGTCATGAATGAAATAATAAAATGATCAATTGAAAAAACTTGAATTTTTCAAGTGGGTTCTTACGTGACGCGTGAAAATTCGGACAATGGTGTCGCCAGCTGCACTCGAGAGAATATCGAGATTCATATACGTAAGAATAAGAATTATAGAAAGTATATATAGGTAACTGTGGGTGTTCTTGTGCACATCACATACTAGAGACACAGTTAAAGAGAAAAAGAGAGGTAAATAAAAAAGACGCGACTCAATGAGAGAGAAAGAAACAAGAATGAATATCTTCGAGGAATCGAACTGATCGACGTGACACTATTGGAATATAAATAAAAACGAGCACGCGTGTCTTGATGTTTTTTTTTCTCTCTTTACCTTTTTTTTCCTGATCTTTTTTCTATTTTTTCACCCTCATATCCTCTTCGATCGCTTCCTTCTCAGCCATTGTCAAATCCTTATGGCCCACAATCCTTGAAATTCTTTTATCGAAGGATATATTCCAGTAATAAGTAGGTCCACGCGTAGATAATCGCCAGTAAGATTTTATTCATAAAGAAAAATTTGTCAAATTTATAGATTTTTTTTTTAGGGAGGCTTTAACACTCGTTGATGCAATTTCTTTTTTTTTTTTAATGATTTGTGAAGAAGGTCTAGGCATTGCTTTGAAGTGTCTGGCAGCTCTAGAGTGATGCACAGACTTATTGACATCCCTAGATGTAATAATTGATAATGTAATAGGTTGTCTAGCAAATAGCAAGATTAGAACATTGATGATCCAACATTTTCAAGCTTGACTCAGTGTTGGACAAAGTTAGACCAAGATTAGCACATTAGTAATTCAATATTGGATCAACATCTTCAAGCTTGATCTAATTTATGACCAGGAGTGTGTTAATCTTGCTTCGTACTAGCACTTTTCAATTTTACTACACCTCTTTTCCTAGCAGAAAGCAAGATTAGCATATTTCTAGTCCAACATTGGATCCAACTTGACCAGGAATGGGTCTTTACTGCTTCCTACAAGTGTTCTTACTTCCCCCTAGCTTAGATGGTTCATCAACATCAACATTTGCAAGCAGCAAATGATGAGCACAAAACTGATCATCAACTTAACCAATAGCTTCATCACTTAGACTCCAACTTCTGTGCTATTAGATACTTTAGTGTATCAGTTATCTTAAGGATAAATTATTCCGATAAATTAAATCAAGCTTTTGCATTCTAGGTATTTAAATGAAATTTAATTAAAACTCTTTTGTGAGTTCATTTATCCTTGATAGGTGTTTGAAGCTCAGTCTTTTCCAAGACAATTAAAATGCATCTCTGGATATTCAATAGCTCTAGAGTGATGCAAATCGACAAAAGGAATCCTGTTAAATTTCCACACTAAATTTTTCTGACAAAAAAATAATTCCATCCTTTCGGCAACAAGAAAGCCAACGAAACCATAGTTGGAGGAAATCCAGACAAAGGATAAATTAACAGAGAATGAAATAGCTGGTAATGAGCATTTACAAAAAAGAAAAAAATAATAAATGATCAAGCATGTTCTACTATAGCTAAAGAAAATTAAAAAGAGGTAATAGTGAGAAGAAAGGAAAAAGACAAAAGGAGAACAACATGCTAGAGAAAATTCTAATCTTTAGATTGGCTTTAGCTCGAGTGACTTATACCTGAGCTTGAAAAATTTTTAAATAGCCCAAATGACTGACCAGTTTCAAGTGACCATAAGGTGCTTCATTTTGCATCTTCCTTATTGCTAACGTCAAAGGATAGACTGGAAGTCAGTTGTAATTATATATTCCAAGTCAGGATGCACCATAGCTGAACACCACTCATTATTTATCCTTTCAGCATTTTATTTCCAACCGACGTAAATTTATTATTGCCCTAAAATAGCTAGAATCGTATATTGATAGAAGTAATTTATTATTAGAGAATTATATTGGTTACATAATATTCCTTAATAGTTAATAAGATTTATTAACGGTTAAAAAATATTTTTCGTATTGTAAAAAAGTTGTGTTTAATAGTTAAAATATAATTTTATAACTGTTACTAAATATTTTTTAACAATTAAGAAGCCTTCTTTATTATTACAAATCTCTTCTATCAGTGAATTCTCTTTTTCCATTTCATTGATTGTTTGAAACAACTGGCTTTGAATAATTGGATAAAAACGTGTGAGATAAAAGAAGAATAAAAGCTAGAAAAGAATGAATCAAGCTCGACATAATCTCGCGAAATCTTCGACAAGGAAACTTTCACCATCAGGCCGCGAGTCAAGAATAAGAACAAAAAGTTAGCTCACAAGTTCACGAGCGACCTATTCAGGGTGAGAAATCGGGATTCAAGGGACGAAAAACTTTCTTCTTCTCTTTTCTATTCTTCTCACTCTTGTATGTTTTTTGTTTTCTTCATCTCTCTTTACACTTTCTACCCTCTTAAACTTCCATAGCATCACTCCCCCTTCAAAAGGATGTTTGAGGTACTGGAAATGTTTATCGTACCCACGTGAACACCTCAAGGCTGTGCTTCTCTCACTTTGTTGCTGTAAAGCCATTGAAAACATTTTGCTCTAGTTTTGGATAACTCACAAGATTTATGATTCAACCCAAGGTACTTTCAGATGGTGCTTTTTACCCATCTTACCTGCTTTATGTTTGGCATGTGATTCTTGGGAGTTTCACCTCATTTTGGAGTTTGTTTTGGAGTTGGTTCTATCAATTGATAAGCATGATAGTTCGATATCAAAGTAGTTAATAATATTCAGTTAATGGAATGAAAACCAATGTAATTAGAATTCTTATTATCAAATTACTAGAGGCAAATTCATCTTTAAAAAAAATAAATTGAAGAAAAAACTCGTTCAGACCAAGCTAACAAGCAAAACTGTTGGTGGTGCTTTACTTTCAATAGTGGATATCAAATACCTACAATTTTCTCTACTTTAGAATTCGTGATTGAGCTTTACCTAATCTTTTGTATTCACAGTTCAATTAAATCTCTCAAAAGAAAGTCAATTCTATTTTTGTTTACATCATTTCTACATTTATCTTAACACTGTGAGTTCTAGATTTTCAGAGTGTGCTCAAATAATTCACATGGATTTGAATTTAATAAATTCAAGTATTATATTTTGTGTTTTATTAATTCAACAAGAATTTATAAATAATAATAATAATGACTTTAATAAATAATATTATTATTATTATTTATCAGATGTAATTAATAATTATTATGAAACAATCATGGGGAAAAAAATTGTTAGGTAGACATAGGGACTGGTGATAGAAGTGAAAACTTGAAATTATATAATAATAATGGCTTGTTTGAATTTTTCAATTAATTTAAGTTTTTTTCTAATTTATTTATGTTTATTTATTGAAAAATAATGAGAAAAAAAAAAGTCAACAGCACGTGGTGTTCCCAAGCGGTCACCCATCCAAGTACTAACCACGCTCAATGCTGCTTAACTTCAGTGATCAGACGAGAACTGGTTTTTTCAGCATGATATGGCCGTTGACGATAGCAACTAAAAAAAAATTAAATACACTCATATTGCCGATAGGAATAGAAACTTAAAATTATCAAATAATAGTAATTTGTTTAAATTTCTATTTGATTTTAGTATCAAAAATTCATTATTTGTAAATGTAACTTATTGATATTAGTCTAGTTTTAACATCTATCGACACTCCAAGTAATTATTCTATTAATTTTTATATAATTTATTTATTAATTAAAATACACTATAGATTTGGCACCTACTAAAAATCATTCAATGCACCTAAAGAAATTTTCAATTCAAAAATAATAATTATTATTATTTATTACAACATTACTCATAAAAACAAAATAATTTAATCAAAAGAAACTAATTATAACTGATAATTTTTTATTTCTTGTTCAAAATAATGTTATTTAAAAATCCTCCACTGTATAATAAATACAAAAGGAAGCACAAGTTGAGGATAATTTCAACCCTCTCATAGCTTCTTACATTTTTTTTTCTTTCAAAGAGAAAGAGAGCCTAAGAAGCAGTTAAGATCAATACTTTTTATGCGAGAGACCTAAGATCGTTGGGATGTCAGAGAGGGTGAATTCATTCACCTCCTTCCACCCTCTCCTTACTTCTTTCCATTTCATCCTATTTTTTTTTATATTCCCTTAGCTCGCCCCACGTGCCGTCGTAATCACGAATATCATTAAACTCTCGGCTTCTTTGCTTGGACCTCGTCGGCTTTAAATTTCTCCTCTTCTTCTTCTTATTCTCTCCCGATTCGAGAGGTAGGCATGTATACACTAGGGAGATGAGTTCCGGTGAATTTTTAGGGGATGTAAAAGTCCATTATAATAAGTAATTAATTAAAAAAAAAAAAAATTAAATAATTGTTGAATGTAAAAAAAAAGAATAATGATTATGTTAACATTTTTTTTTCGTTTTTTTAATGAATTTATTGTTGAGAATGAGAATGAATTATTTTATGTTGATAAATAGTATGAGAAGGCATTCATTTGACTCGATAAATCAAGCTGGAGTAAGGCAATGAAAGATTTGGCGAATTAATTAATCGTTGTGTGTGGCTGAAATCAACGCCTTGAGCTATAAAGAAAGCCTTTTGGAGATTTATAATGTCTCTATTTAACTGGGCAGGTGTCTTTCTCATTACATATCATTAAGTTTTATTTAATTATATATTTATTCATAAATAAAAAAAAGTGATGATTTTACTCAATTAATTTTTGATGATTTAATTTTTTTTTAAATTGACAATAAATATTAGAGATGTACATTTCTATTTTGGCAATCAGCATGTAGTTTGTGTGCTAATGTGTTAGTGTATAAAGAGACTTGTTTACCAAGTCAAAGGTAAGACACAGAAATGACCTGTTTGATATTATATATAATATATAATATCATATAATATCTATAGAATTGAGTTCCGCGGTAGCGTTTCCGCTAACAAGTTGTGCTATCATATTCTCGTGAATATGAACCTAAATTTTCTATGTCTACTTCTTTGAGTTTTGTCTTACAATAAATATATTATTTTCGATCGCGAACAAATTGAATTCCCCATTCTTTCTCTACTTTCAACTATCGGCTTCATCAATAAATAATTAAAACTAAAAAGTTACATAATAATTTTTAATTTTTTTTTAATCATTTATTAATTAGTGTTTATTTATTTAATTTAAATTTTAAACATTTAATAATTCTTTTCGTTATTTACGCCATCATTTTTTTTATCTTTAATACATAATTAATATAATAATTATCTTTAATAATTTATAATAATTATTATTTAATTATTGTTAAAAAAAAAACGTATTTTCTTTTAATGAAATAAAAACATTTAAATTTATTTTTGCAACTAAATAAAATATTTTCATTTAATTGTTATATTAACTATTTGAATTCTTTAAATAATAAAAAGTAATTAATGTAAAAAAATCTATCGAATATTTGAGAAAAATTAATAATAATTAAAGTAAAAATCTACAAAATAAAGTATTGCATAAAAGTTATTTGTTAGAATAAAGAAAAAAAAAATATTTTTGTTTAAATTTGATATTGAATGATTTTTAAAAGTACTTATATAAGTAAATGATTCGAAAGAAATTATAGGATACAAAAATATCCAAGTCTACTGTAGCCCTCCCACATTATGAGAAAAATTGTCTAGGGTAATGTTGAAAATGTCATAGTGATGGTGTTCTAAAAATATTTAAATGGATCTCTGATGTTCTCTCGAGATAATACGGTCATAGTCAGTAGTTTAAAACGTGACTGATAGATTCCAAGATCGATTATGTCTTTAGAAAAGACATGTTAAAAGGGTATAAAAGGGTTTTCTCTCATCTCAGTTAATCTGTATCATGGGGATAAAAAAAATCGACCTGACACGTTTTCAAATATTGTTTGAAGCTTTCTAACATTTTTAACATTAAAATGAGACTTATCTTTCCTTTAAAAGAAATTTTTCATCATAAAATACTACTCTAAATATTTTTATTTCATTTTTAATATCAATCATTATCTTCTTGAATAATCTACAACAATTTCTATAAACAACCATAAAAATCAATCATTTTTAATATAAACAATTTATTTTAACAAGAATGTAAATTGACCGTTATTTTATCTTGCAGTCAACTCGGGAGTTTATTAACCGTTAAATTACCGCCAAACAACGTCATCCTGAAAATATTAAATGTAATGAAAAAATACCTAATTAAATGCAGAATGAGTAAAAAAATTGGTTATTATTACGGCAATTTTTCAAGAGAGAGTTTCAGTCAGCAGACGGTCATTTGACTGCCATTTTTATTTTGTACATAATGACATTTAAATCAGTTTATTTACAATTTTAGATGCATTGAAATTAATTCTAGATAACATTTCACTTTAACAAGTCAATGAATTATAAAGCATTTGGATATATTTAAATTATGATGTTTTTTTTTGTGTATATAAAAATAAGAATAAAAATTCTTTTTAAAGAAAATTGGGTTTATTTTTCTTTCTCTAATAAAATGCATCGAAGGTCGTAAAGGGCTATTTATTTTGCAATCAATCACACTTCCGGATGTAACTTACAAAGAAATAATTCTTCTCTATTTACTTATTCCAAATTTTACGGAATCTCCGCCCATTAAATTCAAAGGATAAAATTTTTTTTTCTGTTTCTTATTCAAAAAAACCCTTTTCATTGCTCCCTTTAAAGACATTTAAAACTTGCCAATTGATCATTTAAACGTTCCGTCATGCCGGATGTGGTCAACAAAGGCATTCGCACGCCCCCACATTTTGCATTTATTACCAAAAAATTATTTTGTATAGTTTTTTTTTATCTCTGAAGTGATATCGTTGGCATGACAAAGGATTTTAAAGATGTTCGTGAAGGCAAGAAGGGCTTGAGGGGATCAAGCATTAGAGAAAGTACTGGAGAAAGGAAAAAAAAAAAAAAATACTAGTGGAATTGGTTTTAGCGGGCAAGATGTGTAACCCTCGTCCTTCAAAGGTCGGTAAAAATCGTAATGCTTTTGTATGGAAATAAGAATATCCCTTGGGCCCTGAAAGATGCTCGATGTACGTAAATTCGAGACGCAAAGTTCAAAAGACTGGCGAGTAAGCAATCGGTGGGTTTCGGTAGAGATGAAGGGAAAAATGGATTTTATCAGATATGAAAATTTTTAGTGGTGCTATTTTTTAAGAAAATTATCACAATTTTATCAACCTGGTCCTTATTTAAATACAAATTTTAAAAAAAGGTATGTTAAAGTCTTATATTTTTAATAATTTTTTCGACGATTTCCGGTTATCAAAAATGGCTTGTATTGGAGTGTTTAATATTGGAAATTTCTAGTTCTATCTAATGCAATTATTGTTTAATAATTATCAGCATTGGTTTCATCACAATTAATTTCTAAGTGTAATTATCCCATTGAGATCGAAAATTTCCGGTTCTATATAATAGAATTAGAATTGGATTTTTATCATCATTAGTTCACTTACAATAAATTTTTAAACATCAATATTCCAATTGCACTAAAAGTGAAAATTGAATAAAAATTGTTTTAAACTTCTATTAATTTTTTTGATCACTTCCGGTTATCAAAAATGGCTTGTATCCTAGTGTTATAGATCGAGCACAATCTGCTCTACAAAACCCAATGCTTATTTAATCTCAAAAAAATTCTGGTCTTGCTTTAAAAAGTAAAAATGAAAAATTTGATTAATGCTACATAAAAATGCTAATTTTGAGGCATCGACTTTTCTTATCTATTCATCTTTTTTGTCATTAACAATAAAGATGAAAGAAAATGTAGAATATGGATTTAAAACTAGAGAGAATGAGCTTTAAAATAAGCTCTGAATGACAAAAATTCGATAATTCAGAGCAAGAATATAGAATTCTAAAAGTCACTGAGATTTTTTATTCTTCTAAAAGACCTTTTTACATTCAACACTCTAGTATAATAAAAATAACAATAAAACTTATGCTTCAAAAAAAATGATTTCATGCAAATCTTAGTATTTACATTGTTCTTACCTTTCACGATGTTTTCTTATCCTTCCTCCATTCCATTTAATACTCGTCGACACACATTTTTCTCCAGCAACAGGCAGCAGATATTTCCTTCATCCTCTACCACCTTCCCATCCTCCTCCTAGTCCTCTGAAAACACATCCCACATGAGGATAAATGGGCAAATGTTGGTTACATTATATATAATACCACATCGACATTATATACACATATAATATCGACTAGTATTGAATTTAAAAATGATATTTAACTTGAAAGGATCGAGTAGAGATTGGAATCGTTAGTTTTATAGTTGAATGGATAAATAAAATTCCTTATATGCATGCATGACCCGCTTATATAAGGATACGTGTGTACACAAAGCGCAACATGTATATATAATATAACCAAGTCCAGGTGTTTTTAGGAAATTTTTTCGGTTAAGGTCAGTCGATCAATGGGTGACCATTGACCTTAACAATACATAAAACATCTTTTTGCATTTTTTATTTAATTAATATTTTTATTTTTTCTTTAATAATCACCTATAAATTTTGCACAACACTAAATAAATAACAATATTTTAAAATAAATACTTAATAATATCCAATAAATAATTTAATATTATTTGATGTAAAATTGTAGATGAATCTTTTTCTCTGAATAAAAAAAAAACACAATTGAATAGTTCTCATTTGATACCAACAATAATATAAATTTTATTGATAAGCGATGAAAAAAGAAATGTAATATCTGATGATGAATTGAATATGAATATTGGAGATAATAATAAAAATGAAGAAAGTAATAAAAAGTGATGGAAATAATGTATTAAATTTAAATTGTATAGATTAAATGTTAAGCTATGTTCGTAATGATAATAATAATAATAATAATAATAATAATAAAATGAACAGAGAAGCTAAATCTGAATTTAAAAAAAGAATTTGAATAATTATGTATGCTACTGTACATCATTTACTGTTATCTAATACTATACAATAATTATTTTAGTCTACTACTGTATAATCATTACTGTACAGTGTTTTTAGTTTTATTTACTAATATACAACATTTGTTATTAATTAATATTGTACAACAATTATTTTTAATTACTATTGTACAGTGGTTACTATCATTTTTCACTGTACAATTATTTTTTATATCTGCAACTGTGCAAAATTTATCGTTATTTAATACTGTATATTGTTTATCTTCATCTACTACTGTTCAATAATTATTATTACCTACTACTGTTCAAAAATTATTGTTATCTATTAGTATACAATATCCATTTTTATCCACTACTGTACAATCCAATACTGTACATTCATTATTGATTACCACTGTTTAATATTTGTTGTTATCTATTACTGCATGATACTTATCGTTATCCACCTACTGTACAACACTTGTTGTTAATTATTATTGTTCAGTGTTTGTTGTTATCTATTACTGTACAATATTCATTTTTATAATGTCCAATAGTGATATAAAAATATTATTTGTTATGATTGAATATTTTTAGGTTTTTTTCTTCGATATTTTTATTCTGGTGATTGAGTGACCGATGACGGTTGAATCTTTTATGTACATATGTATAGAATCGATGTATAAATGCATGCAGAGGGGATAAAAGAAATGCAAAAAATACAAATCAGGGGTTAGATGTTACAAGAAAGGGAAAACGGTTACATAAAAGAATCCAGATTTTTTAATCCAAGTGGACATGAATTTAAATACATGAAAAAAAAAAAAATGGTGAAAAAAAAAGAGAGTATGTTAAAGAAGAAAAAAAATTTTAACAGATGTTGAAAAATACTGATATATTTCACCCTCTGATCAACATTAAGACGATTTTTTTATCTTTCAGTTTTTTTGATGGAAATAAATAAATAAAATGAGTTGGATGATTTTTTTGGGGACTAAAGTGACCCAAAATGGCGTCTGTTTGGTGATAAAAGGGAGTAAGCCAATCGGAAGAAGGGGGATGGGGTAGAAGGGTTGAGAGATCTATATGTAGATGTGAAGAATGAAAGCGAATGTATAACACATCGTGGAGAGAGGAGAATGAACTAATGTTCATTGGACGTCAAGGGGCTGAGTGTAACTGAATAAAAGGGTTGAGAGAAGAGTTTTGATTGGTGGACACGAAAATGGTATTAAAAAGGGGAGGCTGCTGCTCTAAAGGGTAAATATTAATGATTTCTCTACTGGATGGGGTGTGGTCTAGATTATTAATTTATTCATAAACGATTTTAAATAGAATTATCCCATTTAAGATAGAACAGAAAATTAACAAAAAAATTGTCTCAAGTTTTTGTCATTTTTTTTCATGACTTCCGGTTGGCGAAAAGGATTTGCATTATAGTGTTTGAGATCGGAAATTTCCCGTTCTGCTTAATACAATTATTGTTTAATCAATACCTACATTGGTTTTTTCAAAATTAATTTTTAAACACACTTGTCTCACTTACATTAAAAGTTAAAATTTTAAAAACTTTATCTAAGCTTTTGCGAATTTTTTCTACCACTTCCGGTGATCGAAAATGGGTTATTTTGTAGTGGATGAGATCGGAAATTTCCCGCTCTACATGATGCAATGGGAATTAGATTTTTATCATTATTAATTTACTCACAATTAATTTTTAAATACAACTACTTGATCTGAGTTAAAAATTAAACTAAAAAAAATTGCCTTACTTCTTTATTAATTTTTTCTACGACTTCCGGTTATCAAAAAAAGCTTACATACTAGTGTTTGGAATAGGAAATTTTCCGTTCTATAAAATGAAGTTGGTATCCAATTGCTATCGATATTAGTTTACTCATAATAAATTTTTGAAGGACTAAACATTAATGGTTTCTCATTCGAACGAGGTGTGGTTTAAATTTCCTTTTTTAATTAAAATTTATTTCAACGTAAAAATTGTTAGAATATTATTATCTACACCATTAAAATATAATTAATCAAATACACTAGAATTTCCATAATTAAATAAATTTTTCTATGACTAAAAATAATTAATTCTCCATTAAAAAAGAAATTCAGTTTAATTTTTAGTTTTAAACTAATTAATAACTTTTACAACTTAATGTTCTCCCGGTCTTATTAGTGAGTAAAACCACCCTTTAAAAACGTCGAGAAAGGGACACCTCAAATGACTAAATTTCACCTTTAATAATTCATCAAGCTTCTTTCCCAAACAAAACCAAAAAGTGGCCAAAACTTTTAATGGATTCTCGAAAAACTTTTCTCCTTTTTTGCCTGCCTCTCATATTCCACTTTTTTTTTTTGTTATAAGAAAAACTTTTTCCCGCCATTTTTCTTGTATGCTCAACAAAACAAAGACGAGAATACAAAAGACCCCTTGGCCACCCCCTCACTAAACAAGAGGGTGAGCGAGAGGAGAGTGAGAATAGGAAAGCAATGTAAGTGAATATACACTGGATGTATATATATAAAAGTGGTCGTTATTCAGAGTAGGAAGAAGGGGGGTGTCTTCGAGGGGTTGTTGGTGGTCCCGTGGTGGTTGCAAGAACGATTTATTGATCAGTCTAGCACATTGAAGAGTTAGAGTTGGTTGTCCAATGGCCGCGGTCAGTTTCATTCACGTATACTACACCAAAACTATAGGGATAGAACAGAGAAATAAAGTTAACCCTCCGATACAACCCCCTCGCGACGCGTCCATATAACGAATAACGACCGAGAGGGTTGGAACCCTCTAGGTTTTTAGCTGGGGATAGCTTATCTCATTCGAGGAAATTATCGTAGAAAGATGGAAGTCTTCTCTCGTATATACTTACACCCTCTCTAACTTCCCTCATTTCCTTTTACCCCTTGTCCACCCATCACTCACCCCTCTATAACACAACCCTTAGCAGAAATCCAATATTTCTTTTGATCATACTCCACTGAAGATCTCACCAATTACACCAGCTGCTTGTACTCCAAATGTTAAACTGTTTTGTGAATAAAAAATTAATGAGAAGGGGGTGGTAATTGATGAGGTTACGATGCTTGTTGTTGATTTTTAGGATACCGATGGAGTCATTGATTGAAGGATATTTTGGAGTTAAAAGGCTGGATTCAGTGGAGGAAATTGGATATCTGGAGAAAAGTACACGGTTTTGGAGAGTTTTTTCGAGGTAGGGGTGGAGTGATTTAAATTCATCTGCAGGTTAGGGAACATTTTTTCGCCAGTGGAAAATTGTTGGATCCTCTAGATCACCCGATTGGCGATTTCAAACACCACAATACAACTTACTTTCGAGCACCGGAAGTGTGAGTAAAAAATTCTTAAACACAAGAGGTTGTCATGACTATTTTCATCAAAAATTCGTTTCTCTTATAAATCATTATTAATTTATTCATCTACAATTAGTAGCACATATAAAATTGGATATTGTTAATAAAAAGAACAGTTGGTATAAAGTATAAAGCACTGGAAAAAATTAATTTTCTTGGAAAATGTATCATGAAGCCAATGCCCCGAATGTGCAGAATCTAATAAGCAGAAGGTGTTGATGAGTATTAGATTACTATTAGAAGTTCAAAAATAAAATACAACAGTTGGATTATAATCAATAGGATTGTGATATTTTTATAAGGTTTCTATTTAATATTATTATCTAATTTAAATTCTAAGACACTAATTTAATTAGCTCCAATAAAATGAATTAAAATAAAACTCGAGTAGTTTTAATCAAAAACAGCAAAATTAATTTTTATAAATAAATAAATACAAATAAAAAATATCAATCAATAGATCTCAAATCGGAAATCGGTTGCATCACAAAAACGATCGAGATTGGTACAATTTTTTTCGATGATTTTTAGAGGTAAATAGGTTGGAATAAAACCCCACACAAGGATTGATGGTGTGTGCATTGAAACGACAATGAATGATCGTTATGCGTATTCAAAGTGGCTTTTACCTGATGGTGCCGAGGAGGACGTGGGCCAGACGTTTATTGTTAAAAGCGAGAAGCGATTCCAGGAATACGCGTTGCCGATTGTGCAACTGGCGATCGACCCGAACTAAACCTTTAAAGATATATCTTTTATGTCCTTTTCTCACACAAACCAGGCCCATTTTCTTGCCGATTCCTCGATTTTATTATGAGAAAATCGAGTACCTATGACGCAATTTTCTCATCCCTTTTCATCTGACCCTCTTTTTCTGGACATATTTAGAGCATGGATTATTCTAGAAGGTAATTGTTACATTTAAATATATCTATATACTTTTTCTAAAGGAAGTATTTAATGAGAAAGTAAAATAATTTTGTTTTTCGTACAAAATTATAATATTAAGGTACGATAAGAAACTCTTACGTAATTGTTTATTATTAGTTTTTAATTAAATAATGTTTATAAGTCTGATAAATAATATTTTAAATGATAAAAAATACTTAGTGCATTTTTATCACATAGTTAAATATCTGCATTTAAATAAATAAATAAATGAATATATTTAAACAATAAATTAAAAAACTGACTATAATGAATAATAATTGTATACAAGTCGGTATAAATATTATGAGAAATTAGGTCATTTGTTTTGCATAATTAATTATAGTAACAAAAATATTAGTATTTGTTACAAAATTTTTCTAATTAATGTATGTAATTTATATATTAAATATTATATTGAAAAAAATATTTATTAACTAAATAGAGATGTTAATAGATCAAAAATAATTTCATTCTTAATCATGATAGTTTTGAACAGAAGACAATAAAGAATAATTATTTTTAAATCGAGTATTGTTTATTGCACTAGGAAGAAGGATAGATAATTTGAAGAAAAGGGAAAATATTTTTTTCTCGTGAGAAAATCATGAGAATGACTGAAGAATTAGTGAAAAATTATTGAAAGTCATAAAAATGACTGCATAATCAGCGAGTGTTTAGTGAAAGTGATGAAAATAACTGCATAATTAATAAATATTCACTGATTTCGCAATTACAATCAACTAACTGATTAAACCAGATACATTATATTCACTGATATTTCATGATTATTATTGTTTCGATTTTAGAGAGATAATTTTCATATTATTACATCATTGATATTATTATTATCATAATTTTTAGAACTATCTTATCAACAGCAGTGATTGGTGTTAAGAAAACTGCGTCAAAAATATATTTTTTTTTAATCCTAATTCATTTTATGGCTAACTGAAGTACTTTTCAAGTAGGAATTTAAAAATTTATTAAGCTTGCACAAAATAGTCCTAACCTAGGTCCTATGATTTCTTTAGTCTTGATATTAATGATGTAATTTTAATAACATAATTTACATTTCATGCATAACTGTTTTTCTGTTGGTAATTTTACCCAATTTCTGAAGATCTTTTTCTTTTTTTTAGTGGAGAAAAAAATTTTTCTCTTCCTAATTTTTGTAAAAAATAAAATTATTTATTAGTTATCGTGAGGATGTGTATTTTTAGTCTTGAAGAAAAACTATTAACCTACATATTCTACAGGCGTTAACATTTTTTCCCTCATGATATTCCCTCCTATCCAAAAAGCCATAGTAATTTTTCTTTCATATGCTCCTCAATATGTGTAACTTTTCTGTCTCAACTTTTTTTCTCTTAACACCATGCTTCCTCTTGTCTAGTGTGCTCGATAGTTATTATCTAAAAATAGTTCATTAATTAAATAATATCACTAAAAATAATCCCTCAAGGAATTTGTGATTAATCTAGAGCTCATAGCCATCAACTCACCAACAGATTGAAAGGTCTTGGCAAAGAAAAAATTATTTTAAATCACAATCAACATTTTTGTTATCAACAACATCAACTGTTGGTGACTTTGAAGGACACAATGGCGTCGTCGGCCATTGCATTGGCATAAAAACATCTTTGGACCTTTCACCCCTTGATATAACATCACCCCAATGTGTAAGGTCCAAGTCGTCATGCTCACCACACCCTCCCCTAACTCACTATACGAGGCGATTCCATGCTGACATAAAAGTATTACCAACGTACAAAAACCCTTGGTTCTCTTTTACTCATACTAAACCTAATGTCCAGTCTTGCTAGGATTACTCTCGTTTACGTATATACCTATAATAACCAACTTCTCCCTAAATTTTCTCATCCTGCCAGATGGCCAACCCTTGACCTCACATCTAATAATTCTCAAACGTGTATTTACGTGTGTGACACAGTTTCATTTAAATTAATTCGACACCAGAGACTCTGGGAAATAAGAAAAGCTTCATTTTACAACGTAAATTATTTTCTTTCTGTAAATAAAAGGCTTTTGAATCTCAGAAAAAGGTCTTTTTCTTTGATGGCAATGATGATTGTTGAAGATTGGATGATTCCTTGAACTCTATGATAGAATAGTTGAAGTTGTAAGGGATGTTCAAACATACTAGAATCTCAACAATAAACTCTTCAATATTTTAATTTGTTGTTACAGATTCTAATTTATGCTCTAAATCTTTTCATTAAGATCATAGTCAAGTTTGACTTAGGACATGTCGTCTGCAAGCTACAGACCATCCTTTGTTTGATCATCAAGAACATGGTGGGAATGTTTTAGTTGCAATAATTGTTAGCCAAGACTAGGACAGCAATGATGACTACTAGATAGATCACAAGAAGGGTTGATTGTTGATCTGAGGTATTGAAATATCTAGGAGTTGGTAATAAAATCATCATGATCATTTTGATGGAGATTAAGTTGGTCCAGCTGAATTAAACTCCTATAATTCAACACACATCCTAGACAAAAGCAAGACTAGTCCAACACTAGAATAATTTAATCAATATTGGATCAGGAATAGACCAGTCTTGCTTTCTTCTAGAATTTCAATGAACTATTTTGTGCTATTATTAATTAAAGTTAATTTTTATGATCATAGAAAGCAAGATTGACCAACTCCTGGTCCAACATAAGACCAAGATAGTCTAGATTATCCTAGTATCAGACCAGTTTTGTTTCATCCAAGATCTGCGCTTGACTATAGAAGTTTAATGAAGTTGGTTCAACTTCATTTCCAACAGAAGGATTATGATGATTTTATCATCGACTCCAGCATGTTCTTGAAGTCTATTTATTGATCATTAAACTCTTGGTATTTATTTGAACGACCTCCAAGTCAGATTCGAGTCTCCAAAACTATCCGCAGATCTCCCACAGATGCAACTCATCATTGTCTGGAAACATGGTGTCATTAGAAGAGCTTAGGTGATAGTGAAAGGGTATTAAAGTGTACCACAATCCCTTCCTCATCACGTACTGGAGCGTAGGTGAATTTAAGCTAACTTCTATTCCATACCTTGGCGTCAGTTTCTTTTTTTTCTCTCCATTTCCTCTATTTTCTATTTTACTCATTTTTCTTTAGTGACGAAAGATTGTCCTATTTGTGAATAAGGTCGGTGAATATAATATGCTTCGGTTACTACAAAAAAATGTCTTAAGAATCCACAAAGTCTTTTGTTCTTCCGGTTATTGGCGGCTTATTCAACCGTATTACTCCTTACACCTAATCCTTTAATCTCCAGAGAGAAATGGAGCTGTTTGTAACCAAACAGAGATTTTAAATGAAACTACGTATTATTCAAGACTATATCCTTCAACACAGCTTCCGGAATTTTTAATCTCTTTCTTCTCCAGTTGGAGTTTAAATAATTCTTCTACCCAACAAGCAGCTTTCCATCAGAAAATACAGTGAAATTGAGTATAAGAAAAATTCAGGCAGACATAAGGACTGGTGATAGAAGTGAAAACTTGAAACTATATAATAATAATGGTTTGTTTGAATTTTTAAATTAATTTGAGTTTTTTTCGAATTTATTTATGCTTATTTATTGAAAAATAATGAGAAAAAAAAAAGTCAACAGCACGTGGTGTTCCCAAGCGGTCACCCATCCAAGTACTAACCACGCTCAATGCTGCTTAACTTCAGTGATCAGACGAGAACTGGTTTTTTCAGCATGATATGGCCGTTGACGATAGCAACTAAAAAAAAATTGAATACACTCATATTGCCGATAGAAATAGAAACTTAAAACTATCAAATAACAATAATTTGTTTAAATTTCTATTTGATTTTAGTATCAAAAATTCATTATTTATAAATGAAACTTATTGATATTAGCCTAGTTTTAACATCTATCGACACTCCAAGTAATTATTCTATTTATTTTTATATAATTTATTTATTAATTAAAATACACCATAGATTTGGCAAACTCAGTACAAAGTATTGATGCTACTTCATTGAAATAATAGTTAATATACACTGATATTATTTATATATACAGTTAGTATTGACATAAATATCAATCATCATTATTATCATTAACTTCAACAATACTTCAATTATTCGTACTTTGAATAATTAGATTATATTGTAAAAGGGATACGATGGATCTAGGGTAATTGAAGTAAGAAACGAAAATTAGTGATTGGAATTGATGTAAATATGGTGTAAAAACTGTATCGATCATCGTTTTATATTTAATCGTAGTGCATTTTCGATCATTGGACATGTTAGTGATGCAGCCAATTCACTAGTTTATCCTCTACTAAAAATCACTCAACGCACCTAAAGAAGTTTTCACTTCAAAAATTTATTTAAATATGATAAAAAATGTCTAAATGATGTGGATCATAATTTTTCCGTAAAACTTGATACCTAGAAGATATTAAAGATGGCATGAATTGGAAGAGGGGTTGAAAGTAACTCATCGTGACTCACCCCCAAGTTGTACACGCGATCAACATGATGTTCGTAGGACTACTCGATATATATTGAGACTCCACACATGATATGGTTTAGAATATATAGAGAGAAAAAAAAAAGGAAGAATACGAGATAATAACGCATTTATGCTTTTCTAAGGCGCGTAAAATGAAATAGAGGAATGAAACAAACGTTCTTGCTCTAGTCTCATATAGGATAATTGCGTAGTGCACGCGACCCCTGCATCACACACAGACGTGTCATGGAAAATGTGAGGGGATGAAGCTAGGGAAAATGACAGATTATTATACTTTCTACACCATGTGAAGTTGAGTACAAGATAAATAATTGTGTAACGCTATATTTTCACGTCATTTGTAATAAAGAAAAATAGAAGAGGCTAATAAACAAATTTATTTATTCATATTTGTTGTTTTAAAAATTATTTTACTAAGGTTCTCGTCATTGAACAAGGCTTGTATGGGAGTGTTTTAGATCGAGCGAAATCTGCTCTACAAAACGCAATGATTATTTAAACTCAAAAAAAATTTCTCCCCCTAAAAATGACCCGTCTAAGCTCCAGGATAAATTTTTACAACATGCATGCACTAAATATCTTACCTACACATCAACTAAATAAAAGAAACTGGACCACCTTTTACGTAACCATGAAAAACGAAAAAAGAAAAGAATCGAAGAAAAAAATCGACAAGGGAGATAAAGAAACGATAGAAAGAGAGCGAGAGGGAAATGAAGGGAGCGAAGGAGAAAAAATCAGCAGGAAAAAAGAAAATATCCACAGATGAAATGTCCAGATAAACGTCCACACATTGAGGGCGGAAAGGAGTCTAGGGAAAATAATAAAAAGGTCGGACAGATCGCCATTGTTACGTCATACCGGTTTTGAATTTCTGCAAATCCTTTTTTGGCCTCGTGATTCCATAAGTAAAACGAGAACGGTCCAACTCATCTCTTCCTTGAATTGAAAAAGAGGAAGATTCAGTTCAAAAGTAACACGAGCACTATGATGATCATCATCTAAAGCATTCTATACTCTTCCTTATGCTCTATGCATGCTAGTTTATCGTTTCTTGTTATTTTTTTTTCGTTAAATATTTCTAAATTTATTACTGCATGCACTAATTTTTTAGTATTATTTTTTTATTGCACTAGAAGAACAGTGGCAACACTGATAGAAGAAATTTATTACTGTTAAAAAAATGATTTTTCAATTATTAAAATGAATTTTTTTTAACTGTTTCAATAAATATTTTATAACAATAAAAAAGCCTCCTTTATTATTACAAACCTCTTCTAACAGTATAATAATTAAAAAAAAAAAATTTTCTTGAAATCTAGATGAACTTCTGGGTGGCTCGAGTTCCTTAACGTACCGAAAAATCCTAGATCGTTAATGCCTGAAAGGCGGCCAGTGTAAAAGACGTAAAAAGAAGTTTTAAAGCTAAAGGGCAAAAGTAAAAGAGACTCGCGGTAAACTAATCGGTCAGTTTGACCCACATTTTTCAGACAATGAAGTCGAAAACTGGCCAGGACATCTTGTCTACGCAGATGTCATTTGTACAATACAAACGCAATTTTTCATCCCCCCTCCACTCTAGTGATTTTCCTAAACAAATCCCCCCCCCCTTTCCCCATTCCTCAGCGTCTTGAAAGCGTGTTCAAAAGATTGATGTTAATTTTGTTGAATGAGAAATGATTTGATATTCAATTATGCACCAATTTTGATTTTTATCAAGTTTACGCTTGTCGAATGGTCGAGAGAATTAAGTCAATTATTATGAAGAAAAAGAAAAAAATGATAAAGCACGCGAGAATAGTTTGGATTGTGGCACGTTCTCGTATTTATATCGTGTAACATAGTGGACATATAGAGCGTGCGATACGACCTTATTCGAACGCCAGATGCTTACCGATGAGTCAGAGATACTTGGTAATTTGCGAAACCACCATCATCAATAATCATCCCTTATTATTATATTCATTCTTTCCGACTGACGATGATGGCACTTTTTGTTCAAATTATCACTCAATTATATTATTTAATATGGCCTTCTATTTTAACGGTTGTAATCTAAATAAAAAATTTTTTTAGAGGGTAAAATTATCAATGATGGAACAGTTGAGCGAAAAATATGAGTTGGGATTTTATTTTCTTTTTATGCACTGGGGAAGAAGGGTAAAGTGGAACGCAGGTGAATAAAATATATGATTAAAAAATAATAATAATAATGAGAAATTCACTTAAATTGTACATGTAAATTCACTAAACAATAGGTAATATGCACTAGTCACTGTTTTATTTACTTGGTGTTTATTATTCTAGATAATTATTACAATGACAGTACAGTGTCACAGAATTGTCAAAAAATGTGTGCATCACTCTACCGTCCCTCTTACGGTCTAAAATTAATAATAAATAAATTAATTAATTAATAAAAAGTGTTAAAAGAACAGTGTAATTAAGAGTTTTAAAGTAAAAAAAATTAATAAATGGAAATAAAAGTATTGATTATTAGTATCCCATTTTGCCCCATAATGTTAAATTTTGAGTTTAAAATATTTTCTTGGGCTTTTTTGTCACGTCAAATGGTTGCAAATCATTAATTTGTCAATATAAAGACGTCAAAAACGTGCTTGAGACTCCATTTTTGATGTCAAAAATTCTAAAAGAGTTACCAAAACCACATTCATTATTTGCCACTGCCTAAAATCGTCTCAAGAGAAAAATCCATAATAGTCCTATGGAACGAATCTTTCTAATGCGGAACTAAACTGTAGATCGTCACGATCGTCATGACTCTACCGATCTCCAAAGATTTTATTTTCTAGATTAAATTGAAAGCTTCTTCTCCAAAGTCTACCATTCATTACCGAATGATTGATCTCTTTTTTAATTTTTTCCAGGGTATTAGAGTGGAGATAAAATTTTTCCAGCAACGGGATATCAAAGTAGAGACAATAAACTTTAAAATGAGCTATGGATGATTAAAATTCGATCATTTTTATGGTCTCTAGAGCTTTTTTAAAATCAATTCCATGGATATCTAGTGTTTTAAAGGAAAGAAAAAATTAAAAATTAATAGAAAGTGCACTAAAACACCCCTAGGATGTTCAATTTAGGGTTAAAAGCAAGCTTCAATCCTAAGCAGAGAAATTGAATGAAGGATCTATCCTGTGGAGAGTCCTTAGGGAGTAACTTTTTGGCTCCTGTTCTGATTTGAAAAGGAAAAGATTTAGCAACACTTCAAAGCCAAATGCTGAGCTTAAACACTCACATTTCAAGAGTATTAAACTGACCCAATTTTATCGAAAATAATCCATTTGAATGTAAATCAATTTGCGATAAAACATAAACCCTTTCATGTCCTTCTTTCCAATTAAATGATATCATTTATTTCATAAGCATCTTAGCATTCGATGTTTTTATTTAAATTAAATTAAATCATTCATGAATCCCTGGAAATAATTAAAAATATTTTTAATTAGAATATTCAGTCTGCTGACGTGATAAAGTACGCTTTGAGTGTATGATAAGGGGGTGGAAATTACCCTCAATTAAATTAATACAGCGGTGATTATGCTAAAGGTATGTAAATGCTTCCTTTTCAGAATAATTAATTGAAATAAATCATTTAAAATTATTTAATCTTGTAAATACCTTTTTTTTATTCATTGGCTTTAATTTTGAGGTTAGGAAGGAGTGAAGTAATGGTATCATTATAGCATTTGAACAATTTTAAATTGAAAAGTTATGATAATGAAGTTAGGAATGATCATATTATTAAACGCAGTGAGAAAATAGTGTCATTTGGATATTTTAACCTATAAATATTTGTTCTAAATAATTTTTTTGAGCGAATTATGTAAGAATTTCAATAATATAACAAGTTTTTATTGTTCATGACGCTTACATTTCATCAGAGGGTTAGAGTAATGAAGTCAGAAATAATCCTATTATCGAATGCCGTGCGATAATATTGTCACTAGAGTTTTTCTGAAGAAATAATACGATTAAAAATGTTTTTCTTTCAAAATAAAGTATGTATTACACTTTTATTGCAATTTCCTGTAACTATTTCATTAATTTGAATACATTTTAAAAATTATTTGTCCTTTAATCATTGTATTAAAATAATTTCAACTGATGTTAAAACATCTCAAGGACTTAAATAAATCTTTTCTGACGCTTCTATTGCGTATTAAGAATCAGGAAGATTCTAGAGCACCCCATTATTCCACTGTTTTTATATAAAATCGTACGAAAAAAAATTCCCTACTACCGGAAACCAAATTTTCACGGGTTCTGCTCCCGAATATCATACAAATAGAGTATCCCTCTATTCATATATGAAATCCAGTGGTCAGTTCTAGTAACGTAATATTTGTTAATTGTGAAACTCGATCCAGTAGAGATCCGTTTGTGGTCTACCTGCATCCTGCCCCGTGGGAAGCTACAGTGGTCCAGTATATTATACATCAGTCATGTTTACAACCACGTGCATCAAGAGATATATATTTTAGCGCCATACTTGTATACTTTCTATCATCAATGTACCTACTTTTGCATCCTCTAGTACTTCCTAAATTACTCCTAGTGCTTGAAATACCTCCTATCTCATTTTACTTCCTTCATCTTTCTAATCATCTTCTTTGTCTTTTAAATAAAATAACACTACAAATTGTTCTTTTATAATAAATTTTAAAGGAATAATTTTTGAAAAATCACTTAATTATTAAAATGATACAACGAAGAAGTTATTAAATATATCTCTAAATTTCCCACACTAATATTTTGATGTATCATGATTCTTTTATAAGGATCAATGACATTTGAAAAGAAGGGTTGCGTCGTTAAGAAAAATAAAATGACAAAAAATATTATATATTGGTAAGAATTGCGTTAAAACTCCCACGACTATGGTAGGATCCTATTCAAATGAATTGGGCCTTAGTCAAACATGTGGACGCACTAGAAAGGGATGAATTGGGTCCCACGGTCAATGTCGATCACTCTCCAAAGGTTACGTATGTGTCCTTAAGATCTTTATTATTATATAAATGTATTGAATATTTTTCGTAAACTAGGAATAATCGATTTTACCGAGGGGTTACCCATCGACCATCCTTTTTACATCTTTAAATCTAAAATTGCACAAAAACTATTCATTTAAATTTTTCCCAGGCTTACGTTGGGTAACATCAGGCCTAGTTTTTCATCTTGATGGTCGTAAGGGAATCAAATTTATTCTAGTGTATTATATATTTATATCAAATCCAGCTGAACTTGGAATATTAAAGGAAACTATGACTAGGGAATTTTTTAACATGAGTTTAAGAATGAAAACCATTAAGTTGAAATTGAATAAGCATTGGATTTTGTAGAGCAGATTGTGCTTGATCTAAAACACTAAGATACAAGCCAGTTTTGATAGCTAGAAGTTATGAAAAAAATTAATAAAAGCCCAGAACAATAATTTCTTAATTTTCATTTTTAGTGCAATTGGAGTAATTATGTAAAACACTACCATACAACCCATTTCTAACGACCGGAAGTGTGAAAATCTGACCAATAATATTTCATTACTCAATGTTATAATATTGTAGATATTTTGCTTTTAAAAATACTCTTTCCTAGAAATTGATAAAAAAATCCTGAAAGAAATAACACCATCTTGTAATGAAACTTAAAAAATTTTTTTCAAGCAACCCCATATTATTTATATCTATTTTTTGTTATTTTCCTCGAGAAAAGCCAGACAGTGTTTGCCTATCCATATCCCTTCTTCTATCATTCGCATTATTTGTAAAGATGTATAAAGAATGAGGGTGGATGTAACCATACGACCTAAAAATTGATGTAGTATACGCGGGGGTTGGCCTCTTAGTTTAGACGTTAGACGTTTAGTAGACCATCAAAGATGGCCCTCGAAAATTTATCGCTTCCTGTTAACTGAGAACTACGACTAAGGAGTGCATACAGTGACTTTTAGTTAAAGAAAAGGACCAAGAATTGGGGAAAAAAGACCAGAAAAGGACCTGACAATTCGATTCGGGCGTATGGTAAGGGGGTGTGTGGACATTCTTCTTATGTCACTGGGCTTTCTAATACATGTATTATCGACTACAGACGACGCTGGGACACTTGAACAAGTCTAGATGACTATTTTTCATTTAATTTATTTCTCTATTTCTTTATAAGTCATTTTGTATCAACTTAAAAAAAAAAATTTCCCCCTATTTTCTCAGCCTTTTTTATTTTTCAGTGTTTAAAGTACTAGAAAAATAACCCTGATATTAAAACTAGAGAATATTCATTTAGAAATACATAACATTGAGTTTATTTATCAATAAATGCATTCATAATGAAACAGAACCTGGACATTGGGTTCACTTTTAAACGATAAATCTATTTTTATGATCAATAATGGAAGTTATTACTAATAAAAGAGGTTTTTAATGAATAAAAAAATTATTTTTAATATTTAAGAAGCTTAAGTTGCAATAAAATTCGGTATTTTGTAGTCATTAAGTGTTTTCCAACAAACAGACGCGCAGTTTGCAGCGCCATCTGTTCTTAAAATGATAAATAGAATCAAACATAACCTCTATAGTCGAAATACTGAAAAGTATAATTGGAGGTTATACAAAAAATGATTTATTCTAAGTACTTATATTTATTATATATTATTTAAAATTATTATTCATGCAGGAAATTAATTATTTCAAGTTTTGAAACAGCTCGGAAATTTGTACGCATGCGTCAAAATGATTTCCTTGTATAACCTATAAATTTTACTGTTTCAGTATTTCGACTATAACACAGTGAATCAATTGAAAGTAAAACTCTTGTACATTAGTTTAATGAAAAATAAATGTGCATAAAATAAAACATAAACTCTATCTTACGTTTATTTTAAACCATTATAACATAAAAACACGATCAAGTATCAAATTCAAAAGATTCAGTGGGTTTTAAAAAATATATTTTAACAGTTAATAAACCTTCTTAACCATCAACAATCTCTATTTTCAGTGATACCTGAATGTTTTGAATTTTTCTCGAAAAATATTATGCTGGGATACTGTTGGAGACATAACCCTATATAATTTGGAAATCTGCACAAAAAAAAATTTGCTTTCCAAAGCCATTAGTGTTGGAAAAAAAATATTTTCAAAGGATAAAAGAAGTGATAATTTTCGGTATTTATTGAGGGCTAGCATCCCTTTCCTGAGAAAATATATGTGGTTGAAATGTGTCCAGGGAGTGAGTAGGAGTAAAAATGACCGGATGGTGTAGCACAAGAGGGTAAAGGTTGCAGGTCCATCTCCACATATGACACGCCCGTGTGAAAGTTTTGCGATCGAAAGTTCAAGAGGGTGGGAAGAAGTCCAAATGTTTTTCTTTTTTTTTTTTAGTTCTTCCTATACCTTAGTCTATTTTCCTCACTTCCTTCTTCCCTTTTTCCTCTCTTCTCATCTCAAACACACTCAAAAAATACTTATATATCATTTACCACTTTTCTCAAGGGATTTACAATAACGTTTCCGTCCGGAAACACTGACTAAACAAACGCATTTATTAGTATGTGCTGAAGTGGACAGTGGTTTTGTTATTTTTATTCTAAACTGTAGCTAATACTCAACTATTTTCCCCAATTGACAGTATATTTTAATCTCTAGATGTCTAAACACCAATTAAAAATCATCAGAAAACACTTTTTTGAATGAAAAAAAATATTTTTCATTAATTAATTATATTTTAATCTTTAATTATTAACCTTCATGATCAATATAAACAATAATGATCCCTGGAAAAATTTATTACACAACAATATTAGCACAGTTGGTAACTCTTCAATCTCCAAGACCTTCAAGATGACATAAAATCCCTAGAGACTTGATCCCATAACTCTCTAGAGACTTACCAACATGACAACAGCAAGAATATCAAAGGATTTATTTTCCAAAAACATTTTTCAATAATCTGACAATAATCTATATACCTTTCAACTTTAAACTGCCAAGTCATTGCTTTAGAAGAAGAATTCCAAACAAAAGTCAATCATTTTATTATCATTCTACCCTTTGCTGCAGAACTACTAACTTGACAAGGGAATTTTTATGTAAACAACTAGAATTTACTAGATTGTCGATCATAATTCACATAGAGATGCTGATGATAACATATTTTAGGTCTTTACTACCCAGCATTTGTGATCAAAATTTCCTGTGCTGAGCAACCCTTGTTGGTCTCCAGTTTTTCTAAAAGGTATGAAATATTTCTTGGGAACCTTATTATATTATTTAGAATTCCTGGTGCATTGTAAACAGGTCATGAAGCTAAATATTCGTGTAAATACAATAATTTACAATGTTATGTCCTGTGCAGCTTAAAATTCCAACATTAGTTGAAGACTTCTAGACTCT
Organism: Chelonus formosanus; assembly: GCA_028641665.1. Taxonomy (NCBI): domain Eukaryota; kingdom Metazoa; phylum Arthropoda; class Insecta; order Hymenoptera; family Braconidae; genus Chelonus; species Chelonus formosanus. The sequence continues at coordinate 5,797,350 of CM054000.1, forward strand.
AAATGTCACACAATAAAACTGTTAACTGTAACTGGGAATTTCCTTGTCTGATTAGTTTATTATACTTGATCTAGACTATTTACCTGGACATAAGTACTCCAAATATGACGACACTGTTCACCGTTTTAAGCTCCAAAAGAATAGAATTTCACCTAAAAATATTCCAAGATGTCAAAAAAAAATGTGACAACAATTTGCTTCTCCCCAGCAAATTGTTTTATACTGCTTCTTTTTGGATTTTTTTATTGGGGTCAAGTTTAAATTTGAGATTTAAGCTGTTTATTTAAGTCTTTTTATGATTTTCTTGAGGATGAGTAAATGTGTTAAACCTGACTTTTTGGTTTGACTTTTTTTAAGTGAAACATTTCTAGATGATTCTTGGATACTTTGCTTCACATGGCTTATATTATTTTTTATTTAATCTACTTATCATGGTTGGTTCTTTTTTATTACATTGTTTACCGTGAAATAAATAAATAAAGAAGCTAACATTTACATAAAGACCCCTAGAAGAAATTTCAAATGATTCTTTAAACTTTGTTTACATTCAGAAGCTTTGGAATGGATTATTATTAACAAATACTGCAATAATTAAATTATTTAGCATCAGATGTTTATTTAAAATTAATTGAGAGCTTAAGAAAGCTTATTAAAAATATTAAATCACTATTATTTATTCTTAAAATTAATTCCAGTTCGTTTTTAGATACTTTGAGTTTGGTTTCACATCTGGAGATGACTTTAAAATAAATAAGAATTTATTTAATAATGAAAATGATTATCACTGATTTGTTTATCATCATGAGTTTCAAGGAAAAGAGTTGAAATATAATTTAGAGTCATAGAAAATTCTTTAAAAATCCTAGGATCACTATTGTTTTTTTGAAAATAAATCCTAGATGATACTTGGATACTTAGCTTTGAATAGCACAGCTCAAATTTTTTTTAAATCCACTTATCGTTGCTGGTGTTCTGTTATTACATTATTTACTTTGAAATAAAAAAATAAAAATGCTGGTATTTATATTTACATCACTAAAAAAATAAATACAGGGATTCTTTGGTACTTAGAGGTTTGCTTAACATTTAGAAGCTTTAGAATGGATAATCATCAATAAATTTTTCAATTAAACTATTTTAAAGTGTATGTTTAATTTAATTAATTAATAAAGACAATTAAAAAAAAAAAAAAATAAGAGAATTTATTAAAAAACCTTAATTACTTTATTTGCTTTAAATTCATTCTAATTGATTCTTGGATACTTTAAGTTTTGATTTAAATATGGAGACATTGGAATTAATAATCATCAATAAAAATTCATCTAGAGGCTATTGATCAATTACCATCAATCAAAAATTGCAATAAGATATTAAACATCATGATTTATTGAGAATAAATTTAAAGAAAATCTTTAGCAACTAAGGACAATTTATTAAAAATCTTAAGATCACCATCAGCATCACTCGACCAGGCATGGATTGTCGGAGCTATTTGAAGTCCCTGCGACGTATTATCTAGGACATTTAGGACAATTGTCATTGTCAGTCTTATTGCAGAAATACTCTTAATCCCACAGGGAACTTTAATTGAAAAAATTAGCCCCTGCTTGCCTTAGACTCCAAGCTTAAAACTAGATCTTTCTAGATCTTATCAGTGCCAGTAAGCTAGACTGATTATTCATAAATATGGAGATTTAAAATTTCATATTTATTGTCTATTTTTATTTGGATACACCAATAAAAGAATAAACTTAATCCAGCCTGATTGAAAACAGATGTGAACTTTTCTACCTTAGTTATTTAATCTCCTAACTTTAACTGGCCTACTAATAAAATCTATTGTCTAATGTTGTAAAAGTAGAGCAGATCTATCACCATGTTCATCAAAGAAGTTTAAGTGTATTGCATCAGGTTGAACTAAAAGTAGAATTATCAGGTAATGAAGTGGATTAGCAAAATCTCTAGTCTGAAGACTGTCTAGTAGAAAATAGAAAAGGCTTTGATAGAAGGCTCTTCACATTTGGGAGTTCCCTCAGGTTACTTTTTATGACCCAATTTTCTAACTCCTAAAGAGATTACGAGAAATAGTTACTTGTAAATTAAAGTTATAATTTTGAAATTCTAATTGCTGATGTTTATGATGACCCTCCATAAAACATAGGTAGGGATCATTATAACTATAGATGCCTATCATCACCATAAAATCTTTGCTATGGTGACAATGTGAAAAGAGGTGGAGTAGAATAAGAGTACATTGCAATTGAACTGATAACTTGTCCTCTTTTAAACTCATTTAGGTATTCCAAGTCCTTGACACGAGTCTGCACTTTCTGTAAAGTTCTAGATGCTTTTATTTTCATCATCACCAATACTAGAGCATACTGGATTGCTTATTCGTTAATAATAATTATTTATAATTAACATTAATACTTTGTTTAATAATAATTGATCATCAGTATTTATTGAATAAAAATAACCAATAAATATTTGTTTATTTAAAAAAGAAGTTTCTTTTGGGAATTGAATTTTTAAATGGAAATAAAAATAGTAAGCTTGAATCAAACCTATTCCCTGCATCTCTCCAAGGTCATTTGTAATAAATTATTAGCATCAAACTCCTATGAAGCGACTGCTGACAATAATTGTGATATTGTGGTTTTCTATTGGATATTTCCACTTTTCAGTGTTTATAGGCTTGAAAAAGGGATGACCACCCCCCTGTCTATGGGGTTTGCACAGTGTTGAAAAAAAGAAAGTCTCGTATAAGGGTGCGAAAATGACTGCGAACATTTTTTATATTTGGGCGGGATAACAAAAAAATAGGGAAACAATTTTTTTCCTTTTTTCATCACCACTTTGGATGGTATGATATAGTAACTGAGGGCTTTTTTATTATTGCGGTAGGATAGTGTTGACTTATTGGATTGAGTTGAAGAATTATTGTCGTGCAGATACATATTTTGAAATATTTATCAAGTGTTAATAAAAGGATTATTTTTTTTTTCTGATTTTAAATTAAGTTTAATAAACTTTTCAGTATTTATTGCAAATTAAAATTGCAGATAAATTAAATTAATGATTTTATTTAAGTGATATAACTTTTGAATATTTAATTGCATTATTTTGGAGAAGTGGGGGGTTGATAGTGAGAATAAAGAAGATGTGGTTGAATAAAAAAGAAAGATTTGAAAAAAAAAAAAAAAAGAAACTTTGTTAAAAAAAGTAAATTTTGTCACTTTCGTTCCAAGTAAAAACTCGTAAATTATTTTGAAAACTGAAATGTGTAACAAAAGGAGAGTATTCGAGAGATGGACAAAGCGAAGAATGAGAATAAAATAGAAGGAAGTGAAAAGAAAAGATTTTTACTCTAGATTTTCATGCTTGTTTAAATGAGAACAGTTTTGAGAGGGTGGCCTTGCAGCAGTTGCGTTGGTGATGACAAAGGTTTAGCTTGAAATTATGTTTAAACAGTATGGTCTATTGCGAAACAACTATTCTGAACCTTGAAAAAGATGCGGTAATTGAGTATGTAAAAGCTAAACGAATCTTTGGATTTTTTGGTGGCCAAAGAAATAGTGGTTTCCTAAGAAAAAATTCTCGAGGAATTTACATGAAATCAATGGATGTATAGTTTTTCTCATGGATTTTTCTCAGGCATTGGCTTGATCGAATACCTGTGATGACCAGTGTTTTAGATCGCCCAGAAGCTGATCTTCATCATGGAGAAATTAATTTTTTAATAATTATTATATAAATTCTAAAAAAAAGGCATTTATTTGAAACAATAATAATTTCATTTGAATGAATGCATCTAAAAAAATTCTATGGTTCATTTCGATCAGCAAAGAGACTCCAACTAATTTTTTTAGAGCAAAACTATGGTGTGCGTTAGAAAGATGTCATTCTGAAGGATTTAAAACACTGGTAAACAAAGTAATTATGACAATTATTCAGGATTTTATGGAGAGATGAAGTTGATCAGATGATTGAATCCTCTAGAAGAATGATCAAGAGTACCAATAACTTCAATCATCTCCAACGTGCTTATGAGTTGACCAAATACCTTTGATGACCAGTGCTTGAGATCGCCAAAAAAATGATATTGATCATGGTCAGGTCAATAAATAAGCTGCTCAAATCCTTGCTTCATTTAGTAGCCAAAAAAATAAAAATTTTTCGAACAAAATATTTTCACTTGATCAATAGATATATTTTTTTATTAAATATTTTATTAACAAAATTCTGCCAACTATTTCCTATTATTATTGATAACTTAACGGAGTAGAAACTATATTTCCATGACAAATAAAAAAAATTTCAGTCAAGTGAATGAAAGCAAAGGAAAAATAGACACGTGGTGGTGACACTTTTATGGCACTCAAGGATTCCAATTCTGACATAATCTCCAACAACTCTTTGTCCTTAACTGTATTTCTCTCTTTATTATATCAATATTAATCCAAGTAATCAACTCCACTTCATCACCATATACTATTTATTCTTCATAAATAAAAATTCCTGGCAGTCACTTTTATGCAAAAATACAATATTGAAAAGTCCTTGAAGCATCAAAGAGTCTCTAGATAAACCGTTAGGTATTTTTTGAGTATAAATGTGTTGAAAATGACGGAAAAATATTTTCGAAAGTTTATTGCTCCAAATGGATTTAGCAAAGTAAAGTATAGCAGAAACATAAAGCAATAAAAACACAAATCTCAACTTATTTTACCTTTTTATATAATAGGAAAAGCCAAAAAATTCAAATGAGAATTCCTCATTGACCTTTTTCTTACATTTTTTGCCTTTCGACATTTTAAATATATTACACTTTAGATTTTTTTACCGTTACGGTCAATACAGAGGTAAGATTTTGTAATTTCACTAGCATTCTGTTGAACTGAAATGTCCTGATGGATTTTGCAACGTCAGATATTTTTTAAAACAACCCTACGACGATGTTAAACAGTGGTTCTAAGTGTAAATAAATGTAGTGGAATATTTAAAAGCGATGGTATTGTTTTATCCATGACTTGAAGAGTCTATTTGTTGATGAGGATGAAGAAGAATTGATTGAAGAAAGCTTGGACTATTTTAATCAGATGGCTTCTGATATTTTCTAGCATCATTCATAGGCAGTAGATATTAGAAAAGATATAATGTTACCGGAAATAATTGTGATTAGTTATTTAAATTGATTCCTATTTATATATCATTAATCATCAGAGCATCTCCAAGTTCATCAGTTCATTTTTTTTTCAACACTATGGGTCATTCATATACCTTTCTACCAATTTAGATTCATCAAACACCAAATTTTCAACAAGCTAAAACTCCTAGGATCATCAACGAAATTTTTAAAACATCTCCAACTTTAATAATGAGAACATTAAAACATCTTCAATCATCACAACATCTCTAACTTCATTCAATTATTTCTTTCCAACTCTTCCAGTCATTTTTATATCTTCCTAGCAGCTGGGTTCTATTAAACACCAAGTTTGCAGTTAATTAGGACTCCTAGTATTATGATAATTATTTTTTTAAAACATCTCCAATTCCAATCATCAAAACATTGAAGCATCTTCAATCATTAACTCCATCAAATAATTATTTCCAACACTTTCAGTCATTCTGGTGTCTTTCCAACAACTCGATCATATTAAAAACCAAGTCTACAGCAAACTAAAGCTCCTAGTATCCTGAAGATAATTGTTTTAAAACATCTCCAATCATCAGAAGCATTAAAACATCTCCAACTCCATCAAATCATTTTCTTCCAACTCTTCCAATCATTCTGATTCCTTTCCTACCACCTTGGTTCTATCAAACACCAAGTCTCCAACAAGCTAAAACTCCTAGTGCCATAAAAATAATTCCTCCAAGCCCAAAACTGTCTCAACTTTGCACAAAAGCCATCAATGAATTTTCATCCAAGACGCTGACTAATCTAAACATCTATAAAGAAACATAAAAAGCTATCAACAAAGGAAATAATTGATGCTAAAGTATAGAAAGACTTTACAATCATTTTCAAAACCTAGAAAAAAAGCTTTTAGAATCATTTTTAATTTAATTTACTATTTTTAGAGTAATTAAAATAATTAATTGGAACATTTCAGTTATTAGAGTAATTATTTCTTTCTTACTGAACGACTTTACCATTTCATCCATCCAATCCTCGAAGATTCTTTGGAAAATCTGTTAAAAATAAATATTTCAAAATCAAGAAGGAATTTATCAAATTTCTCCGCAGAAGCATCACATTCATCCCTTTTCTGAAATATTTTCATGTTTGCTCATAGTGAAATTAAGCGTAAACTATTCCGTAGTTGGAGTTTGAAAGAAAGAAGAGAAAAATACGGATGATCGAATAGTAATAAGATACAAATAGGATTTCACGTTATTACAAAAGAACGTAACGAATTTAAGGAACAACAAAACTTCCTTCTACTTTGGGTATTGTGCCTATTAAGCATCTACAAGCCTGTCTTATTTCGTCTTGTATCCAAGTGACGCATCACCAAACGTATCGTCTTCAACTCTATGATCCATGGATCCTATAGATGTATATAGAGGACGCTACTGCAATGTGCATAACCATTGTATTATTACAGCCTTTTTGTCGGCATTTGTGTACCAAATAGCAACTGAAAATGTTGACAAAACATGACAATCATAACTGATGTGACTCAAACTGTCATTTTTGTTAACGTGAGAGGAGTTGACACTACACAATAACTATGACAAAGGAAAAATATTCCTTAAATAAATATTATTTCTTGTCATTTCCTCCCTATAACCCGTTAAAATCAAATTTCTTAAGAAAAATACGCCTTTTCCCAAAAGATTTACTCCATTTTGACTATTTTTTCTTTTTTACTTTCAATCACTTTCAGGGGTTTGTTGGTTTTTAGGTAAATTTTTCTCATGCATTGATACTGAGATTGCATATTATGGGAATTAGAAGGATAGTTTCCTGGAATGATTATTTAGTAGCTTTTTTCTTTTAATTTTGTTTCATGAGAAAAATGATCAAAGAATTAGGATACAATTTTTTTGGAGCAAAAATATGGTGTACATTGGAAAGCTGATATTCTGACGGATTTAAAACACTGGTATAAAAGTGATTATGACAATTATTACGGATTTTATGATGAGTTAAAGTTGGTCAGATAATTCAAAGCATTAAATCTAAAGTATCGACAATAAACTATAAAGAAAAAAATATTCCTCCTTATAAACACAGTTTAAAATCGATTCAACTAATCGAGATTTCAACTTTCATGTTCCGAATGAGATTAGTAAAAGAGATAGACGATTTCTATTTAGTCTTCTTATACTCCTGGCGCCATGTAAGCGTGCTCAACACGAGCTACTACACCACCTTCTTCTCCTTTTTCCTTCCTCTATCTATCTTTCCTCCTATTTTTTTTTTTTCTCTACAGATGATGAGAGCCTTGCAACCGACCTATTCTCCTACTCAGTTGCCAACACCGCCCCTCGTTTTATCTACTTTTTTTTTTCCTTTTATACACAAACTATGTCTACGACTATTTTATTTTTTTCTCTGTCTTACTTACCACTTTTACTCGTATCACCCTCATTTTTCTTCCTTTCAGTCTTACGTCCCTCAAACCTTCTAGAGTATCGGCCACTCTTGTCCATTTTTCATGCATCTTTGCAGCCGCTTCTGACCACCTTGCTGGACAAAAAAAAGTTATGTTTTAGATTGAGTTTCTTTGGCAGCAAAGAGTCGTTATTCTAGTGTGGATATTATGGAATAAATTAAATAAAATTTTCTTTGATGAAGATAATTTGGAGTTGTGTATTTGAAGGGGTTTAATCACATTAGGTCAATATTGAAGAGTAATTCAAAAAAGGAAAATTATAGGAGTCTTTGTGATGATTTAAAATCATTTATTTGAGTGGAATTATTATTGTTTTAAATAAATGCTTATTTTTTGGGAGGTTATGTATTTTTAATTTAAAAATTGATGTCTCCATGATAAAGATCAGCTTCTGAGCGATCTCAAAAACTAGTCATCAAAGGCATTTGGTCAACTCATCAGCACGTTGAAGATGATTGAAGCTATTGGTACTGTAGATCATTCTTCTAGAGGATTCAATCATCTGACCAACTTCATCTCTTCATAAAATTCTGAATAATTGTCATAATTACTTTGTTTACCAGTGTTTTAGATCAGTCAGAATGTCATCTTTCCAATGCACACCATACTTTTGGTCTAAAAAAATCAGCCACCCATCATTTGATCAATTTTCTCATTAAACAAACTTTTCAAGCTAAAGCTGCTCCAAAAACGTTCGTCAAAATAGTTGAAAAAATCGAATCATTTAAATGCATCAACATCAACCAAGCTCGCTAGAAGTGTTCTCCATCACCAAAAGACCCAGAAAAATTTTTAATAAATTATTTTCCCATAAAATAAAATAAATAAATAATCTCCCTTGAAAAATTGCCTTTAATAATTTCAAATAATTATTCAGTCAACAATTTCCAGAGTTGGGGTATTATAAAGTTTTTAGGTGGACACAATAGTAGTTTTATCAATGCATGAGTGCATGGTATGATGACGTATACATATAACGTATATATATCCACGTCGTAACTTAATCCAAAATAAGTGGAGAGAGACAATAGCACGCGTGCCCATGTGATATAAGCGGGCGCGCAACAGCAGATGCTTCCAGTTCACTAAATAAAAAAGGTGAACACAAAACCTATCAAAAAGGATAGAGAAAAAAAAATTAAAAAAAAAAAAAACATCAGTGATTTTTTAAAATATATTTAATTAATAATAAAAAAAAAATAAAGAATTGTTTTTTATCATTCAAATAAAATAAAAATTAAATAAATGGAGTAAACGCGTGCCACTAATATACCTGAAAATAGATAAACCACTCAAGAACGCCTCTGTCAAAAGCCACGCCTGCTCTATAAAAAATATAATAACTCGTTCCAAACCTCTTGAAAATCTAAAAAAATGTGTGTTCCCCCTTTTTCCTGCTGTTTTTCCCCTTTTTTTAATTTACAAATTTTCCCTTCGACCCTTTAAAACTATTTCCAGTTTCACATAGATCCTTAGATAGTATAGGACATGAGATATATCAGTAAAATATAGAGTAGGCTAATTATAATAATTTACAACATCACCGGTCATCGCCTACTTTTGGCTTTTCAATCCCTTTAACAAACTCATGTGTTCCTTTTTTTATCTCCTCAAAATCTCTTGGTTTTTTTTTTATTTTAAATTATTGTTGATCTTATGATTGATTTATTGCAGTGTCTTAATGATAAGTAAAATTAAAAAAAAAAAAATAATTGGTGGGTTTAATTAAGAAATTTACTGATGATGAGAAAATGGAGGGAAGTTAAGATAATTATTTTAGTGAAATTGTTGTTGGTTTGGATAAAGGAGTTTTTCTGGAGGTTATGTTATTTTTGGTGGATGATTGACCTTACAATGATTTTAAACACTGGTTCCTAAACTCATTTGATCAATTTATCAGTATCTTTGAATGAAATTTAATTAAAGAATACTTTCAATCATTCTTCTAAAGAAGTCAGTCATTTAATTAACTTTAACTCGTCATAAAATTGATAAGAATTATCATAATTACTTTGTCTACCAGTGTTTTGAATCTGTCAGAATGTCAGCTTTCCTATGGATACCATACTTTTCCTCTGAAAACATTAGTTACCCATCATTTAATCAATTTTTTCATCAAACAAAGTTTTCAACCAAAAGATGATCAACTGTAATGAGTGTGACTTTAATTAATTCCCAGTAATCATTATCAGACCCGTAATAAATTTCTAAATAAACAAATGTGATGTACACATGATAAGAAAGAGTATTCCGACCCCCCTCAACAAACCCCTTATTAATAATATAAAAATACAAAAAATTAAAACCGGATCTTTTAGGAACGTAAGAGTAAAAAAATGCGAGGATTCGTTACGCATCAGCCATCAAACGCACGCGTTTACTTTTTCCTTAAATGTGTACAAGGCCGGATGGAGAGAGAGGGGGTGCGTCATGGGGTGAGTTGTAGAGGGGGTGCGGTTTTTAGTCTCACTCAGCATCTGCGTATTTTTCTGTAAAAGAGAAATTGGAACGCGCACTTTAATTTTTTTTTTTCTAGGGGTAGTTTTTTTTTAAAAATTTCCAAAAAAAAGTGAGAATCGAACGGTGATGGGGTAAATAAAAGGGATGAAAAACGAAGCCACGCGAACATACAAGAGTCTAAAGGGGATTTTACGAGACATAAGAAAGGGCTGAAAACTCTTTGGTCACGTTTTCTTCTACTCTCTTTCACCCCTTATCCTTCACAATTTTTTTTTTTGGCATTTTTTTTACACATCACAACCCTTGATTTACAGTTTCACGCTTTGACGTGAAGTAGAAAAAATTTTACGTTATCTAACGATTTTTTTAAAAATGTTTAAAATGATTTTTTTTAATTAATTTGTTTTAATAAAAAGATTTAGAAGGGTTGTTAGGATGATTTGGGGGAAGGTGGTACGGTTAAGTTTCAGCCAATTAAAAAAGGATTGACGAGAGAATGGTTGTGTTGTGACAGAGGACGAATTAAAATCTTTGGAGGCCTGACTTGGCTGTTGAAAGGGTGAAACATGAGTGGGTTAATTCAGTTAAACGATAGGGTTGGGTTTACAAGGGTTAGAAGTGATGATGGAGTTGTGATTCTTATACAAAATGGTGGCTAATTTACGGGTGCATTATGTTATTTTTTGAGGATAAACATCAATAGTTGAATTAGTCGAGTCATTAGATAAAGGATATGATTATCAAAACATCTCCAAGTTCATCAGTTAATTTTTTTTTCAACACTATGGGTCATTCATATACCTTCCTACCAATTTAGATTCATCAAACACCAAATTTTCAACAAGCTAAAACTCCTAGGATCATCAACGAAATTTTTAAAACATCTCCAACTTTAATAATGAGAACATTAAAACATCTTCAATCATCACAACATCTCTAACTTCATTCAATTATTTTTTTCCAACTCTTCCAGTCATTTTTATATCTTCCTAGCAGCTGGGTTCTATTAAACACCAAGTTTGCAGTTAATTAGGACTCCTAGTATTATGATAATTATTTTTTTAAAACATCTCCAACTCCAATCATCAAAACATTGAAGCATCTTCAATCATTAACTCCATCAAATAATTATTTCCAACACTTTCAGTCATTCTGGTGTCTTTTCAACAACTCGATCATATTAAACACCAAGTCTACAGCAAACTAAAGCTCCTAGTATCCTGAAGATAATTGTTTTAAAACATCTCCAACTCCATCAAATCATTTTCTTCCAACTCTTCCAATCATTCTGATTCCTTTCCTACCACCTTGGTTCTATCAAACACCAAGTCTTCAACAAGCTAAAACACCTAGTGCCATAAAAATAATTCCTCCAAGTCTAAAACTGTCTCAACTTTGCACAAAAGCCATCAATGAATTTTCATCCAAGACGCTGACTAATCTAAACATCTATAAAGAAACATAAAAAGCTATCAACAAAGGAAATAATTGAAAAAAAATAATCGTCAGTAGGTCGTTTGTAACGGTTTTGTATAATTTCAACTCACCGGACAACAAAAAGAATAAAGGTTCTAAGGGCAGTGCATTGGTGACCAGTGGTAGCTGAAAGTGAGGGTTGAAAGAGGGTCAAGGGGTTGGCCAGCTGGCACTGGACGGTTGTGCAATGGACCCCCTTTTGCATCATCAGTCCGTCAATAGAATAAAATGAAATAAAGTTGGAAAATGCACCAGGGGAGCTAAGGGAAAAATAAGAAAAACGAGGACTCAAAATTTCAAGAAAGGCGTTCTCAATATATTATATAAATCCTACCCCAGCCCATTTAAAATTCCTGTAAAATACTGAGGGGGTTGAATGGACACTCTGATGGCTACTCCTAGTCTCCTTTGTCAATATCATGATTCATTGACATGGGAAATGAAAAAATGATGCTTCAGAATAAAACCTTGGACACAACAATCCCATGTTGATTCTTCTGATTATAAAAAAATTTCTCCTGCTCTTTCTGAAGTCGCAAGATGCTTTTATTGTAGTGTTAGACATCGGAAATTCAGTCTTCTACAAGATGGAAAGGGTGTTAAATTAATTCCACCACCTCATGATACTCCAATCCAACATTTACACCAACCATCAAAATGGTATCAATCCTAGATGTTGATTGAAACATTTCTCACCATCAGAGATTGAAAATCACCAAGATTGGATAATCTCAAGCTTTTTTATAGCTCACACGACCACTCAATAAACTTACCTGAGCGCGTGCGCGACGTGTTTTCACCTCACGTTCAAATCCCTCTCCTTTTTAGTCCTATAAATTTTTTTTTCTCTCACGACTACCTGAGCTACCTCACCACCAACGAATTAATACATCGTGTAATAGGCGTCTGAAGACTCTCGTCAGTCTCTAACTTTCCCTTTTTTTTTTGTTCTCCACCCCTTTTCCAGTTATACCTGAGAACACACGTGGTCGGCACGTTTCTGATTTTTTTCTTCTCTTATTTCGCCACGACTTCACTCTCTGCAGGTATTAAATACACTTAACCCGTATCAACATTTAATGATTGATCATATGAAACCTGTTTTTAACCCCTTAGATTTTCACCCCTTGACTATTGAAGTCTATTCATACTTTATTGTTCTGCTAATTCATCAATTAACAGCTAGAAAGGTTCAAGATCTTGATTGAAATCCACATTTCAAAAATGAATGATTAACCAACTTTGTTGTTAAATAAAAAAAAATAAATAAATAAATGACCCTTTAGAAACCCCACACTTGGTCGATAATTTGCAGTATAATTATCTCCCCATAGCCAGCAGAAAAGGGCCTGAATAATTAATAAATGTTGGAATCTACATAGAGCATATGATCAAGAGTCTCCATTGATCGTGGCTTTTATTACAGTGTTTTATGATCAACCAAGAGGGTTAAGAGGGTGGTAAATTATATAAGACACTTTTAAAATAGTCTATCATCATCTTTTAAAGCATCCAAGAACTCCCACGATCATATTTATTATGTGGTTTTATTATTTTTCATGATGTGTCAGTACACCTGTGACATTCCAAACCCTTCCTAGACCCCTCGACCTCTTTCCCCCTAAGCCTTTGACTACCTTTTTTAAATTTATATTCTCAGGTTGAAAAATACCACCTGATGAGAGAGATTTTATGCTTTTGGATTTATTAAAAAAGGGGGCAAGGGTTGATTCCAAGCCACAAAATCCAACCCTTCATCATCCTAGACCTAAAGAGCAGGTATAACTTTTTTTTTAGAGATGTATCGTTCAAATCGTTTTGTAAATAACTCTTTTCTATTGTTATTGATGTTGAGATGGATAAATAAGGGTGACAATCAGCTTACAATGATGAACAGGTTTAGATATCCTATTTTCTTATCCTTTGATGCCGATTTTTTTTTTTTCAAGATTAAATGGATCTCCATCATATAGAGATTAAGTTTGATTTTTTTTTTTTTAAATGTGTGGAATGCTTTTGAATATCTTTCCAACTAATTGGAGCTTATCTCCAACATCCGGAAGTGTTGGAGGAAATATTTTAAATAAAAATAATTTAATACTAAATAATTTGACATGGAAATATAAATAATATCATTGTCTAGCTTTTTTGATTATTATTTTTTTTTTTTTTTTTGGGAGTGAAAATTAAATAGATCGACATCCAACTGTGAACGAAATGAAAATCACTTTTCTTTTTGCTAACGTCATGTTCTAGGGCGTTCTTTGAAATTAGAAAGTCAATATAAAAATTAAAAATCTCTAGTTTAAACGAAAATAAGTGCTACATAATTTTACGCCTTTTCTCACCTTTCTCAGAATTATTTTGTTTCTTATTTGAAACAAAAAGCTCAGTAGATAATAATCAATCACAATCCTTAGGATTTTTGTTTTAAAATTATCCATTGTTTCATTGACGTTAGAAAATGATCAATCTTTTTTGATTTTTTAGTAATTTTATTTTTGCTGGTTAATAATTTAAGCAAAAATTGAAGAAGAATTTTGAAAGGTTTCTATCTTTTATTCAATTGAAACCCATTGATATAAAACAAAGAGCATTGGACGTTAGAAAGCTTCGTGAACATGATTAAAGTGACTAGAGAGCTGATTTTCAGTCACTTGTTAGGCTTTTTGTTCTCACTAAATACTGTCAAAATGTCACTTGAAATTATTATCACTTGTTTTCCAGAGGATCTATTGAGAATTAAAGGCCTAGGTTTATTTAAAAATATTTTAATCACTTGAATTACTGATTTTATTTAAAGCTTGAGCTTCAGCATTCATAATGATCATGATCCAAAGTCCTACCATCAACAACCAAAGTCCAGATATGATTAGTTAAATTGTTTAACGTTAGTAAAGCTCATACTCCAATGCTATCAACCCCAAGACTCTAGAATTAACTAGAATTATTCACAGCAGCTCCAATCATTGATGATGATCTCCAATATTTTGACATAAAAAAATTCTAGCTCCTTATTTTTAGCAACCAATGCCTTTCTTCCTCTGGTAATTAATGATTATCACTTGTTTTTTGAAGGATCTATTAAGAATCAAAGACCTAGGAATATTTAAAAGATTGTTTAATTACTTGAATCATTGATGACCATCAATGATGATCATGATCAAATGTTTACTATTAAGACCAAGGCTCTGAACTTCACCTAGATGTTCTACAACAGCTTTAAACATTGATGATAACCTAGTATTTTATGCTAGAAAATCTCCAACTCCTTATTTCCAACATCTAATGTCTTTCTTCCTTTGATAGGTGAAGATGAAGGTGGTAGTGAGGGTGAGTAAATAATTCCCAACCAGGGAATTTTCTTCATAGTCGTCTTTTTTATTTTATCTCACAACTTTCTTTCTCTCAACATGTGTATGTACGTAAGATGTATGTAGTTTCCTCTTGTTTTCTTGTTGTAAACCTCTCTCAGAGGGTGAAAGATCGATTGGGGTGAGTTGATAAGTGTAAGTTTGATCTATTTATACACTAGAAAACCTTGAGCTGTGTCGTTGATGGTCACAATAAAACGTTTTCTTATTTTTTTTTCTATTATTTTTTATTTATCACCATTCATCATTTTTTCTTATTCATTAATTTTTCTTCTTCTTTTTTTTTTATTTAATCATTATTAACTATTTATCACTATTCTTTCTTCACTGATGAAATTATTTCATAAACTCTAGCCTGCAATTAGGTTGGGTTGGAACCTATTTGGTGGAAGTATAGGAACATTTGTGAACGTACCAATCGGAAGTGGGATGTTTTGAAGAATAAAAAGGGCTTGAAAGGGGTGTAGATTTGATTTGAAGGGGTTGATGTATATGATTTTACAGAAAATTGATGGTTTAGGAGAATCATTGGTTTAATTAAAACTTAGGAAAATATAGAAATCAAAGAACTCTATTGCTCTAGTGCTTTCTCCAAGACCTTCCAAGGATCCAAAGCGAATTAGAGGGTGCTATTCTAGCATACCAAGTGATAATAAAATAAAATAAAACATTTCTGATGTATTTATCAGCAAAGTAATGGAAAAAAAGAGTTAATTTCCTAGACTCAAGACCATAATAATGACGTAAAAACAATGAGAAACTTTTGTCAAGCTCATTAATCATATGGAATCACCCTTGACAGAGGATTTCGCACCCCTTATATACGAGAAAGGGGGGTAGTAACCCCCATACCCAATACTCATTCCTCTTTATCTCCATTGGGTATAGACTGCAACTGACCAATAAGCAACTCTTAGTCCTTTCCTATGTCCACCCTAATGTCGATCAATACCAACTCACCCTCAGTTGTGTTACTCTGATGCTTCATCCCTTATTCCCAACTTCATCCCCCTGTCATTCTATAGGCTATGGAAAATAATACACTATGGCTAGAGACAACAAAGTTCCAATGAATTATCGAACATTCTACGAATAGAACATCACACACTTTTTCACCCCCTTCACAACCCCCTCATATGCATTCGAAATGGCTGCCATGTATCAGAACGAGTTTTCGATAACTTTTATGATGAAAATAAAATAAAAGACATTTTTTTTTTTTTTTTTATTTCAAGAGAAATAATGAAGATTAAAGTCTTGTTGGGTTGTAGTTGGAGATAAGAATAAGAAAATGAAAGGAAAACAAAAGTAAATTCTTTAGAATTGAAGGAAGTACTTGGAGTAGCATGAGGGTGCAAAGTTTGTTAAGATTAATTTTAGAAGATTAATTATCTAGAGGAATTAATTATTATTATTATTTTTAATCTTAAGAGTTTGAATAAAATTGTTTTTTAATTTTAAATTATTGTAAGTTAGTTACTTTTTTGGAAGTTTACATTCAAAATTTCTTGCTACACAACCCTAATGAAAACATGAATACTTGATTCTTAAGCAAAACCTACCTCCTAAATAATTACATTCACTCTTACTGAGATGGCTGAAAAATTTTTTCCCTTATTTTCTTACTTTTCCTGGGGTTTCTTTAATTTTTTCCCCCACTTTCTTGGGGTTTATATCAAAGTTTTTGCCCTTGTGAGTTACATCAGATGACGAAGAAAATAGTAGTGGGGGAGAGTTAAGAGGAAAAAGGACCAACTTGCCATTCTTATTCTTTAATAATTAATTCAACCAACGCCTGGTGACTGCAGATGGTGAAACTTTAGTTATCTCATCATGATGTTCTAAAAATTCTTATTTCAACTATCTACAATTATTGGAAACTAAAACTTGCTCACATCATCTTCAATCTATAAACAAAAAAACAAAATTAATTCTCAACCCTATCTTGTTATTTAAATAAATAAAAAATTGTTTAACAATACCAGCATGTAAATAATGTTATCCAATAATTACCTGACTTCAGAAAAATGTCAAAAGTTTATTAAAAATATTCTGTGGTGATTATTTTGATGAATTTATTAAGAATGTAATTGTTTGAGTTTATTTATTTATAAATTATTGATTCAAAATGGAGTAAAGTATTTTAAAAAATTATTGATGATAAATAAAATTAATTATTGATGTTATAAGTTGAATACTGATTGTTATTATTTTTAATTAAGTATGATTGTTATTATTATTAGTGAATTTTTGTTATAATTATTTGTTTAAAAGTCGAATTACATAGAAATTGAGTAAACATTGAAGGAATTGAGATTGTAAAAAGAAATATTAATGATAGAATCAGTTGTTTGGCATGTTTAGGTCCTCACACTGAACTTAAATGACTCTGGTGAGTCATTTGACATTAATCTGGCTACTAATATACATCTAAAACCCCAACTTATATAAAAAAAGGTAAACAGACCAATGTAAACTTCACTACATTTAATATTATTATTATCTAATCTTTGCAGAACAATGGCAAAAAAAAAATAAAGACAAGAATGTATATTATTTTCCTTTGTTAATTAATGTGTTGAGTTCAAGTGATGGCTTTGTAGTTACTAAATTGGTTACAAAATTCACACATTCTTAGTACGTATGTATATGTGATAAATTTGTTTTAATCAATATAAACAATTTATTTTATTACAATTTTATTTTATTTTAATAAAATTGTTTATTAATCATAATATTCAGTAACAATAATAATTAAATTATTATTCATTATTAAATATAATAATTATTATTAAATATTATTATTATTTAAAATTCGTTATTACTAAAAATAAACGTTCTAATTCATTTCTGATAATCTTTCTTTCATTTCATTCTACTTTCCAATATCTTGTAAGTATATTATTCCCATAGGTGTCTACCAATTAATTTCATCATTCAAACACTATAAATTTAAGTGTCTTACTTTAAAACATTAAAATCGTTTTAATATGACGTCACCTATTTGATTAACATTGTCTCGATTTTAAAACGATTTTAATGTTTTCAAGTAAGGCACTAAAATTTACAGTGAAGGATCATTTTATAATAATTTAATATTATTTTTCTTCATTACTTCTCTCTACTGTTTCAAACACTCCAGTACCCCAATTATTAGCCCCTATTATTGAACCTTATATATTAAATAAATATAATAAAAAATTATTAAAATAAAATCAGGCTAAAATTCCATTTAAAACCCTAACCTCTTAATTATTAATAATAAAACCACTTCATAAAAATTTATTAATTGAAACTTGAATAGCATATTCTAATTTTCTCCCAAACAATGATAAATAAAGAACCAAATGATTAATTAACACGCGTTTCACACCTTTAAAAGCAGGTGTAAGTATGAGTATAAAATAAATAAACTATCCAACGCCCAGAAAAAAAAGAACAATTTAAAAATCACCCACGCACCTTAAATCTACTTTATCCATAGCACACCGTACTATTTAGTATCTCCAGCTCGAATCTACGTAGAAAGAGGCCTCCATCACACCATCATTGAGCCACGTGTCGTGGCCAAACATCTAATTTTAAGATTAGAATAATTTTCAAATCTAACACCACTTTTTTTACAGAGTTAACAGTCTTGTTCCTTTTTTTTATTATTATCCTTTTTTCCTCGCATTCTCACCAAAGGATTTGACATATGTCGCATGATAATTACACATAATACGATGACTTAGTCATCGTGATGATTTTTCAGGAAAAAAGGAAATTAAGATATTTTTAAGAGGATTTTTTTTTTGTAGGGAAAGAAAAAAATTAATTTTAGTTAAAAAAAATTTTTTTTAATCAAAGTTTTGATACAAATGTGACAAAATGATAATAATGGAATAGAAGCAATCGAAAGAGAATAAAGAGATGAAAAAATGTAGTACTAGGCACGCGTGTGTTGCATAAACATGATTAAGTTTGACCGACCATGCGTGTCGGCATCTGCTCTAGTAGTCTAGACTCTTTGGAGTAGAAAAAAAAAAAGAAAAGAAAGGTAAGGTAAAAAAAAGATGTTTAAAAAAAGGAGAAAATAGTGAAGTGAATGACACATGAGAGAATGAGACATAGGTTTGGTGGATAATAGAAATAAAAATATTTCGTGAATCAACTGTCGATGAGTTGATGATTTGAATTCGATAGTTTTCATCATTTTGAGATAAAAAAATGCACAATGATTTTTTTATGATCTATTTTATTCAATGTAGGGTAACATCGACAGTAGAATTATGTAGAATGGAAAATTTACGATCTCAAACACGACGAGAGAAGATAGTTTTGAGAATTGGAAATTATAAAAAAAAAATTAATAAAAAATTGAATTTTAGTTCGAGGTTGATAGTTGTGTTTAAAAATTAATAATAAGAAAACTATCTGAGATAAAATTTTTTTGAAACCATGTATGTTTAGATAAGAACCTGACCGATCGAAAACACTATAACACAACCTATTTTTGGCAAACGAAAGTCATGGAAAAAATTGACAAAAACTTGAAACAAGTTTTCTTTTTACTTCTTTATTTCAGTGCAATTAAATGAATGATGTTTAAAAATTAATTTTGAGTAAACTAATGATGATAAAAATCTGATTCAAGGTCCATCATGCAGAGCAGGAAATTTCTGATTTAAAACACTATAATATAGACCATTTTCAATAACCGGAAGTCGTTAAAAAAATTGATAAAAACTTAAGACAATTTGTTTAATTTTTATTTCTAGTGCAAGTGAGACAGTGTCACTTAAAAATTAATTGTGAGTAAACCAATATTGATATCGATTGAACAACGATTACATTAGATAGAGCGGGAAATTTCCGATCTCATACACTCCAATACAAGCTATTTTCAGCGACCGGAAGTTATCAAAAAAATTAATAAAAAATTTCAATGATTCTTTTTCAAATAATTTTTTTTTCTTTAAAGCTATCGAAATTAAACAACTTACTCCTTTCGATCTCATTTCACCCCTCTACAGATTCAATCAAAAATAAAGTTATATCAAGTAAAAAAAAAGCAAGCTGAAAGCGGGGAAAAATTACGAAAACCCCTAAAAATAGTGTATCGATAGAAAAAAAAAAACGATGAAAAGGGGTGGTTATGGAGTTAGAAATAGTAGTAGGAGGGGTGAGGAGAAATAGAGTTGTGTGGCAACCCCTACGCAATAGAATGTGGCTCACTTCTTCTTACAGAGAGACAAATCCCTTTGGTTTTTGGATTTTCGGGTAAATTTATCCCCTTAGAAGGGGGTGAAGTGAGTTGAGGGGTTGAATTGGACGTTAAGGGGGGGTTAGTAAGTAATTCGAGGCGGGCTGAGAGAGCTATCGAGGCCCAAAACACATTCACCCTTCATCCAATGTCACCATACACACCCCCTACTTTTATCCCCTATTTTTACGCAGCTCTTGAGGGTTGACCAACATATCTCGGGGGTGTTTCCACAAACTCTTCGTTTTTCTGCATTTCTCAAATCTTTTCTTTTTTCATCTTCTCATCCATTACACAGCTGTCTTTAACGCCATTTTATCATCAAATAATTTATTTTAATTCGGTAATATGACAGCCAATTTCACTTTCAGAATAAAATACACATTATTTAACTGTCAAATGACCATCACTTAATGTTGGATTAAAATAATGAAGAAAGAATCTATAAACATCATTATTATTCAATATATTATATTCCTTAGATGTCAAATGACGGTCAGTATGTCTTTGGTCACTTTTAGAATAATTAAGATTAAAATTGCCGTTATAATAAAATATTACGTAAAATAATGGTGGAATATTCTTATATTTATTAGTCTCATGAAAATTTACGTATATCTAGTGAAATGGAAAAATGACCAGTAATTATTAATGGTCACTTTACTGGTAACTTTGCCGTTCAGTTACAATTTATTAATAAAATTATTTAATACAGTTAAAAATCATTTTCTAAAAAGTATCAATTTTTTTTTACGGAAGTTTTGATTAAAGAATTCAGTTTTTCGAGAATTTTGGAAATAGTTGGAGTTTTAGTTATTTTGGGTGGTCTATTGAACTCGAATTATACTTGAGATGATCTGTCAGAGTGAATAAAAAATCAAAAAAAAAAAAAAAAAAATTCAACAGAGTACAAAAGTGACATAAAAATGTGACTAACATCATTTGTCAGTGTCCATTAGTGCATTTGGTGCAACCTACGCCAGGTAAAATATTAAAGAGTTGTATATTTGCGTGGTTAAATGAAGCATGATCTGTGAGGGACGATGGTACAGCTGTATAACAATGTGCTAAAATAAGTAAAAGACTTTAGAAGAGTCTCTTAAGGTGTATTCAACCATAAAATATACTTTTTTTTTAAACTTATTTACATCTAGATGTCTATCCTGTAGTTGAAAATCTTTTTTCATTAAATTGACAAAATTTTTAGCATCCTTTTAAAATATTAATATGTTTATTTAAATTTAAACAACAACTCTCTTTCCAATATTTAATATCAATAAAAGTATTTTTTAATGAATAGATAGTTTTAATGAACAAAAAGTAAATTTTTGTAATTATAAATTTTTACCAACCAATATAGGACTTTTTACTATTTTTTAATCATTTTTACCAGGCAGACTAACACTTTTACCTAAATTTTTCAAGTATTTTTACTGAAAAAAACTAGTAATTTTTAATTTTTTTTGGCTAGTAAATTTTATTTTAAATTGACTAGTCAAAATTGCTAGATAATTTTATTTCCGTGAAAATATGAATGTTGAGAAAAATAATATTTATTTAATTCTAAAAGAGTTTTTTATGTATTAATAATAATTTAAATGATAGAGTGATGATAGTAAACTAATTAATAGATGATAATTTAATCATATGACTACTCTAGATAAATCGGTTTTGAGTCAGCTTTAATAGCGCTTTCGAATATTTTAGGGTCAACGACACTTGAAGAATCTATTTAACATGATAAATACTTAATTTTTCTGGTAATAAAATGACACAAACGGCTAAAGATGACAAATAGAATAATTAGTATCGCATGTTGACCGATAATCGAGTCAGAATCGTTAAAGTGTCATTAGAATAATGCGACAGTGTATTTATTTTAACGATTGTCGATATTTAATTACCCATTTTTGGTCTTTTGAAAGACTCTGAAGAGTTCAATAACCTTTATGTTTTCACATTTTTAGTTGAGGTACCAATTAAAATTACCTTTACGTGCCGATTAATCACTTTTAAGTCCGAGAATTGTATTCATGAGTTTAAGTCATGATTTTATTATCTAGATGGAGAAATTTGTAATTTCAAACTCCACTTTCAATAACCAGAAGTGGCGAAAAAAAATTCATATATTGGGAAAATAATGGTTTGGTCAGTTGATTATGCTGGACAGTTGATTTAAAAATTAATTATGAAAAAACTAATGATAATAAAAATATGGGAGTTGTTTTATCTTAAACAGAGGGAAGAGAGCGATCTCATAAGCTACTATGAAACCCCTTTTGAACCACTAGAACAACAACCAGAAGCATTAAAAGACTGATGATCAAAAAAAAAAATATTTTGGTCAATTAATTAGACTAGAGAGTTGATTAAAAAATTAATAATGATAAAAATATGAGAGTGGTTTTATCTTGTAGAGAGGGAAGAGTGCGATCTCAAGAGCTACCATAAAAGCTTTTTTGGACCACACCACACTTACGCTAAAAGTGTGGTGACAGTATAAGATTCAGAAAAATGCGTGAAAGTAAATTCAGTAAAATAGAATGAGATCAAAACGTCAAATGCAGAGAAAAAAAATAGAATGACTTTCAAGGAGGGAAAGAGGTGATATAAAGTCAAAACTAACAGTATAAGGATGCGAGTTGGAGGGTAAGAAAATCATGTGTACGGTATTTCAAACGATAAACGGTCGCGTTAGGGGTGGAAGGAGATGTTGGGGTTTCAAATGTCGTCGGATGCCAACTAAATTTTAGGGTAGTTTTAGCTTTACCATTGAACTTGTTGAGTGGATTGACAGCTCTGTTAAATCATTGTTACGTCCATTTTATAAACTATATTTATTCGTCATTCCTTATTTTTTAAACAAAATAAATTGAATTATTTATTTACATAAATCTATCACAATTAATTTCCACTTATTTTTTTTGTTATTCAAAAATTTTTTATTCTTCGTAGAATTGTAGATTAATTTAGTTACTATAGAATAGTCCACTTGGCGAACATGTGGCGTGCGAATAGAAACGAACACGAGAGAGTAGATGAAAAAGGATCAAGTCTAGGTATAGGTTTGTACAAGTCTGTCTATCCCTACATTTAGTTCAAAAAACACCAGCTGGTCTAGGAGGAAGGACGTCCGCTTTATTATTTTCTCTTTTTCTTAACGTCTCTAGTAATCTATCAGCAACTATCGAGGTCATTTCATTTGTTTTTTTTTTTTTTTTTCGCAACAATTCAAATCACTAGTCTTCTTCTTTTCAGTCAATATAGGAAGATTTGCTCCATTTGGCAACATTTTACTCTAAAATACAACGAAAAAAAAAAAAATTCAAACTCCACTATTGGCTTCTTAGAATATCGGTATAATACGCAAAAAAGTTAAATCGATTAACGTTTTATATTTTTCTAACGTATGTGGATGAAAAAAAATTTCGAATTGTTGAAAGGTAAATTTCAATCGCGATAACATGATGCTTATAAATACGTTAAAATGTATTTAAAAATACGGGGAATATCGATAATATACATTGACGTTATTCGTGAGTATAATAGAAGATTTATTAAGTTGAAAGAAAAATTTTTTCGTGATTAAAAAAAAATTATTTTTACTTACCCAATGATGATGATGATGATGATGATGATTGTCATCTCTATCTATTTTTTTATTTTAGTTGAGAATGCCTCCAGTCAGATTGATGGTAAGATTGGATAAAAATGAAGAAATTTCTTCTTGATATTAACTTTGAATGAGGCTTCTGTAATCGAACATTAAAAAAAAAAAAAAAACATAATTAATGGAGATAATGGAAGAATAATGTAAATAAAAACAATGACGTTAATAATCATGAGCTCAATGTTTAGTGGTACACTGTATTTTTTTTATGATGATTGTAATTTATTTTTTAACTGATCTCAACACTGTTTTTCAATAATTTATGTTTTTTTTTTTAAATTTATTATCACTGTTTATTTTTTAATAATAGTTATTTTATTGGTTTTATTGAAATGGGTTGAAAAAGGTATCGATGAATTCTACATATTCACCTTTTTGAGCATTAGAAAAATTTTTTTTTGATTCAACAACGATTGGATCATGTACAGCAGGAAATTTCCGATCACAAGCCCTACGTTGAAAGCCATTTTTGACCATCAGAAGTCATGAAAAAAATTTAATAAAGACGTGAGACAGTTTTTGTTAAATTTTGACTTTTAGCTGAAGTTAAGTGGTTGTATTCAAAAATTAATTGTAAGTAAACTAATAATGATAAAAATGTCATTCTAATTGCATTGTATAGAGCACGAAATTCCCGATTCTTAACACTATAATACACCCAACATCCACCTACTGAAACTGATGAAAAAAAATCCTCAAAACATTTAATTCTCACTTTGTCCACGTTTCGTCGAATGCACGGTGCAACCGTAGCCCAATAAACTCGCCAAAAATCATACCTGCTCTAGCCATGAGAATGAACTCTACTAAAAAAAAAAAAAAAAATGTAAAACTTTTATTGTAAAATTTATTGACAGTATAACTAAAAGTACAATTTATTAACCGGAAGACAGAAATAACATTTGGCAACAGTAATAAAATATGGTACATTTTACGACTCTTGAGATGCAAACATAATGAGAAAAAGGGCATCTGTGAAAAGGGAACGAGTAGTATTGCAGGGCAATTAGTAAAATTGCTCTAGTTTTGCCCAAAATACGTGTACCGTCATAGTTCCCTTGTAAAATCAGCCTTTCAAGTTTTACCATTGACATTGGTCCATACCGAGACACACTGTCAAAAATAATGTGACCTAAAGCCAACATTGTTAGCTGAGGTATAGCCAGGCCCACCCATAGATTTATATTTTTATTGCTCAAATAATCAGGTACGACACTCTGGACCCGAGAATACGAGGGCAGCATTTCACTTAATACTTACCGTTATTTTTTCCATCTTAAATATTTTCTCTAAGTGCTAAAATTATTCCAAATAATCAAACTTGCCTAAAATATTGATTTTTTGTTGTCTTTATTATTCCTTCTTAGCTTGTATTTTATTGAGAAACAGAAATCTTCACTTTGTTAACACAATCTTCCGTTCAATTTCCGGCTAACCAAAAAGGCAATCATTACAATTCTAGAGATCGTAAATTTTTATGGCTACCAGACTAAGTTGTTGACATATTTACAAAATTCATCATCGTGTGATAATTGTACTGATAAAAGAGATTTGTAATAATCAAAGCGGCTTCTTAATTGTTAAAAAATAGTTTGTAACAGCCACTGTTTTAAAATGACGTCACCCATTTGATTAACATTGTAGTATTTTTTAATGCACTTGGAAGTGTCTAAAAAGCTACTACAATGTTAATCAAATGGATGACATCATTTTAAAACACTTTAAGTGCATTAAAATAAATCTTAACTATTAAACACAGCTTTGTTACAGTACAAAAAATATTTTTTAACCATTAATAAATCTTCTTAACTATTAAGGAATATTATATGACCAATATAATTCATATTTTATTCTGGATTATATGGTTTTTTTAATATAAAATGACATAACATTCGAATGAGATTAGGATTTGATTTTATTTCATGCATATTTCTATTAACAAAAGATATACATAAGGCAAAAAGTGAGGTTATAAAAGGTGAATTGATAAATATGACAATTCTGGTTGATATAAAGTTAGGTGGTAGTGCGATCACCGGTATATTATTTGATAAAGAATATTATTTAACTGTTAAAAAATATTTCTTTACGATAAAATGATATTTATTCATTATAAAACCACTAATGTATTCATAGCCAAGGCGTTTTTATTGTTATAAAATATTTATTGAAACAATTAACAAAAAATTGATTTTAATAATTAAAAAATCGTTTTTCAACAGTAATAAATCTATATCACTAACATTAATTCTAACTATATTTATTTATTTAAACATAATCGTTATTATTTTATTGATTAATAAATTTTTTATATATCAGTATGTGAGTTGAGAAAAAAATAATACTTGATGTATTAAAGGAAAAAAATTGATTTACTTTATCTGTAAAACAACTCACAAAGAATGCAAGAAAAAAGTTAGCCCCTTCCTTTATTTAGTCCAGTCAAATGAGGGAAATGGGATAATTTTCATTTGCGAAGGCCAAACTGATGATTTTGGTATATCTGGATCGGAAATTTCGCGAGGAACACGATGGTATAGATTAAAAATTGTTGGCACCCATAGGGGGGGAGTAAATCGCGAAAAACCCGCCCAATCGCGAATTTCTCAATTTCTAAGATAGATATGAAAAAAAGTTTCAAATAAAAGTTGTTTGAAATTAAATTTTAGTAAAAAAAGTACTGATGACTTTTTTTCATATCTATCATAGATTAAAAGATATTCGCGACTGAAGCTTCAGTAATGAGAGAAGCTCTGGTCGTCACGATAAAAATTTATAAAAAATTAATTACAATATAAATATCTCTTTTGGCAATTGATATTGAACAAGGAGATATGAATCTATATTTTAAGAGAAAAAAAAAAAATTTTAATTAATTTTTTCATTGTTTTTATTAAAAAATAATTATTTATATTGCTCTCATTTTGGTAGAAAAGCACCAATCAGCCCGATTTTAGGCTTAAAATGTGCAGAATTAAAAATTGAACAAATTACCTATAGGAACTTTTATTCTATCTCTCACCTGTCAAAAGTTATACACCTTTCAATATTTGGGGCCCCAACCACGCTTTTTCTCTTGTGGCGCCGTTGGGTGCGACAGAGAGCGGTATATATATCTCTGTTTCACTCGCACTCATACAAAACTTCTGCACATGCGCCGAAGCTGAAAATTATGAAGTGCGAGTGAGATACACACTCAAACCGTAAGAGTGACAAGGACACTGTACGGTGAGTGAATGGGGGAGTTCTTAGGCCCATGCGGCATAGTAAACGTCATATGATCCGATAAAATAAACAAAAGGGTCATAAAATTTAAAATGCGGACTCCAAGTAAAAATGTATTTTCGAATGCCAAACCCGAGATTCATCAACGCGAAGATTTTTTTCTAAGTTCCACGCGACTTATATATAAGGAAAAAATATGCGAATTTTAGGTCCCAAATTCATATATATAAATCGATAGAGAATTGAATTCTCTATCGATCTAACTATACTTTATTGTATACCTTTTTCCAATTTTTTTCGACTAAAAAAAATGTACACATGTTCTTGACATCTTGGAGGACATGTGTGCAAATTTTTACACCTTCGCGATGACCGGAAGTCATCCATTTTGATTTTTAAAGTCTTTCAAATTGAAAAAAAATAGTTCTTTTTAGAGATATAAAATTTATATCTCTAACATATTTATTTCAATTATGCTGAAAAATTACACACATGTTCTTGACATCTTTGAGGACATGTGTGCAAATTTTTACACCTTCGCGATGACCGGAAGTCATCCATTTTAATTTTTAAAATCTTAAAAAATAAAAAAAAAATAGTTCTTTTAAGAGATATAAAATTTATATCTCTATTAGAATTATCTCAATCATTCTGAAAAATTACACACATGTTCTTGACATCTTTGAGGACATGTGTGCAAATTTTTACACCTTCGCGATGACCGGAAGTCATCCATTTTAATTTTTAAAATCTTAAAAAATAAAAAAAAAATAGTTCTTTTAAGAGATATAAAATTTATATCTCTCTTAGAATTATCTCAATCATTCTAAAAAATTACACACATGTTCTTGACACCTTTAAGAACATGTGTGCAAATTTTTACACCTTCGCGATGACCGGAAGTCATCTATTTTGATTTTTAAAGTCTTTCAAATTGAAAAAAAATAGTTCTTTTTAGAGATATAAAATTTATATCTCCTCCATATTTATTGTAATCATGCTGAAAAATTAAACACATGTTCTTAACATCTTCAAGAACATGTGTGCAAATTTTCACACCTTCGTGATGACCGGAAGTCATCCATTTTGATTTTTAAAATCTTAAAAAATAAAAAAAAAAAGTTCTTTTTAGAGATTTAAAATTTATATCTCTAACATATTTATTTCAATTATGCTGAAAAATTACACACATGTTCTTGACATCTTTGAGGACATGTGTGCAAATTTTTACACCTTCGCGATGACCGGAAGTCATCCATTTTAATTTTTAAAATCTTAAAAAATAAAAAAAAAATAGTTCTTTTAAGAGATATAAAATTAAAGACATAGACGGAGACGAACATATAGCTTACGAGAATGAAAATAATAATGATGACAGTGAGTCCTGTGGTTCAGATAATGAAGATAATTTTTGAATGTAGCCTATAATAATATATTTTTACTACAATGTACATAAAAAGGGGAAAAAAATAAAAAAAAGTTAAAAAATAAATTATGAAAGCTAGGGTTATTATTATGATACAAGCAAGATGACACATAGAGAATAAATAAGATAGTTGTAATACATTTCTGTTTTTTGAATGACATTAATAACAGGTGCATTTAATAGCAATGTAATGTATTGAATAATCATTGAATTGATGTACTTATAGTTGACAAATAAATTTTATCATAGTAAACGATAAAAATGGTTTAAAATAATTTATTTATATATCTATGCAATTATTCATGTATATAAAAAAAGACGAATAGTTTTTTGTACCATCTTACCTATGGTAAAAATTAAGGACGTTGTTTTTCTTCTGGAAATATAAATTTTATATCTCTTAAAGAATTAGAAATTATTTTATTTTTCAATTTTAAAAATCAAAATGGATGACTTCCGGTCATCACGAAGGTGTAGAAATTCGCAAACATGTTCTTGAATGTGTCAAAACATGTGTGTAATTTTTCAGCATGATTAAAATAAATATGTTAGAGATATAAATTTTAAATCTCTAAAAAGAACTATTTTTTTTTATTTTTTTGGACTTAAAAAATTAAAATAGATGACTTCCGGTCATCGCGAAGGTGTAAAAATTTGCAAACATGTTCTTGAATGTGTCAAAAACATGTGTGTAATTTTTCAGAATGATTGAGATAATTCTAAGAGAGATATAAATTTTATATCTCTGAAAAGAACTATTTTTTTTTTATTTTTTAAGATTTTAAAAATTAAAATGGATGACTTCCGGTCATCGCGAAGGTGTAAAAATTTGCACACATGTCCTCAAAAATGTCAAGAACATGTGTGTAATTTTTCAGCATAATTGAAATAAATATGTTAGAGATATAAATTTTAAATCTCTAAAAAGAACTTTTTTTTTTTATTTTTTAAGATTTTAAAAATCAAAATGGATGACTTCCGGTCATCACGAAGGTGTGAAAATTTGCACACATGTTCTTGAAGATGTTAAGAACATGTGTTTAATTTTTCAGCATGATTACAATAAATATGGAGGAGATATAAATTTTATATCTCTAAAAAGAACTATTTTTTTTCAATTTGAAAGACTTTAAAAATCAAAATAGATGACTTCCGGTCATCGCGAAGGTGTAAAAATTTGCACACATGTTCTTAAAGGTGTCAAGAACATGTGTGTAATTTTTTAGAATGATTGAGATAATTCTAAGAGAGATATAAATTTTATATCTCTTAAAAGAACTATTTTTTTTTTATTTTTTAAGATTTTAAAAATTAAAATGGATGACTTCCGGTCATCGCGAAGGTGTAAAAATTTGCACACATGTCCTCAAAGATGTCAAGAACATGTGTGTAATTTTTCAGCATAATTGAAATAAATATGTTAGAGATATAAATTTTATATCTCTAAAAAGAACTATTTTTTTTCAATTTGAAAGACTTTAAAAATCAAAATGGATGACTTCCGGTCATCGCGAAGGTGTAAAAATTTGCACACATGTTCTTGAAGATGTTAAGAACATGTGTGTAATTTTTCAGAATGATTGAGATAATTCTAAGAGAGATATAAATTTTATATCTCTTAAAAGAACTATTTTTTTTTTATTTTTTAAGATTTTAAAAATTAAAATGGATGACTTCCGGTCATCGCGAAGGTGTAAAAATTTGCACACATGTCCTCAAAGATGTCAAGAACATGTGTGTAATTTTTCAGCATAATTGAAATAAATATGTTAGAGATATAAATTTTATATCTCTAAAAAGAACTATTTTTTTTCAATTTGAAAGACTTTAAAAATCAAAATGGATGACTTCCGGTCATCGCGAAGGTGTAAAAATTTGCACACATGTCCTCCAAGATGTCAAGAACATGTGTACATTTTTTTTAGTCGAAAAAAATTGGAAAAAGGTATACAATAAAGTATAGTTAGATCGATAGAGAATTCAATTCTCTATCGATTTATATATATGAATTTGGGACCTAAAATTCGCATATTTTTTCCTTATATATAAGTCGCGTGGAACTTAGAAAAAAATCTTCGCGTTGATGAATCTCGGGTTTGGCATTCGAAAATACATTTTTACTTGGAGTCCGCATTTTAAATTTTATGACCCTTTTGTTTATTTTATCGGATCATATGACGTTTACTATGCCGCATGGGCCTAAGAACTCCCCCATTCACTCACCGTACAGTGTCCTTGTCACTCTTACGGTTTGAGTGTGTATCTCACTCGCACTTCATAATTTTCAGCTTCGGCGCATGTGCAGAAGTTTTGTATGAGTGCGAGTGAAACAGAGATATATATACCGCTCTCTGTCGCACCCAACGGCGCCACAAGAGAAAAAGCGTGGTTGGGGCCCCAAATATTGAAAGGTGTATAACTTTTGACAGGTGAGAGATAGAATAAAAGTTCCTATAGGTAATTTGTTCAATTTTTAATTCTGCACATTTTAAGCCTAAAATCGGGCTGATTGGTGCTTTTCTACCAAAATGAGAGCAATATAAATAATTATTTTTTAATAAAAACAATGAAAAAATTAATTAAAATTTTTTTTTTTTCTCTTAAAATATAGATTCATATCTCCTTGTTCAATATCAATTGCCAAAAGAGATATTTATATTGTAATTAATTTTTTATAAATTTTTATCGTGACGACCAGAGCTTCTCTCATTACTGAAGCTTCAGTCGCGAATATCTTTTAATCTATGATAGATATGAAAAAAAGTCATCAGTACTTTTTTTACTAAAATTTAATTTCAAACAACTTTTATTTGAAACTTTTTTTCATATCTATCTTAGAAATTGAGAAATTCGCGATTGGGCGGGTTTTTCGCGATTTACTCCCCCCCTATGGGTGCCAACAATTTTTAATCTATACCATCGTGTTCCTCGCGAAATTTCCGATCCAGATATACCAAAATCATCAGTTTGGCCTTCGCAAATGAAAATTATCCCATTTCCCTCATTTGACTGGACTATATTGTGCTATTTATTCAACTATCGCTTGATGTTGGGTAATCGTTGGAACATGTACCGGACCATAAAAGTGCTTCGACAGCTCATATTTATATACACAGGGCTTGTGATCATCTTAATCCAAATGATAAACAGTGAAAAAAAAAGGAGGAAAATTGAAGAAAGACAAGCGTTGAATTTATGAAAAATATATATCACTTTATTTGTGACATTGAAGTGTCTATCTTTGAAATGTACTTAAAATGTGTGTAAGAGATAATCAAGGGTAAGAATGTACAAACACATTCAGTTACGGTTTTGAAAAATTTCCTTTAAAGGATTATCTATTTATTTTTCAATAGATAAATAAATATTGATGATCACTTGTGGAATTTAATTATTTAAAACTAACCTATGGAAACAAAATTATTTATTTATGGTTAATAAGTGTCTTTAATTAGTTAATTTATTAATAATTAATATTGAAAATAATTTAAAATAAAACATTTTGTTAATAATTAATAAAAACAATGGTTTAATTAAATAAATTTATGAGTTTTTGTTTAATTTTATTAAATTCAACATTTGTTATTTTAAAAAGAGCAAAAAAAATTGAAAATATTTATTAAAAATAATTGAATAAAAAATATAATAAATTAATAAATATATTATTAATTATAGTACATACACTAAGAGATGAATAATTAGGTTATAATGATTGACAAAAAATTATCATTGTTTTATTATTATTATAAATAATTGATAAGTATAAATGAAAATAATTTAATTATTATTTATTCAATTTATTATAACCTATCTGTGGCTCTAGTCTTGCAATTGAGTCTATGTAAATATTTAAATAAATAAATGAATAATAACACTTTATTGTTGATAAAAAATATTCTAGTGACTTTTAATTTTTTATTGTTTCAAAAATTCGTTGATTTTCTTCTTAGTCTTTATCTGTTGGTTTAATCAACCCAACATAATTTTTCAGAGCAAAATAATTCATGGAGTCATAAAGAGATTTATTCGTTGAAAACGACAGTCTTCAAAGTTAAATTTATTGACTATTGAGTTAGCGAAAAAATAATAAGACACTTTTATGATGTAAACATTCTAGTATATAGTAAGATTAGACTACAATGTACACGTGTTTTGTTTTTAAGATGATCACAGGTCATTGATACACATAATGACTATGTTGTTGATTAAAATTTAACTATAGAAAAAGAAAAAAAATAATTTTAAATGTTTTAATATTTTATTATCAACTCAGTGTTAATAAATCTGTGTTTATGTCAATTGAATACTAAATAAAAATAATTATTAATAATTATATTTATTTTGAAACAAATCTATTTATTACTGTAAATAAAAAAAGATTAATATCAATCCACAATAGCTTTAGTAACATTAAATAAATGCTACTACCGATCATTATTATTTACTGAATGAGTAACAAGTTGTACTGTGTAAAATTAGACATGAATACACGTGTACGTGTTTTATTCAAATAGTAAAACCTTTAACCTGCAATGCACCATCACCCTTTATTATAGTTCGCTTAGTTCAGGTATAAAATCCTACAAATTCTCTGGCTTCCATAAAAGGGTTGATGTTGAGGTCTAACCCTTGGAATACCTCCTGACAACAATAGAAAAAGAGACGATGTAGCAGGTAAAAGTTCGACAAACACCCAAGGGTTAAAGTCATAATGATTGCCAATAATCTTTCAGTAACGCCCTCTAGGACTTTGAAATGAATTCGCATTTGTACTAATGGTTTACGAATACAAACCGCCCACCTTTTTATTTGCATTGGCATTTTACCAGCTATTGCACAATTAATAATAAATCCTAATGAGGGTATTGTTAATCTTAGTTTACATGTTGACTATGACATTGCAGTTTTGTTATTGTTTACGTATTTTTTTTTTTTTTTTTTATCACTGTTAAATTATTTCGTTATTTTTAATAATTAATAAATTATTTGAAATCGTTTAATTATTTATCCATTTATTTCTTAGAAATATTTTTAATTCTTATTTAGTTAATTAATTGTTTGCAATATATACATATTGATTGTTAGTTTAATAAATAAATAATAAAAAAAACCATGAAATTGTATTTTTATTATCGTTTATTATTATTAAATCATTTATTTACTTTTAATAATAATTATTGAAATGATTTTATTGTTCAATAATGTATACAATTATTTCTTAGAAACATCTTTAGTATTATTTTTTAAAATTAATCTTTTCCAACTTGAATAAATATATTAATTGCTAGTTAAATAAATAAATAATAAAAAAAAATCACAGGATTGAATTTTTTCTTTATTGTTTATCATTATTAATTTATTTCAAAATAGGATCTTTTTAATAATTACTTTAAAGATTCCATTATTTAATAATGCATCCATTTATTTTGTTAATTAATGTTTTGCAATTAAAAAAAAAATATATTCATTATTAGCTTAATAAATAAATAAAAAAAGCCATGAGTTTGCATTATTATTATTATTAAATTATTTGTTTATTTTAATAATTATTTAAAACGTTTAATTATTTAATAATTTATCCATTTATTTGGTTAATTAATTATCTGCAATTGAAAAAAAAAAATATTAATTACTATCTAAATAAATAATTAATGAATAAACTATGGGATTGCATTTTTATTAATATTAAATTATTAATTAATTTTTAATAATTTTTTAAATACATTTTACTATTTAATAATTAATTTAATGATTCTTTAAAAAATTTTTATCTTGTTAATTAATATTTTGTAATTTTAAAAAAAAATATTTATTGTTAGCTAAATAAATAAATAATTATAAAATAAATGAATAAAAAATTATTCAGTGACTTCAAAAAGCAATGATAAAATTCTATAAGCAAGAAAGTTTCCGAAGAAAAAAACAAAAAAAAATATTCAATAATTGAGAAAAAGAAATATCGAAGCATAGAATCAAAAAAAAAAATTTTCTAGTAATTTTAAAAAATAAAAAATCGTCAATTTAAATTCGAGTCTGATCACATTTATACCAGGAATCCGTTAGAACTCAAGCAGCTACCCCAGTTACAAAAAGAAAAAGAGTAAATAGAAAGTGAAGAAAAACACGGAAAGCCACGAATGAAAGAGAAAGAAGGGGGAAAAAAAAAAATTATCCAGTGCAAGTTCACTTTCTTTCATATCCTGAGTATCCCCCACTACTTTCCAACAGGTTGCGCCCCACTAGTTGGCGCCAACTCTCAACTGAGGGGTGATTTTCTCCCTCTTCAATCCACCACATTGCCCTCCCATTTTAACGCAACACGAATAAGCCTGCGTTAAAGAAGTTGGCGGGCCATCATTTCATTGGTTGTAACCAATATGGTAGGGGATTAACACATGAGAGTGGGAGATGTTTGACTATCCAGAACGCACGATCGCTGACAGTTAGTATTGGGTTAGGTCAGCCCGAAGATACTTCGTTACATAGTAGTCTAGTTGATCGTCGATCAAACATCGACGAGAACATACACACTTGGTTATTTCTCTTCAACCTTAGTTATAATTTTTGATTAAAACAATTCTTATCGCGAACACTTTGAAGTTTAACTTAACCAAGTCTATCAACAGTTTGTTTTTTATTGTGTGTTATTGTGATATGATTCTCACTGATTAAGTGAAGTGAATTATTTGAAAAGCATTTATATAATATTATTTAATTGCAACAAGAAAT
The DNA here is from genome assembly GCA_028641665.1 of Chelonus formosanus. Taxonomy (NCBI): domain Eukaryota; kingdom Metazoa; phylum Arthropoda; class Insecta; order Hymenoptera; family Braconidae; genus Chelonus; species Chelonus formosanus. Next base: position 5,832,583 of record CM054000.1, read on the forward strand.
AAAAAAAAAAATATATATATATACAAAGTGATTTGTATCAAAAACGTGATTTATATTTGTGGATGGAATGTTTTAGTGTTTCTCTGAATCACGGAACGTAGAATGGCACTTTCTTATTTGCAAGAAGCGCAAATCAACGCAGGTAATATTTTTATTTATTTGTTATTTAGTTGAATAAAATTCTCTAAAGTATCCTACATACTACTCAATCAAATGTAAACATTTAGATAAATAAAATTTAAACTTCAATTACCTTGATAGCATTGATAATTTAGCTTAATGTTTATCAACAAATCTCGGCTTTTGGGCAACAAATGTTAACTTCTCACACGTTAATATCTGTAACAGAAAGAATAACACAATTATAAATAACTAAGAAAGATTAAATTTAAATGATAAAATTTTTCATTCAACAAATAACGTTGGAATGCTGCTGATGATTTCTTTTAAAAATATTTAAAGAAAAAAGAAATAGTTTGAAAATATCATTGAAGCCAATTAGTGATAAGGATGCAGAGACGTTTGGGGGCGGTCTCCAAGAGAGACGTTGCTGTGGGAAACGAAGGGATTGTGTAGTGACTCCGTGACAAAAAAATCCCAAAGGAGAAGGGTGTCGTCAAGGAAATGAAAACCTGCCCCTATCGATTAGATTTTCTTTTTTTATGATTAAAAATCTTGGAAAATGACCGTAGCATAATATATCTAGATTCACTGTCACTAATATAAGAGCATCCGACGGGGTAGAAAAAAATTATCTTGATGGATGGTACAGAGTGAAGGAGTGTTAGGATTAAGAAATAGGCTAAGTGACAGCAGAAATAAGGATTTTTTAAAAGGGATTTTAAAGGATAAAATGAAAGATTTTTTTTTTCTCTTAAATTAATGATACTGTCAAGCAACATCTCCACTCATTTCCCACCAGTTTATAATTGAAATAATTTAACTCTACTGTGTTATTATCAACAACGTTATTTATTAGAATTTATTTGATTTTCTAGGACTTCTCACCGGCCAACAATTCGACATGAAAGAGTCAGAGAAGCAATCATCAATGTCTCCGCCACTGAACAATAACACATCAATGTCATTATTTCCTCGTATTGGTGCAGCAGCGGCAGCCGCAGCAAGCTTATCAATGCTGACTCCACAACAATTTTTAGCAGCAAGTCGTACAGCAGCATTGATGGCAGCAGGACTGCCAGTATCATTGCATGCTAGTTTAGCAGCAGCAGCGGCATCAAATCCATCATTATATGGACATCATAATCAACAGATGTCATTATTTGGTGGTTGGGCACCACCAGCCGCACCATCACCACCAAGCTCAATATCACCAGCACTTAGCACCAAATCTACATCACGACGCAGTACAAATAATAACAATAATATTGTAAGCAGTAGTGTTGATAGAGTGACGAAGAAAAATCAAGCTAAAAAACGGGGACCAAAGACCAAAGTGGAAATGAGTTTACCTACTCTATTGGAAGGTACGGCGCCACCTAGTCCGCCCACATCTATCAGTCCTGAGGCTGTTAAAGACTCAAGAGATAAAGTATTCACTTGCGGAGTATGCTCAAGATCCTTTGGCTACAAACATGTATTGCAGAATCATGAACGTACTCATACTGGTGAAAAGCCTTTCGAGTGTCCTGAATGCCACAAACGGTAAGATAATTACTTGATTATTATTCTCTAATTATCTAAAAGTGATGACTAAGTTGTTTTTTTTTTTTTTTTTTGTACTTACCTTAATCTGATAATTAGACCATTTGACTAATGATTCATAATTTATTATTTATTTTACAGATTTACTCGGGACCATCACTTGAAGACACACATGAGGCTGCATACAGGTGAGAAACCATACCACTGTAGCCACTGTGATCGTCAATTCGTCCAAGTAGCAAATCTCCGTCGTCATTTACGCGTCCATACAGGCGAACGTCCTTACGCATGTGAATTATGTTCAGCTAAATTTAGTGATTCCAATCAGTTAAAAGCGCATTTATTAATTCACAAGGGTGAGAAACCCTTTGAATGTGAACACTGCCAAATGAGGTTCCGCCGAAGGCATCATTTAGTTCATCACAAATGTGGTACATCTGGATCCCGAACCCACGTGGCATCACCATCAGTTACTTCAGATGATCTTGAAGAAGATATTGATATTGATATTGATCCTGAGGTATCCCTACGTGCTAAAAGTCATCCGTCGCATCGGCTTCCAAGCCCCGCAACCACGGAATCACGTCCAATTCATCTCCCATTAAATTTAGCCAATGTTCCAATTGATTTACCTGAACAAACAGAACCTGAAGACTTATCAATGCATCGGACACATTCCCACAGCCATAGCAGTGGTGATTCACCTCTTAGCCAAAGTCCTAGCAGTGATACTCTACATGATGATGATGATGATGATCTTGATGTTAAAGATGCATCACCAACGACATTATTCTTACGTCGTGGTGGTCATCATGATATTTATCGACCTGCCAAGATGATTAAACCAGAACCTACTTCGTAGTATAAGTAGACTCATTTAACATTTACTTTTTAAGTAGTTTCTATGTTATAACTCGAATTACTTTCGATACAAGTCTGAACTGATTGTAAATAATTTAATAGATTATTAGAAGTTGAATAATCGTTGTAATTTGTGTGTTTTTTTTTTTTAATTTTTATTAGTTTATAAATTTAAAACACGCTTTAGTGTGTGCATTTTTTTTTTCTCTTTTTTTTTTTTTTATACTTAAATAAAAGTCGAAGAGAATCAAGAAGAAGTAGAATTAGAAAAGAGGGAGGAAAAAGAGGATGAAAGAAAGATTCTCAACTCAATGTGACACTGATTTATGCTCTGGTTCGTCATGCAAATTTCTCTTTAGGCCATTCGAGGTCATTTCAAGGACTATTGTTCCAAAAATGTTCTTTTTACAACAATAAGGATGAAACTAGCTCAGTTTTCTTTTCAAATCAACTTTAGTCCTTGTAGGATATATCCTACTGAATAACTAACTGTGTGCGAATATTCATTTTTCGATCTTGTTTAACAAGTCTCCAATTTCACATTGATTTTTAAATCATGACTTCTTTCTTCTTTTTTTTTTTTTTTATTTTGCTGACTATTTGTTTAAACAAATGCTCTTGACCATATAGACTATTTACATCTCGTAGAACGGGACATTAAATTAATAGTTTAAAAACAAGACAACATTTTTAACGACACTGAAAAAAAAGGACCTTTTAAGTCTTTGACATTATTATTTGTATATTTTTTAATTGTATGATTTGTTTAAGACAATCGACAACTGTTTTATGTATATAACAGTGAGCGAATGATTTTAAACAATTAACAAGACTTTTTAATTATAAATTATTGACGATTAAGAACAATCTTTTTACCAAGACACAGCAATCAAAACAAACAAAATTAATTGTTAGTAAACTAATCTTATGCAATTGTTTTATATGTAAATAATTAATTATATAATATCAATAATAAAAATAATTTATTATTTTTTCCAAAAATACAAAAAAAAAAAAAAATGCGTATTTATGTTTATTTTATTTTTTAAATATATATTTAGAGTTAAAGAGTATTTTAAGATCAGAAAAAAAAATTATAAAGATTACTAAATTGAAAAAAGGTATGAAAAATGGAAAATAATAAATAGATATTTAATGACATAACATTAAATATTTGCTCATAGATTTATATTTTGAATGACTCTAAAATACGTTTTCAAGAGTTAAGAGAAAATAAGGAAAAAGTATCGAGAAAGAGAGAAGTTGAAAAAAATAAAAAAAAAAAAAAAAAAAGGGACAATGGCGTGTGCCATTGAGTCTCTTTTTTTTTACCCTCGTGTGTACGCACGATCGAACACGATCAAGATCCATGTATCGCACATAGAGACATATATACACACCCTTCAGGGTTTTTACTTTTTATCCAAAAAAGATTTTGTTGGTCCTTAAATACTAAAATATCGATTCTTTATTCATTTTTCTCTCTCTCTCTCTCTCTCTCTCTCTCAATTTGTACAAATCTTTTACTATAAAAGCCCATTTTTTTTTTTTTTAGACTAAACAAAATTATTATTAACAATTACAAAAGATAATTTTATTTTATTAAATAAAAATAATTTTAAATAATTTTGCAATCATCCTCTTTTTCTTCTTCTTCAGAACCAATTAAAAAAAAAAAAAAAAAGAATACTAAATATTTTATTTATCTGATGAAAATATTTTTTCTGTTATGAGTGACATTTATAAGAAGATGTAAATGTTCTTTAAATAACAAAGAAAAAAAAATGTAATACAATCCTTAAAAGAGAATATTATATCTTTTGAAATTAATAAAGAATATATACAGCGTGTGTGAGGTCTGTTACATATATGTAAGAATTGTAAAAAAAAAAAAGAAAAGGAATATTTCTCATAAAAACTCAATTTGAATGAAATTGAATTTGTAAATGGTTGCAATTGTGAATTTACAAATAGCTGAATAATGTTTGAATTAAAATCATTTTAGTTTGTACATAATAATTCACTAACGAACGGCCAATTGTTATCACTACTATTATTTTATTTTATTATTATTATTATTATTATTATTATTATATATTATTATTACTATCAATAATTGATTTTTATATTATTATCATTATTAATGTTATATATTTTTGTTTAATTAAATCAATTACACAATATTGAGATAAAAAGATAAACATTTTAACAGTGAAAACATAAATATACTTGATAATTTTTTAACCCATTCTATAGTCCACATTAATTGTTATAAAAGTGAGAAATGAATTATAAAAAAAAAAAAAAAACTACTTATTACTTGTAAAATAAACAAATGATTTATATTAAAATAAAAAAAATAGTTGTTTGATTGAAAAAAAAAACCAAGCAGGTGAATTGATTAAATAGTTATTGACTTATCAAAATAAGTATGTGGTACAAATTACTAAATTCATAGAATAATAAACACAACAAACAAGAGAATTAAGCATAAATAAAAAATTCAGTGATAAATAGAATTAAAAAAATAATTACTGAGAAATGAATTAAAAAAAAATAATAATAAACTGAAATGCAAGCTTAATATATAAATGATATTCGTAAGTATACTAATATATTTATGGTATCATGATTATCTTTATTATTATTGTCATTGGCTTTTTATGTGAATGAAACTTAAAAAAAAAAAAAGAAACAACTAACAACTAATAAATTGATAAATAATAATGATGATGATAAGAATAAAGAAATATGAAATTATGAAAGACGACACTACCTCACCAGACACCTAAATATATCTCAAACCACAAGACTGATTTTTACACATATAGTATTGCTAATTAAATTAAATAATAAAATTAAAATACATTGACTAATAAATTTTTGTAATAATAATACTTGATATAACAATGTGTTGTTTAATAATTGAATATATTTGAACTGTAATTATTATGGTAATGACTTTAAACTGTATATAAAATATATAGTCAATTTTTGGAGTAAGTTTATTAAAATAATTAATCATTTATTAATTAAACAATTAAAAATAATTAATAATATTCAATAAATATAATTTATTCAATAAAACAAATTGTTTACTCTTATTCATGGAATTTAGAGTTAATTTGTTTGAATAATAATAAAAATTATTAAGTGACTGATTAATTCATTATTTTGAATATTAATTAATTATTGTGTGGATGTATATAATTGAATTGGATATGGACTAATGATTGTATTATTATTATTATTTATGTCAACAGTGTGATTGCAATTATTGTTTCGTGGATTAGTATATTAATTAATATATGTACATGACTATGATGATAATTATTAATTAATTTAAATTATCAGTTATTGTGACATGTGTAAGGATATTTATGATGTGTAAATTATGGATTATAATTATTACGACGATTACATGGGAATTCAAAATTAAAAAATTGTTGAATAAAATTCAGAATTCGAGTGATTTTTTAAATAGTATTACTTCTATCTTTCTATCATTTATTTTTTTTATTAATTAAATAGAATATTTTGCATTTTAAAATGCAATCCAACTATCACCCAATTATTATTTAACTATATTCCACTACCGAGATCATTCTTCAATAAAAGAGGAAAAAATATACTGACAAAAGAGTCTAGAGAAAAGAGAATTTAAATATTACGATGCAAACGTTTGTTGAGAATTTATTTGAACATTCTCAACACTATTGGAAAAATTGCGAAAAATCTTTCTTTACAGTGGGGGTTTTTTTTTTTAAATTTATTATTTAATAAAATTACAGAAAAGAAGATACCATCTTTGATGCAGTAGTAATAAGCATACTAAAGTTCGTTAAATTATTATTGCATCAAGCATTGTATGCTTTTTATTGTTTTTTCAATGTCTAATAAATAGAAAAAATGAATTATCTTAAAAATATCACGTTACGATGGCAAACCATCTCTAACTATATTTAAAAACGATTTTATCAACGATATCAGTACAATTTTTTATTTAATAATATTTAATTGATTGAATAAAATTGTGATTATTTTAATAAGATGATTTTTTAAATCACGATTTGTTCAAATTGATCTTAATTTTAAATAATCAAATAGAAAATCCAATTAATTATCGTTTGAATCAATTAAATGATTGATCATAACTATTTAATAAAATATTTTTTTGATTTAACAATTTTTTTTCAATTCATTTCATCTCTAACTATCTTCAAACTTTTTACTTGTTTGTATTCTAATTTTTAAACAAACCCCTAGAATTGCAGATTTTAAAAATTCTTAATCTTCACAGTAATCAATAAAGATCTAAATAATAAATATTCATTTTTCATTGCTAATAAAAGATATTTTTATGTGATATTAAAAATAATAAAACATAAAACTCAATTCCACTTATGACAATGTTCTGTAATGGGTCCAATATTCAAAACATTTCGATTAAATTTCAAAAATACTTCTTTTATCATCAATATTTTTTTTTTATAAAACATTTTTCCGTGAAAATTGAAAGAACCGAATGTTGATCAAAACCTTAGCATCTGCCTGCACGTGGCCATATAGACATTCATCTATCGAGAGGATACGTTCATGTGCTGTAATATAATACAAAATCTAATGTGTCACTGTGTCACAGCCCCCCTCCCCCCACTTATCCACATATGACTGCATATACAACCGCGTGAATACTATAAAACCGATCGAAAAAAGAGTGACAGACTCGAGTAGAGGATAGAGACACTAAGCACACAAGTAAAAGTGAAATAAAGATAGAAAGCTGTATGTGTGATTGCTTGATAGAGAAGAAAAAAAACACACACACACACATTTTCCTCCCTCTACTCATGTGGAATTTTAGATTTTTTGGAGAATCCACTGGGAAACTATTTTCCTATCTTTTTCAAAGATTTCAAGCCATTCTGATCATCCAAGGCCATCATGAAAAAATCTAAAAAAGAAATACTAATTATTATCATTAAAAAATAATTAAATTTAAATAAAAGAACGATAATAATGTCTGGTGTGGTTTGTATAACGATCTTAATTTGAGTAAAGAAATAGCAGATAACTGGACTTACTTGTAATAGATACGATGAAGCGGCTTTTTGGTAAAAGAATTCGCCATATGGTCATCCAGTTATTCTATCTAGTCCTAGAGACTGTAGACTGTTGATTGAACTCATTCGTATTATTCCACCTCACACACACACACACACAGCATTAGTAGACTTGTATGCTATTTTATTTTACCTATTTCGTGATCTATGGTCTGTTAACTGCGACTTAAATTGACGGAAATATCCTTCCTCGAAAGGATGAGACACGAGACCTTCATTTCAGCACGTGCCATATTATTATGTTACTAAAATCACCGAAATTTCTTTAAAATCAATCTATTTTAGCTATTGATTTTTTTTTGTTATGCACAAATTCAATATTTTTGAATTTATACAAAAAACAAGTTGTTTTTGATACTTTTGGGAATTAAATTGATTTTTTTTCTAGTTAAATAGTGTTTTATGTTCAATAAATTTAAAATAACTGTTAAAAGTAGCAATAAAATATATCAATTAATGATTAATATTCATGAAACAAAATTATAAATATTTATTTTTCAATATATTTTACTCGTTTTCCACCTGCTTTTCCATTTGTTTCTGTTTAATTCATTATTCATTTGCTACTTATTCCTAAAAATATACTTGAAAAAATTTTTTCGTTGCAATATTAATTATTTTTATCATTTATTCATCGATGGTGATCAAAGGATTCATGATTGTTGAATGATTAATGCAAAAAAGATGTTGCAAACGGATCGTAAAAATTTTAACATTTATGCCAAAAAGCATGAAATATATATAGTGAATTAAAATTTACGAGCTCTTAAATCTTCCTAATCTACACTAATAAACATAAACAACGTACCTAATCTACTCTGATCCAAAGAATAATAGATAAAAGTCAACAACAGTCTCCCAACACCTTTCGTGCTAACCTGAAAAATAAATAAAATTGAATAAATCACCAAAACTAATGGAAACAGGTGAAAAAAAATTCGTAATTATCTTAATTTACTTACTTGTGTTGCTAAAATCATTCCTCATAACACCTGATGGTGGTTATTATTCTAGCTAAACTCCACTTGTCGTCATCACAACACTACACACATATATACATACACAATGAACTTCACTAAACACTGGACACTGAACTACTTATTCACACTTAATTTATGAAAACACGATAAAACACACATAAATATCACTGAATAACATTTACATAATTATTGCCTATCGTTTAAAACTATTTCCAGTCATATTCAGCCAATAAATTTACGTATTTTTACATAAAAAATTCACCCGACGCCAAGTTGCAAAAATGGCGTCAATGCTTTTTTAATACGCAATAAGATGCTTTTATCAAATTACCTATTATTCCATTATAAGTCACTGTCTTTTCATGAAATAAATATTTTCTAATCATATTAGAACATTATTACAAATAATTCATTATTCAATTCATCATAATTTCATTGTTTTTAGATAATTTGCTTAGACAGGTTTATTAGCGTAATGACGCTCTTTATTATAATTGAATAAGCACCAAAATTCTACTATTAATATAAAAAATATTCATAATTATTACCTCTATTGACTGTAAAGAAATATAATTCGTTATTTGTGACATAATTTTGGAGTGGATGACTGTGAAAAGGGCTGGATTCAAAATTGTTAATAAAAAATTCAAGAATGTGACGCCATTGTTCGATGCGTCAACAGGCATTCAATTAATCGATGAAAAATATTCATCAGTTCATCAGTATTATGAGCTAGAAAGTGTAACAGCATGTTATGGCTTGTGTTTGACAAGTTTTCAGCAGGTGAATCATCACCAAAACTCTCTAAACAGCTTTGAACTTCAAAGCAAAATGACGCGACGACCGTTTGAGTTCTAAGACGACGCTTGACTGAGATATCGATCGCGGCGCTTTATCAATCTCGCGGCCAAACGGACAACTACAATATTGATCTATCGATAAATTTGTTGTCGATAAAATAAATCACTTGATTACCATAAGTCATTTTAATTCGATCGATAAATCGATAAAGAAGTTTAAAATAAACATTTTGATATGCGCGATAATTTGAATGATTTTTTTGTGTTGTTACAAGTAAAATTGGATAGAAATCATTGAATTAATGTGGATAAAAATCTAGTAAATATATTTTTTCTAGTAAAATGATGTTTCAAGAATCGATAACGTCCAATTCTATCACGAAAATCAATTACCATTGAATTTAAATTGAATTCCGAATTCTAATTCTTTCGAAGTTTCTCATTATATCCTTCTTCATCCTCATTTGGTGTTTTTGCGGTGAAATTGAGCAGACTTTGAGAATATTCAAATTTCCTTCCTCCTAATTTATTTTTTTAATAAGACGGAAAATAAGAAGGAGCCACTGTGAGACGAAAAGAATGGAAAGAATAGGCAGATAAAGAGAAAGAAGAAGAAGATGTTGGAAAAGAAGTTGAAAATATAAGAGTTGGGTAGAAAAAACAGCAATTCGGACCATGCACGAGGTATATACTCTATAGAGAGTTGCTATAGAAACACTAATTCCATCTCTTTCTCTGGCCCTCTGTTAACAGTGAAAAAAGAGCCGGAGAATATAAGGTAAGAAGGAAGGGTGAAAAAAAATAGCGAGGGTGAAAAACCTGGGGGTGACTCAAATAAAAAAACGGATCAATATTAACTCTTTTTTCTGGGGTAGCTCACCAACTATATATAGGCTATCTGCTGATGCCTTCGCTACCCTAAAAACCTTCCTTCTTTTCTTACTTCCCTTCAACTCCCCCCCACCCTACTCTTCCACGGCTCCTTCAACCCTTCTCACCCCCGTATTTAAATCTGGACTGGAAAAAAATTTAGTTTTCGATTTTCTTTAGTTTTATAACTTGCGTTTTTAGGGATTCTGTTATTTATTGGTTTTCGAAATTTCTTGGAATATTTATTTTCTTTTCGCTATCATTTAATGGCTTAGTTTGTGCTTTATCATTCAATTTTATTAAATTTAGAGGTTAACATTAGAGGAAAATTTTTTTTTTCAATTTATTGATGAATTTAAGACTGATGAAGAGTTCAGATTTTTTTTCATTACTTTATGGATGTAGTAAAAAATTAATTACAAGCAAATTAATGAGAAAAAAAATATTCTAGGACAGTGTATGTTTAGATCAGAATCTGGTGGATCTCAAACACTACAACATAAATTATTTTTGATAACCGGAAGTGCTGTTAGACCACTGCAAACATAGATTGCATTTACTAACAATTACAATGAGATTAAAACAAATTTTTTTTCTGCTTTTAAATATCAGTAAAGCTTCTACGCAAAATATTAACAAAAAAAGACTTATTTTGAATAAAAAAAAAATTGCTTGTTCACTTTTCTTATCCAACTATCTTATCTTAATTTAAATAATCATATTCATTCGAATTTTTTCAACTTGACTTCTACCTTTTGAAAGCAAGTCAGTAGGCTTCTTGATGTTCTTCAATTTCCGTTTTCTCTTGCCAAAAGAAAATATAATTAATTTCAAGATAACTCTTAATGGTCTTAACTCTTCTCGAGGATCTTGAAGCTCTGAATAGCTTGAAAAAAAATAAAGTAAGAAAAAAATCAATACTATCGATTGCCATTTCAATTGAATGCCTTGACCTCTCATTTTTTTAAGCCACGTTCACCAACACATTAAAAAGCTTTCGTATATTTGTGTGGGTCGATTTGAACTAGCGGGTATTTTTTTTCTCTCTCTGCAGTTACCACTTGTGTTTGTCCACTTTCAATGAGTCTTCATTCAAGTTCAAGGTCTACCGTACTCTCCCTTTTATTCTCGTAAATTAAGTGGCACAACATTGGTATTTTTATTTTTATATATTCACATCAATTAAACATAATTAAACATCATTATTGCCATTATTTTCATTTAATCAATTATTTCCGACACTTCCGGTTATCGAATATTACTTTAATTGGTGTTTTAGAGATCACCAATTAAGTAGATACAAAAAAAAATTTTTTTTGCTATTATAAAGTGCAGAAAAGTGTACTTTATTTTATGACGTGCAAAAAAAATCCATTTTCCTCATGCTGTTTTAATCTTTTCAGAATTTCATTCCATGATAATAGAGACAGAAAAAAATTTGAAAAAAGCACACCTTCTAAAACGAGTAAATTTAACCCTAACTCAGAAGCTTCATCCTGGAAAATTCAATATGGCCGCTAGGGCTACATTACGCCTTGCTTAATTACATGAAGATACTTTTCTCGTCAGTGATAGAGGATGGGTAGAAGTCGTCGCTGTCGTTGGACGACGTGGTAAACGAAGGAAATCTAAGAAGAAGAAAGGAGGAGAGGGGGATGAATAAAAGGTTGCAAGAGAGAAAAAGTGATAAGGATAAAAATAAAAAGGGGCAGAATATTTTTTTCTATCTTTTTCTTTCTTTTTTGTCTTTTCTTCGTCTTGACGTTATTTCGCCGCCTTTGTACCAACTTTTCTTATTTTTTCCCTTCTGCTACCCTATCAAGACGCACCACGGCGCAACGCGTAAGATAAGACGAATCACAAGGGCGGTGGGCTTTCTTAAAAAGGGGTGGAATAAGGGAATAGAGGTCTAAAGACAATCGTTAAAATCATTTGTTTATAAATCGTATATTTATTGTTGATATTATTGTTATCACTGTAGTGATAACGATAAGGTTTCTTTTTTTTTTTTATTTATGAGTTAGAAAGTTAGTAAGTTGGAATGATAAATTTTTAGTAATAAAACTACCCTTGAATTATGTGCGTTATTTTTTTTTTATCCCCTAAATTTGCATCTTAAATTCGTGCATACGTCAGACATTAATCAATCGCTTACTAGAACGGAAAAAAAATATTCTAACCCTATCAAATGGGTTAACAGTCTTATTTTTCACCCCCTTTTTATTCCTAGTTTTTTATTTTTACTACCTTGTCTAGACCCTAGGATGAAAAAAAATTTGTTTTTTTTTAATGTAATTAGAATAATTAATTCAGTCATGGTTGTATCAAAGAATTTTTTAGCGAATTTTTTTCACTACTTCCGGTTTGTAAAAAAAGTTATAAGAACCAATATGTTATGTCGTGATATTTGTTTTAGGTTATTCAGTATAAATTAATAAATGAACTTTAAATAATTAAATAATTAAAATTTCTTATTTTTATGCATCATTTCATTTTAATTCGCCGCTAGCTTATACAAATACTAATACAAAACAAAAAAAAAAAAAACTAACATCCCTTAATTGTTCGACCTTAAAGCCCATCCATAAGGGGAAAGAAAAGTGTCAAAAAAATTTGTCCATTTGAATTTTAATATTTTCACATGAAAAAGCATGATTTTTATCAGGAAAGTATTTATAAAAAGAAACTCGTCCATATAAATAAAAAAATTATTCTAAAAATATCAACTTATGAATTTTAACCACTAAAATAATTGACAATAAATTAAATCATTTCCACCAAATGACTTTGAACAATAATATTATCTAGAAGGTTATTTTTTTTTTTTTTTTAATATTAAAAACGAAGAATATTTTAAAGGATCTAAGATTTTTTATTTCTACCCTTCGCGGATCCGCGAACTTTTTTAGGGGTTGAAAAAAAAACTAGGGGTAGTGATCGCGGGTGAGTCAGAGCAATCGAAGCTGTGGGGTAGATTTTCTCTAACCCTCTCTTATATATTTTTTAGGGTGGCCACGGACTTCTTTTTTATCTACAGGGATTCTAAACGCCACAGTCCGGTTTCATCCTTTCCACCCTCCTTTGCACCCCCGCCTCTACTTTTTTCCATCTTTTTTTTTTCCTTCCCCGAGACCATATATATATTTAAGCTACAAGCTTTCATGATCAACCCTAGGACTACGAGAAATTATTCATGAGATGCGCACGAGAGACACTAGCAAGAGAATTAGAAAGGGTTGATGGTAAAAAAAAAAAATCATTAGGGGTAGATTTTTTTTTGGACTGACTTGAAGCAGTGGCAATGCATCTGGAGAACTGGAAAAAATTCATACTGGAAGAAAAAAGAATTAAAAATTATAACAGCAATTAATTTAAATATTTAATTTACAAATAAAATTTTTTTTAATAATAACAATAATAGTAAATAATATTTTTAAGTATTAAGCAATGCAATTAAACTAATTAATGCTTAGAAGCATAGATTATTAATAAATATAAAGAAATTGATATAACTTACATTTATCATTTCTTTTTCTTGCTATTTTATAATTTTTCTTGTGTCTGTAGCTCTGGGTTGGTTTACGCTATTGAGCCTATGTAATTGTTTTAAATAAATTTATTAATTAAAACAATAAATACGTTCAAGGTTGATGAGTCTAAATATGATGAAGATTATTGGACACAACAGTGAACGACATTCATTAAGGTTTGACCAGAATGACGAGATTAGAAATAAATTGTCTATATTAAATGGTAAATAAAAAATATTAATAATATAAATGATGATTAATAATAATGATAATAAATTGTAATACTTAATGTTAATGATGTAAATGATAATGACCATTTGTTTGGAATTTAAAGATGGTTTAGGCTAATTAAAAGCTAGAACTTCTAGCATTGATTCATCTAAAACATGTTCAGCATATGATTCTGTCCATAAATCAGATGTAAAATATTATTTTCAATAAAATCTAAGGCAACATTAATAACAAATAGATATAATTATTCATTATATTTAATTCAATTAATTCAATTCAATTCAATTTGATTCAATTATTTATTTAATAGTCTTCAAACTTCAATCTCCAATGCAGTCACCATCTCTATTAATGACTTGCATCTGCTTAAAGTGCAGAGACCTAGTGCTAACATCATCATACTCTGTATTCTAGAATATTCAAATTATAAAAGTGTTTCACTATTTTCTTGCCAACCCAATATTAAAATGAACAATCTTTAGAAATGTAACCAGGAAAATTCTTGAAATTTTTTCTAAAAAAATTATAAATCATTATCTAGTAGAACTGTTTTTCTAGTATCTAGATGTTGGCATACATAATAGTGATAAAAAGGCTTCTACAATTATTATTATTATCATTTAACATTTATTATTGATTTTTTATTATAAATCATTTGATTTAATTTATCATGAAAACTAACTTTTAAACTAGCTTTAATACAAAAATTATTCATGAATATACCTGATGCAATAATTATATACAATCCCTCTCTATACACAAGATTAAAAATAAATAATATACCTTATCAATTACTGTAAATATCTGTCACGAGTAGAGGAAAGTCACCAAATATGGAATAGTATCTTAATATGGAATACCTTCATTCCTCAATTTGTGATTTTGTTTTTTTTTTGTTAGATTTTAATTTGATAACTAATGTATTTGATTAAAGGCTGTTAATTACTACATGTAAATGTATGACTGATTAGTAAAATTATTAAACTGATTTAATTAATATGAAGTTCTTTTTTATATCCCAAAAAAAAAAAATGGTATTCCATATTTGGTGACTTTCCTCTATTTAAAAATATCATAATCAATTCTGTTACTTTAATTTTTAAATAAATTTTTAAAATGCTAGCATGATTGTTAAATACTGCAATAAGTGGCCCTTATTTTAAGTTTATGTCACACTAAAACCAAAAAAATCGATTTAATAAATCTTTAGCTAGTATAATTAATATTTTATAATTAAATACTACTTTTATATCAATTAAATAAATGTGTAAGAAAGAAAGTTAAATGACTAATAAATAATTTATAATAATATTTAATGGTATTTTAATTTTTAATGTTAAATTAATAATAACAATAGTATTAATAATTGTTAAAAAATGTTTAGATGCTTGTGATTGATTTAAAATGTTTGAAATAGTCGTTAGCAAGGTTGAAAATTATAGTTTAGTTATTATAACTCAATTCTCATCAATCTCAAAAGCAAAGCAAATTTAAAAAATGAATGAAAAAGAATGGAAAATGAGAAAATTCTTATCATAACTGAGCAATTTTAAGTGAAATTTTGTATGAATAACGCCAGTCTGACAACGCCATTTAACATTTCGTAATCAGAGTTGGAATATTTAAGTGTAGAAGAAGATGGAAAGTTAAGACAGAGGGTTGGCAATGAGAGGGTGACATTTACAAAAAAAATTAGGAACGAATTTTTTCTTTACGAGCTAAGGGAAAAAGTAAAAGAAAGTTTTAGCATCCTATTGAATACTCGTTTTTTACTTTCATTACATACCAAAAAGCAACTTTACAAAAATTGTTTTTCAACTTACACAAGAGTTCAAAAGAGTAAATGATAAATAAATAAAATAATCAGTCTTCGATTCGTAAATTTTATCCAAGTGACATTGAATTATTATAAAGTGAATTGATTAAATTGTGTAGGTTTCATTTAAAAATTAATTACACGCAAATTAATGAGAAAAAAAATATTCTAGGACAGTGTATGTTTAAATCAGAATCTCGCGGATCTCAAACACTACAACACAAACCATTTTAGACAACCGGAAGTGACAGAAATTACTCCTCAATATATATAAAAGAATAGAGCCAAAAAAAAAAGTAATTAATAAATTAAATATTAATGAAAAATAATCATTCTTTGCTTCCAAAATTTTTTTCTATCCCCCAAGAGAAAATCGGCGCCTGAACCCAAGTAATTCTGCCTAAAAACGTAATTAGTGTGCGAAGAGATGACGGCGAGAAAGGGTAGAGAAGAATAAGAGGGGGGTTTAAAAAAAAGGGGGATGAATGTGGGTGCGACGTAAAAAAAAATCGTTACCCAAGTGAGAGAGAAGGCGACTTTTTTCATGTGTCTTAGGGATGAGGTGAAAAGGGTGGTTTTGCCTCTAGGGCTGTTTTCTAACCCCTCGGCCTACTTCCACCCTCTTAAATTTTTCTCACTTGCACTTTCACCGACTTAGACTCGTTTTCCTTATTCTTATTTTTTTTTTTTCTTTCTTCTTCGCTTTTCTTACCCTCACGGTCTAAATCCTCGAGGGTGGACTTGGTCGAGGGGTGGCCCTTTGAGGGGGTAGAAAAATCGAGGGTGCAACTTCTCAGGACAACTACTGCCGGAAATAAGAAATTGTCAAGCAACCACTTGAAGTGGACGATGATTTTTTTTATTGTCAATATTAGGGGGGTGAGTTACCCCCTATGTTTTTTTTTTTTTTAAATAACTATGAATTTTATTTACACGTGTACTAATTTTTTGTCATTAAAAATTTAAATTAAAAAATTGAAACAATGGATACCCAGGTGTTTCTTTCAAGTAACTTTGCTCTTAAAAATATTTTGGGGGTGAATTTTTTAGAAGGTTGATAGCAAATGGAGAAAACAAGTGACAAGTTCACGGTTGCTTTCAGAAAATTATGAAATTTATTTCACAACTTTAAAAAGTAACTACACATGAATTTTTCACCCTTAATATAACATCCTCAGAGGGTTTATTTCGATTAGGGGGGTTGGAGGGGGGTAGAAAACATATGTATTGATAGATATTATATTTTCAAAATTTACTTTTGCATAAATAAGTTATCTTTTTTGTTTTATATCTTAAAGATGTTCTTTTCAATTCTGTTTTTCATCTTATTCTCATGCTCTCAAATCGATCCACTTAATGGCGGGCAGCGGGGGTGAGTATTTTTTTCCATAGGGATGACTCGCTTTTCTTCTCTCAAAGAGAATTGCGTTAAAGGGTGTCGAGTACAGACCGAAAAATCGGATTAACGCCTTCGGCATTGTACTTTCATCATTTTCAACCCTCTTAGAACTAAATTCTTCATTTTTTTTTTTTTTTCGTTCATTTAAACAAACAAATTATTTAAATAAATAACGAAAACATTTTAGAGTTAATTTCGATCAAAGTGAATTCATCAAAGATTTTCGTTTATTTTTCAATCGAGGAAAAATAAAAGTATTCGTGAGAGTAAAATAGAGGAGAGGGGTAAAAGAGGTACATTCGGTCTCCTGATTACAAATTTATAAAGAAATAGATCTCAGGACGTCACTGGTTGCGAGGGTGCTGCTGAAAAATACGGTAGTCAAACTCACCCTCGACCACCTCCTTCACGCAGGGGTAATTTTTAAGACGACGCTTTGAATAAAAGTTGAATTAAAAGAAAAGAAATATATTAATGTATTTTTTTTCATTTCCTAAATAAATTTAACTTTTAAAAGAAAATTCTTTTGCAATTAACTCTAAGAAACTTTCAATCATTGATAAACAATGTTTTAAATTAAAAATACTGCTTGGAAAAAATTTTTTCTACTTAATCTAATCCATGGATTCCTAGAACACAATCTAAGCTTTCCAATGAACTCTGAGTGATCAAAATTGGACAATTTTTATCGAAGATATGATTACTCAAACATTTCCACAATTTCAAAAAACTCGCAAATTTCGCCATTATCTTAAAAAGAGTCCGCCATTTTGCCAAGTAATTAACACTGTGCGCATGTCTCGCATTTACTGAAAGGGTTGAAACCCTTCCTTCTAACAAGACTATCTTTTCCCCAGCCCCCAACAAGACAAAGACCCTAGACCTATCACGAAAGAAGGAGGAGAATACCAGGAAAAAAGTCTATAAAAAAAAAGAAATAAATTACAGATTAATTTACATAGAAAAAATTAATGACGCGTGTCTAGGGTCTTAATATGATTCGGAAGGGTTAAATATTAGCATAAGAATATACTTACTACCCTAAAGCTGACCTACAAGTTGAAAAAACCATTTTTTGTAACCTCTTTTTTTTTGTAGATATTCAAATAACCTCTCTTATTGATCCTCACAATTATTATATTCCTTAAACAATAAATAATAAATAAATAAAATAAAATAACTAAATAATTTTTTTTGTCATACTAACGATCTTTTGTATAACAATACCTTAGTCCATGGGGGCTTCTTTATCCTTAAATCGTTTGTACATGAAAGTGATTCTGATTGGTTTCTATTTAAAAATCGAAAAGAAGACGTTGAAGCAATAGGAAAAGCAGTAGAGGAAGAAAAAATCCACAGGAGATGATTTTTTTTTGCCGACCACTTTCCAATAAAGTCGAAACGAAACGTTTATGTATGCACATGAAAACGATTCAAACGTCAATCAAGACATGAGAATGTGTACTGCGATACTCGACACAATTTTTCTTTTTCAATCCATGCTTCCACAAGGGTGTGAAATTTTTTTTCAACATTTTTTCTAACCTCGATACGTTTTTTTTTTATCGCTTGCCAATGATTACAAGGCACTGCAAAATCGTTCTAAAAAAAATAAACATTAGAAAAAAAACCTGCTTGAATTACTGAACGTCATTCAGAACTTGAATATTTCTTTTATAAAGTAAATCTGTAGTAGTCAATTTAAAAAATCGTTACTTACATAGAAAGTTCATTTTTGCTTTTGAAAATGATTGAAAAAAATCTATTCCATCCAATGTCATTTTTACTAGTTATGATACTGACATCCAAACAGAATGAAGTTGATAATAAGGATGGTGTCGATTATACATTTATAATCGATATCGATTATCGACAATTATTTTTTAATAATAATGCGCGCGAATATTTAAATTTTAAAAGGGGTGGGGGGCTTTCTCAATTTAAAATCATCTTAAATTTTTATCACCTAAATACATATTTTTTATTTGATTATTTCATGTAAAAAATATTCATAAGTATGGAGAACAATGATATATAGGAGGGAAGACAGATTTGAACAGTGTGAGTGTAGTTATCATCATATATTATTATTATTATTATTATTATCTACCCGAACTGTATCGCATTCGCATTATAATTTTAATTTTAATTATAATTTTTTTCTTTGGTCCATGTGGAATTTTTTTACCATCACTTTTTCTACTTATGTATGTTCTGATTTTGAAAACAGTAAAACGAAAACGACACGAGTGTACTTTACTTCATAACCATATGATAATATCATTTTACTTATGAAAACTACTTTATCGAGCGTTGAATGAATCATTGTCTGTAAAAAAAATTTTCCGATATACTGCATATTTAGAACATTATAAAATTCGATTCAATGTAATATTCGTTTTAATAAACCATTCGAATTATTATTTACATTGAAACTTTGTCGAATTCGATACACTCTATATTTAGTAACAATATTCGTTCCGAGCTTTCACTTTTCGAATTTATACCATATTCGAGACAATCATTTTTCAAGGTTACATTACATTCAGAACTTGAGTCTTCTGGCCTTCCGCATGCAACCCGTCTACATAACTGGAGTTGTAAATATTAGTTACTGATTTAAAGATGAATAATAGCGGTAAAATTGGAGTTAAATTAATTGAAGTGGAGGTTGTTGAAAGCTACTCTCCATCATTTTTCTGGATCCATTTATTGAAAAATAAAAAACAATTCCATGAGATGATGACAACCCTAGAGTAAGATAATCTTCGTTGATAAATTAAATAAGAATAATGAATATTAATGTTATAAAAAAATTGTTGGAATATGTTTTTTAGAGAATTTTATGCGTTATATTATCCAAATCACAAGGTTCCAACTGCTATGCTCAAACGAGGATTGAATATTGCTTGTTTATTTGACGGAAAATGGCATAGAGCGGTGATTAAAAGCATTGATCCTAATGATAAAGTGACAGTGAGTAGTCAACAAGCATCATAAAAATGATATTTAATTATTAACTAATTTTTTAAACATGTATACAGGTAATGTTCTATGACTTTGGTACTCTATACAAGTGTCCATCTAATGAAGTATATCATCTTCATCAGTCATTTATGGAACTTCCAGCTCAAGCTGTTCCATGTAGATTGTATGGCGTTGCTCCTCACAGTGGTGATAAATGGCCTAAAAGAGTTCGAGATTTTTTTAATCAGTGGGTTTATGAGAAACTACTATGGGCTAATATAATTGAAGTTGATGTTGAGGTATTGTTTTAGACTAATATTGATTATCATTACTTTACAGCCTGCTAAAATATAGTTTTAATAATTCATTTCTTAGAAAAAATCAATGTCAGTTACTCTAGTGGATACCTCAGAAAATGATGACTTTATCATAAACGATTGGTTGATTCATAATAAAATGGCAAAAGTGAAAAGAGTGGTTCGTATCTTATCATATTAATTCTATTTTGGAGTTATAATTGTCGATAATTTTATTAATTGTATCTGTAAATTACTTTTTATTTAAATATTTAATTGCAAAGAATGTTCTATTAATTATTATTCTAAATTTTCTTAGGGCTGTGTTGATCCAGAAGATTTAAACTTATATGTCTATGAATTTAGTGAATATTATATCGATGAGGATGGAGAGTGTGAAACAGTAATTCCAACAACTCGTTATCCAGAATCTAGCAGTGGACCTATTTTATCTACGTGCAATTCATCTGGAAGTGTTAGTTCTTTAAACAATAAACCTGAGCTAGATAATTATGATTGGGAAGCATTCAAAGCTCAATTGCGAAAAAAAATTGATGAATATATTGTGCTAACTTTAAATATGTATGATGATTTTATGGTAACGAATATGGAGTCAACTGCTGATGGAATCATTCAAAACTTTATTGGAGAATCATTAACTGATTCAATACTGGAGATATCATTTTCTTTTCTTGATTTAGATCATCAAAAACAATTTTCAGATATCTCAGTTGTTTCAAATGAATCCATTGCTGATACAGACAATAAACAATCAAATGCAATCGATAACTCCGCTGAAGAATCATCATCATTTGATCATATCTCCAATGTAATATCTGTAGCTAGGAACAAAGTATCAATACGAGGTCATAAAGAGAAATCAGTTCAAAAAGCAGTCCGGAAATTTTTCAAAAGTAGAATTGTTAATTCAGAAAATTCGTCGATCGAAAACTCTAGTTCATTTGCAGAAAGTTTCATGGATACAAATCCGTTTAAAGCACATATTTTTATTGATAATCTGTTAAAAGAGAGTGAAACTGAACCACCACCGTTGCTTTCTAAACCATTTAATGACTCGTCAAATCATTGGAATCCTTTTCTATGATCAAAGGTAGAATTTTATAATCAAACTTATCACTTATAAATTAATAAAATAATTAATAAACATTTTTTTTTTGTTATTACAGTGATGATAACGAGCTATAATCTGTGTTCAATAAATCAAGAACGTTCATTGATGTTTTTAAATATTTATAAATTTTTAAAAACAGTTTTATATTGAAGGAGAATCATTCTTGAACAATAAGTTATTATCAATATTGAATTTAGTGGTGAATTATTATTATTACAGTTGGGTGTTATGAACACCAATAAGTCAATGAATTTAATATCAATAGTTTTTTATTATTATTATTGTTATTTAAAAAATAGAAGCTTTTCTTTATTAATAATTGTTTTTTAAATGTTTAATTATTTTAGTTTTCATAAAGTTTCATAATTTCGTAATATCTTTTATTTTGAAGATAAATGTTGTTTATTCATTAAATATACTTATTGTTGAATATTAATTCGTTATTGTTTATTTATAATTTTTCAAAGAATAATTTCAAGTCAAATATCTTTGAATTGTTTTAAATTATTCTGTAAATTGTTGATAACTCAAAAATATGGAGACCGGATCGTTAATTTTGATACCAGAATGTTTCAGATCATCAAAAATAAATCGCAAAAATACGTGATACTCATTGTTTAATACGATAAATTTAATTTTTTATTTATTAAAAAAACTTTTTAGTGCGGTTCAAAGCGGTTAGTGACTCCGTTTCAACATTTCGTTACTCTTCCGCTTTTAATTTCGAAATAAAAGAAAAAAATCATAAATATAATTTATTTTGAATATTAGCATTCACAGGTTGCATTTATATGCAATAGTAAATTTGTAATTGTTATTATAAAATTTAAAAAATGAACATCTAATATAATACATTGGGATAAAACAGATAGTGGAAACCTGCGAGGTGAAACAGATCATGAAAACTTGACTGTTATACCGACTCTGTTTTGCTTGTTAGTTCGGTGGGAACGAAAAAATTGGAAACGGGGGCGCCTTGCAATGGAAATTTTCTTTTAAATGGCATTGCTACTCTCAGTTTCTCTCTGATCTGTACCAACTTTACTGAAATAGTCTCGAGATTGTCGATATCTCGATGTAAACAAATATTTACAAACACTTTTGAAGCAATCATCAACGTTAGCAATGACTGGAAAAATACTTTTAAATTCTCTTTTGCATTATAAATGCAGACAAGAATTTTATTCAACGACAAGAATCAAAAGGTTTGTGGTACCTGATGAATTAGTACCTTGGGAAATGGAGTTTCCTGGATATGATCCAGCTTATTACACTGCTACTGATGGAAAACCTTGGGCAGATAAAAATATTGATGATGTAGGATTCCAGCCTAAATGGAACGCTCAAGATGGTAATTAATTTGATTCAAATAATTGAGAATTTGATTTATATAATGTCTGTGATAAATTATAGGTGATATAAATCGACAAAGTTTGACAAGAACCTATCGAATCACTCAGGATGGTTATCCTCTAAATCCTATAGGCCGGACTGGTATCAAAGGACGAGGTTTATTAGGTCGTTGGGGACCTAATCATGCAGCAGATCCCATAGTTACTCGCTGGAAGCGTAAAAATAATGAAGACAAAGAAATAAAAATAAATCCTATGACTCAAAAACCAGTACTCCAATTTATTGGAATCCAGAGAAGAGATACGAGAGAGTGGGCTATTCCGGGAGGCATGGTTGAAGGAAATGAAGTGATTTCATCAGCATTGAAGCGCGAGTTTATGGAGGAAGCATTGAATTTATTGGAAAAACAAGACAAAAATCCAGAAGAAGTTGAAGGATTTAAAAAAGAAGTTGATAAATTGTTTGAAAAAGGAGACAAAATATTTCAAGGGTACGTTGATGATCCTAGAAATACAGATAATTCCTGGATGGAAACGAGGGTATTCAATTTCCATGATAATGATGGAAGTTTATTGGATAAAATAACTCTGGAAGCTGGAGATGATGCTGCTGATGTTAGATGGTTGGATATTGATGATAAATTAAATTTATACGCAAGTCATAGCGAATTTTTGCAATTAGTTGCACAAAAACATGATGCTCATTGGTAGATAGTCATTATAAAATTATTTTAATTTATTATTAATCATAAAATAATAGAAAAAATATTTGTATATTTTGAATAAAATTCCAATTTCCCACACTAACTGGTATACACCCAGTTTTTTTTTCATAATGTTGGCAACACTTCTCTGTAGTCCTATCGTGTTGCGGTCTACCATTATTCCGAGTCCAGCAAATTGCTTTGGGTTCGGCAAAGTGAAGAATATCAAGAAAAGTAATTTAATAAACGATTTTGTAATAATTTTATAAATAATTAATTACAATCATGACTGTGCCAGCTGTTTTTATGGATTTACCACCTGAAGATCAGGTAATTATCGCAAAAATATCTATTTTATTACAAGAAAATTCTACCTAACCTTGAAAATAAAAGGAATAATGACAATCAATACTAGAAATTCCAAAAATAAGATCTTCAGATATTCTTTGAGGTTATATTTATTGATTTAATGTCTATTTATTATTTATCCAGGCCCAAGAACTCAGGATTTATTTCAAGAGTTTAGGAGCAGAAATCAGTGATGAAAAGTCTCCACGTGGAATAGAGGACGATTTACACAAGATAATTGGAGTTTGTGATGCTTGTTTCAAAGAGGGAAATGAAGTAGAGATTGAGAATATCTTGAATGATATCGTTTCAATATTAATTCATGTAAGAAAAATAAATTAACAACTCATTAAAGCATGAAAACTTTATTAGCATAATTATAAACATATTCTTCAATAAATAAAATGGTTTTCATTGATTTTAGATACCGGTAGAACGTGCAGAAAATCTTATCCTAGTATTTTGTGACAAATTAAAAAAAGCTCCAGGCCAGAAGCTTGGGCTTGTTTGTTTAAAAGCGTAAGTTAAATCAAAACTAGAGTCTTTGTTATAAAATAACCTCAAAACATGACATAAATGACACTTTTTTTGTAGATTATGGCTGCTCTTCCAATCATTAGAGGAAAAGTCTCCAATGAGATATCACGTCTACTATCATTTGGTCCAGGTAGCACGTAATGTTGGTCAAGTTCATGCAGTTTACAGCGGGGTTGAGCAATTAAAAGAACAATTCAAAGCTTTTCCACCCAACAACGAACAAATGCAAAAATTACTGCGTCTTTTGCATGAAATATTACTTAGCTGCAAGCAAGGGTAATTTTTAAAAACTTTTTTAAATTTATTTTATTTCATAGTTTAATTAATGTTGTTGATATTTATTTCATTTTAGAGATCAAGCAGCAGCAGTAATGGTGGAACTGTTGGGTACTTATACAGCAGAAAATGCCAGTGAAGCTCGAGAAGATGCTCAACATTGCATCCAAGCAGCTTTAGCTGATCCAAATACTTTTCTGTTGGATCCTCTATTGGCTTTGAAACCTGTCAAATTTTTGGAGGGTGAAAATATCCATGATCTGTTATTTATTTTTGTCCAAGAAAAATTACCTGCTTATATTAAATTCTATAAAGAACATAAGGATTATGTTGAACACACTGTTGGTAAGAAAAGAATATTTCATTATCACTATTAATTAATTCTGAATTCATTCGACTAATTTTTTATTCTTTTCAATGAAGGTTTAAACCACGAACAGAATATGAAAAAAATGAGACTCCTGACATTCATGCAACTTGCTGAAACCAATCCAGAAATGTCGTTTGAAACGATACAAAATGAACTGCAAATCGAGGAGAAAGATGTCGAGAGCTTTATAATTGACGGTAATTTTTTGATATTTCTCTAAAACCAATCCTGGATTGAATTAAAAATGATTTTTATTTAAATCAATAAAAATTGTTTTCATCCAGGAAATATTAATTTGGATCAGTACTGGCTTGAGAACGACCTTTATTTAGTTCTTGAGTTATCGTAAAATTCAACAAAAGAATTTAATTTAGATAGTTGATTAATTAATAAGATTTTGATTTATTAATTTTTAGTGTTGAAAACCAAATTAGTACGTGCAAGAATGGATCAAGCTAACAAAAAAGTCCTTATCTCCAGCACAATGCATCGAACTTTTGGTCGGCCACAATGGATGCAACTCCGTGACCTGCTGGCAGCATGGAAAACAAATTTATCGTCAGTTCAGGATGGAATGAAATCTGTTGCTGATGCTCAGATGGAAATGGTGATGAGGGGGCCAATACCTTCGAAAGGTCTTTAATCATTCTATTTTCATTTATCAATTTTTCTATACTGATTAACCATGTAAATACTGAAGAATCAGAAGTTAATTCGTTAAGTTAGTTCATGACTCTGTTCCACACTTGTCAAGCTTATTTGGAAGACATCATATTAAAATTGAAGTATTAAATTATAAATGATTCATTTGAAAATTTAAATAATCAGCTATGTCAATTTTTTGTATAAATTTTTCAATCAACATAATTTAATAAATAAATTTTATAAACAAAGAAAAAACATTTGTATTTATTTAATCATTTGTTTATTTAGTTCATACTCCAATCAATAAAAATTACATAAATTTTATTTGAACATTCAACAGTTCAGGAGGCTATAAAAATTCAGGTCACAATTTTTTTTTTTTTTTCTTTCAAGTGATTACCAACAAAAAGTTTTCTATTATTTTATTCTTATTCAATTATGATATTTGTTCATTGTTAATGAACTATTTATTTTTATTTCTATGACAATAAAAAAAACTTTGTGTATAAAAAATACTTATAAATAATCACAATCATATTAGTTGATTATACAAAATATAATAATAATAATAAATGTAATACTAATATCAATGTTTATCAAAGGAATAAAAATAGAGGACGCAGTCCTAAAAAATATGAAAGACAATTATCTGTTGATTTTGTTGATAATTAAATTCAATATATAATAAGACGAAAAAATAAAGAAAAAATGAAAATTATATTTATTATGGTTTCCTTTTTATGTAGGTAATAATAAATTTATCAACATTATCATACTTCCATTATTCATAATATAATAAATTTTGTTTTTTTTTCATTTTCTTAAAATAAATTTGAAATTTTCTTTTTTTTTCGTTTTATATGTCATAGAATATTTTAATGATTTTCATTGTTATATTTTATAAAAAGCATTTTTATATTCATATATTTCTTGTTTATTAATGTTATGCAATTTGTGTAATAAAGCTAAGGAGCATTTTTATTTCAAATTGTCAATGTTTGTATGTTTATTATAAACAATCTTTTCATCACGTTTCAATTCAGTCATAATGTTGGACTTATTTTTAATATAATGTTTAAAATAATATTAATTGTGTGTATCAAATATATATTACTTATTGTTTATTTTTCAAATTTGAGTAGAAAATCGTGGACGTGGCAAATCTCCAAAGACTGTATCGCCATGAACGCTCTTCGCTAATGCTTTGATTGATGCACGGATATTATTGGGATCCCTTGGGTCCATTGATAACTAAAAATAAATTATGAATTTTAGTATTAAAATAAATAGTAGATTATTAATAAAAACAATTATCGATATTTAATAATAAATTTACTTGATCTTCATTTTGGTCTTGGATCAGTCTTCCAAATGAAAAATTAGGTACACTAACAGGTAGTGACTTAGCAAGAGTAGGATGTCCACCCCTCTGTCCTCGAGGAATATGAATACCTTCATCCTGACCAGAATCTATAACATCATCATCATCATCATAAAATGAATATGTTAATTTTAAAACAATTAAGTAACGTGATTTAAATTATTCAAATTTGATTTAAATCATTCTTACCATCAGTATCAATTTCATCTTCAGAAATCTCTATATTATCAAAATCATCCATGCCTTCAAGAGGAAAAATGACTTCATCCTCAAGATTCTTTAAATTCTTTTTCTCTTTTTTCTTCAATTCTTTTTGGGCCACAGTTTTATTATCAATCTCCTTCGGAGTCAACCTGAGAACTTCTGAACTACCACTATTCTGTTCAATTCCTTCAAAGCTCGATATCTTATTTATTTTCGGTGACAAGATAGAGTGATCTGCCTTAACAAATGCCTGATCTACCGTCGAGACAACTTCTGTTGAACCAATTCCAAATTTTTCCAACTTGTTGATGTCACCATCCGTTACACTAACATCTTCTATTTTTAATAAATCACTATTGCAAACTTTCTTAGCAAGTAAACAATATTCTCGATATCCACGTTCTTTGAACTCATCTAAATATTCATACTGTTCAGCAACAAACTTCTTAATCTTCTCATCAATTTTTTTCTTCATATTCTGATATCCCATTTCATATTGTAATTGTAAATGACTTATGGTAGAATTTAATGTATCTGATAATTTCTTTTTTGATAATATTTTGTACTCTTCATCAATATTATCATCATCATCATCATTATCACTGTTATTATTAGAATTATTAAACTTTTTATCTACAATAATCTTATAAATCTTACTATAATTAACATTTAATTTTAATTTTTTATAATATTCAACATTATTATCACTATTATCAGTCGGTAGTATCATAGTATTGTTAATTAACAATTTATAATTATGGTAATCATTATCATCACTTGGGTTATCATCATCATTAATATTATTCTTTGTTTCATACCTTTCATTTAATGCATGTGTGTACATTAAACAATTAATACAACGACTGATTGTCCAATTATCAACAACTTTCTCGTAAATTAGTGGATGTTGTCGTTTTATTATTTCGTAATTACTTGATGATGGTGGTGTTAATGCTAATAAATCATGTTGAAAAAATTCACCGGCAAACTTTTTTAATGGTGATGTTATTGACGTTGGTGATTGTGATAATACCGGTTCCACATGATTATTATCATGATAATTAACTATTTTTATCGGCTTCAATTCACAATTATCACGAATTTTTATCGTGATATTTAAACATTTACACGATAAAAACATGTTTTTCAGTTGTTTGTTGCTTTTTAATATTTATTATTTACTATTTAAAGACAATAATGATTATGTAGATTTTTTTTGTTTGCTCAAATGAACAAAAAAAAAAATCAATTGTTATCAATTTGTACTTTAAAATTGTTGATAAATTAATGAAGAAAAGAAAAAAAAATGAAATCTAATGTGATCACAATAATAAAAATATATTTTTTATCCTCTTTTTAGGTCACTCTAGGTCGTTTACACTCACTTCCAATTCAAATAAATAAATAGCTTATTAATAAATTAATCAAAATTATTCCAAGAACAATGATATCACTTGTTAGACGCTTCCAATAAGTTAAATTCAGATCATTCTTTTATAAGTAGCTCTATTTAATTTATTCCTTCGATTTTCTTCTAATTTTAAAACTGAATTTTGTTTTTTCTTTAATTCCACTTTGTCTCTTCTTTATATTAACTCATATGAGAATTTTCTCATTTTATGGTTGTTTATGTGAGTTTAATTTTCCCATTACAATTTAAAGGTTATGGTTGACAAAATTTGCCATTAGTTCAATTTAATGATATTTGAATAATAATTCTTTTTTATAGTTAATTTATATGAAGAACTTTTGAATGTTTTATTTATAAACCCATCGAGAATTCGAGATGACGACGTGAGAGTTCTCACAACACTAAAATCACTCACGTACACAAAGACTCTTTAGCCTGACAACGAACGAAATGCACAAGAAGCCAGAAACTGGCTATCAGAACAAAAACATACTACGTTAGTCATGTTGGATACTTTTGACATCAAGCATTTTATCACGAATTAGTTTAAAAAGCCCTAAAAATTACTGGTTATTTAAATTAATAATTTTTACAGCATTAATTAACTTAGAATTTTATTTTTTAAGAATGTTTAACAATAAATATCATCAACAATTAAAAAAAGTTGCCCATTTGACTACGTGGGAATATTTGAATTTTTTTTCTTCAATCTCTTTACATTTATTAATATTAATAATTTGGTATTAATATAAACTAATGAATATTAAATGAATTCTAAAAATAAATAATAAAATAATATTTATTAAAAACATTATAGATTAATTTTTTATTCTAAATAAAATTTTATTAATAAACAATTTGTAATAAATAATTAAAATAAACTTAAATGCATGTGATAACATTGTTAAATA
Organism: Chelonus formosanus; assembly: GCA_028641665.1. Lineage (NCBI taxonomy): Eukaryota > Metazoa > Arthropoda > Insecta > Hymenoptera > Braconidae > Chelonus > Chelonus formosanus. Next base: position 5,862,392 of record CM054000.1, read on the forward strand.
TAATCTTCATGATAAATAAATTCTTTTCTCATTAACCAATACAGTTATTCTTCATTCTAGTCCATTCAATACATTTTATTTACATTTTATATATCGCTAATGAAGTTAAAAACAGCTGCTAATATGTCTTTTATCACTTAGCCTTCATTAATCTTGTTCAAGACTAGCTCTGCGTTTGAAATATTCATTGAATCGTGTTGCAGCAAAGCTAAAAATAAAAAACAATAATAATTATATAACTTTTATATTATTTATTATTACATATTTACTTACTTAAGGAAATCAAAATCGATTGTCGAATGTTCGTATTGGATAAGAGCCCAACAGCCCCACAAAAAATGTGCTAACAAAACAAACTTATTGATTTGTTTGAATAACACTGTTACCTCATCTTCAGATACATTACTTGATTGTTTGTATGCTTGTAAATAAATTCGTAGCCATGAACGTTGATATGTTTCATCTGGATACTGTGAATAATCAATTTCCTCAACACCTACAAGGACCAAAGAATAATCATTATTTTTGGAGTAATCATTAATCGAGTAATTAGAACCTTAAGATTAAAACATACCGGCAAACTCAGCGAAATGATTAGCAATATCAAATGCTTGATAATTAAATCCAGTGTATTCAAAGTCAATAAAAGTAACCGTGTGATTTTCTTTATCATACAGAATGTTTGCTAATAATAAATCATTGTGTGCATAAACGATTGGACTGTCGAGTTGTGTCAGATGATTTTTCAACATTTTATATTCATCTGCCAATACTTTATAAGGTTTAATACATTTTTTTAACCTAAAAAAAATTTTTTTCTTTAATGAAAAAAATTAAAGTAATAAAAAAATAAATGATTTAACCTTAAAATAATACTAACCTTGATTGTTTAATTGAATCATCAAATTTCTTTGGCATCAATTCCATAAACCTTTCTATTTTTTTCCAAATAACTGGCTCCTTAGAGCCACTGAAACCACCGAATTTCGGAAGACACTCTTCAGGACATAACCTGTGCATTTGAGCAAGTCGTTTAGCAATTAAACAATAAATCTCCGGCTGTTTAACTGTTTCTGGTGTCAAAATTTCTCCTGGTAAAAATTCGTACGCCAGTCCATTATTAAATGTCGCATAAAGAGAATGAGTGTATCCTGCTTTATTCATAATCTTCAAGAAAGGAAAACAGTTAGGATAAATTACATAAGTTGCAGAGTAAAAATAATTGTTTTTTGTTAGAAAACTAACTAATTATGATTAATTTACCTTGATATTTCTTACTTCATCTTTACGGTCTATTAATAAATCCGTCTTATTGCCGTAAATTCTTACTAATACCATTTCTTCATAACGATCTTGGAGATAGACGCCAATTAATTTATTGGTAATGCCATTGGTGAAGATCTAGAGTAAAAAAAAATGGTTTATTATTAAATATTAGAAAGCTTTATATTTTTTTAAGGATAAATCACCCATAAAACTCTTTTTTTAACTAATAAAATTATAAAATTGAGTCTTTACCTTGTATTGTAATTGATCGTAAGGCCAAGTCGGATGTAGTTTGCTAACAATTTTCTTCGCACCACCAATAGAATCATTCTCATCAATTGTAAAATCAATATGATCCTCTTCTGCTATCAATTCCATCACTTTAATAAACGAAAAAATTTCATTACTGTCATTGTTGAAAGAATACGGTGTAAAAATAAATAAAAATTATTGTCTGGTCTGGTCATAAAGATAAGAATAGTAGAGTTGTAAAATAAAATGATAAAATAATGTTTGCCAGTGGCAATTGTTGATGAATAATAAAGTAAATTGGAAATAAAGTTTATTCAATTGGTTTTATAAATAGGACAATAACGAAATATTCTTACCACAATATTGCAGATGTAACTGAGACTGATCGCACAAGTGTACATAATTGTAACAAATCACGAGATCTAATGAACTTTGATCATCTCATCAATGAAAAAATTTGCACTCTTTACATTAAATAATGTGATAGCTTCTGATTGAGATTAAATACAAGGTTATTGATGAATATATTGAGCCGAAGATTTTAATAATATTATAGAGTTTAATTTATCATTTATAGGTTATGAAATATAGGAAATAAATAAAAATTAAATGATAAATAATAAATAAATGGTATAGATGATCGATTAGACGTCTACTTTGATAGAAGAAAAATGTAAATGCAAGGAATATAGCACCTATTGAATTCCTTATCACTAAAAATTAATTTCACTTCATTCTGACCTACTTAGTTGTATAACATATTCTGAACCCCCATTATGTCAATGATAAATATGACAGGAAGCCTACAATATTGTTATTGATAATGTACTCGATATGTTGGTGTATGACATGCGTTATCACTGACGCTAAAAAAATATTGCGAAATATAGAAGCGCAAATTCTAAAATTTCGCGGGGGGCGACTGGTACTTGGTTCATATACAATCCACAGACAGCGCTGTTGGCTACTTTTTAAGCGGGTAATTTCAAATTTTCTCAATATTCTATATTATTGACTGTTCATAATGTTGCTCAGTTGGTTAAATTCTTAGAAAAAAAAATTGACATGTCTGACATAACCTCAACACATTTCACATACTGTACCATTTGATAATAAACAATAATTTGTAAATAAAATTGGATTTTATAATTAAAAAATGAAACAAGTAATAACAATTATTTATTTTATTAACAATCTATTCACATGTTAAATCATCAATTAAATTTTTAAGGTTATTCATTCAAATAATTAAATGTTAAAATGATTCCAGACAAAAGGGGTGTTGTAAATGAATCAATTAACAATGATAACGCCTAAATAATATCTATAAATAGCAAATAAAGTCTAAATAATTATTTTTATAAACTTACTCAGTAATAATGGCTGCAATAAAGCATACTCTACAACGAGAGATATTTACGCCAAATGATGAGAAATTATTGAGTGTTTGTTTTGTTAGTAAGGCATATAAAAAAAAGAAGACGAGTTTTTTGTGTTTAGTGACAACGACTGATACTCCAGGTACACTGATTATTTACCAAATCAAAAAAAATGATAAAAATGTATATAAAAAGAAGCAATCATGGTTACTCAATGATGTCCAAGTGGTTGATGGAGTTAAAAACAATTCTATGGACATGGAGTTACATATTGACAAAATTTATCGTTGGTCTGTTGCTACACAACAAGAACGAAGAACATTTATCAGTAATTTGTACACATATTCTTGTAATTTACCACAGAGACCAGAGTTTAAAAATGTTCCTAAAGAATGGTTGAATGATCCTGTCATTTCTACTGAACGAGATAACATTTCTCTAACACCAGGTAAGACATTGACATCAATTATTTCTAAACATTTTGATGGAAATGTATGTTTATTAATTATTTCTATATTTTTAAAGATCTTTTAACACCAGCCATATCACTGGATTACCAACCAATAACTGACAAAGAAGCATCTGACCTAGAAACTCTAATGTCTGGCTGTGACTACGCAATATCAAATGCCGAGCTTTTCATGGAGACCCTAGCAAAAGACCTGTCTATCCTTGATGGCGAGAATGTTCAATCAGTTCTAGCTTCTGAACCTCAAGTAACTCAACTAATGAAAGGAATAGAAGCGGCGATAGAAGAAGCATCTCAAGTTGAAGCTCGTCTTGTAGTTTATGACGAAGCTCTTGGGCGAATTCGTGAAGTTATGGCTCGCGTAGGACAGAAGAATCAAGCGATTCATACAGCTAATCACAACACTCGGCTTCTCCACCAACAATTAGACCAGATGATTAAGCAACTAGACATTTCAGATGATCATCTAAAAATCCTCAATGAAGCAGAGCTTCCTAGTGGTCATGCTGAGTTGATAGTCGCTGGCACGGCGCTTCTGAAAGCAATTACAGCACCACTGCCACCAGGCCTAGACAAACTAAGTGCTGTGTCTGAGCAGAAAAGAAGACTAGAAAAATTAAAAGCTAAGTTTTCACAATTGGTAGCTCGGCATCTGAATAATCTTTTCATCCATCTGGGTAATGATGTTGGAGATACAATGTCTACGTCTGAGTTGATCCTTCCGATGCATTCATCAGTCCATCGAGAATTGGAGCCATACACGGAGTTGATGCAGCTGCTGAGATCTCTAGATAACAAAACTTTCGTGCAATTAACAAAAGTCTACACAAATGCCATGGGAAAGTTATACCAACGAGACTTGAAATCTTTCTTTGAGGAAGCCAAGTCGTGTTTAATAAACGCCAGAACGCATTCTAGTGTGTCAAAGTCCAGTGGACAGAAGAAGGATGATGATCCAATCACTCCAGCGCCAATTTGGTTACTAAGTCATGAAGCTCCGCTACCACAAAATGATGGTGTGCTGCTAGATTCTATATTGGATCGAGTTTTATCACAACTACAGCCAATATGTCTTGCTGAACAGGCTTTCTGTGTGACATTTTTTCAATTAGACCTTGCATTGTCTCCTTCTAAAGCTTCTGGAGATGATTCTGATCAACAGAATGAAAATTCAAGTAACGGCGCTGTGAGTCCTGGTTCTGTTTCATCAACTGCTAGCAAAAAATTAGAAAGACAAGTCAATGAAGAAGTGAGAGCGACAATGGCTGCTATTTTTCCATCACTTGAAAGTGAATTGAATAATTTTATTTCCTTCCTAGATAAAATTGATTGCTTCTGGGTTATGTATGTACTGGTCAGGCTTTCACAACATGTCATGTCTGCTCAAGACACTGGATCTTTTCTATCCATGACCTTTGCATCTTCTTTGATTCAAGTCAAGAGGGCTTTCGATAAATTTATGCAGATGCAACAACAGTCTATATTAAAAGATACCAAAGTCAATCGAAGAAATAAATGTGGAATTTTACCTTATGTTGAGAATTTTGGTATCTTTGCTAGGATTGCTGATAAAATCTTCAAGAATTCTGATAGAAGGATTGACTTGGAGAAGTGGTATACTAAATTAGTCGGGACTATGTTTGAAGCTATTATGAATCATAGTGGTGAACATCACAAAACACCACAGGAAGTTATTAAGATGGGTGAATATAAGATATTTAATTAATTTTTTATTTAACAACTAGATGTTAAAATTCATATTTACAGAAAACTTCCATCATCTTTATGACTTGCTGTCCCAATTGAAAATCCCTGTATTGGATCACGAGAGAAAGGAAGCCAAACAAAAGTACCAAGATGCTTTAAAGGCGTATGTCATCCAATATTTTGGTCGTCCATTGGAGAAATTGAATGTAAGGAAAAGAGACAAATTTTTATGATGATTAATTTAGAATTAGATTGAGAAGAATAATTAATTATTATTAATTTTTTCTAGTTATTTTTCGAAGGTGTACAAGCTAAGGTAGGTTCAGGAGTGAAAGAGTCTGAAATAAGCTATCAAATGGCTTACAGTAAACAAGAGCTACGTCGTGTTATTAAAGAATATCCTGCAAAAGAGGTGAAGAAAGGCTTAGAAAATCTCTATCGCAAAGTAGAAAAGCATCTTTGTGAGGAAGAAAATTTATTACAGGTATTTTTAAATGATCAACACTCTGAAATATTGAAAATTAATATTAATATAAATTTGTAGGTAGTTTGGCGAGAAATGCAAGGAGAATTTATAGCTCAATATATCTATATTGAAGAATCAATTCAACGATGTTATCCAGATAGTATGATTACTCTGGAATTTACTATTCAGAATATCCTAGAATTCTTCTCTGAAATCGCAAGATCACACTAGATATTATAAAATTGTTAAACAAATAAATTATCGATTAATAATTTTCAAAACAATTATTCTTCTTGCTTAATTAATGAACAACTCAATTTTAAAACTCTCATATGAGAAGGCAACATAAATTTCTAAAAAAAGAATTATCTTATTTTTGATGATTTTATTTGTAGAACTTAGATAGAATGTAATTTAATTTTTAATTTAGAACGGATGCATACCAAATGTTATTAAAAATTTAATTGCAATAGTAGATATTAAAAAATAATCCAAACATAAAAATTTTAAATTGATAATCAATTATTTCAAGTTTGGAATAGTACATTCTATACTTATGGAGAAAAAGTAGATTTTTCCATTAAGAAGGAATAGAAAAAAGTCGGCTTTTCCTCCTTAAGTCTGAAAAGCGAACTTTCCGCGCGGTCGTGACGAAAAATGGTTTTTTATCATTACACGTACACAGCACAGTTAATTATCATCAACAATGCTAAATGCTGTTGTCATGATAACTTTGTAATAATAAGGTTATTGTTATTCAATGGCTAGGGGCCATTCACGTAAATAATCGCGCCCATTCAGCAATCTTGAAATAACCATAAAAAAAATTAAACAATAAAATTGCGCGTTTTAATTTTGGCACATGTTTTGAAAATTTATCCGTTTTTAGAAAATTTCAATAGCGCCATCTTTTAAATGTTGTACAGTCCGTGGCGCTGTTTTTGGTATGATTAGACACAAAAGTCCATCATTATCATCTCTATCTCTATTTTTTATTTGCCATTCAGCACTTCTTGTCAGTCAGAACGAATATAAATAATTAAAAAATACTTTCTGACAGTCCTTGAATAAATAAAGGTACGATTAATCCTTCCAAAAGCTATAATAAATATTGTACAACTCTTTAACATACTGATTATTTATTGTATAGAAGGTTATCTTATGTAATGCAAAAATTGTTGAGGTTAAAAATTAGAAAAAATTGATGACTTTCATTAGGTTTCAGCTTCAAAATGAGTAATTTGTTCACACCATTGACTCGTAACATCTTCACGGATATTTTTGGAGCAATGATGAATTTCCAGCAGAACGAAAGATGTGCAGCCTACGAATTGCGACTTGTTGATTGTTTAGAAGCTTATGGAGTTCACCACAGTCAAAAAGCTTGTAAACCTTTGCTAGAAGATTTTAGAGAATGTGTATTTAGATGTAAACAAGATATGCGAGTTGATATAATGAGAAACGAACGAAGAAGACAAGTGAAAGATGGTGAGAGAGCTCCAGAAGATGAATTTGCACCAGCTCCAGCTACTGTAGATTAAAGTAAGAATAATCTTGTTATAATTAATCATTAAGTAAGCAAAACAATTATTGTAATAATTATAATGTAGTAATCAATTGAATATTTAATTAATATGAATCAAATTCACGAATTGGTTTGATTATTTTAATCTCTAGAAATACCTAATAATCCATCAAATAAGTCAACGGACTATGCTACACTTTACTTCCTTATTTCTGCAAAAATAATCTCACTCCCTTAAAAAATTACTAAATGATAATTTTAGGTCCAGGTTTGTAAACTATAAAATACTTAATAAGTGAATTAATAAAAGTAATACTATATTTCAATACTAATTAAATATAAATATACATATGTATGTATTTATATCGATTAAAATTCATTCACAACTGCTTACAAGGCACCCATTAAAATTAACGTATACATTATTATAAATATCTGTCGTTATTATCAAATTAATAACATCATGAATTAATCTGTAAGATGATTAATTCAATCATTATTTAACAATGATGATTTATTTAAAATTCAAAAACTTCAACATTTATCTCTTCTGCTCATTAACGGTAAGTACGCTGGTAATTGGTTTTATTAATTATATTGGACGTTATAATTGATTTATCATGATCTGTTAAAAAAAAAGAGAAAAAATAAAGAAATGTTACAATGATTTCTGAAAAAAAAAAATATTTATCCAGTTTAATACAGTAATTCATTATTGATAATATTTTAAAAAAGATCAGTTGCCAGATTTTAGTAATAAATTCTCCTCAACTTTATAATTATTTACAGTTATTTTAAACATCTTAATTTATTGGAATATTTTTAAAAATATTTACATACTCGTAGAAAAAAAATTCATTTTCTTATTTTTATGTAACAAGTAATCGAAATAAAAAAATCAAAAATTTAATTGCTTGCAATTACTTTGAACATTATTGCTGTTATTCTTCATGTATTTAAGTACATTTGGCAATGACAAATTAAGTACTATTCTGCCTTTAATTTTAATACTCTTATATAATTTAATACTTTTTTTTTTATTGAAAGAGGCAATTTTTTATCGCTATATACGAATAAAAAACTCTTATAGCTGCATACGATTTAAATTAATTTCAATTACTCTTGAGGCACTTTAAAGGCTTTTTGAAGAATTAGAAATACTTAAAACTTTCACTAATTGAGTTTCCGCAGTTTATTTGGGTAAAAAAAGTTACCCTTTAACGATGAAGAACACCCATCTGGTCATGATTAAAATGATTTGTGGGGCTGATGATTGAATTTTCTGTTTATATTGTATAAAAAATAAATATTCAATAAGTAAAAATGCCTTCATGAAGTGCAACTCCAGTTAAATCAACTATTTCATCAGCTTCCTCATCGCTAGCACTTCCAGTAGCAACACTTTGAGTTGATTGATGGCTTCCTGAGGATAATTGACTATTCCTCGAGTAAGAACCACGTCTTGGAGCAGCCATTGCTGCTCTTTGGTTTGCTGGTTTCACGGTAATTATTAAATTCGATGAATTAGCAATCATCATGTCAGTTACCTATAAATAAATTCATCAATCATTAGCAAAAAAAATTTCTTTCAATTTTGGAGCAACTTTAAAAGATGTATAACTATATTTAATCACATACTTGGTCAAGAGTTTTGCCTGCCACTTCAATTCCATTGACTTCTAACACTTCATCATTAACTGCAAGCAGTCCAGTGCTTTCTGCTAAACCTCCAGGAACCAAACGACTTATAAAAACTCCAGGAACTTTTTCAATTCCTCCACCAGCTGATGGTGGAAGTATTCGAAAACTTTCACCATCTTTTATGTAGAAACCTAGAGGTTTATCTGATCCATGTTTTAATAAACGTACTCGTCTACAAGTTTCTGGTAAAATATCAACATCAATTATTGCAGAAACCTGTCGGAAATCATGTGGATTGGAGATAGCCAAAGATTTTGGTTTTCCCGGAGTACCTCCAAGGATACTTGAAATCAAATTTTTTGGTTTGAGTGTTCCACCACCATTAATATCCTCTAAACTTTCTCCATGTCTAGTGATAAAGACTTTCAATAAAGGCTTTGCTGTCAGTATCGCTCTTGCTAAGTTATTATCATTGTTTATAGGCAATGAATCACCATCAGTAGGGTCTGTGTATCGTATTAAAAAGTTCTCGTCTTGGTGTAATTCATGTTTCTTGGCCAATAGTTTTCTGAATTCGTCATAAGTCATTTCTTCATTTTTGTTGATTGAAAATCGAATAATATCAGCGTCAAACTAGATAAAAAAAATAATCGTCATTGGTATTTAAATGTATATAAATATATAAACTATCATTTAATATGATATTAATGAAATAACAACTTACTTTACTCTTTACAGCAATGATATTGCTATCAAAATGATGATGTAGTTTGCTTTTCGACATGGTTTGATAATTAATGGTAATAAAGATAAATATACAAGCAGTTAATTAACAATGATTTCTCCAAAATACTAGCGATCAATAACAATAATATGTCGTTCAAAATGGTTAAAAAAGAAATTTAGAAAATAAAAAGCTATTTGAGACATCAGGAACACCTGTTCATTTCGAGCACTTGGCACGCCCGTCGAAAATCGGCCCCGTAATTTCACTCCAATCGTTCTCTTGTAGAAGATGGAAAAGAATATGTGATATAAACTCAGGTTTCATCAGTGTTTTGGTCCACTTATTTAATTATTTTTATGTCTACACTTCACTTATGTACATATTTGTACTAAAAAATTTTTAACATTGATTATTTTAATGACGCAATTTATTAAAATTACTAAAACTAAATGTTGTAACGCGATTTACTTGACTATGAACAATCTTGTTCACCCCACCTCCGCGCCTCCAACATGTAGCGTCGAAGGTGTTTGATGGAATTGCAGGTGACAGCACTGTGTTGCCGCGAAATTTTTAATGTTTTAAATTATAAAAGGATGTAAAAAGTTTAAGACATGCTTCCCATTCAATAGTTATTATACTAAACAATGTCAATCAATAATTATTGTTTATTAATGGCATAATCTCAATTTGCCTTTTAGGTTAATTTAGATGATTTTATTATTTTTCATAAAATGTAAGGTTAATATTATTTTGCAACATTGATGATAATTTTATTTTCATACTGTTAATAAAGATTTCTTAAATTTAATTATAAATCCACAAAAATTATAATTTATTGAACAAAAAAAATTTAAACAAAATCAAAGGCGCGAGAGCGCCATCTGTGAATTAGTCGATACGCGCCACCTATAGAAGAATTCTGAATTAATCCAAATTCCAGTGTTCTAGTGTCAATGGCACAAGATGTCAAGACCAAACTAAAAATGATAAAATAATAACTAAATTATAAAAACGTATTGATTATTAATTTTTTTATTCATCATGGCTTCAACGGAGTCTCCAATAGATGATGGGATTGTAGAACCGGGTATTGAACCAGGTGCTTCAACTGAAACAATGCTTGTGACTACTGACAGCTTTGACGAATACGAGCAAGAATTATCCAATAGTCTAGATGATAGACAAATGAAGGAAAGTATTAATTCAATACCAGAAATATCTGAAGATAAACCTGGCTCCTTTCCTTCATCAGAAATTCATTCTAATTTCAAGCAGAATAATTCTCTCGAAGATGCAGACTTGGTAGGTTTAGACGTCAACTTATCAATCTTCAAAAATGATTAAAATTTTAATCATCATTTTCAGGAAGAAACAACTAATCAAATGGCTCATGCTGTCCTGGATGTTGATCCTCTTCGTTGTAAACACTGGTTAGCTCAGAAGAAGCATATCTTTGTTCTCAGTCAAGCTGGAAAACCCGTTTATTCTCGTCACAGTACCGAAGATAAGCTTGTTACAATAATGGGTGTAATGCAAGCTCTAGTGTCTTTTGTTCAAGCTGGCAATGATACCATTAGATCAGTCCATGCTGGAGATACGAATTTTGTTTTCCTCCTCAAAGGACCACTTATATTAGTAGCAGTTTCAAAAACTTTAGAAAGTGTTCCTCAACTTATTCTCCAATTAACGTAAGCATTTATATTTTATATTCCGCTATTTATAAATTTCTTATGTCAATTAAATGAACCTTTATTGTTTTAGTTATGTTTATAATCAAATTTTGTTCGTCTTGACGCAGTCTCATCTGACAAGAGTGTACGAACAACGACGTAATTTTGATTTAAGAAGACTTCTAACTGGTAGTGAGAGACTGATAGATCATTTATTAAATTTTATGGATAGAGAACCGGCTTTTTTTCTTGGAGCAATCAAGTGTTTACCTCTGTCACCATCAATGAGAGATTCAATCACCCAAACAATCATCCAAACGTGTGGAAAAATTAAGGTAAACTTTTTAAAAAAAATATTTACAATAATTTTAATCAAGTAATTGAGTGAATTAATATTTTTAGAACCTGGTTTTTGGTTTATTACTTGCCAACAACCAACTAGTAACTCTGGTTAGAATGAAAAAATTCTTCATTCATCCAGCAGATCTCCATCTCATCCAAAATTTAGTTGCAAGCTCGGAGTCTTTTAAAACAGCTGAAGGATGGACTCCAATTTGTTTACCAAAATTCAATGCCAATGGTTTCATGCATGGACATGTTTCTTACTTGGCTGAAGATTGTCAGGCTTGTTTGCTGCTACTTACTGCTGACAGGGATGTATTTACAACACTCTCCGAAGCCAAGCAAAAAATCGTTGAAAAATTAAGACGAACTAATTGTCTAGAGGCGATCAATGAGTCAATGAATCGAGTGTCAATCACAACTTTTGAAATAGGATTACCAGAAATGCGTCATGTTTTATATAAATGCAAGAGCACTGCACAATTTTGGAGTCCTGGTTTTCAACCTCCTTATAATAATGATCAAGAAATCAAACGGTTAGTTATACTAAAACTTCATTTAACTTATAATAATGACAAATATATTTTTCATTTCAGATTACTAGGCCTTTATCAATGCTTACATCATCGACTTCACGCTCCCAACCGTCCATTAAAATTAATTTTCCAACAGCTAGACAAAGAGACAATGTTAGCTTGGGTGACATCAGGCTTTGAACTTTATGTTACATTTGAACCACTTGTCACTAAACCAGATGCAATAAATGCTGTAAGTAAACTCCTAAAGTGGATTAAAAAGGAAGAAGATAGACTTTTTATTCTAAATTCACCGACTTTTTAATAATTTTCTTAAATCTTTATACTGATAAATTAATAAAGAAATATAATTTATCAATATTTTTCATAAAGTAGAGAAAAATAAATTTGTAAATTGTACAAAATAGATTTCATTTAAGTATTACAACACATAATTCAATTGTAATAATTAAGATGAATTTATATTTGTACTTGTAAACATTAATTCAACAGATTACTTGTTATTTATATTTAAAAAAACAAAAGATAAAAAAAAAATAATTAAAATGATGTAAATATTCAATAATTATCTGTATATCATTTTTATTGTTATAAATTAATTCAATTGTATTATCATGTATATTATATAAAATTAATTTTAATTATCATTATTGTTCTTTTTATTTTAAAACATGTATCAGACTGTACAATGAATTAATTACAGACGAATGAATTTATTATCAAAAAATTCAGATGATTAAAAAAATTTCTTATATTTATTTAAATTTAATATCGATTCCTATCTCTGTCTCTTCTCCTTTCTCGATCACGATCTCTTTCGCGGTCTCTCTCTCGATCACGATCATCTCGTCGATGTCGATCTTTATGTGAAGATGAATATTTCGGTGATTTGCTTCTCTTTCTTTCCCTGCGATCGCGGTCTCGATCTCTGTCCCTCTCACGATCTCTACTTCGAGACCGAGCTTTCTCGCGATCCGATTTCTTGTCTACACGCGAATGTTTCTTGTCACGATCTCGATGTCGATCTCTATCGTAATCATCTTTTTTACGATTCTCTTCTTTCGATGGAGGCAAGTCTTCATCTTCTGATGTCTCCATTCCTTCATCCATGTCATCTTCCAACGCAGAAATTTTTGCTTCTGCAATCATTAATTAATTAATATCACAATAAATGATTTATTAAATATTTATATGAATTCTTTTATTTCTTATATCAATTACCTAGTTCATTATTTTCTTCTAAAACATGCCGCTTTTGTATCCTAGGAAGAATAACATCACAGGCTCTCTCTTCTCTCAAAAGATGATCAATAAATTCATCCATATGTATTAACTCAAATTGCCCTTGCTTGTTTTGTATTCTTAATTTACGATTATCATTAAACAAAGGCTCTAAATATTTATAACAATCTAGTGAAGTGCCAGTAAGTCTCATATATAAAGCACCCAATGCTCGAACATACTTGAATTCTTCATTCTTGATAAACTCCACAATAATATCCTTTTCCGGTTGAATTTGGAGCATTTTGAGGATCAAACATAGGAAAGGAGTAGGTTTGATATTACCACCGAATACTCCACCAATAAATCTAAAGAGATAAACAGTAAATTAGCATGAATTGAAAACAATAACAATACATTGGAGAAAAAAAGTGAGGTTAGGGAGTTGATATTTACCTTAATTCCATGGCTTTGTCTACTAAAAGTTCTGCAGTTAATGCAAAGCATTCTTCTTTCCAATATTTAGAATCATATATCCTTGATCTGATGATTTTTTCAACAAGATATTGAGGATTTGTTCCTCTAATGGATTTAGCGTCTTTCACCGTCCGGTTTGCCATTGTTTGGAGTTAATAAATTCAAGTATCACGATAGCTTGATAGTTAATACATACATACTATTTTTCAGCAAAAAACAATTATTTATTCATTAAAATATACATTCACTGATTTTTATGCTAGTTATTAACCTGTATCAAAATACTTCACTGATGATTGAATAACTCGTTTAGGTCGTTATGGAAAACGAACACTTGCTCGGCAATCTTTCGCAATGAGAATGGAGTCTGGGAATAGGACATTGTCAACCTAGGGGATAAAATAGGGTATTTTTTACTCAGGTGTATTATGGCTACTCAAGTCGGAGGACCTAAGTTATGATAATCATCAGTCATGTTTTCTTTTTTCTGTGAATACTGAGGTAAAGATGTCTAACTTTTCTCTCTTCTCCAACTCTGATCACTCGAAATACATAATTAATTTAAAAAAACACTTTCTAAAACCATGATAGGTTAAAAAAGTATATCAATATACTGTGATGCGAACAAAAACATTGCATGCCTTTTAAATAACATGAAACACTAATTTTTATTTAAATATTAATAAATATAAATAAATAAATTAATTAAATTAAATCTGGGATGAAGAGCATGAGTTGATTAACCTAAGAAATAATGAACCACTTTAAAATATCTTTTTCGGTAAACATTCTCGCAATATATTTTTTTTTGTACCATTATCATAAATAATATAATGTTCATGGATGTATTTAAGTCATCATATATTATATAATATAATATTACAAACATATTCACAAACCAGCGTTCGTGTAGGCAATTAATGTCAACATTAACATTAATTAATTAGTTATTCAATTAATTCATCCATTACAAACTACTAGAATTCACTTTGAATAATTTTAATTTTCTTTTCTTTTGCAGTTTACAATAATTAATAATAATGATAATAATAATATTAATTAATTATTTTGTTGTCTACATTATTCGTCGAATTCATTTCTCTCTTTTCTAATAATAAAACATACACTTTTAAATCACTTATGTATGTGCAATGGTACATGAATCTTTTTGATCTTATTTACACATATACATAGCATACACAAATTAATTATTTATCCTTATAATTATAACATACATGTGCGTAATTAAATTAAATTATTCTAATTATTTTCTTTTCTTGATTTAAACAAATTCGATTAATTAAACAAGAAACAGATTTTTTTATTTATTAAATCATTAAAGCATTAATTTTGTATAGATTTTTTTTATCTTATTTGCTTGATGAAGTTATAAAATAAATTAATTTTGAATAACATTTTTTATTTCATTATCAAGCTTTACTATCCATAGAATATTCACTTGAGTTCTCTAATTCACTGACTGTTTAATTAATTGACATAAAATATGATATTTTAAGCGGATAAAATCTTTTACAATTGTATAATTATGTAATTAAACATAATTCTAAAATGATTATTTTAGAATTAATGTTTTATTTTGTTTTTTTTTGTAAATTTTTTTTTTTTAATTTTTTTGTTTCTAAATATATTAACATCCCTATCAATTGAACTACTTATTTAATTATATATTCAGCCTGTATGTTTCATTGACCTTAATAATTACAATCTTAAACAGTAAAATTAAGAAAAAAGTGTGTAAAAATATGTACGGCAATTTATCATAAGTAAATAAAAAATAATTGACAAAAAATAAAGACAATGTCAAAAGTAAATAAAATACAAAAATAGTGATGATAAAAATTATAAATAAAATTATTTATATATATTCACTTCTATAATATTTATACAATCTATTTTGTCTCATAATTAGTTAATTATTATTAACATAATTAATTTTATTACTTATTATAAGTGTTATAAATATGTACAGTTTTTTTTTTTTTAAACAATCCGCAATATGATATTTATGTAATATAAATTAGTACATTTTTATGTCAATTAATTGTTTCTTAAGTAATGTTTTTACTCACCTACACATCAATTACTTATTCACATTATTATTTTTTTTTTACTATTCTTTACTTTTCTTTTATGTACATCTTGCTTTTCTTTCACAAGAATTCATATAGCCAATAATAATTATTTATGTCAATATTTCGTTAACTATCATTCAGATCAAATGATCACTTAATCGATAATTAACGAAATTAAATTACATCTTTTTTTTTTTATACACATTAATGACTAAGTACAGTTCAAATCAACATTACTATTATTATTACCATTATTATCATTAATCTAATGAGATATGCAATTTATAATAAGCACTTAATATTTAATGAATTTATAATGAAAAAAATTTTTAACTATCCTTTCATTCCTTTTCTTTTAATAATAATTAATAATTTATACTGCTGATTGATACTGATTCAGTAAAATTAATTATTACAATTTTTTATTATTAATTAATTATCTCATTCTTTTTTTTTAATTTTAATATTAACGAATAATTTATTTTTTCGAATTTTTTTTTTTTTAGAATAATAATTATTTATATTTAATTTATATTATGAGCAATATATACATCTCGAAGAAATTTTTTTTTTTCATTAACATTAAAAAAATACTAATAGAAAATTATTGTTATTATTATTGTTGTATTTAAATATACATTTCATGTTCTTTTCTTTTTTTTTTTTTTTGAGACTAAAAAATTTCTTCAGCTGTAACTTTTGCTTTATTCTTTCGTTTATGTTTGTGCCATTATTTATATAAATAATTTGTATTTTGTCATCGATTATGATTAAGTAGTTGTTAATAAACTGTATTAATCATGATGACAGAATGAAAAATAAGTGTGATTAAAGTTAAAATGTTTTATCTTTTTATTTGTTCTTCATAATATTTATTAATTATTATAATTAAATGAATTATTTATAGAAAATATGTGAACAAAAATAGTTAATAATTCTACAAACCCAAATAAATGTGGCTCGGAATTGAGAATAAGTGGTTCTTAAGCATTTCTTTAAATAATTCATTCATATTGATTGATCATCTGGTTGTTTTTTTCTTTTATCAACCATCATTTTCCACTTACAGTAATTTCAATAAATTTTGACTAATTCAAAGTACTGACTCAATTTGTTTTATTTCCTTTTCCGGTGGATCTTGAGGTGATGGTGCGGTTTCAATTATTTCCGGGAGATCTTCCTCATTTTCTTCCTCAATATCCTCATCAATAGGTGTCAGAGTATCCATAACGACTCTTGGAGCCTGAAAAAAAGGAAATCAATCATTAGAGAAAATTTTTTTTCTCTGAAGACAATTATTCCAACATTCTTACCTCAGATGTCATGAATCGTTTCATAACAGGAGCCATAAAACTAGTAATGGTGCTGATTAAAAAGAAAAATCCAGCCATTAAAAAGGGAATACTGTACGTATGAGTAGCATCATAGACTGAACCAGCCAATGGAGATCCAATAATTGCCGCAGCACCACGGAAAAGTATCAAAAGTCCAAAAGCATTTGTCAATTTATCTAATCCAAGCAAATCCACCAAAATGATTGACGTTAAAGAGATATATCCAGCTATAAATGCAATATTTAAAAGTGTTAAAAATTTCTTTACATCAATAAAAGATAAGAGAAAGGAATATTTTTCATTGTCAATTACTTACAAATTGCAGTACCAAAGAAGATACTCATGGTAATATATGCATAGTATGTGTGACAAAGAGGCGTAAGAGCGACAGAAATAGTTGAAACAACCAAGCAAATATTATTTAATAACAGAGAATCAACTTGAGGAAAATCTGCAACAAACCCACAGATAACTCGACCAACTGTATTAGTGATACCAATGATTGATAACAAGAACGAAGCTTCATTTTTATCGATTCCCTGAAAATTAAATGACATCATAAGTGAACGAAATAAATATTTAAAACTATTATAGAATGTTAAATAATAATAATTACATCTTGAACAGCAGCGTCAACAAGATAGACAAAAGGAACATACAATCCAGCCATTCCAAAGACATTACTAATACCAATCATCAGGAAAACGGGATTTTTCAACAATGACATATCCATCATTGTTGCTAAGGCCTCTTTGAATGATTCGGGAAGTTCCAAACACGGACACAACGGCTCTAAAAAAATATACACATAAATATAAAAAGATTTATTATTATTATTATTGAATTAAAAAAAAAATAAATAAAATTGTTTAAAACTTACGTTGTGGACCTTTTTCTATATCTCCATCTCTCACATCCCCTCTGACAGATTTAGGCAGAGAAATGACACTTTGACGGTAATTAGCAATTGACTTTTGACTTTGATACTCTGGCAAATTAACTATACTACCACTGTAGAAGATATCCTTCCTTGATAGTGGTCTAACAATCGCTGGTTTTTGCTTTGGTATACTTGATTTACTAGTGGTGAATGTTATGCTCTCGCCATCCTAAAGATACCAATTGATAGGTTGATTTTAAAATAATCTTATGGATTATTAAAAATATTAAAACTTACATCAGCTTCCATCATATTATTATTTCTCGATCCAAGCATGCTGCTAGCAGAGAGCCTTAGATGTAAACTCCTTCTGATATCTCCATTAGAATTCAAAGTTGACCTAGAATTTTTAATAGCACTGAGACTAGGTTTATAACGTTCACCAGTACTAGTCTTGCGAATACGATCGAAAAAAGGTACTGATCCATTTTTCGGTAAGCCTTGAACATGAGTTGTAAAAGCAGGTTGTGATGCATTTCTTGGTATCACAGGTTTATTAAACTCAATTTCTGGTTTATCTGCTATATCTTTGGAGTCTTTGGTATCGTCTATTGATTTCCTACTTCTCGATTTTATCATTGAATTTTTAAGATCTTCACTACCACTCTTACTCGTAGCACCACTTGAAGAGTGCTCCTGGACTTTAACTTCTGATATCGTTGGCAATGTTGGTACCGTTGGTACTGGTGTTAATGGTGTCCCAGGCACTAATTGGTCAAGATTAAAACTGGAGTGTACACCAGGATCAATATTAATCGGCATTTTCATTCTTTTCTCCATTGAACCATCAGGTAACTGGACCATAAAATAAGATCCACCAATACTTCCTCGTTCCATTTGAAATCTTTTCTCTTCAGCCATCCTTTGAAGTAATGGTTTAACTGATGATGGCTTTGGATACTCCAAAGGTCGCATCATTGCTCCAAATACTGCACAGTTTAGAATTAATCCAGCTAGAATCAAGTGAGCTCCTTTCCAGTTATATGATTCAACTAGGAAATTTGCCAATGGCGCAAAAGCAAATGTGCCAAAACCAGATCCACAAACCGCTATTCCTGTTGCTAAAGATCGTTTTGTTTCAAAGTAATAACCTACGCATACTACTGCAGGTAAATATATTAAACCAAATCCAATTCCTAAAAAAAAAAAGAAAAACAAATTAGGCATTAATTATTATTGTTTAATTTTCTTCTTTTCATTATTAATTAATTTAAGTAATTAAATTACCTCCCATCACACCATAAACTAACATAAGCATATTTACAGAAGACGCAAACGTTGAAAGAACAAATGCCCCAGCGGCAATAAAACTACCAGCCATACAAACTGCTCTACAACCATATCTATTGGTTAATGCACTAACAACAGGACCTGTAAATAAATAAAATCAATTTTAATCAAGTTAAGTAACAATTTTCTAAGGTAATATATCTATTATAAATGACCTTGGTAATATTTATTTTTAAATAGAAATAAAATAATATAATCATTACCAGCACTGAGATACATTCCAGATAATAGAGATCCAACCCATGCAGTCTTTCCTTTGCCCTCTCCAAAATAATTGACAAACTCTTCGAGAAATATTCCAAAGGTATAAGCAATGCCGTCGACAATCATATTACACATAAATGATGCAAACACTACGACCCAGCCGTAGCCTCCATCAGGAGGAGGCGGTATATCGTGGTATTCACACAGCGATCCAGCATCATCATCTGGAGATGTTTCATCAACACCTCCTTCTGTCAGTCTCGTTTGCTCCTCCACTGAGTACTCGCTTTCAGTCTATAAAAATAAATGAATATTTGATTATTATTTTTAATTGATAAATTTACATTTATTTACACTAAATAACATCATTTTCATTACATTTGAGAATTTTAAATGATTAACAGTCGCGACAGTTTGTCATAACACTTAAATTCATTCAACTAGATTAAACTTTCATTAAAAAATATGTTTTTCAACTCCATTAAATGATCCTAGATATTTTATCTAGAGTACTTTCTGTGTCAAGGACTTTTTCCTTTCGCTGATACACTATTCAAAGACTTGATGCAACTATCTGCAATTAATAATTATATTTATTTATCAGATAATAACTATCTAATGTAAGTGAGATTGATAATAGTTTGAAAATAAAAAAAAAGAAGTGATTTTATTTTACAATTCAACGACACTCTTTATTTATTCATTAACAGGAAATAATTATCATTTTGTTTGGTAGAAAGATTGAAATAATTTTTGCAAAAAAAATGTTAGTGAATATTTAGCTGAGATGTTTATCAATGCACGTGTGAAGTTAACATAACTGCGTATTTAATTGAAGGGAAAATAGTTAACTCATGGCTCGAGTTGTTAAGAGTAGCTTGCCTTGAGGTCATGACAAGTTTAAATAAAAAAGTTGTTTTTCATGTGCTAGATTTTTTAAAAGCTCATATTATCATTCAAAGTATCAATAATTTTGTCACGTTTAAAGAAATTTTTCATTGTCGAATAAATGATTCACGATAAATACTTAGATAAAATAAAAATGTATTAAAATGAATACAACTGATTACTTAACAAATTACGTTGATTTTATTTTATCTATTTGTTTGAAATATATTTTTATGTTTTATATATACTGTAACACCCAATTTACCTCAATCACATCGATCAAATACTTATCACGAAGTCTATTGGAGATAATTAACGACTCAGGATCTTCAATGACCATCGATTAGTGACCAAGATGTCACAAAATAATTTTAAAGTGTATTCAGAAACCATGACCTCATCAAGTAATGAAGGTTGACATCGATCAGCTGATTTTCGCTGATCGTAGTGTGCTAAATTACTAAGCTTTTTAACCTCAAACACTACCAAACAATCAATTCTTCTTTTGTGTCATCACAAAAGATATTACAGTTTTTTATAATTCAATCAATTACAATACTTATTACGCATCAAGTCACAATATTTCATTGTTTTAGTATTTTAATATCACCAAATACTATTAATTGTTTAAAATAATGATAAATAAATACTTCAGATTGCTGTTAGGAGTATTTCTAGGTTATCAAAATGTGTTTCTAATTAGCAGATTAGTAGATAACAGATTATTTAAAGGAATTTCAATTAAAAATCATTAGTTAACTAGATATAGATTGTGTTCTTTGTGTTTAATTTAACTAATCATTCAGTCTTGAACGATTTTAACAAAGAATCATGATCATTATTAGTTTATTTCTAAGAATAAAATAAGTTGTCTTCAAAAAACGATAGAAGCAATTATTTCTCTCTTATTTTCCTCAATAACTCAAGGTCTTGAAGTGAAGAATTTGCACATCTGCAGTTTTTGTGTTGTTAGATATAAAAATAACTGAGAAAAAACAAAAGAAATGGCAGTTTGATGACTAAAGCTTGGAATTTATTAAAGCTGAGTTAATTGTTATGATTGTCAAGGTTAATAATGGGTTACAATGGCTCCGATATCTTCTGGAATGATTATTAAATAAATTTAAATGTCTTGAAAAAGAAAGAAAAATAATATATTATATTTTAAAATGAACAAATGATAAATAAAGTGTGGTAAAAACCCACCGTGCTTATTTTTCTCACTCTTCTTGAACCATACTGTGATTTACTGAGTGAAACCCGCGACATTTTAAAGCCTCCTCCTCTGTTCAAAGTAAATCCTCGATTTATTTACGAGATTATCATAAAATATTGATGACTATTCACTTGAATATCAATTTATTCTCACTTTGGAGAATAAACAATCACTCGTCATAGTCTGCAGCCATCTTTTAAATTTTTAATTATTTTTTATCCACTCTTTGTGTGGATTATTTTGTTTTATTTGTTCACAATATTTTTCAAATAATAGTGAACTTATTTTAATTATTATTTGTACTCAATTTTACTATTTAATTTAATACTTGGTATCAATACGTAATTTTTTATAGTATAAACCACTTTTATAACCTCTAAGAAACCTTTGAAAATCTATTAATCACTTGAAAAACTTCACCATTTACTTGATAATATGTTTTAGCATGGTAAAAGGCACAATATAATAATTATTTCTCTTATATTAAACTGGTAAAAACATAACTAAATTGTTTATACTTCAATCTGATTTCCTTGGGATAAAATAATCACTTTTTGCCATCACTTGGAAAATTTTTTTCTCTTTAAAAATAATTTTCCGACCTTCTCTTTAAAGTTGAATTCGTCCTCCAAAACAATAAACGTTTTGTTTGTGGATTAAAATTAGAACATTTTTACTATAGATTGTATCGTGGTTAAAATGTCTTTGTTTACGATAATAAACTACAATTTTATTATTGATGTTGACGTTTATTTTTTGATACTTTTTCTTCGTTAACAATAATTCAATGACACAATAAATAATACATTGTTAAAATGTGATCGTTTTTATTAAAAAGTAATGACGTTTTGTTTTTAACTGTAGAAATGCACATAAAATTCACTATATGTATTGAAAAGAAACGTTGGTGCACTGGAAGAGAAAGAAAAAGGATGAAATGATCAAGAAAGCAACGTGAAAGCAGCGCCTCTCACGCTCAAGCATTACTAAAGTTTGTTGTAAATGACCAGTAACCTATAAACTAACGCCATTTACTCTTCTCTGATCATTCTCTTGTCCATCCCTTCTCTTTATTATCATTCCCCACCATTTTCTCGAGATGAATCACAAATTATCCCGTTTTTTGCACTACATATTTATGCTTTCGCCGTTCATTTACTCTCTCAAGGACTATTTATTTACATAAAGTGCATTTTTTTTCATTAATTCGCAATAACGCCCCCTACTTTTACCACATACCAACATGGCGCTCGATTCGAATTATTTTTTTATGGGGATTTAATTCACCCCCATTTTTAAAATTATTCCTATCTATAATAAACTTATTTCTAATGCTTTATATGATATATTTTTATTTTTATGACTCCATTTTATTAAAAAAGATAGTAAAATAAATCAAATAAATCCTTGAGGTTAAATAACTCAATTAAATTTTTGTAATATAACCAAAAAAATTATTACAAAAACTTCGATGTATTGATATATTAATTGCAATCGAATCAATTGCACAACGATCGATCTTTTGATTTGATTTCACCAATTCTGAGAAAATAGTCAAAATTGGAGTAATTTTTATTTAATTAATGTAATAGTTAAATTTCATGATATTTTTGAGGTTTAGATTAATAAAATTGGACGTAAAGCTATCAATGAGCTAAAAATACGTTGATAAATTCTCACCAGTCATGAAAATGATGGCAAAGATAGCCAAGCGTTTAACTGATGAATTCGAACAATTTTCCAAAAATTGAAAAGTAACTCAATAAAATAATTACTCATTAGATAATAATAATTTGTTTTCAATTAAAATAATATAAACATTAGTTTCTCATGAAAAGAAAGATGAATTATTCAATTTTTGGTGATAAAGAGTGACTGGATCAGTGGATGTTTCCATGGACACCACCCAGAAGATGAGCAAATAATTAAAACAATTAAAAAATATTTTTTAACCTCTAAAAAAAGGTATAGTTTAATTCAACTCTTCAATAAATATATTTCTTTTATTTAAAATAATTTTTTTCATCCATCTTTTAGGTTGGACTACCTATCTACTGGCATGTTTACTTTAACTATGGTAATAAATTGTGATAATTAGTCTAGAGTTTCAATCTTCATGTTGTTAAAAAAAAAAAAAAAAAACCTATACCACAATTAAAATGTATTTCAATACACCCATCAATTAAAATCACATGATCGTAAATGTGAACATAGAAAAAATCATTTGGTTTTCATCTATGAGAAGGATTATATAAAATATCTAAACCCAACTATCTAGTGTATCTATTTCTCTTTGATTAATTGTTATAAGAAAATGATTCATTAAGCATTCAATTTTAGTTCATTAAACTGTTTTCCCGTCATCGAGTCTATTCAAACGAGCCTATTAACGAAGGTCAATGAGATGTTGGTACTACAACAGCGGAAATAACTTTCATTTATTAAATTTACTATTCTCTTTTTACAGTTTTAATTACTTTCTCAATGACTTTTTTCCTCATTTCCAACTATTATTCAATTTAATAGTTTATTTTCAGTAAGTATGTAATTTTCAGGATAATTATTTCAATTTTTTTTCGATTCTCTATGTTAAACTCATAACGATATCATTGCAGTGATTATAAAATGAAGATTTTAAAGATGAAAAAAGTTGGCATGTTGATCCAATTATATGATAAAGACGCCAATAAATACTTGAAATGATAAGACACCCGGATAGATCTTGATCTTCTGTGTTAATAAACCACAAAACAAACGTTCCAACGATAGATAAAAATAATTGAGTATTTAACACGTCAGTGAAATAATGAAAAAAATTATCGGTTTTATAACATGATTATACAAGAATTCGGTATTACATTCAAAGATTTTTTTTTTAAAACTAAATTTTAAATAAAAAAATAAAATAATTGAAAAAATAATTCTCTTTAAATATCTTACAGGACCTTTATTTGCCGCCAAAATATTTTAATTTACTTCTGATAATTTGTTGATCATTAAATTATTACCTTGGTCTTTGGCGACATTGTAATCAGGTAGAGGATGAGAAAAAAAATAATTTGGGGAGCACTGAAAGGAGCCTTGACAGTAGACCTCCCCCTTGAAGAAGATGAAAATAAAAAAGCTCAAAAAGTAAGCACAAGTTGATTTTTTATTCAAAGAACCAAATAAAGAAAAAAACGTTTTATTGTATGATTATGTTGAAGAGCGACTCTATTCCGCGTAACGAGCGTGATTAAAATGCGGCCAAGCTTGGACTCACTTATCACTCAATGGACGTGCAGTCCCATCCCGATGAAATCCCCCCACTATGAAAGCTCACCTCGACATCGAGAACTTGGTCGTACGGCGCTTCTGCCATTTATACATCACATTCAGAGCAACATAGGATGAGTAAGAGGTCCACCCACATATTACTCATGTTCATTTAATGTAAATACAAAGACAAAGAGAACTTGGTGGTACAAAGTTCTAATCAAAGATCATCAACCTTCATTTTTGTGACTGACCAACGAGAAAACAGTCTACAACTATTTTGTTATTAATGTTGATAAAATTATTCTTCAACTTTTTTTATAAATCTTAAACCATCAATACTCCATTTTATACATCATCACATCTAGAGCAATCATTTACATTTCGTTATTTTTGCTCAACTATTTTTCTCATTGACATTCAATGTCAAGACAGGAATTATTACACTTCATTTCAACAGTCATAATACTCTTGATGATATTACCATATATAAAATTCTTTATACCAAAAAAATAATATCCAAATTTTCTACCATTAATTCAAACATATTACTTTAATTCTTTGATTAATTTCATTTCCATGTAAATTATTGATTGATTGGGATTTTTCTTTATTACTTAACTCGAACAGATTGAAATGATGATAAAAATGATGGTAAATAACAATAGCCACCCTTCTGACATTTATCTAGGAAAACGTTCTATACCGACTAGACGTCAATTACTCGTTTGTCCTTACAAAAATCGATGTTGTCATGAGGTAGTGGACTGTCGAGTATATTTCTATATCACCAACATCGTAATTGAGTGCATATAATAGCCCATAGGCCATACATAAGAGCTCCTTTCTCTTCGGTCGATGTGATTTGCGTCAACCAGTTTGTATATTATAATTTCATAATTCATTTCTTTCATAAACTCAATCTATAATACGCTCTCTTGTAATCACTTTAGTTGGATTATCAATTTGTATAAGTGCTCTGTAACATTCCCTTTAAACTTCAAATAATAACAGTATGATGTAAGAATTATTATAAACATAAATATATACAAACAAACATTGTCAGGTATTCGTTGATGAGAAAAATGTTATAATGACTTTGAACGCTGATAGCATTTGTAATGAATCATTGGTAGCCTTTTAAAAAGAACAAGGATTAAACTAATGTTATTATTATCAACTTCAATTAGTTGGATAAATAAATTATCAGGTTTTTAAATTTCATTTCATTCCATCATGAATTTTTTTATCATCAAAAGCAACTAAAGTTTAGTATTTATTATTAAAAATTAAATTCTTCATCTGATTGACCTTCTTTTGGAGCAATATTAAATCTTAGAACATTCCTCTAAGACAAATTTATGATGATAAAAGCTGAAAATTATGTCAGATATAACAAATAACTTTTCTCTGGAATAAGAAGAAAAAAAAAATACACAATGTTGATGATAAATTTACAATAAATATGTCAAACAGTAGTTAGAGGGAAGATGATTCATCATTGATGAACCCATTGACAATATAATAACGTATTGGACTGTTAATTTATAAAGAGGGAGATTATATACAGGCAATAAAATGCATTGGGACAAATTGGTTAGTGATAAAATATAACAAAATAATCATAAAAACTTACAACAGTTGATGTGGGACGAGCATTTATCTGTAGGCCTTCATCATCGCCTATCGGGTCCTCATAGTCATCCTCTCTGCTGTTTGTGGGACCCATTTCAGCGCCTTAAGGCGCGTAGAATTAATTAATCGTGCTAATATTACACAATATTGTCCTCAATTCAACGCGCACAATGTGATGATCGTGGTGCATTCAAATGTTCCAGTAATCCTTGACAAACACTATTAACTCGATGACGTTTTTCCGAAATAATCTTCAATGAAGTTGATTTAATGGTGTCGGTAAATTTCCAGACCAGTTTGGTCCTTTTGTCAGCTACCAAATGGACACTCATGAGGCAATCTTGACACTGAAAAAAATAAATAAATAAATCATTAACTATCTTTGGATGTTGCGAAGAAATTATTTTAGCTGCTCATTTGATATTGCATTCTATTTAAATATTTAAATTACTTTTAATATTATTGATCATTTTAAAGGATCATTGCTTTCATCTTATAATTGATGACATATTGCTCATGAGCACCTAAAATAGATTGAAAATAAAATTTTTAATAAAACAAAAATAAGTGAAAGATAAAAGTAAAGCAAACAAACTGGGCAACATTAAGTCAAAATTAATCATTAGTAAGAAGAGAGGTCACTGGTCAATGATATTGATAGTATTAAAAAAAAAAGAAATAAGAATATTTTTGGTTTAATACCGTATTAATTGATGATTTTTCCACTTATTGATGTCTATTTCAAGCGCAAACTAGGACGATCCACTTGAAAACTGATTTCAATCGCGTGTTTTCCGCTAGTTGATCTAGATATCGAACGTTCGGACTTAGTGCCAGGTCACACAAGAGAGCTTGGAAGCCTTTACCAGGATCGACAAATATTTATTTATTTCAATAGCTATATTAAATAACAATTGTCGTCACTGCTTTCACTGATGGATCAAAGAATATCACTTTACTCGTTCTTGTTGCGTTATAAATTCACGGAATCGCAGCTGATCCCGCGGGTGGGTAGCGCCGCAGCGCCCCGGGATCAATAAACCGACGCCGGCCGTCGCCTTCTGTTCCTTCTTGCCGTTCTACAGAGCTTTCCACCCGCACGACACTCATCATCAGTCCCCTCTCTACTATAGATTTCATCATTGAGCAAGCGCGATTGCGTTTTCAACCATCGCCATCATGGTAACCGATAGTTGCTATATTTTTTTTTTTAACACTTATTACAAATATTTTTTCGTTTTATTTAATAATTTTTTCAAGTATCTTGTCAATATTAAAATTCAATCAACTATTCCATTTAAAAAGATAACATTTTTATAATTAATCTCCATTTATTTCTATCAAATTATTTATAATAATGTAATCACATTAATTAATTTGAATTGAAAGATAAATGATCATAAATTAAAAATATCCATTAAACTTTTTATGTATATATAAAAACAAATCAATGTTAAGTCTCATGTTTTTTTTCTTTTTTTACAAATAAGTTGCAGAGTATTAAAGAAAATAAAGTACCCATCACCCAAGAAGTTTAGTTGTGATCAATTAAATTATTATAATTCAAGTTAGCAATTAATTAATTGCTACAAAGATGAATAATATTTTAGTTAAGTTAAAATAATAGCTATAAAAGTTCATTTTTTTTATTGTTGAGAGGAATCGAACTCGTTATGAGAGCTCTAGAATCCAAAAACTACGTACTTTTACTCCAGGATTCACTTCTGCATTGATTGCAGCAGTACTGGCGCCTTGTCTTGGCACGCCCGTCGCCACAAATACTTTTAACAGATCGATAATCGTAGCCGGGAGGTCTGAGCAGTCGCTTTATGTCCTTGCCATGACTCAACTAGCACTGATGAACCAATATAAAGTCATATCAACCGTTAATTTCTCATTTGGTTATCAAGGAATCTATTAACTTATCTATCCATACTTCGAATGAGCTCATCAACACTGATACTTCTATAAGACAATCCAGTAAAAGCACGTAGAAAAGTATTTATTATATTATTTAAGCTTGATCAGTTAGTTGGAAATGTTGGAAAGTTTGGAAACGTTGCTCAACGTATCAGCATCAGCTCGATCATTATTCAAATTTATCAACACTTCCTGTGCTTTTATAGCAATATCTGATCTGATATCCTGATCTTCCGATGCAGATAGAGCTTTTATTTTATCCATTGGAAGCTTCTCTAGAAGACGATGGAGAATTCGAGGATCTATTAAATTGTATGTAAGAGACTGAAGAAGTTGAAGCACTAGTGTTAATATTTCTATAGGTATACAGTCTTCAAAACAATGTACAATTGATTCTTCGATGTTGAGTTGGAAGAGATATGAAAAGCCTTCACAATTCATGCTTACATTAAATAAAATTTTCAGCATTAATCTGTAAAGTATTAAATGTTTAAATTAATTTCTAGCTCTTTTCTTTTTTTGTTGATTAGAAAAATGGCTTTTACTTTTTCATAATATTTCCAGTATCTCCAATCATTGCTGGCAAAAATTCAACTAAATATGCTATTAATGCTTTCCCCTCGGTTTGATCAACAAGAAACTGCCTTCCTCCAGGTGTTGCTGATATGTTTGTTACAATTCCCAAAATTGCCACGACAAATTGAGTTTCATTATTATTCATGGATGGAAAAGATGGTTGAAATGTTTCGATGAAGGAACGAATAGTTCCAACAGCAATAAATAGAAAATCGCTCACAATGGATTGATGCTAGAGAAGTGAATAAAAAGATTAGTCATGTTATACAGGTCAATTAAATTGAAGTTTCAATTTTGATGCTAATTGATGTTGATTAGTTAAGTTTCATTAAAATGACATTCTAATTAAATTCATTTGATAATAGATCGTACTTCTGTAAGCCAAGTATTGACTATTTGAGGGTATTTTGATGACTTCCATAACAAATTACCAGTAACTGCTCCTAAATTAGCACGTAAATGTACATTTTGTTCGTCTAGATTTATCAATGATTTTTTTTCTTCTTCTAATAATTCAAGTTTCTTTGATTTCTTTTCTAATGCAGCAAATGTTTTACCATATTCTAGTTCTAACATGGCAATTCTTTCATCTTTTTCTGGAAATTTTTATCTAATTATTGACAAAATACTCACCCAATTAATAGAAAAATTATTTCTCATTACTTTTTACCTTTCTGAAGTTGATAAAAGTCTTTTATCAAAGAATGAATGCTGTCATGAACAAGCTTGAATCCCATTCGTACTTTTTCTATGGCTATATCGATTGATGAATCGAAAACATATTCAGTAAGATTTTCAATAGTC
Source organism: Chelonus formosanus (assembly GCA_028641665.1). NCBI lineage: Eukaryota > Metazoa > Arthropoda > Insecta > Hymenoptera > Braconidae > Chelonus > Chelonus formosanus. The sequence goes on from CM054000.1 coordinate 5,892,228, forward strand.
GATATTAGCTGTTGCTGTACCATAATTAATGTCTCTATTAAATTATCCTTCAAGAAAATTCAATTTTACAATAATTATAAAAATTATCGGTAAATTTAATTAAATTATAACCTCATTGAAAACCTACATTTCCATTTTGGCTCAAGGATGTTTTATTATCCTTTATTTTTTCATTTTCCATTGTTTATCAATGAATTGTTATTATTAAATAATAATAAAATATACAACTAATATAGAATTTAAATATTTAATGATAAATAAATTATCAATAATGTCCGAAGTAAATCTTTATGTTAAATTAGTGCGTCCTAACGGTTTTCAAGTTTCATACGATTTGAATATATATCGATAAGTACAGCCAAATTAGCCAAACAAATACAAATTTGATGATGCTCCTAAAATTCAGGTGTACCTGATGGCTGTAGCCATTAGATAAAATTATTTTATTAAATACAATGTATTAACAGGTTACGTAATATAACTATGTAAAATAATATCATTTTGATTAGAATTAAATAAAACAATATTTTTTTAAATTAAATTATTTATTTAAATTTAATATTTCAAATTTTTGAAAAATCTCTATTGGTTTACTGCGCATGTATTCTGCGCCGCGGTTACCGCCTGGTGGCCGTGAACTGAACTACTATTAATATGACGCTACTGAGGAATAAATTGTTTACGTTAATATATTTTGTTGTTTATATTAATAAGTGTACTTAAACAATAAAAATATGTATGTATTAATGAGTTTGATTAAACTAATATTCATTCAAGTGTGTTTATCTATACTTTGATAAAGGTGTATCGAAAAAGTTGACTAAGGTAAGATAATTAATAAATTGATAATTTTAAGTGTTTTGAACAATAAGTAATTAAATGAAGGTCTTGGAGATAGGGAAATGGAATAATAACAATAATATATTAAATTTAAACATATTTTCGCATTTTAATGATTGATAACCTTTTTGTTTTTTACATGAGATAATCAGTATAAAAAATTTCTATTTTTCTATAATATTAACGAAAGAAAATTAGAGTTACAATAAACACAATGATGGGATAATTGTAACCTCAGTCCCTAAAAAATATCACGTAGAAATTTAAATAATCTGAATGTTAGAATCATTGGTATTCGAATATTGAATTGAAGTTGATAATACTAATGAAGTCTTTAATGAAGAAGACCACCACGAAGTCGAAGAACTAAATGAAGGGTAGATTCTTTTTGAATATTATAATCAGACAATGTGCGTCCATCTTCAAGCTGCTTTCCAGCAAAGATCAATCGTTGTTGATCTGGTGGGATTCCTTCTTTGTCCTGGATCTTCGCCTTTACATTTTCAATAGTATCTGAAGCTTCAACCTCTAATGTGATGGTTTTTCCAGTCAGAGTCTTGACGAAGATTTGCATACCACCTCGAAGTCGGAGTACCAAGTGAAGGGTAGACTCTTTCTGGATGTTGTAGTCTGACAATGTGCGTCCATCTTCTAATTGTTTACCAGCGAAGATTAATCTCTGCTGATCTGGAGGAATACCTTCTTTGTCTTGGATTTTAGCTTTGACATTTTCGATTGTGTCTGAAGCTTCAACTTCCAATGTGATAGTTTTACCAGTTAAGGTTTTAACAAAAATTTGCATACCACCACGAAGTCGGAGTACCAAGTGAAGGGTAGACTCTTTCTGGATATTGTAGTCTGACAATGTGCGACCATCTTCGAGTTGTTTTCCAGCGAAGATTAAACGTTGTTGATCTGGTGGGATACCTTCTTTATCTTGTATCTTCGCCTTTACATTTTCAATAGTGTCAGATGCTTCAACTTCTAATGTAATAGTTTTACCAGTAAGAGTCTTGACGAAGATCTGCATTCCTCCTCTGAGTCTAAGTACTAAGTGGAGTGTTGATTCTTTCTGGATGTTATAGTCAGAAAGAGTGCGACCATCTTCCAATTGTTTACCTGCAAAGATTAATCGTTGTTGATCTGGAGGAATACCTTCTTTGTCTTGAATCTTAGCTTTGACATTTTCAATCGTATCTGAAGCCTCGACTTCAAGGGTGATGGTTTTTCCCGTTAAAGTCTTGACGAAGATTTGCATTCCTCCTCTGAGTCGGAGTACCAAGTGAAGAGTCGACTCTTTCTGAATGTTGTAGTCTGACAATGTGCGTCCATCTTCTAATTGTTTTCCAGCGAAGATCAATCGTTGCTGGTCAGGTGGGATTCCTTCCTTGTCTTGAATCTTAGCTTTCACATTTTCGATGGTGTCAGATGCTTCGACTTCAAGGGTGATGGTTTTTCCAGTTAAAGTCTTGACGAAGATTTGCATTCCTCCTCTGAGTCGGAGTACCAAGTGAAGAGTCGACTCTTTCTGAATGTTGTAGTCTGACAATGTGCGTCCATCTTCTAATTGTTTTCCAGCAAAGATTAAACGTTGTTGATCTGGTGGGATTCCTTCTTTATCCTGGATTTTAGCTTTCACATTCTCAATAGTGTCAGATGCTTCGACCTCAAGAGTGATAGTTTTTCCTGTCAAAGTCTTGACGAAGATCTGCATACCACCACGAAGTCGGAGTACCAAATGAAGAGTAGATTCTTTCTGGATGTTATAATCAGAAAGAGTGCGACCATCTTCTAATTGTTTTCCAGCAAAGATCAAACGTTGCTGGTCAGGTGGGATTCCTTCCTTGTCTTGAATCTTAGCTTTCACATTCTCGATGGTGTCTGAAGCCTCGACCTCGAGCGTGATGGTTTTTCCAGTTAAAGTCTTGACGAAGATCTGCATGATTATCTGAAATATATCATTATCATTAGACATGTCGCAATAATCTTACAAGTTACATCATCATTATGATCTTTAAAATCCATTAAACAAAGAGTCTACATGAGTCAACAAAATGGCGTCGGTATCTCGCGTTCAAAGTCACTTTATTTCTAATTTACCACAATTTTAAAAATATTAATCCGATTTATGTAATTATTTGAAATAACTTTCACAATAAATTAGTTAAATAAACTTCAGAACCTAGAAAAATGGAAAAGAAATGATATACGTTTATATTACGTATATCAAGGACACGCCCAAAAATTTTTACTTACAAAAAAAAAGCCACTAATTGGTTCAAAAAATAATCGAAAGTCTCAAAATAACAACAAGAACCATCTAGAAGATGATAAGAATAATTATTTGATCATTAAACTCACCTCTATTTGTTGCGATAACCTCTTGGGAGAACAAAGAAAATTTTATTTCACGAAGAAATGTTTTACTTCCAACAGCACTTGTGCTAATGGCGTTCCCAAGCTATGCCAAGGCTTTTATACTCACTGCTCAGATGAACTAGTGATGACGTGTCTTTTATTCTGATTGGTCGAAACCCAGTAATGTTAGGTTAGTTGTATGACTTCATGTATGTATCAAATACTATTGGTTAACTGAAAGATTTGTCAGACAAAGGTTTTTTTTCGATCAATACTAATAATAAATATTCACGTTAACTATCTATGTTTTACAAAGAATAATAATGTTTAAGAACTTAGATATCTAATTTTACTTACTTTCCTTTGTTTTTTATTGCCCTGTGTGACATATTTTGATGTCCCGGAACAGCTGATGATCTCAGCAGGGGGGTTAGAGGTAGGATGAAGTAAAAATACAAACTCAACAGCAATTGTCGAGTCATTAGAGCAGGAAACTATTGATTCTTGATGCTTCTAGAAAGCAATTTTTATGAAAATTGATGACTCAAATTGCACTATTCATAATTTAATTGTCTGTTATGAGTCTAAAGAAAATTTAAAAACTAGGAATAATAATAAAAAATGCAATTTTGTCATTAATTTTTTATTTATTTGATTATTTCATCACTTTCCTGAATGACTAAACACACACATACACATCAAAATCCGTTTCTAAACTACAATGAAATGATTATTTTAATTCATTCATTAATATTATAATTATTATTAAAACAATAATAATATTAACAATAATGATACTGATATTGTAAATTTTTATTATCTCATTTCGTAAGATCCTTTTCCTATCATTCAAAATTTAAATGACTCCAGAGTTAAATAAATTATATTTATGTCATTCACTAGTAATTTTTAATCATCAAATAATAATACTAATAATTAATATTATCTTTAACACAATGACTTAATATAATTATAAAATATTTCTAAATTTCATCAAGATTATTGATTTTTAGTATAAAATAATTTACTAAAATTTTTTGACACTGCGTAAAAATTTTGTTAACTTGAAAACTAATTTTTTTCAAAGAGTTATTGAATTTTTAAATCATTATTATATACTGTGTTAGGTATAAAAGAAATATCTACCACAAATTTAACCTCAAAAATTCAAATAAAATACAATTAAATTTTATGGGAAATATTTATCTATCTCTAGAATCAAACAAAAAGTTTGATTGTAAAAATAATATTTTAATCAAGAAAGGAGAAAGGAACATATTAAGATTAAATTCTTTTTATATAAATCACACGTATTCATTCAAGCTTATTATTATAAACAAGCAATTGACAATGGGAAAACGTTCGTTTTTTTTTTTTTTTTTTTTCATAATCGTTACATCAATACCTTCGTTTATTACGTGCTTGACTCAATTCATAAATTAATTATCTCAATTACTGCACTAGTTATTTAATTAATCTGTTGTTTTTATTTCGTAATTCAACTTCAGTGCTTTATATTTATATTTATTTTTTAAAAAAAAAACTCAGCTTTTATAGTCGTGCAAACAAATATTTTAGATGTTGACATTTTATTTCGAGTCTGTTTCCATTTTTTCTTCAGCTTTTTTATCCTTTTTTGATGCTTCACAATCAGTACCTTCACCATTGCTATTATCACGTCTTCGTTTCCTTGGAAAACGTCCTTTATGTTTTGGTGGTGGTAATTGTTCCATACCCAATACTTTATGAATTTGTCTAAAAGCGACTAGACGTAATGCATGTTGAGCAGAAGCTGTTATATCTTCTCTCTGTTGAGCAGTCATGTTACCTATTGCATCTACTGGCTCTTTTTCACAGGGATCAGCAATTCCTAAATTAAAAGTTCAATGTCAGTATATATATATATTTTTTTTAAACAATATTTGTTTTATAACAGAAAATAATATAATCAGATAACCATAAGTCATCTGTGGAAGATCTTAATAGTTATCTTAGCTAGAAAAATCCAAAAGACTTGGATTCAATAGCGTTCGATAATTTTGGGATCCTACTCAGCCTCGTCATCGGTATCATCATTTAAAATTAATTTAAAAGTTAGAATACTAGGTTGAAAAAAAAGTAATGCAATTGGATTTGGAGTAAATTCATTTAAAATCAGTGGAGATCTTGGAGAATATGGAACTACTCAATTTGTTGATCAAATTTTAGAGGTTATGATGAGTAATTTTATTTTTAATTAACTATTAACTAGTAATAGTAAAGAAATAAAACTCTATGGTTATTTTTTGCATTATTTTTATCTCAACTTAATTGAAAAAATTATTGTAAAATTAATTAAACCTCACCTGGACTTCCAGGAAGTAAAATACCTCCAGCAACACATTCTAGTAACCTTCTCAAAGCTTCTCCAAGACTTAATGGACATCCTGCCGTACTTATCACCTTTTCAGTAAGCAATTCCAATGCCTAAAAACCAGTAAAATAAATCGTTAATATTTAAAATTTTAATGTAAAAAAAAACATGATATTGTATTGACTTACCCAAGGATTTAATGGTCCCCATGTAGGCACGCGATTACAGAGATCACGCATTATGCGAATAATAATAACACAGTTCTGGAGAGAAGATGCTCTAGCCTATTAAAAAATTCCAAAAAAGAGAAACAATGATGAATTATATGATAATACATTGAAACAAAAAAAAAATTTCATATCCCATTTTAGGAGACGACACCTGAACTAATTTGCTTTGTGGTGGGCTTTAGCTATTACTTCCAGCCTCGTCAATAATTTATTATTAATCACATTTTAATATAATTCCAGCCCATTATCAAACTATTACCGGGTGTTTATTTATTTATTATTATGAATTTATTCAATGAATCTACTAAGCTAATTTAATAACCTAACTTATGGATAATAAAAATTAGTTGAACTTTAAAATATTATTTTAATTGATTTTTAACAACAAAAACACCCGGTATGTATGTGACATTGTGTGTTTGTGCTTGTCTGTCTTTTAATATTTAATAATAAAAATAGTGTAAATAAATTAATTTAATTATTAAGAACAAACGACAATTAAATACACACTTACGATATTTATTTTTGATAGACAGACGTAGAACAGACGCAATGAGGCTTGAGTTTAATCCTTAATCCAGAATAATTAATTTTCTTTATAACAATAATTGACAAATAGCAAATAAATAGTTTAATTAATTTACGAAAAATAATAAAATTATTTTATTTGGCAAGTTAATCCTATTATATTTTAGAGCCTATTATTCTGGATACAACAATAAAAATATATATATTATATTAGATTTATTTAGCAGATGTAAATGTACGAAATTTTTTGGTATTTAATTATTACATGTTAATTAAAGAAAAAAAAAAAGTATCATTTACATTCTGCCAATCGAGAGAAAGCTTAATTAATGAAAGATGCCTATGTTTTGTTGTTTTTTTTATATGTTTCTATAAGAAATAGTATTCTTTCTTTTTTTTTTTTTTTACAAGGCTGGAAGTTTTAAGACTGCGCAGTTTTATTTTATTTTCGTGCTCTTTATATGTCCATAGACAGAGAGAGGATAACTTGCACTTTTTTTTCAAGAAAAATTGAAAAAGAAAAAAAAAATTCGCGATTGCCTACTTGATTCGACGACTTAGAATCCATTTTTATACATCAATAGATTTTTATATTTTTTTCTTTTTTCTTATCAAATCAATTTTGATCTCTTAAATAAATATACATCACTATCTTTAATTATAATTTATATAAATATAATTCAACAATTGACAAATTTAATTAATTAATTATTGAAAAGAAATATTAAATACCATAGTTAATGACATCTTTTCATTTAAAAGTTCAAAATGATAAAAAAGAATAATTTTTTTTTTATTTAAAAAGAAAAAAAATATATAAAATCCGCCAAAATGTATAAAAAAATCATTCTTAGTCAGCAAACGTCTAAGTAATTTAGGCAATAATTAATTTGATTCTGAACAGTTCAGTATTCAAACCTGAAACCACTTGGCATGCCTGAGTGCAGCTAAAGCCTCCAAACACTTAGCCTTGGGAAGTACATCTGGTGGGTCTGGTTTCGTCACTGCTGGCGTCGCGGGCGTCGTTTGCGGTTGAGCAGCTCCCTGCTGCTGTCCAGCATTATCTGAGATCCCAACAAAGAAAGCACACGCTTAGACAAAACTTAGAGTGTTTGATCATGCCATCGCGAATTATTCTTTTTTATCAACTTTATTATTCTTTCAGTTAATTTTTTTTTTTTTTTCCAACCCTCTTTGATTATTCTCTAAGTAATAATAGAGGGGTTTCTTTTGTATTATTATTATTATTTTTGCATGATCAAAAAGTCCATAGTTATAAGATTGCCTTAGCGTTGTTTCCTTTTGCAAATATGGCAAAGTTGGCCTTTTTAGGATGAAGATTTCAAACAATTTTCATTTTTTTCTTCAGTTTTAGTATCAAGTTTAACGCTCTCTGTCTCTTATATCGGGTCTCACGCTACACAAGAGCGTTTTTAAATATTTCTTTTCTTTTATTTATTAAATATATAATATACTTTATTATGATGATTTTATTGATTTACTTTTTAATACGCTTTTATTCGACGCGACAGTGTTAAAACAGTCCTCCAGGTACGACAAAGGTGTCGTCGCAGATTTAGATGATAGGAGAATTAAGGTAGCTATCGTTGGAAGTTAAATTATTTACTGATACTTTAGCTGATGATATTTTAATTAGAAATAATTCACCTTAAGTTCAATTAAATACCTTATTTTTTTCATCTACAATTATTAGAAAAAAATATTTTATTATATACTAATTTACTTCTTAATTATTTCTCTGTGCAATTTTATTTTAATATTGATCACTATTTAACCGATTTATTTTTTTGAAGATAAATTAATTTACTCGATGCCTAAAGTACATCAATAAAATGATAAATAAAATGAGTGATAGATGGTTATAACTTAGTTTGAAAAAATATTTTTTAATAAATAATTATTATTTTATTAAGTATAACAACCAAATCGATAGCTACCTGTCGAGCTGAATGAGTAAGAATAAAATTAGTCAACAAAAAAAATAGACAATCAAACCATTTTAGTCCTGGATCAGTTTCCTGGTGCTTAAAGAATTAATCAGTTGATTCCTCAGGCCATGAAAAGAACAATTATTTTCAATGACATTATGGATAAATAATAATATATGAATTAATGAAAATTAATAATTAAAATAGAGAGTAAATGAAAATATAAATATTAGTTTTTAAAAGTGAATTGTTTAAATAAATAATCCGATTTTATCCTTTTCTTGGCCGTCGCGGTTATTTTTACAGTTATATTACCTGCAGCAGCTGTTGATTTTGTTGTTTCACGCATCAAAGGACTTGTCAAAGTCACACTGACTGTTACAGTTCCACCAGAAACAGTCAATGCTGCTGATTCTGGATGTTTTCCAACATTATATGTTTCATCTGGAGCAACTATTTTCAATTGAGCTGGTAAAATTTCCGCAACTTTGTTTAATAATGTCCTAAAAGTAATTCAAGATTATTTTAGTTTAACTGATTAAAACTACTATACATAAATATCTTTGATATTAAATTATCTTACTTTGTAGGCTTTTCAGCACATAAGACCACTAGACAAACATGATTATCACCAGATAAAAGTAATCCTTTAGCTAAATTACCAACACGCATTACTCCACGTAGAATTCTTGAATCCTCTTTTTCTTTTTGGAATGAGAATAAATTTCCATCACTACCATCCTCTTTTTGTGGTGGATTAGTAGCTTTTTTCTTATCAGTAATTTCCTCTTTCTTAACAGAATCTGTATTTAAAATGGTTGTTGTTGTGGTTGTCGTTGTGGTTGTAGTAGTTAAAGTATTAGAAGCCGATGGAGAATTTGTTGTAGTAGATGTAGGTAATGGTTGTGCAGCTTTTTTATCTATTAATAAAATATTTTCAATCAATAAAAATGATTTTAAAAAATAAATTTAAATAAAGATAAATACTAACTTGCTTCAGCTAAAGCATCAGAAACGAATTTCAAAGCTTTTTCAGTGTGAGAGACAATTTTTTTAACAGCTTGAAGTTCTTCTTCTTTAGGATAAATCGTCGAGTGATGAGCATCAACATGTTTATCATCAGATGAGTCTGATCTTCTAGGAACAACAGGGAACATAATACCTGGAGGTCCAGGGAATGGTCGTGGCATTGGTGGAGCACCAGGCCCTCTACCACAACGTCTATACCATTCATAATACTCTATTTCCTCTTCATATCTTCGTCGTTCTTCCCAATACATCATTTCTTCATCCATCATTGGACCCAACATACCCATTGGACCCATTTGATTCATCTCTTCTCGACGTCGAGAAAATTCCTCACGTGCTTGTTGACGACGATGTTTCTCTTCCATCATTTTTCGTTGTTTTAAACTTGGTTTAATATCCACCACTAGGTCTGGATTCACCTTCTTCTTATAAGCAAATCGATGTCTACGACCTTTCATATGCATATCTTTGGCATTGGGATCGTTAAAACGACATTCACATAATTTACAATTGAAACTAATTATTTTCCCATCTTCTGATTTATTTTCTTCGATGTATTCTTGTCCTACAGGTTGAATATCCTTCTCTTCAGGCGTTACTTCTTCTTGGACTTCTTCTGTCGTTGATTCTTCAGCTTTCACTTCTGTAGTATTTTGATTTACCGTTCCCAGATTACCCGCTAGATAATAAATATAATTAACAGTTAATTTGATTTGAAATAAAATTGATTGAGATTAGTGATAGTAAAAAGAATACTTACAAGCAACGAAATTAATTTTTGGTGTAGCAGTAACAGTAGGCTTTTTAGTAGCAGTTGTTTTAGCAGCAGTTGCAGGTTTAGGATTCAAAACAGTAGGATCAGCACTTGGAATTGGTTTGCCAAGTTTCGTATGAAGTTTGACAACCTTCTGATGTTTTGCGCCACGAATATGAGCAGCATAAGCATCATTTCCAGTACAAGTAACATCACATAGTTCACAGCGTAGCGAATTACCAGCACCACGTGCTGGTGGTTGTTGAGGTACCTTCAAAGAAGCTTCCTTCTTCTTATGTTTTTGACCTTCAAGATGCTCTCGATAAGTTTGCGGACCAGCACAACTGATTTTGCAGACATCACAATAATGTAGTTGTTGAGGTTTTGGTGGAGGTTTTGCTCTCATACTTTTCATTCCACCACCACCAGCTCCAAATCCCTTGCGTCCGTATCCCTGCCAACCTCCAGTCTTCTGGTTAGTCGAGTTGCTGTTTGCACTTTGTTGGGCTACGTACATAGTCGCAGCGCTATATAGCGCTGCGTCGTAGCCGGAATACGTTGTACTCGCCGTTTCTAAAGACAAATTGCAGATTCAAGATTCGCGAGCGCTTTTTTCGCTGTCGATTGATTTTTAATTTCTGCCGAATTTATTTTTTCTTTCGAAACGGCGCGATTTTGTGGATATCAATCGCTTTTATTTATCTATCAGCGATTCATATCCACGAATAGAAATAGGAAATTTTTTCCGAAATATGTTTTAACAATAAAAAAAGGAGCAATTGCTATTGAATTATATTTAACTTCTATTTATCTTCATTGAAATAATTATTGTGATATTCTAAATATTAATGAACATATTTCCAAAAATTTCCTGATACAAATAAAAGAAGATTTATCACTTACTATTTGTTGCAGCTGCAGGAGTGGCAGCAGGAGTGGCAGGAGCAGTATAACCCGATGAGTAAGTAGCACTTTGAGTTGGATTCGATTGTTGATAAGCAGTACTTGATGCTTGGTAAGTTTTTGCTTGACCAGTCGTTGTAGCTTGTCTTGCTGTACCAGTGTAAGCACTAGTAGTGCTATAAGCAGGTTTAGCTGCTTGATAATGAGTTTCAGTAGTGGTATAAGTAGCAGCGGCTGCTGCGGCTGCTGGTTGTTGATAATAAGTTTTTGTAGCGTCGTAAGTTGGTGCCGGAGCTGCACGACCGTATCCGTAATCATATGTCTGCGGCACAGCACCTGGATTAGCAGCTATAAGTGAAAAGGAATGTCTTATGCATCATAACCTAACGAGTCATTTTAATAATAGAATATTTATTGGATTATTTCGCAACTATTGATTGACTTTTATGATAAATATAGATATTTACCAGCGTATGTAGTGCCTGTAGCGGCTGCAGCAGCAGCTGCCTGGTAGGTTTCGTACCCAGTAGCAGCCGCAGCAGCAGGTCTTTGAGTATAAGTAGCAGCAGTTGCTGCTGGAGTCACAGCATATCCTGCTTGCCCTGTTTGATATGCAGCAGCACTAGTAGCTCTATAAAATATCAATGTAAATTAGGAAAGTATACAATAATAATAGCATGATGATTATGAAGGAAAGAAATGAGTTTATTTATAATCAATTGATGTTTTTGATGGCTGATCAATGATAGCCAAGAGGCAAACATTTTTTAAATTGGATAAAAAATAGATAGACGCTTAAAAAGAGTAAGCTGAAGTATAAAATGGCGGCTGAACCGGCTTCGTAATCGCATGGTTAATAGTTCAACTAATGAATAAAAATAGAAGAGATTGAAAGTCAATATAAAAGTAGATTGATATATATTTTGGAAAATGTCATTTTTTTTCTTTTTATTAATCAATTATTTTTTTTTTACTTACCCATATTGCGTTCCTCCGTGTGTAAAACCAAAATAATTATTCTGAGCCATCCTTTCTCATCCAGAGAGTCCCGGAAAGAGCGGACTATTGCGGAAGTTGTCGGGCGTAACCACCATTCCAATGGAATAGTCTTGTTTCAGAGTTTGTTATTGGTCTTCATTTTAGTTTTCTATGATAACGTGATATCATTGGTGGAATAATCAATGACATTACCGAACATTGACGAAGAATTCCGAATTACCAATTATTTATACTGTACTAAAATAGGTATACTACGGTCTAGATGGTAAAAATTTATTTCTATATTACCGATAAAACAAAGACAGCGTTAAAGAAGCTGAACAAAAACGTGTTTTGATTTTGTTCACATGTTTATTGGAGTATTTTATTATTAATTAGGTTGTAAATTCGTTTATTTAAAATGGAAATGGTTATTGATGAGAAAGATAGTGCTGTTGTGAAGAAGAAGAATGTTAAAAAAGGAGGAAAAACTTCGAAACGAAGACATCCTAGTGAATCGCAAATGGAGGTATGAGGTTAAGTTTGGTTAGAATAGAAATTTATTTACTTTTTTAGTAAAGTAATTAATTAGATAATAATTATTCATTGAAATTATCAGGTTGATGTTGTCAATGGTATCGAAGGAAAGGTTAAAAGTAGGACTCCTAATAAAAGACTGAAAAATGTTGAAGGTGGAGAAATGAGAAAGGTGAGTGTAAATGAAGATAAATTATAAAGATCTTGAAATGAGAGGCAATAAAAACTAAGTTACATTTATTAAAATACATTATGTAGCAGATACTCATTAATAGCAAAGTAGTCTACAAGTCCATTATTATCCAAATTAGGTTAGGAAGCCTATCATACTTAATAAAAAGCTTCCTTCAATTAAAAAATGTTTTTGCCAATAATAAATGTTAACAGATGCTTCTCGATTTAAGATTTTTTTCTAAATGTTGACATTAATTCAATTTATATAAAATTAATCAGTAAAAATCCGATTTTAAAATCCCAGAATATAAGGACATTTATTTTAACTTAATTAAAATATTTAAACAACTTAAATCTTTGGTATTTTAGGTGGCAGTTCCAGCTCACCGATATACACCTCTAAAAGAGAACTGGATTAAAATTTTTCCACCAATTGTCGAGCATCTGAAACTCCAAATTCGATTTAATTTAAAAACAAGAAATGTCGAAATTCGAACAGTGCCTGGAGAAACTCAAGATATTTCTAACCTCCAGAAAGGCGCTGATTTCGTGAAAGCATTTATTCTTGGGTTTGAAGTTGATGATGCTTTAGCTTTACTTCGTTTAGATGATTTATTTATTGAGTCATTTGAAATCCAAGATGTTAAACCGCTGAAAGGTGATCACTTATCAAGAGCTATCGGGAGATTAGCTGGAAAAGGAGGAAGAACTAAGTTTACTATTGAAAATGTCACTAGAACTCGGATTGTTCTAGCAGATTCAAAGATTCACGTTCTAGGATCATTTCAAAATATCCAATTAGCTAGACGAGCAATTTGTAATCTCATTTTGGGGACTCCACCATCAAAAGTTTATGGACAACTACGTAATGTTGCTTCACGGGTATCAGAACGTTTATAAAGTATGTAAATATATACGTACACACTTCTTGTAAATAAGTATCACTCTTTATAATAAATTACCATGGAATCAATGAAATGATAAAGTTAGATAGTAGGTTAGTAAGAAATTCTTGCGGCACAGACAACACCTTTTTCAAATAAATATTAATTTTTATTAGAATAGAATTAATCCATGATATAGTTTCCTTCTGTATCTACGACTTGTGACTAACGCTCTAGTAAATTTCGAATACCAGCCGTCCAAAAATTCTTAGATTTTGAACTAAAAAACTCTTCCAGAGTGTTACAAGACTTTCTAACCAACCCAATATTATAACATGCTAAATGTTTGGTTGGATATTTATATAACAAAAATAGCCAAGTCACGTAATCGATTAAATAAATGTGGCTATATTATAACAATTATGAGTATATTTTTTTTGTTTGATTAATAGGTGAACTATAAGTTAATTGTTTATTTAAATGAAAGCATGTAAGGATTGGGAAAGAGATAGGAATAATGAAATTCGAATGATGCATGACAGAAAAAAATCGCATGTTTTATGTGGAATAAATTAAATTGATTGATTTGTCATCTCGTAAGAATAATTTTCCATTAATTTTATTCACATCGTCAATTGATTTCACAACAAATCTTAGACTGTTATATTTTTTATCAAAGGATTACAATTGTTTACAAATGATTGTAAAAAACAGACAATTTATTATGTGGTCGTGAGATTTGAAAAGATAACAGTTATTAGAGACACGAAGAATTATTATTGATTATTATAAATTAGCAATAAAATCTAAAAGAACACTTAATTATTGATTACAATAATTATTAAAATCATAACAAGTAATGAATTATTTTCAAGAACTCATATTAAAAAGTTATTCATTTATCACGTGGCTTTTGTGATTGGTGAAATACGGGCGAAAAATTATATGAAAGATGCAATTAAACAATTTGCTGAGTAATATTAAGAACTATAATAAAAGGTTATGAATATTTCATTTACAAGAAATTAATTTTCAAAATACTTTTCAACAAAATTTTCCGCTTTTGCTTTTCTCTTAGATTCGTTGCAGAATTTTCAATTTTTATGGTTTTTATAAATATTTTTCTGTTTTTATATCGAAAAATTAATATTTCGAAAAAGAAACAAATCAGTGCGGCCAAAGTACCGCATATCCAGAATAGAAAAGGAATTTTTAAATCTTCTAAACGAATTTTTCGAAAATTTACTTCATTTTTAATCTGCCATTTGTGTAAAGAAAGAAGACTATTTTGTGACTCTGTATCAGAGACTCGTGTAAAGATTTTAGTTTCCATTGCCATCAAAATAGCCCTATTCCATCGTTCAACCAAAGGAAATTTTACACGGAATAAAATACTTGAGAACATTGGTTCTAGTTCGCTAGAAGTCCTGTAAATGTTTTCGGTGATTTCTCGTTTTCCCTCTATACTCTGGGGCAAATTTAAAGCCATCGATGAAAGCGCTATACATGCTGTATTGGGATTTTTTACAATAGAATGGAAGCATGTAAATTCTCCAGTTTTTTCAGATTTGTTTTTCAATATGTGTCCAAAAGAGTATCCTTCAAAATTAAAACCCGAGTGGTAAATTTTGGTGATCCGTGGATCTAATAAGTCCTCAACCGTTTCTATATTGGTTCGTAATACTGGTACTGTCAGGAATTTAGCTAAATTACCACTAAAAGTTGCATGAATGATCATAAAATATAAAAATACCATTGAGAAAAATATTTTGAGGGATAATGTATTGATTGGTACCAATATTTCTGCATTGATTAAAAGCCGAATAACCTCAAAAGTTGCAAAGGAGAAGTTTCTATTTTTTTTCAACCATATTACTGCAAATGTAATTGTTGAAATTGTTACTAACGAAATGAGAGTCCATACTCCATAAAAGTCTATGATTTTCTCGGAGGGTGTTTTGTATCCTTGTTTATGTGAGAATATTGATAAATAAACTCGTTGTATCGGAACTGAAACTTTTAATGAATAGGATGGTACTTTGTAAATATGTAGCTCATGAAGGACATCAATGTGTGGATATTTTCGTATTAACAATTCATTGTAATAGCCACTGGTAGATTTTGATACTGGATAAGTCCACTTGTAATATTTAATTTTTATGTTTAATAATCTTTTCATGATTTCAAACTGTTGGACTTTGTCAGTAGTTATGTCTTTTGTGAGATTTTTGGAAAAAATACGTATACTATTTTCTTTGTCATTAAATTTATGTTGAGTTCCACCAACAAAGACGGTGATACCTTCCAATGAAGCACGCTCGAATAGGAAGTTCTTACATACTGAAGCTAAATAGAAATTGAAATGAAAAAAATTATTTACCGTGTCAAAAAATTAAAATTGTTATTTTATTAATCAATATTTTAATAATTCCAATTACAATTCCATCAAACTGTTATTGTAATAGGATCAATTGTAGAAATTATCAATAATTATGGTTTATTTAATTTTAATAATACGTACCTTTGCGAAAAAATCGTCCATACCATGTCCACTTGTTATCAAGAACTACTTCGGTATCGAATTTCGTCCAAAAAGGTTGTTTAAGATCGCCGAAAGGATCATGTGTAAATATACTTACATTAGTAGAATTCCGCATGCAGAGATAATAAACTTTAGATAAATAAGCCGTTTTCAAATCTTTTAGATAAAGTTCTACTCCCATGCAGTTGCGATTACTGGCGTCAACCATGAGTACTGTTCCATTTGTATTGAAATGCCAATCATAAGCTATACTTGCTACTATCATAGACCAGTCATCGTAAGGATGTATAATTATAATAGCACCATTGATATCAGTCATAAATTGGGTATGAATTTCATCTACATAAGCCTGTGATTTTAGTATTATTCCAATTGGAGACTGAATTGATGAAATGGCTTTATAGAAAGATACATCGCGGCTATTTTCATAAATTAATATATTTTTGAAGCCTAATTTACACTCTTGAACTATTGTGATCTGAATTCAAGTTCATATTATGAATAAAGTGGATAACTTTAAATTGACAAAGAATTAGTATATTTCTTACCAATGCTTCAGTCAACTGTGGAAATTTCTTAACCCATCGAATTTTAATCTTCAAATTATCAGTTAGAATAGGTAAACTCAAACTCAAAAATAAAACAATGCAATAAGGTTTCAACATTGTTACATGAAAAGCAAGTCAAGGAATGTTAGTTTAACACATCATCACTGGAATGACACTGTAACATAAAGCTCATGCAGGACTATTTTATTGTTTATTATATAACTTAGAAAAAATACCATAATTAATGTTGAGACTCATCAATATTATTTTGCGTGATGTAACGATTAATCATTTGATATATAATACGCATAATTTTTTATTGAAGGTTCACAATACGATCCATATTACCCCAGTAACTGACTTTTAAAGATCTGTCAATAATTTTCTGCAGTGATCCTGTACATTATGTTCAACTCTGCTGCTATGCAGTGCCAGAAGTGTCTGCTTCTCTACTTACATAGTAATCTTGATCTATGATGAAGAGCGCATGCGCCGTACTATTTTGCATATGCAAAATAGTACGTCGCATCCGCTCTTCATCCAACCCGATTAACCCGAAGGAAACTCCGGGACAACTATCACTTATTCTAACGACAGAATTGAAGCTTGACTCTTTTTTATAATATATTTATATATATTCTACACATCAGAGAATTAAAATTATCTATAAATGTTTTTTTTGTGTTTTTTATTCATTTTCATTTATTATGAGAAATATAAAATACAGTAATCAGTAGTTCATATTGAGTAAATTTTATTAACTAGAGATCAGTATCATTTGAGTGATTATTATTATGTTTAGAAATTGTTATACTATATTGCTTTATACGTTTCATGCTAAAGCTATTATAGTTACATTATTATTAAATTAAATTACAATAAAGTTTTTTATCGAGTGAAATAGTTCAATACCTGTGCGTGCAAATCTTCCTGATATGACTCCAAATACTTTGTTCAATTGAATCAATAGAATCATACTTCAAACACTTTTATGACTACTTGAAATAATGATATGTAATTAAATAAACAATTTATGATATGATAACTATTTTCTTCTTCGAGTGATGATAATGAAAAATTATGAGAAAAAAAGAGAAATGCTGAAGAAAGATGAGAAAATTTCCCATTAGGGTACACATGTCCTCAGACAATTGAATATTGCTCATAAATATTTTGTTTGTTATGAAAAAGTAAGCAATTTCCATTGTTCAAATCCACTGAGGGTTACACTCATTCCTTCTAGTTGTTAATGCTAAAATGGCGAGCTCGTTGTATAGACACTTTAAAATGTGCCACCTTTTTCTTTTTTTTCCTACGATGCATATTTGAAGCTATTTCTCCTTCGAAGACTACCAAAGAGCATCCAAGACCAATGGCTAAAATCTTAAAAGCAAAAGCAAGATTACCAATGGAAATAATTCGAAATCTTGGTTCAGTTTCCAATGCTTCAGTGATTGTTAGGTTATTTTTGAATTCATATACATCTTGGGCATCCCACAAGCTTAACAAACCTGATTCGAAGCATTTAAATGCTATTTCATCAATTCGTTGAGTAAATGGAAAACTTCTAGGGACAGCCATTGAAATATAATCAGGTAAAAATGGTGGTGATACGTGTAATTGATGTTTATAAGCTGGTCCGTAGGCTCTTGAAAGTGAAGTTATATAAGCTGCTCGAGAATTATTTAGCACATGTTTATATGCATCTGAACTATTATGAAATATAAGCAATTTTTTAACTGGTAAAAAACCATCGACAAAATTATTATTGTATTGCTTATAGGTGTGAATATCAAACTTATATTCTTTCAGATCATCTAGGGTGTTGATGGATATGCGAGCAGGTTTAGTTAAAAATGTTGCTAAATTACCTTGGAACGTAGAATTAATTATCAAAGCAAGCCATAAGATGCCAGAAATAAATATACGAATTGGTGCATTGGTCAATGGCTGTTTAACACCACAAGATATCAACAATCTTCCAATTTCAAGTGCTGCTGTAGACATTCTTTGCTTTTTATTTAACATCAGTGCTATTATTGCAACACCAAAGGAAAGTGTTGTCATCACAAAAACTCCAGGACTGTAGAAGGACATAATTATATCCTCTGGATTTAAAAAAAGTCTCTTCTGGGTCAGAATCACTAGAGATAGTGATTGAAGTGGATAAGCTGGAACTACTAAATCTCTATCCCAGGTAATCATATATAAAGGTACTAAGATTAAATGAAAATAATTTTTCTTCATGTAATAAAGAGTTGAATTATAATGAATATTGCCGGTAACATTCCAAACTTCAAATACTGTTAAAATAAAATTTGCATCTTTTGTTGGTGCAGTGATTGGTAAAGTTGCTTGATCGTAATTGATATTTGGATCCCAAACAGTTCCAGGTTTTGGAATGGAAATGCAATTGAGTTTGAAGCCATTCATGAATTTCAATTGATCAAATAACAGATTGAAACAATTGTCCCGGTCTAAAACAAATACATTCATCGAAGCAACAACAATACTCATGAGAAACACTTTCAGATCTGATTAGTCTCATAATACTGATCTGAACTCGTTGTCCACAGTTAAGACTAATCTAACAATAAATACCTGCTTGATGTCGTCGTTTTAAGAGAGTCAACATGCTACTTGATGTGTTACTTCTTTCAACTACAATCCAAGGGTCTGGTGCCTGGCTAGTGAATGGATTATATGTGTATATCATCACCCCATCATCACCAACATAACATAGAAAAATAACTGATAATAATCTAGATCTCCAGATTACTTGGAATATTTCTGAAATATTGCTACATGATTGATCTGCTCTGATTAAAATACACTTCAAGCTGTCAGTCCACCATACAGAAAAGTTTAAATGTTTTAAAGTGAGATCAAACTGATGGATGGAGTCAATAATTAGCACTAGAGTTGATATCTTTGGGTAGTGTTGGTAGGTTTGAACAGCCTGGAAGTGATTATCAATTATAATCATTGGTTTTAGATGATTCTGATTGTGAAGATATTGAAATTGCTGGCTGATTTCTTTGGATACAATCAGTGGATTTAAATTATTCCAGAAACATTGGTTTAATATATCTTCCTAATGACATAAAATTATGAAATTAAATCATTTTTTCTTCATCATTAATTTATTTAAAAATATAATCATCTTCTTACTAGTATTTGATAGAAATTTGAACTATTGGAGGCTGAAGATATCACAGCACTAAATATTTCAGCATCTGCACAAGTAATTGTTAGAACAAAAAATATTATCTTCATTAACAGATACATTTTAGTGTTATCACTAGTGCATTTAGCTGTATAATAGACTAGCTAATGCATAAATTATATTCTTGATGTCCAAAGGGAGTTATTAAATTTGTTCAATTAAACCAATTATTATTCCCAACATAATTAAAATAATTCATACATAGTTTTGAATTTTTATAATTACATTTAATCACTTGGAAAACAGAATTATAGTTGATTTTTTAATTAGTTTGCATTATACATACGTTATTTTTATGTGAAATATCTTTTGATGCCATCAAAGTAATATTCAATTCAAAAAACGCGCGTCAAATTTTGTCTTAACCGACTGCCGATAAGTTAACGCGCACACCTGAAGGTAAAAGCGTGTACTTATTTTATTCACTGTCGGTCAAACAGAGAGAAATAGTGAGGAAAGACCGAAGCGTGGATTAACACTGTGAATATTTTGAAATTAATTAATGTTTAATTGGTTTAGTAAAAGTGAAATTGAGTTATTTATTAGCTATTAAAGTTATTTTAATGATTTTATATTAATTCAAGTGATTAATCAAGATTTTTATCTCATAATTTTAATGAAATGATCAACCTACATCAAACATTGTGTTGATTTCTAATGAAAACACTGACTAAAGAGACAAGTGATTTGAGCATTAGCATGAAAAAGTGCAAGTGAAGGTGTATAATAAGAAATAAAAAAGAATATCCGAGGTGAAATAAAATAAAAATATAATTCTTAGTCTGATGCTGGTGAAACGCAAGAGATGTTGGTTGAATAACCTTAAATTTAATGCATCAATGCATTTCTTGGGTTATTATACACTCCTGATATGAGTGAGTATAAACATTTATTTATTAAAATTATTTTATTTTATTTTAATTTGTTAATAAATTTATTTTGCATCAAAAAAATCTGAATAACCTTACAAATAAATAGTTCAGTAATTCAATTAAGATTCTAGTGAATTTTTATTGAATAAAACTCTGAAAAAAATCATGTATATTCACAATAATCTGTTTGATTTAAACATCAATTGAGCCAAGCACTTGTTTCGATTACGGTAAATTTTATAGACCAAGTCACTGAGTAAGAATGCCTATAGTGAGTTCACCACCCACTCTCTTCAGGTGTAACGTTCTCCACTGCTCCTTTATTATTCCCTGTGCGCAGTATGATAACGTGGCTCACGTCTCTCAGACATTTATTCCATCTTAAACATTAATTTATATTTTTTTTCTAATAAAATAACTATCGTTAATATTATCAATAAATATTGCAGTCTATCATGCAGACACAATGGCGAGGATTGAATTAAAAGTGTTGGAAAGTCTCAAGATCTTGGATGCAAGATGTTTCAAAGAGGTGAAGATATTTATAATGATATCAATGCTCATCAATATTTCATCTGCCAGTGTTGGTGAAAATTCAGGAAATTATTCAGACATAGATTTACCTACAAATCATCTCAAGTATTATTTCCATTCATTTCCTGCTATGTTTCAAAAATGTCAAGATGATCCAGCATGTCCTTATAAGGTAAACAGATATTTATTAATGTGCTGACACATCAACTTAATAATATGTATATTTAGTTTTTTACAGTGAAATATCAATGTGTATTTTATAATGTTTAAGAATAAATTTTTTATGTCTATTTCCAACAGCAACTTCTATTAGGAACACTATAAATGAGCTTCCAAGACCAATCGCTAGCAATTTTAGCATGAATAAAATATCAGCAGTGGTGAGAGGTCTTACTTGTGGTGAAGTCTCTATTTCTTCAGTGTTTGTTAAATTTATTTTGTATCGATCTATCGCAAACTCGTCCCAATAATTTTGCAATCCAGATTCAGCATACCGAGATGCTATCTCGTTGATCCTTTTATCAAGTGGCAGAGTCATGACAAAATATTGGTAACTGAAACTGCAAGGGTCTGATACATGTAGCTGATGTTCATAAGCTGGTTCGTATGCTCGAAAGTCAACTGTGATATAAGCTGCTAGAGAATTATTGAGAACAACTTGGTACCCATTGAGGTTCTGAAGTATCTTAGCTGGAAGTTGCATCTCTGAGAGTGTTAGATTAATACCTGGAGTACTGCCAGCATTTACGTATACCTTGTAGTTAAAACGCTTCAGATCGGCTATTGAATTAACGCTTTGACGCTCAGGTCTGGTTAAAAATTTTGCCAGGTGACCTTGGAATGTTGCATTAAGTATTATCACCAACCATAATATGCCGAATAAATAAATTCGAAGGGGTAGTCTGTTTAATGGTTGAAGAACACCAGTTGACACTAGGAGTCTCATTAATTCCAATGCTACTAAAGAACATGGCTGCTTTTTGATGAGCATGAATGCAATGAACAGTACACTGAAGGAGATGATTATGAGAAGAATAATTGAAAAGCTGTAGAAAGATAGAATTTTGTCTTCAGCACTGAGGAATGGTCTTTTCTGAGTTATAATTACTGTTGATGTTTGTCGGAAAGGGTAACTGTTGTAAACACCTTTTCCAATTGGAGATAAATTATAGGAAGTTAAAAGGAATTGATACTTTCCTAAGGGTAATGATTGTCTGTAATGAACAATTGGAGTTATGTTAATCTTTAGAAAAATATTGAGAGAAAATTGAGCATTGAAGTATGGTAGTTTTTCTATTAATGATGATGAATCATAGTCCATGTCATCGATCCATTTTACACCAGACTTTGGAATTCCTGCTGCTTTTATTTTATATCCATCCAAATATTTAGTCTTGTCGTATATTAGATTCAAGCATAAATCTTGGTCTAGATAACAAAAAGGTGGATTATTCTTTGTGTAATAGTTGAAGTAGAGAAATGTTGATGCTTACCTTTGTGATAATTGCGTTGATAGAGTGTCCAAGATTCATCATTCCACACTTTTACCCAAGGATATGGTGCGCGATCAGTAAAAGGATTGTATGTGTACAACTGGACAACATCTTCTAGATCATTATAGCATAAAAAAATAGCTGATAAAAATTTACCTCTCCATAGCATACCCAGAACTCTCTGGACTTGTTGACAAGAGTTCAAGCTAACCAGAATGAAACAAGGATCATTGTTACTCCAAACAGATAAAAATATTTCTCGAAAAGTTTTTCCAAATTGATCAAGAGAATCTACAATCACTACAAATGTTGCTGAGGTTGAATAGTAACTTGTCCATTGTGCTTGAGTCTCAGTCTGGTTGAAGTTTTCGTTCATAAGAATCAGAGACATTGGATACTCTAGACTGGAATAATCTCTCAGCTCTTGATTTATCACATTAGACATGATCAAAAGATTTAGTTTGTCCTGATAGCACTTGATTAATATTTGTTTCTGTCAATTATTGGATTCAATGTGGTTATGTGCATTCAAAGAATTAGAATATTCAAGTGCATGCAATTATTTTATACTTACTAGTGATTCATAAATATTTGAAGTACTTTTATTAACACTTGGAGATATCAACAGCTTCATTGAAACTGCAGTAACAAAACACGACAATCCAAAAATGAAAAATAATTTTATTTTTGAGATCATCATTGTTACTTTTATGAAATAAATTTCCTTATATTTATTAATTAATGAATGTAGACTGCCTTCATATGCATTATGTTTGAAACTTTTATTCAGTGATGACTATGTCCGATTGTGTTATGATAATAAAAGTAAATGTTAAGTGTATCAATAACATAAATGTAATATTTTAAAATAATCTAATAACTTAGATAATAATATCCAACTTGATTAGACACTGATAAAACTACATAATAGTTCATGTATTTGACTTTGACATAATATTTAATTTAATATAATTTTATTATCTACAGTGTAATAAAAAATTTATTCACTATTTCTGTTATAGGATTATTTAAATGAGAAAGGATGCTGGGGCTATGAAGATGACTGTGATGAAAAATATGCATTCTCAACTCCTCACTGTCCTGGAGATCATAAGGGTTGGGTTCAGACGAAGGAAGCTCAGGTTGATACTTTTTATGCTCAAGGAGACTTTGGATATGTTAGAGATCAAAGGAAAGAAATGATGCTCTTATGTGAGCCATTTTTTGTGGTAAAATAATTTTTATAAGTGTTTTATTTACAGAAAATTAAATAATTAATACACTTAGATTATTTTATTATATTGTTTGTAGGAAGATTCATCACTGGAGTGTTCTGAACATCTACGATTTTGTCGAGGACGTAACATAATGATTAATTTTGAGGACTTAATCAACCGAAATGAACCCCTAAGATATGCAATGGATGTTTTAAAAGAAGGCCAAATTGGTGGTTATTGCTCGTAAAGATCTATGTTATTTTCTTTTAAATTAAATCAAGCATACCTTTGAAAAACGAGTTCAGATCAGTATTATGAGACTGTGCAGATATGATAGATTTATTCCAATGTTTTTAGATTCAAGTATTTAGATCTGATCAGATGTGACATATTAATTCAGATGTAAACAGATTAAAATATATCAGAAGTAAAGTACATCACTTTCATTGAATGAAAATTAGATTTCAGCACTGAAACTAAATCATAATCATGACATTAAAATATTTATTTAGTAATAAGATTTTAATTTGATAGAATTTTTATTTTAATTAACATTGTCTTCTAAATTTATATTCAGATTAAATATGATCTGAACTCATCAACAAAAGTAGTCTCATAATACTGATTTGATAAGATCTGAAAGTCTTTTCCATGGGCAATACAAAGTGTTTATAAATTATGTTACCAGATGGAATGCAAAAAAGTTGCATGACAATGCAGATCATATCAGTGCTTTGCAATCTTGGGGACCGGAACTCCGAAACTTTAGAAAATTACCACGACGTCCAATTGCGGAGGGCGACTGTGATATCGTTATTGAAAAGCCGACATATATAATGAAAATTGATGCAAGTTAGTATATTAAATAAATATTAGACTAATTAATTATTCAATAAAGAATGTAAATAATAAATTTGTAATGAAAAAATGGTTTCTATTTCAGCTGTAAATTTGTATCATCATTTCTGTGATTTCTTTAATCTCTACGCTTCATTACATGTAAATAATACTCATCCATCAACATTCAGTACTGATAATCATATTCTCATATGGGAAAGCTACAGGTAAATATTTTTTTTTATTCTTCATATATTAATTATTTAATAATAAATTAATTTTGTCTCTTTGATGAAGCTATCGATCAGCATTTCAAGATACCTTTGAGGCATTTACTCGAAATCCTCTGTGGGATTTAAAAACATTCCGTGGTGATAAAGTTTGCTTCAGGAATGTGGTGCTTCCTTTACTTCCAAGGATGATTTTTGGTCTTTATTATAATACTCCTTTAGTAAGTTTAATTATAATATTATTTGTTTTAACACAAAACATAATTTAATTTAATTTTAATTATTGATTAATATTTTTTATACTTTACAGATTTATGGTTGTGAGAAAAGTGGACTGTTTAAAGCATTTAGTGAACATATATTACATAGATTAAAAATTCCACTTCATCCAAGGAAGAATGATAAAATAAAAGTAACTTTGCTGAGCAGAGATACAAGATATAGAAGAATATTAAATGAAGATGAATTGGTAGAAGCATTGAAGAAGAATAAAAAATATAAAGTTAGAAAAGTTGTGTACAATCGAAATGTACCCTTTAAGAAACAGTTGGAGATAACTCGAAATACAGATATATTTATAGGCATTCATGGTGCTGGTTTGACGCATGCTCTCTTTTTACCAGATTGGGCTGCTATATTTGAATTGTATAACTGTGAAGATTCTAGTTGTTATAAAGATTTAGCAAGACTACGTGGCGTGAAGTATTTCACTTGGGAAAAGGATGATAAATTAATCCAGCAGGATCCAGTAAGTTAGGAAAAATCAATGCTTTTTTCTGTGATAATTTAAATATTGTTATTTTAGGGAACACATCCTGATGGTGGAGCACATGCAAAATTTACCAATTACAGCTTTGATGTCGAAGAGTTTTTAAGAATTGTATCCCGAGCTGCTAAATATGTAAAGGGACAAGAAACATTCAAGAAGTTTGTTGGAAAAAGTATTAAAGAAAAATCATCATTGAAGGATGAGTTATAGAAGTTTATAAATAAACTAGGCATCAACGATAGATTAATTTATCGGTAGTTACCATGATAGTGATAGAATTTGTACAACTAAATGACTGGTATCAGCAATACCAGTGACAGGTCATTCGACTTTTATATTTTTTATATACAGTTTATTGAATAAAGCTCTGAAGAAAATCATCAATAATATGATTGGATTTAAATCAATATAATTTCATACTCAGTAATTGATTATTAAGAATCCAGTCTTTTATTTGGTAATTTTTTATTTACAGTTTAAGCTTTTTGTTAAACCGATAGAGAATGAAAACAATAAAAATACAAATGGCAGAATAAGATATCAATAAACAGATTGCATACATTGATGATACATACAGAGTTTTGATTCTCATATTAACAATACCAGTGAGTAAATTGGCGACTAGAAAGAATATCAATCCATTAAAATTAACAGCTTCAAACAATTCTGGAGTTTTCTTTATAACTTCATCATCATTTTTATCTTTGGTAGTTTCTTTTTCTTTAAACTTCACTTGACGACTCTTTTCTTTCTTGCTTTTATCACCATTAACATCTGTTTTCAGCAACGTTGAATAATCACCACTGTCTTCAGTCGTCATTTGGATCAAGATATCAATCATTACCTCAACGAGAAGCAGAAGAGTTAATACTGCAGTACTTAAGGTAATAATCCATGCACAATATCCAGAATTAGCTAATCTTCTAGATACTCCAAAGTACCGATCACAAAGTAAAGTAGCACCGCAAGCGATTGGTGCTATCACTGAGAGCTTGATGCAAAGAATCATTGATTTATTGTATTCAATAGCAAACTTCTTGCCATAGACTCTAGCTTCGATGCCAATTCTTCGGTTAGGATTTTTCATCTTGCCATCAGTTGGATGGTAATTGGCGTATATTAATCGACCAACAGCAATGCCAATTAAGTATAATCCAACATAGCCTGGTACAGAAACTAATCCTTCACGATTTGCTGATACAAAGTCACTTCTTGGTGCATTACCTAAGACCCATTCTTTCAATCCTTTTGTACTCAGAGCATATTCATGCATCGCAATTATCCAAATTCCAGATAGTAATGAGTATTTGGAGCTAATGGCACTGGTAACAGTGCTGATGAATATCTTGACAAATGCTAATGTGATGAAAAAGTTCCAATGAACACCATACTCGGTAATATGTTTTTGATAATTGGAATACTCAATTGCCCACATCCTACCAATACCTAAAAGCAACAATGGTGCTGTATTTTTAACAGAATTCCTGGCGTTGATGGTAAATTTACGGAAATGTGAAATTTTCTTTGAGAAATCAAACTCTCGGGTCTCCGGAGCAACTAGAGCATTTGCTATGATAAATAATCCAACACCTGTGTCCATCAAACTATATCCATACACTTCGGTCTTGGCAAATTTACGTGGGAAAATGCGAAAATCTACTGCTAAAATACAAATAGCAGTAAGGATGTTGGTTAGAGCTCGAAAATTCGTTACAAAAGGTATCCTTGATGTTTGATGATGTTTTTGTTTGAGGTTAGATGGTTTGTGTGCGATTATGTAA
This sequence comes from Chelonus formosanus, assembly GCA_028641665.1. Lineage (NCBI taxonomy): Eukaryota > Metazoa > Arthropoda > Insecta > Hymenoptera > Braconidae > Chelonus > Chelonus formosanus. Next base: position 5,919,794 of record CM054000.1, read on the forward strand.
AAATTTATCAACGATATCGTTATCATTGTTGCACATACAACTAAAATGTGATCTGATAAAATTGTACAACAGAGAATTGAAGGTAAAATGTTGAATATAAATTCGATTATTGGAAGAAGGTTACGGTGGTACTTTAACTTTGATCCAATCAGTCCTGTGATTGTAGATGTGACTAGGATGGAACAAATACTTGGAAGAATCACTAAAATCACCTCTCTGCTAGTACTACCACCATGGTTTGATACAAATTCTTCCTTTTCTTGCTTATAGCGTTGTGCTTCGTCAAATAAATCCATATTGCAATTGAAAAATCACTAATGTTTAAAACACTACAGAGGTTATGTTTTTTTTCTTACTGATATTATCTGATCATTTTTTTTCTGATCTCTTGATATAATATTCATAAAAAACAGAATAAACTGATATTTTATTATTAAATAATAATTGTTTTTGTTATGGTAGCCATTTTTGTTTGTTTACGTTCCAATGCGCATTGTGTTCTGCGCCGCTCTTATTTCACTTATCATCCACAAGGTCGCGCTGTAGTCGAATTCAACAGGGCGAATGACCCTAAATGACGCTTCATTATTAGAGACAATAAAAATAATTAAATCAATTATTCAAGATGATTTCTCAAACTTTTAGGAGTGCATTTCGTTTCCTAAAAAGTCATCGAACTCAAATATTATGTATGCACATTCGACAATTATCATTTGAAGTAAATATCATGAAATATTCGAAACATTGAAATGTTGTTGATATTTACTAATGCGGAGTATTTCATTTTTAATTTCAGACATTTCGTTTTAGAAAACCAATTTTTTTTACACCTGGAATTTCATTGGGTTTGTGGGGTTTTGCCAAGAAAGATGGTTCGAGTAATGATTTAAAAATTGAT